>CM056820.1:6770000-9170000 GCA_029852735.1 Persea americana | reverse complement strand
GAAAAGGTTGGGTGCACCCACAGTGGCGCTTAAGTCATGTGCACCTACAGTGGCGCCCAAGTAGCTGGTTCTATACAATTTGGCAATCAACAATTATTTCGACTTTATTTCAAAATTCCGGGGAGTTTAGCTTGACGAAGATTTCTATTTTTGGTGTTGTTTTTTGTTCTGAATTGATTTTACCTTAATAACTCAAGTTCGGAACTTGAAACGCAACCGAAATTCGCAACTTGGGTCAGACGGTCGACTTGGGCGCACCTGTAGCGGCGCCTAAGTGGTTTTGTACACTTGGGCGCACCAACAATGGTGCCCAAGTGATGTTATGACACTTTTTGGGTGACCAGCTCTAGTTCAGGATTCCATAAGGGTTTAACTTGGTAGAGTTTTTTTATTTCAGAGTTGTCTTAGGTTCTTTGAGGATTTTGTGATGTTGAATGGATCGAAATTCATAATGAATTGGGAACTAGTGATCCCAGGGTTGTTTTTATGACCTAGGCGCACTGGCTGTCTGTCGCGACCCCGGACCGAGGTTCCCCAAGTCCGGGCCCCGCGACGGTTGTGTCCATCCAACTATGATTAACCCACAGGTTTCCGCGGTGAGGATTCCCAAAAACGAACATGTAAAAATCTCACACGAGCAATGATTTGCGGAAGCGTGCAAGTAATCTCATCACAATTTAATAGCATAAACCTTATGATTCCGAATTGCATAAGTTAAGTCATCATTAAGACAATAATCAGAGGAGAAAATGTAAGCATAGCATTACCAAATTCAGTTCAAGTTTCAAGGTAACCAAAAAGCGTTAAGTTACATATCCCCAAAAGTGTGAAAAGGCCAACAAAGGCCATACATTCCAAAATAACAAAATAATCCCATCTATGTGTATCGTACTCAAGACCCCGCCCAACGTCTAGAGGACGTCGTCGGGTTGCCACTCACGGGCTGGGGGTGGCTCAAAAGCCTCCTCCGGGCGCTCCTCCGCAACAGCAACGGCGCCTGCATCTAAACACCAAAACAAAGGGGTCAGACACGATGGTCTGGCAGGTGAACAGCTTAGACATAATACAAGACAGTTAATATGAAAGTAATCAGCACTTAAAACATGGCATGAGTTCTGAACAAAACATGTTTAAGGTGTAATTCAAAACTAATATGCTTTTCAATAAAATAACATGATTCACGAATCCACATTGAGCTCATCCTTTCTCCGTCATACGCAATGACAAGAGCAAGCGAAACGAAACAAAACAAGACGAAACGAAACAAAAGTCCGAGCCACACAAGGTGGGCGGAAAACCGGCCGCGGAACCTGACAAAACAAAGATGTGTATAAATACACGACTAATCTGCAGATTGCCCTTATGTTTAAGGACCCCCTAACTAGTGGATCAGACTGAGAGGGCAGTCCAAGCTCAGCGGTATTCTATGATATCCATGTATGCATAAAACATATCAATGCTTGTACAAAACTTAGCGAAAAATGGGTAAAAACACTTATCAAAACAATGCAAGACGAGACGAAACAAGAATAGCATAAGCTATAACAAGCAAGGCTGGAAAAGTGTCCCCATTATAGTTCTTGAAACAAATCAAAAGTTAAACACATGCTTGTAAATCAAAACAGGTACAAAACGGTATTCTTCGTGTCAAAATTCAAGGTTTCGAAACAATTATGTCAAGTATATGCTAAGACTCTTTATTTGATTCTTGTGAAGTTGAAACCCAAATATTGGAGTTTAGAATGAATTGGTGTCCCCGAAGCTAGACAACATTCCATGTTTCAACTGCACAGCATCAAGCTAAAGACCCCTTAACATATTCTAGTTTTTCTCTCCCATCGAAGCCCCTTCAAATTTCTCCTTCTGTGCACTCGGTCACCACGCGGCTACCTGGCGGCTGGCCGCCGGTTGCTGGTCGGCTAACCGACCAACTGACCGACTGATCAGGAGAAATACTACTTTTCAGATTTCTTGCGCAGGTCGGCTAGCCGCCTACTGACCGCCCGCGGGCCGACCACGCCCTGTGCAGAAACTGAGTTACTGTTATTCTGACCGACACAGGGGCGGTTAGCCATGGGTCAACAGTCGGCTAGCCGACTGCTGACCGCCGATCTGCGGCAGCTTCAGTTAGATTCAGATTTCACACCTCCTTTCACCATTTCATTCCTTTGTCAAATCCCTGCATATCCCCTGAGCCTCCATGCTCTCCAAGGGGCAATTTCCATTCAAATTCTAACAATTCACACTTCCAATCACCTAACAACATTTCCTCCATTCTTACATCCATTTATAACACATTTTGGCAAGATAAAAGCAACTTCAAATGAATGAAAACCATTAATACAACCCATTAGCATATGCATTTCAATTAAAACAAGATTTCAGACTATAACACATCTTTGAAACAATACATTGCCCAAATTAGCATGGAAAAGAAATCAAATCATGAAAGCTAAAATAATCAAATATTGCATGCATCATGAAGCTAAGTTGATCACTTGCCTTTACCAAAAAATCCAAGCCCAACAATCTCAGAAAAATCCTACCAATTGTACTCCACGAAATCTACAAGAAAACCCATGAAAAGGACTTTAAAAATCCACCAAAAAGAGAAGACAATGACCCATTTCGAAATGGGTGTTGCATGCTTGAAAAATGGGCTCCTAAGGAACTCAAAAGACTACATTGAAGAGGAGAAAGAGATCCATTACCTGAAGCTTGCTAAACAAGAAGAGGAGAAGAAAATGGAGTGGGAACACAGCTGGGTTCTCCAAGAAAATGGTAGCAATGGATTCCTTGAGTAGAGAGGAAGAAGATGGTATGGTTGGTTTTTGCTTTGAAGCTTTCTAGCTTAGGCATGCAAAGAGAAGAAGGGAGGGGAAGAAGAAGAAATCACAGCTGAGTTGAAGAAAGTTGCAGGGAAGAACCGAAGTGAACAATGAAGGAGGGGAAGGCTCATTTCAAATGGGTTCTTGTGGGCCCCATTGCTCAAAGCTTGCAATGGTTAAAACACTGACTTGTGGGCCCCGGATGAAAACGACGAAGAAGACTAAAATGATCGCCGAAAAATCTAGTTTCCAAAAAGTATAAATTTGGCATAGTTTTGAGATTTCAAAATTTGAGTCCAGATTTGGTGTGAAAAGACTGATTTACCCCTTTGGCCCAAAACTTGGGTTTCTGGGCCTAAAACACAGACAAGCTGAACACAAAAGTTTATCAATAAAATAAAACCATTCAAAAGAGATCGAAATCACGATTAAAATCAGAAAACTGGAATTTCCTCCCAAGCTTACACGTACACTCAAGGCACCCTTAAGTGTGACCAAATAGCACAAAACGCTCTCAAAATTCCCCAAAGCTAATTCTAGACCAAATTGGACCAATTTCTAATCCCACGTACACTAAACTCACATTACAACTAAACACGCACTTAGTTAACACTAATCGCGCTAATCCTGGGTCGGGGTTTGACACTGTCGCACCTAAGTAATCCTGTGTGACTTGGGTACAGTTGAGCCCAAGTGGCTATTTCTTCGTTTCGGCAATTTCTGGGATTCGCCCACTTGAGTTCAGGATTTCAGGCAGTCTAAGTTAATGAATTTTATTTTCTAAGTTAGTTTTTGTTTTCTAGGTACTAGATACTGTAGTGATTAAGGTTCGAAAGTTGAATCACGATCGTGATGTGTCTCGGGGCTGAAATGGTGGGTTGGGAGCACCTATGGGGGTGCCTAAGTGTCTTTTTTGGGACTTTTCACATCAGGTATTTTTCTCAGATTATCTCTAATTTGGGTTTGAAGGGTCTATTACTTAAACTTTGAAATTGGGGATCTTTAATTTGGATTCTGTTAGTTAAGATTTTATTAATCAGGATTTTTTACTTAAGATTTATTAATTAAGGTTTTGATTAGTTAGGGTTTAGGTTGATTAGGGTTTTGTTAATTAAGGTTTAATTAGGTGTTTATTAATTAAAATTTTTAATTAAGATCTTAATTAGAGTCTTAACTAGGGTTTATTAATCAGGGTTTATTAATTAGAATTTGGTAATTAGGTTTGTTAATTAGGGTTTTGTTAAATTAGAGTTTAGGTAATTGGGGTTTATTAAATTAGACTTTAACACTTGGGGTTTAATTAATTAGGTTTTGGTTTGACTAGGGTTTGGTTAGTTGGGGATTGGTTAATTGGGGATTTACTTAATTAGGGTTTTATTAATTAGGTGTTTTGTTAATCAAGTGTTTTATTAATTAGGTGTTTTGTTAATTAAGGTTTTGATTTGAGGTTTTTCTTAATTAGGATTTTATTAGAGATTTTTTTATTAGGGGTTTTAATTAAAGTTTATGATGTAGCCCTATCCAGATCCAAGACCAAAGCTGTCCACAGAACCTGAGGGACCCGCCTAATGGGGTCCACATGATTGTCAAGAATTAGTAGTTTATTTGCTTATTTCTAGATTAGTAGGTTGCTTAATTGTGTAGGAAGGTTTCCTTTTCTAAATTATATGTTGATTAGGATTAGATATTTCCTTTTTTGCTTATTTAGGAACCATGCTACTCTATATATAGAGAAGCTCTTTATTGTCATGCTTATGCCTTATTCAATCAAATTAATTAATGTGAGTTATTCCCATGAGTTCATGGCTGAGTGTTCTTTTGTGTGGAATCCCTTTATTGGATTTGATCAACCTCATCTGAGAGGTTGGTCTATTCGATTGAAGGTCCGAGGCTACACCAGATTGGTATCAAAGCCTAGATCCGGTCCCAGGAAAACAACTGTCTTCCCTGGTTCATCATCGTCCATCATCTCTTCCTCCATCAACCTCCCCAACCCATCTGTCAGTCTCTCAATCTCTCCAACACCTTCCCTTACCCATCTTCTCTACCTAATCTCTTCACCGAGACCTAATCTCTCCAAGACAAACCCCAAACCCAAACCCTAAACCTTCGAAACTCCCCAGCCACTTCCCAAAACCTTAATCCACCGTCCACCCCCATAGAAAACCAAATCCCCAAAATCTCGAAACCCTAACAACTCAACACTGCTGCCGAGACCAAACTAGCCCTCATCGAAACCCTCAGTCACGCTCCCCTCCCTACCAAACATTCGAACCCATTCCATAAACAACCCCCCATCTCTCGAAATAAACCCAACCAACACCCTTCAATTTTATTCACGCATCCCCATCCCAGAGAAAAAAAAAAGCAGAAGAGAGAAGAGAAGGAGCTGTGAGTTGGGAGCATACCTTGCACCGACGACGAGCACACAACAACGCCTTCGATCTTTACATTCACCATAACTCCGTCCTCGTCGCGGCATGCAAAAAACTCTGCATCATCAGTCGCGGCATAGCCATCGCCCTTCCTTCGTTTCTTTTCCTCTCTTAGTCGAAGGTAAGCAGAAGCTCATTCCCCTCTTTTGCATCTCTTTGCGCACGAGACCCAGGGGAGAACATTTATTTTTTTTTTCCCTCCCTCTGTTCGTATGGGCTGGTAGCACTGCACTGGGCCAATGCTTGGGCCTAGCCTGCCGTTGGGCTTGATTTGAGTCCATCCTACCAACCTCACTTAAAAAATAATAAAAAAAGACCACTATCGTTCACGTTTGCGAGAGATGTAGGACATGCCAAATAGCTAAAGGTAACAAGAAAACCACTGGACTTTATCAGCCTTTGCTTGTTCCTCATACTCTGTGGGAAGATATTAGCATGGATTTTGTGCTCGGTTTGGCAAAGACTCAAAGAAAAGTTGATTCTATTTTTGTTGTCGTTGATAGCTTCTCAAAGATGGCACATTTTATTCCATATACTTCAACTAGTGATGCCTACAAGGTTGCCAAGCTCTTTTTCAAGGAAGTTGTATGTCTACATGGCCTTCCAAAGACTATTGTTTTTTATGGCAACACAAAGTTCGTGAGTTATTTTTAGAAGACTTTATGGATGCTGTCCAATACCAAGCTCAAATTTTCTACAGCTTACCAAAAAGTAGTTTATTTGCTTATTTCTAGATTAGTAGGTTGCTTAATTGTCTAGGAAGGTTTCCTTTTCTAAATTATATGTTGATTAGGATTAGATATTTCCTTTATTGCTTATTTAGGAACAATGCTACTCTATATATAGAGAAGCTCTTTATTATCATGTTTATGCCTTATTCAATCAAATTAATTAACGTGGGTTATTCCCATGAGTTCATGGCTATGAGTGTTCTTTTGTGTGGAATCCCTTTATTAGATCCTATCAACCTCATTTGAGAGGTTGGTCTATTTGATTGAAGGTCCGGGGCTGCGCCAGTTTAATTAGGGTTTAATTAGGTATCTTGATTATGTTTGAATTAAGGTTCAACTTATGGGTTTAGTTGGGGTTTAGAATTAAGGCTTAAATTAAGCTTTTTTAATTAGGTGTTTTAATTAGGTATTTGTTTATTAGAGGTCTTGTTAATTAAAAGTATTAATTTAGATTAATTCATTAGGTTTTAGGGTTTAACGGTTCTTTTAATTTAATTAATTATTGGTTAATTAGTAGATTGATTATGAATAGGCTTAGTTTTGAATTAAGTATTTTAAGGGTTTAATTTTGAATTAAGTGTTTTAAGGGTTTCTTTTTGAATTAAATGTTTTAAAGGTTTCTTTTAATTATTTATTTAATGATTCTTTAATCCGATTTTGATCCAAATTAATTTAATTTTGCTGATTTAGCAGTTTTTAATGATTTTACGATTTTTTTGAAGTGAATTAATTGTTATGTTTGGATTATCTTAGTTGATTTTAGTGTTTAATCCACTTAGGCCCGAATATCGAGAACTAAATTATCTACCTAATTTTTGTTTTTTTAGGTTTTGGTGATCTCTTTTAATTTGTTTTTGGTTCTCTTCTTTGATTTATTAAAGAGCAACATGAGAAAAGAAATGGTTTTATATATTTTGATTTTTTTTGGTTTTTTATGATTTTATGATGCCTAATATAATGTATGTGGACAATGTGACAATTCAGAGTTTTGAGATTTAGCAAACAACCAAATTTATCACATCAAACATAGTACCTAACCATATGCAATGCACAGGGTAAAAAACGAGACCGAGGTGTCAATGACAACTGGGCGCACCAGCAATAGCGCCCTGGTGCTTTGGGCTACTTGGGCGCATACACAGTGGCGCCCAAGTCACGTAGGACACTTGGGCACACCAGCAGTGGCACCCAAGTCTCTTTCTGCGGGGTTTGATGTTATGCGGTCTTTTTCAGCAATTCCTAGCTGTGTTTTCGACCTTCTGTGACTAATGCGAATACTTAACTCACAACTACAAATAGCATTACCTTTGGATTTGAGGATTACAGTGTGAAGATTAGGATTCGATGGACGGATCCTTATCACAGGGGACTTGGACGCATCTGTGGTGGCGTCCAAATGTCTTCCTGCCCTTTTTTTAGGGTTTTGATGATGCAACGTGATTCGTCTCAGCGTTTTCAATGCGGTTTCTGGCACACAACTACATATCCAAGGGTTCTGATATCACCGAAAACTATATGAGGTTTTGGATCTAAAAGACAAATAGCACGCGAATCGAGATCCGGGACAGAATCCTTTTTCCGAACAACTTGGGCGTCACTATGGCTTTCTTCTTCTACCTTTGATTTTCAAATTAGGATCTCAAACATGATGATGATGATGCTGCGAGATGAAAGACCTAATGCAAGTTACGAACCTATATAATCAACGGTAGACCCAGAATTTTTGTTCATGTGGGGCGAACAATGGTCCATTGAAAAAGGCAATTATTTTTTTGTTATACTTTCTTCACATTAACATGGCAAAAGAGAAAATGTATTGCAAATTAATATAAAAAAATTACAATGCTAAACATTTAATTGTAATAAAATAAAAAATTATAGAAAATCTCCATCAATGTAAAAGAGTTCCTTGTTTAAATGGTGTCCCATAACTCTTAAAAAGTCCATGATATTTGTTCTCTCTTGGTTGTTGCTTTTGGCTATTGATTGAATAATTTTCAAAATCTAAATTTTGTTGCCCAAAGAAAATCCCCCAACTATGGACGCCAAAAAGTCTAATCCTTCCTCAGTTTCTTATAAGAAATATGGAAATCTTCCTTAAACTTATCCTCATCTTACTCTCTTTCCCAACCTTCCTCACCCAAAGAGGATCAATTATCATGCTGCTATTGCTCGGTGTTTATTATGAAAAGTTCATCACCAACTCACTTAAATGATTTTTTATAAAACAAAAAAAAAAGTATATTTTGTTGGCATTGCTCCAATAATCCCTTTAACCATTCACAACCATGCACTAAATAGAGCATCCATGCAATGAAATCCCAAAGGAAAATAATAGGATTCACTACAGAATTTTAACAAACAACTAATGTACATATCAGATCATCCATACTTGAACACAAATTCACGAGATGATTGTTCATTATAAGATATCCACAACCATAATGAAGTCAAAACCATAAAGTAAAACACTGAAGCTCATGAAATGTCCATAGCATAGAGATATCATAGTTTGCACCCAAATCCTAATCCTATTCCAAGCATGAGAAACACCACTTCAGCCCCCTTTTAAAAAAATAATATCAAGTAAGCCAACTAGCTAACATCTCTGCGGGGGCTTCATCAAATAGTTAGTTGTCAAAACACTATAAATGTATGGGACCGGCTTAGAAAGAAAGAGAAAGTAACGATTTTGAAACCCTACTGAGAGAGAGAGCAGGGGCCGACAAAGAGGTGATCTCATACAAATCGGCTGCAGGAGTAGATAAAACTTGAGACAGTTTTCTTTTTTCTAGTTACAGTGGGGTAAGCCTTTTAAGAAATGGGATGATGCGCCTAGGGTCCATTACACTCCTTGGGAGATTCTGAATCTGATCTGGGGTGACTGCCCCAGATGGACATAACCTCAGTCCGCCCCTATATATAATGCAGATCTACATGATCCTAGGCATGTTTCTAGATGTGGTAAGCAATAACTAATGAATAAAACAAGGGGATCTAGGGCTACCGATGTGTATATTCGTCCCTTAGTGTTCTAAGTCAGAATATTCAAGAGATCTATGCCCTGGTGTTTTCTTCTCCATAGCCTTCTTCCTTTAGTCTAGATCTTGGGTTCTTTGGCTTCGCAAAGAAGAAAACTACTCCTAATGCTCTCATGGCACTCTCTCTTGGAATAATGGAGACTCTCTCTTTGTGAAAAGGGGCCAATGATAGTTAATATAGAGGTTTGGGGCGTGCAAGAGGGGGTTATGGTTTTGTTTCCACGAACTTCTAGAAGATTCCCTCATCCCAAGGTGAATTAGGGTTTTGAACCACTTGGGCGTCACAGTGGGGTTCTGAGGGTTGGGCGCACACACAGCAGCGCCCATGTGTCTTCTATAGAGTTTAAGGGTCCCGTAGGGGAAAAAAATGACTTAGGCGCATCCATAGTGGCGTCCAAGTGGTTTCTAAGGTTGGTTTTGGATTGAATTCGAGCCAAAACTGTGAAAAATAGGGTGGGGCGCACTTGCGGGGGCACCTATGTAGATTTCTAGGGGGCTAGGAGACCTGGGTGCACCTGTGGGGGTTGTCGGGCGAATTTCGGATGGCCATATCTTGTGATCTGTATGGCAGATTTTGAAGTTTTACATTTTGTCAGAAAGCTCTTAGAACATAGAATCCATCGGTCTATACATCCTAGTGATCAGAGGTCAGAAAAAGAAAAGGATATTCGAATCAATGATTCTAACTAACTAACTTAGGGTAATTGGGCCAAAATAGTGAAAACTAGGGCTGGGTCACACCTGTGGGGCGCCTATATCGTTTCCAAGGGAAGACAGGTGTTGCAACCCCGGACCGGGATCGCGGGCTTAGTTGGTGAGTGTATGGTGATGATTACCACATTAATCAAAAGATACACACACTCTTTTAGTTTTCCATAGGTTTCCGCGGTGAGGATCTCATACATACTCACAAATCATTTACATAGGCGCGGAAGCGTGTAGCAAACCAAATTCGTAATCCATTTAACATTTCAAAACTGATAACACATATATGAATAACATGATGTCAGAGTGAGCAATGATCCGTTAGCATTCCCAAAATATAAAGTTAAAGATTTATATAAAATGTAAGTTAATTAAACATTCCCCAAAAATAATGGCCAGCAAAGGCCAGTACAACCAAAAGAATCAGAATGTGTAAAACAATAACCCCCAAAATGTTTCGCATCTCATAGCTTGACCCAATGTCTAAATAACATTGTCAGCTTGCCATTCTACTAATAGATGCAGCTCACCGGCCGCCTCCTCCGGCTCCTCCTAAAAAACAATGAGCTCTGGACCTGAGTATCAAAAGAGTGGGTCAGACATGACGGTCTGCCAAGTGGGTGAATACATAGAATAATAAGGAAATTTAAAGCATATTTTAGAAATATATTGAAAATCTATCAAAACAATAATTTCCATAAAACATGGTGCATTATTTGTTTAAAGCATATATACAATATAAAACATGTAGGATAACAAGGAACATGAACTGACAAGATGGCAACCACAAGTAAGCTAAATCATCCATCACTAATGTGATGAGAGCACACTAAAGGCGTTGGTCTCGGACATGCAAGGTGGTGAGAAGCATATATATACTGAGCAAAACCACGGCCATGGAACTGGGTGACAGAACAGAATTCAAATTGCATCTGACAGAAGCTAAAAGGGGGGACCCCAAGTCGGTAGATCAAACCGACAAGGTTGTCCAAGCTTAGTGGTGCCGACGCATAGGTTAAAATGAAATCAAAGCATATACATATTTAAAGAGGTGTATGACACCCAAAACAAACTGAACAGAATGCTCATGAGCACTTTTATTGTAATATTATCTTATCAAAGTACACAAGGCTGACCAAATATTCAGACAATAGATTTTAGCAGTTTAAAACGTCATTTGTGTTAACACACGAAAACCGTCCGAAACGTATGAAAATCCAAGTGAAAACTAAAACAATAGATCTCCACATTATTTTGGACATGCATTGAGGCTATAGGATTTAAACAAAGTGTATCAGGATCTCGTATGTCGGTTTTTACTCATGACTTGGTATTCCGGAAGATTGGAGACATTCCAAGTTCCCTATACAAATTGGTAGGTCCAACATCCTCAATAAATCTCCGGAAATGGGGTTTCTTTCTCCATCAATCTCCACACATCACTTCCTAGGTCTCCCATTAAAGTGGGGCCTCAAACAGGCCATTTCCATATCCCAAACCATCATTTCCCAGCTCCTAACACAACTCCACGTATAACAGCAAATTGGAGGTTCGCTCGAGCGGGCAAGGTTCTGGGAAGGTCCGCTCAAGCGAATATGGGTTCACTCTAGCAGATGGCTCTCTGGGAGGGTAGGCTTTGTTAGTGCCACATTTCCATGAGCACTTATATTGTCGATTCCGTGTCAAAGAATTCAAGACCTTGCCTCTCAGAGTTTCACAAGGAAGATCAAGTTTGAAGTCAAAAGATCAAGTCTTGGAAGGCTTGAATTCATCAAGGAAGACCTCCATATGAGTGACAACCTATTCAGGTAAATGGGATCCCAAACCTACCAAGAGATGGCCCTAAAAACCCTTAGTTTAATGGCTTATTTAATAGGTTTTAGAAAATGTTTTTTGGCCTTTTCAAGACTCAAAACTAGTCCCAGAAGTCGACTAACCGCCATGTCTCGCGGTCACCTCGCGGTCACTTTTCCAGAAGCTATTTTTGGCTGAAAATCAGAGGGGCGGCCACCAGGCGGTCAGCAGTCGGTCAGTTGTCGGTCGACCGCCTACTGACCGACAGCTAGCCGCCCATTCAGAAAATTTGAAATATCTGACCGTTGGAAGTATCCGTTGGGGTAGCGGCTAACCGCGGATGTGAAGGAGGCTAGCCGCCATGTGCCGTTAGAGAGCCGTTTGAGGATTGTTTATAAATAGAAAAGGCCCCAAATCATCCAAGAGTGCTCCAAGATCATGAGAGCTAATGTCCTAACCATGATATATCATATTTGAACTCTCATAGATCATTCCACACACATTATGAGCTTGTATTGGCAAATCTAAGAGCTTCATTACCTCAAGGAAAGTGTGATGTGTGAAAACCATATCATCTAGGAAAGAACTTGAGCCATCAAAAGTTAAAATCCATATCCCTAGATCAAAGACCTCTTCCCTTGATTAAGCACAACATTGGAGCATCATCATCAATATCAAGGAAGCATTGCAAGAGGCATAAAAGCTTGGAGCTATGGTGATAAGCTTCGAAGAGCATCCTCTGGACTTCATCAAAGGGGTAAGTGGCAACCTCCAGATTTTGTCAAAAGAGGCAAGTGTTATTCTCCCTCACTTCATTCAATTCAGAGCATTGTAAGAGTGGTTTATTTCTTTGAGATTTAACCACTATAAAAATTATAGAGGGGAGTAGATCTTTGTGGTCGAACCTCGTAAACAAAAGAGGGGAGTAGATCTTTGTGATCGAACCTCGGTAACAAAATCGATGTAGAATCAGTACTTGTGTAGTTTGATTCTTCATAGTGGAACCAGGGGACTGTGTGGCCCTTGAGAGTGGATGTAGGTCTGTGTGACCGAACCACTATAAATCCCTTGTGTCAATTTCTCTATCTCTATCACCTGTACATGATTTACATATCTATATGTTGTGGAGATTGATAAGGATACTATTTCATCATTGAGTTTTATTAACACACATGCACTTGTGCGAAAACAACATTGAACATATTGGTAAATCATATATTGTTTAGCACACACTCTTTTGCATTCATTCACTTGAGCGCCTTGGTTACATAGTTTTTTTTACATTGATGTGAATCACAAGTGAATTGTGAAGAGTGTCTTACACACTCTCGTGCTTATTAACATGAAACTAATTGTCATATCTTTGATTGTTTAAGCATTCACACATTGAACACATATTCCGCATAAGTTGTATTATTAAATGTGTTCATTGTGTTCTTTGTCCTAATTGGGATTAAAATTGGACTGAGATATTTTTAATTGGCAAAGAATTTTAATTAGTCCTATTCACCCCCCCCCCCCCCCTCTAGGACTTGTTCATTGGCCCTAGCTGCACTTTCAGGCTTGAGCCAACAAGGTTCTGGATGGGTCCGCTCGAGCGGACGGATCCGAGTCAGGATGGCTCACGCGGAGCAATGGTTAGCTCGAGCCATCGAGCTTTTGGAAGGGGTCCGCTTGAGTGACCCAACTTCAGAATCTGCTCGTTTTGTGTATTTTTGGGCTCTCTTCTCTTCTCTTCTAATCTCCCTTAGAGCTACTTCTTGACAACACATTTATGGCACTTCTACATACTCAAACCACAATCACATCTTCCAACAACCATCCATTAACACCATTAAAATCATTAAAATCCCACTTCATTTACTATAAAGGCATCCATCATAAATGAAGAACCATAATTTGACAAAAATACAAACTTTGATGCACAAAACATAAGAGAACATTTAAGAGAGGAAAAGCTCATAAATATACACATTTCTAAAATCAATGTAAATCATAGAACATAAGTAAGCCATCAATGAAAATCCATATTTTCCACAAAATAAGAAATCATTTAAACAACTCATCCATCCACTTGCCTTGGCTCCAAATTAGCTAATAAGCTTTTAATCACCACTCCCAAGCTCAAAATCAACAACCTACACAAAAACCCCCAAAACAAACCCATTACAAACCCTTAAAAATAAAAACCAAGAAATAGGATGGGGGAGCTTCCAATAATGGAGATGAAACTCCTCTAGATCTAGAAAAACAATAATCTAGAAGATGGAGAGGATCACTTACATGGAAGACCTTCAAATAGCAAAAACTTAATCAAAATGAACCCTAGATGGTTGGTTTTCTCTACAAATTATATCAATGGGAAGTCTTCATGATAAGGAAGAGGAAGATGAGCTCTATTTTCCTTTTAGCAATGGTTTGGTGTGGATTTGGAGATGAAGAATGGCAAAGAAACCATAGAGCTGGAACTCTCTTCTCTTCAAATGAAAAGTTGCAAAAAGGGTAAAGTGAAGAAGGGTCTTACTTTTATAGAGAATGAAGGTGGGTCCCATTACTAATGGAGCTTGTGGGGATTAAAGCATAGGTTTTCAGGGCCTCGGATGAGTTCGACGAAGAAGGAAGAAATGTTTGTCGAAATTTCTAATTCCCAAAAAGTATAATTTTGTGGGTCTCGGAGACATTGAAAATAGTGTCCAGATTTTATGCAAAAAGACTGTTTTGCCCCTAACATGATGAAAGTGGGGTTTCGAGGTTTCAAACGGAAACGGAGTAAACACGGAAGTTATAGGTAATAATAAAACAAATCAAACGGAGCTAAAACACAAATTTTTCAGAATATCAGATAGTTTCCCCAAGTCACACAAAACACTACAAATGAACCCCCAAAGGGTCCCATTAATCAAAAGGTTCCCAAAATATTTCAAACCTATATAAAAGTTATTCTAATCCAAACCTGAATAAAATTCACTAATGTCACTTATAATTAAAAAACGACTTAATTAGTACTAATCGGAATCTCATGGGTCGGGGTCTTACAACAGGGGACCTGGGCACACCTTTGGGGCGCCCAAGTGGATTTTTGCCACTGGCGCCCATAGTGATTTTCCTACGGTATCGTAGGGCAAACTTCGAACAACCATATCTTTATATTCGTTTATCGGATTTTTGACGTTCTGTATACCGTCAGAAAGCTCTCAAAATTTAGAATCCATTGGTCCATGCATCCTAACAATCAGAGGTTGGGAAAAGAAAGGGATATTTGGTAAATGATTCTAGCTTCCTAACTCGTGCTAATCATATCGTACTTAGCTAGATTATGTGTGGTCTTTGCTAGGACTGACCTAAGTGCATCCTAAGTGGCCTGAAAGATGCATGCATCATTCTGTGGTCTAATCCTTTTATGAGTGATGGCTTGGATTCGAGGTCCCGTCGCAATTCGACTTTTCTCTCACGAATTTTTGGAAATCGTAGAACGAACTCTAAAAATCATCAACAAACATCTTCATGTCGTTAATTAATTTGAATCATGCCGTTGATCATTCAATTATGGTTGAGATTGGACTGTCGCTACATATGACAGGTATTTAAGGCTAATATAGGGGGTCAAATGAGGTGTCTACAGGAATGACATTAATTTTATTGGAATGTTAAGGATGTAATTTTTTATTAATTTATCGGATGTTTGGAATGACAATGACTTTTATTCGTTGGCTTGGAATGTTGATGGTTTTTTTTAACTAATTTGTGGGAAGTTTGGACAAAGATTGACTCTTATTTATTTTCTTGGAATGTCATATATATTTTTATTGATCGATTGTCTTGTTATCTATACCTGCAGCATGGCTAGACAAGAACTTGTGTTACTATTACCACAACTTGTACAGTGTATATCTTATGGCACTGTTACCAGTATCTCATCAAAGATAAAGTTCATGAATCCGCACAAAGTGGAATGACTTATCTCAACATATTTAGAATGAGTAATGGTTGTTTCTTGCTATTGGCCAATGATCTCAGGAGTAGGGACCTTCCGAGAGACTCTCGTGGGGTGAGCGTGAAAGAGCAATTGACAATATTTTTATATACTATTGGCCATAGTCAAAGAAATCGAATAATGCATAATCTATTTCAACATTTGCGGGGGACAAACAGTCGATACTTCAATTCAACATTGAATGCAATTTTAAAACTCACTTCATATTTTGTTAAGCAATTCGAAGGAGAGTGTCTACCTCATATTACGAATAATCCATTATTGTACTCGTTCTTTAAGGAAACATTTTAAAGAGACATTGAATAATAATCATATATTGTGTTTCAACTTTTAATGCATGTTTCATTTTTTTAATAGGACTAGTGCTTCAAGGCCCGCGCTCAACGCGAGCCTTTAATTTATCAAAGGAAAACCCAATTTAAATTGAAAGTAGACACTGAGTAAACAAACAAACTACATTCAAAACAATTATATAAGAAATTCAAGATTGGTCATCAGCTTTTGGAGAACCCTATATACCTTTATGCCTTCCGATTCATGGTGCGTGGATATTTGATAGAGAAAGAGAGAGAGGTTAGTTGAAAGTAAATTTAAATATAAATAAGAAGTAATTGTTGGTCAAATGCAAATGGGAGGCATGATTTTTTATTATAAAGGCAAATATTTTAAAACAATCTTATATATAAATCTAAATCAATCATCAAAAGCAAAACATTGAATCATATTCGAGTCAAACTTACCGTACTGTTTATGGTATCAGTGGCGACTATGTTAGAGCTGTCTATGCTATATAACATATCATGGGATGTAGTCGGAAAGGAGGCTGATGTTGACGCTCTATCCTGCAATGGAATAACTAAAATTTCTACTTCCATAAACCATGCATGAATGTTAAATGAATCGTATAAGATTGAGAAAGAGAAAGCAAAATGGAGAGCATAAATAAGAAATAAAATTATTTAAAATCAAATATTTTAAAGATTTAGTAAATGGAATGAGTACATAAAGAAGCATATAAAAGAACTACGATATGAAGGGCCAATTTATTAAAATAAAACAGGAATAATGTTTTTAAGTCTCCATAATTCAATTTATGATATTTCTTTTGCCCATCAACTGTTTCAATTCATGCAGTTGTTTCACCCTATCTTCTTGTGTCATTTATGTCACTTATCTCATCTCTTGCACTTGTCTCAGCACATTGACCTGTCCCAGCACCTAATATTTTGTCAGCACATGCACTTGCGCTTGTCTCAACGATATTATTTCTATTTGGTATTACTTCCAAAGCAGTTGCTCCAACATCTTCACTTGTCATAAATTCTTGCCTGTTTGATACTCTGCATATTCAATTTTCAGATGAATTAGGACATGTTAATGATATTTCATAGAACAATGCTGAAGAGGTATTAATAAAACTTAGATTTTTCAGTTTTGCTAGCAAAAATGCCGATTCATTTTTGTAATCTATTTCTTCTATTTTCTTGACCGCGATTCCACTTTCAAATGTCAGTATGTTCATACTTGAGTTTGTTTTTATATGAAATAATTATTGTTTCCAGAATGCCTTTTTTATTTCAGTTGCCAATAGATTATACCAATTAATCTGCAAAATAGTTTAAAAGTTAATGTATACATATATACATACATAATCTTTATATATATATAAACATTTAAAATAAAGAACATAATTTATTTATATGTATATAAATTTAAAATATCTTATCCGCATAGTCTTTAAATGCTTCTTCAGTTGCATTTATGAAATTATTTAGTATTTCATCAATTGAAAATAATGTTGCCTGCTTGGTGTGATCCTCAACTGTTATAGTTGCAACGTATCTGAGAATATAAAAAGAAATATTAAAATTAATTGTGCCATTATATTTGCATAAGGTAGAAATGTTATTATTTTAATGTATTATCTATGTACCTCATCTTTGTTGGTATAGCTGAATCATTATAGCAAACACATTTACCATTGTTGACACTTTCATAAATTTTCTTCTCGCATTTACTGTAGGAAAGTTGTGCTAAGGAGGTTTCCATATGTAACATTACAACTGTGGCCTTTATTGCAACATATTTAATGTGTAGTTTTTATAAAAGAAAAATAAAAGTTAGTCTGCACTACATACTATTCAAAATTATTTTTATTAATTAAGAGAAGATGTATTTGATTTTAATTTAGCACACCATTTTCCAACAATGGAAATAACTCTTCTAATGACAATCTGATAGAGCTTAAGTCATTTAACAATGAAAGCTCATTACTGTAATTCAATGTTTCCCAAAGATGTTAGTATTAAGAAATAGAGATAAAAAGTTAGTAATGAAAAGGTCAATCGCTTACCATAAAAGCAAACATCTTTCCAATAAAATATCAGGGCCCATAAAGTAAGATTCATCCGCTTGCGACTATAAAAGCAAAATATAAGATTAATAATCAATCTATTTGATATGAAAAATATAAATAATTTAGTACAATTGAATTTAAAATACCTTTCATCACATAGTGTGATATCTAACTTTGCAAGCTCCGTTTGATATGGTTCTCTAATGTATGATCTGCCACTTATATTTTCAATAACTCCAATGACGTATGTATCATATTAATGCAAATGAATAGGCTTTTCAAGAGATTTGTGACTCTAAGAATATAAATGGTTATAAGAGTTGTAATACCTTGAAGATACTTAAATCTGTTGAGAAATAAAGGCATTTTATTGAGTGAAGTGAAGCAATGCACATAGTGAGGAATATCTCACATGTCTCTGTTATCTTTGAAACGACTGCATCTCTTGCTAATGGTACTTGATATTGATGAAGGACGACATTATATATCTCTAGTGCTTCTTTTACTATCACATTTTTAATCGTATAACAATTTTCTTCCATTATCTCATCGCAAGGTATAGTGAATCGCTCCCCTTTTGCAGATAGGTGCTAGTCCAAAAACACATTGATTTTTTTCTTGTGGACGCCATTAATCACCATTATGTTTTTTCATTTATATTGGCCCAATATTTGTAATGTGAACCATTTAGGTTGTTTATTGAACTAATAAACTCTAAGACCTTGAAGCTGATTATCTTGGTCATTTAAATGTCATTTAATTTATAGGTCTTTATTGAATCCTTAAATTTTTTTATTTATTTTGAGGATTCCTCTCCCATTACCAAACTTGGACTGAAGGAATCATTGCCGATTCCTCTGTGCTCGCCAAATGTGAAATCCGATAAATCCTTTCCCTTATAAATCCTCAAATAAGAAAGTCTAATTCCACGGAAGTAAAGATTCCTTCGAATAGAGGAATCATCTCCCATTACCAAATGTGCCCTTGGACATCTCATCTCTAAAGACATGGGCAAGTGCTTCTTTCTAAGCTAGGATTTTTTAATCACGAAGGACTCTACTTCTAGTTTGGGTTTTATTACAACTAAGCCTCTTTCTCAATTCTCTCTGTCTTTCTCTTTGACCAACTAGGACTCTAATTAGCAACATGGTTTAACAAAAGAATTAGTGTAGCTAACCCACCTAGCCCCCTACTATGGTTTAATCATGGCACCCACTTACTTGAGAACTCAGTCAGGGCAGTACCCTTAACCACGGGGCGTACATGTCAACCACGGGCTTCAAACGAAGAGTCTTTGCTAGTCTTGCATCAAAAATATCCAAGTCTTGACCCTAGTCTTGTAATGTCAAACTCCGTCTTAACTCAACATGATGTGTTTTAAAACCGTGTGGCCTTGGAAACTGTAAGAATTATGGAGTTAAGCATGCTCGAGTGGGAGCAGCACTAGGATGGATGACCTCATGAGAAGTCCTAGTGCAAGAACATGGGCCAAAGTGGACAGTTTCATGCTGAGTTGGACGGGGTTGTGACAATTGGTATTAAAGCCGATGACAACTCTATTTCCAGTGGGGGAGACTGTGAGAACTCTGTTTGGGCGATACTCTTAGCCACGGGACGTAGCGTGTCAACCACGGGCTTCAAATGGAGAGTCTCCACTAGTCCTGCATTGAAAATATCCAAGTCATGACCCAGGGCTTATAAGTCAAACTCCATCTTAACTCAATATGACGCGTTTAAAAACCGCGCGGCCTTGAAAGTGGTAAGAACTCTAGAGTTAAGCATGCTCAGGTGGGAGCAGTATCAGGACAGGTGACCTCCTGGGAAGTCCTCGCGTGTCCACATGGGCCAAAGCGGACAATTTAATGCTAAGTCGAGCAGGGCTGTGACTTACAATTGTTTTTACCATGAATATAAGTGTTGTGACTTACTAGCAAATGTGATCCACTTAAATCACATTAATTCTTTATATCAATGTCTAATTAACTATTAACAAGGTGGGGCCACATCTTTGACTGGAATTACATAATCTTAGAAAATTACACTTGAGCCTAATACATAGGTTAAATTACAAATTAGCCCTTGGGTCCTTATAAATTGTTCTTTATCATAATTAATCATTAGAAATACTTAATTGGGTTAATAACTATGAAAGTGTAGGCCATATTTTATATTTTTAGAAATTGAAAATGATCCCCTAAAGGTTCCCATGATGGTAAACTACCTTTAATTACCGTAATTGAAGTTAGATTCTTAATTAGCTGTGTAGTCACCCTTTAAACCAAATCTTAATCCCATGGGGGGTTCTTAGTAGACAATAATTTATGAATTAATAGTGTATTAAGTGGAGGACGCAAACTATAATCTCTTACAAGTATCTCATTTATGTTGGAACTAGGTATGGGATTCTTGAAATTCTTATAGTGCCTTTAGATAATATGGTTGCTCATAAACTTGGGTCTGCTCGTTATAATGAGAGAGGCATCGGTGGGCAATCTTGCTAACTTTGAGAGAGAAAGAGAAATAAACAGACAGACAAACAAATATATACGGAGTAGAAAAGGACCAAATGAAGTGCCCAGCCAGTGGCAGACCTAGGACTTTCATTTGATTAGGTGAGGCGGTAACGATAGTCAATTGAAAAGGTCAATCATTACTTTGATGTATTTTATTCACATTAAGAATAGCAAAAGAGAAATTATATTGCATTTACAAAAGGGAGCCCCTCTCCTCAGCTAACGTTGAGGAGAGGGTCCGCTCATCACGTGCCAATGCCAACTCCATCTGACGTCAAGTCAAGTGCCTCAAGCCATTCTTACGTGGAGCCCGCCTAAACCCTTTTCATTTCCCTGCCTTCGATCTTTGGCCAAAATAAAAAACTGAAGCCATTTGACATCAGTCTCTCTCTCTCTCTCTCTCTCTCTCTCTCTCTCTCTCTCTCTCTCTCTATTTCTCTCCATTCCTCCGTTTCCGTTCTACAAGTCGCTCTCTCCTCTCTCTCTCTCTGCTCTGCCAGGCGCGACTGTCCTCCTCGCGCGATCGATCGTCTCCGGCGAGACGCTCCTCTCCTCAGGCGACTTTGCTCTCTCAGTCTTCATCCCGCGAACGGCACTCTCTCTCCCACGATCGATCCCAATCGTCGTCTCTCTCCTGCGATTGCAAAGTACAATCGTCATCGTCTACCCAGCCTCAAACCCAATCTCCAGCCAGCGACCATCTCTTCGAGGTATGCCTTTTCTTCCTTCCTTCTTTGTTTTTTTTGTCTTTGTTTTCTTCTGGAACCCATTTAGCTTCTGTGATTCTGACTTAAGGGGAGGGTTTTGATGGCTTCTGATTCCAACACCCATTTTCTCTCCTCCATTCTAAGGCCCCATCCAAACCCATTTTCTCTCTTACAGTCCGGCTAGGGCTTTTTTTTCCTCCTTGAGTGGGTTCTTTAAAGTAAAATAAGAAGGGGAAGAAACTGATGGCTTCGGATGCCTAGGTGTGAGTGCGTGAGGGTGTTCTTGCATTCCTTTCTTCTACAAGGAAACAACCTCACATGTTGGCTGACAGAGGCCAAAGAATGGGCATTTTGGAGTGGTGAGGTTTTTCAAAATTTGGGTTGTGGCTGTTTGTTGCAGATTTTTGTTCACACGGAGGTGTTATCTTTTCTATTGTTTTGGGGTTTATGGACATTTTTTTTTTTTTGTAATCACAGAGGTTCTAGATATTGATGTGGGTTCTGTGTAGCTGTATTTCAAGGGTTTTTTTGCCCCCTCTTAATTGAACCTCAAATCCACCAAATGGAGTTTCGGGTTCCACTTGACTTTGATCTTGAATGGTTAATGGAGCTTCTCAATTCAATTCAATTCTGAATTTTGAGTTATCGGCATGCTGTTATTACAAAATGATGTTCCCCATTGCTTATGGAGTTTGGTAACCTTTGCCCTACACTAGAGAGTGGAGAGAGGGAAGGGATTGATTGGATGAACGGACGAGATTGGATTGGATTCAGTCGGCTTTCTCTGTTGTCCCATTATTTGCAATTGTTGCCCACATTTTTTTTAATCCAGGCCATTGATCTGATGGGGTTTAGGTTTAGATTGAAGATATGCCGTTATTGAATATCTGTATGAACACTCCATGTATGGATTTTTAACAACTGTGCTGAGAACCCTCATGAATTTACCATAAGTCACCAAGGATCCTGACTCCATGTATGAACTAATTTCCTCTCCTCTTTAATATAATTTTATTATATCCAATTGGATGTTTGTAGTCTCCAGATCTCACTATATAAAAGAAGTCTTTTTAGATCGATCAACTGCTAAATTCAGAGTAGAGAAATATAGCTAAAATCAATATTGCAATCAAAGCTCTGACGGCACAACCTTCTATTACTATAATGGTTCCACCAATACATGGCATTTGGTCTAGCCAACGCCCCACAGTGTAAAAGTGGGCCCTGGTTCCACATCCACGTGAGAATTGCATTGGATATCCACCACTGTTACATAATAGCCTCTTTGTAATAGAAACAGTTGTACAATGTATATCTATAGAAAATAAAAACATAATAGTCCCTTTATGAGCCTCTTTAACAAGTAGCCCAATTAATTCATTTCCCATCCACAACACAAGAAAGAAGATCAAAATGCAACCCCTCACTCTAAACCTGAATTCATGCTGTGTTCATTTAGTCCAGCATTCCTTACCACAAGAATCCACCCTTCAGTAATCAAATGAGACTCCCTAAGGTTTAAACAATCCATCCTTCTGTCCACGCCACATGTATGCAACAAAGAGGAGGAGAATCGCAATCAAATATGCAAGGCCCTTTTTGCTTCGACTTCCCATGATGCGAGTCTCCATGCGTTCACTTAGACGTCGTATTTCTAAGCACAACTCTTTGATTGAGTCTTTCATTTCTTCCATTTTCACTTCAATTTGGCCTTGACTTAAAGTTGAAATCGGCATACATTCTAGAGCAACTTCATCCATCCAAATGAAAAGACCACAACCTCTTCCTCTCTGCAATCAAATTCATAATGATATAATGAATGTTGGAGCGAAAAATAATAAGATTAATGAATGAAGTTGAAATGTTTTGAATATTGAATAAAAAATCAGTAAATGAATTTGAGAAGATAGACGCTTACATGCAAATCTAGACATTTCCAAAATTTACGGCCAGGGTTGGATGTAGTATGAGACGTCTTTAAAATCATGTACCCGTATCCACATGGGCATTTTGGAGCCCATTCTAAGTTTCAGAATGGAAACGAAGATGACTTCCCTATATATTCTTCACCTGAGACCCCAAATAAAGTAGATGAATTCAAGTTTAATTATAAATACGTAACATTTTTAAAAAAAATAGTTAATCTCGGATCACATACTTGAAGATGACATAGCTCAGCCTGAGGATGACGACCTATATTGTTTTGCCTCAGATTAGTTACTCTGCAAAATCACAATAGTAGACGTCATTCACAGCCACAATAGTAGAAACCAATGAAATTAAGGAGTCCTGTAATACCATATACAACACTCTTTTTCTTAACTTACAACCTCTTGTAATTGGGTTTGTTATCATCTCCTAGTGCAGAAAGAAGTAAACATCTTGCTATCAATTCATCCTATAAAGAAGTAAACATATTAAAGTCACACTATCAATGGGACAACTAAATGCATTTAATAAAATTCATTTAGGTCAGGAGCCCAATCTCCAGGACCATCGTTTATATAGTAAGATAACTAGGTCCATTTTACTAGCCACTGTAGACACCTCGTTTTGGCACCCTATGAGGGGCAATTCAGTCCACCCTATTTAATGATGTCCTGATTAGGCCCCGAGTCAAAAGTCACCAATTGTCTCTAGACCTCTGATCGCCCCGGGAGTTGGCTCATCATGATCTACTCATCGAGAGCTTTCCGCCTATATATAGAACTCCAAGATCTGACTGGCGGATCAAAAATCATGATAGCGGGTCCCACACCCCAGCGGCGCCCGCGTGAAAAATCACCTATCATCTCTAGACCTCCGATCACCCAGGGAGTTGGCTCATCTTGATCTACTCATCGAGAGCTTTCTGCCCATATATAAAACTCCAAGATCTGACGGGCGGATCAAAAATCATGACAGTGGGTCCCACACCCCGCGGCGCCCGCGTGAAAAATCAACTATCATTTATGGACCTCTGATTGCCCTGAAAATTGGCTCATTGTGACCTACTCGCCGAGAGCTTTCCGTCAATATGTAGAACGTCGAAATCCGACGAGCGGATTGAAATCTACGAAACCTGGGCCCCAGTAATGACAACCCGACCAATTTCCATTGGACCCCACTTTTTAGGCCTGAATTAGTTTCTTTTAAATCCAAACCCAGCTAAACCTATCCCAACACACCTAAACCAGACCCGGCCCGGATCCTAACCAAACCCAAGTCCAGCCCAACCTTGGACCCAACTCACCCAAACCCACTCAGGTCCGACCCAAACACAACCCGAGCCTTATCCCTCTCATCTCTCTCCCAACCCAGGCCTTATCCCTCTCAATTTCAAACAACCCGAGCCTTATCCCTCTCATCTCTCTCCCAACCCAGGCCTTATCCCTCTCAATTTCAAACAACCCGAGCCTTATCTCTCTCTCTCTCTCCCAACCCAGGTCTTATCCCTCAAAAAATTTTAAAACACCCAAGCCCATCCAAAAGAGAAGGATACGCAGAACCTCTCCCAAATCTGGACGTAGACCCCAGGCTCCCCATCTGACTCTCCATCTCACGCACGTCCATCTCTCTCCGAGATCTCTCTCACCCATCATTCCCTCTCATCATCTCCATCATCCTCCTCCCAGGCGCCCATCTCTCGACCATCCATCATTCCCTCTCATCATCTTCGTCTCTTCCCTTGCGCCAGACCCACCTCTCCACCTCCTTCCATCGCAGATCTCCCCCCAAGGCCCATCTCAGACGACTCCCATCTCCCAGACCCACCTCTCCATCTCACGCACCTCAGTTCCATCTCTCTGTCTCTCTCCCCGGTCTTCCTCGCCCTCTGTCTCCTCTCTTCTTCTCCCCTTCCTCGCTTTCTCCACCTCTCCTTCTCCCAGTCGCAGCACCATCGCCCTCCATCCTCTTCCCTCCACTCGTTTCCCTCACGCAGCACCCCATCATCATCTCTCATCTCTCCCCTACAACCCACCATCACCAGCCTCCACCGTCTTCTCCATCTCACCATCTCGCCCTCCATCTTTCCCAAACACAGGTGCAGATCACACGTCCATCTCCTTCACCCAGACAGAACTCCCTTCCCCATCATCATCTTCTGCTCCCTAACCCGTTCCTCCGGATCTCCCTCATCTCCATCTGACACAGACCCGGACTCCCCATCTTCTTCCTCCAGACGCACGCAGCAGCAACCCCACGGAGGTCCGATCTCGCCGCAGCAGCACGCCCGCCCATAGCAGCACCTCCAGCCACAGCAGCACGTTCCCTCGCCATCTCTCGCCGCTGGACTCCGGAACCAGGTAGGCCCTCTTCCTCTCCTCGTGCCCATTGCATCTGCATCATCACCCCTTTCTTCTTCTCTTCCTTTTCTTTCTTTCTCATTTTTCTTCCCCTCACACTCTTTCTTTTCTTCCTCTCTCACCTGCACACCTTCTCCTCTTCTTCTTTCATTCTTTCTTTTCTTCCTCTCTGGCCTGCACACCTTCTCCTCTTCTTCTTTCATTCTTTCTCTCTCTTTTTCTTTTTTTCTCTCTTCTCTTCCCCTGCCATCATTCTCCTCCGCTCCCCACCACCTGCACCCACTGCACACCATCCCTTTCTCTTTCTTTTCTTCACCCACACCCACCTGCACGTCTCTCTCTCTCTCTCTCTCTCACTCCCCATCTCTCACTCACTCTCTGTCTCTCCTCTCTCACGCTCTTTCTTCTCTCCTCTGCCCCACTGCGCACCACCTTCTTCCACTCTCCCCGTCCTCCCTCTTCCCCATCTCTCTGTCTCCCTCTTTCCGTTCTCTCTCCCTCTCTGATCTTCTGCCCCCCTTTCTCCTTCTTCTTCTCCCTCTCCCTCTCTGTCTCTCCCCTGCAACTCAACACATCTCCCTCTCTCCCTCACCTTTCTTTCTCACTCTGCGACCCATCTCTCTTCCTCCCGCCACCTGCAACTCAACACTCTCCCTCTCCCGTGCTCTCTTCTCTCCCCGCGCCTCCCTCTGTTCTCTCCCCTACTCTCTTCCTCACCCTCTCTCTCATCCCCTGCCATCATCCTCCTCCGTGCCACCCACCTGCAACTCTACACTCTCCCTCTCCCGTGCTCTCTTCTCTCTCCGCGCCTGCCCCTGTCTCCCCTTTGTCTCTTCCTCCTCACCCTCTCCTCTTTTTCTCCCGCCACCAGCTCTTTCTCCCTCTCTCTCTCTGTCCGCGTGCTCTTTCCCTCTGCCTGCGTCTCCCTCTACCTCCCTGTCTCCCCTTTGTCTCTTCCTTATCACCCTCTCTCCCTCTCTGCTCCACCTCTCCCTCTCGTTCTCTCCTTCCTCCTCTGCTTGCACTCTCTCTCACTCGTTCTCTCTCTACCCCCTCAGCCCCACTATCTGCTTTCCCTATCTCCCTACTCTCTCAGTCCCTCTTTCCCTCACCTCTCCATTTCTCCCCTGTTGCACTCACGACCGAGCCACTGCCCACTTGCACCACGTGGATCACACCTGTGCACCCACCTGCACTCCTTCATCGCACACCCACTGCTGGCACCACATGCACCTCTGACCTGCCCGTTTGGATTGCCAATCATCGGAGCTACCAATCCAGCCCAAGCACGCACAGCCCGGTTTCACTCTACTATCTATTTTTTTTTTTTTTTTGCATTCAATTCTTCAGTCACTGTGGTTCGTCTTTTGTTCTTCATGCATCTAACATGCCATGCATTTAGATTAGTGTTGTAGGCCATTTTTATTATTATTATTATTATTATTTTATTTTATTTTTAATTAGCCTTAATCTGTATGTCAACATGCATTTAACATGCCCATGCATTATAATCGTATTACATCTTGTTTCTTTAGTTTATCCTTTTTATAAAAATTGAGACTGCATTCCCTTTATCTGTTCATGTTATTTTCTATATAAAAATTAGAATAAAAATCAAAAACATCAAGAGAAAATAAAAATAATAAAATAAAAAGTAAAGATTAAAAATAGAATTTTAGCTACCCTACTAATTAGAAATAATTAGGCTAAATCCAATAATTAACTTCTCTTCTCTTCCCCCATGTCATTAGGATTAGGAGATCTCATTTAGGAAACTTCAAATAAATTATTAAATAAAAATTAGGAACTTATTACTCCCTCCTCACCCCCATTTCATTAGGCTAAATCAGTTTAGGATTTAAGGCTTAATAAATAAATACATAAAAAGAAAATAAAAACAATAAAAATCCAAAATACCAAAAACAAAGTAAAAGATATTAAAAAAAACCAAAATATTAATAAATTGGAGTTAGAAATTATACAGTAGTCTAGACTGATTAGGTCAGACCCCGGACCTAGATCTAGGTCTCTCCCTAGCCAGCTTAGACTACCCTAATTTCTTAAATTCCAACTGATTAGGTCCCACTCTCTCTTCGGGCCCCGCTAAGGGATCGGGAGAGCGGATGTGGGCGGTTAGGACCTTAGGATAGGGTAGAGATCCATTAGGGAAATGGAATAGTTAGATTAAATCCAAGTAGGAACTCCCCTAGTTAGGCCCTTCTAGCCCCAATTATTAAAATCCAAAAAAACTATAAAACCAACAAAATCAATTCCAAAAATATTTTCTTGTCTTTTCCTCCACCTCCGGTGCCAAATATTTATCTAAACTGAATGATTAAAGGGAATAGAGGTTGATTCCGAGAACCTGAATTAATGAGAATGACGAAACGAGACGAGTGATTTCACACACCCCAATATCAGTTTATTTACTACCGGCCCATCATCGGCCACCCTCAATCAATCCCGGCCCAACATCGGCCATTTTTATCTTACTTCTGGCCCATCATCGGCCATGCACTTTTATCACCTGCGTATCGCACGCAAACCCACAGAAATCACAACTCGAAGTTTCGTCTGCATCATTCTTTTGATTCGAAGAATCAGCCTTTAAACCCTAGGTCGTCAAAGGACATTGAAGGGGGTACCCAGGAATGGGGTTGATCATCTTCTAAATATTTGGCACCTCTCCCCTTATTTTCTTAATTTATTTTCATTTTAATTCGCTTATCCCCTAGAATACTTGGATTTAACTTTAATTAGTCTTTTCAACCCTGAATGTTGATTTCCCCTGCCTAGTTCATTATGGTCCCATCTTAAAGCCCGTAATTTGACCCTTGACCCAAGTTCGACCCGAATTGAAAGACCCAAATTAAGTGACGAGACAACCGTCGTGTGTCGCTGGCGGCACATTAGACGAGAGAAGAACCCACCCCATTTTCCTCCCGCATTCTTTCGGCTTTCGTCGAAGGACGGTGTTACGGCCGAATTCGTGACTGGCGATCGTGATCCGTCGATTTTGAGGGTAGTCGGAACCCTCATTTTCGATGTATTTTTTTATCTCACACTGTTGAATGGCGATTCCCCTCCCGGGGGGGGGGTCAAAATTCACATCCGACTTTCATTTTAATTCGCTTATCCCCTAGAATACTTGGATTTAACTTTAATTAGTCTTTTCAACCCTGGATGTTGATTTCTCCTGCCTAGTTCATTATGGTCCCATCTTGAAGCCCGTAATTTTTGACCCTTGACCCAAGTTCGACCCAAATTGAAAGACCCAAATTAAGTGACGAGACAACCGTCGTGTGTCGCCGGCGGCACATTAGACGAGAGAAGAACCCACCACATTTTCCTCCCGCATTCTTTCGGCTTTCGTCGAAGGACGGTGTTACGGCCGAATTCGTAACTGGTGATCGTGATCCGTCGATTTTGAGGGTAGTCGGAACCCTCATTTTCGATGTATTTTTTTATCTCACACTGTTGAATGGCGATTCCCCTCCCGGGGGGGTCAAAATTCACATCCGACAGTCACTTGCATGTAATGGAAGTCTCACAGTCATAGCACTTTATTGAACTGAATTTAGCAGTTGATCGATCTAAAAGGACTTCTTTTATACAGTGAGATCTGTAGACTACAAACATCCAATTGGATATAATAAAATTATATTAAAGAGGAGAGGAAATTAGTTCATACATGGAGTCAGGATCCTTGGTGACTTATGGTAAATTCATGAGGGTTCTCAGCACAGTTGTTAAAAATCCATACATGGAGTGTTCATACAGATATTCAATAATGGCATATCTTCGATCTAAACCTAAACCCCATCATATCAATGGCCTGGATTAAAAAAAATGTGGGCAACAATTGCAAATAATGGGACAGCAGAGAGAGCCGACTGAGTCCAACCCAATCTCGTCCATTCAACCAATCAATCCCTTCCCTCTCTCCACTCTCTAGTGTAGGGCAGAGGTTACCAAACTCCATAAGCAATGGGGAACATCATTATGTAATAACAGCATGCCGATAACTTAAAATTTAGAATTGAATTGAATTGAGAAGCTCCATTAACCATTCAAGATCAAAGTCAAGTGGAAACCCGAAACTCCATTTGGTGGATTTGAGGTTCAATTAAGAGGGGGGCAAAGAAACCCTTGAAATACAGCTACACAGAACCCACATCAATATCTAGAACCCTCTGTGATTACAAAAAAAAAAATGTCCATAAACCCCAAAACAATAGAGAAGATAACACCTCCGTGTGAACAAAAATCTGCAACAAACAGCCACAACCCAAATTTTGAAAAACCTCACCACTCCAAAATGCCCATTCTTTGGCCTCTGTCAGCCAACATGTGAGGTTGTTTCCTTGTAGAAGAAAATCACGCACTCACACCCTCACGCACTCACACCCAGGCATCCGAAGCCATCGGTTTCTTCCCCTTCTTATTTTACTTTAAAGAACCCACTCAAGGAGGACAAAAAAACCCTAGCCGGACTGTAAGAGAGAAAATGGGTTTGGATGGGGCCTTAGAATGGAGGACAGAAAATGGGTGTTGGAATCAGAAGCCATCTAAACCCTCCCCTTAAGTCAGAATCACATAAGCTAAATGGGTTCCAGAAGAAAACAAAGAAAGAAAAAAACAAAGAAGGAAGGAAGAAAAGGCATACCTCGAAGAGATGGTCGCTGGCTGGAGATTGGGTTTGAGGCTGGGTAGACGATGACGATTGTATTTTGCAATCGCAGGAGAGAGACGACGATTGGGATCGATCGCTGGAGAGAGAGTGCCGTTCGCGGGATGAAGACTGAGAGAGCAAAGTCACCTGAGGAGAGGAGTGTCTCGCCGGAGACGATCGATAGCGCGAGGAGTACGATCGCGCCTGGCAGAATGGAGAGAGAGAGAGGAGAGAGCGACTTGTAGAATGGAAACGGGGGAATGAGAGAGAGAGAGAGAGAGAGAGAGAGAGAGAGAGAGAGAGAGATGTCAAATGGCTTCAGTTTTTTATTTTGGCCAAAGATCGAAGGCAGGGAAATGAAAAGGGTTTAGGCGGGCTCCACACAAGAATGGCTTGAAGCACTTGACTTGACGTTAGATGGAGTTGGCATTGGCACGTGATGAGTGGATCCTCTCCTCATCGTTAACTGAGGAGAGGGGCTCCCTTTACGGAATATCTAACTATCCAATGAACAGGCCTCACTTTTGTTAGCCATCCAAAAGCCAATTCCAATCCAATGAACTGACCACCTGTAACGCCCCAATTTCGAATACCGAGTTTAGCATCAAGGTACCCGAATTTGGTACGCTACTTCCCGAATAAACCGGAAACTTCTAGAATCATAGGTCCGTAGTGAGGTCCAATTTATAACTTTTTACAACATTTATAATCAACGATTAAGTGCGAAAGCAAATAGAAAATAGCGGAAGCAACATCAATAATTGTGGAAGCAGTGAAAGGTATCAATCTCATAAAGCAAGTATAATAGCAGGACACAAGTCTAATGCTAACCTCCAAGTGAAATATAAGAAGTACATAAATGGATATGAATCCCCCCTACTCACAACAAAAGACACTCGAAATCCCAAAAGTAAGGTCACACAGATCCAACTGTAAGCAGTCCATACTTCAAATCCGCTGGTCCCCGCCTATTCTCATCAACTAGAGGCGCCTCAAGGAGCACTTCACCCTCAAGGACGGGGTCGGTATCTGTTGGCCTAGTGGGTCCAGACCAAGTGGGTTCATGGTCATGGGTATTATGGTAATTGTACCGGGACTTTCTTATTGACTAAGATAGGGTTTCTTGGGGGATAAGAAAGAGAGCATTATATATATGATGTAGTGTATAACCCATGATAGACTACTACTGATTATACAGAGAGTGGACCCAAAGGAAAGTCGGATTTTTCTTTCCCGTGGACGTAGGCATCTTGGCTGAACCACGTAATTCTCTTGTGTGGTTTTCTATTTCTTTGTGTGGTTGATTGATTGCTCGCTCGTATTGATTCACGTTTCCGCATACACGCACATAACAAGTGGTATCAAAGCCTAGGGTTTTCTATGATTGGATTGTGCTGCCTTGCGATCGATAGATCGGATCAAGGTTTTTGATCCGGACTTGTACACGTGGTTCTTCGTTGCAGAAACCAGAGAGAGATCGTTTTTCCCGATCTCGAGTGGGCCACACGGTTTCAGAGTTGCAAAGGGCTCTGGAAATTTGAAATAGAGGAGGTTCTCGGGTTTGCGGCTACCAGAGAAGGAGACAAATGAGGATTAATTAGGTTATGGATTGATTTGCAGATTGCTGGCTGGAACCAGAGGACTTGCAGTTGCGCATAAGAGACCAGGGCGCTTGGGTTCTTGATTTACAGAGCCCGCCGTCGCTGGAATAGGACCAAAGGAACGTCGCCAAACATCCTTGCAATCGTCGTAGTGCCATCTTTCACCGGTTCGCCTGAGCCGGAGCGGAAGAAGACTCCCACACAAGAACACCAGCGTAGGCCTCTGGTTCTCAGTTTTTGGTTATAGAAACCAGAAGAAGAAGACGACCCTTGTTAGGTCAGTTTCTGGTCGGGTTTGAGTCCAGGCCAGGTAAAGCCTAACCAGTTTCAGAAGCCCATCCGCTAGTCTAGGTCGGGTCAAGTCCAGGTTGACCTTACCCGTGTAGCAGAAGCCTATAAGCAAAGCCAGTATGAAAAGGCGCTGGTATAATGTTGATGTCAGCGAATAGTACAGTCAGTAGGGGTTTGACTCGGGATCGATGGTTGGGAATTGTTCTTGTTATATCTTGATCATCCAGTATCTAATCAGAGCTCCGTTATCACTTACAGACTTATTTCGAGTAAATCTACGTAGAAGATTGGTAGTTTGACGATCAACAGAAAAGTTTGACTAATCAGAGTGTAGGAAACTGTTTTTTACGATATTGGAACCATCCAGAGTCGGATTTCATATCCGATTCTTCCAGTGTGCTTGTGGTGACGAGATCTACAGACTGGTGCAGAAATTGAGGTTAGTGAAAGTTGTTTGTTTTTCTTGATTAAATTGAGATGGAGAACAACACTGTGAACACTACCATGATCAAACTCAACCATACCAATTGGTTGCTTTGGAAACCTAAGATGGAGGATATCCTCTATTGTAAAGACCTCTATGATCCCATTGAAGGGGATGAAGCTTGACCAAAAGATATGTCTGATCCAGATTGGAAAAATATTCATAGAAAGGTTATTGGTCATATCAGACCAGTGGATAACACCATATTTCACAACGTGTCTAATAAAACCGATGCGAATACCGTTTGGAAGAATTTAGAAGCTAGATATGGGTAGAAAACTGCAGTGAGCAAAACTTTTCTGATTAGAAACCTTGTGAACATGAAGTTCAAGGAAAGTGGTAAAATTGAAGTTCATATAAATGATTTCCAATGCGTTGTGAATGAGTTAGCTACAATGAAGATGATCCTTGATGATGAGATGCAAGCTTTATTGCTTCAAAGTTCTTTGCCAGATACATAGGAGACATTGGTTGTTTCTATGAGTAACTCTACTCCAGATAATGTGTTATCAATGAGTCAGGCTACTAACAGCTTGTTTAATGAAGAAACAAGGAGAAAAATTGTAGGGAAAGATAATGCACAAGCCTTTGTTATTGAGAAAAGTGGGAGGAGTAACAGTCGGGGACCAAAGGGGGGTCGTAGTAAGTCTAGAGATGGATTACAGACTAGGAAAAAGTCTTAAAAATGCTTTCATTGTGGCAAGGAGGGTCACATTAATAAGAATTACTTTGCCTTGAAGGAAAAGAAAGAAGCCAACAATGAGCGAAAGAATAACACTAACACTACAGCTACTTTGGATAATGAAGTAGTGGTACTGGCCAGTGAAGATGAAGAGTGTTTGAGTGTTGTAGATGATTAGGTTGAGTGGGTTGTTGACGCAGCTACATCCTACCATGCTACTCCTTGTAAGGAGATGTTCACGACGTACAAAGCAAGGGACTTTGGCACTGTGAAGATAGGCAACACAAGTCATTCGAATATTGTTAGGATTGGTGATGTCTGCATTAAAATTGACATTGGTTGCACAATGACACTGAAAGATGTGCGACATATTCCTAATCTACGGTTGAATATGATTTCTGAGACTTCATTGGACCATGCATGTTATGAGAGTTACTTCAGAAATGGCAGGTGGAAACTCACTAAAGGGTCTCTTATTATTGTGAGAGGGAAGGCTATACGCTGTATAAGACACATGTGAAGTTGTGAAAATGTGTGTTAAATGCTATTGAAAACTGATCCTCTCCAAATCTGTGGCACAAGAGACTGGGACATATGTGAGAAATGACTGCAGTTATTGGCAAGAAAAGATTGAATTCATTACCCCAAAGATACATCCCTTGACACTTGTGATTATTGCTTGTTTGGTAAACAACACAGGGTATCTTTCTCTAAAATATCAACAATAAAATCTTAAGTATTGGATTTGGTATATTTTGATGTTTATGGTCCCATGGAAGTGGAATCATTGGTTGGCAATATGTTTTTTGTCACATTTATTGATGATGCATCCGGGGAAAGTCTGGATTTATGCATTGAAATCGAAGGATCAGGTGTTTCAAGTTTTTCAACAGTTTCATGTCATGGTTGAAAGAGAAACAAGAAAGCTTTTGAAATGTCTCCGCATAGATAATGATGGTGAGTACACATCCAATCAGTTTAAAGGCTATTGCTCGAAGCATGGTATTCAACATGAATGAACAGTTCCTAATGCTCCATAGTACAATGGTGTGGCAGAGAGAATGAACCACACTATTCTTGAAAAGATGAGATGCATGATTAAAGTAGCACAGCTACCCAAGCCATTTTGGGTTGAAGCTGTTTTGACTGCCGTTTACCTAATTGACAGGTCTCCCTCAGTTCCTTTGGATTTTGAACTTTCGGAGAGGATATGGACAGGTAAAGACGTTTCTTATTCTCATTTGAAAATGTTTAGGTGCAAGGCTTTTGCACATGTACCAAAGGAACTGCGTTCAAAGCTGGATGATAAGGCAGCATGTTGCATTTTTCTCGGCTATGGTGGAGCTGAGTTTGACTACAGGTTATGGGATCTAGAGAAGAGAAAATTATCAGAAGTAGGGATGTGGTGTTTCATGAAGACCAGTTCTTTGGAGATATTGAGAACACAGAAAAGTCTAAAGAAGTTGTTGATGGAGCGGTTGATCTCACACTGACTCCTTCTCCAGTGCAGACTACTGGTGGAAAACGTGGACAAAACGATCCGGATCGTGATGAGGCAAAGAGGTTGCCATATGAACAGGGTGTTGAGCAATGGGAGCAGTCTCCTCAGTCAGAAACCACGGAACCTCAGGTTAGGAGGTCTACTCGAGAGTGTCAACCATCAACAAGATATCTTGCAGTAGATTATATTTTGCTTACTGATGAGGGGGAGCCAGAGAGCTACCTAGAAGCAAAAACTCATGCAGATAAAGATGAGTGGATGAAGGCTATGTAGGATGAGATGAGTTATTTGAAAAAGAAGAATACTTATGAGCTGGTGGAACTTCCAAAGAGCAGGAAGGTTTCGATGAACAAATGGGTGTTTAAGCTGAAGAGAGATGACAATAGAAAACTGGTGAAGCACAAAGCACGACTAGTGGTTAAAGGCTTTGCACAGATGAAGGGAATTGATTTCGATGAAATATTCTCTCCAGTTGTGAAGATGATTTCTATCAGAGTTGTCTTGGGTCTAGTCGCCAGTATGGACCTTGAACTTGAACAGATGGATGTGAAGACTGCATTTCTTCACGGTGATTTAAAAGAAGAGATCTACATGACTCATCCGGAGGGGTTTGAGGTAGAAGGAAAAGAACAGTTGATTTGCAGGTTGAAAAATAATCTCTACGGGCTGAAACAAGCGGCGAGGTAGTGGTATAAGAAGTTTGATTAATTCATGGTGAGTCATTGGTAAGTAGGACAGCTGCTGATCACTTTGTTTATGTTCATAAATTTGGTAATGGCAAATTTATCATTCTTCTTTTATATGTAGATGATATGTTGATAGTTGAACGGGGATAGTAAGATGATTGGCAGGTTGAAAAGGGACATGTCAAAGACTTTGACATGAAAGACCTGGGTTCTACACGACAGATATTAGGACTGCAAATACATCGTGACAGGAATACCAATAAGCTGTGGTTGTCATAGGAGAAATATGTTGAACGGGTGCTAGCAAGATTCAACATGAAAGATTCTAAGCCAGTTATCATTGTCATAGGAGAAATATGTTGAACGGGTGCTAGCAAGATTCAACATGAAAGATTCTAAGCCAGTTATCATGCCTTTAGCCAGTCACTTCAAGATCAGTAAGAGATTATGTCCTACTGCATATAAAGAAAAGGAACGGATGACAATTGTTCCATACTGCTCAGTAGTTGGGAGTCTTATGTATGCCATGGTGTGTACATGGCCTGACATTACTCATGCAGTGGGTTTAGTTAGTAGATTTCTTTCTAACCCTGGGAAAGAGCATTAAGAAGCAGTGAAGTGGAATTTCATATATTTGAGAGGTACATCAGATTTGTGCTTGTATTTCGGAGGCTTAAAACCAGTACTTGAAGGCTTTACAGATGCTGATTTTACAGGTGATCTTGATCGATGGTTGTCTACTTCTGAGTACTTATTTACTTTTACAGGGGGAGCTATTTCCTGGCAGTCTAAGTTGCAGAAGTGCACAACATTGTCTACAACCAAAGCAGAATACATAGCTGCTAATGAAGCAGGGAAGGAGATGATTTGGTTGAGGAATTTTTTTCGAGAACTGGGTTTGAAGCAAGGAGAGTATGTAGTCTACTGTAATAGTCAAAGTGCTATGGATCTTAGCAAGAATGCTACATATCATTCTCGCACGAAGCACGTTGATGTGAGATACCATTGGATCGTGGGGTCATTGAAAAGAATCTCATGAAGCTGGAGAAGATTCATACTGACAAGAATCCCTTGGACATGATGATTGAGGTTGTGTCTAAGGGAAAGCTGGAGCTATGTTTAGAGTTGGCAGGACTGAACTCCTAGTAAGGGGGGTTTAAATGCATCTTCCCCATGGTTTGGATGGGGAGATTGTTAGCCTAGTGGGTCCAGACCAAGTGGGTTAATGGTCATGGGTATTATGGTAATTGTACCTGGACTTTCTTATTGACCAAGATAGGGTTTTTTGAGGGATAAGAAAGAGAGCATTATATATATAATGTAATGTGTAACCCATTACAGAGAGTAAACCCAAAGGAAAGTCGGGTTTTCTTTCCCGTGGACGTTGGCATCTTTGCTGAACCACGTAATTCTCTTATGTGATTTTCCATTTCTTTGTGTGGCTGATTAATTACTCGATAGCATTGATTCACGTTTCTGCATACACGCGCACAATAGTATCAATACCTAAGAACCAAATATAATGGGTCAGATCTAAAGTGTAAGACCTCGACTAAGGTTTGATGTATTTTGCGATATTTAAGCCATGTATAAGTTTTCTAAGATTAGCGGACTTTTGGCTTAGGTGATAAGTTTGACTAGAATTTTCATAGCTTTGGGGGATTTTTGAGAGCCTTCTAACTTGGCTTGCCATACTCTAGGACCCCTTTGTACTAATCGAGTAAGTGTGGGGGATTATTAATGATTTCAAAAAAAATTCATTTTTATTCCTTTTGATAGTTCAAATTAATTCCTACAATTTTCATGTTCATTCCGCCCGTGTTCGAAGCTAGAAATCCAGTTTTCAGCCAAAAGGGTAAAACAAACTTTTCATATCAAAATCTGTGCATGAATTTCAATATTTTCAAATCATGCAAAAAATGTACTTTTTGGAAACTAGATTTTTTGGTGATCGATTTTCTCTTCTTTGTCAACCACAAGTGGTGCCTACAAAAGGGTTTCCAAGCCCTTGAAGTTATAGAACTGTGGGGCCCACAACCCACTTAAGTTTAAAACCCAAAACCATGTACATTCTCCTCTATTTTTCTGTTTCAGAACAAGGCCAGACCAAAGAGTTTTCTCCTCCTTTCCAACCACTTTTTCCTCTTGCATGTCATCTTTCTCAGTCCAAAATAGAAATCTGAGTTCTTCTTCATCTCCTCCTGCCTTTAAGTTTTCCATTGGTACCACTTTTAAAGAAATCTAGCTGAATTTCATCATTTTCTAAGCTTTTTCTTCTTGGATAGGTTTCTTCTAGGTATGGGACTGATTTCATCTCCTGGAAATGGTTTGGTTAGGTCCTTTAGAACATTAAAGTCATGCATGTAAACCCTTTCGGAAAGGTTATTTTTCTACTCTTAATTTTGGGGATTTTGAGGGCATTTCTTGGGGCTTTTGCTTTTGTAGATAAAGGATTCCTTGCAAGAGAGAGCTAAATTTAGAGACCTTTTGAGTTCATATTGGTGCTAAGGCAAGTGATTGAATGAGTTATGAATGTGCATGCAAGTTATTTGTTAGATTCTAGCTTTAATTTCATATTCTTGAACAATGCAATGTCTAAGTTATCTTGATTTGAATCCAATCTTGCTAAAGTACTATTTTTAGTGTATACATGTTTTGACTTACTTCAATTTGCACTTTTTCAGTTTCAACATATTTGAATTTGAGTTCTATGAATGGTTTTGAGTTTGAAATTGATGATGGTTAAGGCTTAGATGGTAAATTGTGGGTTTTTTGCGAGAATGGTTGATCGAATGGTGAAATGGAGAGCATTGTAGGCTCAAATATTTTATTACGTAAATGACAAGGAAAAAGAAATTAAAAAAAAACTATATGTTTTACATGTTTGTAATAAAATGGGGGAATAACTCTTGTTAGAGTAAAACTTTTCTTGATGATATAATAAGGCAAGATATAATTATCATCAGCGCCAGTACAACCATCATCATCACCGTCATTGTCATTGCGATGACCACTGCCCATCACCATCGCCAGCAGTGTGATGACCCCACTCATCATCGTCATTATGATCAATAAAAAAATCATCCTCATCATCACAATCATCATTTTATCGCTGCCACTATCGCGATCACCACTATAGTCACCATTATTGTCCTCATCCTACTAGCAAACGTACTTTCTTTTACCACGAGGGAGATATGATGTTTTTTTATAAAGATTTTTATATTGTATAAAGTCTTTTTAATACTATCATCATCATCATCAATCACAACATCAGTCTTATCTCACTATCATCTTTTTTGTCAGCACCACTGCCATTGTAACCATCATCATCCTCATTCTAATAACAAACACATTCTTTTACTACTAGGAGGAGGTAGAAATTTTTATAAAACCTGTAATTCGAAACAAATTATATTGCATAAAATTATTATTTTTGGCTTACAAATGGAAAAGATTAAGAATAAACAACAAAGAACATGGAAATATGGATGGAGTCATATAGGGATGAGAGGCGGCAATTGTCCCTTCTCAACTTGTTCCTTCCCTTTTAAATAAGGAGAAAGATACAGATAGATATATTTTCATCCTATTCTTTTGCCCCTCCTCAACTTTTCTATTTCTCAAGTTTGCCCTTCAGTAATCTTTTTTTCCTCTTTGTAAAGAATGAAACTTTTAAAACACATAAGGGGATTTTGGTATTTTACTTGTAAAAAAAGAAAACTCATCAAATCACATATAAGATATGCATTATAGTGTGATTTTTCTCCTTTTGTTCTTCCTTTTTCTCACCCATTGTTAAGCCTAGAATCCTAACCTTCTCAAAGTTTGAAATTCATAGTCACCACAATTCATTTAATTTATCATCAATTGTTGAGTTTTAAATATTTTGACTTTAGAATTCAATTAAATTAAACCTGATTTAATTTCTAATTAATAAATTTCAGGTTGTTATAAATTGAGGTGTTTTAAAAGTTTTCCTTTTTATACTAATTACATTTCAAATGTTCCATCAAGGTTGGTAGTTTTATTAAAGTTTTAGATAGGGGTTGGGCACTAAACAATGGGCCAAAGATCCAGACTTCTTATAAACGTCAATCCCATATTATGATCTAGATAATTTTTTAATTTAATTTTTAACTAGAATCACGTGCTCTAAGTAAAAATGTTAAAATTATGCAATTTACATTCTTATGTATTCTTTCATACCCATTTTTATCATTGTTGAATATAAAGAGCAATCTAAATTCATCTTTTTTTAAAAAAATGTTTTGGGGTATAATGTAATAATTGGTCCATAACTTTTTGTACCAATTATAATATAATGAAAGTTTTTGAAGTATATTTTAATAAAATCTCTAATTCTTTCTCAATTGTCTTTTAAAAAAATCCCAGCTCCTTCACTACATACAAACTATGACCATACAAATATCATGGTCTACATCCAAACAAATAGTGTTACCCTAAAAAAGAACACACAGTTAGTTTTTTTTTTTTTTTTTTGGAGAGAACTAAAACGACAAAATTAACCATATTATTTTTAAATAACTTTCTCCTCCATAATTTTCTTGGCTTCCTTCACAAAACTCTACTTAAAAAGAATAATTAAAAGATTATTTATTATTTTCTTTCCTTCTTTGGGAGTCCAAAATCGATAAGGAAATGCACGTTGACAAATTTAGGTCTCCACTTAAAGGCCGCGTACGCCCCCCACCCCAGCCCCCACGTCTCCTCCTCCTCCTCCTCCTCCTCCTCCCCCTCCCCATGGGACTTGTACAGCTGTTTCAAAACAAAACCTAAGCCATTACAAGTAGAAGAACGAACCGTTTGTAATACTATAAATATATATATATATATATATATCTCTCTCTCTCTCTCTCTCTCTCATGAAAAACCTCTCTATTTATGAAACGCACGAAGATAATTGCAGAAAGAGAAGTTCGCGTCCAAAGAAGATCGTCGAAATGTTTTTATGATGGCCAGCTCTCAGCAACGATGCGTCTTCGGTATCTCCTCTCATATCTCTCTCTCTCACTATCTCACGATCTCTCTCTCTCTCTCTCTCCATCTATCTATCTACTTGCATATACATGTTTTAATTCAGGTTTCGGTGGAAAAATTTGAGAAGAATTAGGGTTTGATGATCTGTCTGTTTAATTTCATTGTTTCTTTGAATGTGACAGTTGGGAATATACCATACGATGCGACAGAGGAGCAGCTGATACAAATCTGCGAAGAGGTTGGGCCTGTTGTATCTTTTAGGTCAGTCCGCAATGCCCTAGATTCTTGGATTTTTTTTTTTTCTGTTATGTTCAGTTGGTGGTTATGGTTTGGTATCTCTGCTGATATTGATTTGGATGGATTTAGTTGGGCTATTTAGGGGGAAGCATAAAAGCTTGCTTAATTGAATTGGATTGGAATTTAGAGTCTCCGTAAGCCCGCATTGCTTAATTTATATTGAATTTCTTGGAATTCAATGTAAAGGGCGATTTTTTGAAGGAGTATTGGAGGTTGGGAGTGAAGTTCGGGACTTCATGTGCGGATGAGAAATGGAAGCTCATGTCCTTTTTTTTTTATTTTTTTTCTTTTTTTCTAAGAAAAAAAAGCTCGTCTTTGCTCTGATACCAGGAGGGAAAAAGAGTTTTTGAAAAAAGTTGTCTCACAATGACTGAGGTGAGGGTGTTGCATTATCCCACCATTAAGCATATTACAATGAAACCATTACAAAAAATAATCGACCCGAAAAAAGAGAGAATTGAAGGGTGTACACTTCCTGATGGAACTGTTGTTGAATGGAATCAATCTTTTCCAGTGGAGTGGTTCTGAAAGTGTTACTTTTGTGTAGTAGCTGTGCTCCCTTTCGAAGGATGAGGTGCCATTAGATGGCCCTTAAGTGTGGTCAAGCGTCCCACAGAAGAATCAGAGACAAAACAGCACCTAAAACATATAGGACAAATTCAAATGAACTCAAGGAATCCAAGAACAAAGTCCAGATTGCATACTCAAGATGAATAACTCATAACAGCCCCCAAAAGATGTCATGAATTGTTAACAAAATCAACTCCAAATCAAAACAAACTTGGTCTGAGTAATCCTTACATATCAGATAATGGACTTGAAAAATCTGTTGCAAATCAGATCAAGGATGACTGAGATGAACATGGCAAATCAGATCAAGGATGACTGAGATGAACATGGTGCAAATTCAATCACAAAATGAGAAAAACTGCACATTGCATCATTCTGGAAATTCCGAGATAAGGTTACTGTCTGAATTTTATCTACATTTCTACAACTCTGATTGACCCTAAATTCTCACTAGAGTTTCTACATACATAGGCAATGTGCTCGAAAAATCAGCAAATTTATAACAGTAGACTGTCGATAAATTTATGAAAAAACCTGCTTTTTCGAGTTAGGTTCATTGCAAAAAAAAATTTGTCTTGTTCTAGACTACTCAAAATTGGATGAAATCAGGTTATAGAGAAATTAGACTCATAAGCCAATCTACAGAAAAACACACAAAAATTCTTGAGTTAGAGAATCCAAGCGGAACAGTACCACAACATGGTACAGGTTTTGGGAGTTCTGCAGTTTCTGCCCAAAAACTCTACTTCAGGAAAACTACCATAATTTCATGCATGCAACTCCAATTTTCACAAAATCACAGGCATTTGAAAGCTAACTCATGGGAATATAATCTGGGTGGTTTGATGAAAATCAGCCACAAAACTATAGGTAACAAAGCGCAAGATTACAGGTTATATACATAGAATTTCAGAAAAAAAAAAAAAAAGAATCATGGTTTCACCAAAACCCCAAAATCGATCTTGAGGAACACAACCAAAAAGAGTTGGGTTTTATGCTACAGTCAGATTTACATAGTTTTGATCAAGAGAACAAAAGGAATCAGATTCTGATTACATCAGGGTTTACGTGGAAATCACAACAGAAATAACTTTCTTGGATTGAAACAGTAAAAACAATCATGGAATTTTGAGCCCTGGTACATGATCAGGTCCAGCATTATCTTAGGTAACTTTAGGAGTTCTAAAAATGCTTAGATGAATGAAAACACAAGGAGATCATAAAACAAACATAGGAAGTTTCACCATCAATCATCATGAAAAACGTAAAAGGCACAATGAATACATGGGACATTTTAATCAAAACTCATACATGTTACACAATCAGGTTAGGTTCTTGATTTGACATGTTTGATGGTTCTAAAATCATGGCTAGATCATGTAGGACATAAGTAATCAAGTTATCATGCAAAGGAATCAAGTTCTAAGATCATGGATCATCAATAACATGATTCCTTTTTTTTTGTTTTTGTTTTTGAATGATCAATAAACATGATTCTTGGAAGAAGAAGATCATTTAGGACATAAGGAATCAAGTTATCATGCAATGGAATCAAGTTCTAAGATCATGGATCATCAGTAAACATGATTCTAGGAAAAAGATCAAGGAACACACAAATCATGTTGCAAAACCAACAACATGGGTTTCATGGCTAAGAGAGATTAGGAACAATGGAATCAAAAGGAAACCAAGGGAACTAAGGGTTTTGATGATCACTTACTTGATCTAATGCAAACAATGATGGAGGCTTGTTGAAGAAGATGAATGATGATGATCCCCTTGAAAAACCCTAGCTGTCCCTCCTAGTTGCTAGAGAAGAGGGTTAGGGCTCATTTGTTGCAATTAGATCTTCTAATTCCTCATGGATTCTTCTTTCTCGCTCAATTCCCAAGCAGACAGGTCAAACCCAAGCCACATGGTGCAACTCAATGCTACATGGTTGACCAAGCCTCTCCTGGTCGTCCTCACCTTCTATGGGTCGTCCTATGAGCCCTACAACTTAAGTGGCTAGAGCACATGGCTATTCAATTCATGCATGCGACTATGACATATACATTTTTGTTAATAATTGCACTAATCCATTTATGCATGATGATTCTAATTGTTTCACATACCATTCAAAAAAAGATTCTAATTGTTTCACTTTTGGGTGGAGCCACTACTAATCCTAGAATTACATATTTTAACAAATTACATTTAAGCAAGGTTTAAAAAACCGGACTTGGGACTCGTCTCGTTCATTTCCGAGTCCGAGTCGACTCGTCGAGTCGCATGGGACTTGGCCGAGTCAGGCCGAGTCCCAACTTCAGTTATAGGACTCGGCCGAGTCGCATGGCTGATTCCCATGGGACTCAACAGAATCGCATTAGGACTTGGCCGAGTCACATGATTCAAGTCCGAGTCCCATGCGACCCGACTCGGTATGTGGCTGATTTTTTAAACCATGCATTTAAGTTCAATTGTTCAAGAGTTACTCTGAAATTACAGATTAGTCCAATTTAACATGTATACAACTCATATTATATTAGAATAACAAGAATGACTTAATTGTCTTAAAATTCATAGAATGGGGCCCGAAAGAATACACAAAATTGCTTATTATCAGGTTATTATAAATGAAATACTAATATCTAGGTAAATCTGGTTTTGGGTCTTTATAAATTTTGCTGTCAAGAAAAAGTAGGTCAAGCCAAGCTAGAGTTGGGATTCTCAAGCTGGACTTGAGCTCCAGTTAGGTTCAAGCTTCAGATACCTAATTCAAGTTGGTGCTTGAGCTCAATCTTGGTCAAGCTCAATTTTATTTTACATCATTATTGTATTTGTCAAGTAAGTTGCATGGTTATAGGTACACAGCCCTATAATGGTCTGAGGTGTCTGACTTGGCAAATCCCAGAGAATGGAATTTGTGTATTCATTGCAATATTCAAATAAGTTAAACAAATGTTTATCTGTTTTTGAGATGAATATTGTTTTAAAAAAGCGCTAATAAAACCACATCATAAAAAAAGCACTAATAAAAGATAACATTTAAATGTTACTTTATATAATTAGGTATTATATATTTCAAATTTTTTATATTCCAAGAAGAAAACATGTTAAAATATTGACCAATTCCAAAACAATGTTTAAGTTAGCAATGTAAGAATTTGCGAAGAACCTCATGCATTGTGTTTTAGTGTGTCTGGAACATGGTAGCGTGGCAGCCGCATTATTGGCCGGAGCGGTTGAGGCCACTACGTGGTTTTGAAAATAGCGGTGCTACAATCTAAATTTTAATAGAGCGAAGTAGTTTTATTTATAGCACTGTTTTTTCTCTTTCTTCTCCTCAATAGCCTTTCTTATGGTTGTCTCTGCACTTATATGGTTCCAAATCACTAAAAAACACAAGATTGGTTGCAATACAAGATTCAGAATTTTTTTAACACTTAAAAAATTCACACCGTTATGCCGCTATGTATCGCCGCAACTACTACACATCGCCCACTACCTTGCGTTTTGGCCACTAACCGCTACACTCACCGCAACCACTATGTTTATCCTTGGTATGGAATGGGTACATTGCTCATTTCAAAAACTCCTTTCAACGTAGCTGATATTCGAGTTTTATATGTAACATTCCTGTCAGTGCTGTATTTAGGCATGGTCTTGACTGCTGCCATATCCATTCTGAATCAGTGCATCATAGGTTGAGTGAATTGGCGAAGAGCAAGTTCTGAAAAATGGATTTGCTAGAAGAAGGGAAAAATGAATATATATTTTTTAATCTTCTGTTAAGGTAATTGTAAACTGGATCATGACCCTCCCATAAGGGGTGGATGCCCACCCTTGTGCCAAGCATGTTTTCAGCAACAAATTGATTGGTTTCATTCCATGATCAGCTAATCACAAAGTTAAATTTGCCAATGAACCTGCTAGTAAGAAGTAGATCATAAGTTTGCCAATTAACTGTGAATACCTGAGTTGTCATTTACCTTCTAGAGTGTTTAATAGCAATAGTTTTTGTGATAAAAGATGATTGATATTTGCCACACTTACATCTTCTGTTATTCCGTTTTCTCCACTTCTCCATGTGTGCATGCTTTTTGAATGGTTTTTCCACTTTGTTACAATTTTTTGTTCATTTCAGATTAGTACTTGATAGAGAAACTGGGAAACCTAAAGGTTATGGGTTTTGTGAGTATAAAGATGAGGAGACAGCTTTGAGTGCTCGTCGCAATCTCCAGGGCTATGAGATCAATGGTCGCCAATTGCGAGTTGACTTCGCCGAGAATGATAAAAATGCTGATAGAAACCGAGAACAGGTAAACATTGGTTATGTTGATAGTAGGTATACATTTCCAATCTCGACATTTGATAATCTCTTGTATGACTTTGTTGAAACATAAACTTTCGAGTGCCAGCCCATGTGTTGAGCTTTCATATCACCTATAATCTGGTTTGTCATGTTACACTGCTGATTCGGGTGGCTGTTGAACAGTGTTTTTTATTTTAGCACTCATGAAATCAGCATCTTTTTTTTTTTTTTTTTTCCGCTTTTGAACCATATGCAGAAAGAAATTGATTGTGTGTGGAAGGGTGGGTTCGATTTCAATGGTTAGTATGCTGAAGTGACATTGTCATTATGGATTATCTTAGAAGAAAACCTGTCATAATGGACAAGAGCTCGTAGTCCAGTTGATAGGCGATCCTACCATGAGAGAGTCATGATATTTATCTAAAAAAAAGAAAATATTATAAAATAAGTAAATCTAAAGATTAAAGAGTATGATGTTCAGCTAATCATTGGATTTTCCCTACTTCCAATGGCTGATTTACATATTAACCCTAGAGACGAAATCAATTGTGTAGGAAATGTGTGATCAATTGTTTATGATGGTCATCTGTTTGGGTTCGTGGTAAGCTGTTTTCTTTTTTTTTTTTTAAATGATGGGTTTAGTGACAATCTTTTGGGGGGAAGGGATCGACCTAGATATCAAATTCGAAGTCAATCTAATACCTTTGACCCATTCATCCATGGTGCACAAGTTTAATGGCTTTATATAAAACAACAAAGTTATTTGAAGTCAATCTAATATCTTTGACCCATTCATCCATGGTGCACAAGTTTAACGGCTTTATATAGAACAACAAAGTTGACCCTTGATCCAACGGTCCTCTCCCTTCGAATCTATAAAACCCGATGGGACCCATGTAAATTGGGGGATGGGTTTGGATGGTCTGCTCGGATGGAACAGTAGGCGACTACTCTCTACAGACTTCCATTTGAGGAGAGGGGGCGGGGGGGGGGGGGGGGGTGTTGTGTTTGAATCTGATGTCCTACACCTCTCATAGGAAACCGAAATCCTCTCTATCAAGGAAATCAGTACATTTTTTTCTTTTCTGTGAGGAAAATGCTGCGTACCAACTGATAGAAAAAGGGACTGCATGGAAATCATGACAATTTTCCTCTCTACTGCAGATTCCTCTTGTTGCACACACCCCTAAAGTTCTTATTCTTTACATCTGTTCAACTTACAACAAGTTAGCTTTGTTTATTTTAGTTCATGCCTGAAGTAGAAAATTAATGAAACATATAACACAAATTCTGTGCAATCTGTTTTCTTGACATCTTCGAGTATGTTATCAGTATAAAATAGTCTGTTTCATTGAAACCTGTTATCAAATTATTTCTAATGATCGACTTGTCTACAAACAAGATAGGATGTGTTGGCATATCCCATAACAGAGAATTGGCAAATCAAGCATGTGTTGATGAATTCTATATTAGTTGGTAATTTACTCTTCTTTGATTGAGAAACTGAAACTTGCGATTGCTGTGTGATAGGCTCAAACACAATTTAAATATTGGAATCAACATTTTCTAGAAAAATGACCTGAACATTATTTCTCCAAAGCTTCGTGAACTTTGAGATGATATTATATTAGATCGCAACTCCTTTTGAATCCAATTTGATAGTAATTTCTTTGCCAAAAACCTAAACCTCTTGATCCACACATATCGTCTCGTCTCTCCACTCTTTGCTTTAGGTGCAGAGTTCTTTAGCTTCAACTACATCCGAGCCATACTGTTTGTTTTTTAGCTGCCAACTATATTCTTATCGTTCATCATCATCATCAATCTTGAAACCTTTTCCTTTCAAATCTTTTTTTTTTTTTTTTTTTTTTGAGGTCTACTTCTTCACTAATTCCTGCCTTGGCAAATTCTCTATCTTCCACATGCTTTAGAAGAATTTGAGGAACTCCTCCTTGAATGGTAAAAGAAAATGATCAAATTAATGATCATCGAATGGGGCTTTATGTCCAGAATTTTCTTGGATATTTTGACGTTGGATCTCAGCAAGGTTGGAAGGCAACTATTAACTGTGCTCTTTTTTTTTTTTTTTTTTTTGTTTGGAGTGGTGGTACAGTAATGAGGTGTTAACCTACATGCCCGGGGATTATCCCTGGGCAGCTATGTGAGGATGAGATGCCTCTTCCACTGAGCTAGGAGGCGTGTCTCATTAACTGTGCTCTTTTGAAGTCCTATACTATTCAGAGAAATAGTCTGCTTTTGTGGCTTTCTGCAGTTGAATATGGAGGGATGCTCTCTTGGTCGTTTGATTCCCTTTTATTTATTTATATTTTAAAAAAGAAGTGCCAAGAGTTTCATTTGAAAAAGAAATTAAGTAAAGAAGTTAAATCTTTGGGAGACCAGTGTTTCTTTACCAACAACAGTGGGGGCCATGTCCCTAACTCAAGCTACAATAAGTTCCAATGCTGAGCAGATATGGCCTAAATGATCCATAAGAAGGAGATCCACGCAAGAGGAGACAAGAAACTTAGATGCATACAAATAAAGCCTGATAAGAAGCTTACTCCCTGTTTCCCTGATCCAAGATATAGGATTATCATTCAAAAGGAAAAAAAAAAAATGGATCCAAGATTGAGGGTTCAGAAGATGTAGGTCTTCACATGGTAAAGTCTCAAGACCCAAAAAGATCCAAAGCATCTAAATGCAAGAAGATAGCTGGTATTTTCCTACCGGAGAGGTCAACAGTTGGATGAGAAAAGCTTAAATGGTCATTTAGGAGAAGTATATAACCTCAAGGATGGTAACCTTAAGACAAGAAACCAAAGCTTGTTAACTGATAGTCAAAAGGGATCTTTATATGGTTTAAATCAGAATCTGGTACTTTTTTGAACACACACAAAAGTAGACAATAGCATAAAAATGTTGAAGCTAGGGTCCTAATGTGTTCAAACAAATGAAGTGGCCAAATATATAAAATTCAAAATAATAATATGTTTGTATTTAAATGGCTTATTGATTTTTGCAACAAATTCGAATGCTCTGAAATTAGAACTCTTCTTTCTCACAATTTGATGTGAAAGATTTGTGAGTAGAACACATAGTATTTGGAGACATGTATAAAGTAATCACAATCAAATTAGTTTCAGAAGATACAAAGAAATATTTTACTGTTTTATTGAAATCTTGCGAACTCGTATGAAGGCACCATGTCCCAGCTTTTCATATACCATTGTGATAGGCACACTTCATGTATATAACGAATTGTACCCACCCACATATTGCTTATGATGTTGAGTAAACTGAGTGAATTTTACTAATAATCCAGGATTTGGGTACTCTAGTGTTGTATCTATAGTTCTTAAATACCAAAATTAAACTTGTGAGAACTCGGCCCGGGTGGCACCCTTAACCATGGGGCATAGCGTGTCTGCCACGAGCTTCCAACGGAGTCTCCCCAAGTCCCATATTGGAAATATCCAAGTCCTGACCCTGGGCTTATAAGTCAAACCCCGTGTTAACTCAACATGACGCTTTTTAAGGTCGTGTGGTCCCCGAATCCCATAAGAAGTCTGAAGTTAAGTGTGCTCGGGCAAGAGCAGTATCGAAATGGGTGACCGCCTAGGAAGTCCTTGCATGCACGTGCAAGGATGAAAATAGTGGTAGCGGTAGGTGTAGCGGCCCGCCGCCAAACCGCTAAGAAGCGGGCGATACGTAGTGGCGCGATTTTAAAAAATCATCCAAAAAATATGAAAAAATTCTAGAAAATCCAGAAAATTGTAAAATGAAAGCAAATGTGGTTCTTTTGCAAAAGTAAGAAAAGGGGGCGTAGCGGTGCTCTCAATATATGAGGTCCTGTATCGCTGTATAAATAGAAAATAATAGTAATGATTAGTTTTTTCACATGTATTCATGTTTCTTCGTTATGCTAACTTAGAAAGTAATGCAAAGCTTGTAAAAAAAAATTAGAACATGAAATAAAGGCATAAGACTTAAGAGTTAGGTCATTACATATTTACATTTACTCATTAGTGGAACATTGAACAATCAAATATCAATACTTCAACATTCAAGGTTCAAATTCAATCAAGTGAATGAACTATGAAGTGGTCAACAATCAACACCAATTTAGAAATGACAAAGAGTAGAGACTAGAGAGTTAGTGAAGGAAATAGGAATACCTTAATCACCACCAAAAGGAATGTCTACCAAGATTCAAGGCGTCATGGTCATCCTCATCCCCATCATTATTATCATTTCTGCTGGCACCATATTGAATTTGATATTGATGAGAATTGGGATCCATAAATCCAAACAAGGCAGCCGCATCTTAGGAACTTACAGGAGGTGGAGGTGGATTTCTTTGCATTTCACCATAGTCACCATATGGTCTATATCCATATGAGTAGGACCCTGAAGTTGAAGACTCTTCTTCTCCTTGTTGCACTTGACCATATGGAAACTATTGTGAGAGTCCTTGTCCACCGTACCTAGGGTCCCACGAATCAGTCCATGATGTTACTTGTTGTCCACCAACATCTCCTCCCATATTTCCTTGCTCACTACTACCTCTAGCCCCAGGTGGTGAGTCTTTTCAGCGCCGTTGATAACCACGGCTTGGATCAAATCTTCCAGATGGAGGTAACTCATGTACTTCCTCTACAGGAACGTCATCGTCTTCATCATGTTGATAGTATTCACTAGTACCACCTGTCCCACTGTCTCCTCCTCCTCCAGTTCCACCATGGCTACTCGAAGAGACGGTGGTGGAACTAGCTTTCTCAGAAGATCCAATATGAGCAGGTTCTTTCCCATTCCTCCTAGTCCTACTAGTATCTTCTCCTTGAGGTGACTGACCTTCTGCAGGTGCCTCACCCATATCCTCATCTATCAACTCTTGAACCGTTCCCGGAAAAACCGGATCTGAATCTAGCAGTGGATCCTCTATCTCGGCTAGCCATGAGAGTAAGGGATCGTCATCTCTGAATATGTGATCCAAATTAATAGGACAATAAGCAGGATCATCTCTTGCCCTTCTCTCCCTAGTTCTGTTTCTCAACTTCAGATTGTAATGATAATATACAAGCTTGTTGAGCTTGTGCATGGTAAGCCGATTCCTGGCCTTCGTGTGGATCAAGGAGAAAGTGCTCCAATTTCTCTCACAGTTGGAAAATGTTGTAGTCTGACTAAGGATGCGAACAGCCGCTTTCCTTAGATGTGGAGCACTCTCTCCATAATTCATCCACCAATCAGCTGAAATGCAAAAAATAAATAAAGAAAATTAGATATTCGTAACCCTTAAATCCTTCTAATCAATTAAGATATAAAGATCAGGGTGGGGTCTTTTGTTCATACCAGGTGGCATCTTTCCAATCGATTATTACACAAAAGGGTCAGCAAAGGTTCCAATCCTTTGTGTATATATAGTTATCTACGATGTGAAAATTAGAAATAAATCAGTAAACCCCTACTGTATGTATGGCAATTGGCACGTGGCAGCATAATTAAATTCTCTTAAGTAACCACCCACTCACCTCTTGTATGGCATCAATTTGATCATCTGGGTTTAACAATCTCTTTAATACCTCCCGTTATCCTACCCGCAAGTCTGTATCTATTGCTTCGGTATGTAGTTCGGCATTGCGGTAGTAGAATTCTTGATTTAAAAAATAACCTACATTAAAAATATGCAGAATGTACTGTGAGCAAACAAGATAATAAATACATTAGTTAGGAAAACAAAAGGTATCAAAGATATATATTAATTACCTGCAGCATGCGATGGATGGTCCAGCTGATCGTTCCAACGGGCATCAATAATTTTTATATATTTCTCGTGATATCTAACATTTTCCATAATGGCTTGCTTTGCCTGATCCATTGCCTCATATATAAAGCCCATTGTCGGCTTGTCATCACCATCTACAAGCATCAACACTTTAACTAAAGGCTAAAAAACCTTTAATACCTTCTTCACTTTCTTCCAAAATTTATTGTCCCTCATCAGGTTTGGGACTTCAAACCCCAGACCACTAGTTGCATTGCCCCATTTCAAAAGAAGCCATTCTTCTGATGCAAACATCTGAATCAGCTCCGTTCTAAACCTTACAAGGCTTTCCATAGCCAGAAAATGGGTTGCAAACCTAGTTAATCTTGGACGCAGCAAGGCATGGTTATTTGTGTATCTTTTCATCAAGCCTAACACCTATGAATGATCATATATATAAATCTTGTAATTCCTCTACATGCCTTGATCAGTGAAGCCACTTTTGTCTTCCTTCCAATTTCTTCCAAGATGAGATCTATGCAGTGTGCTGCACATGGGGTCTAGAATAAATGGGTCCTCTTGTCCATTAATAACTGACCTGCCTTCTTGAAATTGGCGCCATTGTCTGTAACAATCTGTACAATGTGCTCATCTCCCACACTTTCTACAACTCTATCCATAAGAGTGTATATATATGTGGCTGTCCGTCTATGTTCAGTTGCATCAACGGACTTCACAAAGACGGTCCCAGCAACTAAATATACCAAAAAGTTTATTAATTGTGTTTGGGTGTCGCTGGTCCACCCGTCACACATGATGGTAACACCATTTTGTTGCCACATGGGCTTAAACTGTTCCACCCAAGCCTTTATTTCTCTATATTCTTTTTCAAGGTATTTAGTGCCCACATCATATACGGAGGGCGCTTGTATACCCCGCCCCAGCTTCGGCGGCAACATCAAGAATAGTCTGGAAATATGGGGAATCTACTGCTGTAGGTGGTATGTTCTTATGAATTAGCCATTTTGCTGTAGCTTTGGCTAACCTATCTCTTGCAGCCTTCATTACCCCTTTCATAACACTCAATATTTTTGGTTGTTTATCTCCCTCTTTTCTATGTGCTAGAGGATCAATAGGGGGAGGAACTGCTCTTCTAGTAGAGATAATTTCTACATCAACATCACGTTCCTGGGTGCTAAATGCCCTACGCATGGCCCCTGCAATGCCCTTGCCCTTGCTTGGCTGCTTTGGCACAGTAGATGAGCCCCCTGCATCATAATATTTGCTTGCAGCAAATGCACGACGTTCCTGTTCTTCTTGTTGACTCATGATGAACTCTCGGCGTGCAGCCTCCATCCGTGCATCTTCCTCATCAAAGTATTCATCCCCAAATATTTCATAACGGGCAGCATCAACATCTTGCCGCCTCTTTTCTTTTATCTCTACTTTTTTAGCTTTGTTTTGGCCAACCAAAGCTTTCATTTGTTCATTGACTTCCCTTGGTACTACAGTACAGCTAGCAACATTGCCAGAAATATGGCCCAAGTGGTGCTTGAATCTTGTAATGCCCCCATTGGTCACTTTCCCACAAAACTTGCATTTGATTTTCAACCTGTTATTCTCAACTGCCTCACCAAAGCTCCATGCGGGATCAATATCACGAGGCATTTTAAGTTATCAATAGAAGACTGAATACCTGGCTATAAATAATTAAATATGAACAAGTAGTATGTTAAATTAAAAAAACAAAGAAACATGTTAGAGGAAACATATATCTAACGCTTAGGAATCATTCTCTTGACATTTAAGTGGTATTTCATATTTTCATTACTTAAATTATAATGTTTTTTCAAAAATTTTAAAAATCCGAAAATAAGAAAATAAAATAGAATTAGGAAATGACAAACATATGTTCGATTGATCTATGCCAAACATAGATATAACATTTAGGAGCATTTTTCAATTCATTTGATTGGCATTCCATTATTAAAAATATTTTTTTTTCCAAAAAATAACAAAAATCCGAAATTAAAAAATTTTAAAAGTAAAAAAAACCAAGCAATATATGTTGGAATGATCTATGGAAAACATAAATCTTAAATCAAGGAACCATTTTCAAGACATTTGATTGGTATTCAAATATTAAAAATTATTTAAAAAAAAATAAAATAAATCCAAAAATAAAAAATAGAGAAAAATCAATAAACATTCAAAATGTGATGGATTGATCTATGTGAAACATAGATCTATCATTTAGAATGCATTTCCAAGTGGTTTCATGGGTTATCCATGAGTATTCACATTTTTTTTTTCAAAAAATAAATAAATCCGAAAATAAAAAATAGAGAAAAATCAATAAACATTGAAAATGTGATGGATTGATCTATGTGAAATATAGATCTATCATTTAGAATGTATTTCCAAGTGGTTTCATGGGTTGTCCATGAGTATTCACATTTTTTTTTCCAAAAAATAAATAAATCCGAAAATAAAAAATAGCAAAAAAAAAAAAAAAAAAAAAAAACCAAAAATATGTGTGCATCATCAAAGGAAAACATAGATCTAACAATATTACAAGACAAGGAAGCATTTATAGTAGTTAGAGAGAGATTAATTGAATGTGATCTCAAAAGTCAACTTACTACAAAAAATCTAAAAGAAAAAAGTACATACCTAGAATCTTGAATCTTGATGAAGATGGAATGGATTTAGTTTGAATATTTCCTTGTTTTGATGTTTGTCACTTTGTTGTGGATCTTGTGGGCCTAAACTAGTAAAATCTTGAAAATACAGCACTTTGGAAGTTTTACAGCAAGGAGAAGATGAAAAAAGTGAGAGAAGTGAACAAGTGAAGGGGAAAGTGCACAACAAGGACGAATTGGGGGGGTTTTAAAACCCCCCGCTACATGGCCGGCCGCCACGTTGCGTGGCGGTATGTATCGGCCGCTACGCGATACGGTTAGTTCACCGATAAATTCAAAAAAGCAATGCCGCCATGCCCGATATATCGGCCGCTACGAAGCTGATATTTTGTTCCATGTGCGCGTGGGCCAAAGCGAACAGTATGATGCTGAATTGGGCGGGGCTATGACAATTGGTATTAGAGCCGAGGACGGCTTTGTTTCCGGTGGGGGAGAGTGAGAACTCAGCTCGGGCGGCACCCTTAACCATTGGGCATAGCGTGTCAACCATGGGCTTCCAACAAAGAGTCTTCGCAAGTCCCACATAGGAAATATCCAAGTCCTGACCCTCAGATCCCATCAGAACTCCGGAGTTAAGTGTGCTCGGGCGGGAGAAGTACCGGGATGGGTGACTACCTGAGAAGTCCTCGCATGCGCATGTGGGCCAAAGCGGACAATATGATGCTAAGTTGGGCGGGTCTGTGATAGAACTTGAGAATATGTTCATTGTTACTTAAAAACTTTCCAATTGCATTAGAGGGTAAGGGTGACACTAATTGGAATTCCGACTGAGAAAAGTCCTACTCTCGATGGTGCTTTTGTAGAACTAACAAATTGTTCAACCTTCTTCTATTATGGAATCAAAATGACTAGACTAGGGATTTCCTGACCTGGAAGATGCATGGATTAAAAACCTGTTGAATGATATTCTAATGGATTAAACTCATTGCTGCCATCATCAATCATTGCGATTTTATTGCAACAATTAGCAGAGAAAATATTAGTACTATGCACGGAGTCAGATCTAGCAATTACAAGAATCCTGATATATTGGATGCATGTACAACTTTTAAAAAAATTACTAGTTAGATGTTTCAGCTTAATATTGCAGTTGTCTTGTATCCATAAAAATAAAAAAATGCATTGAAGCTGCATAAAGGGTATAAAGTTGCTAATACAGTGTTGGAATAAAATCTGGTTGCCCCGTTTCAAAAAAGAAAAGAAAAAAGAGAATAAAAGCTAATTAAGTTTATGTACCTATTAGATGTTTTGAGTCTGCTCACCTTTGTTCGTGAAGCGTCCATTTATTATTGTCAAGATGTTTGTAACCTTACTGTCAAACTGGCGAAATTATGTGGTTAAGGTCTCTGTTATAGAAAAAGATGCATGGTTAATATGCCAAGAATTGTGTTTGACTGGAAATCTGTGCTGCAGGGTCGTGGTGGGCCAGGGTTGACATCAAATATCGGTTAGACTTCCTCTCTTCCTGAATTTGAATTAATTTCAATGCTCCCTTTTTGTCAACTTTTGTGAAATCTGCACTTTAGTCCTCTTGCTAGTTTCCTTGACGTCTGTCTGTGGAAATGCTGCAGATGTGCAGAAACAATCAGGTGGCCCAGTTATCCTTGTGGATTCATTTTTGCAGCAGCCAATTGGTCTCCCATTAGCTGCTACTGCTGCATCTGTCATGGCTGGAGCTTTGGGTGGCGTGCAGACTGGTTCCTTGAGCCAGAATGGTCTTCAGATTCAGCCTGGCATGAACAATGATCCTTTAACTCATTACCTGGCAAAGATGTCCAGGGCACAGTTGCATGAGATCATGCTGGAATTTAAGGTGCATCCTTTTTCTATTTTTGTGCTCTTAATCGGGATCCCATTGTGAACTAAAATATAATCTGACATTGTTGCAGTTAATGGCCACACAAAACAATGCTTTAGCTCGCCAACTGTTGGTGGCAGCTCCACAGCTGCTGAAAGCTCTCTTTCAGGTTGTATATCATCTGTCTTGTATGACACCTACACATCTGCTGTTTCTTACCCCTGTTTATTGTGCTGCTGAATGCCTGAATGATATTTTTCCTTTTCTTTTTATCTTTGCAAACTAATATGCATGGGCTTCTAACAGAGGTAGTTATTTACTCAGAAGTCAGAGTCATGATTCCATAAGAGAAACATTGGCTAATTATTTATTTGTTTATATTGATAATGATAACATTGAGGTGTAGAGATAGACAGACAGACAGAGATATAGAGCAAATTGATCTATTGATCATGCTTATCTTCGATATGATGGCTGAAGAGCTTCAGTAAAAAATACGTACTGGTTAATTAGAATGACAATGAAAGGTTTATAAGCCCCCTTTTTTCACCACTTTTGATGAAGTGACAATTGCAAGAAGCATCTATAATCTAATTGTGGTGGTGATGAACCTGCTTCAAATGAAGTGACAGTTTACCTCAAACGGGTTGGGTACAATATGTAATGTAGCTTGGTTCTCAGAATACATTGGTGTCATCTTGGGAATGACTATCCAAAATTTTAGTAAATATTTTTGCTCAAAGATAAAATATATGGAGTGCATGCATAACGAATTTGGGAGTAGAGAAAATGAGTTGTTCAAAATTGAAAACGATTTAGTGCCAGCATACCAAAAAAATAAAATGAAATGAAAAACTTAGTGCCACAATACGATAGATTTTTGTACTTGGGAGCAGCTATTGAGTGAAATAGAGGTTTTAATTGTTAAGTAGTTGTTTGTGTAGTTTCCTATCACCAATTGGTTTTTGGATTACTGGTTAGCAACTTTGTCATGGTATCAGAGTTGACACGCCCCGGGTTTGGGTTCGAAACTACGTAGGGCAAAAATGCCCATGCCACGTTGTGTTATTGCGTGGGCGCAAGTGCACTGGGCAAGAAGGCCCTATGCCGTGTTGTAGTTTTGTGCGGATGTGTGTGCTTTGGATCCAGGAGGTGTCCCGCCTGAGGGGGGGTGTTAAGTAGTTTTTGTGTAGTTACCTATTTCCAATTGGTTTTGAGATTATTGGCTAGCAACTTTGTCATTAGTTTGGATATATCAAATTAGATCACCATTGCTTGGTCAAAGTGGAGACAAGTGAGTGGATTGGTAGTTGGTCATCGAGAGCTACTTCAGTTAAAAGGGGCGTCTTATAGGAAGACCTGCTATGATTAGTGTAGTTGAATGTTGGGTGCAGATCAATCCTACTTTCAAAGACTATCCCATTGATCGAATTATGTTCAATTGGAAGGAGCTAGCTTTCTCGTAAACAGGGGTTAGGGCAGTCCTAGTATCCTTAGTCTTCTGGTTCCCTTGTAGCTGAGTAATTTGTTATGATTGGGGTCTCAAAGGTTGTACTTTTGCTCTCTTTTTTTTTTTCCCTTTGTCCAGATCAGTATAATCCTTTTGTACTGATTTCTTTTCTGATTTAATGAAAGTTACCATTAAAAAAAAGAAGAATGTTGGGCAACGATGAGGCGGGAAGCAAAAGTACAAATTTGGACATGCACACGTCAAGAGGGATTAGGTGGAGTAACAAGGACGGATAGAATTAGATAAGTGGTGACAAGAGAAAGTCAAAGAATGTTGTTTGGAATGGTATCTTCTGCCTTGGTGAGATATACAAGGAAAGATGAGGCAGAATGTCACGGACTCACCCTGCGAAGCCCCTCGATCTGTTAAGAAATAGAGCTGGGCTTTTCTATAAATATTAAAAAGCTCAGGGACTGATTTGTAATTTTAGAAAGTTCACAGGTGGGCTTTCGTGGTTATCGAAAAGTATAATAAACTATATATGTGGCTGGTCGTCGACCCTAGGGAATACATCTGTATGATTATTTCTCCTAGATTCTTTTCTCTTATTTTTTGTGGTCTTTCTCTATAACTATGGTTTTCCGAACATTTTCTGACAAAACCCTAGATTTATTCTAGTATGAAAAACTTAGCGTGGTATTAGCGCCTTTCTCTCACCATAAGTTATATAGTTGAAAAGGATCATTGGAGCTGATTGGAGAAAGGAGCCGATTTGGAGGGTTTCCATCCACTAAAGAATCTAGAATGCATGACATTTTCATGAACAGTCAGCTGCCCTGCATATTGTTTAGGTTCAATGGTTAGGATTGTATTCAGTTTCAGAGAGTATATGGTTCATAGACTCAGAATATTCGAGAATTTGATAGAGTAAGTCATATCATAGCATCCTAGTCAATAATAGTCATGCAAATCATAACTCAATTGTAAGAATCAATCAAGCACATATTATTATTTATGAAGGCATATCATTAGCACAAGCGCATCTATGAAGTGTCATTAGGCTCATGATTCCAACCTATCGTATTATCTCTGTGGAGTCTTTGGGCATAGCCCCAGAAAGGAACGACATTCATTACTTGCTTCGTAAGTGGACCATCTTGTGGCCCTCTCAAATAGCGGCCAACTCTTGACTCACTGACTAATTGAGTCACCACAAATATCAGGAGCCAACCCATGACGCACCAACTACTTGAGTCATAATATCTCAAGTAGGAGTCACCTCCTGACTTACCAACTACTTGAGTCGTCTCTGAGGTATAGACCAACTTGTGGCCTGCCAACGCCTGAGTCATAGTCTTCACATTGTACATAAGAGACATGATGCACGGATAGTGAACAATTGGACAATTTGGTCTCTTTGACAGTTTCAATAATAAGGTGACACCGTATGGTCTCAATCTCAATCTCAAGAAAATCACACATCAAATGAATCTCAATCACATGGAATAAATCAAAGACACATTTGGTTTTCACAAGGATCATAGGTTACATTACCACATGCCGGTGTGAGTATCATGATAACATAGTAACATGAATTGGAAACTTATAGACTTGACAGAGGATCTTACAGTGCATGTATGGTTCATAAAATACACTAGAAATATCCTGCCAGGTTAAAGGAAATAGAGACCAATGGATTGGATCAAATTCTAAATCAGGTGATGTTTATTCCGTAATTATGAGCTGCAAGATAAGTCATTCAACCTAGTGGAATGATAGATCTGACTGTAAGGAGTGCACAAGCAAAAACGGATTGAAAACCCGAGTTTGGATGTGTTCAGAATCATCAAATCAGGTTTTCAATGGTTGATATCTACCAATCTGGTCAACCTGGGTGTTGACTGCTGCTGTGAGTGCAATGAGCACATTCAGATCTATCAAGTTACCAGTTTTGATTGGGCTGGATTGGGCATAAAATGTCTGATTAACATATTAAAATCTTAATGGTTAATTTCGCCAGGCCAAATCCTGATCCAGATTTGGTTGCTCAATTGCTAGATGGTTTGGATGATGTTAATCTCAAAGCCTTAAGCTAGAATCCCTTGACTGATCCCCTTGGCTTGAGTGAGGAAGAGAGAAAGAGGAAAAGAAGGAGAGCTAGGATGACCCTTTTCTTGAGTGAGGATTGAGGAAGAGAGAAAGAAAGAGAATGAGAGGAAGAGGGAGAGCTAGGATGGCCCTTCGTCATCCCTCCCGTGAATAGCATGTGTGAAGATTCTTTTCCACCCACACAGGAAAGATTTTGAACACAAAATTCTCTCCTTCGCTTCTCTCCCTTTCATCATTCACATTCTAATAATAACATGATTTGACCAGTCTAAAAAGACAAGTCCTCTTGGTCAAAAATATCTTCTTGGTTGCCCCTTATAGCTAGTGGGACCCACTTAATTCAGTTGATCACATACTTTCTACACATGTGGGGGGCCATTGTAATGATCCCAAATCATTTAATTAATCCAATAATTCTCCATCAAGTGAGCAGTATCATCCTAGGTGGGAGTTATCTTAATTTCCCAAAGTTACAGTTTAGCCCAATATTTTTGACAAACTCGGCCCACATAATATTAATCTTTACCTTAACTAATTGCTAATGGCTTTAGGTAGTCTTTTTTATTTTTTTTACTCTTAGTGAGGTCCAAATCATACAAAAAATTTATTAATTACCTTAATAAGCTAATTACCATGAATGGGTCGGATCTAGGTTTGGGTCACTACAACTTTCTTGAGTTTTTCTTCCATTTGAAGAATCTAGTCCATTTGTTGATTCTAATGGTTTGGTCATTTTTGAGTGAAATCATCATCATCATCATCAAAGCCCTTTTCAATTTTGTTGGGGTTGACTACATAAACCCTGTTTTTCCATTCCGATCTATCCTGAGCTAGATCCTCGGATAGGTTGCACTTCTTAAGATCCAATCTTACTACTTTTATCCACGTCCTCTTTGGCCTACCACTTTTCCTTGGTGGGCCATCAACCTGCATAGAAAAACTTTTCTTCACCTGAGCTGTTGCTGGCCGGCACTGGACTTGTCCTAACCATCTCAAATGAGCCTCTCTTATTTTTTCAACTATCAATGCTAACCTAAATGCTCCCGAGAAAGTGCTTATTTTTTAGTGAAATGGCAAGTTGAAATCAATTTATACATAACGCTATGATCGATTTGAACTGCCCATTGAGTGTGCCAATTGCCAAAGCCTTGGGCTGCTTGTGCTTTTCAGGAATCACTGTCTTTGCGATGCTAACTATTCTATCAATGGAAGGAAATAGGAAGTCCAGTCTAGTTAGAATCAAAAAGTCCATTCACAATCTGAATTGTTCATATGTGGGACAAAAATTGGATTTCTTTTGCTTCAAGATTTATTAATGGCATATCATGTCGTATCCTATCCGATACTTCACTTTTTATGTGTAAAATCTGTGTCCCTGTCGCGTCTATGGCGTGTCTTTGTCGTATCCATGCCGTATCCGCGCATCATAGTTGATGAGAATAACTGAACACTCTTTTTTCTTGAATGGTAAAAAAAGGTTACTGTCTTGGTTCAGGGAAGGTACAACTATCAATATATATTGTCCATAATGTGGGTACTTGGATTATTCCTTCTAAGGCTCACTTTGATCAAACAATGCTATCTATTATTTCCTTTCACAAAATGGGCAGTCCACAATGGCACACCTTGGGATTCAATATCTCTTTCTTTTTTCTATTTTTTATTCTTTTTCTTTTTTTTTTTTTGAATGGCTTAAATATCTCTTTCAAGAAGTTGGAGAGATAAATGATGTGAGATCGGAGAAGGGACTGACAGTGTAAAGCTTGGCCATTGCTGCTTGAAAATTAAACTCAAAAATCTCAAGCAGTGCTTAACCAACTAGGAATTTGAGATCATCATATCCTGATAACCCAATTTTGGCGAAACAAACAGATAAACCATAATATGAAATTTTACGAAGGTTTACATCCCAATACTTTTATACAGTTGCCTCTATATGCATCCTTGACACTAATATTTCCATCGGACGTTCTTTTTATCTTATTACTTCCACTTCCTTTTAATCTAGACACTGCATTCAGCCTTTCATATCTGGTTTTGTTGTTTTATCTGTGACATTGTTGTACTAAACTGTAACTGAGATTTCATTTTTGGGTTGTGGTGATGCAGGCTCAGATAATGCTTGGTATGGTGACGCCGCAAGTGGTGTGTATTATTTCAATCACAACTCACTCTTATCATTTGGACTGCTTTGGGAGTTTTATGGCAACAAAAATACTTGCTTATAGTATCTTTGAACTGTGCAGTTGCAGATGCCAAATATCCGTCAGGTGTCTGGTGCAATGCCGCAGCCATTTTCACAAGAAGGAAAGCAGGACCGGCAGCCAACACTTCCATTGCAACAAGGGCAAACACCTCCTTTTCCGGACAAGATGCAGTTTGGTCAGCTGCCTCACTTACCTGAAGGCATGGTGTCGAAGGTGCTTCCAAATGCTTCAATTTCTCAGTCTTCTGGCCTTCCACTGCAGAACATTCCTCTTCAACCACTCTTTCAGCTTCCACAGCAGAGCCAAGCCCAGGTTGTGTCTCAGACAACTGTGCCAGCTCAGTCAGGAGTTCCAGCAGTTTCTTCGATAAGGCCTCTTGCTGGTTTATCTATACATCCACAAACTCCTTTGGTTGCTTCCAATGTTGTAAAACCACAAATGCAGGCTCCTCTTCTCCAGCCACCTAGGCCAGTTGGTGCTGCGAATGTAGGATTTTCTCAGCTGGCTCTTCCTAATGGAACCTTTTCGCATTCTACTCTGGCTCGTCCTCCATTACCTCATGCAACCATTCAGGTGCCTCTCTCTCTCTCTCTCTCTCTCTCTCGCCCTCCCCCTCCTTCTGCATTCTACTCTGGCTCATCCTCCATTACCTCATGCAACCATTCAGGTGCCTCCCTCCCTCCCTCCATCCACATGCGCACACATGAAAATATTCCAATGAGAATGGCAGCACATAAGAATTGTGATAATGATTGTAGTTTCCATCTGGCCCACCTATGATCTACTTAACCCTCTCACACTCACGAACCCCCACCACATGATTTGGCACTTAGCCCATTTTTACCCTCATCTGACCTTCAATCACCGTTGGATTGAAAATCCAAAAATCTGATGCCTTAAAACCATTAAACTTGGGGGATAGACCTAGAGTTTGGATGATCTGCTGGGGCTAATGTTTTGATCAACCCAAAGTTTCATTGAGATTTTTACATCCTCTTCCCAATGATTGACATGGCCCCATGTTGGCCCTATAATGAAGGCTGCACAATGAGGCCCCACCAGTCAGAGCACAGCTGAATGTAACTCTCTCTATACAAATCTTTTCGTGACCTAGCTCTGTATGGAAAAGGAGAACTATCTGATCATGGGTACTGTCCAGGTTTTAACCGTTAGATAAAATTGGATGGGTGCCGAAGTCCATGGTCTACCAAAACTCTACCAAAGTGTCAAGTTTGGGCATGTAGGGGAAGGAGGGAAGGGAGTTGGTTTAGTGGAAGGGGTTTAGATTGATTATGAGGTGGGTCATGTGGCCCCTGCGGTAGAAGCCATTCCATGCTTAGGGACGGTTTGGTTGTCCCAAAAAACTATGCTAGTGGTGATCCTACATACCTGGCTAGTATTGTGCTTGAACTAGGACAGTGGGGGCCCACAGCCCACCTCTCTTGGAGGCAATGGTGGATGAGCTTCCTTTGATTAGTAATGTGCCCTACAGTCCAATTTGAGAATGGCAACATAGTGGGGGTGGATGTATTATTTTCCAGAAGTACCTGAATTGATCGGTTCCGGCTTTCTTTTTTTGGCCTATGAATGAACGGATATGAAATAGAGCAGTTGTATCATTTTTGAAATAAGGCCAAAGTAGGATAATCAGATTCCCATTCTATTATCTTTTGGACGATTACTCCATTGTCAGTGATGCCCATCTAAGTGGTGATCTCAATATTTGAACCATGAGCCCCGCTTAGACAGATTCTTATAGATATCACCTGACCCTCTGGCTGGTGAAATGTGAAAGACTCTTCTTGTTTCCTGAAATCCCTAGGTTATTGTCAATTGATGTTTGAAGATTGAAAGTGCTTCTCCTGTTTTGCCAAACAGAGCGGAGGGAACCTTTGACGAACTGTATATCCTCTGATTTTATTTCCAATACTGTCGAATGTGCTTCCTGTTTGGACACCGATCTGTTTCAGCATTAGTATATGTTCCCTTTACCCGTTTTGCTACTAAGGTGGAAAGTGAACTATTCTCTGAGATGTTTTTGTATTCATATTTAACTAATACCTGTCAATAGTCATAGCTAATCTACCCCAACCACTGGTATCTCAGTGGCAAGGCACCTGCCTCTCTACAGAGACAAACAGGGATCAATCCCTGATTGTAGCTCTGATGGAAGGGACTTGGGTGGGGGTGGGTGTGTGGGTGTCTTGAGTATTTACCAGAATTATCGTAGCTAATCCTGCGTAAAATCACAGCCGGGACCATCCACTTCTTCAATTAGCCAAGATTCAAATTGGGTGCCAAGGAATAATGCACAACTGAACTTGCCATTGGAGCTGGCCGAGAATGCACGCATGATGAATGATGCATCAGAGCTAATGAATCCTCCTAAACTGGCGAGGTTGAATGATGGAAGTAGTATCTCTCGTGCAGTGGTGACTGGGAATACCGCTACAGGTCCATCTGCCCCAACTCAAGTGTCTAGACCGAGCACAATCTCTGCAGGCGATGCGTCTGCTGCTGACAATACTGGTGCTAACAATGCAAGGCCTGAGAATAAAACGCTTCAGGTAAAGCTTGCTCCATTAAATAACTTATTACCTTATCATTTATGAAATTGTGCTGGTGGAGAGTCTTTGCATGGCCACAGGTGGCATTTTTGTGATAGTGTCCATCTGATGGGTTCCATCCTTTACATCCACCGACAAAAACATTACGGTGCTCCATACCACTTGATGGGTAGCCTGTGTGTAATGTGGACCATGTGCTAGTGCCTTCAGTTGTCGGATATAAACCTTATATACCTGAAGGGACTTAGAAATGAATGTGGAATTCCAAAGGTCGGAAATTTGATAAATTTGGGGGGCAAGAGTATGAGTGTAAAAATAAATATTTTCAAGAAACAAAACATGGCGGGAGATACGGATATGATGAACCATTAGATCATAGCAAATAAAATTGTTGTGATCATCAATATATCCTAGAAAAACATATTTGGCAGCTTGGACAAAAAGTTTTATATGTTCTTGAGGAGGGGGATGAACAAAACAAGGACAACCGAATACGTGAAGATGAGAATAAGATGGTGAGTTTCCAACTCGAGATTGTAAGGAGATATTTTTGGCAAGAGCGGTTGAAAATCAGTTACTCAAATGAACAATGGTATGAGCAGCCTCTCACTAGAAAATAGATGGGACTTTGGATTCAAGTAAAAGGGACCTAAATGTTTCTAAAATATGTCAATCTTTGCACTCAGAGATACCATTTTGCTGCAGGGTATTAGGACAATATATATATATATATATTACGAATAATTCCTTTATCAGATTGAATAATGAAAATTAGTCAGACATATTCTCCCCTTCAATCTAAGCGGAGATTTTTAACGGCTTTTTTAATTGAGTTTTCGAATGTTATTAAAATGTTTAAGATGGTGAACATTTCAAATTTTAAACGAAGAAAATAATCCTTATAAAACAAGTGTGGTCGTCACTAAATGTCACGTATAATACTTGTACGCAAATCTGCTCAAGTTTGGAGCACTGCCCCAAACATTGGAATGCATTATGTCAAAAGGTTCATGTGTATGAGAAAAACATAGAGGACAAGAGAATGATGTGCTTTTACTCGAACAACATGATGCACAGTTAGAATGCGAAAATGAAGTAGCAAGAGCTTTATTGTCTTTTAAGAGAGAAATCCAGCTTTCCAAGTTTGAACAAAGAAATCAGTCTATTACATCATTCAAATTGCCTAAGTGTTTATGCCAAAGTGTCCACAAATTATTCCCAAGAGCAAAATCTGAAGTTGGAGCAGCATAAGAGGCAAGTCATTTAACCAAGCTTAAATTTAGGAACTACATCTTGACAAATTCTAGTTACATTGTTAATTGAGAATACCTTGTGGCTTTTGTTAGAGTACAAACACAGATATCAACTCTAATTAGGAAACCTACCACTTAATCTAGGCTGCCTAACCACATCAAATTCGATCTAATCTTAGTCTGAGACAAACTTAATTCTTGTAATTATGAATTAACCCAATAACCCATAATTACAAATAAATCCACTGTCTCAAAACACTCCCCTTCAAGCTGCTGCATAGATAACTTTTACCTGCTTGAAATAAAAATCATAAATCTTCTTCCTTCTGTGGCTACTATTAATTTTTATGCAGATGCTCTTGCTATGGAGGGAGTTTTTCACACTTATATAATTTTTTATGTCTAGTGTTTTTTTTCCTGTCCCATTCTTTGTTTTGCTGAGTTCTGGATTGGGTGAAGTGGTTTCTCCGCTTAGTCCTTTTTGTTGCTTTTTTTCTGGTGAAATAAAATTTACTGTTATAAAAAGAACCTCTTCTTCTGTGACTACTTTGGTGAGGAGGAACTTTGCCAGCTTGGATTTCAGCACCTGTAATGGATCTTTGCCTCCACTAGAGATCTGTCTGAACAAGATCTCTACCCAAAATGTGAATGCCAGAAAAAAAAAATCAAACAACCTCTGATTCTCATGTCAGAGACTATGGGTAGCGACGAAGATGAGTCCTGTACCTTGTGAGAGAAGCATAGAATGATCAGACATGAGTCAAAGTAGATGGACGGCTGGAATGGAGATCACACTAGAAACTCTCTGAAAGAGAAATCCACAAAATACTCCAAAAACCGGCAGAAAAAAATGCCAAAAATCAGAAGATGAGCAGGGAGTGGCAATAAAAAAATGAGCTCCAGGGAAAATTCACATCAGCAGTATTCCCTATCGAAAATCTCATTTTGTTTGTGACTGGATGCTGACAAAGGCTCATATTCCTAGCGCAAGATCTTAAATCAGTACATGAGAATCAATTCCTAGTCTTTGCTGATGATCAGTGGGCCACACCAAGCACTCATGTAGAGTCCAATGATCGAAACAGGGACCAAACAATCTCTGATGATCTAAACTTGAGCCAGATCTCTTCTCTGGGACCAAAAGATCAAGGGCCTTGCTCTGATACCATGATAACAACTAATGAAGGACGCAGGCAGGCGAAACGGAGAATATTTTGTTTATTCCTGTTCCCATATGACCTCATAAATGACAAATAGGTAGCAACAAATAGTTACAGAAGACAGGGAAAAGGTCTCATGCGAGCCGTGCACAGAAGCGGTGAAAGACTGTGAAGCACAGATACATAAAAATGCCGGGGGGGGGGGGGGGGGGGGGGGGGGGGGGGGGGTGTGTTGGAAATCTGTATCCCGGGTGTATCGGACGCGGATACACCTTGGATATGACCGAGATACGCTAAATGCTTATCTAGTTTAAAAAATATATATTTGAAGTGCGGACACGTGTGGGACACGTCCTGGACACGTTTTAAGCGAAATATAAAACAAGGTGGGCAAGAGGAGAAATAGAGCAGAAACCATGGGAGAGAATAAAGAGAAAGGGAAAGAAGAGAAAGGAAAAGAGAGAAGGGAAGGAAGAGAAACCCTAACCTTTGCCGCTGCCTCGCCATTGCCATCTTCTCCATCGTCATACAGCCACCTTCGCTGCTGCTGCTGCTGCTACATCATCATACAGCCACATTCGCCACTACCTCTGCTGCTTCATCACCACGTTCCGCCGCTGGCGCTGCAACTGTGCTACTTGCAACCTCAACCTTCGCCGCTGCCGCTGCAACTGTATCGCCTGCAACCTCCACCTTTGCCCAGCACCTGTCAGGTTCTTTTCCCTTCTTTCTTTCCTTTTTTTTTTTTTTTTTTCTGTGGTTTCTTTTTAAATGGGATTTTGGGTTTTATCTTTTCTAGAATGATGTTTGCTCCAGGGTTATGTTTTGTCGTTTGATTTATACTTGTTAGGTTTCTTTGGGATCCTTGCTGGGATTTTGGAAATTAGGTAATATTTCCTATGGGTTTAGGGTTTTGTTTGGAAATACGCTTTAGGGCTTTTTTTTTCCCTTTTTCTGTGTTGGTAGGGCTATGACTTTTGATCTGTGTTTTTGGGCTTTATACTGTCAGATGTTTTAGGGCCTTTTTTGGACTCAGGGTTGTGATTTTTCAGCTCAGTCCTTAAAGAGTATTGCTTGCCTTTTCAAGTTGGATGATTTCTTTTCTAGTTGTCTTCAAGATTATGATATGGGACTATGGGGTTTGTTTTTGTTTGAAGAAGGGTTTTGAAAATGGGGATCCAGCGTTTTGTGCTTTCAAGGGTCTATGCTTTTGATGCTACCTTTTTTTGTATTTGGGGCTTTCCCTCTGTTGAGATTCCTCAAATCCCCTGAATCATATTTTCCCAAAAGAAAAGTGTGGGAAAAATGAAGAAACAACTTATGGAAATGGGAAAAATGAATAAGACAGCATTTTTAGGGTGTTTTCTTTTCACGACTACCCTTTTCCCATTTCCTTTTCTATAAACATTTCGAGGTCTTATTTCTGTGACAAGTTGGGATAATCCCAGAGAACATACCTCTGTGAAGTTTCCATTCCTTCTTTTTTTTTTTTTTTTTACCATTTCCGGAGTTCCTAGTTCCCACTATACTGTGTCCTTTATTCTGAAACGAGTGGGTGTATAAAGTTTTCTTCTCAAATTGTTTCCTTGGCCTGCATTTTTTTAACTAATTATTTTATCATTGATGATTAATGCTTTTATGCCCATTGTTTTTGTTTGGTTTATTTCTAAAATCAACAGAACTGATTACGATGCATGGTTCTATTTATGGAATCCATGTGATTCTGTATAATGTCCACTAGGCAATAACGTTATTCTTTGATCTATGCATTTACTGCATTTTTTATGCTGTCTTATTAATACCCAACTTTAGAAATGGAACAATTGACTGATTTGTGAATGGGACAAATGAATAGATATATAATGTATTATATATGTGTATATGTATCCATCGAATGGAATGTTTAATGATGATTAAATCAATGAAAGTGCATATTTTATGGCTATTTTGATTGAAATAATGTTAGATTTTTATTACACAGTCATATAAAAAATATTTAAAGAAAAGTTCAACGTATCCCCGACGTATCGTATCCTACTTTTTTAAGAAATGACGTATCTGCGTATCTGTTTCGTATCGTATCCGTGTCCGTGCTTCATAGGTGAAAGACGTGGGCGCCACCCATATTCATTCACTGGCTCCTGAGCACTGTTCACATGCAAACCATGCACAGGAGAATACTTTCAAGAAGATAGAGACAAATAACTATAGTATGACAACAATGTCAAATTAGTTTAATCTAAGCTATCCTCTAAGTATGGTACTTATGCTACAGTGGTCTCGGCCCTATGGGCGTTATCGTGGGCCTTCATTGGGCTTTGGGTGTTCGATTGTGTGTTGTCTCCAACACTGTCTGCCCTCGGTTCTGTCCAACACAAGAGGACCTGGTGCACCCTTGGCACATCTAGGTTCACCCCAAGAAGGTGCAAACTACCGACAAGACTTGGTTCAGCCTAGAGGGTCCCTCTGGCAGCTGTTCGAGGCATCAAAACCTCCATGGTTCAGTCCAGTAGAGCCTGGTGAAGCTTCACCCAGGATTGGATGAGCTTGGAAGCTCCTTGCGACCCTTCTCTAAAGGACCGACAGGCCTTCAGCACAGGTGAGCCCAATGAGGCCTGACAAACCTCCAGCAGCTTCCACAGACCTTTTTGTCACTGAGAACTGGGGGAAAATGCCTTCTGGTACCAGCCCTTGCTGTTCCAGCTAAGTTGACAAAGAACATGGAAGAGGAGCAGAACAGAGTGTGCTTAAAATGGGAGTTCTGCATGAGCAGAGGAATGATCTGCTGTGGTACCTTGTTGACATTGAGAAGAGAAAGAAAGTAGGGAAGAATAACTCAACTGCTGGTCGACCAAGGAGTGACCCTTTTATGTTAATGTTTTCTTGTTTACAGTTGTTTCATGTGATCACCAAGTAAAATCTCCTTTTTAGTTACTTGTGATTAAACTTTCTTCATTATACTTGGTCAAAGGCATCTAGGAGGGGATTATTGTATGGGGTCCTGTTCTTTTTCAGTTTAACACTAAATTCTAGCACTTGCATGTACACACCACATAAAATGGAGTTAATGTCTATTGACCTGTCCCTAGTGTTACTGATGCAGAGTAAGTTCAACTATCCACATATGCTATTCAAACTTGTTATGGTGCCTCGTGTTAAATCTTGTGTTATCTTCTTCAACTGCAGCTTCCACCTGAGGTGGAATCGGCTCTATTACAGCAAGTGATGAGCCTGACATCTGAGCAGTTAAGTTCATTGCCACCAGAGCAGCGGCAACAAGTACTTCAGCTCCAACAGATGCTTCGGTGAGTTGAGAAGACTGCAGACACACAGATCCCTGATTCCCCTAGAGCCATTTGCCGACATTGTATGGGAATGAGAGGCTTCCATGTATATTAATCGGCTTCAACTTCTATAAGATTAGCCTTTCTGAGACCCGTCTGTCTGTTCATTAACACAGAAGGGTATAAAAGTGGGCTACTCCATTGACACCCGTCGCTGAAATCTGGTCTTATTATTTATATGTAACGAACTGGAAGAGAAACAAATGAAGCCATGAGCCTGTACACTTATTTGACTGTTTGGTTGTTAGATGCCTTCTTCTCTAAGTCATTTACTTACTTCCATTTCCCTTGCTTGAATAAGATGAGAACCATGAGATCCAAATGTGCTTATATGGAAAGCTCTTTCGGGTTGTTTCGATTTTGAAATGTGTAGGTTGGAATTCCTGTTGTGACATGGGTCGCATGTCTCGTTGGACCTAATTTTAGACTTTTATGCGGCCCATGGGCTTGAAAGTTAGATCCAGGCACAGCCCATTTGCAAAATATATCAAGCCAGGATGCAGTCTAAACCCTGAACATCTTATACTGGATACGTGAGGCTGGGCTGACCTATTTAACTCTCTACTATAAAATTAAGCCTGGTTCAAGCCCACAGGTCAAAAACAAGGTACATTGGCAAATCTGATTTGTTCGAAATAGATCTGTTTTAAATAGACACTTTTACTAATAGACTGTTTCTTAAGACATGTTTGTATATCTGATTCGAATATATCTATGTGAAAAGGGCTTGTTAGATAAACATAAAATAAGAACTTATTATAAGGGCACTTGTGATTTTCATAAGAAAACTATGTGAAAAAGGCTTGTTAGATAAACATAAAATAAGAGCTTATTATAAGGGCACTTGTGATTTTCATAAGAAAAAAAAAAGAACATTATGGCGCTTTCATATATTTAATCAAATTATGCATTGTTAAATGGTCCTTGTGCAAGTCTATCAGCCCACCAATTCTGTTGTTTTTGGGCAATTACTCCTCCATTGAGCAAAGAAAAAAAAATACAGAAATAAATTGCACCTTTTTGTTGTTAGAGGCATATATTTTTTTTTCAGCGAAGATAGTGATAGAGCCCTAATCTGCCAGGAAATAGTCACCCAGATAAGTTTAATAATCAACGCAGGAAATATACAGTAAGATCTCTCTATGGAGGATGAGCTGATAAGGTATGAGTGTGGAGATGCTTTGCCTAAACAATTATCCTCATCCTAGCTAATATATGATATGGTATAAATGTTGGGTTCTGCTAAGCCTTTGTGCCTCATGCTTAGATCTTCAAGTTGCATGTCACTTGGTACCTCAGCAACATGCAGCATTGAAGCTACCTTTTGTGAGGCCTACTATGAAGTTCTGCCATTCAAATCAGCCCAGTTCAATTACTATCAAGTTTTGACATTCAAATCAGCTCTACAATTCCTTGATTGGTGTGAATCGGTTGTCATATTTCTCGGATGGGTCATAGGCCAAAATATAGTGAATTGGAGATTAGAAACTCTCTCCCTCTCTCTATCTGCACGCAATCTACAGATCTAAAGGTTCCAAATGGCCAGTTGCTGCTATTGTACCTTGAAAACGGCCCTGTACTGCTACAAAATTCTAGCTATAGGCGATAAAAGTATCACCCACTTAAATTAAGATGTAGGATTTGGGAAGAATGAATGCTGAGAACCTAAAAAGGAAAGGAAAACGGCTTGGGTCAGAGCCCCTGGCTGCTGGGAGCCGAAGGCACTCCGATGCCTGAGTTAGTTTTGAAAAAACTAAGCAGGAGGAGGAAGAAGAGAATGAGAGTCTGAGTCGGGGTTCACGTATTGTGAGTTTGCGTACCTTCATGGGGCTGATCCCATGTGTATTTGTAGACATTCCTCGTTCATCCTTCTTTGTGAGTGGGGGTAGGTGGGATGAGGTCCCATCGAGCCTTTCCCTAACATTCGGCAGTAGGTAAAAAGGGCACATCTCATCAGAACCTTCCATGCTTTCGGTCAGTTGATGTTAAGGGATGATAAAGCTAACTTCTTATCGTCATAAATGAGCGATCCTATCGCCATAAATGAGCGCCTCTATTGCCATAAATGAGCACCCCTATCTATCAGGGCATGCCCGTACTTCTCACAGGAGTGATAGCCCACTCTGCCTTCAGTACTTTTACCGGGACCAGGAATGGTCTGGCTGGGTTGGCATTCAGCTGGTAGTTACGCCGAGCTGCCGAGCTGAGTAATGCTGAGCTGGCACTCTTAACCGAGCTGCCGAGTTGCCGAGCGGAGGAACCTCTTGAGCCGACGCTTCTTGCCGAGCCGCCGAGCTGCTAGGCTGTGATTACCGAGACCAAGGTGAAAGGCCAGTGCATTACTGTAGTCCTCGCTTAATCTCGTCATTACGGTATTTTACCCACACAATTGTCCCCTAACTTTTGACCTCTGAAAGATCTCCAACTTGAGGAGGTCGGAAGCTAAGTAATTATGCCTAGCCGGTGTTGCTACCGAGCTTAAGATAAGGTTGCCGAAGTGTGTAAAGGGTTTACCGAGATGGCGGAGTTTCGGTTCGAAGAGGGGGTCCCTCCTTAATCTTGATGACCGTTGCTGACGTGCGGTTCTCATCAAGATGTCTCTTCGTCTACCCGATGCATTTAAGAGTCCTCTGGAGTCGCGCCGCTGGTGGCACGTGTTGCCTCTTCGGCTGCCACGCAATCGTTTCGATAGGACGTTAGGGTTGCTCGAGGCGACGCCTCATTAAAGGCGTGCCTTATTGAAGGCGTCCCTCATTAAAGGCGTGCCTCGAAAGTCGAAACGGCGTCTCTAACCCTTATAAATTAGGGCGTCTCCTTCGATCTGATCTTCTTCTACTCTCGTACGAATTTTCTGCTCTTAGGCTTTCTGCTTTCTGCTACCTGAACTCTCTGCTACCTACAAGTTGCTAGCGTCTTCTTCTGCGCAGTCCCCCGAGGGTTTCTTTCTCTCTTCTAGGTAGATCTTTGGGTAGAAAATGGGAGTCTACAGGCACCTGTTAGGAGATCCAGCCTCTGTAGCAGTCTTTAGGCACCTATACAAGATCCCTACTAACGTAGAGGTCAGGATAGATGGCCCTGACGATGGCCTTGTCATGGACGATGGTTGGATGCCATTCTGGCTCGTCACAGTCGTGGAAGCGGGGGTTCGGTTCCCCCTCCACCTACTCCTCAGGGACTGCCTCCGGGAGTGGAACTTGTGCCCTTGCCAGCTACTCCCTAATGGCTACAAAATCATTATGGTGGCAGTGCCGTTGAACGAGATCCTGGGGATCGACCTCGGTGTCCCGGACATCGAGGAGACATACGACCTCTGTAAATCTACATATGGCAACACCAATTACCTCCGGCTAAGGGTTGGCCGTGCTGGCTTCGTGACTGCACTGGAGGACTCCAACCGGTACGCGGGCGAAGATCGCGTATTCGTTAGATGGGGATGGGAGTTCGGCAAGGCAGAAGCTGGCACGACGGTCCAGATCCCTCGAAAAATGGGAATTCCTCCAAGTAAAGGCCGAAGTCTTTGCAGTTTGTGGCTTTCCTTTTCTTTTCCATATCTGCCGGACTAACACCTTTCTTTCATGCAGATTTCCGTGAGAGAAGGTTGCAAGCCCAGCGAAACCGCTGGAAGGTAAACATTGCCTGGCACGAGAAGGTCAGGACCTACCGTGGGCACAACTGCCGAGCTGCGTGGTCTCTGCTAGGATATAAGTCGCACTACAAGTCCTTCAACACCTCGAGGAAGGTGACCGGGGTGGACTCCGTGCTGCGCGGAGAAGGCTCCGGCTCGGAACTAGTGACGATTGCAATCCCCACTGGGCGTCTGGTAGAGTCCGGTGACCAAGCTTCAGCACCACTCCTAGAGTCGGGCCCTGTCAAGACTGCGGCAGCTGAGGCCGGACCTTCGCGGCGGAGGAAGAAACTTGTAGCATCCTCCAGCGCATCTTCAAGCGTAGCATCTTCGAGCGCGGCACCTTCCAACTCAAAAGAACAAGGAGAACAAGGAGAGATGTTGTGCCATCACCGCCCACGCCTCATGGCAGAGGACTTGTCAGCCGCTACCTTCGGGGATATCAGGGTAGAGGCCTTGAACGCCCCCCGGTCTTCTAGCAGCGCTCCAGCCCCGCCGCCTCCCGCCGCTACTGTTGTAACTGAGGCCCCTCCTGCCGTCATGGCCGAGGCCGGCCCTGCTGCTGCTGCTGCGGCCGAGGCCCTCCTGCCGCCGTGGCGGAGGTTGGTCTTGCTGCTGCTCCCTCTGCGGCCATCGTCATTGACGATTCCCCTCCTGCCTCTACATCGAGGGCTGAAGGCCGGCAACGCTCTGCCGAGGTCGTTGAGGAGCGCCGAGCTGAGAAGAGGCAGAGGGTTGAGGTCCCGCCTGGCCCCTCGTCACCACCGCCTGCCGAAGGATCAGTCCTGCCCCCTCCATTGGTCCCATGGCTGCCGAACATTGAAGGCGCACTGGGAAGGCCTCTGGCCGAGACGGACCGCCCGAGCGACCCCCAGGTGGTCGTCGCGCTGGGGCGAGCCTGCGCCCTCCCACTGGACATGGTGGAGTGCGAGACAATGGACAGTGAGTCATTGATGCTCTCGTCAGTGCGGTCGCTGATAATGGTGAGTGCCGGAATCCTTTCAAGTCTTTTCACTTTGGTATTCTTCTGACATGTATTCGTTGTATAGGTGGTGCAGAAATGCCAAGTGGGCATGGAAAGGATGGAGGCAGTCGAAGCCAAGGTGGTTAGCTGGGCTTCCGAGAGGGAGGAGCTGCTGAAGTCCTTAGAGGCCAAGGAGGCGATATTGAAGGAGGAGGCGAGCAGGGCTGCTGATCTTGCCGCCGATCTCGAGCAAGCTCAGGTCATAGTGGAGCATCTGAGAGAAGAAGCGAAGGAGGAGGCGACCCAGATGCCCACCTTTACGCTGACCTCGATAGCGCTCGGGTCAAGGTGTCACGGCTGGAAGAAGACCTGCGATCCGTCCGTGGGGTAAACAAGAGGCTAATCTCTCAGAGGAACCAGGCCAAGGGTGAGTTGGATATGGTCCTGAGGGGGAAGGCAGCCGAGCTCAAATCTGCTCTGGCAAAGCAGAAGGCCGAGCTTGAGGAGAAGTACACGGCTGAGCTCAATGACACTGCGGGGGAGGAGTCGCAGAGACTGGCTGCGGAATATAAGGCTCAATTGCCAAGGATCCGGGACCGAGCGTGCGAACTTGGATGGAAAGCAACCTTGAATAAGCTTGGGGTTTCTTGGGGTCACCCTCTTTTCTGGAATCCCCCAAGGTTTCCCAACTCGGACTCCGACCTCCATTCCATAGTCGACTCGCCCCTCATTCTCAGCTCTTCTCGGGTTCCTCCTACGGCGAGTGCTGAAGTTCGTGCTGTCGTGCCTCCTAACCCTGAGGTGCCTCTGGAGGCTCCTCCAGTGGAGGCTCCCTCAGTGGCGGACATGGCGCCAGAAGCCCCTCAGGGCACTCCCGAAGCTGCTCCTGAAACCACCGCGGTTGTATCTGAAGCTCCAGAGATCGACTGCAACGTTGATGTCGTAATCCTCTGATTCTTTATTTTTCCTTGTCATTGTATTTCTATTATTTGCTTGTAATCAAAGTTCTCATCAATGAAACAACAAATTTTCTACAAGCTTGACTTCTTTTTCCTGTCTGAATGGGTGCATGGATGTCCTCTCTCCTTTTATTTCACGCAAGTAATTGGTCCCGGTAGCCAACACCTTTTTAAGTTTTAAAATTGGACTTCGAACTTAAAATTGGACCTCAGCCCTTAGTAGCTGAGCTCGGTTTATCACCCGGAGTCTCAGGGGCTTGTTCCCATCATCTTTGAGAAAGTGAAACCATCTAGCGTTGTCTTGACGAAGGGACCCACTTAGATTCTTCAACCCAAAGTGTCCCTAAGCACCGAAGATGTCTTGGGATATTTTTGGCTTTGCGGCCATAGCTGGTGCTGGCACCGAGCTAAGGGTGGTTGGTACTCTAACTGAGCTACTGAGCCAGGGCTGGGACTGTCACCGTGCCCTCGAGATGTTTTGGCTTTGCCGTCGTAGCTGGTGCTGTCACCGAACTAAGGGCGGCTGGTACTCTGACTGAGCTAACGAGCCGAGGGGTGGTGCTGTCACAAAACCCTTGGGATGTTTTTGGCTTTGCCACCGTAGCTGGTGTTGTCACCAAGCTGAGAGTGGTTGGTACTCTGACTGATCTACCGAGCCGAGGGGTGGTGCTGTCACCGAACCCTTGAGATGTTTTTGGCTTTGCCACCGTAGCTAGTGCTGTTACCGAGCTGAGGGCGGTTGGTACTCTGACTGAGCTACCAAGCCGGGGGGTGGTGCTGTCACCGAACCCAAAGAAGATGGCACTTATGCCGAGCTGTAGCTTGAAGCAATTTAAGAGAGATCCATTCCAAAAGCTGCCTTTTTATTGATGTTTTGAGTCTGAATACATTTCAGTAATAAAACTTCTTAAGGTGCATTGCATTCCATGGCCGTGGCAGCTCCTTGCCTTCCATGTCCTCGAGCATGTACGCGGATCTCCCAGCTGCTGAAAGTACTTTGAACGGCCCTTGCCAGTTCGGAGCCAGTTTGCCTTCGTTTGGATTTCTATCACCAGGAAATGTCTTCTTCAGGACTAGCTCTCCCACCGTGAATCTCCTTTCTTTGACCTTCTGGTTGTATCCCCTGACCAACTGCTGCTGATAGGCGGCCAGGCGGATAGCTGCCGCCTCTCTTCGTTCTTCAGCGAAGTCCAGCTCTCGAGCCACATTTAGATCATTCAGCCCTTGGTCGCAGAGTTCCGACCTCATGGTTGGAAGGCCGACCTCAAGTGGAATAACTGCTTCCATGCTGTAGGCAAGGGAGAACGGTGTAGCCGAGGTGGATCGCCTTGGAGTCGTCCTGTAAGCCCACAGAACACTTGGAAGCTCTTTTGCACATCTTCCTTTGGCTCGGTCGAGTCTCTTCTTAAGTCCGTCAAGGATTACTTTGTTTGAGATCTCAACTTGGCCATTGCTTTGTGGGTATGCCGGGGTGGAGTAGACATTTCGAATGCCGTACTCCTAGCAGAAGCTCTTGAAGAAGTTGGAATCGAACTGTGTTCCGTTGTCGGAGATGAGAATTCGGGGGATTTCAAATCTTGTGATGATGTTTTTCCATACAAAGTTCTTCGTATCTTGCTCGGTGATGGAGGATAGAGGCTCCACTTCAACTCACTTCGTGAAGTAATCTGTGGCAACTATCAGTCACCTTTTGTTCCCTGGAGTTCGGTGGAACGGTCCTACGATGTCCAAGCCGCACTGAGCGAAAGGCCACGGACTGGAGAGAGGGCTCAGGTCCTGCGCTGGCTGGTGGAGAGAGTGTGAGAACTTCTGGCACTTTTCGCATCTTTTGGCATAGAGTTGGGCATCCTTCTGCATATACGGCCACCAGTACCCTTGGCTGATAGCTCGGTAGGCTAGTGATCGACCTTTAATGTGGCTGCCGCAGATCCCCTCATGGATTTCATAGAGGAAATCTTTGACCTAACTTGGATGAACGCACTGGGGGTAGGGCCCAGTAAATGACTTCCTATAGAGTCTGCCATCTGGGGAGAGCCAGAACCGGGTCGCTTTCAGCTTGGTCTTGTGAGCTTCGGTTTTATCTTCTGGCAGCTGGTCATTCTTCAAGTAGGCAATGATTGAATCCATCCAACTTGGTTCGAGGTCAACGCACATGAGCTGCCGAGATCGCTGGAGCTCGATGCTGGGCTCTTGCAGAGTTTCCACTTCCACAGTTCTTCATTACCGGCTTCGACAGCCGAGGCGAGGCTGGCGAGGGCGTCCGCATGAGAGTTGGACTCTCTGCCGATCCGCTGGACTTCAGCTCTTTCGAATCCTGAAAGGAGTCCCTTCGCGTGAGCTAGGTTGGCCGCCATCCTGTCGTCCCGGGCTTGGTAATCTCCACTAAGCTGGCTCGTCACCAACTGAGAATCACTGAAAACCCCTACGCGCCGAGCTTCCAAGATTTTGGCACTGTTCAGTCCGATGATGAACACTTCGTACTTGGCCTCATTATTAGATGCCTTGAAGCCGAGTGTTAGAGCTTGCTCGATGACAAGGCCCTCCAGAGACTGGAGAACTATGCCAGCGCCAGCCCTCTTGAACGTAGAGGATCCATCAATGAAAACCTTTTTGGCCGAGTCTAGGAACTTCTTCCATGACTGTTCTTGCTCCGTCTCGATGACTGCCTCTGTATCCTTATTGCCCCCCAGTTCGGTGTCGAGCAGGGTCGGTGCCGAACTCTGAGAAGTGAATTCAACGATGAAGTCCGCCAACACTTGGGCTTTGATGGCCGTTATGGGCTGATATTGGATATCGTACTGCCCTAGTTCGACAGACCATTTGGATATTCTACCAGAGAAATCTGCCTTCCGGAAGAGAGCCTTTAGTGGGTGCTCTGTCACGACGACGATTGTGAAGGTTTGGAAGTAGTGGGAGAGCTTTCGCAAGGCGCTGACGAGCACCAGGGCAAGCTTCTCTAGTTGCAAGTACCGAGTCAGGATCTTGCTCGTGTAATAGATAGGCCTTTGAAGGCCGCTATCCTCTCTGATGAGCACCGAGCTCACTGCATGATCCGAGACCGCTAGGTACAAGTACAGCGCTTCACCATGGGTTGGAGTCGACAACAGCAGTGGTGACGACAGGTAGCGCTTGAGCTGTTGTAGGGCCTGGTCACAGTCCGGCGTCCATTGAAACTTGGAGCCTTTTCGCAGGAGCTGAAAGAAAGGCCTGCATTTTTCGGAAGCTCGGCTGATGAAGCGATTGAGCGCGGCAGCCATTCCGGTCAGCCTCTGAACTTGTTTTGCCGAGGTCAGACTCTGGAGCTCCTGGATTGCCGTGATCTGGTCAGGGTTTGCTTTAATCCCCCTTCTCGTGACCAGGCTCCCCAAGAACTTGCCAGAACCGACTCTGAAAGCGCATTTGGACACGTTCAGCTTCAACTGAAATTGGTGGAGGATGTCAAATATTTAACTGAGGTCGGCCAAGTGGTCCTGCAACCTCTTGGACTTGACGACCATGTCATCAATGTAAACCTCCACCGTCTTGCCGAGCTGCGCTTCGAACATCTTCGTTACCAGCCGCTGGTATGTCGCTCCCGCATTTTTCAACCCGAAGGGCATCACCTTGTAATAGTAGGTGCCTCGAGGTGTGATGAAGGCTTTCTTCTCTTGGTCTGCTGCGTGCAAGGGAATCTGATGGTATCCCCAATAGGCGTCGAGGAAGGTCATACGGTCATGTCCGGCGGTGGCATCAATAAGCTGGTTGATCTTTGGAAGAGGGAAGTTGTCCTTGGGACATGCTTTATTTAGGCTGGTGAAGTCCAAGCAGATCATCCATTTCCCTGTCTTCTTTTTTACCACCACTGTGTTGGCTAGCCGCAGCGGATAGTGGACCTCTTTTATTGCTTCAGCCTCGAGCAGCTTCTGAACCTCCTTAATCACGGCCTCAGTTTGTGGGACCCCAGTTCGACGTGCTTTTTGGATCACCGGCTTATGGTTGGGGTCCACATTCAGCTTGTGACACAAGACTGCTGGGTCGATGCTGGGCATCTCATATGGTGTCCACCAAAGACTTTTTTATTCTCGAGGAGGAGGTCGAGCAGCTCTGCCTTCTCGGGCTTAGGGAGCTGGCTTATAATTAGGAAGAATCTGTCCGGGTCGGCAAGGTCGATCTTGACCTCGGTTAGGTCCTCTATGCTCTTCTGCGCCGGAGCCCTGCCAACGTCACCGAGCTCATCCTCTCTATCCAGCTCGGCCATGTGGACTTGGGATGATTCGGCCTCACCAAGCAGCATGGCTAGCAAGCATTGCTTGGCCATGTGCTGGTCGCCTCTGACTGTGACCACGTCAGTCCGGCTGGACTGGTTCTCCAGAGGGAACTTGACCTTTTGATGGCAGGTGGAGGGCACAGCCTCCATGCTATACAGCCACGTCCTCCACATTATTACATTGTAGTAGGAAGTTGACCTGTCTGGAGGCGCCTCCTACTTGGACTCTGAGGGAGATCTTGCCCTTCGGGTACACTGGCTTTGAGCTGAAGCCGACCAGGGGGTTCGGGCTGTTTGGAGATCCTCATCCTTGAGTTTCAGCTTCTTGAAGCAGTCATAATACAGGATCTCGGACGAGCTGCCTGGGTCGACAAGGACTCTCTGAACCAAGAAGTTCTGCAGCTTCAAGGTGAGTACTAGAGGGTCGTTATGTGGGAGCTCGACATCCTCCAGGTCCCTGTCAGAGAACCAGATTCTAGGCCCCTCTACCTTGGCCTTTTTTGCAGCTGGCTCTGGTGCCGCGGTTAGCACCTGCTTCTGATGGGAGGCCCGCCTGCCCTCGGCACGGGCCTGGGAGCTCCCCTTAGGCGGAGGAGCGAAGTGGATGACATTGATGATGCCCTCCGGCTCGCTGTCCTAGCCGCCATCTTCTTTACGCGGAGGTCGGCTGTTGTCTCGGCCTTCCTCCTTTATGTAGTCTCTCAGGTGCCCATCCTTCACAAGATGCTCTAGGTGGGACTTAAAGCTTTTGCACTCGTTGGTTTGTGCCCGTTTTGCTTGTGATAGGCGCAGAACTTAGCCTGGTCCTGGGAAGAGGAGTCACCTTTCATCGGCTGCGGCTACTTGAAAAAGGGCTGCGCCTTTATTTTGCCGATGAGCTTGTAGATTGGCTCCTTGAAGATTGTATTCACCGCCTTGAAGGTGGCAGGTTCGTGCCTCGATTTCCTGCTGCTCCCTGAGGTTGCCGCTGAGGTAGAGGGAGCCCTGCGCCGATCAGGGGATGGGTCTTTGCGACGGTCCTCCCTCCTGGAGGACCTGTTGTCTCCCTTGGGGGCCGCCTTCTGGGTGAGGCCGAAGTTCTCTCGACCTCGGACCTCGTCTTCTTCTGCTCGGATGAACCGGTTTGCCCGGGCCATCAGTTCCTTTATCGTGGCCACGGGGTACATGACCAACTGCCCCCGCAGTTGGATGCCCGGTCGCAGAGCCTGCTGGAAGGACTTCACAACCATCTCCTCAGAAGCGCTTTCGATCTGGCTATAACAGTCCATAATCGTCTAAGGAACTGGGTGACGTTCTCCTCCTCTCGCATCCGAAGGGCCATTAGGTCGGGATCTGTCTTTGGGATGACACGATGGGTCTAGAACTTCTCCAGGAAGGAGGTCCTGAGCTGCCACCAACTGGAGATGGAGCCCTCGGGGAGCGAGCAAAACCATCGCAGGGGAAGATCTCTTAAACTGGAGGAAAAGACTTGACAGTTCAGGAAATCGTCATCACCCCATACCGACATCCTCTAGATGAAATGTTGGAGATGTGCTGCAGGGTCCGAGGTTCTATCGTACAGGAGGAACCTTGGGACGTTGAACTTGTCAGGGAGGGAGAACTTCCTAATATCCCTGGAGAATGGAGATGCGCCGGTGTCCTCAGCTTCAAAGGCACTGAACTGGTTTCGGGCGATGCCAACAGTCTCCATATTCTGACGGATAGTCTGCTTGATATGCCGGTCGATCCAGTGCTTCAGCTCGGCTTCGTCTTCAGGCAGCTGACGCTGCTTCTTGGGGTCTGCACGTACACGGCTGCTGCTGGAGCCTTCTTCATCATGGATCCGATCACGCCTCTTATTGAGGACGTGCCTTAGGTCCCGCTCGTGCGATGGAGGTGGAGCTTGGTCGTGCCTGGGTGGAGGACCCGAGGCATGGCTGCGCACGGGAGGTGAACTCCGAGCCCCCCTCCTCTCCTGGAGCTGCTACTTGAGCCGTCAGATGAGCTCGTCCTGCTCCTGGATGAGGCGGTTCTGAGCCCTGATATCATCCTGGAGAGGGCCTTCGTTGTCAAGGTTGGCTTGATGGTGGGACTGAGATCCGACCCTCGCTGACTTCTCACCCAGCTTGGTGACTGATTTGTCACCTCGCCTGGTGTGTTCTCTGCTACGGCGAGGTTGTTCTGGAGGCGGACCGTCGTGGAGAGAAGGAATCGTCGGCCCTCTCGACTGCGATCCTGTCTGGACAGAGCGAGGCCTTTCTCTTGGCCTCCTTTGTCGAGGGGGTGGAGGGGGTAGGTCCTCGACCAGCACGGGTTGTATGGATAGGGCCTTGCCCTTGGAGGGTCCTTCGCCATTTCTGGTTTTTGGAGGCATGGTGTTTGTGTTTGTAGGCTTTTTGTTCAGTGCTCCCACAGACGGCGCCAAACTGTAGGCGATAAAAGTAACACCCACTTAGATTAAGATGTAGGATTTGGGAAGACCGAACGCTGAGAACCTGAAAAGGGAAGGAAAACGGCTTGGGTCAGAGCCCTTGGCTGCTGGGAGCCGAAGGCACTCTGATGCCTGAGTTAGTTCTGAAAAAACTAAGCAGGAGGAGGAAGAAGAGAATGAGAGTCTGAGTCGGGGTTCACGTATTGTGAGTTTGCGTACCTTCATGGGGCTGATCCCATGTGTATTTGTAGACATTCCTCGTTCATCCTTCTTTGTGAGTGGGGGTAGGTGGGATGAGGTCCCATCGGGCCTTTTCCTGACATTCGGCGGTAGGTAAAAAGGGCACATCTCATCAGAACCTTCCATGCTTTCGGTCAGTTGATGTTAAGGGATGATAAAGCTAACTTCTTATCGTCATAAATGAGCGATCCTATCGCCATAAATGAGCGTTCCTATCGCCATAAATGAGCACCCCTATCTGTCAGGGCGTGCCTATACTTCTCACAGGAGTGTGATAGCACACTCTGCCTTCAGTACTTTTACCGGGACCGGGAATGGTCTGGCTAGGCTGGCATTCAGCTAGCAATTACGTCGAGTTGCCGAGCAGAGTAACGCTGAGCTGGCACTCTTAACCGAGCTGCAGAGCTGCCGAGCGGGGGAACCTCTTGAGCCGACGCTTCTTGCCGAGCAGCCGAGCTGCTAGGCTGTGATTACCGAGACGGAGGTGAAAGGCTAGTGCATTACCGTGGTCTTCTCTTAATCTCGTCATTACGGTATTTTACCCACACACTAGCATTGTACAAACGTGTCCTTACAGTCAAAATACGGGAAAATAGAGAAGCAGTACTAGTCGAAGAACAACAAGAAGAATAAGAGCACATTTGCATAAAGATGGAATTTTACGATTTATCTGTTTTTACCTCATCGGAGAATGTTTCCTGTGAACTTGAGGCAAAATAGTGGGGAAGGTGTGAAAAGCACCATTTCTACACCTGATTTATGGATGTGAATCAGTTACATATTCAAATAAAATATGATGGTGTGTAAATATTAAACATGTGAATAATTTACGTATACAAACAAATGACCCCTAAGTGGGCCATTTCACCTTATTAAAGTGAGGGTCGCTACACTATAGCATTTATTATACATATTGGTTTTTTACAGAGTTATAATGGACCTATGTAGCATATTCTAGTTTGGAGGCACAAAGCTTAGTTGTTTGATATGATAGTGAATCATACATCCTGATTTCTAATTTTTCTTTGGTAATCCTTCAAAGAATCATTTGAAGCCCTACTTAAAAATTTTCATTATCACGAAGCTTTCTTCTATGAAATTTTGCAAAAAAACTAAAAATAAAAATAAATCATTTTAACTTATTAAAATAATAAATTAATAAAGACCAAGAAAGATAAATATCATTAGATATTGTTTGTGAGAGGCCAAGGATTCGTTGGTAGTGTAGAAACCTTCCATTCCATGTTTTGCATTTGCAACTTTTTTGCTGTTTGGTACTTCAATTTCATGAAAATACCTTCATAGGGGTTGGAATCATTTTTTCTGCAGCACCGTGGAAAATGATTATTTGTGTCCTTAGTGCACGATGAAGAGAGGACACATTTTTTATCTGAAATCCCAAAAATAGGTCGCAAATCTTATCCTCCTCCTTCATATTTCAAAATATACTAAAAAAATACATAGTTTCACCATTTATTATCTTTTGAGAAATACATAGTGCAACGAACATAACTCCTGGGAAGAAAATACAACTTTACACAAATATGCCTCAAATCAACCCTCTAAATGCATCACCATCTTTTGTAAAATCCGTGCCTCAGCCATAACTAAGCTTCTCTTATTTTTTTTCTTCTTACCCCAGCCATGGGTGTGTGAGTAGAGTGGATGAATTGGAATCTCCAATAGACAAAAATATTCAAAAGGCTCAAAATCAATAAAAATCTTATTTATTTGGAGTAGGAAATCCATAATTATAGGAGTGAAAGTCAACAGTATGGCTTATCTATTGAAAACTTAGGTCGGTCAAAATGAACACCCTGATCATATAATAATAGGACTTTGCCCATAGTTATATTAATGTGATTAATATATAGTTAATTAAAAGGGGAGTGCTCTCCTACACTGCAGCGGATCTTACTATCAGCTGTGGACCGTGTGGACCGTTGGGGCGTGTGGGTTTTGATACATCTTCTTATGTGTGATTTCAACGGCCCGCCCAATTTTCGTTTCCCCCTTCTAGTCTTAGACCTACCTCGCTTCTCCCTCGCCACTCCTCTGTCTCTCGCCTCCTGTCTCTCGCCTCTCTCTTTCTCTCTCAGCGAAGCTCTCCTTCTTCGCCTGATCTCGCTGCGCCTCTCTTCCATCGACGAATCTCCCTCGCTGCGCTCTCTCCCAATCGCCGAACTGCTGCGTGTCTCTCCTCGCTTCCCAGCTGATCTCTCCCTCTCTCGCTTCCCAGCTGATCTCTCTCCCTCACTGAGAGTGCTGCCGCTCTCTCTCTGCTGCGCTCATCTCTCTCTCTTGCTGCTGCGGCTGCGCTCATCTCTCTCTCTCTCTCTCTCTGCTGCTAAAATCCGCTCAAGTGCAGGCGAAAATCCGCTCAAAGATGCGAGGTGCACGCTCGTGACGTAAGGACTTAACCAGTGGGCGCCCATTTTTCACTCTTCCCTCTCATAACCAAATCGAAACAGGGAAAATACCCAAATCGAAAGAGGGGAAATATAGACGCTATTTGCATGCTCGGTCTCGCCTCATTGAAGCCGGAATCCTCCCTCTCGTCGAGACTTCCCCCTCCCCACCTCTCCAAACCCTACTCTCCCGCTCCCTCGTCCCTCCGTTGGTCTCGCCTCTGGAATTTGGAATTCTTCCCGACGTCGCTTGCTGCAACGATCCCTCTCGTGCGATGGAAGCCGGATCCCAGCCGTCTCTTCTCTCTTCCCTTCGACGGAAGCCGGATCCGAGCCACATTGAAGCCGGTTGCTGAGGAACGTCGCCAGCTGCCTTGGGTGAATCCGGTGCAGAAGAAAGACCCAGTTTTTGGTTTTTCCAGGTCAGTTTGTTTGAGTTTTGGGTGAATGCAATTTTTAATGGTTCACCGGGTCTGTTTGGCTTGCGACTTAGATGCGATTTTCTCTGCAGTTTTCCCATTTATCATGTGGATTCAGACACTTTGATATTTCATGGGTGTCCAAATCATGAGAGTGAAGTTTTAGATTTAGATATAGATGGGACACCAAACTGTCAAGTTGTTATACTTTGTCATGTGAGGTCCCAATCATGGAATAAGGAGCAAGGTTGCTCCAGTAGGCAACTAGATGTAAAACTTTCCCAAACTTTTAGAGTTACAAGTTACAAATAAACCACATGCCGGCGTTCCTTAGAAAAATTGGATTAATTAAGTACAGTTCCTTTGAGCAGCTTCTTAACTTTTAATGGTTTTAATCTATTTATCTTACGATTTTAAGGGCCAGGTTTGTCCGTTCAATTGTTTTGATCTAGGTTATTATTTTCCCTGTGTTTCATTGTTTTATTAGTCTTAAGCCTAAGAAAGGGTAAGATTGGTTTAAACAAGTCTCAACTATATCTGACCATCCAAAAGGAAGATATCTAAGAAGGCATATCATGTGGCAGAACTGATATGCCAGGGTAACTTTGCATAGAAAACCAAATTATCAATTAGATGCGTAAAATAGATAACACTCTTCCCCAGCCGATGATGCCATAGAAGTGTACTGATTAAAAACAAAAAACAACAGTCAGGATTCATATTTAGGCATCTTCAAAGAACAAAATGATCAGAGCTTTGAATAGCTATAATGCTTCTTGCCTATAGTAATCAGGATTTGGTTCCAATGTTGTCAACGTTGAAGGCCATAAGTTGCCACCAATTGGACTTTGTCTACAATAAGCCTTGATACCATCTTTGATGCCATTTCAAATTAATCCAAGTTACCCACCTACCTTATGTTATACATGTATCACATATTAGAGAACCCCTCACTTTCTATTGTGTCTTGGAGATCTCTGAAAGTCCCTCAACTATGTAATCTAAGTGATGGGTGTCCAAGATAATCCTAAGAAAGGGGAAGGCTAAATCAAATCTTGAGTCTACTTGCAGAAGAGCAAAACTTTGTACAAAGGTTAAGTCATGAGATGAGATTATTTGTCATTTAAATGGTAACATCGTAACAGTAGCTTTAGTCCCAAGTTTCTTCTTAAGCTTTTATCTTTCTTTTGTTGTGTAAGATGTGGTCAAGGACAATGGAGCTAGGTGCTGCATCCTCTGGTGGTCTCCTTAAACTACATCCATCTATTTTTTTTTCTTTTTACATGTATGAACATAAGCCATATATCTTTACTTATAAACATGGAAACATGAGTGATATCTGCATTGGGATGGATTGTCATTGTAGTGTAAGGATTGGATGGAATTTCTTTAGTGATATCTGCATTAGCATGGACACATGAGTGATATCCATCTATATTTGTGAGAAATTCTAATTTGTTAACTTCTGTATTTTGTGGCTTCCCTAGGTTGTGAAGGTAAGATGTCAACAGACTGTGCAGGCTTCGGAGCATTCAAGCATTGGACAGAAAAGTTTTAGGATTTTTTTTTTTGTGTGTGTTCTGTGAAAGTTTTGATCTTTTCGATGATCCAAACTGTTGAAACATGTTAATTGGTCACTATAAAATTGTTGATGATTCAACTTTTGAGTGGTTTATGTATAACTGTTGAACATATTGATTTGTCACTTGACTGCCTATTAGATCGATTCACAGATGATGGTTGGCTACATTTCTCATGGATGTTTAAAACTTTTTAGTGGTTTTGATCAAGGCGATTCATGTTATCTGATTCCTACAGTTGTCATTATTCCTACAGTTTCATTCAAGAAAGTTCAGGTATCTAATTTGTAAATGAAAGATTGATTCACGTTACCTGCAGTTACATTACATCATCTGAAATTTGGTAGGTTTTAGCAGATTTGAACCCATTGAGTTGGAAAAGTGCGCGAGTTGAAAACGAGGCAAATGCGAGTAATTCCTACCCAAAAATTGCAGATTTGAAGTCCATCATATGAACTTCGAAACCCCCAAATTTCGTCCAAAAACTCCATCGGGAAGTGGGTGAAACACTGCCCCAAACACTGGTACTCAGCAAGGTTTCAGCAGATTTTCCCCACAAGATAGGAAAAGTGCGCTAGTTGAAAATGAGGCAAACACGATTGATTCCTACCCCAAAATTGCAGATTTGAACTCTATCATATGGACTTCGAAACCGCCAAATTTCGTCTGAAAACTCCCTCGGGAAGTGGGCTAATCACTGCCCCAAACAGGGGTACTCAGCAAGATTTAAGCAGATTTGCCGACAAGGTAGGAAAAGTGCTCGAGTTGAAAACGAGGCAAACGCGATTAATTCCTACCCAAAAATTGCAAATTTGAAGTCCATCATATGGACTTCGAAACCCCAAATTTCGTCCAAAAACTCCATCGGGAAGTGGGTTAAACACTGCCCCAAAGAAGGGTACTCAGCAAGGTTTCAACAGATTTTCCCCACGGGATAGGAAAAGTGCGCTAGTTGAAAATGAGGCAAACACGATTGATTCCTACCCCAAAATTGCAGATCTGAAGTCTATCATATGGACTTCAAAACCGCCAAATTTCGTCCGAAAACTCCCTCGGGAAGTGGGTTAATCACTACCCCAAACAGGGGTACTCAGCAAGATTTAAGCAGATTTCCCGACAAGGTAGGAAAAGTGCTCGAGCTGAAAACGAGGCAAACGCTATTAATTCCTACCCAAAAATTGCAGATTTGAAGTCCATCATATGGACTTCGAAACCCCCAAATTTCGTCCAAAAACTCCATCGGGAAGCGGGTTAAACACTGCCCCAAACACTGGTACTCAGCAAGGTTTCAACAGATTTTCCCCACAGGATAGGAAAAGTGCAGATAGTTATAAAACACCACTTTGATTTCTGAGAGGGTTTTTGAATTTATGCAGATAAGGTGCAGAGAAGGTTCCACCAACAAGTGTATGCAAGTGAGGTTTGCAAGGAATGGTGTGTGACATAATGAGTGGGGTGTTCTTGTAGTTCTTTGATGAGGTTTGCAAGGAATGATGTATGACAGTTTATGAAGTTTGAACCCTTTGTTTCTAGACTTTGAATTGGATGGATAACCATTTTGTTCTGGGTTTAGCCTTTTTGAATGGATGGAAGTTGTCTAGTAATGTTTTCTGTTGTTTTATGAGTTTAAATTATTTCTTGAGGATGATGTGTTGCAAATTATGGAATGGACGGAATGCATCGAATTTGTCTAGTATATGCAATCGCGTTTGGATTGTGTATTATTTCTTGAGTGGTTTCATGGAATGGATGGATTGTGTTTGTGAGAATGGTGAGATTTCTTGTTGTGAGATTTCTCCGTTGTGTATTATTTCTTGTGTAGTATTTCTCTGCTGTGGGAGTCCTAGTATATGCAACTGGATGGATAACCTTAGAGTTATGGGGCTAGCCATTGCATGCACAGAGAGACTGTACAATTGGGGCTAGCCATTGCATACACCCAATTCAGCTAAAAAAATCCAATTTGAGGACCCAAAAAATCAAATCTGAGTACCCTGTTTAGGCAATTGGTTGGCCCACTTCTAGAGGGCGTTTTTGGACGAAACTTGGGGGTTTCGAAGTCCATATGATGAACTTCAAATCTGCAATTTTTGGGTTGGAATCATTCGCGTTTGGCTCGTTTTCAACTAGCGCACTTTTCCTATCCTGTGGGGAAAATCTGCTGAAACCTTGCTGAGTACCTGTGTTTGGGGCAGTGCTTAACCCACTTCCCGATGGAGTTTTTTGAAGAAATTTGGGGATTTCGAAGTCCATATGATGGACTTGAAATCTGAAATTTTTGCGTAGGAATAAATCGTGTTTGCCTCGTTTTCAACTCGAGCACTTTTCCTACGTTATTGGGAAATCTGCTGAAACCTTGCTGAGTACCCCTTTTTGGAGCACTGGTTAGACCACTTTCCGAGGGATTTTTTGGACGAAACTTGGGGGTTTCGAAGTCCATATGTTGGACTTTAATTCTACTAATTTTAAGTTAGAAACAAGAACTTTTGCAATGTTTTCAACTGTCGCACTTTTTCAAGTCGGTGGACAAAATCTGCACAGACGTTGCTGAGTACCTCTGTTTAGGGAATTTTTTAGCCCACTTCCCGCAGTTCATTTTTTCTGAAATTTGGGGATTTCGAAGTCCATATATTGGACTTTAATTCTGCTAATTTTCAGTTAGAAACGAGAACTTTTACGATGTTTTCAACTGTCGCACTTTTTCAAGTCGGTGGACAAAATCTGCACAGACGTTGCTGAGTACCCCTGTTTAGGGAATTTTTTAGCCCACTTCCCGCGGTTCATATTTTCTGAAATTTGGGGATTTCTAAGTCCATATGATGCACTTTAATTCTGCTAATTTTCAGTTAGAAACGAGCAATTTTGCGATGTTTTCAATGGTCGCACTTTTTCAAGTCGGTGGACAAAATCTGCACAGACGTTGCTGAGTACCCCTGTTTAGGGAATTTTTTAGCCCACTTCCCGCTGTTCATTTTTTCTGAAATTTGGGGATTTCGAAGTCCATATGTTGGACTTTAATTCTGCTAATTTTTAGTTAGAAATGAGAACTTTTACGATGTTTTCAACTGTCGCACTTTTTCAAGTCGGTGGACAAAATCTGCACAAACGTTGCTGAGTACCCCTGTTTAGGGAATTTTTTAGCCCACTTCCCGCGGTTCATATTTTTTGAAATTTGGGGATTTCAAAGTCCATATGTTGGACTTTAATTCTGCTAATTTTAAGTTAGAAACGAGAACTTTTGCGATGTTTTCAACTGTCGCACTTTTTCAAGTCGGTGGACAAAATCTGCACAGACGTTGCTGAGTACCCCTGTTTAGGGAATTTTTTAGCCCACTTCCCGCGGTTCATTTTTTCTGAAATTTGGGGATTTCCAAGTCCATATGTTGGACTTTAATTCTGCTAATTTTCAGTTAGAAACGAGAACTTTTGCGATGTTTTCAACTGTTGCACTTTTTCAAGTCGGTGGACAAAATCTGCACAGACGTTGCTGAGTACCCCTGTTTAGGGAATTTTTTAGCCCACTTCCCGCGGTTCATATTTTTTGAAATTTGGGGATTTCAAATTCCATATGTTGGACTTTAATTCTGCTAATTTTAAGTTAGAAACGAGAACTTTTGCGATGTTTTCAACTGTCGCACTTTTTCAAGTCGGTGGACAAAATCTGCACAGACGTTGCTGAGTACCCCTGTTTAGGGAATTTTTTAGCCCACTTCCCGCGGTTCATTTTTTCTGAAATTTGGGGATTTCCAAGTCCATATGTTGGACTTTAATTCTGCTAATTTTAAGTTAGAAACGAGAACTTTTGCGATGTTTTCAACTATCGCACTTTTTCAAGTCGGTGGACAAAATCTGCACAAACGTTGCTGAGTACCCCTGTTTAGGGAATTTTTTAGCCCACTTCCCGCGGTTCATATTTTCTGAAATTTGGGGATTTCCAAGTCCATATGATGAACTTTAATTCTGCTAATTTTCAGTTAGAAATGAGAACTTTTGTCGATGTTTTCAGTTAGATTGCTGAAGGTGGTTCACAGCATGTTGAGACCATGTTTTCCGCTTGTACACTTATATCAGTTGCTGAAGGTTGTTTACTGCATGTTCAGGACCTGTTCCCCAGTGGATTTTGGCTTGCTCAAGCATATTATGCAATTTGTACATGGCACTCTTATGTTTGATGTTGAATGCTATAGCCATATAGCTCCGAGAGCATGGAAAACAACCTAAATGTTGGGATGCACCTGATTTTTAAGTGAAAAATCTAAAATGGGCAATTGATGACCATATTAGAATAGGACCATAAATGTTTCTGAAAAAATGGCTTGCATCTCTTCCTAATTAATCCATACCTAAACCACCTCAGATTAAACAGAAAGGGTACATTTCATTTCTCTAATAAGATATGAACAAAGAGAGTAGCATCGCCAGCACCATTCATTTCATCATTTAAACCATTTCTACCATTTCAACACTCGAATTCATTCAATTAAAACTCCACAATTTCAACATTCAAACCCATTCAAGGAAAAAAAAAAAAAAAAAGGGACCCCATCATTCATTCCAGCATCCTCTCCCATCCATCTATACCTTGTACTCTATGCAAATGCTACTGCCCCCACCTGCAACAAACTCAACCCTTAACAAGTTGTAACTCATAGAAAATGATTGTAACCTCAGTTCAAATCCAACATACATCAATTCATTACAACTTCCAACCTGTACATGCATTTTCAACTTGTACCACCATTCCAAACCTGAAGGTCACAACAATAGAAGTGTAGGCCAAAAAATCCATGTCCATTCCATGATTCAACTGAAACTAAATTCAGTACCTCGTACAAAATTCAAAATTAAGTCAAAATTGCCAACTAAAAACCTATGTTAAATTACAAAACCAGTACATCCAACTTCCATTCCATTCATGTACATTAAACCCAACTTCCTTTTCCATGTACAACTCCAACTTCTTGGGGATCATTCCACCATTTACACATTCAAACCCATTCAATGAAAATAAATGAAAAAAAAGGGAGATTCGGGAAAAATAATCACCTGCAAGCTTTAGTCAAGAGCAATAGTCTCAAAAAAAAAAAAAGGAGAAAGAGAGAAAGACAACATCAACCCATTTGCAACTCTGTGTTCGCACCCAAAACCCTCCGCCTTCAACTCCATCATTATCTTCTCAAACCTATCCAAAATGCTGCCCAACTAGAATACTGTTGACAAGAAAGCACATCCTCAGATACAACATCATCACAATCCTACCCCATCCTTCATCATCTTCATCTTGCACCATCGTCACTAGAACTATACCAAGCCCACATCAATGTCTCTCAAAAGCAAAAAAAAAAAAAAAAACAGCCACTTCCTCAAATCGCCAGCCCCATCATCACCCATCAATGTTAAACGGCCGCCCCTGCCTCTTCTCCCCTGCCTGCAACCATGGGCAACGAGAGTCCGGAACTTCTGATTTTAGATCCTCCATTCTCCGGTTCAGCCAAGTGGGACCAGCATCCCTCTACTAAATCGGAATCACAGAGAACCCATTCGCAGCAGCAGCAAAGAGGGGGAGACTGAGATTGCAGCAGCAGAGAGGGGGAGAGAGAGATCGCAGCAGCAAAGTGGGGGAGAGAGAGAGGAAAGCAGCAGGCAGCGAGGGAGAGAGATCAGGCGAGAGAGAGGAGAGCAGTAGAGAGATCAGCCGAGAGAGAGAGAGCTTCGCTGAGAGAGAGAGAGAGAGAGAGAGAGAGAGAGAGAGAGAGAGAGAGGCAAGAGACAGAGGAGAGACAGGCAAGGAGAGAGAGAGATGCCCGCAGCAGCAGTAGGGGGAAAATGAGAGGGAGGGGCAGAGGAGAGACATGCGCAGTTCGTCATTGGGAGAGACAGCAGCGAGGGATAGTCCGGCAAGGGAGATTCGTCAATGGGAGAGAGGCGCAGCGAGATCCGGCGAAGAAGGAGAGCTTCGCTGAGAGAGAGAGAGGTGAGAGACAGGGGAGAGACAGGGGAGTTTGCTGGGTCTATAAGATGAGAAGCGGGGAAACGGAATATTGGAGGGCCGTTGAAATCTCACTCATCAAAACTCACACGCTCTTTCTCTCCACATGCCTCCAGCGGATGTTAAGATGGGCTGCAGCTCAGGAGAGCACTCCCCTGATTAAAATATAACTCCAACTACTATTAAAATAAAATTTGAATAAGAGATGGTATTTGGTGACGGGATCATTTACGTCTCCTCATATGTGCCCACCGTCATTTTTCAACTGCGGGACTCTTTGGACCCGTACATTGACAGCTGCAAATGGAAGGTGACCCCACCCCCACTTCCTTTTTACCAAACCATAATACTGACGAACAAGACAATTTTTTCCTGCATTTTCTCCCTTCCTCCCTCAGTCCTCACAAGTCTCGCTTCTCGCCAGAGAGAGAGAGAGAGAGAGAGAGAGATGGATGGTCCCCCAGCGAACGACGTCTGCTCCGTCTGTCACGATAACTTCAACCTTCCTTGCCAAGCAAATTGCTCTCATTGGTTTTGCGGTTCGCTCTCTCTCTCTCTCTCTCTCTCTCTCCATAACTTAATGCATTAAGATTTAAGAAGAAGAAACCCATCCTAATTCCGAACCCAATCTCTTCCTTAAAATGCATTTAGATTTAAGAAGAAGAAGCCCATCCTAATTCCGAACCCAATCTCTTCCTTAAAATCTCTCGCATTGAATTAGGCAAGACCCCAGATGTAATATCATTTTTGAAGAATCTCACTTGGCTTCAATGATTGCATGGAAGAATTACTTGCTTTGTATGAGTAATGCTCTAAAATCTTAGAACCTAACCTCGCCCACCCAAACCACCACCCCCCTCAACATTACCCCATCATGGGATTGCATGGAATAATTACTTGTTTTGTATTAAAATCTTAGAACCTAAACACCACCACCCCAACCCCCACACCCCCCCCCCCCCCCCCCCCCCCCCCCATAATTACTTGTTTTGTATTAAAATCTTAGAACCTAACCACCACCCCCCCGCCCCCCCACCTTAACATTACCCCATCATGTGCGTAAAGAATCCACCCTCCCCCAATTTCTCATTTTCATTCTTTGCAAGGCCTGTGCATTAGGATTTTGCCAGGACCCATTTGTGGGTTAGGGCCACAAACTGTGCTTCTTGCCTGCAATTGGGTTCCTTCGTGGCATTTCATTGATTCAGGCCCTATAACGGTTAATGGGGTTTATACTTTTGCCTCTCTCATGAAGGGGAATTGGAAAATGAAACCCGGATTCTCATAGGGTGGAAGCTATGGGAAACCTTATGTTTGCCCACTAAGGGCAAATTGAAAGAAAAAAAAGAAAGAAGAAGGGAATGGGGTAATCCAACCGATTTAAGATTAAGTTGCAGACGAAGTGAGAATGAAGTCAGTTGGGGCAATGGATGGGAGGTTGGTTTATTGATTCTCTTCTGTCCTTTTAAATTTAATACACTCATTTGGAGTTCAATGACCTCTTAACTTACTTTGGAGAATGGTTGATTGTTAGAGTCTTTTTCTAGGGAAGCCAGCCAGTAGCGGGAAGTGGACTTGGATTAGGGAACGGAAGTTAATGTCTGATAGAATCTTTAATGATTTTACCATTGAAGTGCTGTTTGCTTAATCTAGAGATCCTGTGACTGGAACCTATCATTCCTCGTGCATTTTTTGAATGACAACACGAAATTGTCTTTTATTATTTTGACCATCTTCACACTACCATCATTCTTTGTATCTTTGATTGGTTTTTAAAGTAATTAGTTACCCACCTCACATGCCTTGATGGCATTCTATTCAGTGTGTTAACCACAGCCACAAACAAGAATTGGAACCATTCAGGCCTGAGACCCCTAGTCCCTCCGAGCAATACGTGTGGTGTATCTGTAACAGTCATGGAGAAGCTCATTAATCAGACACATTCAAGCATCTATTTACTATTCTAGGAAAAGCTAAGCTAAATAATCACCTAGTTTCATCCTTTCTAAGCAGATCAGGACGAGCCACAAATGTTGCTTCAGACTTTAGTAATTGAATGGCTGTGACAGTGACATGTGAATGCTCAACCATTCCCTTCTTGTTTGTTGGCCTAACATCCATTTGAGATATTATCATCCTTTTAATCCACAATGGTGAGTATTTGATAGTGAAGCAGTGTAAACGTACAACTGGTGCGACATTGGGTTAGGCATATTTTTTTTCCCTGAATCTTATCCCAAATATGGTGCCTTCTTTCCCTAAATCTGTATCTGGATGACTTCCGAATTCATCTTTGCAAGTGGGTTTCCCAAATTCAGCATTATTGTTTATCGTATTTTTATTTTTTTTGAAGAAAAAGCAAAAGGAATGGTCTTATTATAGCAGCCAACATAACAGCAGTAGCGCCGAGTTGATATCTTAGGTAACTCTGCATGGGGACATTATAAAACTTTTTTTTTACTTACCAATCATTTTTACAGGGAAAATCCATTTCCCTATAAGATTCTCTTGTTTTGTTTATTTTCATTTCGTTTCTAGGATTGTATGTTTTTGCTTCTTGTTTCTGCATTCATTAAATGCTTCTACATTAAAAGATGCAAAGTATGGTGTTCATCACATCCTGTTTCTGGGTCTGGAAACTATTGTAAAACCTGCCATAATTACCTTGCTAGTATCTTTAGTGTTTTCCTTATTCCATTTCAGCTCATTGTATTATGCGGGTGTGGCATTTTGGCTCAGCACTTCAGCCATGTAAATGTCCCATATGTCGCCGTCTTATAACTTTGTTGATACCTAGTGAGGCATCACAACGCCTGCGTCATGCGCCAGAAGCAAGTCAAGTTTTGGAAGGTGTTGAGAAGTACAACCATTTGTTTGGTGGATGCCCAGATAGTCTCATTCAGGTACACATTTTGGTATCATTTACTAGTCAGATTTTTTGTTGTTCTCTTCTTATTTATATTCAACTATTGCCTTTGATCACTGCTCCTGGAATACCAAGTTGAAGGAAAACTCGAATATTCAGTGATCAAATCATTCACTCCTTGGATAGATCTTTTGAAGAACTGATTAATCGGACGAGAATAAAGATATAGTCCATTCTACATGTCAATACTGACAACATTGAAATTTATAGTAAGGGGGAAATCCGTCGGCTTTAGAAATCGTGAGGGTTCACGCTCCTCTATGCCCAATAAAAACAAAAGAGCTCATTTTACTACCTAACCTCTTTATTTCGTCATTGGTTCCAAATTAGTTATGTTTCTTATTCACTCTACTCTTTCACAAATGGATCTGGACAAAAACCTCTCTCTTATCACAAGTCTATAGATACGATATACTTACAAATGAACATGTATAGGCAAGGAATTTCCATTATTAAGTAATTCACAGTCCATATCATTACTCTTACACTGACAAAGTCTTCTTTTTGAAGATCCAAAAAATTCCAAGCAATTCTGTCAGTAAAATGGGTCCTCTGGAAAGTCTGTCAATTCCTGGTCTCCAGTTAAAATTAAAAGTATTTATCCACTTATAAGCCTCTCCTCTAATTGGATTAATGGATCGTCCAATTGGAAATGATAACAAAACACATAGGCTGTTAGAAGGAGTTATAATAAGCATATACAAATAGTATACCACCGAACCACCTTATTTTTATTCCCCATACGAGTGAGAAAGAAAATTGACGAACCCGCAAATATCTGCAAAACAACAATTATTTCTAACCAAGGAAAATAACTCGTGGTAAAGACAAGATAGACTTTGACCAGAAAAACCTGCGCTCGGAATAATTTCTCGAGTACAGGTTTTTGTCGGTAAAGAGGAATCAAACGGATTTAAGTGGAATTTTCTAGAATATATCAATAAGCTAGACCCATGCTGCGAGTAGTCTCATGCCATAAGTTAACGCGAGCACTCAAGAAATCTGTTGGACAAGCATATCACATCTCTTACAACCTACACAGCCCTCTGTTCTTGGAGCAGAAGCTAATGATTTTGATCTGAATGTTTGACTCTATGCTTTCTTATATCTTCTGCTGGAGCTGTTACTTCTGGAGCGTCTGAACATAGTTACTTTTTTATTATGTTGCGTTAATATATAAAAGCAGGTTCTGTCACCTATTGCAATTGTTGAGTTTGATGGATCTCTTCCTCATGTGTGTCTTAGTTGAATTGAATCTGTTCTCAGATTACTGTAAATTGGTTTGCGTTTTGCTCTGAATCAATTCATACTATCCAGTGAATTCAATAAATGAAATTTGGTAACTTAAGTTTTAGCATCACTAATTCTACTTAATTTGCTCCATTATTTAATGGGAAGACATGTCACACTTTCTGACCCATTCTCAGTCCTCACATGTACAAGAATAATCTCCGAGCCATTCTCTGTTTCGCATTTATACATGGTTGGAGAATTTAAGCATGGTCAGAGATTGGATCAGACTGTAGTGGGTCAGGAAAATGATTAGGAAAGGCTCAAGAATCCTAATCAAAAGATGACATAGAAGTGGAATGAGAAGAGCAAGACCGGCAATATGGTACCGCTCGAGAAAGGCAACACCTTTCGAAAATAAGCAAATTTTTTGGCTGCCTGAAGATTACTCTTTGACCCTACTTGTTTTGCCATACCTGAAAGGCACAAATGACTAATTTTCTAGATTGTTTATTTATTTTTATTTTTTTATATTCAGTTGGCAGAACAAAACAGTAAGAGCCAAAACACACAATTCAAAATAATCAAGAGAAATAGAGGATATTGTTTAATAAGTGATGATAGGATGGGTAAGATATGGATACGTATCTGCGAAATAGTTGCTTAGACTAAAGCTCAGATGAAATCGAAGTGGAAAGAAGTGAATGTGTTATCTGTTATGATATATATATATATATATATAGGACTTTTTTTGTAAATATTGAAAATTTATGAACTGCCCTATATGTGTTTTTTTCCTTAAATACGGAAAGTAAAATAAAGTATATATGTCAGTGATGCAGTACAGACCAGGCCAAAGAAGAAAACTGGGACAACCCATTGACCCATAGGTCAACCTGGTCCATTGGGTTCAGTCCACAGGCCCAATTCAACCAAGAGCTACTGTGGAGTTCTAATTTTATCCTATTTCTATTTTCTGTCATTATTTGATTAGGATTAGCTGGTTTCCTATTTTATTTAGAAAGTCTTGTTAGCTAAGGAACAATCCTACTCTATATATAGTTGAGTCGCTCTTGTAATTGCTTATGCTTATTATTATCAATCAAATATTTCTTTGAGCTTTATCTCTTATCATGATGTTATCACTCTAGTGAGTGTGCCCTAGTGGCTGAATGATTGAATCCATCTTTGGATTTGATCAATCCCATTGGAGATTGGTCTATTTTTCGATTGAAGATCTGGGTCTGCGGCAATTTGGTATTGAGGATCATTGGGAAGACAACCGTCCTTCCCGGATTTCTAACCTTCATCTGATTCAAACCCATCATCTCAAACTCACCTTCCACAACCCTATCCAAAACCCATACACGAATCCCTGTATCCTTTGCCAAAAACCCCTTAACTGCAAAACCCAGACCTCTCACCGAAACCCACCCCAACCAATCCCTACCATTCCTGAGCCTACAAAATTTACAATCCCCTAACATTCTCATCAATTTGACACCTGGAGCCCATCTCTCGTTTGATCCCTAACCCATCTCAAGCCAATTGAACCCAAATCACCCCCGCCGAACGCCATCCCTTTAAGTAAAAAAAAATCATCACCGAAAACCCCACAAAGCCAAATCCCTTCACTGATATCGTAGACCCTAGCCGTTGAACCTATCCCATACCAAAACACCAATATCCTATTCACTGCCAAATTCACGGCCCAAAATCCATATCCAATGAAAACTCTTACTCGATCGAAGCCTCATTCTGCACAATCCCGAACCCCATCCCCATTTGAGCCGAACCCCCAAAAAAAAATTCTCAAGACCCATCCTCATCACTTAGCCCTAGCCAAAACGCCAATGCCAAGCCCAACTAATCCTCAGAGATTCCCAGCCGAACCCAAATCCCGGGTGACAAAACCCTATCCCGAACAAAAAACTAAAAAGAAGAAAGAAACAGAGAAAGAAAGAAAGACTCTAAGGAGATTGACTCTAAGGAAGAAAGTGGACCTCTATCAGAGAGTGATTTCAAGCTTCGCCAGAAGCTTAAAGATAACTTCCAATGTAGAGCAAGGGAAGAAGAAATTAAATGGAGGCAGAGATCCAGAGCTCTATGGCTAAAGGAGGGGGACATGAATATAAAATTCTTTCACAATATTGCTTCCTATAGGAATCGGATGAACAAAATCTCTATACTTTTGGATGGTGATAGAAGATTAGAGAGGAAAGAGGAAATCTCAGACCACATATTAGCCTTTTATCAAGACACCTCTTCACTAAAGAGGACTGGGATCGCCCTACTCTTGATAATTTGGAGTTCATATCGATTGATGAAGCTGACACGGACTGGCTTGAAAAGCCTTTTGAGGAAGAGGAGGTGAGGGCAATTGTATTCAATATGGGGGAGATAAAGCTCTTGGGCCAGATGGATTCTCTTTAACTTTCTTCCAGCACCTTTTGTAGGACATTAAGGTGGATGTTAAGGACTTTATGACGGAATTCCATGCGAGAGGTAAACTTTCTAAACGTATTGGAGCTTATTGCATAGTTTTAATAGCTAATAAGGTTGGTGCTGAAAGCATTAAAGACTTTAAACCTATCAGTCTTATCGGCTCAAGCTACAAAGTGTTGGCTAAGGGATTAGCCAATAGGCTGCAAAAAATTCTTCCAAAATTAATTTTGGTGGCTCAAGGAGCATTTGTGCATGGTAGACAAATACTTGATGGGGTCCTAATTGCAAATGAATGCATACACTCCAGGAAAAAGGAGAAAAGGCCCTGCCTCATTTGTAAACTAGATATGGAGAAGGGGTATGATAGGGTGGAGTGGGGTTTTCTACAATACTTAATGAGACGGATGGGTTTTGGAGTAAAATGGAATGCTTGAGATCAGCTACCTTTTCAATCCTCATCAATGGATCTCCAACCGGATTTTTTTCTGCTTCTAGAGGTCTTCGCCAAGGGGATCCCCTCTACCCCTTTTTATTTGTCATTATTATAGAAGCACTGAGTTGTATGTTGCACGCAGGAGTTAATGCGAAGCTATTTGAAGGTTTTTGGCTAGCCAGTGAAAATTTGATTATTTCCCACCTCCAGTTTGCTGATGATACGTTTCTCTTCTGCAATGCTGCTGAGGATCAACTTCGTAATGTCAAGGCTATTCTTCTGTGCTTTGAAGCTATTTTAGGTTTCCAGGTGAATTTCTTCGAGAGTGGGCTGATTGGTGTTAAGGTGAATGAAGACCAACTGAATAGGATGGCCAATATTTTTGGATGCAAGGCTAGTTGGCTTCCTTCCACATATTTGGGTCTCCTTTGTGGCGGGACAGCCACCAATTCCCTATGGTCTCTGGTGTTAGAGAGGATGGAGAAGAAACTCTCCTTATGGAAGGCTAAATCCATTAGGTGGGAGAATTACTTTAATTAAAGCTGCTTTGACCAATCTTCCAATTTATTTCATGTCTCTGTTCAAATGTCCAGTGGAAGTTATAAATCGAATTGAGAAGCTAGAACACAATTTTCTATGGCACGGCAATGAGAAGAAAAAACCCCGCTTGATTAAGTGTTCCCTAGTGTGTTAAACAAAAAAGGCAGGATGCTTGGGGATCAGAGCTCTAAAGAAGTTAAACTTAGCCCTTCTTGGTAAATGGTTATGGAGGTTAGGAGATGAGACCGAGGGGTTGTGGAAGGAGGTCATTACCACAAAGAACGACATCTCTAGGGATGGATGGCTTATAAAAGATCCATCTCCCCGCTATTCTGGGTTGTGAAAGGGCATACTTGCTGCAAAGGATGCGTTTATGAAGCATGCCAGGTTTCGAGCGGGCAAGGGGGACAAGATCTGTTTTCAGACTGATCTTTTGGGTTGGAGAGAACACACTAGCATCAACTTTCCCAAAGTTGTTTCGTTGTGCTACTAACCAGGAAGCCAATGTTATCGAATACATGGAGAGGATAGGTGATCACATCAGTTAGGGGCCTACTTTTAGTTGGAATTTAAAAGATGTGGAGACCCAATTCCGCTCTATGTTGACAGTCCTTGGGAGTGTCTGCATCCCTAGGGACGGCAAAGAGAGAAGAATCTGGATGGCATCCTCTAATGGCCTGTTTTCGGTGGCTTCTTTCTTTTCTTCATTGTCTGCAAAGGTGGAGTCATTCTTTATAGGACAGCTTGTGGAGCATGAAAACACCACCTAGAGTAATAGCATTTGGGTGGATTGTGCTGCTTGGTGGGATACTAACCATGGACAATTTACGTTGGCGTAAAGTGATTATTGTTGATGCTTGTACAATGTGCCTCGCAAATGAGGAATCAATTGACTACTTGCTCCTTAATTGTGCCCTTGCCCAACGTATATGGAGATCAATTTTTACTTGGTTCCACTTTTGTGGCGCTCTACCAAACTCTATTCCTTCTATGTTTGACTTTTGGAGATTGGCGGTAGGCTCAAAAAGAGGACAAATGATGTGGAAACTTTCATTCTTAGCAGCCATTTGGTCTTTATGGAAAGAAACAAACTCCATGTGCTTTGAAGGAAAATCCTCTAATGTGAACAATATTGCAGATAACATTAAGCATCTTGTGACCCTTTGGGTCTCTCATCTGCCACTATTTAAAGGTTTTCAACAAATACCATGCTTCTTAATTGGGATGTAGTGACTCTTTCTCGCCCTATTTTGAGGCGCATATATCCAAGATGGCACCCACCTCCACATGGAGCTTTGAAGCTTAATTGTGACGGGAGCGCTTCTGGTAATCAGGGCATGGCAGGTGTTGGTGGTCTTATCCACGGCGAAGATGGAAACATTATTCAGTTTTACTCTGGCCCAGCAGCTGTTTGTTCAATCAACAAAGCGGAACTCCTATCATTGAACATAGGTCTACGGGTAGCGTCTTGTCTACTTCCACAGTGTCTCCTTGTTGAAGGAGATTCTTGTGTTATCCAATGGGTGACTCAATCTTCTTCCCCACCTTGGTATCTAGCAGACATTATTGGAGAGGTGCTTCAATTATCGGGATATTTAAACGTGTCCTTCCATCACATTTAGCAGATTTGAACATGTCTTTGTATCACATCTAGCAGATTTGAGTAGATTTTTCCACTAACACCATCATATTTGTTGCATGCCTCTCAAAGCCTTAGGAACTTATTTTCTATTTTGGATATTAGGACTTTGGAGTGTTGTTAGGTAACTGAAGTGTGATTCTTGTCAATTTTCCAAGAAATGTAGAATAGTTAATCCAATTAGTGTCAATGAAAATAGTAGAGTTGCTTTTGAATTAATCCATATGAATGTTTGTTGTGCTCCTTTCTCGTCTTTTATGGACTTCATTATCTTATAACTTTTTTAATTTATCACCTACTGATGCTACCCCTGAAGGCTCGTGAAAGCGCTCATTTCTAATTCTATTTTTTCTAGTTTTACCACCCATCCATCTCAATATTCTTATCTTTGCTATAGTCATTTTGTGCATGTCTTGCTTTTTTATTGGTCAACTTTATGCTCCATAGGTCATAGCTAGTCTAATCATTGTCTTGTAAAATCTTCTCTTCAATATTGTTGTATGCATTGATCACAAAATACTTCAGAAGAAAATCTCCATTTCAACCACCCCGCTCTTATCCTGTGAACGACATCTTCCTCAATATCTTCATCCTTACTAATTATCGAGCAAGGTATCATAATTCATTTCTTTGTGGTATCTATTGAGTTTCAATTCTCACAGTAGTTTTAGTTCTTTGTACATCATCACTAAAGTTGCAGTCCATATATTATGTCTTAGTATGACTTATTTTAAAACCCTTGGATTCAAAAGCCTCCTACCATCTCTCAAGTTTTACATTCACATCATTTTCTCGATTCATCCACCAACAGTTAATCATCATGTGTGATATAGAAAAGGTTTAGTGAATGTCACATCATGGAAAGAGAAGGTATAATGAAGTAAAAGTAGAGGTGTGGTAAAATGTTTGTTTGGATTATCTACTATGATGCACGGATACTTCAAAATGGAAACTTATCGTGTCGTATCATATCATATACTTCACGTTTTATGTGTAAAATCAGTGTTTATGCCATATCCCTGCCGTATCCATGCCCTTTTTGGGCATCATAGATTATCTAAGGTAAAGTTAAGGTGGTGCGAGTGAGTATGATTAAAAAGCTCATTTTTTCTGAACTGAACTTCCACCACACAGTACGGCACTTTTTAGAGGTAAAAAAAAAAAAAGTAGGATATGGTGTAGTTTGAGATTAGAAATGTCGCATCATGAGATGAATTTTCCACTTCACCTTTTCAACCAAACAAGGTTAAGGTAGAAAATGTCTCATCTCAACCAATTAACATGACCTTTACTCCACTTGCTAAACATACAAGAGAGAGAGAGAGAGAGAGAGAGAGAGAGAGAGACTCTGTTCCATGATCTGTAGAACAATGATAGTGTGTTGAACAGATTGGAAGCTATGTTCTCATCAGTAGCAGGATGAGAGAGCTGTGAAATGGAAGCAAGGTACTCGGAAGGTATTTTGATAGATATTGACCACCTGAGACAGAATTAGAGCTTAGCTTTTGGCACCAAGCTGAGCATGGATAATCGCTGTAAAGTCATTAGTAACTGTCTGACTTAAGATCTCTTCCTCGTTATGTTTTACCTGTGAATATCACGAGAAATCATCAATAAAAACCGCAATTTAAACACCTGACTTTGGACGCAGCTGCTGCTTGGCTCCATAGTCCATTATCAAATGAATGCAATTTTATGCTTAGCAATATGGAACTAATGTACCTTTGTTCCTAGTTCTGACTTACAGTCCTGAACAAGGAGGCACATCAGATACATGAGCTTGACCCAGAATTTCTGAACACAACTCTGGAGTATATACATCAAAGGAGATAGAGGCAAGTGACCAATACACTGATGACAAGGTGAAAATCGACAAAATCATTAATAAGAAATACCAATGATGAAGCTGATGGGGTAAAGGGGATACAAGCAACTTGTAGACGAGAATATGCAAACTCTTTGAATGGTTCCATTCTTCTTTCTGGATCTCGGTACTGTACGTAACAACCATAAATAGAAATTGCTTTTATGGGACTACGATCAGTTATTTAACTAACAGACAACAGATCTACTATTAGTTTGGTTAGATTGACATTATAAAATAAATGGATGCATATTTGCCAGAATTTCCTATGACAAAACCAAGAGAATAAACTACTGGGGAAGTGTTATAAGTTGTAATAATTGCAAAAAGGTCATAAGTTGTAATAACTGCAGTAAGTGAGAAACTGGAAATATTACCAAATTTAGATTTCTAGTGTACCAGAATCTTTAATGAATCTAGAATCCAATGATTAGACAAAATACCTAAATTATCAGCAAAAAGGCAGATGAATGTGAGACTTGCTCACAAAGTAGTAGGATTTGTTTCTGTGTTGTGTGTACAACTGCTTGGAAATCATCCTTGTAAAATTGAGATTACTGATTGAAGACGGAGTGCAGATTACTGATTGAAGACTGTTGAGGAGCCTGAATTAATGGTTGGTCTATTGAGATGCGTACTGGGGGGATGCAAAGAACAAGGAGCATATGTTTTTGTTGGTACTAGCAGTACAAGAAAAGATAGAGCTCGTGTACCTTTTTTTCTTGGAACAACTGGACTTGATGTGCCAATAATGCTTGCTAAAGTCACAAAAGAGGAGGAAGGTCAAGAGGCTGGTCTGTGTGGGACTTTTTGTGGGGCTAAAACTTTGTGAACCATTAATATTCCAAGAAAATTTGGTCACATGGGCCTTCAAAAATGAAATCTGTTCACTGTTGGGTCTTATATTTTATAAACTGTGCAGATCTCTTGAACTTTGTTCAATTTGGGTCTTAAAAATTTCCAGTCGGAACAAGGATTTCGGTGGAACTCATTTGAGGCAATTTGAATTTGTTTGCTTAGAATGATTTTCTTCCCGCAATATTCAGCGGACAGATAGACAATGATCTTCAGTTGTGTTTACCATCTCTTCATAAGTCATCTTTCCACTATTTTCTTGTTCCCAATAAAATTGTAAATCAACTTACAAATGACCTTGCTTAATATCCACTAGAAAATTTTAGGGTCTTTGTTGTACACTTTATACTAGTTCCTGTGGGTAGGGGTCCTTTTTTTTTTTTCTTTACATGAACAAGAAAAAATGCAGGTGTATATTGCATCAAATCAACTACCAGCATAAAGTACCTGATCATTTCATCATCATATCTTTCTCTTCTTAATTCTTTGTAGTATGTTATAATACTACCGTCTAAAGGGAAGCTTGATGCATACAAGTTCTCATGGATTTTACAACGATGCAATAACTGTCACTTGTCACATGCCATGTCACTTTTATGGATGCTGTAATTCGAATTGTATCCATCTGAAATGCTTGAGCTCCTTATTTCCACTGATTCCTTGTATCCAGAATTTTAGTCACACATCGCAAAAGCCATGAACATCCAAATCAAATTTGGAGGCCTAGTAGAACACACTGAGACATAACCAGCATGTTCTTACAACCTTGTAGAACAGCCATTTCCCTATACTATGATTACTTAAAAAGTGCACTTTTCGAGGCATTTCACGACAATTTCTTGAGCTACAGATCTTGTTTGTGGAAAAATCGAGAGATCAATGCTACTGCATTATTCATTGGTTGTCAAAACATCATTAATAATCTGGAAACACATTTTATCCATTTCAATATCTGCTTCACATTTAGTTCCGAAAATCCAGTCAGACCATAAGACACTATTCATGAAATCTGATGTTCTGCTTATTTATTTTATGGTATTTTGTTTCAAATAGGCTTCCATAGAACTTTATTTGAAATGGAATGACTGATTGTAATGGTTGATGGTTTTAACAAACTATTTTCACTGATGTATATGAACAGTGTCATTTGCACGACTATGCTAACTTGCTACTTGTGAGATCATTAGGTAACATTATATTCAGTTATGACATTTGAAACATGCTTTCTTTCTTTCTCTCTCTTGTTTTCCCCCTCCTTTCCTTGCAGAGGCTACGAGACGTACCTTTTCTCATTCGAAGGTTGATAAGAGACCTGATGGATCCACAGAGATCCCTTCCCCTTGTTTTCAGAGTTCGTATGATATTTGCGGTTAAGTTCCTTTGTCTACCAGAACATTATTGCTTTTATTCGCTACTTTGGATGTATTTCCATATACCTTTTCAATGGATAACTACTTTTGTAATCACTGAAATGAAGTTTTTAATTGATAGATACAGTTCGTATATATCTTTCTAATCATTGAAGTTTGATTTTTTTTTTTTTTAAATTAAACCAGTCATTCTGATTTATTGAAATTACGTCTAAGGATATCATGGCATACATATTTACAGCTACACAGCCACATACATCCAAAAATCAAAGGATTGTTTTCTTTCTTACTTTCTTTTCTTTTGCTTCTTCCTTTTTTTATTTTTTATTTATTTTTTGAATGGTAACAAGATTTCATTAAAAAAGCAAGACAATACAAGAGAAGTATACTATCCAGCTAAACAAAAAACCTGGGAGCCAAAAGCTAAACAAAAAAGCATAAAAGGATTGTTTTCTCTTGAAACCCACAATCAAAGGACTTCAAATAATCATTAATAATGACCTTTATGACTGCTTTATGACTGCATAGCAGACTGATTTACCACTCCATGGAGTATTGCACCCAAGCCTCACAAAAGTCCCACCCGACTGCGCCAGAAAAGCAGCAGTAGGATGCTGATGTCTGCCTGTAGAAGTTTTGAAAGCATAAAAAAGTCTCAAAAGCCCGGTTGTTTTCTGTTCTTTAATGAGCATTCTTCGAATTTCCAAGTTGGATTTTTATTGAAGGGAAATATAGAATCAAGTAAAAATAGGTCAAAGAAAAGAGGAGAAATAAGTTCAGATTAGGGTTTTTAGAAGAGAAGTAGGAGATAATAAAAGTTGGCCGGTCGTTGCAATTAGATTGGGTGACCTGCAATACATAATTATACCATTTTATTTTATTTTCAAACTTACAAGAAACCCCCTCAAGTTTTTATGTTTATAAAAACAGTCCCTAAGTTTATTTGAATTACAAATGAGGCCCTCTCTAACTCTCAACAATTAATTGGGTCCAGTACTTAGGTTCCAAGTCAGGGTATAGAGCTGAAGTAACTGAATGAGGCAGTAGGAAATCACAGCTGTTGGAACTTGGAATATATATTTCTAGGAATGCCGTACCCGTATCCGTATCCTAAAATTTTGAAGTTAACGTATCGGATGCTCGTTCCCGTGTCCCGTATCCATACCCGTGTCCGTATCTGGGCATCATAGGTTGGAAATGATTTTGTTTGTTATCCCTTCCTTTCCCTTCCCCTAGGTCCTCCCTTTATTATTTTCTTTTCCCTGCATCATTCCTCTCTTTTTTTTTTCATTTTTTTTTTTGCGCAAGAATTTAAGCTTTTCCATTTCTTTTTGAGTAAATTACTTGGTTTTTCATTAATGCTTTCAAGACTAAAAAAGTTCACTTTCTGATTGTCACTACTAAAGCACTTTTGTATATAAACTGTGTAAAATCCCCTTCTCGTCTAACTATAAATTGGTTTCTGAATAATCCTGAATTTCTGTATTAATCTTAAGCTTTTCTTTCATTCTTGTGGAGTTCTAATTTCCTTGCTCCTGCAGATGGTACTAAGCACCGTCTACGTACTTAGTCCAATAGACATTCTCCCCGAAGGTACGGCCCTGATTAACCATAATCTCTATGGCATTAGTTCCTTATATATCTTTCTCTCTCTCTGTTTCTTTTATATTTGTTTATCTATCTATTTATTATATAATTATAATTATTTTTGCTACTGTAGAAAATGAAGTTCTTTTCATTTCTATTTCCGTCAAGAGTAGTACCATACCATGCACATGCTCAGAATGTTAAGAGGCTAGTATCATAATGAGAGGATCTATCATTCTGTCATTGCTCAACTATATCCTCTTGTTGCCTGCTGTTGCTCAATAATGTCCTGTAGATAATCATCTTTCACCAATATCATGTGATTGGTTGTAGCTTGATTGTAGACACTTAATAGGAATCAACTTGAATCGGGACAAAACTGAACCCACATCCCCGACCTAACAAAAATGTGAAATTGCAATTGGTTATTTAGGTTTGGGCTGGCTTTGGCCTGGGTTTTGAAACTCATGTGGAATTGGTGGGGTCCAGGTTTTGGGTGCCTGAATTTGATTGGGTATCTAAATAATATATATGCTTTCAAACGAGAACTGTTTGCTGAGGCTACGATCAAGTTACAAACAACCCACCCCACCACCCCCACGCGCGCCACCCCCCCCCCCCCCCCCCCCCCCCCCCCCAACACACACACACACACACTCTCATCTCATACACTACCCTAAATAATTCCAAGAAGCCCAAACGTGACACTTATCCAACCATTGCTCACTATAGGATTGAAACCCAAAATGTGATGGCTTCTAAAACTATCAAACTTGGGAAGGCCATAGATCAAGGGGTTAGGAATACGATGATATGATGAATTTGATATTTTGCACTACCTTAGGTCTCATTTGGTATCTTTTCTCGATCACCTCCCCCATGATTGGCATGGCCTTGGGTGGTCCCCGCACGTGAGTTTGTACGATATTGTGTGATTGTCTCTCTCTCACTATATATATATATATATATCTGTGTGCACGCGTGCGGGATGGCGCAACCCCGGATCCTAGATCTTGGAGACGGGGACCTTTCTTTGGATCTAGGCTTATCCTTTGGAGGACTCTACCTACCTAGGATCAAGGATGAAAATAGCGGTAGTGGTGGGCGTAGCGGGCTATTGCCAAAACGCTACGAAGCAAGCACTACGTGGCGGTGTGTTTTGAAAAAAAGGTCAAAAAATTTTAGAAAATCCAGAATATTGAAAATGTTAGAAAATGTATTTTTTTTTTTTTGCAAAAGTAACTAAGATAAGGGGAGTAGCAGTCCCCTCATTGCATGAGGTCCTGTGTCGCTTGAACCACTGACAATATTGATCTATTTCTCTACATATATTCATGTTGATTTATGATTAGTTATAATATACTAAGTTAAATAGTGTCTTCAAAATTATAATTAAATAGCGTCTTCAAAATTATATCGCTATTATGCATTTCAAAATCCAAATAAGCAATTTAACACAACTACACATAACATATTACTATTGAAGTGCAATTCAGTTAGGGATCTATTTTCGATCACAGTTAAAAGCAGCTATCACCGTTTTTTTTTGTTTATTAGAGTGGAACTTATTGTTTCTATCATAGTGAAACTTGGATAGGGCCCTATTTCTTATTACAGTGAAATTTGGCTAGGCTCATTCTTGTTAAATTGACATTTGGCTGGGGCTTAATTTTTTAACTAAAATCTGGTTAGGGCCCTATTTTTCTATTAGAGTGACATTTGGTTAGGGCCCCTGCCTATTAGAGTCAATATAGCTAGGGACTTAATTTCAAGGGCCAAATTTGGCTATGCTTTTTTTTCAATGAAAGTAAAATTTAGTTAATGTATTATGTATAATAATATGTTAATCATTATATTATTAAAAATGCATAAGTTTGTGACAGCTGGATCATCAATATGCAGACCCCATGCACAGTTCCACCACGAATAGGGTTTGGGGCGTTATAAGGCCTTCACTTTCTTTTATAATGGAAGGGTCGAGAACGGCCAAAGGGCATATACAGTATACACCGCCTTTTTTTTTTTCTTTCCTCTTCGCCTCTGAATGATCGAGATATGCAGAGAGAGGGAGAATAAGAAGAAACAAAGAAAAAGAAGAGGATGGTGGCAGCGGGTGGTAGTGCAGGCGTCGTGCTGCTGGATGTGAACAATGGTGGTGGTGGTGTTGCGGCGCTGCTGCTCCAGTCCAGGTATGTCTTCTTCTTTAGTTCATTTTTTTTTCTCTTTTCCTTTCTGCTGTTGCTGTTGTATGGTTCTTCTTCTCTTCCTTTTTTCTCTTTCCAGTTTTTCTTCCACCAATTGAATGAAAGAGGGTTAGGGTTTTTTTTTCCGTAGCTGCCAATACATGTGTGTATCGGTGAGTACCGGCCGCTACAGGTTTGTGGCGGCCACTACGGACCGCAACAGTTGCGAGCATCAATAATATGTATTTAGCGTAGTAGCCGATATTTTCATCCTTGCCTAGGATTGCCAAGTGGGCTATGGTGAGAAAGCGGTTTCTTAACTTTTCCTTAGATGATATCTTACTTCATTGGGAAGCTTGCTTGGTTTGTTGGACTTTGAGGAGGAAAAGGATCGTCTCTTGGTCTACCCCTGTTTCCTGAGTTTTGAAATTCAATGTGGACGGTGTGGCAAGGGTGGGCCCACGGGCATCAGAGGGGTATTGCGTAATGACAAGGGGAGGTTGCTTGTTTTTTCACTAGAGGTGTGGCAGTAAGAAATTCTAATGAAGCCGAGGTGTTGGCGATATTGGAGGCTTTGAGAATCTTTTCTTTCATGGAAGATTGATTGTGGAGAGTGATTCCTTCAATCCTATTTCATTGGTAAGCCTCGATATTAGTAAGCCTTGGAAGGTCCAATTTGCCTTCAATGAGATCAAGGATTTATCTTCTAATCTTTGTCTCACTTTTCGTCATGCAGTTAGGTCGGCTTATGGGTTTGCGGATGCACTAATTAAGCGGTTACTAGGGTTGCTCCTTGGGAAGTGAGATCTTCTCACTTAACTAGAATGAGATCTTCTCTACAACCAACCAAAGGATGCTGGCTTAACCACTTACCTCCGTCCAAGAGGGTACTTCCATTCATGGCTGCTACAGATTTTAAAGTCAATCTCCATTCTCTGAACCTCACATATCGAACGTATTTAAATTAGAGAACTAGGATCTCAGCCATTCTGCCCAAAGTGTATTCAGGCAGGTTATAGACGAGCCGAAACCAAATCTTCCCGCTTCACTGCCTTGTTTCTGAAACCTTTTTTTCTCATACTGAATCCATTCTTCTTCCTCCTCAGCTCCCTTAATTGTCTCTAGTTTCAGTCAGCACGATAGTTTAGATCACAGCTGACATCATCAGCTGTAAGGTAAATGGTCACCAGAGGCATCAAGAGGTATATTGTCAAGAGAGTGAATTTTAGATGGGTCATGATCTATTTTATGAAATAGTTTTGAGACGATAATAAAGGTGTTCTGATCATTCTCCAAAAAATTCTGCAACAATGTCCTGAAAAAGCTTCAATTTCTACAGTTATTTTTGTTAGTTTTGTTATTGTCATAGTTGTTATTGTTGCTGCTGCTGCCGCCGTTGTAATTAGATGTGTATTGGACATCAATTGTTCACACAATTTGTGCAGGTGTTTTGGGCATAGTCGGTTTGTTGGATGATCTCCTCATTGTGCTGATTGTTTTCCTCCATCTGTCCGCAATATATCGATCTGTACTCCTTTTCCGACATGGACGTGGACAGTCTTCGTAGTCTCATGCTGTTTCCAATTTGTAAATGTATTGAAAGAGTGGACCAGTGATTTTTACACGATTTGTGTTGAACTATGACTTTTATTTTGCACCGATTAGAGGATCTTGTTTTTCTTGCAGTCTTTTACATGGCTGCAGATTAACAAGAGAGCCCGAGGCACAGTGGAAGGTGCTCGTTGTTGCAACCTTTGGGGTTATGGGTTCGATTTGGGGTTATGGGTTCGATTCATGTTATCAATCAAGAAAGAAAGAAAGAATACCTGCAGATTGTGCAGGTCAGGTAGTGTTGGATATTGTCTGAACCCAAGTCAGACCTGGATTATGTGGGTATATGCGGACGTGAACCGAATTAAACCGAAACATACCCAACCAACCATGTCTAAATTGTACATTACCTTACCTGAGAGTGCAATATGGCCAGTTTGAGTTGGGTTGATCCAGGTCAGATGTATACCCAAAATTCTGGATTTTTTTTATTTTGCCTTCCAAATGGGTATAAAAATTAGAAAAAGGTTTATATTTGGCATCCAGGAAAATGTATGTACACACAATCCTTTAAAAAAAAAAAAAAAAGAAAAAAGAAAAACCTTGTGGTTTTTAGATAAGTTGTGAACCCAGCGCAAGTTTGCGTCCCTCAAGACTGAACCTGAGCTTGGCTCTAATTCCACGAGGATATCAGAATGCAGACAAGTCTGACCCTGACCCGCTAGAGACCAGCCCTAGTTTTTACTTCTGGTCACATCAGGCCTTATCTAAGTTCAGGTTTAGCCCCACCCAAGCTGCACCCTTAGTCTATGGGCTTAGAGTTAAGATTGAAAAACTGAAGGGTGATATTTAGCGCCCCCCGCCGCCCCCCCACCCAACAAAAAAGAAAAAAAAAAGAAAATAGGGTAACCCTTAAATAAGTATGAAGCTTTTGGCTCATTTTCAAAAAAGTACAAGAAGATACGAATATTTCCAAAAAAGTATACATGATTCTTTCAATCAAGTCCTCATCATAGATTTTTTTGAGAAATGACAAAAATACCCTTATGTCATTTTTCAAGATTTTCCTTTAATAAATCATTTAACAGAAAGGATCTAGTCCAGCCCAAATGACTTAGTAGGGCCTACTTCAACTACTTGTATGCATGTATGGTTTAAAATAGGGATTTCAAATGTAAGGTCTTTTTGTCATTTTGCAAAAATCATATGGAGAGAGGACTTGATTCAATCGGTTTTTAACCTTTTTGACAATATTCACATCTTCATGTACTTCTTTCAAAAAAAAAAGAAAAAAAGAAAAAGAAGTTGAATGCGATTGCAACTCATACTTCAAAAGGGAAAGGAAAACCTATTGTGTGGGCTATAATATTATTTTTCTGGTTCTTCCATGCATTACAGCTGCCCGCACGAGAACATTTCTCATCTCTCTATCAAGATTAAGATTAGCTTATTTTATTTCTTTTGCCAGAAGAAAGGTAAAGGTTAGTTTATTTTGTACAGTTGTATCTGAAATGAAATACAAGTGTCGAACACAGGACCTCCCTGTGGCGCTACCACCCCCGGTTGGTTAAAACACCATAAAATTAGAATTTCACTATAATCTTATTATAAAATAGAATTAAAGTAAAGGGTAAATTAGTAGAAGTTGTGTGAGCAATTTTCTAACAGTGTCATGTTTATTTCAATTTTTAGTATTTTAAATTATTTACAAGTTAATTTATTTTCCGTGACTTTCCCATAAATATGAGAAATGCTCCCGAAAAATGAAAATATCCTGACAATCATTTGAGGATAATTTTCCGAAAATGATATTTGTGAGGATTGAAACAGATTCCATCATGAAGATGGATAAATCGAAGCCCTTTGGATGGCTGTTCTTCAACCGTGGGTCATGGGCAGATTGGACTGGCATTATCCAGACCTGACCCGAATTTTGAAACACAGGCCCATATCGGCCAAGTCTGATGCAAGCTGTAAGTGCCTGGCCTGAGCCTAGCATACATGAAACATGTTAGGCCTTGGGCTGGGCACTAAAGCCAAGCCCACCATAAATACTAAATGGGCCAAAATTTAGATCCAAACTTGGCCCAAAGCAGGCTCGACCAGCCCGTAAGCACCCCTGCTATAGCATGGAGACGTGGATCCCTTGGATAGCTAGTATAGTTGGATGAACCCAAGTGCCCAGAGCGAGGGCAGGAGCAAGAGGAGGAGCGCTGAAACGCTAAATTATAAAATAATTATATGTTCGGATCGCCTATATAATATAGTACTTGTGGGTTTATAAACAATTAACTAATTGGCACTTATATATCTTATCCATATATCCAAGTATAAAAAATAGAGAGAATTTAACTTTGAAATTTGATCAAATAAAATAGATAATAATTAATAAGTCAGAAGAAGTTTTTTCATTGAAAAGAAAAATGTCAATAAATGTCAAGCTTACTGGAAAAAAAAAAAAAAACACAAAAAATCAAAGATTTTGCACAGTTCACTCCATATTTAGTTGAACCGACTGTGCTCCGAGAACGGATCCACTTTGACGGTATCGAGAAGGGTGAGGAGGTTCCGGACACTAAAAGATGAACAAAAGCGTCCATGTGATAGGATCTTCATGGTCAGTGGGCCATTTGCATGATGGAAGTGGAAAACAAAAGTTAAAAATTAATAATAAAACAAGTCAACAACATTGAAATTAATTCAAAGGGTTGCATGGAATTGAACACATCAGAACTCATGATCAAATGGGCTCTAGCAAGGATTATTAAAGAGGTAAAGGATTAATGATACACGGCTGAGATGATGATGGGACCAAAACTTACCTAGGATCTGCATTACCAAGGTGATGGCTTGGAGTTCAGTTTTCATCTCCCCTTAGATTCTCTTAACCAAAAAGAAAGGGTAAAAAAAATCTCCCGTTCATTCATTATCCTCTAGAGGGGAGAACATTAGATGGTCATTTTTCAGACATTCACCATTGCTTTTAACCACTTTTAGAAACAAAAGACAGAATTCCTAGGAATTCAATTACATGAAACAAATGAGCCCCCAGGTTCTCATATACAGCCTTTCTGGTCATATCATTTTCAAGTACATGTGAAACTGATAAAACCTTCTTTGACTTCATCTCAGAATCTGCTCATGCCCTTTTTTTGGGTAGAAAAAACTTAATAATAATAATAATAATAATAATCATAATAATAAAATCTAAACGCCAATAGGCCCTAATTGGGAGTGCACTGGCAAGACTATAGTCATGGTACCATAATAAATTGTAAAATTCGCATAAAATTAATAAACACTATATTTTGCATTTATTTAATGTTTCTTATTATTTAAAACTTTAATTTAACTTTTATGATCCAAGAACCCTATATCTGAAAATATTCCGAATTTTCAGCTTTTTCTCAGGATTCCCAAGACAATCCTGAGAGTAATATTTTGGAAAATAGTAGAACAGAACAAAAAGTATTGTAATTACTGTAGAAAAAATATTAAATTCCTTGAATGGAATTTGAGTACAATGTAGAAGGGGAAAAGACACATTCAGTGCCAACCATGTCGTCAATAGCAGTAGTTACATGGTGTCCAAATTACAGATTTATGGGGAAAACCGACAAATACCCCAACACTCTTCAATAATGATTAAAACAATTGCTAACTGAAGGAAAAGAAAGAAAAAGATTTACCATTCAAAAAAAAAAAAAAAAGATACTGTACATGTGAACAATTTGCTAAATGCTTTTCCCACTGTAGTGTTTATATATACACAGGCACCTCTAAGAACGAAATTCTCTGTTTTGCACTGTGGAAGGTGGAAAAAGCTGTTTTCCTAGTTCGAGATTTCAAAGAAGTATCATAAATAATCCAGTCAACAGGTATACAATGTCGCATAGCAACTTCTAATCTTGTCTCCAGCCTTTATCATCTTTATCGAAAAAATGCAATAACTTCAACCTATTTTCATTGAAAAGAACAAAAATAATCAACTAATTTAAACATCTGGCACAAACACACCAATAATAATGATAATAATAAATACACAATTTTTTTGTATGACAAATTTGTAGTAATCAAGAACTGGTACAAAAGTTTTAAAAGTCAATTAAGCATATCAGTTACGTAGTCTGAGTTGAATACCCCCAAAAGAATGAACAAAACAGAAAAGGTTTAATCCAACCAGTATATCAAGGGACAACGAAGTATGGAAAGCATATAATTCCACCAGTCAATTCACATTTTATGCTCCTTACAGGGTCAAGATGCATAACCCAAGTACTCAATCTTGCTATTAAAGAGAATCTCAGAGGACTTGAAAAGGTAGAATCTCCCTCTATTATAAATTGCCCTGCAACTAATCCCCTGCAAATCCTGAATGCTTCTCTCTCATCACCAGGAATGACCACTCCATTATTTTATGACGTCTCCCAACTTTTATACATACATCCATGCGGTGCAAAAATTTCAGATCCAAGCCGTTGATTTTAGAACTGAATCTCGATCCAACCTAAATCTGATCTATCTGCACCCGGAGTTGAGCCCATTAATTTCACATTAGGTTGATCAATCCTCTTAACTCCATAAACAGAAGAACTACAGCGTTGGAATGGCATGGTCATGGTCAATCCAAACCTTCTTCCTACTCCATGTGAGATCTTGAGGCATGTAGTTAATAAATAAGGCAGCCCCATATTGGATGCAAGGTTAAGGTAGCGCCATATTTTCATTAAGAGTTGGCATGATACAGTTGACCTGTGGACGCTCAAACGTGTAAAGGTAGTGATCAACATGCACAGTAGTGATGCAGGCCCTAGGGTTAGGGCTTGCAGGGGTGCCAAAGCATGTGTCCGTAGACACCTTAAACACGTCTCCACAGAGACCTCACACGAGGACGCACCTCAAGGGATGGAAAACCCACAACAATATTATTCCAATAATCAAACTCCAAGATTTTCATCTCTATAATGTAATATAAATAGGAAACAAACTTGATGGCTAAGAAACCTAATCAACTAGGAAAGAGATTAAATTAGAAACTATCCTAAATAACAAGCAGTGTAAAAATAATTCCTAAACTACTTTGCTGGGCCCCAAACTTGCGTCATTCGTTCTGCATCAATCCCCCCCCAGGTTGAAAGAAGAGATCGACCTCAAACTCGGGTCTTTTCATGTTGCCTTTGTAGACATGGTATACGTGAAGCACTTCCTTCGTGGCATTTGCTCTTTATCTCTTCTTCGGCGGTTCTGGTTTCTTTGGATGGAGTGCAACTTGCTTTCCACCGTGCAGGAATGTGTATGTGTTGTCGCGCATGCATGAATGCCATTTTGTCATTCACCCATGGGCGACCCAATAAGATATCATCACTATCCACTAGGAGCAAATCGCACCAAATTGTATCTTAATAATCCTCACCAACGAGAAAAGGAACTTGGCATATATATCGCACTTCCACTTCATCACCTATCATAAGCCATTTAACAAAGTAGGGATGATAATGCTCATAAACCTTCAGCTTCAAGCGATCAACAAGAGCTTGAGAGATGATGTTTCCACTACTTCTGCCATCAATCACGACTACACTATAACTGTGAACGAAAAATATTTTTCCGCAACCATTTCTTCTCAACAAGGGGTGTACTCTCCCGGAGGACCATGAGAGCTGCACTATCCTTTTCGACTTATATTCCCTCCAATTCCTCTATTTCTTTGTCTTTAGGATCATCCCGTATATCCGGTTCTCCATGTGCACCTTCCATTGAGTTCGTTTTCTTTGGACACTCAAATGAACGATGCTCCTTTTTGTTTACGATGCTCCTTTTGATCTTTTGTTGGGCCCATCAAGTAGTCCCATATTTGATGCACAGTAACTGTTTGACAGGAACTGTGAATGTGGTCAGACCATCATGTCCCTCCATTGAGAGCCTACAATTGTACTGTTGGAACAAATGTTGCACCATCACCATTTCACATGCTCTTAATGAACGAGCTGTCATCCAATCAAGGTGATGAGGGGAAACTTACAGATTTGTGGTGGGTCCTTCATATCCAACATCCCAAACCAGAACTTTGTACCATTACATGCATGTGAAGCCTTTGCACCAGATTGTTCTTTATCGATGTGGCACTCTTATTTCAAAAAATGGTACTTCGCTTATTACACCTAAAGTTTTTGCACTGTAATTCTGAAAATTCTCCAACAAAGACAGAACATGTGTATTGTGTGTGTGTGTGTGTGTGAGAGAGAGAGAGAGAGAGAGAGATTTGCATTGCAATTCTGAAAATGCTCCAGCAAAGATACTCATGCATGTTCTACTCTCAGAGATTCAATATGCCAATCAAGCAGTTGACCTCAAACATTGGAAGTGTGGAATTTTTCTTATAATTTTAGGCGGATTTTCAAAAAAGGCTGACCCCAACAAAGTTGGGACAAGGCTATGATGATGAAGATGATTTTCACAAAAGAAAACCCTCTCAATGTTGGTTTAGTTACCATGAAACTTCTATGATACTAAAAACAGCTTCACAGGGATTCTAGAGCTCTAGTGCTGAAGGCTTAATAGAATTTTAAGTTAACTGGGATATAGGAGTAGACAAATGAAAGACGTTCAAGATCTAAAAAAGACAATAAATCTCATTGATCAAACAAAAATTGTAATTTTGACTCGTAAAAGATGACATCAGAGTGCCATTAATAGCAAATCACAGCATTGTAAATATCCGAAGAAAATTCTTTCCACTTATTAGGGGGTAAGTTTGCTGGATAGTGGCTTACCCTAATTTATCTGCTACATAAAATATAGGAAGCTTTTGCAGTCCTCTGATTCTCCATGATCTTCTTTGATAATCAATGACTTGCTCCTCTTGAGTGCCTGTTGCCGTCAAAACAAACTGAAGAACACATGGATTAATGATATTGACAGTGGAGCAACCGAAAACAATAAAATATGCCACAAGTAGACACTAAGTACATAAAATATACTATTCACCCTGCCAAGTATTGCAACCTTTGACATGAGGGTGCCACATAAAATAGAACACAAGATTTAAAAGGTACCAACAAATTTAATGAAGTATCACAAACAATTACGCAATGAAAAAAAAAAAAAAAAACCATTGCATTAGCATGTAACATTGATCCTAGTATAACATAAGTCATTACTTGGTTTGTATTAAAAATGACATTTTGACATCACTTAGCATAGTGCTAGCTTACTATTTCCTAGTTTAAGTACATAAATAGTAATTCACCCTGCCAAGTATAGCAAACCTTTGACATGAGGGTGGCACATGAAATAAAACCCAAGATTTAAAAGGTACCAATAAATCTAATGAAGTATCACAAACAATAAAACAAGGGAAAACAAACAAATAAAAAAAACCAGCATTGCATTAGCATGTAATAATGATCCTAGTATAACAGAAGTCATCACTTGGTTTGTATTAAAAATGACATTGTGACATCACTTAGCACAGCGCTAGCTAAATTTTTTTGTAGCATCTGTTCCCTTTTTTCTTCCTCCTCTCTTCTTTTATTCTTCACTAAGTTCGATCTTGGCATTATCCTATGTATGAAGAAAATCATTCTGACATCAGAGCAAGGTTCCTGAGGTAGGAGAAGATTATGGGTTCACTGCTGATATCATCAGTCCATCGGTACAACATTCATCAGTCCATTGGTACAGCATGGGCATCATATTGATATCTCAAATCAAAGAGATTCATGTTTTCTAGAAAGTTCACAGTGATTCTTTTTAGGATTCTTCAGTATGCGATTTTGAGGTGGTTTTATTCTTCACAAAAAGAAGAAAAAATAAAAAAGCAAAAGGAAAACAGTTTGTAAACTGGGATAATGTCATCCATGCGGGGCCTTTTTCTTTTTCTTTTTATTTATTTTTTTGTTTTTGTTATAGCAAATACAAAACTACACACTACATGTGAGGGATTTTGATTTTGCAGATACTGTGATTGCATGTTGATGCTTATGCTATTCATTGTCATCTTCGTCAGCAGACATTATCCCACCAATTCGTGATTTGACCTTAAAAGAAAATTTTCTATTAAAACTAGAAATAAGCTATGAATGAAATTTCTAATTGTATCCCTCTCTATTGGTGTGTGTGTGTGTGGGTATGTGTTGTGACAAGATGGTCCTACGGAGTGCTGTACCTATATTGCTGAAAATACAGTCCATGAAGAATGAAGCATATTGAAGTGAATTGTATTTTTATTAAGGAGAAGTTGGCATCCAAGACTCTATTCGCGTATGTGCAGTCTGAAGATCAGTTTGCAGACATTTTCACAAACCCAATGGAACGGTGTTTCATAGTGTTGTAGATAAGCTGCGTAACATCTACACACCAGGATGAGGGAAGAGTATTAGGAAATTCATGTAACACAGCCATAATGGTCCTATGGATATTATATTCTTGAAGAACTGTTATTATAAGTGTATGCAGGTAAAAGTCTCGTCGGGATATGACTTATGACCTTATTAATATTTGCTACTTCTTTCCTTTACTTTTTACAATAAAATTCTAGATTTGTGTGTTTAAATAAAAAAAGGGGTGTGTATAAAATTCTAGATTTCACACACACATGGGCTTCGGTTGCTAACATAAAAACATCCCTTTGCATATCTTCAGATACAACCCATAAAGGATTGACCGTTCTTTGTACATAAACCCTTGTGAGGGTCTCGCAGAGTTTCAATAGTTCTTCCACTTCTAGGATAAATTCTCTTGTGGGTGCCTCATAAAAAGAACTAGCAGGTTGATGGATCATAACCCTGATGATATAACATAATGAACAATTCATCTATCTCACATGATTGGGAGAAGGGAAGGGATAAAGAATAACAAGCAGGGATAAAAATAGAGAATTGAACGACCGTACAGCATCTTTTGTGCATACGGCTGTGTAATGAAATTTCTTTTTCTCTTTTTTCATTGAAGAGACAAGTCCAATCTATCAGACCCGGATTGTTGAATGATCCATTTACAATCCTTCCTTTCGGAGTAATAAAAAAAATATATTATGATGGTTCCATAGCTTTATATATTTATCTCATTTGTGATTCAGCCATCCCAATGTTTCTTTCTGATCCGATCAAATAAAAATAAGTAGCCCATGGCGTGTACATGTGGGATGAACCAAATCCTCATTGAATCTTATTTTTCCATTACAAGGAGCTCGTACATATTCTGCAGTACCACCTGTGAATACTCCACCGGTATGAAAAGTTCTTAATGTTAGTCGAGTTCCCAGTTCGCCGATTGATTGATCCACAATAATACCTACTGCTTCTCCAAATTTGACCAGGTCGCCATGAGTGGGACTCTGACCATAACATAATCGACAGATCCAAGATATACTCTTGCAAAGAATGGGGGTTCGAATATATATTGGTCGTCTTCAAAAGGTTATGGATCGAGTGACTGTCAATTGGAATGGTTTGTGGATTCCGAACAGCTATAGCGGCTGAACCTAATAAGATAGCAATTACAACCCAAGAAGTGATAAGTACTTGGGCATGGACTTGGAAATCCCCTATTTGCCAATAAAAATGTTGGCCTACTTCCACATCGGATATATCATATAACACTTATGTGAGTTTATGGAAGAGGGTAGAACACTCATATTGCCCTCTGATATAAATAGAACTTAAAAAGGCATTATTTTGATTCAGCCATCTCTATCTTTTTCTCAAATCATCTACTTTAATATTTTAATCCTATATTTCAGATAACGAGTGATCACATAATATCCCTAGTGATTTTTAACTCTTTTTTGAGACTCAGGGATGGTAACCAATTCAATCAATACGGAGTTTCCAAAGTGATTGACTTATCCAATTATTCATTAACAATTTCTTATATAGCTAGAGTGGCCCTCACAAATTGCGGCTACTAATTTGTTAGTGTTGTGTACAAGAAATTATTATAAAAAAAAAAAAAAAAAAAAACTACTAATTTGTTAGTGTTGTGTACAGGAAATTATTATAAAAAAACACTTTTGTCGCCCCTACTTTGAGCCAATCCAGTCCTTTCAAGCCACCACCCCCTCTTGAATGAATTGGTAGAGGCCCAAATCATTTACTCACAGTTGGATTCAAATCCTAAGAAAAGTGATGCAGTTAAAACCATTAAACAATAGGGCCACAGATAACGAGGTTAGAATGATCTTCAGGGTCTGTTTGTGCAGCGATGGCTTCCGCGGAAATGGGGGGCGACAGGGCACCGGTTTTTCTGGCTTCTTCCTCGTCATGTTTGGTGCAGAGATGATTCCTCTCTTCCTGATTTTATGGCACGCCTTTGAAGCCCCATTTTCTTCACCTGATTTTCTTACCTCCCCAGCAAGGAATCAAATACCGCGGAAGAGGAAATGAGAGGTTTTCTCTTCCGTGGTTCTGCACAAACAAACCCCCAGGGTTGAAATTTTGCAAGCAGGTAGGTCCCATCTAGATTTTCCATTCAATGCATACTGTTGGGTCCCCTTTTTTAACCCAAAAGCGCACGGGCATTTTGTAGAGCATGGGCCCTGCTATTGTCCAGATATTTCACATAAAATTCTGTCTGGACTGCCTTGCAGGGCCCAACAATGTTGGAAGGGTGGGGGATTGAAAGATCCGGATATGATTGACCTATATGCAAAATTTCAAGTTCATCCAATCATCCCAATCCCTTGATCCATGGCCCTCAAGTTTAATGTTTTAGAAGGCATTTTTCTTTTATTTCAATCTAACAGTCAGCCCCATTAGGATTGATGCAAACAAAAAATGAGATTGTCGAGTTGTAAATATGATGTAAATAGAATACGAATCCCTTAAATTGAGGGATATTCAGTTAGTCAACCTCAAGTTGTTGAATCCCTTAAATTGAGGGATATTCAGTTAGTCAACCTCCTCTAATTAGGGTTGAGTTAGTTTCCTATTTTATCTCTTGTAAATCTCCTATTTAAAGGATTGTATTTTTTCATCTCAGAGAGAACAAAAATACGATTTCTCCACAGAGATCAGTGACATTCAGGAAGAAAGAAGGTTATCCTGCGTCTGAGCAAACCTAGGTAGTGAGAGAGAGAGAGAGAGAGAGAGAGAGAGAGAGAGAGAGAGAGAGAGTAGTCAAGTCTGTATACAAAGGATGTCAGTCATGTAAAAGCAAAAGAGAGTTGCTCCTTAGAACTAGAAAACCGTTTCTAAGGACTCCATAAGAAGAATACTCATGTCACATACCATACCATAGAATTATCTTGAGTGGCATACTTTGTTCTCTCTGGATTTCCTACCGTATATAAATACAAAATTGTAAATACAACTTTATAAGAGAGAAATTTTGGTCACACCAAAGACGGAGAATGCAATCAAATTCTTCTTGTTATTTCATCCGGACATGATTAAGCATAGTTGTAATCATGACATCATAAAGAATCTCCCACGTCTAAAGTTCGGCTTCTGCCCTAAATTGCTGTATTTGTATGATAGTAGTTCCTTCAACTTAATGATGCCTGCTCTATTTATGTGAACAGTCACATAATCTCCAAAGGAAAAAAAAATATATGAAAGAACTACAATTTAGACAGTGGAATGCCTAAAGGCAGTAAGAAATGAAATAACAGAGCCTTCAATTGTTCTGATATGACCCTGGAACCAGGAAGACTGCTTCGCTCTGAAACACCAGAATAACTAATTCCTATTAGGAATCTCAATGAAATGGGACTGAAACCAAACTACTATAGAAACTAGGCTCAAAATCGAGATTTGATGCTATTCCAAAACAACAATGTGAAAAACAAACTTAAAAAAAAAAAAAAAAAAGGTAAACCCAAATGGCTCAGAGTTCCAAGAAAAGAATGGATGCAATCAATCTGTTAAAAAAAATGCTAAAATAGTAGAAGAGGACAAGCATAAACCTTTTCAAGTTTTCAATTCTTAAAAAATAAAAAATAAAAAACTAAGGTGCACCCTGTAGGTTTAGTCTCTATTGCTATAACCGAATTGCTAGTGAGATCTATGGAATAGATGTATCGACATCAGTTTATGGATTTCAAGGCAACAACTAATTACATCCAAGAAGAAACTGTGGAACTGCTAGATGCAACTGAGATGTAGCTTCCCAATCCTTAATAGCACTGGCATACATGTGCGCCATGCAGCAGAATCAAACAGCATACAATATCCAGACAATTTTCTCAAAACAAGACCAGAGAGGTTTGACTAGAGGCTTTGATGCCATATTAAATTTAGGAAGAATAAACTTAGTAATTTCACCAAAAGGGGGGAGGGAGAGGAACTTAGTAATCTTAAGAGAAGCATTTTCCTTTTTTTTTTTTTTTAATGGTAAGAGAAGAATATTCTGCTATTCACGAATGTGGAGAGGTCTAATTAGGCTGTCACCCATATATACAACCATCTTTAGTTAGAGAAATCACAGCTGCAATACAAGCCAACTTCAATCCCTTTGGTTGGGGCTCAATCCTGAAAGATTAGATATACAGTATAGTACATTGCAAGGCAACTGACTAGGATCTCCCCCTAGTACATTAATCCATGCAATTGCTCTGGTTTTGACTCTTCCATCTCTACAGTACATACGTGTGTACCTCACATTTAATTATTTTACAGGTTCACCAAAATCCAACATATGTCCAAAAATGTGCACAATACATATAAAAATCATCATGACTATGAACATGATTCAACTATCATGATTCATGTCATTCTTCTGCTTTGCTTAGATCCTTTCACAACTTTCACATTGAAACTGGTAAGTCGTCATGGTTATACTTTAATAGTTAATCCTAGGTGAACAGGATTAGATTCTTCCATGGTTGCACAACAAGATAAGAATAGATTAATCAAGAAATAAAAAATGTGAAACATGTGTGCATGCAAAATTGGCATATGAAACACAAAAGGCCTGGAAACTAAGATGTAAAGATCATGAGGATGTACCAGCGGAAAAAGTAAAGCCATAACTCCATAGCTCACAAGTGGAGGGAAAAAGAAAATTGCTAGTACACATGGACTTCCTGAAAGAATCATGTCAAGCAGATATCAACAATTAAATACCGAACCAACATCCATAACAAGCTAAAGGAAAACCATTTAAATCAAAGTCTACATTCTACTTATAGTGAAAAGCAGCCCCATTTCACAATGTTGAAGTTGGTAGAAACTGTCAAAATTTTGTAGCAGAGATTAATCATTGTTATTATTCTGTTCAATCTGAGCATACAGAAAACATGTCTTTGGCCTATTTAAAAGAAATTATAATGATACCATTCAAAAAAAAAAAAAAGAAGAAGAAATTATAATAATAATCGATGCTCAGTGTCATAGTGACCTAGTTTGCTAGTAAGGCGTCTGAACAACACACTGTTAGTTTCAAACATTTAGATGTTCAGTTCACAAACATACAAAGTTCTCTAAGTTGAGTCCTATAAATCCATTGGGGGGCCACCTAAGAATCCAAGCAGCTGAAAAACATTCCAGCCCTATGTATAACTAGAGTCCATATCTAACTCCGATCAGAGTTAGCACCACTTTAAAACTGATCACTTATAAAACATGGGATTTTACTTCCTTTGCCTTTTATTTTAGTCGCGATTTTTCACGTGTGACCAATATGACAGTGAGCCCAAATCTGATTGGAGTGAAATTTGGCCACGGCTTATACTGTAGGAGGCATCAATTTTCAGCAGTTTAGATTTTTAATAGGTGGCCTAGGAGAAGACAGTCGGGAACAAAAAGAGAAATCAAAGGTGAAAAGGGCATTCATCCCTTTCATTTGCTCACATAAATTGAAGGAAAGGGGAGGAAAAGAGGAAAGAAGAAGGGAGGAGAAGAGAGAATGGGAAAAAGATGTCACAACCCAGAATTTGGGCCCTTCGAACTCTGTGTCATGTGCAATAAGCATCAATAGTATCATCATAAGTCAAATCAATATAAGCATAATCATGGAAGAAAATATCGGCCGCTACGCGATATATCGGCCGTGGCAGCACAAGCTGCCACGCTAAATGGAATTTAGCGGGTACCGCACCCGTAGTGGCCGCTGCGTATCGGTGGGGTTATAAAATCCCACCTGACGACTTCTTTCCCCTCTTTTTCTACTTTTTTCATCTTCCTTCCTCTCTTTTCTCCATTTTCACTGCTGTGAAGCTTCTGTATGTCCCCCTAGTGGTCCCAACTACATTTTGTCAAGATTTCTTGCTACCAAATCAAGAGATTCAACTATTCTAAGGAATCTAAAGAAGATTCTTCATCTAGGTATGCATTTCTTTGTGATTTTTTTTTCAACTTTTGATATTATCACTCTCTAACTACTATGAATCACAACATAATGGCATCATTGTCTTGTTTTATTGTAAATCCATGCTTCCTTTTGATCTTGCATGCATATTTTTTGTTTTTTTTTTTATATTTATTGTTAATTTTATTTTCGGATTTATGTTATTTAAAAAAAAAAACATTATGGAAATTTCAAAAACTCATGAAACATCTTGAAAATAGCTTCTAATTGTTAGATCTATGCTTTCCATAGATCATTCCAACATATATTGGTTTTTTTTTAATTTTTTTCCTTTTTTTATTTTCGGATTTATGTAATTTAAAAAAAAAACATTATGGAAATTTGGAAAACCCATGAAACATCTTGAAAATAGCTTCTAATTGTTAGATCTATGTTTTCCATAGATCATTCCAACAAATATTGGTTGTTTTTTAATTTTTTTCCTTTTATTATTTTCGGATTTATGTTATTTAAAAAAAAAACATTATGGAAATTTGGAAAACCCATGAAAGTGATGAAATATCTTGAAATTAGCTTCTAATTGTTAGATCTATGTTTTCCATAGATCATTCCAACATATATTGGTTTTTTTTAATTTTTTTCCGTTTTTTTATTTTCGGATTTATGTTATTTAAAAAAAAATTTGGAAATTTGGAAAACTCATGAACCATCTTGAAAATAGCTTCTAATTGTTAGATCTATGCTTTCCATAGATCATTCCAACATATATTGGTTGTTTTTTAAATTTTTTCCATTTTTTATTTTCGAATTTTTTTATTTTTTGGAAAAAAAAATGTGAATACTTATGGACAACCCATGAAACCACTTGGAAATGCATTCTAAATGATAGATCTATGTTTTCCATAGATCAATCCATCACATTTTGAATGTTTATTGATTTCTCTCTATTTTTTAATTTCGGATTTTTGTTATTTTTTGGAAAAAAAAATATTTTCAATAATGGAATGCCAATCAAATGTATTGAAAATGCTCCTAAATGTTATATCTATGTTTGGCATAGATCAATCCAACATATCTTTGTCTTTTTCTAATTTTATTTTATTTTCTTATTTTCGGATTTTTAAAAAAAAATTATACTTTAAATAATGAAATACCACTTAAATGTCAAGAGAATGATTCCTAAGCGTTAGATATATGTTTCCTCTAACATGTTTCTTTGTTTTTTTTATTTTTAACATACTACTTGTTCATATTTAATTATTTATAGCCAGGTATTCAGTCTTCTATTGATAACTTAAAATGTCTCGTGATATTGATCCCGCATGGAGCTTTGGTGAGGTAGTTGAGAATAATAGGTTGAAAATCATATGCAACTTTTGTGGGAAAATGACCAATGGGGGCATTACAAGATTCAAGCACCACTTGGACCATATTTCTGGCAATGTTGCTGGCTGTACTGAAGTACCAAGGGAAGTCAGGGAACAAATGAAAGCTTTGGTTGGCCAAAACAAAGGTAGAAAAGTAGATATAAAAGAAAAGAGGCGGCAAGATGTTGATGCTGCCCGTTATGAAGTATTTGGGGATGAATACTTTGATGAGGAAGATGCACAGATGGAGGCTGCATGCCGAAAGTCCATCATGAGTCAACAAGAAGAACAGGAACGTCGTGCATTTGCTGCAAGCAAATATTATGATGCATGGGGCTCATCTACTGTGCCAAGGCAGCTAAGCAAGGGCAAGGGCATTGCAGGGGCCATGTGTAGGGCATTTAGCACCCGGGAACGGGATGTTGATGTAGAAATTATCTCTACTAGAAGAGCAGTTCCTCCCCCTATTGATCCTCTAACACATAGAAAAGAGGAAGATAAACAACCAAAAATATCATGTTATGAAAGGGATAATGAAGGCTGCAAGAGATAGGTTAGCCAAAGCTACAGCAAAATGGCTAATTCATAAGAGCATACCACCTACAACAGTAGATTCCCCATATTTCCAGACTATTCTTGATGTTGCCGCCGAAGCTGGATGGGGTATACAGGCGCCCTCCATATATGATGTGGGCACTAAATACCTTGAAAAAGAATATATAGAAATAAAGGCTTGGGTGGAACAGTTTAAGCCCACGTGGCAACAAAATAGTGTTACCATCATGTGATGGGTGGACCAGCGGCACCTAAACACAATTAATAAACTTTTTGGTGTATTCAGTTGCTGGGACCGTCTTTGTGAAGTCCGTTGATGCAACTGAACATAGACAGATGGCCACATATATATACACTCTTATGGATAGAGTTGTTAAAAGTGTGGCAGAAGAGCACATTGTACAGATTGTTACAGACAATGGAGCCAATTTCAAGAAGGCAGGTCAGTTATTAATGGACAAGAGGACCCATTTATTCTAGACCCCATGTGCAGCAGACTGCATAGATTTCATCTTGGAAGAAATTGGAAGGAAGACAAAAGTGGCTTCACTGATCAACGCATGTAGAGGAATTACAAGATTTATATATGATCATTCATGGGTGTTAGGCTTGATGAAAAGATACACAAATAACCATGCCTTGGTGCGTCCAGGATTAACTAGGTTTGCAACCCATTTTCTGGATATGGAAAGCCTTGTAAGGTTTAGAACGGAGTTGATTCAGATGTTTGCATCAGAAGAATGACTTCTTTTGAAATGGGGCAATGCAACTAGTGGTCCGGGGTTTGAAATCCCAAACCTGATGAGAGACAAAAAATTTTGGAAGAAAGTGAAGAAGGTATTAAAGGTTTTTGAGCCTTTAGTTAAAGTGTTAAGGCTTGTAGATGGTGATGACAAGCCGACAATGGGCTTTATATATGAGGCAATGGATCAGGCAAAGCAAGCCATTATGGAAAATGTTAGATATCACGAGAAATATATAAAAATTATTGATGCCCGTTGGAACAATCAGCTGGACCATCCATTGCATGCTGCAGGTAATTAATATATATCTTTGATACATTTTGTTTTCCTAACTAATGTATTTATTATCTTGTTTGCACACAGTACATTCTGCATAGTTTTAATGTAGATTATTTTTTAAATCCCGAATTCTACTACCGCAATGCCGAACTACATACCGAAGCAATAGATACAGACTTGCGGGTAGGATTACAGGAGGTATTAAAGAGATTGTTAAACCCAGATAATCAAATTGATGCCATACAAGAGGTGAGTGGGTGGTTACTTAAGAGAATTTAATTATGCTGCCAAGTGCCAATTGCCATACATGCAGTAGAGGTTTATTGATTTATTTCTAATTTTCACATCGTAGATAACTATATATACACAAAGGAGAGGAACCTTTGCTGACCCTCTTGTGCAACGATCGATTGGAAGGATGCCACCTGGTATGACTATGAACAAAAGACCCCACCCAATAGTCTTGATCTATATATCTTAATTGATTAGAAGGACTTGAGGGTTACGAATATCTAATTTTCTTTATTTGTCTTTTGCATTTCAGCTGATTGGTGGATGAATTATGGAGAGAGTGCTCCACATCTAAGGAAAGCGGCTGTTCGCATCCTTAGTCAGACTACAACATCTTCCAACTGTGAGAGAAATTGGAGCACTTTCTCCTTGATCCACACGAAGTCCAGGAATCGGCTTACCATGCACAAACTCAACAAGCTTGTATACTGTCATTACAATCTTAAGTTGAGAAACAGAACTAGGGAGAGAAGGGCAAGGGATGATCCTGCTTATTGTCCTATTAATTTGGATCACATATTCAGAGATGACGATCCCTTACTCCCATGGCTAGCCGAGATAGAGGATCCACTGCTAGATTCAGATCCGGTTTTTCAGGGAACGGTTCAAGAGTTGATAGACGAGGATATGGGTGAGGCACCTGCAGAAGGTCAGCCACCTCAAGGAGAAGGTACCAGTAGGACTAGGAGGAGTGGGAAAGAACCTGCTCATATTGGATCTTCTGAGAAAGCTAGTTCCACCACCGTCTCTTCGAGTAGCCATGGTGGAACTGGAGGAGGAGGAGACAGTGGGACAGGTGGTACTAGTGAATACTATCAACATGATGAAGACGATGACGTTCCTGTGGAGGAAGTACATGAGTTACCTCCATCTGGAAGATTTGATCCAAGCCGTGGTTATTAACGGCACCGAAGAGACTCACCACCTGGGGCTGGAGATAGTAGTGAGCAAAGAAATATGGGTGGACAGGTTGGTGGACAACAAGTAGCATCATGGACTGATTCGTGGGACCCTAGGTACGATGGACAAGGACTCTCACAATATTTTCCATATGGTCAAGTGCAACAAGGAGAAGAACAGTCTTCAACTTCAGGGTCCTACTCATATGGATACGGACCATAGGTGACTATGGTGAAATGCAAAGAAATCCACCTCCACCTCCTATAAGTTCCTATGATGCGGCTGCCTTGTTTGGATTTGTGGATCCCAATTCTCATCAATATCAAATTCAATATGGTGCCAACAGAAATGATAACAATGATGGAGATGAGGATGACCATGCCGCCTTGAATTTTGGTAGACATTCCTTTTGGTGGTGATTAAGGTATTCCTATTTCCTTCGCTAACTCTCTAGTCTCTACTCTTTGTCATTTCTAAATTGGTGATGATTGTTGAATGTTGATTGTTGATCACTTCATAGTTCATTCACTTGATTGAATTTGAACCTTGAATGTTGAAGTATTGATATTTGATTGTTCAATGTTCGCTAATGAGTAATGACCTAACTCTCAAGTCTTCTGCCTTTATTTCATGTTCTAATTTTTTTTGACAAGCTTTACATTACTTTCCAAGTTAGCATGACTAAGAAACATGAATACATGTGAAAAAACTAATCATTACTATTATTTTCTATTTATACAGCGATACAGGACCTCATATATTGAGAGCACCGCTACGCCCTCTTTTCTTACTTACTTTTGCAAAAGAACCACATTTTCTTTCATTTTACAATTTTTTGGGCGATTTTTTCAAATCGCTCCGCTACGCCTCTACGTATCCCCGCTACGCTACATATCGCCCGCTTCGTAGCGGTTTGGCGGCGGGCCGCTACGCCTGCCGAGCGGCCCGCCGCTACCGCTATTTTCATCCTTGAGCATAATAGATCAGACATTTACCTAATTAATTCAATCTTGAATTAAAAGTGATAAATCCAAATTCTCAATGTTAAAGAACAATCCACAATGGGAAATAAAATAATACAAAATCCATATGAAACAGTCTTCCTATCCAAAATAAATTAAACTAAACCACCTAATTTAATCCTCTAATTAATTTGTGCGCTTGAATCCTATTGCTTCATTATCGGGATCCTCCTGTTTTTCTACATTCTGGTTACCTGGGATTGGGGCAGAAATCCACATATCAGTAACACTGAGTGAATAGAAATCTAATTCTACGTGTGCACACAACATGATGGTGAACAATAAATATATCAATAAATAACAACATGGATCAACAATTAAATATTGAGAAAGGTCTCTAAATCTATCCTCCGGACAACCACCTAACCACCCAATTGCACTAGCCCATGCTGCTTGCATCTTAATGATGCCTTAGAACAATAAAGAGCTGACCAATAGTCAGTGAAAAGTATCTGGCCTGATAGCAAGTTAAAAATCTCTGGTCTATATGTCAGTTTTAAACATCTCTAACCTGAAAGACAGTTTTAACATATAAGGCTTGGCTCTGGTGCAAGGATGTCAATGTCGCACAGTGCTTGTGGTCTCGGGGTGTCCAACGGGTCATTCCAAATAGTTGCAATTTATCATTAAAATTCATTTTTGGAACTTTGTTCTCAATTCTTATGACGAGGTGGCTAGAAATCAGCCCCTTACACGAATTTCAGGTTTAATATGCCCCGCACTGTTTCATTTCTGGTACCCGATCATGTAAAGGCAATTGCATAACTAGTCTGCATATGTTGAAGACATTAGTACAATTACAGAAAGTCTCACATTACTCAGCACATAACTCAATTGACACACACATGCAACAGGTAATACAGAAAATTAGGTACAAATCATTACCCAACTAAAGTCATTCACTAGATTACGAATCAACCAGTAACATAACATAATACCCAATTTTAGCACCATATCTACCAATGTCTTTACTTAAATAACTAAATCTCTAAGATATAACGAGGAACTAAACATAAAACAATTAAACAGAGGATTATACATGTATACGCCTAAGACTAGTTCTCCTACAGAGTTAGCAAATGCCACACTCCATCCTTAAGTTTGGCTAAAGGCCTATGTGCAATTCTATCGTGGTTTTCAGTTTCGCATATAGTGTACACAGTTATTAGCAGCCTCTTTTATTATTCAAATTAAGATCACATATCAATTCCCAATACCTGATCCACATTCAGACCATATTCAACAATACCAAAGAATTACCATCTAGACAATGATCAAAGTAGGAGATGTCAGATTATAAAACCTAATCGGTTTATTATATTTAGAGTCATCCCAAAAATTGGGTTCGACCTTAGCCAAACACCCACCAGATCTATTCGGCCATCCCAGAACTTCTATTTGGGAGTTCAGTTTTAACCGTAAACCCCAAAACTTGGTTCGGCCAAAGTCCTCTCCACATCAATTTCGGCCAAGACGTTTGATTCTCTTGAGGTTCCCATCGTCATCCAACCAACCCACAAAAACTCTTATGAACAACCCATAATCGAAGCATGATGCGAATCAAGTTTCTACTACAAGATTACTAGGAAAATTCCATATACACAAGTAGATTTAGGTTTTCTACTCACCTCTCATAGAATACGGTTGACCTAGCAATGTGAGGACAACTATAAGACATCAATCAGCGCTTCAACTGGCTGGTTCCTCTCTTCCCCTTGAGCTTTCTCTAGATTTCTAATTGCTAGGAGGACTAGAAGAAAAGAAGAGGCCATCTGTGAGGTGCTACATGGGGAAACATCTATATTTAAAGATGAGTTCTCCCTTCCTCTTTCCATTCGAACTCCACAAGAGAAGTCCTCTTTCTATTCTTGTTCAAATTACTTTCTATTTTCGACCGAGAGTGCCCAATGAAGTCTTGCAGAAGTTCCTAATGCAACATGGTATCGTGTGCACAATAACACTAAGGGGTTGGGTCCCAACTCTAGTGCTTAATAAGTCTTCTTAAGCAATTAACAAAGGGCCCACAATTTTTCTAACTTAAAACCCACTAGCCTATCACCATTGGATCGGAGTCCTACCTAATCGATCATATATTCTAAGAAGGATTAGGACCCGCTTATATTCCAATTAGATATAAAAATACACCCAATAACATTAATATTCATACAACAATTAGTCATCTAATAATAAGAATTATATCATTCAAAATTTGAAATCATGCAGAAATAATAAAATTAAGAAGCACGAAATTTGAACCCCTTATTAGCTTCTGGGATATTACAAAAGAAGTGGAGGAGAAAAAAAGAAGCATCATCAGCTGTAGCGGGTGCAAAGAAGAAGCATCATCAGCTGCTCCAGGTATAAGCAGAGGTTAGCAGGCTGGTGCGCTCTCCCTCCCTCACTCCAATTCACTCTCTTTCTTTTTCCTCCTACAAATAGGGTATCGGGCAAAGCACCTCTCAGTCTCCCTTTTATCTGCAATGGCATAGAGCCTCTCTTTCTTTTCTTGACCTTTTTTTTTTAATATTTTCTTGGTGGAACAGCGGTGACAACCGATAGTAGATTCTAGCAATTCAGACCACAAGTGTTATCACAACAAGATCTCGGTGCAGTTTAAACCAATGGTTCCAAACCATCTTAACGAGTTTACACAAATGTGTATTGGGTTGGTGATGTTACTGATTGTTGCTCCACAACTGGTTAGCGTATCTTCCTCGGTGATTCTCTAATTGCACAGGAATCCAAAAATTAGTCAGTAGTTTCCCAATTTTCGATAAAAGCTGAGTATCATGTTAGCTCACACCATTGCTGAAATCAGTTGGTTTCTCTCTGTTTTTTATAACGTTAAAATTTATTAATCAGTTGGTTTCTTATTTGCTTACCAACTTCGACATCTCCATCCCTCACCCAACTCCTCTTTACTGTGACAAAAGTGCCATCAATATTGCAGAAAATGAGGTCTTTCATGAACAGACCAGGCACAAAGAGGTTGGTTCTCACTTTGTTTGCTGTCACTATAGGCTCGGCACAATCTCTCTCATTTGTTTTGATATCGCTCAAATTGCAGAATTCTGTCACCAGCAATTATACTGTTGTTGAGTTCAATCACTGGCTGTCCAAACTCTAGATCCATTCTCTGCGAGCAGAGGAGATGAGTGAGGCCCATGTATTAGTAAGCTCTTGTAGGGCATTGTAGAATTACATGGTTTAATTTAATTAAATAGTCACAAAGACTACCATACTTAAAATAGTTGTAGGTGATAGCTCGTAATTCCTTAGCTCTCTCCATCAACCAACACAACATATACATATATATAAATATATTATATGCTATGAAAACATTTCTCATTAATATATGAATTCAAACAATCAGTTCCACTCTTTTCCTTTCTGAATCTCTAATTTTCTCACACATAGAACTGTCTTCTTTGCCTGCTAGCCATCCCTACTAAATACTAATACCTTATGGGAATCAAGCACTTTCTTCCACAAGCCATTCAATCAGTTCATCGCCTAACCACCACAGCCATTTACCTTGCAAATCCTCATTCATCAGCTAAGGTACCTCCCCCAAGTCGTCCTCTTTGGTTGGCCTCTATGATTTCCAGATATTTGTAATGCCCAGCGTACACATGTCAGACTGAAATGATCAGATGTACTGATCTCGATATTACACAGATACTTCTACAGTACAAGCTAACACATCTTCCTGTGCTTGATCCATTGTTTCATATAGTTCTATCTGTTTCATATTTTCAACAAAAGAAATGTAAACAACGCTAATTTCATTAATTAAAAAAAAATACTCTAAAGAAGAAAAACGATATTTTGTATAATAATTTTTAGATTAAAATATGAAATTTCATGTCAAGGATAGCACATCATATCGGTGTCCCTATCCTCGACTTCCAAAAGTGCATAGTCATATCCCGATCCTGATCCCAATGTCCATGTCCATATCCTTATCTGTATCGAGCATCGTAGGTGGTTTCGCATTGATTCCCTATTGAAAAGGTAGAATTTCCTTTTTCTTCCATCTAAACCTTGCCATAGGAAATTGCATTGACGGTTCTCAATGGGCTTGATCACCACTGTCGAGCACCAGGAAAGAGACATAAAATACATTGAGGTTTAATAGGGGAGGCATTATAAGGATTATTCTTCAATCTAAGAAAAGATATCTTGATTTCCCCAAGAAGAAGAGAGATTGTTTCAACATTGTTTTTCTCACTGGGTGGGCTTTGTTTTGAGGGCTTTTTTTCAAGCTTACAGCTATGTATGGTATATTGGAGTTTGTGAAAGATTAGATGATGCAGAATGGGTTATTGACTAAACAAATCTAGCCTAAAATATTAGTAAAACATTACAGAAATCAGACACAGACACAGACACAGACACAGACACAGACACACAGACACACAGACACACAGAGACACACACGCACACGCACACGCACACGCACACGCACGCACGCACGCACACGCACACGCACGCACACGCACACGCGCACACGCACACGCACACGCACACACACACACACAGAGCGCGCGCGCACACACACACAGAGACAGAGTTAAGAAGCTCAATAAATTATATAAATATCAATTCAAGTTGAGTTACATTATTTGACCTCCATAAATTATCAAACAAACTGAACATTAAGCAGAACAAAATTGCAAATATACCTACTTGCTCTAGTGTATGCACTTCATAACACTCGAGCAATAACAAATAAACTTCCATTGCAAGAAAGCACTTCACAGGCCATGACTTGTTTATGAACGTATTTTATGAACAAATCAATCAATTGTAGAGGAGAAAACCATTACCGAAACCAGCAAAGAAGGCCCAATTTGATTCAAAAAAGTCCAGCCTTTTGTCCAAGCTCAGTTCAGAAAGATTCCATTTGTACCTAAGAAAATGACCTATGCAAGTGAGTCTTTATGCAATAATAATAAATGCAGCTCATACAATGCTGATGGGAAACTCTGCACCTACTCAAAACTGTAGTAAGCATACATCCAAGATAGAAGTAGAAAATTGATGGCCTTGCCAATATATGGTATAAAACCTGTAGCATAAACCTGTGTCATAGTCACCAACAATAAAATATGTTTTACTCACAGATAAAAATGTAACATGAAGTTAAAGTACACATGTTCTGCCATGTTGCGTATGAACTGTTAGTAAAAGCCGAAACTAATTAGATCATGAAAGTAACTGAAGCAAAGAATTTAAGGCTACAAACAAAGAACAGAGAAAGACTGCACCTCCAGGAAGAAAAAGCTCAATAGAAGGACCGAGTAGGCTTGCTCTGCTATTCCAGTTATGACCCTATTAATCAATAAAATTAGTAAAAAAGAATGAGATATATTAAGAAAATAATCACCGAATACATGCTACTAAAGAAAATGCTTGCAATAAAGGCTCTTCATAGGGCCAATCCACTGGTAGCTCGGTAGTGAGGCATCTCCCCTCCAAAGAAACAACAAGGGACTGATCCCTGGCTGTAACACTGGTGGTGAGGGACTTGGGTATTGTGGGGTGGGCGGTTAGGGGTATTTACCAGAGCAAAAAAAAAAAGGGAAAAAAGGCTCACCAGGAAATGAAAAGATACCATTTAAGCTAAGAACTCACCCTCCAAAGCCTGCAGGCTTGTCTTTGTTAGCCACATTCTGTGTGTCTGACAATTCATTTTGGCTCGATGACTCCACTACCGCAGGTCCATATCTTCCCATAGCACTAAAGGCAAGCTTAGCAATCTCATTATACCTGTATAAAGGTTACATGCCGAAAAGTTAAGACAAACAAAAAATTACTCTGGCACAGAAACAACTAAATAGTTTTGAATCCATTGACCAAAAAACATCAGATTAAATTAGCCTAGTGGAAAAGAAGAGTGAATAGCTTAAAAAGAAAGAATAGAAAGAAAAAAGGAGAGACTGGAAAGACGAAGAATGATAGAGAGGAAAGTGAAAAGTCACACATGTGAGCAAAGAGAGAAGTCATGTGTGCATAGCTTGCATGCATGATTATCCCACATCTTTTCTTAATATACTGAAATACAAATAACACCCTCGAATAATACAAATTACAAGTAAACTAGGAATTTAATAAGAAATAACTCTATCTGCTCTACGTTCACCGTCACATGGAGCGCAGGCATCCATCATGCTCAGCTTGCCAAGATATTGAAATCAATTAGGAAAAAAAAGGCTTGAATTGCTATGCAATTATTCTCATCTACTCTTCTTTTCTACGATCAGAGTCACGACTGTTCTTATTTTCTACGATCAGAGTCACGTCTGATGGAACTTGTATATGAATAGCAACTTCAATGGGGATGTGCAAAGAGATTAACTCTTGTGAGAATTGAAGCTCAAGAGACATCACAAAGAGAATCTTCTAATATCTTGGCCCTAAAATTAGTAAGGATAGAGAGATTGAGGAGGATATTGAGCATAGGATAAGAATTGAATGGTTAAAGTGGAGATTTTCTTTTAGGTGGTTTGAGATCAGCGCATACATACAAGATTGAAGAGAAAGTTTTACAAGATAGCGAAGGCCGAAGAGACCAGCTATATGACCCATGGAGCAGACTGTTGGCCAATCAGGAAACAATGCACACGAAGAAAGGGAAGAAGAAGAGTATAGGAGAGATGGGAATTTGAGATGGATGTCTGGTAAAACCAGGAAAGAATAAAAAGTGAGCACATTCGGGAGACCTACCTAGGGTAGCATCAATGGATGATAAATCAAGAGACTTATTTGAGATAGTTTGGACATGTCCAATGCAAACCAGCAAAAGCGTTGGTGAGTAAAAATTCTTCTATACAGGTTGTTGACCCCTCAAGAAAATGGGTAGGCTGAAGAGGACATGGATGGAGTAGTGTGGATGGATAAGAAGTGTAGTAACCCATACATGGATTTAGCCCAGGATAGAGTGGGGTGGAGAAACAAAGAATTCCAATAGTTGACCCTAACATGGTTGGGACAAGGCTTTGATGGATGGTGGTGGTGATGATGATGATGATCTTGAGTGACTAATGTGCGCTTTTTAGCTTTTTTAGATTTATAAGGACACATTTGTCATCAGTAACCAAGTAGGATGTGAAGGCACTTCAAGGGTGACCAAATTTAACAGATCTTTTCAGTCTTAAGCAACAAACCATACTTACTGGCAGTGTTTCCATTTGATGTGACATGACACAATAATAAAGCAAAATTGAGCTAGTTTCAAAGTCTTCTGTGTTCTTTCAACATATCAAAGAGATAACATCTCCACTTGTAGGTTCGATTGTAGCAACCCTAGGGGAAAGACGCTGAAGGTTGCCATTCGTGGCAACTACTTGGTCAACATGGAAAGAGAGGAATAGTTGATACTCCGATGAGAATCCACACCGACAAATGATCTGATCAACACAACCAGAGTTAAGAGGCAATTCTTGGGCTTTAGAATCTAAGTGCTTCACGAATATTATTGCGAGGTGCTAAATTGCACAAGATGAAGGAAATTGAGGATGGCCATTCAAAGAGGCCTGATCAAATGCGTTGGACTACTTTGCAAGAAGGATGATATAGGCTTCGCTTCAATGCCACTGCTAGAGGCAACAAAGGGGCAGCTAGGAAAAAAAAAAAAAAAAAGAAAAACGAGCTCCTTAAGAACTCGTCATCAGAGGAGGTGCTTTTGCCATTCAGTGTGCCTAAAGAGCACCCGACTAGGAAAAACATTTGGAAATGTTCGTAGAGGAAGGGAGGCATGAAGTATGGTCCATTTCCTCTGTCAATTGTGGGGGATTTCACTTGTACTATATGATGGGCAGGAGGCAGATACACAGTGCCATGGAAAAAGGCCATATATTTGATGAATTGAAAGATCTACTTAGTGACAAGTCTTCGGTTCACCCACGCTCCTAGGAGGGGAAACTGTAAGTGAATCAGTTAACCAAAGGAATCCAAAGTTCTTTTCCTAGTATTTCTAATGTGCAACTCGTGGGTTTGTAGTTGCTTTTGTTAGGGTGCCCGCCGGTAATGTTTGTAGTTAGATTTGCCCATTTGGGACTTCGCACTCCTATTTGATGTTTTTCTTTCGTTCTTTGATAAATTTGGCTACCATTGAATAAAATAAAAAATAAATAAACAAAACTAAACCGAAGTTTCTATTAGGCATTAATTCTCAAACACAACGATGATGGACATAATTCTCCTTTTAACTTCTCTTCCTTATTACTAATTTATGTTGCATTTGATTTAAGTTAGAACCTGTTCAAGTAATCTAATTTCTCAATTCACAACGCATGTTTTGCAAGATTGAGAAAGTACCACCGATCATGGTTTAAAATATCGGCTAATACATACTAGCATGGTATTAAAAATCGGCCAATACCGGTTCATATCGGTCGATATGAACCGGTATCGACTGGTTCCGGTACGAGATTTTGCCTGCGATACCGGTTTCGGTATCGCAGGCAAAATATCGCCAAAATATCGGCGATATCGGCCGATATTTTGAAAATATCGGCAGAACAGATATCTCGGCCGATATTTTGAAAATATCGGCCGAGATGATATATAATGCCAAAAACCCTACTTTTTTGTTAAAAAATCCCCAATCTTCCTCTTCTTCTCCTCTCCTCTCATCTCCTTACTCCTTAGGGGCTGCAACTACTCTCCATCTTTCATCTTTTCAAATCCCACATTTATTTCTTAAAGAAAATATTATTCAAGCTTCAAGGTAAGAGAAAATCAATTTATACCATTTTATTATGTGTTTTTTGTTTTTTATTTTTAGATGAAGCATAGAAATCATTTGGTTTGTTACTTTGGTTGTGTTCTCCACTTAGAAGTTAGATCTACATACTTTCATGCTAGATCTACTCATACACATGATTTTTAGATTTTTATTTTAATTATTTTATTTTCGGATTTTTCAATATTTGAATTATAATATATCATTTTTTGGGGATTTCATCATAAATATGTTGTTTTAATGATTCATGATCATTGTGTGGTTTATAAATGATTGATTTACACACTTTTATGCTAGATCTATATATTTAGTATTTTGAAAATGATTTTATTAAATTTTGATTTTTCTAAAAATAATTGTTTTTACTTGTTAGAATATTTATGATACCAAAGGCTTATTAATAGTGTGTAGATGATAGATCTACATCTACTCATAGTCATAAACATGATTTAGATTTTTATTTTAATTATTTTATTTTCGGATTTTTCAATATTTGAATTATAATATATCATTTTTTGGGGATTTCATCATAAATATGTTGATTTAATGATTCATGATCATTGTGTGGTTTATAAATGATTGATTTACTTACTTTTATGATAGATCTATATATTTAGTATTTTGAAAATGATTTTATTAAATCTTGATTTTTCTAAAAATAATTGTTGTTACTTGTTAGAGTATTTGTGCTACTAGTGTGTAGATGATAAATCTACATCTACTCATAGTCATAAACATGATTTAAATTTTTTTTTTAATTATTTTATTTTCGGATTTTTCAATATTTGAATTATAATATATCATTTTTTGGGGATTTCATCATAAATATGTTGTTTTAATGATCATGATCATTGTGTGGTGAATAAATGATTAATTTACATACTTTTATGCTAGATCTATATATTTAGGAATTTCAAAATGATTTTATTAAATCTTCTACTTTTTCTAAAAATAATTGCTGTTAAAGTATTACTATTACATGAATTTCTTATTTTATAGGAAGTTAGGAACAATGGTGCGTGACTTAGATCCAGCTTGGAGCCATGGTGAAGCAGTCGGAAGCAAAAGCAAAGTAAAATGTAATTATTGTGGACGAGTGCTTAATGTGGGGATTACCCGATTGAAACAACATTTGGCACATGTATCAGGATAAGTGACAAAATGTAATAAAGTGCCACCAAATGTGAGGGCTGAAATGCATGAGCTCCTTGATGCATCTGCAAAAAAAAAAAACAAGTACAAGCAAGAAGAATAACTGAGGAACTTGATGCATGCAGAGAAGAAATATTTGGTTCCTCCGATGATGACGATGAAGACCCGGAAATGAGGAGGGCTAGGAGAGAAAGTGTGAGGTCACTTCAAGAGGAGGAAGAGAGGAGAAGAATGCAATATGAAGCAGCCGCTAGAGGTAGCCAATATGAGCATGGGGGTGGGTCATCTGGACTGGGGGCAGCGAGTTTGCGTCGGGCAGTTAGTCAAAAACAACCCCGTGTCCGTGAAGATCCAGACATTGAGGAGGTTGAACCTCCTACACATGCACCTCGTAGGCCAGATGTGGTGGGGCCAACAGACCCATTTGCTTATAGATACCAACTTCAAAGCAGCCTGGCATTATGAAAGCTCTAAAGGGCAAGTTTGGTAACGCAAGAGAACATCTAGTAAGGGCTACTGGGAAGTTTTTTTTGCATGGAGGCATCCCACCCAACAAGGCATCTTCTCCTTATTTCACCACCATGTTAGATGCGGCTGCAGAACATGGTACAGGTATAAAGGCACCCACCCCTTATGAGATTGGGCATGTATGTGTTGAGAAAGAGTATGAGGAATTGCAAGCTTGGGTGCAAACTTTCAAATGGGCATGGAGGGAAAGAGGTTGCACACTAATGTGCGATGGGTGGATGACCATCACACATCGTCATCTCTTGAATTTTCTAGTCTATTCATCTATGGGCACAGTGTTTATCAAATCAGTTGATGCAACTGATTACATCCAAGATGCAAAATATATTAATAGGTTATTGAATGAGGTGATTGAAGAAATTGGGGCAGATTGTGTAGTTTAGGTTGTTATTGACAATGTTGCAAACATGAAGGCTGCAGGAATGTTGCTTATGAAACAAAGGCCAAGGATTTTCTGGTCTCCATGTGCAGCACATTGCCTGGATTTAATGCTTGAAGATATTGCAAAAGGAAAAGTCATGGTGCAAGTGATTGGTAAGATAAAGAAGATCACAAATTTTTTTTATCAGTCATATAGACTCATTTCTATGATGAAAACGTATACAGACAACCATGAACTACTGCGGCCTGGCATTACTAGATTTGCCACCCACTTCATTGCCATCGAATGTGTTTACAAGTATAGAGATGGACTTCTCTAATTGATAAAATCACAAGAGTTCATGAATTCAAAATGGGGAAAGAAGCCAAGTCCTATTACAAAAGAAGTATGTAAAACAATTGAGTCCAACAAATTTTGGCCTCATGTGAAGGGTGTTTTGAATGTTTTTGATCCCCTAATAAAGGTTCTTCGATTGGTTGATGGCGATGATAAGCCAACAATGGGCTTCTTACATGAGGCCATGGAGAGATCAAAGTTGGCTATTCAAGCAGATCGTAGATATTATAAAAAGTATTGGAAGATCATTAACGATCGATGGGGACGGCAATTGAAACATGATTTACACTCTGCTGGTAAGTGAAGGCTATTTCCTTTAATACTTGAATTTTTGTATTTAATTCTTCTCATTATATTAATTTATCATTGACTAAAATTCATTGGTTTTACACTTTTACAGGATACTTCTTTAATCCACAATTTACGAATGGGCACATATCTGATGAAATCCGTTTGGGACTAAAAAATGTGATTGAAAGACTAGCCGAGAATACAGATGAAGCAATTTAGGCTACAAATCAGGTTGGCAGTAGGCTAATTAAGGGAAAAACCGAAAAAGTATATAACATTGTAAGAATGTAAGTTCTCTAATTTATTTCTCTACTTCAACGTCTTCAGATTGGCATATACAATATACGTGCTGGAAGCTTTGGAGCGACGACTGCGCGAAGAGCCATCACACAGACCAATCCCGGTATTGATTGTAATGTCATCTCTATATTATTCAATGACTCTAATTATTATTTTATTGACTCTAATATCATTTCTATTTTTATTTTCAGCTGAATGGTGGTTGAATTATGGAGAGAGTGCTCCTGCACTAAGGATGATTGCTATTAAAGTCCTTAGTCAAACTACATCGTCTTCTAATTGTGAAAGAAATTGGAGCACCTTCTCATTTATCCACACAAGACCAAGAAATAGATTAACAATGCAGAAGCTAAATAAATTGGTCTACATCCACTACAACCTCAAGCTCCGGAGTAGAAATAGAAAGAGAAGATAGTTTGAGGATCAACGGGATTATTTTTGTCCAATTAATTTGGACTACATCTTTTCAGAAGAGGGTACAGTGTTAGGTGAATGGTTGGAGGAACAAGAAGAACCAATGTTAGATAAAGACCCAGAGCTTGAGGAGTTGATGGAGGAATTGACTGGGGATAGGCCTGAGCCAGTAAGGGCCTCAGAAAGGATGGAAGAAATAAACTTGACAATGCAACAGGGGCGAGCACCTGAGACAAGTCAACCAAGGGGAAAGGAGGTGGACGAGGAGAGTGAGTCAAGTATTTCTACTTCATCATCATCAACAGGAATTCCACTTGACTCTCCGGGGGATAAGGGTCATTATAGAGATGATGAGCCTCTCACTTATGAGACAGTTGAGCATTTTCCTGGTGCTACTGAGTTAGATCCTCGTCGTGGCTATGTCAGGCATGTTGGAGGGACCGAGGCAGGGAGTAGTAGTGGGACGGGCCCTGCTGGACAAGGAGTGGGGGAAGGTACTCATGGTCATTATGGGGGTTATGTTGGCCAACAAGGTGCTATGTATGGACAGTATGGGGATTATTCATATGACCCTAATTGGGTACCCCCTTCACCAACACCGATACTTTCTATCGAACAGATATTAATTGAGCAAGGAAGGCTTCCCCCACGACTTCCCCAACGACCTATTCATGCCCCTCATTTTTATTTCATGCCATTGGATTACAACCAGCCATCTCAATCTACAGGGGATCAACATAGTTCATCATCTTATCAGGAACAATCTGAATATGGTCATGGGTATGATAGTGCTGCACAACAGTATGGAGCATATCTTTTTAACCAATACCGGAGAAATGATAATGATGATGATGATATCGAGCCTGGGCGACACTCCACTTGGAATTAGGCTATCAATCTGTCAAGCTGTCATACACTCATGGTATTGAATTTCTTAACTTATTTGTTGATTGAGTTAGTATTAAATGATGATTGATATGTTATCTTTATTTTCTTATATTTTACACTAATAAATTGATCATGAGCATCAATATCAATAATGGTTGCATTATATAAAATACTAGAGAAGACAACGAACTGTGATACAGACAGGACTCATAACTTAAGGTGACCGAGATTTTGATTTATTGTTGTTACTAATGGAAAAAAATATTGTTTTCCAGCATTTTCTAATATTCTGGATTTTTTGGATATTTTTGCGAATTTTTTTGGATTAAAAAAAAATTCACACCGCGACAACCGCAACGGACCGATATCCGCGACCGATACCGATATCATATCGGTTTTTCGGCCTGGCCGAGACCGCGACCGAAACCGAGATTTTAAACCATGCATACTAGTATCAGTCTATACCACAACTATATTTTCGTGCGATAATGGAATCACGCCATATCACCAAATTTATGTGATACCAAATTATTGAACAAACATCAATTTTATCATCCATTTTTTCCCCAAAACATCAACCTCAAAACCCTCTTTTCCCTTCTTCTTTCCCTATTTTCTCTTCACCAAAAGGACTGATACAGATGTATCGGCCGACAAATCCCTAGCATGAACACGAGAAAATACAAAATACAAAAAAGAGAGATATAGATAGACGTCTTTTGTTGTTACAACTCAAATCAGAAATTCAGAAAAGTAAAAAAAAGAAAGAAAGAAAGAGAGGAGGAATGGAAAGAGGACTTACCTCCTCGATGTCATCATCACCGTCAACTTTCATGACTATTGGTCTGCTACAAGCCTGCAACTGCTACTTCTGTATTACTCTACTTCTATTTTTGTTCCTCTTCTGCCCTATCCATCTCTCCTTTCCTCATTTTTTCCTTCCCGCCCCTTCTCTTTCGACAAATCTCAAATAGAAATGGACGAATGATTTTTCTGCTTTTGAAACCCTTCTCAGGTCCAGACATGTATGTTCCTAGATCCACAAGAAATTTCTGGCCTCTACAACTGGCCCACCAATTAAAAACCTAAAAGGCTAAACCACTTAAAATAATGTTGCCCTTTTGTGTGGACCCTAACAAATTTCACTCTACTAGGGGATGGGCCCATTATCAAATTGACACTTGAATAAAATTTTGCAAAAAATGATCAAACAGCGGGCGGGCCCATGTCATATTAGAATGAAATTTAACCAAGCCCATCCAAGTGGGGAACATTTACTTTGAGATATTTAAATTTTTAATAGGTAGGCCCCCCTTTAGATCCTTTAAACGACTCACAGGAGCAAGGGACTCAGCATCCTTTAAAATCCAAACTCAAAGAAAAGTTGTGATGCTCGTTAACAGGGCCAGCTTATAAAAAATTTGATCCGCTCAAAATAAATGTCCCTTCTTGAATGAGACCTAGACAAACAAATAGCAATTGGGCCCGCCATGTTTACCAAAAAACTCATGACTAATGGGAAAAGTTCTTGTCTTATAGTGATCAATTTGTCAGTAGCCCCAAGTCCTATTGGAATAAAATTTGGGAAGCCTCATAAAGAGGAGGGCATTTATTTTGAGCAGTTTAGATTTTTCGTAAGTGGGCCCAACTGAGGAGGGCATTTATTTTGAGCAATTTCTTTTCTAAGTTCGAATCTAATAGTTGAACTTCGAGATAATAAGGCATGTCGCTAAGATTGTGTTACAGCCCCACCCAACTCATCATGACATTGTCCGCTTTGGCCCAGATGCACGCGTGAGGACTTTCCAGGCGGTCACCCATCCTGGTACTGATCCCGCCTGAGCACGCTTAACTTTGGAGATCTTATGTGATCTAGGGGCCTCACAGCTTTAAAACGTGTCATGTCGATTTAAAACAAGGTTTGACTTACAAGCCTAGGGTCAAGACTTGAATATTTCAAATGTGGGACTTGGACAAAGCCTCAAGGTGCTAACCAAAGCACTCCACCCTTACCCTCTGCGAATTCCCCTTTCTTGGCTCACAAGATCACTTAACTGATCTTACCTCAAGGGATTACCCAGGCGGATTGGAGTCTCACAATTGGTCCCATAAATAAAACCAGACTTCGATATCAGGGAAAGAAGTTAAACATCTAAAGTCACTTATGGACATTAGGCAAACTTTTATGGCAAATTTGGTAGATCTGAGGATTCCTCACTCCCTTAATTATAGGGATTCCTCGTTAAGGAGTTGTATAGATTACGATTTCATGTCAATATCAGTGCGTATCGTTGCATATAGTTTAGAAAAATTGGTTTCAGTGCACGAATCCTCAAAAGTGAGGATTTTCAAATCCTTGGGGTTGGGGAGGTCAGATTTAAAAGTCCTCAATATTGAGGATTTCCATTGGTCCAAATGTTCAGGGCTTTACGATTGCCAAACTTGGATTTTCCACAACCTTGTGTTTAGCAAAAATATTTTCTTGGAGGATTTGGTTGCCAAACCTGAGTTTAATTGTTTAACCGTCCATTTTAATGATCTTTTATCATATGGCCGGGATGGACCTAAGTTATGGTAGATGGTAGATACTAAAGTGTTATAGCTGGTAGGCCAATCATTCTAATCATGTAGCATGGTCAATTTGATGGTGGTCCCAACACCAATTAGAGTAAAACTTTTCACAGAGCTAGTATAGGGAGTGATAGTTACTTTTGAGTAGTTTGGATTTTAGATGTGGACTACATTGATGGATTTATTTAAACAAAGGATCAGCCTAGAGATTAAACACTAAAACTTAGATATATAAAAATTAAAGATAAAACAATGTTATAGTATTTTATGACTTCAAAGTACCGATATTTTAATTTATAGTGTGTACTAATGCAAAGAAACATTGTTTTCTAGCGTTTTCCAATAATCTGAATTTTCGGGCTATTTTTTTTTACTTTTTTTGTAGTCAGGAAAATTGTACACCGCATCGGACAGCAACAACAGCGTAAAGCAAAATATCGCTGTGACGTATCATTTTTTGAGATAGACCATGAGTGCAGCCGTGACTGCGATTTTGAACCATGCACCCGATCCACAAGGTATTGCTTATGCTTCTAATATTACTCTATTCTTTCCCATACTTCTTTATCATGTAATCATACTCTCAATTGCTATAATCTTCCCTATATTCTTCTTCTTTTACTTTCATTATGAAAAATTTATGTTGCCTCCATTTCATTCACGCTTCGGTAATCCTTGGATGGTAGAGGAAGAGACAATAAACAACAAACTCCCATCTATTCAGCAAATCAACATACTGGATCTTATTGCATTTCTCGCTGATAAAAGGGCCAATGTGTGCAAATGGATCTAAAAAAATTAAAACTAAATCTGACAGCATGCTCATTACAGGGCCCAATTTGTTACCAATGTTGATTCTCAGTAGTAGTATTAAAATATGATGATATAATGGCATGAGATACAAAAATATCTGCTGTTTGTCTATTCTAACAATTGTTTCTGGTTTTCGCTAGTATTGTTTTAAAATACATGGGGAAAAATGCAATTTTCGACCGTAATGATAAACATTAGGAATTTAACTCGCACCACCAGGGATCTCTCATACATCTCTTGATGTTTCTCAGCTCATTGTTGTTTATGAATTTGTTTGTGTGCTTATAACTAATTTAAATAATAAAAGGTTACATGCCTTGGAAGTTTTAAAAAAGTATCTATATCAATTACACATACCATATTGGTAAACTAGTTCTATAATTTATATTGCAAGCCATAATACAAGAACATTACCAAGAAAGAATATTGGAAATTTTTAACTTCATTGAAAATGATAAAGTGGATCAACAAGGAATAAATTAGTACCAGATGCTGCTTAGCACAATGCTGAAGACATACAGGGGATAAAACCAAAATATCTGCAATGCATCAACCGCAAAGTAGTTAAAGCCAACAAGACCAAGTTATCATAAATAAGGAAACCACATATAACTCAAAGTAGGTTACAGAAAGTACTATGACACCACATAAAGGCATCACAAAATAGGAATAGGGATCACTAAAGAATAGTGCAGGGCCTTCAGAATAATAAAATATTCAAGAGAGAGAGAGAGAGAGAGAGAGAGGAAACTTACAATTAAAATCAATTGATTGAAAACAACTAGGATGTAGATAACTGAAAGGTTTTTCTCAATATTGAAGATAATAATTCATCCAAAACTCAGTTTGATGCATATTTTGACGATTCTTAGGTTCATAATATAAGCAAAAGCTCAGAAGGAAAACATTCAAGATATAGTTTAACAATTGCTCGAGGTTGAATGTTATGGCAAAAGCAATGTTTTAAATCATCTTTATTCATCATCATCGCCATTAACAAAGTCATAACGCGTCCATCTGGAGTGAGCTTCTAACATGTACTTCTATATCATCTTTAATTCACCCCCTTTTGAGATGTACTTTTGTATGATCCTTAATTCACCCCGATAAAAGACACCATTGAACCCAGATCCAAATGGTTGTCATTTTCTTGATTAAATGATTCCAAGATCGACTTGTGTAGAACTTTTCTTGGTTTTCTATTTCATCATCATCAAAAAAGCCTCATCTCATTAATACAGAGTATATGAGTTTGATTGTAACTCAACAATAAACTCCACCAAAGCAACGATTGCAAAACCATTCTACAAACTGGAGAGTAAGGTCTCCTCCCTCTCTCAAAAACCGCTCATCCTTGAATATGATACATGCTAAATAGTGACACCCTCCAACTAGAGAAGGATACACTGCACATCTTTGCCGTCGTATACCACAAGCACTAAAGGTCACCTTTGTTAGTTTTGCTCTTTCGTTGTAACCTATTCAACACCACGTTCTTAATTACTCCACAAAATGACGTGTTTTAACCCACCTAAAGTCTAGACTAGCCTCCCTTTTCTCTCAGCACCTTCCACTATAAACCCTTAATACATCTCACAAGGGCATTCGCTACTTGCAAGCCTCTGATTCCAATCATCATTCTAACATACTTAATTCTAATTTTAACATTTCTTATGACTCCTCTCATCATTCTAAGCTTGTGCATCTTGGCTAGATGAACTTCAACTTCTTCACTTTTCTTCATCATCCAACATTCAGCTCCACATACTATGCCCAACTGTTGTCTTACAAAATGACCCATTATCTGGCAATCACATAACATCCTGCTAGCTTGTCTCCACTTACACCACACTATGATGATTCCACTAGCTATACCTATTCAAACCCTTAGTGTTTGTCCTATAATAGCAGTTAGTAGCCAAAATTAATCGCTGTGGTAGTAGCTTGTTTTCAATTTTGACCATCTCAACTTCTCTACCATTCAATCCACTAAGCTTGTACGTTTTATCTTAGATCTACTACTTTTAACCCATTTCACTTGAATGCCTCCAAAAATTCCAGTTTATCATTCACACTTTTTCTAGTTAGACTAATTAGCACCACACCATCTATGAACATCATACAGCATGGATCTCCATCTTAGATATTTATTGTAAAGTTGTCCGCAATTAGGGTGAATGAGCATGGACTCAAAGTGGTAGTGCAAACCAACACCAATAGGGAACTCAAACGTGGCCCCACAAATCGTTCTCACACTTTTAACTGCTCCCTTATACATGTATTGTATGATTTTGACGCACCACTTAAAAGAAACCTTTCTTCCTCTAGTGTCTACAAAATTACTTGCCTCCAACACCTTCGTGTATGCTTTATCCACGTCAATAAAAAGCATGTCTAAGTTTTCTCTCCTCCCTGAACTTTTCCATGAGTTGTCTTACAAAGAAACTGGCTTCTACAGTGCACCTACTTGGCATAGGTCGAAACTGGTTTTCTATATTTCTGTCGTAGACATTACTAAATGGATCTTTCCCAGAGCTCTATCATATAGATCATGAGTTCAATAGCTCAATAGTTGGAACCATTCTAGGTATCTCATTTATTCTTATAATGGAACCATTCTACTCTCTCCTTCATCAAGCATTTTTCCTATAATCAAAATTTTGTTGAACAATCTAGTTAATCAATCAACATGAATTTCGCCATCACAGCCCAGCATCTAGGTATAGGACCCAGGCCTAAAGTTCCATTTTTCTTCATTTTTGCTAAGGCAGACTTTACTAGACTAGAAATTTAGCTGACCACTTTTAATTTGGTTCAACATTCTCATTTTCTCCACCAGCACACTTTGTAGTTGAAAGTTCATATAAATACATCTCTCATTTATTAATGAACTCCTCATCTTTAACCAAAACCCTATCATCATCATCTCCAACACACCTAATATGATCAAAATTTCCAGTTTTTCATTTTTCCCTGACTTTGGGAAGCTTACAAATCCCATCCTCCCCTTCTTTGGTTCCCAATTTTGCATACAAATTGCCATATTGATAACCATCCTTGCATTGTTTTCCGCAAGTTCATACCTTTCTAAGTCTTCTTCATTTCTTGCTTTCTGCCATTCTTTTGAATCAGTTTTTTCTCTTCAACAATAACCTTTCAATAACTAGTTCCATCAATACGTTTTCCTTATGTGCACCACTCTATGCCCCTTAGCTCACCTAGAACCACTTTGGGGACCTGCTCAATATAAGTTGCCATCCCACACTTAATTAGATTGAAATCCCAGTTCCAACACGCCTTGCTTTAAAGCCCTGCCATTGAGTTTTTGTTAATGTTTCCCCTTTTCAGTTCCACCACCTTGTAATCAAACGAGTCCCCACTTGCCTATTGTTGTACTACTCTTAACAACCACCATCCAAAATGAATTGCCTATGTTATGTTCCAAGACTCTCCCCCAATATGAGAGCACAATCTTTGTAGGCACCATTCTCTTCACCTAGTAGGAAATAGTATATTTGTGTCCAATTTGAATCACTCTAAACATCACAAGGTGTTCTTTCTTCTTTAAGTATTATCAATTGAAAGATCAAAGGCCATAGCAAAATCAAGAATAGCCTCCTCCAGGCCAGGGCCATTCATTTTGCACAAAACTAAATCCCATATGTGCTCTATCATGCCATCTTCTCTACATGTCCAATGAATTCTCCTCATTTAATACTTTCTCCATTAGGTATATCTTGCACTATATGTCCATCAAGTCCCAAAAATTCCATAGATTGGCGTGAATGCTTTTCTGCTAGGAAAAACATCAAAAGCAATGCAATTTTCCATGGATCAACTGGAAAATGTTTCTAATCATTGTGTGTGAATGCAATTTTTTCCACAGAAAAGCAGAAGTATACAGACTTTTGTTTCCGCAAATGATATACAAACACGCCCTTATTATTGGGCCTGTCTGGTAAATTCACTTTACTAGTGAAGTGAGGTGAAGGGTCATTTCAAGAGACCCTAAAAGAAAAGGGGTCAAATCAAAAAGTACCATATTTCAAAAAACAATTCTAGTTTTTACCAAAAAAGTCAAAAAGTTACTTTCTCATACCACTAAATGACAAACAAACCTTCTTCTTTTTCAAAAAAAGTCAAAAGGCTACATTCTCATTTCACTAAATGACAAAAAGCCATCACTTTTTTTATTTGACCCCTCTTCTTTTCCTGTCTCTTAATTTAAGCCTTCAATTCACTTCACTTTACTAGTAAAGTTGCCAAACAAGCCCTGAATTTTCATACCTACAACAATCTTAGTCATCATGATCCTATCATTACCTCTAGAATCTCATCCTTTAAATTACTTTCAACTACGATGCCTATCCATTTTGTAAATTGCATTTTGATTCAGCTAGTAGGATTGGAAGGCTCCTAAGGGCAGGGGCAGACCCACGTTATGTTCATCTGGGACGGTCGCCCCAGATTGATTTTAGAAATCCCAAAGAGTAATTTGGATTCTTACACCCTGGTTGTTTGCTGATAATGAAATACAAGAAGAAAACCTAGAAGTACTTTCGAGACTTGGGTCCTTGGACTGCGAAATTACTGAACTGTCCCTATCTTTGTAGTGGCACTACGACTAATCTGTGTGATTTTTGTGCTGAGCCATGAGCGAAGGAGGATGTATGAGGGTGCTGGGACTCACAAGGCGGTATGGTAATTTGTGGCCCATGGTAAAAAGTGTAATGGAATAATATGAGAGGGCGAGGGCGGTTTGGAAATTTAGATGTTGGGAGGAGGTGATTGTGTGAATCGCTTGCAGTGAGAGAGACACGTGGTTGGTGACACATGTTATTCTTGTTATAATTGCAAGGCCAGGGGACGTACATTGCTTTGCTCGTGTAAGATGTGCAGATTATGCAAAAATGAAAATAAGGGGTGAAAATAAGGTGCTTTCACGACAAAATTACATAAAAACATTGTATTTACCGGTTACTTCTCTTTGTTAGGGTTTAAAATTCAATGTCCGCCCTAACTCGACCAGGGTCAGGTCACATAAGGTCAAATAGTGTCTTGATTTTGACCCTCATGAAATACAAAACGCTCTCGTTGTTTGTTGATCGATTATTCCACTCTCTGCAAAGGTAATTTGGGTTTCAAGTCTAATCGCAAAATGTTCTTGACATTACCAACATATTCTTATGATTTTGGTATTTAAAAAGGGACATTTTGAGGGGGGGTTTTTTAATTAAACTATCAATTTCTGTTTTTGAGATTCTTTTAAGAAATTTTGTTTTGTCTGATATTCACCTTTAGTTTGACTGTGATTGGTTTTTTGAATTTTGTTTAGTGATATGTTTCTTGAATTTTGGTCCTTTTGTTTAGTGATTGGTTTCTTGAATTTTATTTTGTATTATTTTACATTTGGATTAAAGTAGGCCAATCGCCATATTTAGTTATATAGATAATTAATTAAATGATCCTGACCTATTTGTTTGAATCTAATATGTTGAAGTGTTTATATATTTTCTTTACCTATTTGTGGGACGGCAGTTTGACATATAGTGAGATGTGTTCTTTTATAAATACAGGGGGTCTCATTTAGAATACATTTGAATTAGTACGGTAGTGGAGCTTATGTACGAATTGCGTATTAATAGTAGGATTCCTTAAAAAAAACGTTGAAAATCACGCCTTTAAATGATGCTATAAGTGGAGATTATTGGTAGTTGGCAATGATTTTGACGTAATCGACTTCATTGATTAAATCAGACATGGAAAATTGTTTTTAAAAAAATAACTGCTAATGCCTAAGAGCATGTAAAGAATGATAAAAACTCCTCAAAGAAAAGTAGTGTAGAGGTTAACTTGGCAGATCTTCCCATCCTAGGTTTCGGAATTCAATATTGAGATTTTGACTTTTTCAAACAATAATCCGCCCGCTAAATTGAAAATCTTGGGGCCGCCACTGCCTAAGGGGGCCATGGCCAGCCATGGGCCCGCCCTTAGTGTGCAACCCATATTCCACCCCTTGTGAAGTATTCCAAGGTGTGTGCAAGGCACGTTGGGCATAAAGCTAAAATAAGGGAAGGGATAAATCAAGAGTTATTTCCAATATTTTTCAGTGTCGGAATGGGTGTGTAAGAGGAAGGAGTTCGCTGGCATCTCTTTGGAAGATCTTAACAGGTCTTGGGCTTCTGTGTTAAGGGGGACCTGGCATGCAAAAACAGTGCATACAATGATATGGACTCACCCTCCTATAGGACTCCTCAAGTTGAATTTTGATGGTAGTGTTTTAAAGAGTGCTCAGCGAGGAGGTATTGGCAACATCATTAGAGATTGGAATGGAACCATTGTAAGAAATTATTCTGGGCCTGTGGAATGTTCGGATCCTAATGAAGCTGAGGTTTTCTCTCTATTAATTGGTTGTCATGAATTACGTCGTACCGGAGGTTTTTATTCTATTCTGGAGGGGGGCTATTTTTCAGCTATTCAATGGGGATCGGGGAAGGCTATCCGTCCGTGGAGCATAGCAGATTGGGTAGATGAGGTGCAGGATATTTCGAGTCATTTGGGTGCTTCTTTTCAGCATGTTCTTAGAGAGGCTAATTCAATGACAGATGGTCTTGTCTGGGAAGGAGTTTTCCACTCTTGTATTTCTTTTGATGTATAGTTTCTTTTAGTGTTTGGTTGTGGTTTTGGTTGTTTGTTTGATTCCTGTATTGGTCCTCTGTTTTGGTCCAATAAAGTTTTAACAGTTTTTTTTTCTTGAATGGCTACTTCAATCTGCGATGCTGACACCGGGGCGCACACGAGCGAACGCAGGAAGGCCATCGAATAAAGTTAACTGTTTTCAAATATATATATATATATATTTAGGGATTCATATTAGTTAGAAATTTTCCTATTTTTCTTAGTTGCATGTTAGTCAATTTGTTTTGAGATTTATTTTATTTTTAATATATCAATTGACATACTCAACTGATATGATATTTTATATAGGGAAAGTTTGTACCTTGCACGTAAGGCATAAGTCAAAGTCATATGTATTCTCGATCAATAATAAAGAGCTAGTTCTATTTTTCAAGAAAAATCTCGGGGTGAAGAAACGCAATCTTCACATCTAGTTGATACAAAGGCTGAGAAAAATATTTGCAGCTCCAGAAAGAATTACTCAGATAGAACTGTTGCCTGTTCTGGAGGTCTTTATCTTTTTCAATGGATGGCTTGGGAGACGATGAGCTCTCCTCTTCCATTGCAGCTACGAAGATTGCGAGAAAAGACAATCTCAGTCGACACATCCAATCTCCCAAAAAACATATCAAAGGCTGAGATAGAGGGATTGTTTTTTAGAGCAGGTAGGATAATGGATGTCTTCATCCCTGTTGAGAAGGGAAGCAGGTAGGGAAGCGGTTTTGCCTTTGTACGTTTTGGAACAAAGAGAGAAGCTGAAGGGGCTGTGGAATTAGTGAATGGAAGATCCTGGGGAAGCAAAAGGCTACAGGTGAACATTGCCCATTACAGCTCTAGAGGGGCAGTGGATAAGGTAGCAGAGAAGCCCAGATCAAGTGGAAAGGGAGATAACAGAACTTATTTGGAAGCTTTGCTGGGTCCAGAGAAATACAAAGGATCGAATGATACAGGGAAGGGGGAAGGACAGGATTACAAGTCTAGACCAGCAGGCTGGATAGTGAATGATGGCAAGGAGAAAGGGGTGCTAGTAGCTTCATGGGTGGCTCAAGATCAGAAGAAAGCCTTATTTTGCAGTATAGTAGGCTTTTTGAAGACACACATTGACGGACAAAAACAGGCGGAGAGATGGCTGGAAAGATGCTGGGGGAAGATGTCAGACAAGATCCAGATGATAGATGAACAGACTGTGTGGATACAGTTGTTAACAGAGAAGGAAGTAGAAGTCGTCCTAAGGAATGCAACAAGGACAGAAGACCCATCCCCTTTCATTGCTCTGGAAAGATGGATGGAATGTCTGGGATGCCCTCCTCGTCCCTGCTGGATCAAGGTCAAAGGAATGCCTCTGCATGCTTGGCATGAAGATGTCTTCAGATTGCTGGGAGGATGCTTTGGCAGAACACTGGAGGTTGATAAGAAAACTATCAGAAAGGAGCATTTAGCAGAGGGACGAGTTAAAATGATGCTAGACAACACTACCCCGCTGCCATCGTCAGTGTCCATCTGGGTGGAGGAGGTAAGGTTCTCTGTAAGGGTAGAAAAGGAGGAGGTCGAGAATCCAAAGCCAGAAGGGTACAGGGTGGTCATGAGAGAGGGCAAAGGAAGAAAAAGATGCCGCTGCCGGGGTGGTGGAGAGTGGGAAAGGAGGGACGAGACGGAGGTGGAAGGTGGTGACGTCATCCCACAAGATTTGAATTTTGAAAAGCCCGCTCGAAACAAGGAGAAGGGAGGGAGAACAAGTTTAAAAGGACTCTGGGCTGGCAATGAGCTAACCAGGCAAGGTCCATGCACAGTGATGGGCCGGGAAAGAAGTAGCGGGTCAGAAGAACATGGACTTATAAAGCCCGGCTCAGAGAACATATTATATTTAAGATTAGGGCTTTCGGGGGAGACAGTTTTAGAAAGGGGAGGCGGAGGAGATGGGGACTCCGAAGGAGATGGGAGCTCTGAAGGTGAAGGGGAGGACAGAGATCCCTCGATCGGCTCTGGGGGAGATGACGGAAAGGAGCAGGAAGGGGAGTCGTCGCCAGAGGAGGAAACAAGGAGCAAATGGGACAGCTCAAGCGCTGATGAAGGGCTGCGGAGACAGAGGAAGGACTTGACTCCTTCGATACAAATGGTTAAGTGCTCGGTAGAGGGGAACGAGATGGAAGGGACTTCAAATCAAATAGAGAAGCTTCCCAGTGCTGATATGAATGGAAGAGGACAGGAGGAAGAAAGGCACCCAGAAGAAAATGAAGAGACAGAATACCAAATAGAAAAGGAAGGTCTATATGCGACCCCAAAGAGAGATTCTGAAGGATGGATTTCTCTTCCGGACAGAAGATGCGCAAAATCTGTGCCGATACAGTGACGACAACTCAAAGGGGCCTCTCTGCAGTGTTCCCGAAGCACAGGCAGGGTCTCGATAGTGACGCCAGAGACAGGGATTTGCTTGAAAGGAACATATGATAACAACAGTGCGAGATGGCTATTCCAGAAGAGTGCCTCAGAGGATAAACAAGAGAAACAGAGAGAAGAGGAACAGGGGATGCGGTGGATACCTTAGAAAATTGTCCAGTGTGGAGGGACTACGGGACTTACAGTCGACGAGGCTAGAGGAGGGTGGACAGAGCTGATTATCTTTGCACAGAGAAGGGAAGAGGAAAACAGAGCTGAGTCAGGGAAAGGTAAAGCAAAAAGAAAGGGGGTGAGGGAGCTAAATAGTTTGGGATGCTCTATTAACTATGAGAAAAGCATAGGACAGACCATGAAGAAACAAAAAGAGGGGAAAAAGGGGAAAAATATTCAGGGGGACATCTCACTCTTCAAATGAAGATAATGTCATGGAACGTGAGGGGTCTGGGGGACGTCTCTCGTAGAAGGGCGGTGAGAGAAATGCTTAGGAGAGAAAAGGTACAGATTGCTTTGATACAAGAATTAAAATTGAAGGAGGTAAAGGAGAATCTTAAAAAGAAATATGGGGCAGGAGATTTACAAGGTGGGTGCCAGTAGAAGCTGTGGGATCGGCAGGGGGGATAATGATGATGTGGGATTCCCGCAAGATGAATGTATTGAACACATGGATGGATGTTCTCTCTATCAGCTTTCGTGGAGGACCTCTCCAACAATTCCAAGTGGCTTATCACGTCAGCTTATGGCCCAAATGATAGCCAAAGCAGGAAAAATCTGTGGAAGGAGCTGGATGTTGTGAGAGGCCGGTAGGATGGTGCATGTTGCATTGGAGGAGACCGGAATATAGTAAGATTTCCAAGCAAAAGGATGGGAAAAAGTAGTTTGACAGGGGAGATGGAAGCCTTTTCAGATTGGATAAATTCACACTCTTTAGTGGACTTACCACTGAAAGGAGCCACTTTTACTTGGTCTAACAATCAAAGCACAACAAAGGCGTCGAGGCTGGACAGATTCTTGGTCTCTAGTGATTGGATGGACTTGTATCCAAAGGTATGTCAGCTAGCACTCCCTAAGCCAGCATCTGATCATTGTCCTATTCTGTTAGACTCGAATCTTGAGAGGTGGGGTCCGGCTCCTTTTCGATTCGAGCTAATGTGGCTAGAGGAAAATAAGTTCCCACAGATGATTAAGGACTGGTGGAAGGAACTGAAGGTAGAGGGCTGGGCTGGATATAGATTGGCCACTAAACTTAAGTTGTTAAAAGCAAAAATAAAAGAGTGGGTCAAGATGAACTTTGCAGATGTTAACATGCACAAGACGAAGCTACTTGAAGACATTCAAAACCTTGATCAGAAAGAGGGACTTGGCAACCTAAATGGGGATGAAGTGGCAAGAAGGATGAGTCTAAAAAAGGAGTTTCACAGAAAACTGAAGGAAGAAGAAATTATGTGGAGGTAGAGATCGAAATGTAAATGGTTAAAAGAAGGGGACAAGAACACCAAGTTCTTTCATGGGATGGCTTCAGCTAGGAAAAGAATAAACAGAATATCTTCTCTGATGGACGATGATAGAAGATTGGAAAAGGAGGAAATAATCAAGCATATAGAGGAATCTTTTGTCGACCTTTATTCCAAAGACGAATGGAAGAGTCCCTCCTTGAATAACCTGGAGTTTACAAAAATAGGGGAAGAGAAGATGCATTGGTTGGAGAGGGAGTTCGAAGAAGAGGAAGTTCGAGGGGCTATTTATGCTATGGCTGGTGATAAAGCCCCCGGTCCTGACGGCTACCCTATGGCCTTTATACAAAGATTTTGGAGTATGTTAAAAGATGATACAAAGATTTTGGAGTATGTTAAAAGATGATATTCTCGATTTCATAGGGGAATTCCACTCCAGAGGGAAGCTGTCAAAAGGAATAGGGGCATCTTTCATCGCTCTAATTCCTAAGAAGGAGGGGGAGATTGGTATAAAAGATTTTAGACCCATAAGCTTGATTGGAGGTGTTTACAAGATCTTAGCAAAGGTGCTAGCAGGAAGGCTTCAGAAGGTCCTACTTGAGATCATATCTAAAGAACAAGGGACTTTTGTCAAAGGTAGGCAAATATTGGATGGAGTCCTTATAGCTAATGAATGTGTCCACTAAAGGGACATGGAAAGGAGGCCAGGACTAATTTGTAAGCTGGACTTGGAAAAAGCATATGACAGAGTGGATTGGGATTTTTTGCAATACCTCCTCTATAAGATGGGCTTTGGTGTGAAATGGAGGAGGTGGATCCAGGAGTGCTTGTCATCAACCTATTTCTCCATCCTTATAAATGGCTCCCCAAAAGGCTATTTCCAAGCTCAAAGAGGGTTGAGACAAGGTGATCCCTTATCCCCATTCCTCTTTGTCATCGTAGCAGAAGCTTTGAGCAGGATGGTGTTGAAGGCAGGAAATTAGAATCTAATCAGTGGATTCAAGGTAGCGAAAAAGGATCCTTCTACCTCTCACTTGCAGTTTGCGGGTGACACCCTCATTTTCTTTGAAGCCAATGAAGATCCAATAAAAAACGGCAAAGCCATCCTTTATTGCTTTGAAGCAGTGTTGGGTTTAAAGATCAATTTCTTCAAAAGCGAACTAATTGGGATAAGAGTAGAGGAGTCTCTCTTGAGTCAATATGCAGAAACTCTTGGATGCAAAGTGGGATCCTTCCCGGCGACCTATTTAGGTCTTCCTTTATGTAGGGGGCAAGCTAACAAATTGGTATGGGGTCCTGTGGTGGAAAAAGTGGAAAGAAAGTTGTCTACTTGGAAAGCCAGTTACTTGTCTTTGGGTGGAAGGATAACCCTCATCAAAGCAGTGATGGGAAATCTCCCTATCTACTTCATGTCGATTCTAAAATGCCCAATCTCTGTACTTAAAAGGATAGAGAAGCTGCAAAGGGATTTTCTATGGCATGGAAATAGTACTGAAAAGAAATTCCATTTAATAGACTGGGTGTCAGTGTGTACATCAAAATTGGAAGGAGGACTTGGCATCAGATCGTTAAGGAAAATGAACCAAGCTTTACTAAGAAAATAACTTTGGACGCTAGGGGACGAGTCGGAAGGTCTATGGAGGTTGGTCGTCTTGGAAAAATTTGGAAATCAGAGGGATGGTTGGGAGGTTCAAGGTGCGGCCTATACGTACTCGGCAATGTGGAAAGGAATAATCTCTAGCAGCGAAAAGTTTATGCAGAACATCAGATACCATGTTTGTTCGGGGAAGAAAATTCTTTTTTGGAAAGACACATGGATAGGAGAGGAGACTTTAGCATCTGAGTTTCCAGACCTGTTCAATTGTGCTCAAGACAAGCAAGCAAAGGTGGAAAACTATATGGATCGTTCTGGCATGAGTGGACAGATCACGTTCAGCCAAACGTTCAGAAGGAATCTGAAGGAGAATGAGGAGCTTCAATTTTTGTCTCTTATTGACCTTTTAAGGGATATTCATTTTCCCGAGGACATGGAAGACAGAAGGATTTGGAAAGCGTCAGAAAATGGGTCTTTCTCTGTCTCTTCTTTCTATGAGGCGTTATCGACAAGAGGGAGCAAAAGTAGTTTGGCAAGCATATGGAGGGTCAAGGCTCCACCCCGGGTAGTGGCTTTTGGATGGATTGCTCTCCGAAGAAGAATCCTAACTCTAGATAATCTAAGGAAATGAGGAAAGATTGTTGTTAACGGTTGTCAAATGTATTTGGAGGATGAGGAAACTGTAGACCACCTTCTTTTAAGGTGTAGCTATGCAATGAAAAATTTGGAACTCTGTTATAAATTGGTTCGATTGCAAATGGGCTATGACGAAAACACTTCAACACCTTTTTGAGGAGTGGAGATCTCCGATTGGGTCTAAGAAAGGAAAGGAGTTATGGAAGCTTTCTTTTTTAGCACTCATTTCGCATATATGGAAGGAGAGAAACGCGAGATGTTTTGAAGGAAATAAATGTTCGGAGTAAATCTTATGTGATAAGATTAAATTCTCAGTAGCACAATGGGTGCAGATCAATCCTACTTTCAAAGACTATCCCATTGATCAAATTATGTTCAATTGGAAGGAGCTAGCTTTCTCGTAAACAGGGGTTTGGGCAGTCCTAGTATCCTTAGTCTTCTGGTTCCCTTGTAGCTGAGTAGTTTGTTTTGTTTGGGGTTTCAATGGTTGTACTTTTGCTTGTTTTTTCCTTTCTCCAGATCAGTATAATCCTTTTGTACTGATTTCTTTTCTGTTTTAATGAAAGTTACCATTCAAAAAAAAATAATAAAAAATAAATAAATCTCGAGGTATCCCATGGATCAAAATTGCAATATCAATTGCCATTGCGGTCAAACACGAAAACCAATATGACGCAATGTCATGTCGCAGTCTGCAACCGTTTGCAAACTGAATTATTTTTCGACCTAAAAAAAAATTGGAAAAATATCAAAAAACCCAGAATAGTGGAAAATGCTAGAAAACAATTTTGTTATTAGTAGACACTATAAACCAAAATATCGGTCCCCCCTTAGTCAAAACACCACTTATTTTTCTACCCAAAAAAAAAAGACCATGTATTGCTATCTTATCTGAAACTGTTTAAAGTTTTTGTTTAAATTTAATGATAGAAATGTTACATGTTAGGAGTAGCAGAAATACCAAAAATTCATAGCTTTAAGTATAGAATGCAACGATATTTATAAGTTGTTAGTGTTAAACACTAACGGAATTAGTAGTTAAGTAATTGATGCAGGACAGACCCATGGGTTGACCCGCATTTGGGCCTAGGCCACCTATCCTTATCTTATTTAGAATTATTTTTAATGTTTCATGTCTTTTATTTATCTAAGTTGAGATGTTTTAATCTCAGCTGAAGGATTGTTAGATGGTTAAGATTAGCTCTAGGGTTTTAATTTCTCTATTTAAAGCATTGTAAAGCCTCTTGGCTTGAGGAGACAATTGAATAATGAAAGAAAACCAAGTTTGAGTTTTGCTCTATGCAATCTCTCCATCTCTCCTAGAAGGGAATGGCGCGAGGCCATGGGCGTGAAGTCTGAGAAACTTCGGATGGAATCCCAACCTATCCCTATCCCTATCATCTTCATCCCTTCCCACCCTGTATCGTGTACCGCTCCGCATCAGTAATCAAATGCCAACATGCTCCAATCATTTCTTAGCCATTTTGAGAAAGAAACTTAAAAAATTATGAAAAAAGAACTCGACATGCTTACCTAATGTCATTTCGTTGAAAATAGGTGAAAAGGAAGTTTTAGGAAGATGGGAGAGGTATCTTGGTGCTAAACACACACTGAGATAGTAGAGGAATGAGTTAGAATGAGGGTTCTAGCCTCTAGGGCTTCATTGACCAAGGATACAAATAGCGGCCGCTACGTGATATATCGGCAATGGTAGTGGTCACCGCCACGCTACGACCGAAAAATTGGCCGTCGCAACCGTGGCAGCCCGTAGCAACTGCTACAGACCGTGGCGGTCGATTCGTGGCGGGGGACTATAAAACCCCCCTTAGACAACTTTTAGGCTTTTTTTTTTTTACCTTCTCTTCCTCTCTTTCTCCACTTTCACTGCTGTGAAACATCTCTTACTGCCCCCTAGTGGTCCCAACTCCATTTTCTCAAGATTTCTTGCTACCAAATCAAAAGAGTCAACTATTAACTATTCTAAGGAATCTAAAGATTCTAAACAAGACTCTTCATCTAGGTATGCATTTCTTTGTGATATTTTTTTTCAAATTTTGAGATTATCACTCTCTAACTACTATGAATCACAACATAATGGCATCATTGTCTTGTTTTATTGTAGATCCATGCTTCCTTTTGATCTTGCATGTATATCTTTTCTTTTTTTTTCTATATTGTTACTTTTATTTTCAGATTTATGTTATTTAAAAAAAAAACATTATTACTTATGGAAAACTCATGAAACAACATGAAAATAGCTTCATATTGTAAGATCAAGGTTTCCCATAGATCATTTCAACATATATTGCTTGGTTTTCAATTTTTTTCCTTTTTTTTATTTTCAGTTTTCTTTTATTTTTGCAAAAAAGATATTTTTGATAATTGAATACCAATCAAATGTCTTGAAAAGGGCTCCTAGATTTTAGATCTATGTTTCCCATAGATCATCCCAACATATATTGCTTGCTTTTTTTTTTCGTTTTTTTCGTTTTTATTTTCAGATTTTTGTTATTTTTTGGAAAAAAAAAATTTAATAATGGAATGCCAATCAAATGTATTGAAAAATGCTCCTAAATGTTTTGAATATGTTTGGCATAAATCAATCCAACATTTCTTTGTCTTTCCCTTTTTTTTTTCTTTTTTTTTTTTTGGATTTATTTATTTTTTGAAAGAAAAAATGCCTTAACTAATTCATTACCCAACATATTGTTTTGAATAAGGCCCCCTAAATTTTATATCTATGCTCAGCATAGATCAATCCAACATAACTTTGTCTTTTCCTAATTTTATTTTATTTTCTTATTTTCGGATTTTTTTAATTTTTTAAAAAAACTGTACTTTAAGTAATGAAATACTAATTAAATGTCAAGAGAATGATTCCTAAGTGTTAGATATATGTTTCCTCTAACATGTTTTTTTGTTTTTCTTAATTTTTAACATACTACTTGTTCATATTTATAGGTATTCAGTCTTGTATTGTGTATTTGTGTTTGCCAATTGATAACTTAAAATGGCTCGTGATATTGATCCTGCATGGAGCTTTGGTGAGGCAGTTGAGAATAACAGGTTGAAAATCAAATGCAAATTTTATGGGAAAGTGACCAATGGAGGTATTACAAGATTCAAGCAGCAGGCAATGTTGCTGGCTGTACCGAAGTACCAAGGGAAGTTAGGGAACAAATAAAAGTTTTGGTTGGCCAAAACAAAGCTATAAAAGTAGAGATAAAAAAAAAAAGAGGCAGCAAGACGTTGATGCTTCCCTGTTATGATGTATTTGGGGATGAACGTTTTGATGAGGAAGATGCACATATGGAGGCTGTACGCCAAGAGTCCATCATGAGTCACCAAGAAGAACATGAACGTCGTGCATTTGCTGGAAGCAAATATTATGATGCAGGGAGCTCATCTACTATGCCAAGCAGGGGCAAGGGCATTGTACATGCGCAGGGCATTTAGCACCCGGGAACGGGATGTTGATGTAGAAGTTATCTCTACTAGAAGAGGAGTTCCTCCCTCAGCTAATCCTCTAGCACATAGAAAAGAGGGAGCTAAACAACCAAATATATCGAGTGTTATGAAAGGGGCGATGAAGGCTGCAAGAGATAAATTAGCCAAAGCTACAACAAAATGGCTAATTCACAAGAACATACCACCTACAGCAGTAGATTCCCCATATTTCCAAACTATTATTGATGTGCGGGGTATATAGTCGCCCTCCGTATATGATGTGGGCACCAAATATCTAGAAGAAGAATACAAAGAAATAAAGGCTTGGGTGGAAAAGTTTAAGCCCATGTAGCAGCAGAATGGTGTTACCATCATGTATGACGGGTGGACCAGCGGCACACACACAATTAATAAACTTTTTGGAATATTCAGTCGCTGGGACCGTCTTTGTGAAGTCCATTGATGCAACTAAATATGGACAAACAGCCACATATATTCAGTCTTATGGATAAAGTTGTGGAAAGTGTTGGAGAAGAGCATATTGTACAAATCGTTACGGATAATGGTGCAAATTTTAAGGCTGCAAGTAGGAAGTTAAAGGAGAAGAGGACCCATTTATTCTGGACCCCATGTGCAGCACACTGCGTAGATCTCATCTTGGAAAAGATTGGAAGGAAGAAAAAAGTGGCATTGATCAAGGCATGTAGAGGAATTACAAGATTTATATATGATCATTCATGGGTGTTAAGCTTGATGAAAAGATACACAAATAAACATGCCTTGCTGCGTCCAGGATCAACTAGGTTTGCAACTCATTTTCTGGCTATAGAAAGCCTTGTAAGGTTTAGAACGGAATTCAAATATTTGCATCAGAAGAATGGCTTCATTTGAAATGGGGCAATGCAACCAGTGGTCTGGAGTTTAAAGTCACAAACTTGATGAGAGAAAATAAATTTTGGAAGAAAGTGGGGAAGATATTAAGGGTTTTTGAGCCTTTAGTTAAAGTGTTGCGGCTGGTAGATGGTGATGACAAGCCGACAATGGGCTTTATATATGAAGCAATGGATCGGGCAAAGCAAGCCATTATGGAAAATGTTTGATATCACGAAGCATATATAAACATTATTGATGCCCGTTGGACGATCAGCTGCACCATGCATTGCATGCTGCAGGTAATTAATATATATATTTGATACTTTTTTGTTTTCCTAACTCATGTATTTATTATCTCGTTTGCTCATGGTACATTCTACTTATTTTGAATGTAGGTTATTTTTTGAATCATGAATTCTATTACCGCAATGCCGAACTACACATTGAAGCAATAGATACGGACTTGCAGGTAGGATTATGGGAGGTATTGAAGAGATTGTTAAATCCAGATGATCAAATTGATGCCATACAAGAGGTGAGTGAGTGGTTACTTAAGAGAATTTAATTATGCTACCAAGTGCCGATTGTCATACACATGCAGGGGTTTACTGACTTATTTCTAATTTTCACATTGTAGATATCTATATGTACGTAAAGGAGAGGAACCTTTGTTGACCCTCTTGTGCAACGATCGATTGGAATGATGCCACCTGATATGAGTATGAACAAAAGACCCCACTCAATAGTCTTAATCTATTTATCTTAATTGATTAGAAGGACTTGAGGATTACAAATATCGAATTTTCTTTATTTATTTTGCATTTCAGCTGATTGGTGGATGAATTATGGAGAGTGTGCTCCACATCTAAGGAGAGCGGCTGTTCACATCCTTAGTCAGACTATAACATCTTCCAACTGTGAGAGAAATTGGAGCACTTTCTCCTTGATCCACACGAAGGCCAGGAATCGGCTTACCATGCACAAACTCAACAAGCTTGTGTACTGTCATTACAATCTTAAGTTGAGAAACATAACTAGGGAGAGAAGAGCAAGGGATGATCATGCTTATTGTCTTATTAATTTGGATCACATATTCAAAGAGGACGATCCCTTACTCCCATGGCTAGCCGAGATAGAGGATCCACTGCTAGATTCAGATCCGGGGTTTCAGGAAACAGTTCAAGTATTGATAGATGAGGAAATGGGCGAGGCACTTGCAGAAGGTCAGCCACCTCAAGGAGAAGGTACCAGTGGCAGTACAGGTGCACATAGAAGGAGTGGGAAAGAACATGCACATAATGGATCTTCTGAGAAAGCTAGTTCCACCACCGTCTCTTCGAGTAGCCATAGTGGAGTAGACGGGGGAGATGGAGGAGACAATGGGACAGGTGGTACTAATGAATATTATCAACATGATGAAGACGATGTCGTTCTTGTAGAGGAAGTACAGAAGTTACCTGAAACTGGAAGATTTGATCCAAACCATGGTTATCAACGACGCCGAAGAGACTCACCACCGGGAAACAGTAATGAGCACGGAAATATGGGTGGAAATGTTGGAGGAGAACAAGCTGTATCGTGAACCCTAGTTATAGTGTGTTAGTTTTATGGTCTCAATCCATTAAGATTAATGTAATAAATTGATTAATTTCTTTATTTATCAATATATTCATGTTATCATTTCATGAGATGAATGGTGTTTATTACTTAAATGCACATAACCAATACGAATGACATGATGGTTCATGAGATGAACCGGAGTCCATAAGTATACTAGATGCAATACATGTGTATGGATGAAATCCACATACGAGAGACATGTATAGCAAATCTTATACTTGAATATCTTCACAACCAGTGATAAGATTGGACATCTCATCTGACAAGGTTGCAGTACTTTGATTACTATGAGATAGTGTGATTTGTCTCGATCATCAGAATGTAAGATTCTGGATCATAGTGCTGGTACATTGGATGTATTGAAGGACCATGAGAAGCACCTTATGAACACTGTCTTTACTTTAAAGGTCTGCTCTCATAATTCCCTAACAATAGGCTCTCAATCCTGAGACATTAATGAACTCAAGTTTCTATCTATTCATTTGCTTTAAGTCGCCAATGAGTGAGACCAATTGTAGGTCAACACCTAGGTGATTTGAGTACGTGGTAGTAGAGCTGTGAAAACATTCGATGGTCAAGATGGAATCTATCTTTAATATCCCCTTGTGCCAATTAATGGATTTATCATTGGTAAGTGCGCACCCATTCCAATTAAGAGTTAATTGGATCGGTACCAAATGATCATTATAATTAATTGGGGCTCAAGGATAATAAGATATGGATCTAAGTTTGGAAGACAGGTCCAACTGATCCATGGATATTAATGGAGAGGCCTACTTGTGGACATTGGGAAGTTTAGGGTCTTCATGTAATTTATTCCTAAAACTGGAGTTCAATTGCATTTATTTAGTGGAGTTATTTGCAATTAACTGTGGGCCCGAATTGCACATGAGATGTGGGGTCACAGTGTCCCAGTTGAAGCCAGCTTTCTATGGAATCCCTAGTAGTCCCCACGCTAGCCCAAGATTGGATCTATACTAATTCTATTTGAACTCAAAAGGGAAAACTACTATTTCTATTTGAAGTGAGACTTCTAATAGTGGTAATAGTAGGATTAATGAGTTACTAGTTATTATAGAAATTGGACTTCTAATAATAAACAAAGAGGAGTTGCTTAAAGCTATATATAGGAGAGGAGAGGAGGCCCTTGGACGTCCATGCACTATATCCCCCTAGGGATTCACGGCCAAGACCCTTGTTGTGCAAGAGTTGCACATGCATCTTATCCTCTTCCTCTTCTAGTTCTCTTCCGGTTTCCCTTGAGTTTCTAGTTGGTTTTTTTTTTTTCTCTTGGAGATCCTACCATCTTCCTTAAGGAAAGAGATCTGATTCGGGTCATAGCATGGAAGGCCAAGAGGTCTTGGAGATTCTGATTTGGTTTGTGAAAGTGTTTCATCATCAAAGAAAGAAATCAACTCCTCCCTTAGAGCACAACCAAGCTCCATAGGTATGATCTACTTCCTTGTATGTTGTGAATTTCGTGGTTGCTTGTATGCTGCTATTTCTATCTTCTAGATAGAGTTTTTCTACTGTACATGATCATGAGAAAGAGGACATGGATCCTGGATTGGGTTTTGTAGCCTTCTAGATAGATGATCACTGCATCAAGTTAGTCAAAAGTTTTTAAAACCTATCCTAGAGGCCCACCTATTTCCAACATAGTGAACCGCATTCAGACTTCTGGCAATGTGGACAAGGACCGTCACAACAGTTTCCATATGGTCGAGTGCAACAAGAAGAATAACAATCTTCAACTTCAGGGTCCTACTCATATGGTGACTATGGTCAAACGCAATATAGATATCCACCTCCACCTCCTCCAAGTTCCCATGATGCGGCTGCCTTCTTTGGATATGTGGATCCCAATGCTCATCAATATCAAATTCAATATGGTGCCAATACAAATGAATCAAATGATAACACTAGTGGGGATGAGGATAATCATGCTACCATAGATCCTGGTAGACATTCCTTTTGGTGGTGACTAAGGTTAGTATAAGGTATTCCTTCACCAACTCTCTACTCTTTATGTCATTTCCAAATTGTTGTTGATCACTTAATTGAATTTGAACCTTGAGGCTTGAAGAGTTGATTGTTCAATGTTCACTAAACTTCATTGGATATTGTTTGCTATTGAATCCCTAATTCCCTACTCCCTAGGACCGAACCCTTATGTCTTGAGCCTTTATTTCATGTTCTAGTTTTTTTTATATGAGCTTTTCATTACTTTTTTAAGTTAACATGACTAAGAAACATGAATATACGTGAAAAACTAATTATTACTATTATTTTCTATTTATACAACGATATAGGACCTAATATATTGAGGGCACCACTACGTCCCTTTTTCTTACTTACTTTTGCAAAATAAACACATTTTCTTTCATTTTACAATTTTCCGGATTTTCTGGAATTTCTTCAGATATTTTGGGCAATTTTTTCAAATCGCCCTACTACGCCGCTACTTAGCGCCCGCTTCGTAGCGGTTTGGCGGCGGGCGTACTGCTATTTTCATGCATGTCATTGACAGTTAGCCGATATTTTCAAGTCTCAATTTTCGTTTTTACACGACCCATGACCGCGACCAATACACACCAAACCATCGAGTGCGGCTAGTATCAACTGATACATATCAGTAATGGCCGATATTTTAATCCATGGGTCTCACTCCTGTTTCTTTCATAGTACAATGTCAATTCCTTCATGGTGTGAAACAATGAAGACGATCTTGAAAAAGAAGACCAAAGTGTGAATCCAAGGCCTCCTTCCTACATCACATTTTCCTGCATAAAATAGGATAAGCTCTTTCCTGAGGTCCATCATAAAATATCCACACTTGTGTAAGGTCTATCAAACCATTAAATTTAACAGCTTTAGATTTATGGTTATAATGGATGAAAAGGGGCTACTTCTAGTTCATACTTCATCGCTCATCGACATGAAATCTCCATCACCTAAAAAACCCTCATGAGTGACATGCATCCAACTAGCCCCACAATAGGGTCTCTTTTTACTATAGATAACAATTGAGTATATAAGTGTTCCTAAAAATGTTTCCTGTTAAGGGTTCATTTGCCACTCACACATGATAAGAAAATAAGATTTAAATATGAAAATGCTACCTATACAAATGTTACACATGTGAAACACATTACCATGTTTGTCAAAAGCACCATTTTCATGAGTAAATGAGTACATCCAACAGTTTTTAGATTAATACAAGAATACTGAACAGTTCGGATAATGAATTGGGGACCCACAGAAGAGCTGAAAATGAGATCCATCGGTTGGGACTTTTTCACAAATTACTCAAAAACTATGAGAATTTAAGATAATCAGCTTCAACATCTTCAAGTTTATTATCTCAATAAAGAAAAGTGAATGGTTTGAATTACAAATATGGGGCCCACACGAATAAGAAAAAAAATAAAGGTAATTGATGGGTTCAAGAAGAATGCAATCACAAAGCCCCATAAATGAGAAAAAAATAAAGGCTATTGATAGGTCCTACAAGAATGCAATCACAATGTAAGAAGTGTGATTGCGCTTTTCTTTTTTTTTTTTGCAAGAAGGTTGTGAATCACTTTCACACCTCTGTTGTTGTGAAACTTTTGGCATAAATACCCTCATTTTCACACCTCATTTACACATAATGCATAAATGATCGCAAACAAATATATTCAAATGCTGAAAAAAAAAAAAAAAAACAATCGCAAACAAATGTGATGATGTGTAATCCTTATGCATGTGAATCATTTACATAATGCATGATTGCAAATAAACAACCCCTGAGTATCAAATGCTTCTTTGTTCTCTTTTAGTTGGTATTTAAACATAGCCAACAAGTTTCAAGTAAATAAAAATCCGAGTAAAATAAAATTGTACAAAAGGCCATGGCCAAAATAGACAAAGACCCAAGATAAAGTCTTATAATACCATTTCCACTATTTCAGATAATCTTGAGCCTTCTTCTTCTACTACTTTAAGTAATTTGGATCCTTCATGATGAAGGCCATGAACCAAAATTGGCTTATCAAAAAAGGATCAATAAGACTAGCATAGGCCCAGTCCACTAAGAGGGGTCATTACTTAATTAATTAATTAGTCACATGTTAAATAAAGGTATTGTGGTCATGTCACATGCCAAATCTTGTCTTTTAGGAAGTTTTATCTTGAGAAGATCAAGTTGATTGTGATTTGCTTAATTTTCAAGGCTTTACATTATTATTATTATTATTATTATTATTATTTGAATAGCAAGGGTCTACATTATATTACTTTTATCAATCATTAAACCAAGGTTTAAAAAACCGGACTTGGGACCCCACTCGTTCATGGCCGAGTCCGAGTCGACTCGCCGAGTCGCATGGGACTCGGTCAAGTCGGGCCGAGTCCTAACATCAGAGGACTCGGCCGAGTCCTAATGCGACTCGGCCGAGTCTCATGGGACTCGGCCGAGTTGCATGATTCGAGTCTAAGTCGACTCAGACTCGGCCGATTTTTTAAACCATGCATTAAACCTTTAAAGGAAACCATGCATGCATGAGAGTACAGAATTATGTTCACAAATCTAAAATTTTACCATACCAAACTCAATTACATAACCTTTTTATTTTCCTTTTTTGATCGATTACATGATTTGAACGCACAACCTCAAGGTTGTAAAAATAAGCATGTTCCACCATCCGCAAGCACTTGTCCACTAAATTACATTAATTATAAACATATATTTGCAAATATGGTTCCCAAAAGACTCAAGACCCATTAGGATGAATCCTAAAAGAAATGTGGAACATGTATAACAGACATTGTAGAAGAGAAACTTACTAAATCAAGCAACCTATTAGAAATGTAAAGACTTACATTGAAAAGCTCAATAAGGACAAACCGTATTGAGGCGTAAAGCTCTACAATATCTGGACTACCGCATAGGTTTCGTGGACCAAATTGTTGGCATTGATCGGGCAATATCCACACTAAAATTGGGATGACCACTGAGTTTAAAATAAATATACTGCAATTGCAAATGTAGAAGTATTAAATGATTGAATTATGAGCATGCGCTGGATGAATTGATGAACCACGTTTTTAAATAAATATAATCTAGTAGAAAATATAGAGAAATGAAATAATTGAAATCTAAACCATATAATAGGTGATATGATGCAATATATATGTGGAAAAAAAAAACATGAGGAAGCACATCATAAAGCCCAAGAACAGGCACAATTCGTCTAGGCCCAATAAGACCAACATCATTTGCAAGAAGGCCATAGCACGCAATTTTTCTTTTATTCTCCCAATGCTCTTTCCAACTTAGTTAGACCCATGTTAAATATCATTGTCCTTTCTGAATCAATAGTCATTTGGTAATTTTGGTAATTTTTTCATATAAAAAATGGTTTTAGCACTTGGCCGAGTCTTGGCTATTAACTATGTCTTTGTGCAACTTGGCCAAGACGTAACACACTCCATGGTCACCAAGTTTATGATTAATACCAAGTTCAAAAACCATGATTATATTCAATAAAGTATTGAGAAAGTCTCTTCGGATATCATTTGTTGATGATTACTTCTCTCTACCCTCCAACAAGCAAGTGGCTTATTTAGTGAGGATTCTCTACTTAGGCATCAATTTCAAAATCTATTGAAGAATAATGACGGATTTACCCCAATCAACAGCATCTACCAATACCCATCAACGACTCATGTCCGCTATCTCTGATCACCACACTCTTTGTTTTCCAATTTTTCACATTTTCTTTGATATGTGATAATTTAAGACCATTTGGTTTGTGACTTTTGAGCTTGTTTGGTAGTGTTTAAGAGATCTTGCAAACTTGATTGAGTTAATGCAGACAGTTGAGTGTGTCCAATTGTAAGAAACCATGTACCAACCCAAAAGCTTAAGCTGATAGATGGAAGGCCCAAACAGGTATATGAACACATGTCTAACTCGGGACTTAGGCGATGTGGGATGTGAGCAACACTCCCCCTCACGCGCAAGCCCAATAGATTTCATGGACGGGCCTGCCACGTGGGCTAAACAAGAACGACAAGAGCTACGTGAGCTACACAAGGATGACGGGATCGAATCCCGCTCTGATACCATGTAAGAAACCATGTACCAACCCAAAAGCTTAAGCTGATAGGTGGAAGGCCCAAATAGGCATATGAACACATGTCCAACTCACGACTTAGGTGATGTGGGATGTGGGCAACACCAACAACTCAGGTGGGAATTTATTAGGATAAAGATGTAATTGTGTAGCACTTTGACATAGTTGGAAAATGGCAGAAATAAGTGCAAGTCAATGAGCAACTATGATATTTCCAATTCCCCACCTAGTAATCATCTCGAGTTTTTCTCAAGAAAATTGGTCATTTCAGCCAATCATTGTTAAGTTAAATTGCTTGAATTATTCAACGTGGAAATTTTCTACTTAGGGATCAACTCCAACATCTTTGCAGAATAATGATTGATTTATGCCAATCAAAGGCATCTACCAATAGCCATCAGACAAGTAAACCAAAATCCTTAGGATTTTTGTGAGAAATTACCAAACTCTAATTAAGGGTCAAAGATTAAGGACCACTCAAATTAGAAGGGGCAATCTCTAATAGAGAGCAAAGATTGTTGCCTACTACACTATATAAAGGCTGTAATGTTCTTCAAAGAATATTAATGAAGGAACATCTTTCTCTATTCCTAGAAATAGAGTTGGTGTAAAACTCTTTCTCTTAGCCATATATGAAGACACCTTGGCATCTACAATGTGTAATCCATTGGCATGGCTCGAAGATGTGTGTGCGGATGTGAAATCCATTGGCATGGCTCCAAGATGTGTGTGAAGACTCCACATCGTTCCACCCTCCATTAATTTGGTGCTCTCCATGAAAGGAATGACAATCTTCAGCATCCTACTTCTCATTGGCAAATGCTTTTGGTTGTAAAGTTGGGAAGTTCTCTTCTAAATATTTGGGGGTGCCTTTATGTTTGGGGCTACTTAAGAAAGGTTTATGGGACTTGGTGGTTGAGCGTATTGATAAAAAGTTTAGCTGTTGGAAGAGGATGTATTTGTCTTTGGGAGGGCACATTACTTTAATAAAGTTTGTTCTTTCTAGTTTACCAATTTAATATTTGTCTTGTTTCAAATGTACTAAAAGTGTGCTTCTGCGGATTGAAAATTTTCAGCGTGATTTTCTTTGGAATGATGCTATGGAGAAAAGGAAGTATCATTTGGTTAGATGGGAAATTTTGTTCTCCTATTTCTCAAGGTGGTCTGGGTATTCGTTCAATCGAGAAAGTCGATAAAGCCCTTCTTGGGAAGTGGTTATGGAGGGTGGGAGAACCTGATGGAGGCTTGTGGAGACAAATTTAGATTAGTAAATATCAATTGGGTAATTAAGGATGGTGTGTGTAGAATAAGGATTATAAGATTTCGGGAATATGGAAATCTGTTCTTTCTGTTAAGGCTGACTTTGATTTACAGATCCATTGTAGGTTTCATGATGGTCAACGGGTTAGCTTTTGGCATGATGAATGGTGTGGGCAAAATGTGTTGCATCATCTCTTTCCTAATCTTTTTTTGTTGGATAGAAGGCCAAAGGGGACTGTTGCTGATCATTTTGCTTTTAGAGGAGACTGTATGTCTTGGGATTTTTGTTTTCGGAGGCACTTAACCGATAGAGAAATTTCTAACTTTACCAATATGCTTTGTATGCTATATAAGATTTATTTATCCATTGGGGGGGGCGGGGGGGGCGGGGTGGGGGGGGAGCTAAAAGGGTTTGGAAACCTGATGTTATAGGTAGCTTTTTGGTCAAGTCTTTCTTTAATAGCTTGACTGAAACTTCTGATAAGAGTGGCTGGTTGGCACAGTTTTTGGGATCCTTCAATACTTCCTCCAAGAGTTTTAGCGTGTTGCTGGATTGCTAGGTGGCATAAGATTTTGACTATTGACAAACTACGTCGACGAACCCATATTATAGTTAATGGGTGCCCTATGTGTTTAAAACATGAGTCGCCGGTGCATCATTTGATGATCCATTGTCCTTTGCTTATGGAGTGTGGATCGCTATCCTTGACATGTTTGGTATGCAGTGGGTCATGCCTAGGGCAGTTGATGACCTTTTTAATCGATGGTGATTTGGGTGCAAGTATATTCGCGGTAGAATCTTATGGAAATTTGTGTCATATGCTACACTCTGGAAGCTTTGGCTGGAGAGGAATAATAGATTATTTAGAAATAAAAGTAGGTATGTGAATGAGGTTGTTCGGTCTATTGTTTTTTCTGATTCGGAGTGGGTACGGAAAAAAAAAAAAGGAGTTTGAAGGTGTTAATCTGAGCGATCTCAATATATATTGGGTAGAAGTTTTGAGAGGAGGTTGGAATGCTAAACCTGTGAATAGAGTGCTTTGGTCGAATCCTCCATTGGGCATTCTAAAGTTAAATTTTGATGGAAGTTTTGTCCATTCTCTTAGAAGAGGTGGAATTGGGGGTGTTATTAGAGATTGGTCTGGCGTGGTTGTTCGAAGCTATTCAGGGCCTGTGGATTCGATTGATGCTAATGACGCTGGACTTTTTGCTCTTTTGATTGGCTGTCATGAGTTGCGTTGGATGGGATGTGTCAATGTAATTCTTGAAGGCGATACATTTTCAGTTATTCAATGGTGTTCTAGCAAGTCTTCTCATCCATGGAGGCTAGCGGATTGGGTAGAGGAGGTGCAGGATATTTCTTTTCAATTGGGTGCTTGCTTCAATCATATTTTAAGAGAAGACAATGCCATGGCAGATGCTCTTGCAAGGGAGGGTGGTTTTCTTTCTTCTCTTACTTTTGATGTATAGTATCATCTTTTGTTCCGTAGTTCTCTTTTTTGGAGTTTTTGTTTGAGCTAGAGCAAGTTGTGGCTAGTCCTGTTTTGTTTCTTTTCGTTGCTTAAATAAAATTTTATCATTATCAAAAATAAAAAATAAAAAATAAAAATCTTCAGCATCCTGCTGCTTCCAAGGAAGCATTTAATTTTGCTTAGTCAAACTCTAACAAAGACGAATACCTCCACTTCTTATGATGCTCATGTGGCGGGTATGTATGTTATATGAACTATGTAGATCATATTTTCAAATCAATTCCATTAAATGAACATAAATAGTTAATGGCTCTCTGCTCAAGACTAAAGGATAAGGAGCTAATTTGGAAACTCCATCCTTACAATTATATTTAGCTCTTCATGTTGCAAACCTTTCACTGATCTCCTTTCTATCAGGCATTTGACAAAGTCGTGGACATAATGATCAAGGATTGACTCTAGAGAGAGAGACCCATCTCCGAATACAAATGTTGTTTGTCAGTCCACATCCAAAGTCACTAAGTAAGTCTTGTTATATGACATGCACACACAAATCATGTGCCTTAATATGAGTGTTAAGTATGCTCACCCTGGCTTATCAGAGGAAGCATCAAGAAAGATTGAACAAAATAAAAATAAGTCTTCCTTTTCCCTTAATAGGAATCCACTTAACAACATTCCCAATACAGGTGGTAATTTAAAGAGCCCTAGCAAACAATCCAAAACAGAAGTCATAATAAGAACACTTCAAATTAAACTGGATTCTGGTCTAAATGGATGAAATCATGGTAACACTTCCAATTCTCAATCTAAAAAAAAAAAAAAAAACCCTAAGAACAAACAAATTCTTTCCCACATAACCTCAACATGAAAATCAAGAAGAAACTTAAATTAAAACCAAAAGAGATAGAGAGAAAGAGTAATAATCCCTTGGCATTGAAATCCCTAACTTTTTGAGAGAGATTCAAAGTTGTATGAATCCGAAATCGGAAGATAAGGTAGAGAGATTGAGGAAAACGCATTAGAGGCATCAATTACCTTCCTAAGAAAATCAGACCGTTCAAGAGAAAGCACTCCCCCGTTCGGATCGACAGCTTCCGAGAGCTGCAAAACGAGAAAAAAAAAAGTTAAATAAATGGAGATAGAGAGAGGAGGAGGAGGAAGAAGAAGAGCATGTAAAAAAGAAAAGGTACTTGGTGCAGAAGAAAAGGACCCTGTGAAAGCAACAAGCCTCTCTAAAACCAGCGAGCCACGGGAGGACCACCGGCTTAACGTACTCGCGCAGAGGGAGTTCCATAGAAAGAGGGTTTTTTATTTTTGATGCTTCTTGCATCGTGAATTGGAGAGGAGGAAGAAGAGAACCAGACGATGAGTTCTACAAAGGAACGGTATCAAACGAAAAATCTCTCTTTTCGTGCACTCCTAAGAAAACTCTCCAGCGTTGGCTTTTCAAGTTCGGAGACAACTTTAAAACCTTCACGAGCCGAAATACCTCGTGACACCGGAGAGTCCGGACTCTCTTAGCCGATATCTATATATATTATTATTATTATTATTACCACCACCACCACCATATAATAAATAAATTACTATTACTTATACCTACCATATAATAAAAGCAGCAGTTTTCCTCGACTCATCTATACCCCTTATATAAAAGAGAGTAATGGGGGCCATTAAAATGAAAAATGACATTACAGCTGCTCAAAAACGATGCAAGATTCTTTTATCTCCTAATCCTTATCTCCTCATATCTCCTAATCCTTAGCTCCTTATATCTTCTTCTTTTGAAGATAACAACCCTTTGGAGAATTTCAGAGTTTCATCTCCCCTGTCCCCATCTCTCCATCTAAGCTGGAAGGTAATTTTTCTTACTAAAACCCTTTTTTTTTTCTTGATTGCTTTATCTTCATGGTTTCTTATCGCATCTTCTTAAGCTAGATCCCCTCTTAAAAAGAAACAAATAATTCCACAGTTTCATCTCTCCTATCCCCATCTCTCCATCTACATTCAAAGGTGATTTTTCTTACTGAAAACCCTTTTCTTCTCTTCATTGCTTTATGTTCATGTCTTCTCATTTCATCTTCTTAAAATTATTTTTTATGCCGTAATCCTTATTTCACGTATGTACACACCCCAAGTGAAGCACGTGCATGCAACCTAATATAACCTTCTGGTTGAACATCTTAATCAAAAAAAAATTCCGACTGGCATTTGGGGATTTCCACTTTGCCCCATTTCATCTCCAGATTGCAACTTTTCATTCTTCTCCATCCAAACCTCCTCCATGGCATTCCTTCAATTTACATAAAGGCAGCAGTTTTGTCGACTCATCTATCCCCCTTATATAAAAGAGAGTATTGGGGCCCATGAAGATGAAAGATGACATTACAGCTACTCAAAATGATGCAAGATCCTTTTATCTCCTAATCATTATCTCCTTATATCTCCTAATCCTTATCTCCTAATCCTTAGCTCCTTATATCTTCTTCCTTAGAAGATAACAACCCTCTAGAGAATTTCAGAGTTTCGTCTACCCTGTCCCCATCTCTCCGTCTAAGCTGAAAGGTAATTTTTCTTACTAAAATCCTTTTCTTTTCTTGATTGCTTTATCTTCATGGTTTCTTATTGCATCTTCTTAAGCCGGATCCCCTCTTAAAAAGAAACAAAGAATTCCACAGTTTCATCTCTCCTATCCCCACCTCTCCATCTAAATTCAAAGGTGATTTTTCTTACTTAAAACCCTTTTCTTTTCTTCATTGCTCTATGTTCATGTCTTCTCATTTCATCTTCTTAAATTTATTTTTTATGCCGTAATCCTTATTTCACGTATGTACACACCCCAAGTGAAGCACGTGCATGCAACCTAATATAACCTTCTGGTTGAACATCTTAATCAAAAAAAAATTCCAACTGGCATTTGGGGATTTCCACTTTGCCCCATTTCATCTCCAGATTGCAACTTTTCATTCTTCTCTATCCAAACCTCCTCCATGGCATTCCTTCAATTTACATAAAGGCAGCAATTTCGTCGACTCATCTATCCCCCTTATATAAAAGAGAGTACTGGGGCCCATGAAGATGAAAGATGACATTACAGCTACTCAAAATGATTCAAGATCCTTTTATCTCCTAATCCTTATCTCCTTATATCTCCTAATCCTTAGCTCCTTATATCTTCTTCCTTAGAAGATAACAACCCTCTGGAGAATTTCAGAGTTTCGTCTACCCTGTCCCCATCTCTCCGTCTAAGCTGAAAGGTAATTTTTCTTACTAAAACCCTTTTCTTTTCTTGATTGCTTTATCTTTATGGTTTCTTATTGCATCTTCTTAAGCCGGATTCCCTGTTAAAAAGAAACAAAGAATTCCACAGTTTCATCTCTCCTATCCCCATCTCTCCATCTAAATTCAAAGGTGATTTTTCTTACTGAAAACCCTTTTCTTTTCTTCATTGCTCTATGTTCATGTCTTCTCATTTCATCTTCTTAAATTTTTTTTTCTGTAATCCTAATTTCACGTATGTACACACCCCAAGTGAAGCACGTGCATGCAACCCAATATAACCTTCTGGTTGAACATCTTAATTAAAAAAAAAATTTCCGACCAGCATTTGGGGATTTCCACTTTGCCCCATTTCATCTCCAGATTGCAACTTTTCGTTCTTCTCCACCCAAACCTCCTCCATGGCATTCCTTCAATTCACATAAAAGCAGCAGTTTTCGTCGACTCATCTATTCCCCTTATATAAAAGAGAGTAATGGGGCCCATTAAGATGAAAGATGACATTACAGCTACTCAAAACAATGCAAGATCCTTTTATCTCCTAATCCTTGTCTGCTTATATCTCCTAATCCTTAGCTCCTTATATCTTCTTCCTTAGAAGATAACAACCCTCTAGAGAATTTCAGAGTTTCGTCTACCCTGTCCCCATCTCTCCGTCTAAGCTGAAAGGTAATTTTTCCTACTAAAACCCTTTTCTTTTCTTGATTGCTTTATCTTCATGGTTTCTTATTACATCTTCTTAAGCCGGATCCCCTCTTAAAAAGAAACAAAGAATTCCACAGTTTCATCTCTCCTATCCCCACCTCTCCATCTAAATTCAAAGGTGATTTTTCTTAATGAAAACCCTTTTCTTTTCTTCATTGCTCTATGTTCATGTCTTCTCATTTCATCTTCTTAAATTTTTTTTTCTGTAATCCTTATTTCACATATGTACACACCCCAAGTGAAGCACGTGCATGCAACCCAATATAACCTTCTGGTTGAACATCTTAATCAAAAAAAAAATTTCCGACTGGCATTTGGGGATTTCCACTTTGCCCCATTTCATCTCCAGATTGCAACTTTTCATTCTTCTCCACCCAAACCTCCTCCATGGCATTCCTTCAATTCACATAAAAGCAGCAGTTTTCGTCGACTCATCTATACCCCTTATATAAAAGAGAGTAATGGGGCCCATTAAGATGAAAGATGACATTACAGCTACTCAAAACAATGCAAGATCCTTTTATCTCCTAATCCTTGTCTGCTTATATCTCCTAATCCTTAGCTCCTTATATCTTCTTCCTTAGAAGATAACAACCCTCTAGAGAATTTCAGAGTTTCGTCTCCCCTGTCCCCATCTCTCCGTCTAAGCTGAAAGGTAATTTTTCTTACTAAAACCCTTTTCTTTTCTTGATTGCTTTATCTTCATGGTTTCTTATTGCATCTTCTTAAGCCGGATCCCCTCTTAAAAAGAAAACAAAGAATTCCACAGTTTCATCTCTCCTATCCCCATCTCTCCATCTAAATTCAAAGGTGATTTTTCTTACTGAAAACCCTTGTCTTTTCTTCATTGCTTTATGTTCATGTCGTCTTAAATTTTTTTTTTTTTTTTTTTTGCTGTAATCCTTATTTCACGTATGTACACACCCAAAGTGAGGCACGTGCATGCAACCCTATATAACCTTCTGGTTGAACATCTTAATTAAAAAAAAAAAAAAAATCCGACTGGCATTTGGGGATTTCCACTTTGCCCCATTTCATCTCCAGATTGCAACTTTTCGTTCTTCTCCATCCAAACCTCCACCATGGCATTCCTTCAATTTAAATAGAAGCGGTTACTCAAACATATCTTTTGCTAAGAAGATGCTTCAATGTAGCGGGCGGAACAGAGATGGGCTACAGGAGATGAGCATTGCCTTAGTTTAATCACTTAATAAAAAATTATCTATTTATATTGTATCTGATTTTTAATGTTAATAAAATACTTCAATTTTATTTGGGCAGTGAATTGAAGTTGATTTTTGCCCTGCAGCTCATCCGGTAAGCGATTTGATAATGGACATGTATCATGAAAAAGAAAATAATTAAATATCTGCAGTAAAACCACTTTGCTCGATTTCATCTCCAAATAACAACTTTCCATTTTTTCTCCATCCAAACCCTCCTCTACGAGACTCCTTCAGTTTAAATACAAGCAGTTGCTCAAACAAATCTTATTGTTAAGAAAATGCTTCAATATAGGGGTGGAACAGAGATGGGCTACAGGGGATGAGTATTGCCTTAGTTTAATTATTTGTTAAAAAGTTATCTATTTATATTTTATCTTCTTTTTAATGCTAATAAAATGCTTCAATTTTATTTGGGAAGTGAATTGAAGTTGGTATTTGCATCTGTCACAACATCTCCTGCTTCTCCTTCTCGTGCATTTGTGGCCAATGCTCAACCGTAAGCTTTTCCTGTAATTTCAGTCCAATCAATGAATGTAATCAAATGTTGTAATTTACTCGAATAATCTTGTAATTTATATGGATGATCATTTTATGGTAGATGTATTACTTGGTTTATTATTATTAGTTTTGTACCAAGCTTTAATATGATGTTACTTCCCGTCTCAATCTAAAGATTTTTCATTCTAGATGTTATTTTAGTTTGAAATATGTACGTGGCACCAAAAAGCTTTGAGGTGGAAAAAGCAAAGTTGAAGATAGGAATGGGCATTTTTTCTTATTTTGCATTTGTGTTTCAAGCTACACTCATCCAAGTTTGTAATCGAATACTCTGTCATGGATATTGAATTTATCTTTATCATTTTAAATAATATTCTACAATGATTGCATTTTTTTTTCTAACATCATTGGAATCTGCACTAAAAGAATTTCATTCTTTTGCCTTATAAATCTGTTCTCCATTGTTTTTTCGTAATTTATGTATTAGGTTTCAAGGTCTTGAAAAAAACTTCTACCTAAAGACGATGGTGTGCATTAATGGAAATGTCATTTGTTACATAGTTATCTGAATTGGTAAGTGATTTTGTCCTCTTTTCAGAACCATTCTCTTAAACATAATTTTCATCTTCTTAAAAAATTTAATCATTGTGTATATGAAATGCCCCCAACAACATTCATGAGAAATGGCGGATTAAAGGGAATATATTACTGATAGAGATATATGTGCATGCTTTTATATTTTTGCATCAAGCAAAGTTCAATTACATTTTAATGCAATCTATGCAGGGAATGAAAGATCCCAACCTTCATAAATCAGTGTGAGATGAATGCTCTAGATCAATTGTAGGGTTATGAAGTGGCAGAAGAAGCCCAGCTAGCGGTTCATAGCGCTATGTGCAATAATACATGGTCTAACGAGTTACATTCCTAATATCTTATTTACTCATATAAGCTGGGTGTATACATCATTATCAATATTCCACCAAAATGCATGTCTTCTACAAGTTTAGGGGAAGGTACTTGTCAACAAACGTATTTATGTTACACTTTAAGTGCAAGGTACTTGTCAAGCTATTGATGCCTTTTGAGTTACATTACATATTATAATCTATTACAATCATCCGAAAAAGAAATTTTTGGTTCTTTATTGATTCTTGGTGATGGCCAAAGCATTCATTAGATCAAAAGTTATACGTTTTGAAATCTAAAATGGCTTTCTATTGTTGGTTATTAATACCTTTATAATGATAACTCAAAAGAAATACAACGCAGAACATCAGCACTTCGACTAATTGAATACTCTTGCAGGGGCAAGTTTGTTTTTAAAGACTTTTAATGCTTTCCCTTTTAAACTTAAGAGTTATTAAAGAAAGTTTTGAAACTATCCATGGAAAAAGCCTTAATGATTATTAAAGAATGTAAATAGTAATCATCATTGTCTTGCCTTAATATTGGAATTAGATCGTAAATATTAGTTTTCCATGATATCAGTATACATACAAGGAATATATATAAATCTAAAAAAATAAAGACATTTCTAAAACAATCCTATCACGCCATTCTGCATCAGATTTGGTCAATTTGAAATCGTATAACACATCTGGTTATTGATCAATTTTTCCCATTTATTTTCAATCCTCCAGCATTCCTAACTTTAGTGCAAGCCCTCCCAACTTCCTGAGTAGATAGTATTCCTCACCACCGGCCGGACTGTCGGTGGAAGGCGTCTTGAAGATCTCATCCATTCTAAGCCATTCTGTTGGTTTACATATGGCATTTCTTAACGAAGGCCATGATGTCTTTCTTAATATTCTCTTGTAAGAGCTGAATGAAGGCAATTTAGGAGGCCATTATATCATAGACTTAACCTCTGCCCGGTTCAATTCACATTCTAGCTGGTCAATATCCTGTACTTCATTGTACTTTATCATCCAACACTTCAAGTGAAGTTTGTGTCACTTAATTCTCCACAACTCAATTGCTTTTAAGTTCTTGCTTTTGATCCTTTTAACACTGCCCAATCACATGTCCCCTGTTATCTGTAATTCTGTATGCAGTGACGTTATAATAATTTTCCCTTTGGTATTCATTCAGAGGAAGTGTCTATCAGATCTCATACTTATTATCATTTTGTCAAGTGGGTTATGAATTGTGTAGAGTTTTTTACTAGATTGTTGCTTTTATGCTCATAGTAGATATTATATTATCAGCGCTAGACTTATGGCTTAAGCTTCTACAGTGGTTTTAAATATTGAGCCAAGTGTTTCCAACAGAAAGATCTTTACAAATCAGTCGTAAAAGAGGTGCAGTGATGCACTTTTCTCATTGCCTCATTTTATGATTTATTTATATATTAGAGAGATTGTATGTTTATGGTTTCTGTTTTGGCACAATGTGGATGACTTTCTTGTTTTAATTGAACTTAAACCATGTATTTGGACCTTAATTTCTTTTTTTTTTTCTAGGAATTTTATAGGTTGTAATGGACATCAAAACAACATGAAATCACTAAATTTGAATGGCTACTTATATTTCCAAGGGATCCATCGTGCTATTTTGTTTACTAAATTTTCTTTTGTTGTAGGTTATTGGGGAATATGGGTGGTGAAGCTGAAGAAGATTGCAAACTAGCTCAACTAGGTTCATACTATTCAAAGAAAATTTTAGAATTGCACTTACACAGTACTATTATTTTTCTCTAATTATTACAATTAAGCAATACAATTGAGTTTTTAGGAAGTTACAATTAGTCTGGAGTTTTTTTTAGTATTCGGTCCACTCACTGCTAGCAACATCATTTCTTGTTGATTTGGTTGGGTTCTGGTTATTTAGTATGCCAAAATTCTTGAATAAAATGTGATCTACATGCATCCATTTGGACTATTAATTTCTTCCTTCTTGCCCAATATTGACATTATTATGAATTCATCTTTCATGCCCTTTTGTTGTTTCAAATTATGTTAGTGTAGTTGTGTGTTCTGTAATCATAATACCGGTTGATGATGCTAGCAAGTAGCAACCTTTACATGACTGCTATTGATTGCACTTCTGTTGTTTGTATCATTGTGGCTCTCTCTCTCTCTCTCTCTATATATATATATATATATTTATCTATTCCCATATGAAGATGAATTGGAAAGTTAATTGTGAATTACATCGGACATCTCAGTTGTTGTGTGTTTAAATCTAGCTGTACGGATTTATTCGATTGTAACACAATTAATAGTAGCCTCGCTTAACAGTCCATGGATACAAAATTAGAATGTAATAAAACTGATTTATGATATCCACTAACAGAAATGCCACAAATTTGGATGGATTTATTAAGTCTTCATCTTATTCACAACGAAAAATTAAATTTGAGTTCAAAATTTGGTGGTTGTGTTAACTTAATTCAAGAGATCATTTTGAGTTGTTACTCTAACTATCATTTTGAGTTATCAATCTTGCTCCTTTCCATGGTGTTCAGATTTCTTTGTATTCATTTGACTGCCATTTGGTGCTTCTCAATATGAATTTGGTACTTATTTCATGCTAGGTTTCAATCAAATTTTAATGAAAAAAAAGGTCTTAATAATTTATCTATATTGAAATTGGTCAGTTTTTTGCAACTTTTTTCCAGCCATTTTCCTTCCATGTATCTATTATTCAATCTTCTTTAACTTTTTTCTATTGAAACTTCTTCTGAATTTTATAAGAACAATGAGTGATTTTAAATTGCTAAATTTGCCAAAAAATTTAAGTTGGTAAGTCTCCATTGGGATAATTACCATGAATTTTCCAATAACTTTATTTTCTCATATTATCTTAGTGAAACTCTGTTTCCCTACACGTGCATTGCACGTGCAGGCTCCACTAGCCATATATAAAAGCAGCAGTTTTACATGCTTGTCGTTGACTCCTTCATTTGTCATTTTTTGCATTTTTCTATCCCATACCCATAATAAGAAACGGAAGTTTCTCCTTCGGGTAATTCTAAATGCACCCACCCTAATTTCTGAGCCAACCCACCTACTGAGCTCACCTACAACAAAAACATGAACTCTTCATTTTTGCTGAGCCCACCCACCAAAGATTACAAGACTACCCTTCTCCTTCTCCTTCTACATCTTCCCTTCTCCCTCATTTCCGTCGACACAGTCTGTCCCAGTTGACGACGCCATTTCCAAGTCCAACGCAAAGGCAGAGGTTGACTTCATCTTCATTGGAAGAACAATGTCATTTCTAAAGCTTCATCTTCATTTCTCCAGGTACATCTTCATCTTCAACTTCTTCCATTTTTTTTTCCTCCTTTGTTAATCTTTTTTTCAACTCAATAAACATGTAATGCAAATGGATTGAATGCCTGCAAATGGAATGGAGTGTGCGGGTTGCAATTGGGAGGAAAATCTAGTTGAATGGAATGGAGAAGGGAAATCAGTGATGGTTGAAGTGAAAAATCAAAAACTTGATTCGCGTCCTGCACGGAAACGCAGATCCGTGCACATTTCAATGTGCACAGAAATTCGATGTAGAGCAAAAAAACTTTGCACGGAGATTAGAATCCGTGCGTTGTGCATATGCACGGTGATTCAAATCCGTGCAAATTGAATATGCAAGGAGATTAAAATCCGTACAGATTGCATTTGCATGGAGCTTCAAATCTGTGCGCTTCTATATATGCACGGAACTGCAAATCTGTGTAGGTTGCATTTGCATAGAGTTTCACATTCGTGCAGTTTGATATATGCACTGCTAATAAACTCCGTGCAGTATGTTTACAAGCTAATCCGAATGATGTATATATTTCAGCATGCCGCCAAGACGAGTTCGTCGTGCTAGTTCTTCGACCTCGAGGAGTGATTGCGCTATTAGTAGTCCATCGACCTCGCGGGGTCGAAGTGGTGTGGTGAGCTCATCCACCGCAGATAGTCATAGGCCTACGGCGTTAGAGCGGAGACGCAAGGCGCGACAGGATCCAAGTCTAGATCCGATAGAGGAGTCAGAAGCGGATGTAGCCTCTCAAGAGCCTACAGATGATGATATTGCTGATGAGGATGCACATCCGCTCATTCCAAAGGAGAGGGTGGACGAGGATCATCAAGCTGGTCCTATTCCAAGTGGTCCAGAGGATCTATCTGTCCTTATCGGCTTTAGGACGCACATAGCTTTGTCGATATGGGAAGGGGAGGTATGACATTCATTCTGACAATGTGTTAATTATTCATTTTTCTTATTGGAATTGTTAAAATCAAATTTTTTTGATGTTTTCTTACAATGTGCAGGATCGTTATGCTCTTAAGTGTGTAAGTCATTAGCCTAAGTTGAAATCATGGTATCTACCGCAGCTGGGTGAAGATAGTCATGTTCCTGGATTTCATGCGATTATAGAGGAGTCCGGCTTGGCACCACTTTGGATGCACTTATCATACCGCCATATCGACTGGGCTTTGGTGTCGGCATTTGTAGAGAGATGGCAGCCTGAGACTAACACTTTCCACTTACCATTTGGTGAGATGACGATCACATTGGATGACGTCAGTGCTATTATTGGCATTCAAGTTGTTGGTACACCCGTCCACACACCGACTCAGCTGTCTTTTACTGATCAGATTTCATTGTTGGAGAGTGGATTGGGGGTGGATAGAGGGGCTGCCAATGCAGAGTTGTCCTTGGCTCGCGGTGGGGTGGTTAGATTGTCATGGATCAAACAGATGTGCAGTGATGTGACTCCTCAGTCGTCTGCACGGCGGATAGAGTGTGTTGCCAGAGGCTACCTCTTATATTTATTGGGTTGCACACTCTTTGTCTAAAAGTCCGCGACTAGAGTCCCCATCTTCTACTTAGAGTTATTGATGGACGTTAGGAATATTCGACATTATGCATGGGGGGCTGCTGCGTTGGCGTATTTTTATCGCCAGCTGGGACAGGCGACGAGGATAGATGTTCGACAGATTGCCGGATATCTCACACTGCTGCAGGTATCTCACGCGTATATATATGTAACACTTTGGTATCGCTAGATTTGTTAATTCATATATTATGCTTGTACAGGGCTGGGTATACGAGCACTTCCCCTTTGCTCGTCCGCGTGCAAATATTGGATATACTACAGGCGAGCCACTTGCACGTCGATGGTATCCTTCCAGCAGTTCGGGCAACATGATGGAGAGTATACAGTTGATACGTGAGAGGCTGGATTGTATCCATCCAAGCGAGGTGAATAGACATACCTATCTAATAGTTACTATATATTGAAGTCATTATTATTAACTTATTGTTCTCTGTTTTTTTTTTCACAGGTAGCTTGGGACCCCTATGCTAGTGTGAGGGCTCACCATTCCTTCCACCAGATATCATTTTTTTGTGGATGCTTGAGATCGATGGATATCATAGAACCCTATCATCCACAAAGGGTTCTTCGTCAGTTTGGGAACGTGCAGACAATCCCACCTCCACCGCATGCCCTATTTGTGCATCTTGAGGAGCGACTGCTGCTAGTTATAGGGTCTCCTACCAATTCCTGGATCAGTTCTGGATTACGTGGGGTAACCATATATTATCCTCAGAGCACCGCGGGAGTTGTGCGACGCATGCATGATTATCTTCATTGGTTTCGGAGGATCTCGCATGTACAGGTTCAGAACCCAGTTCGCTATTCACATTTTGACCCCCACCAGGGCGCTGATGATCCTACTCCCATGACGGTGAGATTATTTAATTTGAGGATTTCCCCTTGATGGTATATGCATGCTTAACCCTTTTACTAAATTCATATCTTGTTCAGCTGATACAGGTCCACTGAGCTGTGAGTCATCTCTGTGCCACGATTGCACGAACAGGACAGCCAGCTGACGTGTATTACCGTGCATTACAGACTACACTCGAGATTTTAGAAGACTCGCCGATTACATACAGGCGTCGTCTACAAGGACCGTAGTCGGGTTTTATGGGTGTCATGTATTTTGTTGGTTGACAGTTGAACTATGTTTTATTTTTTGTGGATGAAATTTAATGTAGATTGAACTATGATGCCGGATGAAGTTGGTTACCAATTTGTTTTTATAAGTATGCATGTTGATCAAAGTAGAAATGGTGATCCAAAATTTTGCACAAAAAATATAAAATAACATTACATTAAGCAGGATATACAATAAAGATCAACAAAGTCAATCGCTATCTAGATGAATCGTCTCCTGCGTAGCAACAGAGTCCCCTATGATGTCTTTAAACTGCTCGATATTCATAGCATAAGGAAGTTCCCATCCCGTTGCACATGGTGCATGATATTTGTGCCAATTTGTAGCAATGGGGGGCATGGGAGATCCAGATGCGAAGAACACTTGGACAAAATGGTTTCCATTGACGAACCCAATTGTGAAGACTTTGCAGGAAGGCACTGGAATCGGGGGTGACCTTAGAGGTAGGAAAGTAAGGCACTGATGCAGGGATATGTGTATCAATACACCATTATAAAATGATGCTATCAAGTGCCCCATATCCGGAATTGACATCCAACGATCAAATGATGGATTGCTATCAAAGTATGATAATGCGTAATATATCTCACCAACCTTGTGCTCTCCTCCATATAGCAAGGTATAATATTCATGATATTTTTGCAATTCATTGCTCAAATCTATCCTGACTTGAACCCAATTTTCCTCACCCATGCCCAAAAGTCTGGCTACACATCTAAAGCCACAATTACCATCAGCTGCAACATCCTTAATATGTTGAATAAATGGTCTGAGAGTCTGAGGAAGCGAGTCAACATAAGATGTAGACAATCCCGATCGAATCCGACGAACACCTAACTTCTCTTTCTTCTTTGTCATCACCGTATTGCTTATGTTTGGTGTTGCAATTTATTGAATGGGGAGTGCATACTCAAAAGCAGATGGATCTTGACGAGTAGAACTATCCGACATCTTCTTCTTCGATGTGGATCGACTCCGATTATTCAACTTGACGTCCGGTTTAAGAAGATAGGTGGATGAAGGGTTTGCCACTTCTTTTAGTTGTTTCAATATCTGTATATTACCCATTTGATCACTATCCTTAAATCTCTTTGCGATCAACTCGAACTCGGCAGTGGTGGTCAATTCAGTGGTTTCCACGACCATAGTGGGTGTCAAATCAAGCTTCCTCCAATGGTGGTGTATACATGTCAGGGGTATGGGATAGCCTAAGAGTTGATACTCGGCGATCTCATGTGCACATGGTAATCCATGAGTCATTCGAATGACGCATCCACATCCAGCAGAGTCTGTACTGATATAATCAGCTCTCATCGACTCATTTAACACTATATCCAAACCATTTCGAGATATAAATCCTCTCAACTCGCGAAACAGGGCTGGTTTGAACTTATGTTGCACTTGCACGGTATTCAAACTCTTCTCGAAAGACGCTTTTATCTCCGTAAAGAGCAACTCGAGCAAGGCATGGATAACCATCCAACCTGAATCAAAGTTGTAGCTCGATGACCCTAAATGTCTTTTCAACTTTGCATGCGCACTTTTAACCCTGTTCATAGTGACTTTCCCAAAGTGCATATGTACATCTGTCCATGCAGCCACAAATTGTTCCTTATGCTTATTCAACCAAGATTTCTTCACATAATGAAGAGCCTGTGGATACCCGGAGAAATTTCTGTTACATGCACTTAGAAGTTGCATGTAGTTATCTTCGGTTGGAGATATTATCAACATGTTCCAACTAGTAATAAATGCCTCCCATCTGTCTTTGGTTTCAAAAAACTTCTTACAATTAGCCAAGATGTTCCTTGAAATATGCCACCTGCATAGCAAGTTTGTAGCATTTGGAAAAATATTGCTAATTGCATTCATCAGCGCCAGCTCTCTGTCTGTGACAATCATACGTGGCAACATACATCCATCCATTAATGACTTCAACCTCTCCAAAGCCCATGTATAGTTCTGCTCCTTCTCTGATTCAAGGTACACAAAAGCAACCGAGAACGTCAATTGAGTAGACGTGACACCAACAATCTCAAGCAAGGGCAGCCGATATCTGTTTGTCTTGTATGTGGAATCCATTATCAACATCTCGGGAAATGCTCGTAATAACTCAACGGATGAGGGATGTGCCCAAAATAAGTTACTAACACAGTCTGTTACATCGTTGCTAGTGTGCCATTCAATGTATCTGTTCTCCTTTAAATTCATCATGAGTTGCTGCATCTGTGATCTTCTGGCCATCTCTACCACCCTGTACTTGTGACGAGCATTGTAGATAGTATTCATTGTAGTGGTGTTATTCAAATCCCTTTTCTTCAATGTGTGAAGAATGTTCCTCGGCTTCACTAAACTCTTCGACATATCAATCAAAACAGTTAATTCTTCTTCGGAAAGCCTCCCGACATATGAGTGCCGTTCAAGATGTTGTGCATTCGGGTGATTGTGTACACCACAAATCACTGTTACCATCCAATCGTCATCAGTTGCCAACTTTTGACTTTTCAAAGCAAAAGGGCAATTGCACTTCTTCGTTCCCGTCGCCTTATTCGGACATTTCTTCTCAGAGACCTTTGAAGAATCCCTGCAAGTACCGCTTTTCTCACAAGAAAATACAATTCTTGGTTTCCTACTATCTACACCAGTATCCGACATTTTGATTATAATTACTAAGCCATGTTTTTTTCCGACATCTCGTGTCCATTGGATAAGGGCATCGTGGCTTTTGAATATTGTGTCGGTGGTGAAGACGTTAGTAAAATCCAATAAGCACTCACTGGCACCTGTAGAATCAACATCCTGGAAAAATGAAAAAAAATCAGTACTGCACGGCCCTGCTAAACCACCAAACATCACACTGTTCGGCTAACATAAGATGAGCCATGTTGTATTGCACGGAAATACAAAGCCGTGCAATACACTCATGCACGGAAGTCTGAAGCCGTTCAATACACTTATGCATGGAAATATTGAGCCGTGCAATACACTTATGCACGAAAATACAGAGCCGTGCAATATACTGATGCACGGGTTCATATTGCCGAGCATTACATGTGATGCGTGGTTCTGCAACTCCGTGCAGGACGCGAATAGAAAAAAAACCGAAAGAATGTATTAAAAAACGATACATTCTCTTCATATATGCTCATTTGCTTGTCCATATTGGAGATGGCTTCTCTAAAACACAATGGGGTGCCTAAGATTGGAGATGTGATAGCTTATATGAGGAAATGGGGAGATGGGTTGAAAGATGGGTTCTTCCAAAGTGGGAGCTTTATGAAGATGAGAAGCAGTAGAAGAAGAAGTATATGCTATTGAAGGGAAATAAGTGTAGAAGAAGTGAAGATGATGTTCTGAAGAGAGGAGGAAGATGAAGTGAAGAAGAAGAAAATACACAGCTCATGAAGCAGACGACTTGAAGAGAAGAGGAAGATGAAGGCAATGGTAGTTAGGGAAATTCACAGATGGGCATACTTGGAATTAAAAAAAAACTTAAAAGGTGGGTTGGCCCAGAAATTAGGGTGGGTATGTTTAGAATTTCCCTTCTCCTTCCTGTTTCCTCCTCCTTCCCTCTTGCTCCCTTTTCTCCTTATCTAAAAAAATAGAGGTCCACCTCCTACTTTCTTCTCCTAGCTGTCCTGCCTCGTTCTCACTTCAGAGAAAAGTAGTGCTTCATCTCAACAGCTGCTGAGACCAACACATCAACCTTTTCTTTATCACCAAAAAAAGTGGTGACTCATCTCAATCCCTGCTGAGCCCAAAACGTCAACCTCTTCTTTGTTGTGAAACAGAGGATAGCTACTCACACCCCATCAAAGGCCTCAGTATTAAGGTACTTTCTCTCAGACTCATTTTCCTTTTTATGGTAGAAAGAGGCATGTTTTCCTTTCTTCTCGGAGGCCTTGGTCTTGAGGTAGTGTCTATTTGACTCTCTCAATCTCATTTTCTTTTAACGGTAGAAAGATGCATGTTTTACTTCCTTCACTACATTTTGGATTCTGGGTTGTGGAGCATTTTGGAGTTCCAGGTCTCTAAACCATACTTGTGTGAAATTAGGTGCCAGAAAATTAACGATAAGCTTTTAATTTTAGGGCTTTCGAATTGTGTGTTGGGTCTTAATGTTCAAGGTCTCCAAAAAGTACTCTTGTGAACTTGATTTTCATGCTTTGATGGTTATCGTTATATGTATCACTATTATATCTTTGAATGTCAATAATCTGAGAGTTCCAGGGATTTTTTTTTTAACAAAAAAAAATGAACTTCTTTTAGATATACAGGGATTGACACATCCTCAATTTCGAAGAAGTCTCTCAGCCCCCATGATCTTAAAGTTTCACTGGCTTTGCTCTCTCTCTTTTGTTTTCTTCCTAGAAGTGGGATCTACTGTATTCTGGTTGAAATAACAATGATAGCATTTTTTCTAAGATATGTTCTTAATAGCCGAGTTTTGGGGTTTTGGGCGTGCATCAATAAAACATGAAACGGATCCCCTAAGAATGATATGATGGATTATATAGTTAATGGGAATGTGATTGTTGATAGATTATTTTCCATGAATGTATTACCAACATCGACATTTTCAAATTTGTTTGACGGCATAGTCAGCTCCTTAATTTTTTGCTTAAGGTTTCCAAAAAATTCTTTCTTCCAAGTCATGAGACCCTTCTATAGGAGCTTAGTTGAATCAGATGTTCTTCCAAAATCCCCATTTTAAATCAGTTGAACAAGAAATCTCCTCATTTTATTTTATTTTTTTGCTTATAATTTAGGACTTGTTACATTATTTGATGTTGCTGATGTAATGGAGGGCGAAGTTGGGTTATATTTTCCTTTGCCGTTTTCGTATGCGTGTTGATTGGGTGGGGTTTGATTTTTGATTGATTAGTTTTTTTTCTTCTTAATTAGCATGAGAACCAATTGTTTGATGAAATGCTACAAAAGTTATTCTTGTAAGTTGTGCTTGTACAAATCTCTAAGCCAGATAGTGTAATCTTCCAATATTTGTAGAAAGTCAACCCCAAATGAGTTGTAGTTCTGCCTTCTCATTTGGAACCACATTAGTGGTGTTTGTATTGTGGCTAAGATTGTCGGAAGGAGTTGGTAATGATGATGGAGGCGTGACGGTCATGTGGGTTTGATGCATACAATATTGTTGATGGTTTCACCGGACTTTGATAATACTTCAAATCAAATGGCTGCTGACTCTCCAGAGTAGTAGCATTGTGAGCAAAATATATGGCAGCAATTAGTGTTGGAAGAGCCTTGGGCATCCATGAAAAATGTAGCTTCTTAGAAAAACATCGTTGATTGCTAGGTGAATGTTTAAAAGATAATCTATGTTATCTACCAACAAAGATGTATATTATGTTTAGTTAATAGGTTTGACAACAGTTGATGCTTATGATGGACACGCTGACTAAACATATTCGAGCTTGAATGATTAAATAATTGCATCCTCAGAAACAGGAAAAACAGATCCAAGCAACAATGTTTAATAGGGTAGCAACCTAGTTCTACCCCAACTTTGAGCTTGGAAAGGTTTATTAAATCTTCAATGATTATTTTACATGCATTTCTTTCCTTTTTATATCTCTTGGTATATAAATATTGCGGGATACCTCAATGAAACACATCCCAGTCTTCTTAAATTATCATATAAAATTCTATCATTTCTGTATTTTTGCATTATTCTCTATTACAAAAAAGAGGCTATATCCCTTGTTTAAAACCCATTTGTAGGTTTTTTTTTTAATGCAAGAATTTAGTTAACTAGTATCTCTAATGATCAATAAGATTTATTTTTATATGCTATTTCGAGTCATGAATCCTTTGTTCTTTGGTCTTGTTTTCAACCATTTCCATATTTGACTCCTGGTGTTCTCTCTATAGGGTAGATTTTTTTTACTCTTATTAGATTACAGTGAAGTAGTATCTTTTGGATTGTATTATCATAACAATCTCTTTCTGTTTTTTTTCCCCCTCAAATTCTTAACCCATGTCTAAATCGGAGGAACTCAAGGATTTCTCAGATTCTTCATCCCGACTAATGAATGGTGATGGAGAAGTAAAATTCCTTTGATCAATGGATCAAACCACTAGAACAAACGCTATCACAACCACAATGATCTCAGGCATGCTCATTTATATAGAATGTCTATGAATACATAGAAATTCATGGTCAAACGGGCTCCACAAAAACATTATTAAAGAGTAGGGTGAAAAATAAAAGGTGGAGGTGCAGATGAGACCTTCACTTTCCTGGGTTTGAATTATTAGGATGATGTTTGCATATTCATTTCCATCTCCCTTCGATTGAATTTCCATAGTTAACTTATTAATCAATTTCTAAATCTTCTACAATTCTCTACAATCAAATCTCTTTTCTGGTTATTTTTCATTGTTTTTGTAAACTTCTACAATCCTTTTTCATTATTCGATCTAGATTTTTTTTTTGGATTTTGGGTTTTATTTTTGGTTTCCGGTTTGGATTTTTCTATTCTGTTTTAGTGCTTTTTTTTAATTTTTGAATCCTCTTTTTTTTGTGTGTGTGTGTGTGTGTGTGTGTGTGTGTGTGTGTGGATGTGTGGTTTTGGGGTTTTTGGCATTTGAGGTTTTTAGTTTCAGTTGTCTCTTGGAATAATTTTTGGTACATTTGTTTCTTGTGAGATTTCTAAATGACTTTTTTTTTTTCCTTTTTCAATTTGGAGTTTGCATTTGGGGTTTTAGGTTTGCATGTAAAAAATGTCTTCTTTTCCTCACCTTTTTGGATTTTAAAACCCAAAATATTTATCATTTTTCTTAATCTTATTCGCATTTTTTATTTTCACATTTCAGTTATTTTGCGTATCTTTTCGGTAAGATGATTCATAAGAAGATATGAGTTTGGATGAACAATTTTTCACATGCATTTTGTTTTAGCATTTTGTTGTTGGTTTTGGATTTCACAAATCATTTCAAATAGTTCGTTTTGTGGGTTTAATTGCTACTTTGTTTTCTTTACCGTGTAATTACTGTACCTCCTTTGTATAATGCACATGCATCTCCTTAACAAATGTCATTTTCCTCTTGTTTAAATTTGATTTTAGGCCTTGGAATGATGTGGGTGTGCATTTTTTTATTATTTCTGGCGTCTTAGTTTAACTATAAAGGTTTCTATTTCTTATGACATTTGTTGGTGAATCTTTCCCTATTGTGCTTTGGTCTCACATTTTGTTTTGAGACTTGAAATTTATTCTTTAAGTTGCGTTTTAACTTTTAATCTATGGATTTTGTTCTTCAGGTATATTAATTTATATGTAATGCATGATGTGGGTTGCGTTTTAGAAATATCCTTTATACGAGGCTACCTGCATGTTCATTATGATCTTATAGTTTTGTTTTTAGCTACGGTTGCCGTTTCTTTTTATCATTTTAGCATGTATCATTTTGTTATGTTATCTTGGTAATTTTCCAGTTGGGTACGATGAGGCTTCGATGATGCCCCATTATCATCTTTTGATTTTTGATATTGTTCTAATTTAAAATCTTTCCCTTGATTGTTGGACGTTCCTGTGTTGAAGTTAAGTATTTTACAAATGTGAAATCTTTCCCTTGATATTGTTTGAACTCGATGGTGTAGATTTAAATTGTTTCAATAGAATATCCTATCAAAGTATGCTTGTTTAAAAAATGATGTTATACCTGCATGTTATTCATTGATATGTATCTAAACCATTAATCTCATGAGTTGCTCTCTCTCTCTCTCTCTCTCCCTCTCTCTCTCTTCATGTTTGCTCTACCTCTCAAAGGCATGTACTCTTTTTTTCAGGCTCTTTTTTTTTAAATTAAATTTCTTTGGAATTCTATCTTAAGTTTTCAAACCCTTTCTCATATTCCCCCTCTTTTGCTTATCTATTTGATTTCTAAATGTCAGGAAGAAGTTGGCATCAAAGCTAAAAGACCCAAACACTCCTAAATATGCTCCAACAACTTTCTTTCTCTTTATGCATACAACTCCCCCTTTGTTCTGTTTTTCTTTGCTTTTGTTTTGTTCTTAGTATAGATGATGGATTATATTTGATCAGCTGTTTTTTAAAGTGAGATGTACTTCTATTATTAAGAATTCATTTAAAGGTTGTTTAATTAGGGATTACATGTAATTAAAATATGTGTCATTTGAATTGATGGGTTTATGATCAATTTATATGCCTTCACTTAAATGAGTGCTTTATGCCTGGGATGACTTCAAGAAAAAAAGTATAAGGAGGCTGATTCAAATTCATCAAGTGTTTCAACTATAGAACATCTAACATTGAGCATTCATTCATTTTGATGGGTTCCATTCGCATTGTTATCAATTTTCATGAAACATATGGTGGTGAAATCTTCTTTTTGATTTATAAACGAAAGGTTGCAAAGGAAAGTGAGGTGAGAAGTGGAAATTCATGACAAATGAAGTAAGCACCATGTCTTCTCATTCCTTTTCATTTCTTGGATGCTACTGTGTGAGTAGGATGCCGATATGTTTTTATTTTGTTACTATCAACCTAGGAAAAGAAACCTTACTTGGATAGGTCCTTCAAACTCAAGGCAAAGTATGAAAAAGCTATGAAAAAATACAATGCTGGAAATAAAGAAGTATGTACTTTTTAGTTGATGAGTCTAATTGCTATACAGTTGGTATCTAAAAGGATGCAGTTATCATGATCTATTCATTTTTTGCAGGAGCAAGTCATCTTTCTTGGAGAGGACTAGAGGAGATCTAGGGTTGGAAGTTTGTTAAATGGCTACTAACCGAGATTCTTTATTGTAGTTTGAATTACCAGTTCTCCCTTTTCTTATAAAACAATCATTTGTCTTTTTTGAGCCGCAAAACTAAGTAGATAACATATATTTTATGATTTTATTATATGGTATAGGTTTTAATAGCCTTTGTTTTCATTTTATTGTTTGTAAGTTCTGTTCATACTCTTACACTTCTTAAGACTTTGATGTCAAATATTTGTTGTAGATTATATTGATCAAGCATGTTTGATGTTCTGCATACTCAATTTTTTTCCCCTTTTGTCCATTGGATTTAGTCATCTTGAGATTGGCATTTTCCATTTCATTGACTAATCTTTGGCAAAATGCAAACATATGTTAGCATCTTGTAATGTGTTAGCGTAGCTGAAATTTTTTGTTATTTGATTACTGTTGAATGAAAGTTCTCTTTATTCATTTATGAATTCAGGGCATAATAAGAACTAGGCACTATATGTTTAATCTGTTTTTACTATGACGCTGAGCCTCTCACTAGCAACTACGTGCAACGCACGTACCTCTCACTAGTGCTAAAAAAAAAGGAGTTTCGTTGTTGGAAGTTTCCATAACAAATTTTTATTTGGGAAATATTCAAGTGAGAACTAGTTCTCACCTATTATATGAGAACTTTTTTGCGGGGTCTAACTAGAAATGCATCCAAACCTAGCAACCAATAGGGAACTCCTCTGATAGTCACTAATCCTAAGGATTGGCATACATCCAAATGAACTGAACCGTTGGGTCAAGGGTTGAATATTTTTTTGAATATGAAGCCATTAAACTTGTGGGTCACAGATGAAGGGGTTAGGGGCATGAGTTTGGGGCCAAACTTGATACTTGGGGTGGTCTCACATAGATCTTTCCATCCCCCCAGGTCCTATCCCCAAATGGGGCCCACAATTGGGCCCTACAAAAAAGTTCTCACATAAAATGTGAGAACAGTTCCCACCTGAATATTACCCTTTTTATTTTTCCCAATCCCATAACACTCGTTACTCCTCTCAACAAAAAATCATATTGTGGTGGGTCGGGCCAATCTACATATGAGAAAGGTGGTGTAGCAAGTGTCATGGGACTCTACCAATATATATATATATATATATATTTATACGGAGTGCGCCAGAGGGCGACCAATGTTTCTTTTGGAAAAAAAAACGCCCCTCCTAATTGGATCCACTATAATGCATGGTGATTATAGAAGTCCATTTGATGATAATTCTAACCTTTTGATCATTACCCTAAATTTTAATGGTTTATAGTAATCATTTTATTATGATTTCAATCTAATTGTGAGGAAAGTTGGATGAGTATCAAATTTGGACTTATGACTATTCATAGGAGTAGTGTGTGTGGAACTACTAAATTGACTCAAAGTAAACCATGACAAAAAAAAAAGAGTGGGCGGAAAAAGGAAAGTTTTTAAAGTAGGGTGTTTTGGAGAATTCCCTATATATTATTGGAAGCCTATGTAACAAGTGTCATGGGATTCTTAAAAAAATGTTATGGGAACCTCATAAGGCTCCTCCTTTCTTATCTATAGTATGGCCTGACCCAACGAATTATGAGTTTTGGAATACGTGTGATAAATCCTTAAAAATGTGCATTTTCATCATTAATTCTTACGTAATAAAAGACTTAACCATCAAATCATGCTTGATTTTATTGGGAATTCTTGATTTCATATTTTATACATCAAGGTTTGAATTCAAGTCAAAATTCTTTAAAAAAATCACATTTTCACATAAAATCATGAATCTTTTTATTTTTAGCATGAAAGGTCAAACATTTCTCGTAACTTTTGATTCACACATGAAATGGCAAATTTTCTTTTCACCATTGGATCAATTAAAGAAAATTAGATAAAGAGGTAACATCTAATGCATTCATTTAGTGTGATTTAGGTCCCACATTTTGCATTGTCCAATTCCTACATGAAATGAAAATTTCTTAGTCGTTGTTTTACTTTTGTAGGGAATTTCAGATTTTTGGGGCCCGTATTGAGAGAAATTGATAGAAAGAAGAAAAATAAGAAAAATTGAAGAAGAAGTCACCTTGGGACCCACATACCTTGGGCCTGATTCCCAATGCAACAGACGGCAATGGTGGACCCCATTCGTGTTGCAAATTTTCAGGATTTCCATTCTTTTTTGAAGCCTCCTCGAGATTTAATATTTAAATAAAAGGTCACAAACTTCCAAAAATCTAGAATTTTGGGAATTCAGACCCTTTACCCTTGAAACTTAGACCCTTGCCCCACTTAGCCTATGAATATAATTGGACTTCTAGCAAGGAGGTGTGTAAGCTTTTAGCATCTCCTGGTGGATTGTGAGGTAGTGCATGTGAGACCCATATTGGGCTATGTGGGTGGCACAACGGACCCCCGGGGTGCCAACAACTTCAGAAGCACCAAATTAATACGAAAGGCGTTCCATACCAGAAAAACCACTATGTTAGACGATATGGACCCCACGTGTAATGAATGACCCTAGTTCTAGGTTGGTTAGTGCCTACTTCCCTTGGCCTTAACAATGAACATGGGTAGGCTATGGGCAACATAGGACCTTCCGTATATTACATGATTGGAGCATACACCCACTTCATTTGTTGGTTTATTACCCTTCCAATAAGCTCATGGGGTGGTATTCCTTTTTGGTCGAGTTGATGATGTGATGGGGACACCCAATGAGAGACCAATCAAACATCTTGCCCGGGGTTGTGTGTGTTCGTCTGTGTGCATGGGTTTGGGTCTTTGAGTATGGCACCACTAGGATTATGTAGCCCCATGGTTAGGGTGCCTCCCCGTAGATAGGGCTATGCATGCATTTGTACTTACCATCTATGAATTTGCATGGGTTGCATCATTCTGACAAGGTTCGCCTGGGTGCATTCTCGCTAACCGGGGTTCGCTTGGGTGCATTCGTTTTATTAGCCCATGTGGAGAGCCTAAACGTTATGATACATAGTTGTGTTTCCGTTTATCATTATTTATGTCTTACCTTAAGTTCGGGTTCATTCCGGGGATTACCGAGGTCAATGGATGTGAGATTCCGTAAGGTCCAACCCTTTCTTTACCTGGGACGAACGAACAGTTGAGTTTTCTTTTTGTACACGGGTAGAGGTGTAAATTTGGGTGGGCAGCCCAAGCCCAGGACAGACCCGACACGAAAAAACCAAGTCAATGGCCTGGCCTGGCCCGACAGCCCTCTACTGGGCCAGCATCCTAAACCCGCGGCACGGCATGGCCCAGGGCCCAATGATAATTTTTTTTTTTTTTTAAAATCTCCCCCTTAAAAAACAACTATAAATGGCCAAATGGGGGGTATTAGTGTCTTTTGATCATTTTTTACCATTATACCCCTCAACTGCCATAAAACGATCATATGAGGGGGTATTTTGTGTCATTTTATCCCTTAAGAACTCTATAAATACCCCCCATTCCTCCCATTTCTCTATACTCATCTACTAACTCATTTCTCACACTCCCTTTAAGGTTCTATGCTCTCTCTAAGCTCTCTTAAGTCTCTTTCTAAAGTCTAAGCTCTCTAAGAAGTTCTCTAAGTGAAGAGTGAGAGTGACTTCGCTAAAGTGAATGAGATCTCTAAAGACTTCTCCATTAGCTCTCCCTCTCTCATAAAGGTATTTATTATTTTTAATTTTGAGTTTTATTTAGTAATAGTAAACATAGTAATATTATATATTAAGTCTTATCTTCTCCCATTTCTTATATTAATCAGTACAACAAACACATTATACATAATTATTTATTTAAGTTTTTTTAAACTCTAGTTTTTAGAAAAATAGCTGGACCATCATAACCTTTCAACCTTGACTTCTCTCAAAATGAGGAAGATTCTGGATTTATTCGCTTAGATCAAGATTAGGGGATAGAAGTAGATAGTCATAATCCCCAAGAACCCGAACCCACTGGTGATGAAGGGCCTGCAGGCTCAGGTTCTTCAACTAAAAAGAAGAGAAAAGCGAGAGTGACTACTCCTTTATGGGAGCATTTTGTTAGAGTTAAGGTCCCAAATTCCAGAGGAGGAATAGATGAAAAGGCACAATGTAAATATTTCAAAGATCTCCTTTGTGCCAAATTAGCAAGTGGCATTGGCCGCCTTCTTACGACACATGAGAAAGTGTGTGCCCAGACACACGAATACCGCTGGCGCTGGGGTAGGGAATGGGACCATCCAAACACAACTTTCTCAAACAAATTCAACTGGTGGTTTAAGTTTTTAACTATGACCCTAATAGTGCTACATATCAACTTGTAAGGTTTATAATAGTTCGCCAATTACTATTTATACTTGCCGAAGACCGACACTTTGAAAGATTTTTTAGGGAAGCCTTTGCTCCTTCATGCTAGAAAATATCTAGAGTTACTGTTACAAATGATGCTAGTAAAAACTTTTTTGAAAGAAAAAGAGAGTTTAAAATAGGTTTTTCAAAACATACCTTGAAAAGTGGCTTTAACTTTAGATTTATGGACCTCTAAACAAAATGTGGGGTACATTGTAATCACATCACATTATATTGATAGTGATTGGGTGATGTAGAAAAGAATGATTTCGTTTTCTTTACTAGAGTCCCCACACACTGGTGCTAGGATATGGTCCACTATCCTTGAAAAACTTAGAGAATATAATATTGAAAATAAAATAATTGCTATAACTTTAGATAATGCAAGCTCTAATGTCGCAGCAAATTTACTCAAGCTTTAACCCATTTTTATGAAGTAAGTCTTACTTGTAAAAAGCATAGAGATTTTCATCTTTTTCAATTTATGTGTGTGCAAATGGAGGCAAAGTTTTCACAACATTGGAGAATAGCTCCTTTAATATTTTGTATAGCTGCTCCATTAGACCCTAGCTTGAAATTAAGAGGTGTAGAAACCATTCTTGAATAAATGAACTCTAACATGAATACAACTAATATAAATGACATGTCAACAATTAGAACACAATTAGAAACACTTTATTTGGATTCTGCTACCCGATTTGGTAGATACATAACACCCACGATCCTAACAGGCCCTCCCTAAGTACATAAAAGGAAAAAGAAGGCCCTTTAGGGTATTATGAGGAAATCTCATGGAAGTGACTCCTTTTCTTCCAGAGGATCCTCTTACAACCTTAATGAATTAAAAATGTACATGGGAAGTAATCATGTTCCAATCCCGGATAATGATGAAGATGCTTTTCGTTTTTTTGCTTGGTGGAAATCATTTGAAACAAAGTTTCATGTGCTTTCCACCATGGCCCGTTATATACCAACAATTCTAGTGTCTATAGTTGCATCAGAGCAAGCATTTAGTGTGAATGGACGCCTGTGGAGACCTGCATGTGCTTACATGATTGGAATCAAGCAGATGATAGAACACAACAACTCTTGGATGATTTTGAGATAGAAACCAAGCTATTGGTGTTACATATATGATAACAACGTGTAATTTTTATTTTTTTGTATAATGTATAATAGGTTTTCAAAGTTGTAATTTTTTTTTTAGAATGTATCATAGGTTTTTAAAGTTGTAATTTGTTTTTTTGAATGTATCATAGGTTTTCAAAGTTGTAATTCTTTTTTTAGAACGTATCATAGGTTTTTAAAGTTGTAGTTTTTTAATTTTTTTTCATTTATCATAAGGTTTGAATTTCATTATATACTGAGCAAAGTTTAAACTTGTATTTTTTTTTGAACTTTTGTAACTTAAATTTCAAGGAAATATAGTCTATTTGATTTATTTTTTCAAAATATCATTAGTGTTATTCTAATTATTTATTTCTCTTAATTTGTTTGTTTTAATGGAATTGGTCCAAGAGTCTAGGTCCAAGTCCATGTCCGTCCAAGTCCAACTTAAACAAAAAATTAAAAAAAAAGGGGGAGGAGAGCCGTGGGCCGCCCACGGGATGCACGGCCCAGGCTCGGCCAGGGCACGACTTGGGCTGGGCCCTAGGATGACCCCCAAAAGACTGGACACAGCACGGCACGGCCCGTATACTTTTCATGGGCTATGCCGGCCTAGCCCGGGCACGACTGGGCACGATCATGAGTGGGCCGTGCTACATGCTTATGTACGGGTATGCTGAATTTTCTATTTTACTTGAAAAGAACAAGCGATGATCCATAGGCCAACTTTTTCATCTAGAAAAGAAAATAAACCTTTTTCTAACTTTCACTGTACATGTATTTACAAGAGACATAATTTGATTTTTGAATGTCGTGAAAGGCAAATTTCATTTATTTGCCATGAAAGGCGATTTTGTGTTTGCCGTAAAAGACAATTTACAACTCTCATCGAAAAGACAAGACTTGTGTGATTTTTGTGTCTCTTTAAAAATACAAATACAATAAGAAAAAAGAAAGGGGAATCTAACTTCACAAGAGATTGCGGGGACTCGTTGTGATTGATGGACGCAAGCAATGTTTAGCCTTCACCAACATCCTTCTGATGATGACATGAGATGCTTTTGATTATTTGGCGAGGCTTGATGCTCGGACTTTTAGAGGATAAGTATCGAAAGGGGATCCCATATCCTATAAAAATTCAAGTAGATGGTGTAAAGAGCCACATCTATGCCATGAAGATAGAAGAAGAGGGCCTTAGGGGGGGGGGAGGGGGGGAGGGGGTGGCCCCCCAAGGGTCTTCAATTACCTTGTAGTGGTAGTCGCTGTAGAACTTCTTCAACGAAGAGGAAACCGCTGTAGGAGCATAGGAGTAGCGATGTAGACCTGTATGTGATGAGCATGTGATTCTGTGATCCGATCCCTTGAAATAGTGGAAATGGCCTCGGGGCATGTGGAGGGTTTATGGGCTTTTAATGCATTAAATGCATTAATACTCCATGATGGAGGGAGTTACATATTTTGAATTAATGGTTTTATAACTCCTTTTTCTTTGATTTTGATTGGCTGTCGTAGAATAATGGGCTACTATTTGCATTGAATCTTCATGATGGGAGGATTTACACAATTTAGTACCATGATTGCATTGAGTTGTAACTCTCATTTCTTGGATTCTGATGGGGCCGTTCATGATAATGGGTTATTAACCACATTAAGTATCATTATAATGGGTCATCAACCGTATTAAGTGGCCGCCAAAGCACTTGAAGAGTCGCGGGCCATGTTATGGCTTTTGAAATTCTACGAGCGGCGTAAGTGACTTTGATCACAGTGAATTTCACACTTGATTTGATGTCTGATTACTTTGTTATTTTAGACATTAATCGTCGTTAGTGGGCCAATACCATTTGTCCTGTTTATATCTCGATTGGTCGGGCCGAAAGTATGATTTCTTGGTTAGCCGAATGATGAATTTGAAATGTCCGAAGATGAATCCATGATTTTGCTGATGAATCCGTGATGTTGATAAAGATTGATGGATTTTGTGCCCAAAAATTGGATTTTCAAAAGGTTATAAAGGCCAAATGGCCTAAAAATGGAAAAAGGACCCAAAAAGGGGTTTTTGTGGAAATCCGTCAACCTTGGATTTCCATGGTCGATTTTTTGACTTTTTTTTATCTACTTTATCGCGCAAGGGTGCTGATTTGTTGCTAGAAGCCATAACTAAGTCAAACATTGTTGAAATGACCAGGAATTTACGGTGAAGCTTCTTTGACAAGAAATAAGACCAACCGTAGGATTTTGTTTGAGTTTTGAAGCCGTTAGGAGTCCTGTCACCAGTAGATTCGATTTCGTCATAAGAAAGATGTAGCACTTTGAAGTGTGGTCAAACGATGTCCGATTGACCTGAAGTTTGACAGGGAGCCTCCTGGAAGTCTTTTGAGACGATTCATCAACTGTGATTTATGTGTCATGGTCCCGATAGACTCCATCGCTGGGAGACCTGATTTTGCTACTAGGGACTGCAGTTGAGTCAATTGATGTTGAAATTACCTGAAACTTGATATGTAGCCCCTTGGGAGTGTTTTGAGACCATTCATGTGCTTTGTTTAGAGAATTGTGGTTTTGGAGGTATCTGTTGCCAGGAGGCCTGGTTTTGCTGCCAAAAGATTGATGTTGGGCCAAACGATGTTGAATTGACCCGAAATCTAATGTAGCACCTCTTGGGAGTATTTTAGGATCATCCGCAGGCTCCGATTGAATAAACGATGCCGCCGATGCTGTTGTTGCTGGAAGGGCTGTCTTTGTTGCAAGAAGAACGGGACTTTTGCAATTTTGGCCAAATGATGTCGAAATAGCCTGAAATTTGATGTAGAGTCTTCTAGTAGTATTTTGAGACCAACTGTGTGCTTTGCTTTGTAAGACAAGATTTTCATGATCGCTGTCACCGGAAGGTCTTGTTTAGCCGCTTGGAGAGCAAAGTCAGGCCATATAATGTTGAAATGGCCCAAAACTTGATTGGTACACTCTTTATGGGTGTTTTGAAAGATCCTAAAGTGTTCGAATGATTTTAAAAAGATTTGATGCTTCGAGTAGTTTCACCCATTCTATCGCGAGAAGAATCATCACACATAAAATGACGCCGAAACTTCTCCAAAATGGTGTAGGAGCTTGGAAAGTCACACCTTTGTGACTTGATGAAGCTTTATGTGATTTTCTTGATGTTGGAAATGTGAAAAGGCACAAGTGACATTTTTTTATGTCAATGCCTTATTTACTAATTCTCTATCGACATATGTCATACCTGTTACTCATATCTATTTACTTGTCATTTTATATGATGAAACTACATTTAAGTAGGTGGTCGAGGCGGTCCTATGGGATTCGCCAGTTTAGGGATTACCCCTATTGGAGCGTGGCAGCATTGTCGTGTTGCTGGGTTGGTACTTGAGAGCCTTACTTTACATCTCGGTTATATAAGCATAAGTGCATCTTGCACAGGTCTTTATGGTAGTATTGGATCTTTATTAAGACTAAAGCATTTGTAATTGGACTTTAAGTAAATGCCTTTCTGTTACTTGTATTAGCTCTGATATTGTTATATCTATATTGGTGACCATTTGCGCATATTGTATGAATCGTTGCTTCCGTGTTTGTTTATGGTGACCGATCATCACTCATAACCTCACTATTGGCTTCGATCCACTCGGAGTTATGGTTGTAACTGCAATCAAGGAAAAATCTTAAATTGGCCCCAATTATCATGCACTAATAATGTGGTTAGGATATAATCGGATTTTTGGTGCATGACATTTAGAGTATGTTTGGTAAGAGGCGAGGAATCCATAGATCTAATGATTCTTCACTGCCACTGGAACAAGTATTCCTCATTGGGGATTTGTATAGTTGATGATTTCATGTTGATATTGGTGTTTATTGATGCATATAGATGAGAAAAATAAGGTTCGGTGTGCAAATCCACTTTAGTGAGGATTTTCAAATCTTATGGGGGTGGTTGGATATGAAAATCCTAACAAATGATGATTTTTATTCGTCCATATCCTCAGATATTTAAAATTTCCAAATATAGATTTATAACAACTTTAGGGAAACTAAAAATCTTTTTCCTAATGATTTGGTTGCCAAACGTGACTTTAGAGACCTCAAAATCCTCTTCCACTCACTCTCTTAAGATTTAATAGGTGGATCTAAGAGCATTCAAAGCTCAAGAAAGAGTGTTTAGCAAAATTAGGATCTAGGTTTTGAATCTTGATTGCCCCCTATAGGCAAAGCCTCTATTAGACCTTCAATACCATCTTCCACATACTCTAAATTCCTCATAGGTACATCTTTAAGCATTCAAGGCTCATCAAAGAGTGTTTTATGGAAAGATCCATTTCTAGGGATTAGACTAAACACATTAATATACCTTAGTCACTCTAAACTGAGACCTCCTTCCTCACTTGGTTTTGCACAATTGGAGCATCTTCACCACCACGGAGCTAAGCAAGTAGTCAAAGTTTATAGTCAAAGTTCAAGCTTCATAGAATATGCATCAAGTTAGGTTCGTCTATAAGAAGCATACGTTCTTATTTATTTTTATTCTTACATCATTGTAAAGTGGATTAGACCTTAGTGATTGAACAAATATAAAGAAATATAGCAGTGAAGTAGACCTATGTGATCGAACTACAGCATCAAAAAAATTGTTGTTGGTGGAAGTAAACCTTAGTTATTGAACAATCATATAAAAAAAATCAGGTGTAAAGGTTCGTGAGGTGCATGATCGTGAGCTCTAAGTGTAGAGCCACGATTGTAGTAATAAAACTTGTGAGACCAGGTCTATCTACAGTGAGCAATGTAAATTAAAGTTCCTCTTCAACTTGTACCTACCCTAAATTGGAACTCTAGATCTAGCAAAAAAAAAAAACCCTAAAATTACAATTGTAAGGCTAAAAGTCAAAGAAGTGGGCTGTCAGACCAACTGTTCTCACCCGAGATAGTATGATGTCTCGCTATAGCGAGAAGTGATGCAGGTGCTCGGTTTCCAGTAGCAGGTCCCGCTATAGCGAGACTAATGCTTGCTATAGCGAGCTGGGCGTAGAAGTTCAAGTTGGTTCTGGACTCTGAGTTAAAAGTTTGCAAAAGGACTTCTTCCTGATTGGATTATTATTAAGAGTCTTAAGCATAGTTTTGGGCCTATTTATTGGGTGTTTCTCTCAACCTAAAGACACAACACAAGAAGTTATTCTCTCTCTTGATATGAGGTTAGAATACCCTAAAAGAGATTTCCTTGTTTCTCTAGAGCCATTGAGAGATCGTTCTGAAGGGCTGCTCTAGAAGGTGTTTGCTGCTTCTACTATCTTGTAGAAGATTGATCATCTTATTTGACAAGGTGCGAGGAGATCAAGTAAGGAGAACGGGGCACGATGGATGTCGTGTTGGATTCTTTACAAGAAGAACTACAGTCCTTAGGTTGAGGTACAGACTGAGGTAAAGGAGCTTGTGAGTATATCTTGTAACTGTTCGTGAACTCTTGATTTCTGGTTCGTGGTTTTTCTCCCTGGATAGGGTTTCCACGCTAAATATTGTGTCTGCTTTCTTATAGTGTGTGATTGATAGATAGCTAGTTCTATTTTGTTTGATTGGTTATTTCAGCTGCATGTTGATTGGTTAAATTATAACTAGTATTACATTCTAGTGGGTCTTGCAAAATTCTCAACAACCATCATTTCTACTTTCCAAAAATCAAATTAATTACAATCCAATGAAAATAAAACTCTCTAAAATTAAAATCCTAAATCTAAAAAATTCTAAAAACTAAAGTTGCTGCAAAATAATACACAAGTTAAAACTTCCAAAAATAGAAAGTTCATAAGGCTAAACTAAATTGAAAACTAAATAAAACTAAGTTAGAAACACAAATAAATGAAATATGAGTTAGTCAAACATTCAACCATGATTAGTAATTAAATCGAAAAATCAAAATAAACGAAAACAACCTACTTTATGAAATTAGATTTTCCAACGTTAGTAACTTTCCTATTTTGAAGCCTAAGTTAAATTAGAAATTAACCTAAGTTAAATTAATTAGAAACTAAGTTAAATCAATTCTTTCCTAAACTAAATTAGTAAACTTTCCAAAAGTTAAGTTTTCAATCCAACTCAAATTTAGAAAGCTCTATCAATTTAGAAAGTTCAATGTTAGAAACTATCTAAGTTATGTTAGATTCTATAATTTGAAAACTTCCTAATTTTAAGTTTTGCAAGAAACACACTTAGAAAGATTTTCAAATCTGGAATTTTCCTAAATTCAACAAGAAAAAAAAATTAGAAACTATTTCCCTAAATTCAACAAGAAACAAAAATTAGAAACTATCCTAAAGTTAGAGAGTTAATAAAGTTTGTAATGCAATGCAATGCATGCTATGACAAGTTTCCTAATGCACAAATTTTATATGAGATGAAAACTTTTAATAAAACATAAACGGGAATCTAATGCAATCTAAAACTAAGTTTAATGGTTGGAATTGAAACTAGAATGATGCATGAAACTAACAAAAAAAAAAAAAGAAAAAAAAGGAAGCTAAAAAGGTTGAAAAACAAGAAAGATATGCATGAAACAAGATTTATGTAATGAATAAACTTTCCAACCATATACTATGCAAGAACCAAACACAAAAACATAAAGAACATAAAAAAAAAATAGAGAGAAATTACAAGAAATTTAAATGTATTGTGCAAGAAAATTAAATGTAGTAAAGACAAGAATTTAAATGTAGTGAGTGCGAAAATTTAATCGTGTGGAAGTATATTCTTCTCCTTCAAAATTCTTTTCTAAGCGGGGTCATAATTCAAATCATGCTCTCAGGGCCTTGGGGTCGTCAATCCAAAGACCAACAAGAAAAGAACACAAATCAAACAACAATCACCCAAGTACAAGAAAAAAAAATTGAAAAGAGAAAGCAACACTTTTACTAACATCCAAAATCTTAACAAGATTAAAAAAAAAAAAAAAAAAAAAAAAAAACCAAGACAATTATATACTAGGATGAGAACTGAGAAGCCTCTTCTAGATGAAAGGCCCAAGGGCGTAGTGTGATTTTTAGGGCAAATCTCCTTGAGGACTTCAATGGAGAGAAAGACAAAGGAAGAAGATAGAGTGCATTAGTAATTCTAGAGAGAGGAGGTCTATCTTCCCATCAAAGGAGAGGGATGCCTATGCCTTCAATTTATAGATTTTTTCTCTCTTCCTTTCCTTCTTTATTCCAACTTTATAGTATGAAATCTTCTTTGTATGGTAAGTCCTTTCCTTGGGCAACAAGTCTTAAAAGAAATAGCAAGGCGAGTGAGAGATTTTTTGTGCTTTCCATGTGCAAAATTGCAATCCAGAGTAGAAATTAGAACTAACTTCAAAGGTCATATCTCCCTCGTTTTAGCCCCGATTGATGTAATCTTGGGCTCCACATATATCTACTTGAAAAGAGTTTTCTTACGGTGGTAGCTTGCGCTGATCCGACGGTTGGATTAAGAGTTATGGTCATTTTAATCTTGCTGCCTATGAAAAATCCGAGAATAATTGTACACATATGGAAGCTTCTGTTGTTAGTTGTGCAATGGGGTGTGGGACCCAAGTGGACGTCCAAATGGATCTTGGGATTTTTCCTTGACGAGTCAACTCTTCGAGCACACTTTCCTTTCTTGAATTTCTTTCTTGATTTTTGAATTTCAAACTTAGTAAGCATTAGATGTTACCAAATCTGAAGTTTCCTTTCTTGATCTTGAAACTCTAAATCTAGCTTTCCATTGTTGACTTTTCAAATTCTCCAAAAATACCAAGATATGTGGGTCCACTATGAAAGATGTCCTACCCTTAATCTCTCCCAAATTTCACCAATGTGGGTCCCATTCTTGATTTCTCCTACACAAGTTGAAATAAACAAATTCAACAATAATCACATGTGAGGAGTTTGAATGGACTATGTATGGGACCCTACTTGATGCACAAAAAATAACCAACTTCTCAAAAATAAATTTCCAAAAGTGGCAAGTTTCATATATTTATGCAAAAAGTGTGTTTTTTGAACAAATTATGCATGGATGCACTACAATGTATTCTAAATGCATAAAAACATAATTTGACACTAAATGAGGCTCTTTAATATCAATAAATCCTTAAAATGACCCAAAATATGTATGAAAATATGTGCTTTTTAGGACTCATCAATGCACCTATTGAAAACCCTCCAATATTAAACGTCAAGAGACCATTGTTGTGTGGTTGTCTTGGGAGTGGATGTAGGTCAATGACCAAACCACTGTTAATTATTGTGTGCATCTATCTTTTTTATGCTCCTATTATTTAATACCTATACTATAGATTACATGTGCTAGATAATCATATTTTTATTGATTTGGCATACAATTTACGTGCTAGAATTCTTTGAACTAATCGATATATCATTGAGTGTTTAGCGCACACATCTCTTATAGCAATACACAGTTAATCACTTGATTGCTCTCTTTTTTATAGTTATACATTATTGTTCAACTTAAGGGAAATGGTGATTGTGCATAATAGGATTAAGGTGCTTAATTAAGTTAAAAGTTTTAATTACTCCCATTCACCCCCTCTAAGACTTACACTAGCAAAGCATGCCCGTGCTAAGCTCGGGCCCAGAAATAAAATCACGTCCAAGTTGTGGCTATTTTATGAGATATTGATTAAGAGAAAATAAATATTAAACAAATAAATATACCATTTATTATTGTTTGGAGCATGGCCCAGCCAAACATTTATACGAAGAAAATATTAATTTTTATATAAATGAGTATGAAACTTCAAGTCTTATGTAAATTAACATCAATGTTTATGTATTTACTTTAGTAGTTTCAACTTTATTTCAAGCTGAAAACCCTAAAAGCCCATAAAGTCTCTTTTAATTTGTATAGGCAAATTTAAAAATAAAAGATTAGGATGGGAATGTGGGCCAGCTCGTGGGTGGCACTGCCTTGCCTAATTGGGGTACGACACGGCACGGCTGAGCCGATTTGAAAATGGGCGATGCTTCTCTGACAAAAGTTTAAATCTTATCTTTATTTGAGAATTACTGGAGGTCTTTTCCTGTAAGAATCCCTTTTGTTTTTATATTTTCTTAAAAACAATTTTGAAACATTTCACTTTTCGCGGAATGGGCCGAAATCCCATTTGGATGCCGGGGGCCAATACAAACGATAATTTTGGACTTGAGTAGTTTGGATTTCATAGATACACATTAGGGATAAATAAAAAAGGAAGAAAGAAAAGGTCATCGATCAAGATTTGACATTTATTTCTTTCAGAAATGGGAACTTGGGTGCCTTGCAAAGTTACAATATAACTTGCTGTGAAATTGCTAAATTTCGAAATCGATAAGCAAGAAAGGCCCATGCTAATCCCGCGCCCTAAAAGAAAATAATAATTAAACTAAGTACAGCACTATAATTCACAATACAAAAATTATATACACCAAAAAGAAAAATGCAAAAATAAGAAGCTTATCAAAAGATCAAAAATAAGAAGAAAGAGAATAGCATAAGTGTTAATATCTACATATTTATAATTACACATAATTAGTATATTAACAAAGTGATTACTAAAAACAGAATGCAAAGAAAAAAAAAAACAGCTATAAAAGCACAATGCATCTGAAGACGTGGGCTAGGTACCCAACCATATTTTGAGCCATACCAACACTGATTGCTTGGAGTCAAACAACTGGAGCAAAACTGCTGAGACATTGGCAACTATTTATATTAGTAGATGTGAAAAAACATGGACCCAAATAAGTGAAAAGAGAGACAGTTGAATAGATTTTTTGTTCTGTAGCAGTTCAATAGAATAATTAGTGGCCATGGGCCATGATCTGGAAGATCATCAATGTAGTGCCCAAGATCCAATCACCATTGATGGAAGTGGAACAAAATAAATACATAAAAAGATGGGAGTGAAAGGGAATAATTTACCTTAAATCTTGCCTATGATATGGAAGATAATAAATGTAATGCCCATGATCTAATCACTATTGATATGGAAGTGGAACAAAATAAATACATAAAAACGATGGAAGTGAAAGAGAAAGATTTACCTTAAATCTTGTCCATTATATGGAAGATCATCAATGTAGTGCCCAAGAAGTCCTAATTTGAGAGATTCCAAAATCTAGATTAGACACTGACAAAATTTATCAAATCTAATAGGAATGTAAGAAATTCTAAGAACAAACTTTTGAAAATCTCATTTATAACATTGTTACACATAACCCATACACATCATTTTTCATGTTTTGGAAGTATTTTTATCACTCTTTTAATAATGTAATAGAAACCCTCAAATTCAAAGCCAATGGAATAATAAAGTTCCTAGTCAATTAAGAAAAATACTCAAAATCATCAAAAGAAACCATAATTAAAAGTCCAAGAGCTTTTCTTGGTCATCTAAGAAGAAAAATCGAAATCCAGAGTAATGAGTCAATCAAGAAAGAACTTCATCATGATTTATCCAATGTTCAAATCCAAAATAGAATTATTTGATCGACGACATCATATCAAATATGAAGATTTTGTGAAGATTAGGAATGCATCTTCAAAGAAGAAAGGGTGGAGATGATCCGTAGGAGATGTCACTTAATTAATTAAGGAGAAGGAAGATTAGAGATAGTGGAGAAGATTATATTTTAGGGACATATATATATATTAGGAATTCACATTTTTCACCAATTGTTTATGGGCTGGAGGAAGAGATGGATAAGGAGATTGTTCTGGGCTTGAGAGAAGGAGATTTGAGTGAGAATATATAGAAGGAAACATGTAAGAGAGATTTTAGGGGAAGATTAATAATAATTTTTCGGTAAATACCTTTTATTGTGGTAAGTGTTTTAGCATTTTTGGTATCAATAAAAATTGAAATTGAAATTGATTTGAGATCCAATTTCTCAAATCAATCAATTAATAAATTAAAATTTAATTTCGAAATCGAATCGTACGCCTATAATATATATTAATTGTTCACTGCTAGATTGTTAATCCTATGCTCAATGAATGATCGCGGGATCAACTTTTATCGGAGTAAAGTAAGACGTACACAGTACAATACGCGGGGGTTGATTTCTATATTGCGAACAAGATGGAATAAAAGAAACAAGCGGTGGAGGAAATGTGTCCTCCGCAGAAGCCTCAGACATTGGTGGAAGCCGCACTGTAAGTGCTGAACACTGCCGATCCGGTCGACAAGGCCCGACTCGGTGAGTCAGTTGCGACTCGATGGCTCGAAGGCTCCATTTCCAACCCCTACGACTCTTCCATCGACTTCCCCATCCCCAATCGACCCGCACGCCTCTCCAACGTAAATAGACCCCCTTTCATTCTCTTCTCATATCATGTATCCTTCTCTTTGCCTTCCATCATTTGTTCAATCAAATGACGCATTGTTTCTTTTTTTACCCACTTCTCGTCTTTTACATGTTCCTGTTCTCATCTTCTTCGTGTTTGATAAAATGCCTCACAGGTCAAGCTCGTCTCACCCCAACTCATGCCGAAGCTCGGCAAGGCCGAGAGTCTTCAGAGCAGACAGGCCATTCTCCACAGCCTTGTCCACACCGAGAGCTGGGCCATTGACCTCTCCTGGGTCTCTCTCTCTCTCTCTATATATATATATATATTTCTTTTCTCCTTCTCCTTCTTCTTCTTCTTCTTCTTATATGAGAATGTATTTAGTGGTTGTGATCACTTTTGGTTTTTTTTTTATGTTTGTTGACAAAGGAAATAATTGCTCGTTTTGGTAAGCAAGAGATGATGCCTAGGGAATTCTTCACAGATTTTGTGAAGGTGGCGCAGGACGAGGGGAGGCATTTCACGCTGCTCGCTGCTTGCCTCAGGGAATTGGGTTCTTTCTATGGAGCGCTACCGGCCCATGACGGGCTCTGGGATTCTGCCATGGAGACTTCCAATGATCTCCTTACTCGTCTCGCCATCGAGCATTGTGTCCATGAGGTTTGTGCATTTATGTTTCTTCTTTTATGGTTGTCATTGTATCATGGTTTGGTGGGTGATAAATTCTATTTGTTATTGTTTGTGATTTGGTATAATGTTGAGTGTGAAATGATTTTTATGTTGATTGAAATGGAGAATAGTAGCATGTATATGTCGAAAATGGAATGAAAATGGGGAAATAGAATCCAGGAAATGTACCTTGCTTAGTTTCTTGCAAGAGCTTGCTAGGGTAGAGTAGAGACGTTTTGGGAGAAAACTTAGAAAGCAGACGCTTGGTATTTAAAGGCTTTCACTCGAGAATATTTTCTTATTTTTGGTTATGTGGGAATGTTTCTCCAAGTCCAAGCAGCCCCAAAATTGCCTCTTTTTGGTATTATTATTTATATAATAAATAAGATAAAATTATGTATCAGAGTAGTAGTAGAGCCAAGCAAAAACAAAAAGGTAGTAGTTGCAGTTGCAGTTGTGTTTGTCCAATCAAACAACAAATGTAACCATTAGTGAATTCAAAAGTGGCAACAAGGTTTCAATTAACATGCATAATCCATGTTCAACTCATAGGTCGGGCCACTCCACTCAACCTATTTATTTATCTTTGTATATTTCTGATCTTTCTAACTGGATTAATAATCTATAAATAAAATAAAATGTTATAAGCTTTAAACAGAAGTCTAATGAAGAACCAGAGCATTAACCCACCACGAATTAGACTTGGGTCAAAATCTAGAACCCATACCCACCTAAACCCAACCAACCCAGTGTCACAGTTGCCTCAAATTCGGAATAGGAGCGGGTTGGGGTGGTGGCTCCCTATTTAAATCTTTGCCCAGTGTCATTGCTAATTGAAATGTAATCGATATAAGTAGCATATAAGTACCAAAAACAATTGCATTATGCTAATCCACATCAGTACAAAAAAAAAAAAAAAAAAAAGAGAGAGAAGAAGAAGAAGAAGAAGAAGAAAGAAAAGAGTTGCATACGCAAACAATCAATTAATGAGTTGCACTAATAAGATTATAAACATCCACAAAATGGGTCCATTTCCCACATATATTTTGAGTCTTTTAATATTTCTTAATGTCAATCAATTAAAAGCGAAAATCCACTCATTGCGATCCACCTGAATTTCTCATGCCAGACCCTGCAAATGAGAGCACAATTAGATTATTAGTTTAGAATCATGCTATAGGAAATTAAATATATAAAGAGAATTTAATGTAATGATCCATAATCAAGCATATGCCAAAGAGAGAAAAAAGGAAAATAAAATCAAAATGTATGGGCCAATAAGGATAATACAAATGCTCAAAAAAGAAATTTTATTTAAAAATAAATGCAATAGCAATATACTCACACCAGTGTTCGAAGAGTCAGATGATATGGTTAGGTCGTGACCTTTTGTTCTCATTGACAACTGTATTCTTATATCATATGTCCTTTTGTTATGCCCGACTTGTTTGTAGAGTGCACCAGTCACTGTCTGTTTGCTTGTTGGACAACAATAGGTTGAAGGTTCTTCATCCGCATCTCTTCTTCTATTACAGCGAGGACGTTCAAGTGGGTGGCGATTGGATGGTGGATGGATATCATATGATTCCATTGTTTCATGTGTGAAATTGGGTGGAGGACATGGACATATGTTTCTTGTAGAGTTGTGGTCTTGTAACATGGGCACAATATGCCTTTGATGTTTTCCTCCTATTTGGAATGCATGGAATTGCATGTTTGCAAGGGATCTAAGAAATCTGCCACTAATGGCATGTGCAACTATGGCGATAAAAAATACTGTGTTGTCAATCATCATCCTTGTTGACAACATACAATACCATACACCCCCTTGATTTCGATTCAATCTATTTCAACTTTTCATGAACCATTTTAACGGCAACATTTTTCCATGCATTAGACTCTCCACGTCGATCCTGGAACTTCAACACGAATTTCCTCCTAATGACATCGACAACATCCCATATTGGTTTGCTCATGAATTGGCTATGAAGTTGTTCCAAGATTTCGTGAAGTTATTGGTAATTTCCTTACATTTTTTCATTTTCATTAAAATAAACTATGTTCCATTGATAAGGAGGCAAAACATCACATGACACACGTGGTTATTAGAATCCATCTTTAGATCCGAGCAATCCCATTGGAGATTCATCTATTTTTCGAATGCGGATCCGAGACTATGCCAAATACCAAACACCGACTATAACTATATGACAACAACACTAAAATTACACTGCTTAGCAACCCCTTGCTTAGCTAGACAATCCGCCTTGCCTAGCTAGACAATCTGCCTTGCCATTGGCCGATCTATTAATGTGTTGAAAAGAGACCTGGGAAAGAGATGCTCTATGATGAATCTCGTAGAGTAAGAATTGCATCTTCCATGGACCTCGGGAAGATTTCACCTAAGAAATGGCATTTACCGAGTCACTCTCCATAATAAGACTATCCTGAAATAAATTACCATATATGTGAAGAGATTCCAAGATAGCCAAAACCTCTACTTCATTAGAGTCTTTGATCCTAACATGTTTAGAGAACATATATAATACTTCTCCTTTTTTATATTTTAGTACTCCGCCAGTACCGACCAGCCCCAGTTTACCCGAGCAGTCTTATTACCAGATAACAAGAACCCAAATGGAGGAGAAAACCAAAAAACTTTTTCTTCATCTTTGAGGTTCCTATCTTCAAACAAGCATCCCAAATTCTACAGAAAATTCTTTATTTGCAGGTCTGAACATTTTTTCCTAGTACTTGCCCATTTAGCAATCCTCAAAGCCATAACTGAAATAAGATTATCCCAAGTTGATTATTTTCTACTAAAAATTTCCATCCCAATCCTTCCAAATAGACCCAAGAATGGAAAAGTGAATGATCATCCACGAGATTCTACCATACTCAATCAAAGGAGAACCCTTCAGGCTTCAAACAACTCAGCCAACGAGCATAAAACACACCAATCCACACCACATAATTTGAGGAAATGCTCCCAAATGGAAGATGCAACATCGCAATGAACAAATAAGGGGTCTATCGAAAGGCAACACAAATCTGAAATAGAATCCAATGCAATCTCCCTCCTTAAAATATCTGCCGTCGAAATCTTGCTTGCCATTGCCAACTAGCAAAAAGCCTCTGAGTCCCATCCAACCAAAGGTAGAAGGAGACCGAACTTTGCCAACCGAATCCAACATCATGTAGAAGGATTTCGAGGAAAAAGACCCCAAAGAAACAACAATGTCCCTGCATTAAAAAAAAAGTTAACAAGAATACTCGATAAAGACTTGAACTCAACCAACTCTGACTGACAAAGGATCCTCCTCATACCCACTTCCCAAGACACCTTATCCCCAACCCATATATAAACACTCTTTGACGGAAGACTCTTTGTTAGAGACTACCCTAAACAACCTTGGAAACCTCAAGCGTAAAGGAAAGGTCCCACACGGGCCACACCCACCCTATCATCATACAAAAAACGAACACTACCTCCCTCTCCCACTTTAAAGCCCAACCCCTTATCAAAAACCTCCGCCCTCTTTTTTGATAGATCCCTAATACTAGAAATGACAGCCCATAACCCCAAACAACCTATACTTAGAGACTATTTTAGGATCCCACCCCCATTTATCCTCCCCATAGTTGGACACAATAATCCTCCTCCATTACGCCTCCTCTTCCCCAAACCTCCACCTCCATTTGGCTAATAAAGTCCAATTATTTAATTGAAGACTCCCCAACCCCAAGCCCCCTTTTCTTTCGACTTAAACACCTCACTACACCTCATCAAATGCATTTTTCATTTTTCACAATTGCCTTCTGATGCGGCGTAGACCTTATGGCCACATGTGTAGGGCCCACTTAGATTTAGGATATTTTATTAACTAATTATATGTCATTACTTTCTGATTTTATTTAAATAATTTAATTTAGGAATTCTTTATTAATTGTTATTAGTTTCTAATTTTTATTTAAGAAGTTGTATTTAGGATTAGTTTCTAATTTGCATAGGATTATTATTTGGTTTCCTAGTTTGATTAGGTTTGATTTCTTATCCCCTAAGTTTCTTTTATTATATATATATATATTTATATATGACATTGTAGAGATTAATAATCTAAGATATTTTTTATTAATGAAAATTGGGTATTCCTCATTGAGGTGCGTCCTCGTTTACTGTCACTGTAGAGATTTATTGTGTTTTCGGACTCGTGTTTCGGCACCCATTGTGCTTTTATCACTTCCCACGCAAACCCTAACCCTAGGGTTTGCATCAATTGGTATCAGAGCCGAATTATCCACGATTGGTCAGCGTTGATTTACCCCTACCCATCCATCCACCCTGTTCTATCCCCGTACCATCATCGCCCCTTACCTGCGGAATCCCCACTCATTGTCGACATCCTTACCAATCCACCCATCGTCTTCCCTGCCACCCATCGGTCCACTCACCCTCACAGCCTCCCATCATCCTAGTCCATCTTCCACTGTCCCAGCCCCTGCCCTCTTCGAAAACCCAACCTCACGAACCAACCAGAACCCTCACCAATCTGCCTCCCCATCACCTTTGTCCCTGTTCTCTTCCCAAATAACTCAAGCCATAACCCCTATATGTCCATCACCATCTTCTATCCATCCTTCGCTACTAGATTTCCACCCATCCTCCGAATAAACCACAAAACCCATTACACGTCGCCCTAGCCGGTCCCCATTCCCCATCTCAATCCCTAAATCCCGAAATGCAGAAACATTCCCAAAACCCAGTCGATCACACCCAGCCGATCAAGTCCCCAGCCACTATTCGCCAAAACCCTAGTTGTCATACCACATGTGACACACAAAAACAATAAAAAAGTCCCTAATCCCGTCTGCAGTCCCGCCTAAGAACCCATTCCCATCCTCCTGTAAAAAAAAAAAAAAAAAAAAAAAACACCTTCGCCGAAACCAGCTGGAACTGAACCACCCCTTAATCCAGAAGCCCCTTCCCATCTACCCCCAGGACCCTAGAACCCAGCCCAGAGAAAAAAAAAAAAAAAAAAAAAGAGGAGAAGAGCAGAGGTTAAAGAAGAAGAAGAGAGAACGAGGGAAGCATACCTTGCACCAGAGCATACGAGTCTCACCCGCAACACCATCGACCGTGTTGCCGGCGCTCGCCTGTCATTGCCGTTCGCCAGTGTGCCCTCACTCTTCCTCTCCCTGTTGGACGAAGCAACAAGGAAAAGTCCACGAACTTTTTCTTTCCTTCTTCCCCGAGACGAAGCCCGAGGTAACAGCCAAAGTGCCCACGTGTAATCTTGTGGCACGTGTTTGACTAAAAAATGAGAGTGGGTCTGAGTTCCAAATATCGGGTCCTATCAGGTCTAATCGGACCCATCACAATTGAAGATCCAACCCAGCTCGAAGTAGTGCTGCCTGACATCCTTTAGTGACATCAGTAGAATCCGATCAACGACAGTTTTGGCATGATCAGCGGTTGAAACTTCTTTCAAACAATATCAAGCTCTCCACGGTCAGATATCAACTCCGTCTTCACCTATGTACTCATGGAAAGTAGATCTACGACACCAGGTCAGTACAATCATTCAAGTCAAGATGAAATTCCATATAAGTAGATTTTACAATAATCTTCAAAGACTCAAATATGCGACTAAATATAGAATATGACATTTTGAGAATGAAGTCTATTTTCGGTCCTTTCTTGATTTTAAACAAGGAGAATTATTTGTTCTTGACTTTGGTGACATGTTTGCATGGCTCCAAGACAAGTGTGGATTAGAAGATGATGAGGAATATGATTTAATCAATTTTGTAAGAGGCTTGAGACCGGAAATAGTGGAGCAAATGAATGATAGTAAAAACATTCATGAGGCATATTGGGAAGCAATTCGTGTGGAGCGGATGCTTAAAAAGTCGCAATACATAACAGATTGTGTTGAGGAACCAGTGTCAACGGATATGCAAACCGATCAGCCAGAGCTAGACACAGAAGATTCCACATCTACAGTTGGCCTTGAAATTTCTCCTATGAGTACTAATAATCCCCAAGTGCACACCCCCAGTGATGAAGAGCAAGTTGTTGACACTTCCCACATAAGCTCTCAAATTGATTTTTTCTTTGGGGGATCAATAATGGAAATTTGGAGATCAAGAACGGCTAGTCAGATATTGTGATTTGATGGTGCATATTCTACAAGTAAATTATCCAACGGTTCGATTGCATATCAACACAAATTTCACCCATAAAAAGCAGTTATACATGGAGCTGTACATGGAAGTTGTAGATCAACCAATGAATCAGAAGTTCGTCATATTGATCTTTGATCCAGGTGGACATTTTTCGAACTCGAGGTCGAGTTCTTTTCAAGTGGGGGAGAATGGTGCAGTGTAGATCTCATGGCCACATGTGTATGGCCCACTTAGATTGAGGATATTTTATTAACTAATTATATGTCATTAGTTTCTGATTTTATTTAAAGAATTTAATTTAGGAATTCTTTATTAATTGTCAGCAGTTTCTAATTTTTATTTAAGAAGTTGTATTTATGATTAGTTTCTAATTTGGATAGGATTATTATTTGGTTTCCTAGTTTGATTAGGATTGATTTCTTAGCCCCTAAGTTTCTTTTATTATATGTATGACATTGTAGAGATTAATAATCTCAGAGAGTTTTGATTAATGAAAATTGGTAATTCCCCATTGAGGTGCGTCCTCGTTTATTGTCTCTGCGGAGATTTATTGTGTCTTCGGACACGTGCTTCGGCACCCATTGTGCTTTTAGCACTTTACACGCGAACCCTAACCCTAGGGTATGCATCACCTCATTGAAAATTCCTCGGAATACAATCCAATTTCTTAAGAACTGCCACTGGTATCTTGTAGAGAGACATGTAATAGACTGGAAGACTTGAAAGATATGATTTAATGAGAGCGATTCTCCCCCCAAGGGAAAGGTAATGCCTCTTCGAAGTGGATAATTTCTTCTCGAACTTCTCCACTACCGGATCCCACATATGAATTGGGATTCGCTCTGATTAGCTTCCCTAAATACTGAAAATGATGATTACCTCTTTTACAATGTAGTCTATTTGCCAATATCTGATTGTTATCCTCTGAGCACCCCACCCGGGCCCCACTACGAAGCTTTTTGACAAATTAATCTTCAATCCCGAAGCTATTTGCAAACACCTTGAAACTCTCTTCAAAGTTGCAATTACTTCCCACTTTGTAAAGGTAAACAATATTGCGTCATTTGCAAATTAAAGGTGTGTAACCGACTCTCCTCCCCCATCGACATCAAATCCACCAATCAAGCCAATATCCTTTGCTTTTGAAAGAAGAGTTTCCAAAGCTTCTACTACGATGGTAAAAAGAAATGGAGACAAAGGATCACCCTATCTTAGTCCTCTTGAGGCCAAAAATTTCCAAGATGGAGAGCCATTAACAAGAGCTGAAAAAGGATGTAGATGAGATACACTCTTTGATCCACCCTCTCCATCTAGATCCAAAACCAAATCTCCCCAACATATAATATGCAAACTTCCAATCCACATGATTATATGCTGTCTCCAAATCAATTTTAAAAATTGCTCCTTTCTTCCGATCTCTCTTCTTGATTGAATAAGTTCATTCGCAATTAAAATACCATCCAAGATTTGTCTTTTATGAACAAGGGCCCCTTGAGATGGGCTAATGGTGCAAGGTAGAACCCTTCTCAACCTATTTGCCAAAATCTTCGACAATAATTTGTAAATGCACCCCACCAAGCTTATGGGTCTAAAGTCTTTCAAAGCCTTTGGATTCAGAACTTTAGGAATCAAGCGCAAGAAAGTGGAATTGATTTCCTTACTTAACTTACCCCACTGCTGAAATTCTGAAACGATACAACAAAAATCATCTTTAATAATAGCCCAAGCAACTTTTACAAAAATGAAGTTAAAGTCATCTGGACCTAGAGTTTTATCACCCGCACAATCTACTAAAGCTATGCTGACTTCTTCCTCAAAATCTCTTTCCGACCATACCTTAAGATTAACCTCGATTTCTGGGAAAACAACACCCTCCAAAGACAATTTCACAAGTGACAATATCTTCACTTGTATACAGGTTCTCACAATATTACTTCTGACTCACTTCCTCTTTCAATTCTTCCCTATGCTATTTCAGAAGTTGTTGGTTTTCTGATTCTTGAATATATTCTTCATCCCATCCTGTTTTTCTCTTGAAGCCAAATATATATCTACACCATTGTTACATTTTTCATGGTAGTTCTATTTATGTGTTGAGCTACATTCCTGGCGAAAATAAGAGAAGAAACTGTGTGTGTGTGTGTGTGTGTGTGTGTGTGTGTCTGTGTGTATATATATGAAGATGCTCTTATGAGAGTTACTCTACGGTACTTTGAGAGTAAGGGTGGGGGCCATCACATCCATATCCAATACCAACAGCTTAAATGTGAGGGCCCCCACCCCTTATTCTTATAGCACCATGAGAGTAACTCTCACAAGAGCATCTCCCCCCACCCACCCATGCCCCCCCCCCCCACACCCCCATAGAGACAGACACAGATATATATAGAGGAACTTTCTCTCATGCTTGTGTGGTGAAAGCCTCTTACGTGCGATTTTAACGCAGTCCGTTTAAGAAGCAATGACGGTTTGGATTAAATACTCTCAGTTTCTCTCTATTCTCCGTTACATTACTGCTTTGTCTCTCCTCTCCGTCTATTTCTCTTCATTTCTCTCTCTCTCTCTCTCTCTCTCTCAGCCCAAATGAACCCACATAACTCAAAAGATCAATCCTATGTCTTTCGCCTCTGATTCTATGATTCTATCTATTTCTCCTCTCCATCTCTCAACCTACTCTCTCTCTCTCTCTCTCCATTCTTTACTCTATTCTCTCTCTCTCAACCCAGTTAAAGAAACCAACAGTGACATTCAAAAAGCTTTTGGCATGATCGAATGGAGAATCATTTTTCTATCTAGCAAGCTAGTTTACCACTTAGCCCCTATGCCTCTAATAAAATAATCCCAAGAATTACCTAACCTCCTGTTAGGCCAACCTGGTTGCACAACAATGGAGGAGGAAAAGGAAGAAACAAATCTGTACGCAAATTAAGGCCGGGCCAAATAGCATAAGGGAAATCGCTTTAAATCATGCATAGTTTTGTGATTATATCCACTGGCTGATGATGTTTGCATGATCGTCAGTTGGCAAACATGAAGAGATTGGATCAGAGGTGGGCCATTACTATGACATAGGAAATGGTCAATAGACTTCTTCCTCAAAAGCAAGACAAAGGTCCAGGTGAAGAACGATGAAGTGAAATACCCTGCGCCTTCCTTTTTCTCTTTTGTTTGGGCCCACTTTCTTCTTTGTTAGCAAGACGTTGGACATACTTTTGTCTAGTGTGTATTGACAAACTCACGATCACAGAAAAGAGTTTTAGATGCTCTTGAGAATGTAATAATTTGTGTGTATTTCTCTGGAGATTGTCCATCAATATATAGGTATTTTACATGCCTTTAATCTAGGCTCTAAGAAAGGAAAAACCAACTAATTATATCAATCACTAATCTAAGTTAAGAAAGCAACTAATTACAACAATTGTTATTCTAAGTAAGGAAGGCTACAGCTATCTGAATGTTGACCAAAATCAATTCCACGTGAGATATAACATTGGTCTGATTACTGATGGGCCTTAGGCCTTGGGCCTGTTTAACACCCCCCCTTAAATTGATGCGGAAGAATCAACAAGCATCAATTTGTCAACCAAGAACTGATGGCGTGGTCGTGGAAGGCCTTTGGTGAGAATATCAGCAAGTTGAAGTTCAGTGGAGACATGTGGCAGGCTGATGACATCACGTTTAAACTCATCGCGGATGAAGTGATAGTCAACCTCGATGTGTTTAGTACGTTCATGAAAAATCGGATTTTCAGTAATCCGAATGACACTTGTATTATCCGCATAGAGGGGGGTAGCTCCTTCCGCTGGAAAACCAATGTCAGAAAGTAAACCACTGTCACGACCCGGGCCCGAGATTAGGGTTACCACGGCCAAACCCTGAGTCGTAATTACCATACTTACTCCCATAAACCTCGTATCACCGAAGCCAATACGAGTTTCACAAGGGATCTTACATATACCTGTCAAATGTACATTTGTTTGCGGAAATATATACATACATTGACATCCAACTTTACATGTACAAGTCCTTTACATAAAGTAAAGTTTACTTACACATCTCATTTCCTATTTAAATCAACCATGCATATTCAAATACAATGCATGTGATTACTATTTACATCAAAATGAATCTATTCAAAATGTTCATAACACTTGCTAAACCGGTCGCCTCTGATTTACATCCACTCATTCAATCCTCTTGGAGGAACCGGATTGGTCTCCTCCGTTGGCAGCGCGGTCTTTGAACCACTGGAATGGGTAACTTGGCCTGTAATGTCATCAATAACACTGTGAACACGACGGTTCAACAATGTATACACAATTCTATGATAATCATATGTTTAGAAATTTTAAACAATTTATATCAATTCAATGCATATAGTTCTTCCTTGAAGGAAGCATTCAATTCATGTAGTTCTCCCCTGAAGGAAGCATTCAATTCATGTAGTTCTCCCCTGAAAGAAGCATTCAATTCATTATGTATACTTTATCAAGTATCTTTTCGTTGTCCCCTGGCATAGGCGGAAGGGTGCACCATTCACAACCCAGCCCTTAAAGGACTCATTTCATTTCATTATTACTCACTTTATTAAGTGACTTTTCAAATGTGTGGGATTTACCAGTGTCTTGATCAGAGATCACCGGCATCACCACGGAGCTCCGGAACGCTCCATCTACTGCAGCAGACTTAATATTTAATTCATTACAGTGTTTCTTCACTTTAGTTCTTTTCTTTTCATTTCATTGCATTTCATTTATTCAACACATTATTCAATGGTAGCTCAACAAGGAGCATAACAGTAGTAGATGAGAGAGGACAAGCCAACTCAAGTCATAAGCAATTAATTTTTTCCTAAAACAACATTCGGGTGAAACGTTCATTATGCAATGTAGGTGTTATTTTAGATGACATCACTTTTTAGTGAAATTTACATTCACATAAGTTTAGCTAACACCCATGAAGGTTTAGGAAAAATATCAGAAATCAATTCTGATATCCCCTCAATTTCGGTCACCTCGTCGGTTACCTAGCGGTTAACCGAATTACGGGTCTCAGCTGACCGAACCATATTCGGTCAGCTTTCCAGAATCTCTCAAATTACAGAACAATTTGCTCAATTCGGTCACCTATTCAGTCACCTACTCGGCTGACCGAAATTCAAATTTCGGTTAGCCGAATTTCTTTCGGTCAGCTTACGGTCCGTTTTCCAGAAGCTCAACTTCTGATGGAAAAACCCTGACAAGATTTTCGGTTACCTTGCGGTCAACCCTCGGCTAGCCGAACTCACAATTTCGGCTAGCCGAACTATGTCGGTCAGCTTACGGTCAGATGTCGGTCAGCCTGGCAGCTGACCGAATTGTGCCCAGAAATTCAGAAAATTCTGAACCGAATTTTCTGGAACTGAACTCCTTGAGTTCTAACAAGTCCATTAACATCTGAAATCAATATAATTGAGTACACTTACCTTGGTTGAAGACTAATCAGCAAGAATTCCCTTGTCTAGCTTGAATCCAAGATGAAATCCTCAAGCCAAACCTTCTTTTGAACCTAAAAACCAATCAATCCAGTCAAGAAAATCCTAATGAGTTTCTTATGTAAGAAACCATTTCAAATCACCAAAGAGGACTCAGAAATTCTAGAAATAGCATAATTCACTTACTTGTAGCCTCTTTGGTGGAAATCTTGAGATCTTCTCAAGCTTAAACTCCAAGAAAGTAAGAAAGAAGATGGAGAATATGAAGAAGATGAAGTTCCTCTTCACAACCACTTGTCAATTCTCCAAATCACCACTCAATGAAGAGAAATTGGAAGAAAGAAGAAGAAGAGAAAGAAAGAGAGAGAGAGAGATCGGCTGGAAGATAAGAGAATGAACTCATTTGAGTTCATCTCTATCTAAATAAGTCCATTTTTGCATTTTAGCCCCCTCTCCATTCCACTATTTACAATTTGAGTCAAATGAATGGTCATTTGAACCAATTCACGCCGAATGGAATCGCTATAATTACGAAAGTTAACGTACTCCTCGAAATATACGTGCGAGTATCAAGAGTTTCCGTATTCGACGAAATACGCGTAATTTCGTATTTATGAAAAAGTCCTTACATGACTCGATTTGGCCTAAAACCATGCCAATTCATTCATATCATTTACTACTCTCTTCCTTAAGCTCAATTTGACCATTTGAGCCAAATTCTATATCAATTCAGTCATTAATCAACATTAATTCAATAAGACATGTTGATTTAGCATTAATCCCGATTAAGTAGAGTTAATCATAATTAACTCGGGACAAGGTGTTACAACCACGGAGCCAAAGAATTTCGGAGCATGCAGTAGACATGGCTCGGTACTTTGCCTTGGTAGAGGATTTGAAAACTTTTTCATGTTTCTTGCATTTCCAAGAAATGAGACTATCACCCAAAAACATGCACCATCTCGTCGTCGACTTGCAAGTATCCGGACAACCAGCCCAATCAGCATCTGAATAAGCTTTGAGAGATAGAGGATTGTTGGATGGAAAAAACAACCCACGAGTCGGTGTGCGAATAAGGTACCGAATGATGCGGCGAATAGCAGCCAGATAAAGGTGACGAGGAGCAGTCATGAACTGACTCATCAGGTTGACTGCATAAGAGATATCAGGACGAGTGATCGTAAGGTAGATCAAGCTGCCAACTAACTGGGGATAGGCTGTAGGATCGGAAAGAAGATCACCCTCTTCGCGACTAAGTTTGACATTCAGTTCGACCGGCGTATCTACAGGAACTAAAGCAGTAAGACCAGCCAAGTCAATGAGATCAACAGTGTATTTGTGCTGATTGAGAACTATACCTCAAGGCGATTGATGAACCTCAAGACCGAGGAAATAGTGTAGGGGGCCTAGATCCTTCATGTGAAATGTCTCACGAAGAGATGCCTGGAGCTTCTGAATTATTTTAGCATTAAAACCCGTAATGACGATGTCATCAACATAGACAAGGAGTACAGTGATCCCGGATGGAGCACAATGTAAAAACATAGAAGGATCATACTGGCTTGGATGAAAATCCAAGTGGAAAAGAGCAGCTTGAAATTTCTCAAACCATGCACGAGGAGCTTGTTTCAGACCATAGAGGGAGCGACGAAGTTTGGCAACCATACCCTTCCCAGATGAGCATCCCTGAGGCAAGCGCATATAAACATCTTCTTTGAGATCAATATGGAGAAACGCATTTTTGACATCCATCTGATAGAGATGCCAAGACCGAGATGCAGCAACAGCAACAATAGTGCGGACAGTGGTCATCTTGGCAACCGGAGCAAAAGTTTCATCATAATCAATCCCATATTCCTACCGATTTCCAAGAACGACAAGACGCGCCTTATACCGATCTAAAGTGCCATCGGAGTGTAACTTGAGAGAAAAAACCCACTTACAACCAATAGGTTTGACACCCACAGGAGATGGGACAACATCCCACGTATGATTTTTCGCTAACGCATCCAATTCATCTTGTATAGCCTTGTTCCAACATGGGTCCTGCAGCGCCTAAAAATAGGATTGGGGAATGGAAGAGGAAGACAAAGTAGCCATTAAGGAAGTATGTGAGAACCCATAAACCGAAATATGAGTGGAGCGACGCAGTGAAGAGTGGCTAGATGGATCAAGTGCCAGTGTTGGACCAGGCGCCGGAGGAAGATCAGGAGGGGGATCCATGGTAGGCGCTGCGCTGTTCCGTCTGTGATACACAAATTGAGGATTAAATCGAACAACTGACGGGTCATCAGAAAAACCAGGTAAAGACACGAAAGAGGAGGAGTCAGGAGGATCAATGTGTTTTTGAAAAAAATACTGTTGTTCAAAGAAAACGACATTCCTAGAGGTACGTAAACGACGAATGTGAGGATCATAACAAATGAACCCTTTCTGGAAGGGTGCATAACCTAAAAACACACACTGAACTGATTGTGCCGTTAGTTTTGTCCACTCAGAAGGAGGCAAGTGCACAAAACAAATGGAGCCAAAAACATGAAGATCATCATAGGATGGAGAGGTCTTGTATAATCGAAAATATGGGCTTTGATTCTCAATGGAGGTTGATGGCATTCGATTGATAAGATGAGCGGCCGTAGCCAATGCCTCAACCCAAAAACGAGAAGGAACCGATGATTCAAGAAGAAGGGAACGAGTGACATCAAGGAGATGTCTATTTTTCCTTTCAGCGATTCCATTCTGCTGGGAGTATAAGGACAAGTTCGTTGGGAAATAATGCCTTTGTGTTGCAAAAACTGTTGAAAATCTGAGAACACATATTCCCCGCCTGAATCAAATCGTAATATTTTAATGCAAGTGGAAAATTGGTTCTCAACATAGGCTAAAAAGATTTTAAAAACATGAAAAACATCAGATTTTGAATGCAGAAAGTAAACCCATGTGAACCGACTGAAATCATCAATAAAAGTCACAAAATATTTATAGTGAGCGTGGGAAAGAGCTGGAGGGATTCCCCATACATCACTATGAACTAAATCAAAACACTGAGAGGTGTGTGAAGTGGAATGAGGAAACGGAAGAGTTTTGCTCTTTCCCATTTTACAAGTAGCACAATCAAAAGGTAGACAAGAAGATAAACCAATAGATTTATTTAATAAACCAGAATTTAACATAAGGGACAAAGCCTTGGAATTAGGATGTCCGAGTCTATTATGCCATAACCGGCAATTATCGCGAAGAGAAAAACAAAACACATTATTGTCAAAATGATTCCTAGAAATTTTAGAAAAATCCAGCGGAAACAAGCGTCCACACTTAGGCCCCCTCGCGATCTCCTTCCTGGATATCTGGTCCTGCACAACACAACCAGAAGAAGAAAAAGAGATGTTACAATTATTTTCAACAAGTTGCCCGACTGACAATAGGTTTGAAGTTAAATTAGGACAAACGTAAACATTTCTCAATGGAAGAGGACCAGGGATATCTCCAATGGCAGTAATGGGAACACGTCCGCCGTCAGCAGTTTGTATTTGAAGATGGCCATTGTAACTTGTCATATTGGAGAGAGGGGTGTGGGAACACATCATATGATTAGACGCCTCGGAATCAGGGAACCAAGTGGAAGATGAAGGTGACTTACCTGATAAACCAAAAGCAGAGAGGGCATTGATAATCATTTGTTGAACCAATTCAGGAGTGAGAGATGAGGAGGGCCCAAGGCTGTGGGGGTGCAGATGTAGGAACAGGCATAACCGAGGAAGCCACATAAGCATGCGGAGTCTGAGACTGTGGATTCTGATACTGCGAAGCCGGATACTGTGGAGTCTGATACTGTGTCGACTGACGTGGTGGACGGCGGCGACATTCAGAGTTGATATGTCCCGACTTTTTACAGTAACTGCAAACTTTCTGTTTGCATTGAGATGCAAGATGCCCAAATTTCTGACAACTGTAGCATTGGGTTTTGCTCAAGTCTCGAGGTGGAGGCTGAGAGGTTTTATTTGCAGAGAACGCGACTGAATAGGTTTTAGTCTTTTGTTGAGCAATATGAGCTGAGGTCGTAAGGCGTTGTTTTTCGCGTAAGAGCTCATTCAAGCATACATCCAATGAAGGTAGGGGCGTCCGATTCATCAGAGCAGATCGGACACTTTCAAATTCATTCCGCAGTTTCATCAAAAATTGATCTCGCTGACTAGATGCTTAAAGGTCTTGAATTACTGCCAACACATTGTCAGCCACATCTGCATACTTAATACTATCGTATTCCGACCACAGTGTACGGAAACCTGAATAGTAATCTTGTACCAACAAAGTCCCTTGGGTATATTCAGCAATAGCACATTCAAGATGGAACTGTCGAGCAGAGTTATCTTGATGGTATACTTTCTTCAAATACCCCCACATGGCTTTAGAAGTGGGGTAAGGCTTGAGATTCATTATAAAATGAGGCTCAACGGATCCCAGGATCCAGAATTTGATTTTGGCATCTTTTGTATGCCAAGAGGAGATCTTCTTCTCATCCTCAGTGGGTTTAGGGTCCGTGCCAGAAACAAATCCCCACAATTTCTTAGCTTCGAGGTATATTTGAAATTGGAAAGACCAGGCAGGGTAATTCTTTCCCATAAATTTAATCAACGTGACCTCAGATTTTTCCATTGCAACCAAATTGGAAATAAATCGAATTGAACGGAGAAAGAACTAGCCACAGACAAGAGAAAATATGTAGGATGTCTTCCCTGTGTGTAAGAACTACAATCCAACCAAGCAGAGAGAGGTAATACCCAATCAGCAATAAATTGCTCAAAAAAACAGCCCAGACGAACTGGACAGGGGCTGTTTTTCCGCTACGTGGGCCCCACTTAAGGATCTATCCCTAGATGAGACAACAGATCTATGATACCCCTCTATTATGGCTTCTAATGAACCAAGTTTGAACTGATTCTACTGAGTATCCAAAATTTTAGACGGTCTTGATGAAAACAATATAAATTTCTCGAAAATCTCGAGACTGAGTAAAACACCAACCTTGAGTCTCTGAAAAATTCTGAAAAAATCACCAATATACTTAGGAATATGGGGCGACCATGAGTGGGTGATTTCTGAAGTGGATATGATCGATCAAGAGTGGGCCACCAACAGTACGTTGCTGTCGCAAGAAGAAGATGTCGCTGGCACTGTCGCTGGAGATTTCTTGAAAATAGATCTTGGATCTATTTGCTGCATGAGAGAGATTGATTCTCTCTATCTCTATTCCTTTAAAACTTTGGAAGATGTCTAAGATCAAGATTGCCTTGATAGCTTTGATACCATGACAAACTCACGATCACAGAAAAGAGTTTTAGAATGCTATTGAGAATGTAATAATTTGTGTGTATTTCTCTGGAGATTGTCCATCAATATATAGGTATTTTACATGCCTTTAATCTAGTCTCTAAGAAAGGAAAAACCAACTAATTATATCAATCACTAATCTAAGTTAAGAAAGCAACTAATTACAACAATTGTTATTCAAAGTAAGGAAGGCTACAGCTGTCTGAATGTTGACCAAAATCAATTCCACGTGAGATATAACATTGGTCTGATTACTGATGGGCCTTGGGCCTTGGGCCTGTTTAACATGTATATGCTTCTTGTATAGATGGAGAGGAGAGGAAGAGAAAAAGACAGGATAAGCATATAAACTTATAAACAAAAAGAGAGAACATAAGAAATGCATTTGATTATAGCCATTATTTCTTTCAACGGACTGGATATCCAGAGCACCAAAGAGACCTTTGCTCACTAGGAAAGGAGGGGGTTGATGGATGTTTTGGATAAATGAGACTCGTTGAGAGAGAGAGAGAGAGAGAGAGAGAGAGAGAGAAGGGAAACTAGAAGAAGAGTACATAACTATAGGAGATTATAAGAGATTTGTTTGGTTGAGTTGAGAAAGAGAGGATAGATTGGGCTCAGGTGGAAAAGGTGAGAGAAGAGAAGCCACAGCCGGAAAAGAAGAGGAACAGAGACATGACTTGGAATTGAAGGAGAGCAGTACAAGGGGAGAGAGAAAACCGGGAGGAAACTTGGATTATTTAATACAAAGTGTGCTTTGTATGGCCTGCCTTTTAAAATAATTTTAACGTATTAGCGCCGTCGAATAGGATCATTGAGCACACATTAATCCTCCCATTGCACAAGCGCATGAGATCATTAATATATATATTAATATATATATATATATATATGAGCCCATGGTTTGCACTCATCCGAATGGACTGGACTGGACTGTTGGATCGATGGTCAATTTTTTTTCTTTAATATAAGTTGTTAAAATGTGGGTCACGGATCAAGGGGTTAGAGGCATGGGATTCATTGAACCCAAACTTGATAGCTGGACCCATCAAGGATGGCTCTTTCCATCCCCTCGGTCTCGTGATCAGCGGGCCCCAAGTGGTCCCTATCATGGTGTCTCCCACTGTAGATGAGTCCCACCTATCACCAACCTAAACCATCCACACACGAGTTTGCACCCATCTGAATGGATTAGACCTTTGGATCGAGGGTCAAAATCTTTTTTTTATTTTTATTTTTTTAATTTAAGTCGTTAAACTGCGGGCCACGTATCAAGGGGTTAGAAGATGGGATTGAACCCAAACTTGACAGCTGGGCCCCCCCCCCCCCCCCCCCCCACACACACACACACACAAAACAACCACACACAGTCAAAAAATGTCAGAGTAATAACATAGTTCGACCTTCCAATACATTCATGGCAACAATAGGGAGAGACAACCTTACTTTCAAAAAGTAAAGGGAGGGACAACTATGCTGATCATGTTACATCCTGTAATTTATATTTATGCAGCCCTTGGACCAAGCATTCCATACAGATTTTTCCAATCCTTCAGTAAACTAGTGAGACCCACCTTTAATAGGCAGTTGAAGAAAAATCTATTCCATTGAATAATCTTAGTCACCAAACTTGTTGATTTTGACAAGTTGAATGGGCTTCTAGTCAGTGGCGGACCCAGCAATTTGTTTGGGTGGGGCAAATTTTTCTAGGCTTTGCTAGATTTTTTTCCACGCCAACAAATAGTGAAAGAGAAAATGTATTGCATTTAAAAAAAAAGAAGAAAAAAGTAGTTAAAGCTCAATTTCTATAATTTTTATAATTTTATACATGAAAGGCTTTTTGATTTGGCAAAATGAGATTAAATAGCTAATATTATTTAATGGGGCTACGTGTAAAGCATCCGAAACACCCTCTTCATTCTTATATGGTTGTACTCGTGGTTTGAGCGACATTGAGTTTTTCATTACACTTGGACATATATTCAGAAAAAAGAGTGGAACATTATAGTGGAGCCTAATTACTGAAATCCTAGCCTTGCAAAAGAAAGGCGTTTAAATATATACGATATCGAGAATCAAAATTAATCCAACCGTTGGATTGACTTTTTCATAAAATTGTGGGTAACATAATTTTATGTATATTTATTTCTATTTTTTTTTATCAAGCAATTAATCCAATAGTGGGACTGACTCATATGGAGATATCCATATTAATGGGGTTGTGATGTTGGAATGTGGTATTGGTTTAATGGCTTCTTAAGTATTCTTATTTTATTCTTACTTCAAAGCACATGTCATTTCAACAAGGAGACACTTTCCAAGTGTCATGGCACTTCATCTCTCAAGACTCCCTTGAAGACTTAGCTTTTAGAAGTTTAATGCTCATATGACCCTACTTTTCTAATTTTATTATATTATTTATTTCAACATGTGTCTTAGTTAGATTGGAGCCACACTTTCCAAATAGGTGCGCAACATACATAGACCGGATATAAGTGGGCCCACACGTGGAATTGCTGCTTTTAGTTTATGGACAGAGATAGAAAACGTTTTGGGGGTGGGGCAGTCTTTTGGGCATGGCCAGGGGCCATTATAGTTTTTTGGGGATTTTTGGAGCGGACTTGGGGTGACCGCCCCAGGTGCTCATAGCCTAGGTCCGCCCCTGCTGCTAGTTATACTTTTCAACCATCTGTTGGTACTTTAACTGTCGATTTGTTCTATGATTTGTAAACAATGGTCGGGATTACCCCATTTGGGGAGCTCTTTGCTTCATTGTGCATCTACAATTGTCCATTTTATCTTTGATTTGCATGCAATGGTTATGGTGCAGAATTCATTAGCATTTATCTAAAGCTAAGCATAGTATTTAGAGTCCATACTAGTTTGATGACCTGATAACTTTTACAATCTAAGAACATGGCAAGTTGCAGAGGCCCACTGTCCCTATTAGTTGAAAGAGTCTGCAGACCAAGCATCTATCGAAAACCAGCCCCGTAAATTGTTGTTAGGAATTCGATCTGATGCGCTGAAATGGACGTTTGTAATTGTAACACTGAATAAATAAATAACTAGTGAACGTGTTACGTGCATAACCATAGTCAGATGGCAAGCAAAAAATTTCCCAATCTGGAAAACTCTCTCATCCACTGGTGCTAAGTGGACCACACCACCATGTCATCCCAGATTTAAAATAGTCGTTGGATCGTTATGGCCAACTGGTCATTATACCATGTCTTTTGTTCTCGTTACGTTTTTGCATCTGTATCAACACTTACTGTTTTACTGGTTGAATAATTGGTCCTCTGATTCAAAAACAGGCTAGAGGCCTTGATGTGCTGCCCACCGCTATCTCCCGCTTCCGCAGCGGAGGTGATAACCGCACCGCAGAGCTATTAGAAACAGTAGTATATCCAGAAGAGATCACCCACAGCGCTGCCGGCATAAAATGGTTCAAATACCTTTGCTTTAGGACTTCTCAGCAATCCCAAAATGCATTGCCATTCCATGGTTGCTTAAGTTCTCAAATTACACCAGCAGAAGGGATCGTGGAAGAACGAGTGGACAGCACTGACGATGACCTTACAAGGTCTCCAGATCAATCTACGAGTAACATGTCAAATGATGAGCTTGAAAACGTGATCCGGACTTTCCATGCTACTGTGAGAACACATTTCTGAGGGCCACTTAAGCCTCCTTTCAATGAGCAAGCGAGAAAGGCTGCTGGCTTTGGACCTCAATGGTATGAGCCCCTTGCTGTCAAGGAAGCAAGTCAGAAATGACTTGTTACAGATGATTTTTAACTCTTGTCGTAGTCTAAATTGGGGTGCACTTTTTCCTAGATAGGTGTGTGTTATTAATTATGCTACACATCAAGATCAAGCTGAATGAAATACCAACTTCCTAGAGAGACTATTGTTCTGTTTTTGGATGTCCTCCAAAAGTTTGGTCAATTTGGCTATTGACAATTCTCCGAACTGCCCCAGTTACTCAATTACAATTTCCATTCTCATGGAGGTTACACCTATGATCAATCGAATCTCTTCACGGCCACCTACTTTCCTGAATTAGCATTTTTTTACATTTGACATTGATCAATCATTATTTTTGGATTAAAGCCGATGATATTTGCACCGAATGAAGTCATTAAAGTGAGGCACTCGCATGAGGTTCTTGTAGCTGGTCTCTTGGACACTTTGGGATAGGCATTGCTGTTCATTTGCTACCATGATTAGGTCGACTAATAGGGCCTGTTTGTTTGCACTCATAGGAACTGAATCTCTATGAATCATTAGTATTCCTAAAAGTGACTAAACTTTTAAAAAACAGAGGTTTGCTTGAATTGATGTAGCGCCTTTTGAATGAGTAGGGCTCCTAGGAGGTGCATTCATGGAGCCAAACCGAAGGAAGGGAAAAAAAAAAGAAGAAAAAAGAAAAAAGTATCTTCAAAAAAAGAAAAAAGAAAAAAGAGCTTCCATAGATGGCAATTAAATAATCAATCTTTTATTAAGAAATGAGTTAAACAGATGGATTTTTTTTTTCCTTTCTTTTTCCTATAGGAACATTATAGTGAGAACCGAATGCCCAGGATCGATCCCTAGGTAGATATAAGGTGCCCATGACATTTCTCAGAGAGGTGGAACATGATTTACTAGGGCGATTGCTGGGTATCTGTTTTTCCATCTCCCCTGAATTCATTTTCCAATAAAAGGTTGACTATATGATCGCCATTTGTCGAACTTACCTTTATTTCTTAAATTTATCCATTTAAAAGAATTTTTTGCATATGATAAATGGAAAAAAAAAAAGGCCCTTAAGAGAAGACACTGGGGAATGCCTTTGATATAGATGATCAGTCTACCATAGGAAACAGGGGAAGAAGGACCTTGATAGCAATAATCATATGCTGATGTCTATGGAAATTCCCACGTGGATTAGTTAACTGATCCAATTGGGCTCTGCATTTCTTGTCCCAAGCCAACCAAATCAAAGATTCATTCAAGAGTGTTATTCATGGGTGGAACTCTGCGAGTTATAGTAATTGCTGGTCCCAAGCCCAAATGAAGGAGAAGGATTGTGTTGGGTAGGTTGACAGCTGGTTTAACAGTCCATCTTAATCCCAAGATGAATTCTTAGAAAATACATATGAGGATTTGTGCCATGAGAAGACTGGAATAGAGAAATGGGATTCATATAGAACCCAACATAGTTGGGACAAGGCTTAGATGGTGATGAATGATCAATCTAATGATGAGTGTTACTCTCTCTCTCTCTCAAGTGAAATTTTTGTCACCCCAAGATTAGTCTTATTTATGCAAGGGATTTGTATTTCAACTCAAGTATTGGGTCTACTTATGCTATTGAAATGGAATTCAGGTGTCGAGTTCAAGTTTCAAAGTTAAAGAAAAGAGGAAAAGTAGTAGCGGAAGCAAATATTAGTTAAGGTTTATAATCGAAAAATAAACATCTAAAAAAAGGTCTAATCTTGTGGCAACCCAAGCCACGATCATGGAAAATGTGACGTTAAATCTGCTCAACGAATAGATGTCTAGAAGACATCTTCTGGGGCCCATTCAGCTAACTGTTGAGGAGTCTCCTCTTCAACCTCCGCGATCTCTTGAGCGGTAGCATCATTGTCCTAACCTATAACACCAAGTGTTGCACCATTAGACTAGGCTAAGTAAGGTAAACAAGTATAAAATGAAGCATGCGTATTAAATGAGTAGAAATGACAAGATAGGTCACACGAAGTCAAAGAATTAACTTATGCATAATTAGTGCATGTGACATAAGGATCAAAGGTCACAAGTGCATAGATATACAAATCAAGGTGGCACAACAACATGAACTATATTCTCCCACGTCAGCATGTAAACATGAAATTACACAAGAGCATGATCATACATAACATGACATGAGGTACCACTAAGAGGCATAAGGCTCGAAAACTCTATCTTGGAGCTGAGGTACTGTTCAACCCCACATAAAACCCCATCTCCAGAGGTCCATGGAAATTGATAAACCCACACCCAGCCGGGTCCGACTGCGTTTGGGTCGAAGATAAGTGGTGCCGACTCAAGGAATAGTGTACAGTGCATATCATGGTGTGACATAAGCATGAGCATAAGCATGTACAAAATATAAACATGGACAAGTATATGACCATAATCATAAGTGCGTAACACGACATAGCCTATGAACATATACAAACACGCAATGCATAAGGAAACATTTGTTGTAGTACAACAAGGTGCAGGAGCTAAGCAAATAGACATGAGAAGCATGTACATATCATGCATGAGTACTAGAAATGTAAGCAAATGCATACATAAAGATCATACAAGGAATCAAGGATGCATGACAAGCCAATCCTATGATTTGGGGAATACTTGTGGGCTTCACCGTCCAACAATGTGTAGTTCTAAGACTTCCGATGTCATTGGACTACAAGAACCCTTAGCATTACATAATTTGGGATGCCAATTGCCTTAAGATAGCACATTTGGTTCAGGCTAAATGAAGTCCAAGAGACGATCTTCCATGAGAGTGAACATGTGCTCAAACGACACTCTCTGACGCTAATTAAACCATTGGGCATGTTATTAGGGTACATAGGTTCCATACTATGGTCAATTAAGACCCACAACACAAAATCCCTAAATTCTTGCAACTCTGGGTGGTGAACTAGAGCGGCCATGGGCACACTCGAGCGGGTCTGCTCTCTGGACAATTTGCGCTCGAGCGTGGAGTCATGGGCTCGAACAGGTCAGGTCTTTGGAAGTTTTTTGGTCAAGCATGGGGTCATGCGCTCAAGCAGGTCAACTCTCTGGATGATATGCGGTTGAGCGGGTCTACTCTCTAGAAAATGTATGCTCGTGCAGGAAGTGCATGCTCGAGCGGGCACTCAAATCTGCAAATTTTCAGGCGAATGGAGCCCTATTCCATTCTACTACAAGGGTATTTTGAACTCGTATCTTCCCAATCCCATACATGGGTCCAAAACCTGTATTTACTGCCTCCAATGCTCTCCAAACTACTAGAAACAACATCTACCTCAAATCAAAATCCTAAGTCAAAATATTACCAAATCCATTTACAAATTTAGAATCAAAATAATCAAATTAACTACATGAGCTGTAACTTGGGCAATCTAGCATGAAATCCATGGTAAGAATCAAAGATAGAGAGAAGCATGCACAAATTATAAATGTTTACTTGCCTTGGGTGCTTAAATCTCCAATTTCTACCAATTCAAAGCCTTACCCACTTACTACCAAGCTTCTAAAGAAAAAACCCCCAAATCTATTGCTCCCAAAATAAAACCCTACAAGTGACGTAAATTTGCCTGCATTATCAAGTCTTATAGGCTTAATAGAATAATCAATGAACTGGGCCATAAGTTTAATGATTTGAGTTAATAGGCGGGCAAATGTTACGTTCCTAGTTGAAAGTAGGCAAACATCCGACCAATGGGTGGATGCATCAATCAAAACCATAAAATATGTAAAAGGTCCATTAGCAGGATTTATAGGTCCACAAATGTCACCTTGTATCATTTGCAGAAAGTATGGGGATTCATATGCAACCTTAGCAAAAGAAGGTCGAGTGATCAATTTTCCTTGTGAACACGGGGTACATAAGTACCCACTGGGTATGGCCAATTGATAGTTCTCTAAGGAGTGCCCAAATATATTATCAATGATTTTTCTCAACATAGTAGCCCCAGGATAACCTAATCTATCATGCCAAAGCTTTAAAGTCAAAGCTTTAAAGTCTTACGATCATTAAGCTCATGGCTTGGTTTAAGTTTCGGGCTTGACTTTGTCGTTTTGCTCATAATCAAATGTGATTTGACATTGGCGATTGTCATAAAATATAACATGAGGAGAGTGCACTTAGTTTGTCTAGTATTTGCTTCTGACTTCCAATACTAGTAACGATGCATACGTATTCCTGTTACTTTCATTTACAATCTCAATGTGGTACTCATTCATTTTAATGTCCTTGAAACTAATCAAGTTTCTTTGGAAATTGCTTGAGAACAATGCATCTTTAATGAATAGATGGGTACCTTTATGCAACATCATATGGGCTCTTCAGGAGCCTTCAATTATTTGCACAGGTCCAGTTATGGTGGGTACCTTTCATGGATTAAACACCAATTCTAAGAATAATCTTTGGTTTTTCAGAATGTATGTGTTGTGGCACTATCTACCAGATAGAGATTGTCCTCAGTTCCATGATCCCTACCTTAAACTAAATAATAAACTGATATAACAATGCAGTCACATGACAAAGAGCCTTAAACAAAATAATAAACTAATATAACTATGCAGTCACATGATAAAGATTAAACTGAAATAATTAAACCATTCACCATAAATTGGAACATTAATGAAAATAAAGATCCCAACATAAAGCATAAGTTCAAGAAACATGCATCTAAAAAGGCACTCAAAAATAAGTTCGTGAAGTTCAGAAAAAAAAAATTTTCCTTCTAGATCATGCCAGGGTGTGCTTTCAATTGAGCATTAAAAGCCATATTACTTAGAGGTTTGATATCCTCATCTTTAAAGAAGTCTCGAGTCTCCAAGTTTGTAATGCCAATTGGAGGCCCCTTTGGTGTCATGGTATTCCAATCCCGGTGTTCCAGATCATTTGTCTCCGCTGAATGAACAAAGGCCTTGTATGCTTTGTATTATTCCACCACTTCCTTTAGCGCACGACAGGTGCGTGACCAGTGCTCACTTCTTCCACACCTGTGGCACGTGTCATTAGGACGATGGTTAGGATTAGCTGGTGGGTTCTGATTCTGATTATTCTTTTATTAAGGAACCGACCACTTCCGCTGATTTTTAAATTTTTGGGTGGGCCTCTAAAACCAGCTTGCCTGAAAGAGTTATTTCCTCCACCTCTACTGGAGGAATTATGCCTTCCACGCCCCCTTCCTCTACCTCTGTTTGAACATAAATTGTCATTTGCTTCAGGAATTGCCGAAGATCTAGCTGGTCTGGAGTTATGATTTTTTTTTTTTCAACACTTTTCAATTTTGTTCAGCGACTAGGAGATAATAGACAAGGTTTGAATATTTGGAGAAACATCACTCTCGATACTCCTGCTCTCGATACTCCTGCTGCAAGAGTACATTCAAGGCATGAAAAGTAGACAATGCTTTCTCCAACATTTGTTATTCCGTAACCTTTTTACCACACAATCTGAAACAGAAGCAATATTGAAGAGGCTAGAGTTATATTCAGATACTGTTTTGTAACCCTGGAGTCTCAGGTTTAGCCATTCACTCTGAGTAATTGGTAATATGACAATCTTCTGATAATTATACCTATCATTCAGGGATTTCCAGAGATCTGCTGGGTCTTCCTCAGTTAGTTATTCATTTTTGAGGTCTTCATATTTGTGATGGCGTAAGAAGATGAGAGCTAACGCCATGTCTTCCAGGGACATCTTATTTCTTTTTTTATAGTCTCTCCAAGCTTCTTAGATTGCAAGTGGATTTTAGCATCCAGTTGTCAGGATAAGTAATTGTCCCCATTTATATTAAGTGCTTTAAAATCAAGTTTGAAATCTTACAAACTTGATTAAGTGCTTTCATTTTGTGCTTTCATTTTTTAAGTAATTGTCCCCATCTTATTTTTTAAGTAATTGTCCCCATTTATATTAAGTGCTTTCATTTTGTCGGGTTTGAAATCATGCAACAATTGTAATAAGAGACATATGAATCTTACAGTATGCAGATAATCAACAAAGTAAATTAAAAAAAAAAAAAAAAAGAAACCTTAACATCGAAAAATAAGTTAAGGAAGGAATTAATCATTACAAATAAGTTGGCCAATGAAATGTTGGAACATCAGGTTCTCAACTTTAATAATAAAAACTATTGGTTTTGTTAAGACTTCATTTAGAACTTCAAGTTCATAACACATGAATTAGAACTGCAGGTTCTGTCGAACCTTTCGATTTGAAGCAGAACTTTCAGCTCTGTAAAATCTTCAGGTTTGAAGTAGAACTTTTGGTTTTAACAATAGATCAAAATGGTTCTGTCAAATCTTCATTCTTAATTTCATGACCTTATCGTATGATATAGTTTATTTGGATTTGAACAAAAAAATTGAGGTTTTGATTTATGGATAAGAATCTGCAGGTTCATATCAGTATTCAAACTTCTAGGACTTTTGTTCCAAGGATCAATGAACTTCGGGTTCAAATTTAGAACATCTGGTTCTATTTTGTGATCCATTCACATAAATAGTATTGATAAATTCAAACAAAAAAACAAAGTGTTGTCCGATTTCAAACACTGACGAGTACGCGCAAGTATACGCGATCAACAAGTAATATAGAGTAAATATAGAGTGTCGAATCCACAGAGATCTATGTCTAATAAATTTCATCTACTAATCTTTTTTATCAGTTTGATTTTATTTAAACTCTCCCAATCATGAAGTATGATTAACATTAGATTAAAATTTAAAACTGAAATTTGACACAAAGACTGAATACCAGATAGTTGAAAGATTAAGACTACAATATCCCCAATTACATCACATGAACCTATTCTCTGTATTTTCCAATTATTAAACCCAATGGAGTTGTCAACAGGAATTCACAAGTATTTATTAGATCTTTTTCCAACAATCTCTTAAAAATGCCTGTTCAACTACTTTGCTATATTCCTATGCAAAATAAAAGAAACAAACTCATTAAGATCCAATTCCCAAACACGTTACATGCAGCACATAGATATATTCCTATTCTATACACAACCCTAGTTATTCAATTCACTAAATAACTAAGAATGCATACTATCGCATCCAGGTTTAACCCTAGATTTCATCTTCCGAATCCATATAGGATATCCCACTAATTGTTGGCCAAACAATTAACAGTCACGTGCAAAACATGATAGACAACTCCATGTGAATCAATAATTGGAAAATAATAGATATTTAATTCATGAATGCAAAAGGTTCAACTGTAGCCTTAATATAGAAATTAGTTCATAATGAAATAAAAAAAAACTAGAAAATCCAAACCAGTCATCATCTTAGATTACAAAACTGAGAGAAGAAGAAGAAAAGAAGAACTCTATTGAAGTTTCTTCACTCTCCAATCCTTCGTCTTGATATCCTTGAGAGGCCCCTTGAATCTCCTTGTCTCCAACTGTGATCTCCAACCCACGTGAAAAGTGCCTCCAACTATCTCAAAGTCTTCTATTTATAGTTCCCCCTCAAAGTTAGGCTTTTTTTCTAGCATCCAAAACCCTACTAGAAATCACTAAAATTCGACCCAACAGCAAGACTGGCCCAAAAGGATTCTGCCCCCAGCGTTGGGTTTGGGCGGCCCCCTGTGCTCAACTTGCATTTAATTACCAAAATGCCACTGCTTTCATGAAAGTTCCAGATTTGCCCCTCCTTTGCATTGTCCTACAAAATAACACAAAAAGAAGCAAATAAAATGCACCAAAATTACAAAGATAGCAAAATACTAAATCTAAAAGTGCCCGATTCGTAGGTATAATTCCCACTCATCACAAATTATGCAAGAGGATGAACAGTAAAAAAAACGCTATAATTACTATAAACAAGCATCATAAATTGACTTCATGCATTCTAATAAATTGGATTTAATTATGGTTCAAATAACACTTACCGTAGTCGCAGTCCAGAAAAATTTATGACCATTGAAATGCTAAGCTGTTGTGTCAGCTAGGTAGTGTTCGTCACCATGAATCCAGAGAACTAAGCCGTTCGTTGAGTGAAGGTCGGATGAAGAAGTTATGGCCTGACCTGAAGTATGCTTGAAGTAGAAAAGAAGGCAAGAGAGAGAAAAAAAGGGCAGCAGCACGTGACTCCTTGGCTTGAAACAGAAGGTATAAAAAGTGCCTTGCTGTTGCACGCTCCCCAAGGCAGAGTGAGAGAGAAAAAAGGAGATGGGTTCGATGAGAGAAACTTAGAGAGATTTTTCTCTCGGTAGCACGCTTGCCGAGGCAGAGTGAGAAAAAAAAGGAGATGGGTTCGTTGAGGGAGACTTTTCTCTCTCTGTTACAAGCTAAGAAGTAGATGGGTCCGTTTGGAAGAGGCTCATTTAATAGGTTATTACATTCTATTTATATGAGTCCCCACCACGTGAATGTGAAATCTAATTGGGGTCCATCGAGGGCGACCATTCTCTAATTAAGCTGAGAATTCGGAAAGTAATTGTTGTGTGTATATGTAAACGCCGACCTTCATTTCCTTCTCCCTTTATCTGGGTCAAAACAGGCCAAGTGCCTGCACACGGTAGGAATCAGTATTTTTTTATTGTGTGCATGTGGGGCAAAGTAAATATTCTTAAACATTAATACAAAATTTAGAAATAAAATATAAATAAGAGTTTATAAGAATTGTGAAGTACTCTTTTATTGACTTGAAATTATCTATTAATGTTTCATCACTTAATTTTTTAAGAATTTAACCGGAAAAATCCCTTTAGACTTGTCAAAAGCCAAAAATGCCATCAACGTCTTATATAGACCAGTTTGGTCCTCCCGCCAATTTTTTCATTTTTTTTTTCTTTTGGCGCTGAGCAAGGATATTACAGTTCATTCTAAGTAAATGAGTGGGGATATCTCCGCTCATCGTTTATTACAAACACAAAGAATGTCAAACTCCCTTTTCTCATTTGCCTTTTTTGGGATCCGGACGAATCTTTCTGCAACCCTTCTTCCACTTTACCTTATTTTTTGAAAGAATCATGTTCTTTACTCTTTTAAGTAGGAGGGTTTGGCCTCCATTAAAGAGGTTGGTAGTCTAGATTTACTTTTTTTTTACATTTGATTAAACCTACAAGCACAATCTCCATATGTGTTTCTGTTTTACCTAAAAAGTTGATGTTTGGAACTATTTATTAAAGTTTACATCTCCTTGATGGATAATTAATATTTACTCCATTAAAGAGGTGGGTAGTCCACATTTACTTTCTTATGATAAAAAAATCATATTTCAGAAATACAAATGGGCATTGGCTTTGGCTGTAATAGAAGATGATAGAATTGGGCATCGGCTTTTGCTTACATAGAAATGGTCGGATATGGGGATAGGCATGGGCGTGTGTTACGTACGTTGTATGGAGAAGATATGGGGTTTTAGGTTTGGACTTCTCTTCTTGATAGCTGCTTCTTCAATGAGCCCCTGCTAAGAGAAGATGATTCCTTGCTCATAGAAAATGGGGGAAAGGGTTTTGGGACCTTTTTAAGGTAAAAGGAGCATGAATATCCCTGCTCAGAGAAAAGAATTAAAAAATATATCAAACAGGGCCTTTGGGACTACTATGGTCCATATAAGACGTTGATGGCGTTTTTGGCTTTTGACAAGTCGAAGGGGGTTTTTCTGGTTAAATCCTCTAATTTTTTACAAATTTCTTTTTTAATATATGCAATTAAATAATTAGTAACAAACTCATATTCTACTTTTTGTGATGTGTTGTCTTACAATGTTTATATCTAAGACTGCTCGTTTTGTTGTCGTTATTGAAACAAGAAGAGTTTTGTAAGATCTCTAACTTTAATTGTGTGATTAGTGTAATTAATTATACTTACAGTTAGTTAATTGTGTTTAGTAGCTTAACAAGTCATTCTTATTGTTAATAGTAGGGCCCACGAGTTTCGTTGCGTTTGGAGCAACTTTGAGTGCAGTAAGGGGCAATTTGCAATTTTGAGAAATTAGGAGGGGTTCGTTGTAATTTTAGGATTTCGACAATTTTGGGTGCATTGGTTAGATTTCATCTGGTACATCATTTTCTATTAGGTCTCATCAAGATCCGGCGGTTCGAAGGCCCATCGAACTCCCCATTATCATTTAAGTTGCGTTTTGTAATAACCTGAAATTTCTCCTACAAGAGGGGGATCGATCCCATTTTTCCCTTTTTTTCTCTCCCTCTTCCATTTATCTCCTCTCCTCAACCCTAGGACCCACGCCCCACCCCCACTGCTTCTAAGATCCTCCAAGCCAAGGTGGTTGTTTCCCTCAAGCTGAAGGTCCTCTTCTCCATCATCTTTTTCTTCATCTCTTCCCCATTCTCTCATTTCGTAAGCATTTTCCCGCAAAACCCTAGTAGGTTCATTTCCTCCTTCCTTTTGTTTTGGCTGTAGGAGTGAGTTTTAAGCTCCTTTGCTAGTTTAGGTTGGCTTTGTAAGAGTTTGAGGGCTAGTGTGCCAACCTCCAAAGAGGGGTTTTCCTTAATTGACCAAGGCAAGCGGACATTTGTATTTAATGTAGTAAGCATGCATTTTTAAATTGATTCCAAGCACTGATTTCATGTTTTTACCCTTTCCAAGATCATTTATGTTAATTGGTAGATGTCTTAAATAACTTTAATGGACTTGTATAGTTGATTGATATGAGGTTTGTTATGCCCTTTATATATTATGTAACTCCTTTTTCTGAATATAGAAAAGACTCCTGACTCTAATCGGATTCGGTTTAGAAAACCGGAGTTATGGCAGCTACGGTTAGCCATAGCACCTCTACGGCTAGCCAGAGGTTCCTAGGAAGGAGATCGTGGGAATGCAACGGCTTTCTTAGAAGTGTGTTTTTCATCCCTTTGTACTACGATTAACCATACGGCTTCTTATAGCTAGTCGTAAGGCCGTCACAGCTAACCGTAATACCCCACGTAGTTCCAGGGTTCAGTTCTGTCTAGAAGGTGTGACTGATAGAACTTGAACTATGGTAACCCATATCTTGTTGTGTGCTTGACCATAGAAGACCCACGGCTAGCCGTATGATCCCATGGCTAACCATGATGCAGTTCTATGTCGTGTTATAGTAGATGCTGAGAGTTTTGATTGACAACTTTGATTTATGATAAGCTCATGGCTAGAAGACCCCCACGACTAGCCATAGGGGTTACGACTACCTTTAGCGCATATGTTTACAAGGTTCAGGACTTTGGAATTTTTTTAGCCTTTACCCTACACCATGAACCTTAGCCTAGTCTAATGATGAACATAATTGAGACTAAAAGTAAGGGGACGTGTGTAGGGGTGTAAATTTGGGTGGGCGGCCCAAGCCCAGCAAGGAAAAACTGTGCCTGGGCCCGTTGACTTGGTCAACGGGCTGGCCCGGCCCGACAGTGCCTAGTGGGCCGCGCTGGGCCAGGCCCGCAGGTGGCCCGGCCCGGCACGAGGCACGTCCAGGCACGCCCAGGCACGGCCCGACCCACTCCCAACGGCCATTTTTTTAAACACCCCCCCCCCCCCCCCCCCCCCCCCCTCCTCTCAAAAAACGGTCATAAAAATTATTTTTTACATTTTTAACCCCCCCAACAGCTTTTATTCAGGTAGTGGATGGAACTGAACCTGGACCAGTTAATTTTCTCAACTTGGGGTCCATCTAGTGTATACACTATACATGGACTCATTTTTATCCCTATAAAAAACCCAGAAGGCCAAAACATATAACCAATGTTTCAATCAAAGGGCAAGAATTGTAAAAGAAAATAGGAAGTGGGTAAATCATGATCAGTCCCATCATGTGAGAGTAGTAGAAGATGTGATCCAGATGTTTCGTCGGTTCATTTTCTTCCAACAGTGTTCAACTGCACTTTTTTATCCACTTATGCCAATTTCCCTCATCAGATGCAGCAGTACTCCACACTAGCAATGGGCCCTTGTCAGGTTTTTAACAAAGAGTAAATAGACCACCACACACAGGAAAAAAAAAGGAGGGATAAAGCACGCATAAAATGCTTGATGATTAATATTGACTCAATGGAGTTTTATAATTTCTTTCATCCATTCATATCAGAACAGAAGTCTTGTGGAGGTCCCCTTCAAGATCCCTCAATGATGAAACAGAGCAAAGAATAGACCCACCCACTACACTTGTTTGGCACTAGGCCTCTTTTCTGGGTAGAATCAATAGGAACAACCAACTCACCAAACAAATGACAGTTGCCCTCCTAGACAACAGTCATTCATTCCCATTGGATGAAGCCGTCCGAATATTCTAGAGGTCAACATTAAAAAAATAAGATACTAACACTTTTCTCTCGCTAAAGGAGTTACACAAGCCATTGAATGCAAAAATGCATGTAGTTGACTTTGTGTCCGTCCAAATTCCAAAAATCCAAATTTCAAAAAAATTATAAAAAAAAAAATGAAAGTCAAATTTGTGGGCCGCGCATGGGCTACCCGGCCCATGCCCGTCTGGGGCCCGGCCCAACACGACACGACCATGACCGTGCTGGGCCGACCCCTAAGGGGTTGGGCCCGGCCTGACACGGCCCGCATATCATACACGGGCCGTGCCGGCCAGGCCAGGGCACGAGTGGTCCCGGTCTTCTGCGGGCCGTGCCGGGCAATTTACACCCCTAGATGTGTGAGCTTGATATTCTCTTACAGATCATCTGGTGGAGCACGTGTAGATCGTATAAGTGAGTGGTGTGGTGGATTTTCTGGGGATAGCATTGAACTTCGGTAGCACCTGTGTACTTTATGAGCTATATCCAGGGCCGGCATAACCACTGGGTTGGATAGTATGGTCTTTTGCACATGAGTAGCGACCATGAATTTAGATTGGCTATTGTAAGTGCTTCGTTAACTCCTTAATCATTGGGATAGGGGGTTGTGTTTATGTTTCCGCTTTGTACATGACACATGTTGGATTAAATGGGTGTGGCCCACATGACCACAAGCGCATTAAGGATTTTTAATCATACGTACTTGTCTGCATATTTATGAAACCTAGTTATTTTTTGAGCTCACTTGCCAACAAACTAATAATGGGCTGAGATTAAAGGGTTAGGTGATAGTTTGGGGGTTAATGGTTGCTTGATGGGTAGGAATCTCCTATAAAAGGACCCATTGGGTAACTCATTTGGTTACTAGTTTTCTTGGCCTCCATCACTAAGCAAGAAAGAATAGCAAAGGCAAAGGAGTTGTAAATCCTACGTGAGTTTCAAGTCTCTGTCATTTGAAGGAGCTTCTGTTACCGTCAAGAAAAGCTATGGAGTCAGGTAAGCTCCTACCCATTCTCGGATTTTTCATGTTTACTTTACTGTGTCATTTGGATTAGACCCAAGGAGATCCTGTGGATTAAGGGATCTTAAGCTAACATGTGGTTTCAGAGCCATCTTTGGGTATAGCCAAATGATCGGTTCATATTTTGTTTACATATTATGAGATATTGAGGCTTTCCCGGTTTTTCTCAGAAATCAAACCAAATGCCTAAATGAAAGAAGTTTTGGGTATTTGATAAAAGGTATTCCATTTTATTGGAAAGAAGAGACTCATAAATCGAGTATTATGGTGCCCAACCCAATCTAGAAGAGATGGGAATAAAAGATTATATTCTATCTATCTATATATTTTTTCTTGATTTAAGAAATTATATAGAGTTGAAACCTCCATTGGTTTATCACTCTTATTTATTTATTTATTTATTTTGGTTCAATGTCATTTTGATGATGGGCATGAAAGGAGAAAATGACGATGAAAACTTTATTCTGTTAAATAAAAAAAAAAAAAATATGATTGACAGGTGGACAGTGCGACAGACAATGCACAGTCCGTTGTACTGTGCATTGGACTGTGCAGAGGCAGCAACGTCTCCTTCCAACAGTTTTGTTGGGCCGGGCCAGACAGGTCAGGTCAACCTGACCTGCTCTAGCCCAGCCTGGCCAGCTGACAGTTGGGCCGGATCTGGTTATGAATCGGACCTGACCCATTAAGGACCCCATGAGCCTAGTATAATTTTGGAAGAAATTTTTTTTCAAAATGTTCTCCTTATTAAATGATAGCTATTGGCATGGTTAATTAGCCCAAATGAGTTCCAGAATTGACCCAATTATTAGTATTGATCATATTGTTCAAAATGGGTGATCCAGAATTTGTTTTGATCATAACGGACTCATGGGAACTCGGAATTTCAATCCATTTTTTTTCTTATGAATTCCTATTAATGAGATCTTTAATCTGAATAGTTTGGATCTATTATGAAGTGTCTCTAATATTTTAGCATATATTTTTTTTAAATAAGTCATTAAAGTTTATTTCCGCATCATGGATGATTTATTTATGTAATCAAAGTGTACAATAGCTTGTAATTTAGCTAATTATGTGTTGTTATGTCAAATTTATGTCACCTTAGACTATTAGAGAAAAACAAAGATTCCAATTAAAGATGTGTTATAAAGAAGGTGTTGTTGTTATAATTTCAATTAGAAATAAATGATTTAGATTGATTTGATAGTTGCCAAAGCAACCAAGTCATAAAGAATTGTTTGATTTCTAGATTGAATTAAGGGAACATCACCATTATTTGTGTGATTCTAATAACACTAAATTGCGATTTCATAAAAGATATGAGGAGAGGCCCAAAGGTTCTATCTTCATGGAATAGAAATCGGAATAAGATATTGTTGGTAATGTGATGTAGTTAAGAATGATTTATGCCCAAAGGGATAGTCCTCTTAATCACATCATATTATTAATATAGTATTATTAATTAAAGAAAAGTGATTATTATGCATGTTGTTTTCATACTCAAAGGTAGATTTACAATGATGTACAATTACTTTTACTTTTATTGTTATTGCATGATCAAGAATAGATTGTAACTTGTGGATATTATTGTTTGTTTTCAGTAACTAAGTCAATGGCATCACTTTCTACATTAGGGACCATTCCTATCTTAGATGGGTCAAATTTTCTAGAATGGATGGACATGCTAATGATAGCCATAACCTTCTTGGACTTGGATATAGTCTTTGATGAGCCTAAACCCCTAACTCCTACAAATAAAACATCTAGTGATGAAAAAGCAAAATTTGATAAATGGACCAAAGCTAACAAGGTAGTAACTAAGATTATCTTGAACTCTATTTCAAGAGGTATTAGGGGATCCCTTGGAACAATTGAAAATGCAAAGGATCTCTTAGATGTTGTAAAGTAGCAGTTCAAGGTAACTGACAAGGCTGTAGGGGCATCACTAATAAGCCGCCTATCAAGCATGAAATATGATGGGACTTTGGGAGTGAGAGAACATATTTTATCAATACAAAATATTGTTTCAAAATTGGAACAAGTTGATATGAGTGTATCAGAAAAGTACTTGATACAATCTCTCTTCCTCTTTTGGCCCGTTTAAGGTTGCTTACAATCAAAGTCCAACACATTGGACCATAACAGAATTAATTGCTAGATGTGATCAAGAAGAGAGGAGGCTTAAGGCTGAGGGGCAACTGATGGTAAACTTCGTCTCTAATAACAAATCCAAGGGAAAGGAAAAGAACAAGAAAATGCCAAGCATTCAAATTACAAAACCAGAAAAGAAGGAAAAACTGGGATAGAAGAAATGCTGCTTCTGTAGAAAGAACAGTCACTTAAAAAAGGATTGTCTAAAGCGGAAAAATTGGTTTGAAAAGAGAGATACAAATTTATCTCTAGTATGTCATGAAACCGATTTAACCGATGTTCCACCAAGTTCTTGGTGGGTTGACTCTAGTGCAACCATTCATGTAACTAGTTGTATGTAGGGGTTCCTTTCAAGCCAGAAACCAAATGATGGAGAAAAGACTATTGCCATAGGAAATCGGAAGGAATCACGAGTCGAAGCAGTAGACACTTACAGACTGGTGTTGGATACTGGATTTCTTTTGGACCTCCATAATGTTTTCCTTGTTTCTGAGATTTCTAGAAATTTAATTTATGCTTCAAAGTTGGTTCATGAAGACTTTGAATTTATTTTTGGACAAAATTTTATGAGAATTTCTAGAAATGAATGTTTAATTGGGAATGGTTATTTATGTGGTGGATTGTATAGATTACAGTTAAATTCTATGGATGAACAATCATTGCATATACCACACATTAGTTGTGAACTGAGCATTGGCACTAAGAGAGGGGCAATTAAAGAGAACTCCTCTATGTTATGTCACAAAAGGCTAGGGCATATCTCAAAAGAGAGAATGCTCAAATTAATGAAAGATGGATTATTACCTAATCTTGATTTCAATGATTATGGTGTTTTTATAGACTGCATAAAGGGAAAACAATCAAACACAAACAATAAAGGTGCCACAAGAAGTTCTAAACTCTTGGAAATAATCCATACAGATATATGTGGAAAAATGGATGTACCATGTTTTACAGGTGAACAATACTTTATCACCTTTATCGATATTTTTTGAGAGTTGGTTATGTTTATTTGATTAAAGAGAAATCCGATGCTTTAGATGTTTTAAAGATATTTAAAGCAGAAGTAGAAAACCAATTGGAGAGAAAAATCAGAGTAGTGAGATCTGATAGAGGTGTGAGTATTATGGAAGGTACACCAAATCGGGTCGTAATCCGGGCCCATTTGCTAAATTTCTAGGAAATGAGGGTATTGTGACCCAATATACAATGCCGGGAACACCTCAGCAGAATGGTGTTGCTGAGAGAAGAAATAAGACGCTTATGGATATGGTTAGGAGTACTGTAAGTAATACAACTTTACCCAAATCGATGTGGGGTGAAGCACTTAAGATGACAATATACATATTAAATCGTGTCCCTAGTAAAGCGGTGCCAAAAATACCATTTGAGTTGTGGACCGGAAGGAAACCCAGCCTAAACCATTTTCGAGTCTGGGGTTGTCAATCTGAAGTGAGAATTTATAACCCACATGAAAGAAAGTTAGACCCTAAAACTGTTAGTGGATATTTTATTGGTTATCCTGAGAAGTCTAAAGGGTATAGGTTTCACTGTCCTAATCATACCACTAGGATTGTAGAATTAGGAAATGCAAAATTTCTGGAAAATCATGAGGATAGTGGGAGTGTTCAAGAAAGAGATATTGTTTATAAAGAAATCAGGGAAAATATATATTGAGTTACCTGATACACAAAATGGGTTTGTTCTACTTGATATTATCAATGGTCATCAAGAAATGCAACAATCACAAAATGATCAAATTGAACATAATATTGGTCAGCCCATTAATAATCCACTCCCAGAACATCATGATAATCCACTTCCTAATGATCCGGAATTAAGGAGGTCAACTCGAATAAGAAGACCTGCCATTTCGGACGATTATGTTGTATATTTAGAGGAAGCCGATATTGGGATAAAAGATGATCTTAGAACATTCAAAGAAGCCATGGAAAATGTGAATTCTGATAAATGGATGGATACTATAAAAGAAGAGTTAGAATCAATGGCCACTAATGAGGTTCGGGATATTATCGAACTACCCAAGGGTTCTAAGGCCGTAGGCTGTGAATGGGTCTCTAAGGTCAAAAGGGACTCGAAAGGAAAGGTAGAACGATTTAAGGCTCGGCTCGTGGCCAAAGGTTTTACTCAAAGAGAGGGAGTTGACTACAATGAGGCTTACTCTCCGGTATCTAAAAAGGATTCATTTAGGATAATTATGGCCTTTATAGCTCATTTCAATTTAGAGCTGCATCAAATGGATGTTAAGACAGCGTTCCTAAATAAAAATTTAGAAGAAGAGGTATACATGGAACAACCGGAAGGATTCACAAAAGGGAATACTAATAAATTAGTTTGCAAATTAAAGAAATCGATTTATGGTCTAAAACAAGCTTCTAGGCAATGGTATCTTAAATTTAACCGCATTATCACATCATTCGTTTTTTCAGAAAATCCAGTAGACCATTGTATCTATCTCAAGGTTAGTAGGAGCAAGTTTATAATATTGATATTGTATGTCGATGATATTTTGCTAGCTAGTAATGACCTTGGTATAATCCATGAAACCAAGGAATGTCTTAAGAATAATTTTGATATGAAAGACATAGGAGAAACAACCTTTGTAATAGGAATCGAGATATATCGGGATAGATCTCGAGGATTACTTGGGTTATCACAGGAATCCTATATAAAAAATATTCTTAAAAGATTTTGTATAAAAGGATGTAGGCCCCAAGATTCACCAATAATTAAGGGTGACAAATTTAGTAAAGAGCAAAGTCCAAGAAATGAAATCGAAAGACATCAAATGGACCAATGTCCTTATGCTGCTGCAATAGGGAGTCTTATATATGCACAAACATGCATGTTTAGTAGATATCAAAGTGACCCAGGAATGACGCATTGGATAGGAGTTAAGAAAGTCTTGCGATATCTTAGTGGCACTAGGAATTACAGGCTCTCATACAGAAAGTCCGATCAATTAGAAGTGATCGGTTATTCAGACTCAAATTTCGCTGGATGCCTCAATACAAGAAAGTTGACTTCACGATACGTTTTCCTGTTAGCTGGTGGGGCAGTATCATGGAGAAGTGCAAAACAGACCCTAGTGACTCCATCCACATTTGATGCAGAATATGTGGCATGTTTTGAAGCAACAGGTCATGTATTATGGATACGAGATTTTATCATAGGTTTACGAATTATGGATACAATTTCTAAACCTCTTAAAATCTTTTGCGATAATGATGCAGCAAGAAGATTTGCTCAAAATGACAAAGTTTCCAGTAAATCAAAGTTTTTGGAAGTCAAGTACTTTGTATTGAAGGAAAAGTACGAGGTCAATTGGTGTCTATTGTTGGGGCTCCAACGAGCCAAATGATAGCGGATCCGTTAACAAAGGCTTATAGAAAGCATGTTAGAAATATGGGCCTTATTGATTTGCCTTATTATTGAGGACATCATTACAGTAATGATTTCGTAATTCTTATTTTGTCAAATATTTACATGTATTAAGGTGAATAAAATAAGAATATTAAAGAGAATGGCATTATCGTACCCAATTAAATAGGACGGCCATTGAAAATGTCCTATTTTACCCTTGTCAAGGACTTGGTTAGGATGGGGTGCTAGTGGGGTGATTATAGAAGGGAGCATGTCATTAAAGACATGTAACCGCTGTGGTTCACATTGGTAAACCAATTTAGTCATAGTATTAAGGCTCGGCATAAGAGACACGTTGGCAATTATTTTCAAAGTCGATGCGCATTGGTCAAAGTCGTTCTATCGTTTTTCAAAGTACTATTTGAAAATGAATTTTCTTAAATTAAAATTTTGGATTTTGTTTCCATACTCATATGGGCCAAGTGAGAGAATGTTGGATTAAATGAGTGTGGCCCACATGACCACAAGCGCATTAAGAATTTTTAATCATACCCACTTGTGTGCACATTTATGAGACCTAGTTATTTTTTGAGCTCACTTACCAACAAACTAATAATGGGCTGAGATTAAAGGGTTAGGTGATAGTTTGAGGGGTAATGGTTCCTTGATGGGTAGGAATCTCCTATAAAAGGACCCCTTGGGTAACTCCTTTGGTTACTAGTTTTCTTGGCCTCCATCACTAAGCAAGAAACAATAGGAAAGGCAAAGGAGTTGTAAATCTCATGTGAGTTTCAAGTCTCTGTCATTTGAAGGAGCTTCTGTTACCTTCAAAAAAAGCTATGGAGTCAGGTAAACTCCTACCCATTTTTAGATTTTTCATATTTACTTTACTGTGTCATTTGGATTAGACCCAAGGAGATCCTCCTGTGGATTGAGGGGTCTTAAGCTAACAACACAAGCATGTATTTTCCCTCTTCCTTAGTTAGTGTTATGGTTTAGTTGATACGAACATAGTATGGACTTGAGCCCTTTGGCCAAGCCTTGGTTTATTTGACTTGTATCTTAAGAAAAATGTTCTGTTTGGAAGTATCCCGAGTTAGTTGATTGGGTTGTGTGGCTTGTTGAGGATTACTCGGGTTACGTGACTATGCATAAGGACAGATTTGTCATGTGGAGTAATTCCTCTTAACTTTCATTACCACGTTTTGAAGTGAGAACCTAGCCATACAAAGTGTGTGAATGTTATGTGATTTTTGTACCCTTCGAGTCAGGTATCACTTCGAGTCCGATATCAAAAGGGGAGTTTCTGCCCATCTAATAGCCAATAATTTGTTAGTAATTTAAGAGATCCACGTTTATAGGAGAATATTTAGGAGAGAATCAGATATATGTATCACTGATGACACGTGTCACACTTTCATTGGCTAAAGTTTTGTAACGTAACTCATATATATATATATATATATAAAGAGAGAGATGCTCCTATGAGAGCATCTCTCACCTTACTATGAGAGAGATGCTCCTATATAAGCATCTCTCATATATATATATATATATATATATATCCTAAACTACCCCACCCCCACCCTCCCAGTCTCAGGCGGGGAGGGATGCCCCCCCCCCAACGGCCAACGGCGATGGTGGGGAAGAAAGAGGGGGAGGGGGGAGGGAGGCTGCCTGGTTGGCCGGTCAAGGATGCCTCCCCTGCAAAGACGGGGAGGGTGGGGGTGGGGGTGGGGGGAGGGAGGGGGAGGGGTAGTTTAGGAAAAAAATTGTCTTTTAGTGTGGTGGGGAAAGCAAAAAATCCAGTGCTTTTTTTTTTTTTTTTTAATCAATCCTAAGGCATGTGTGTGATATCAAAGTGCCAACACCACTCAATGTGTTGGCATTTATGTCCTCTTATTGATTGCATAAAAGATGTTTTTGCCTACCTCATAGCTAGCAACAAGCAACAAATCCAAACCCCCCGTGAATACTAAACCCCACACGAACTCACCCTAATTTGACACTAAAATGAATTATACTCATCATCGAATCAAATTTCATAAATACTGTAGTTTAAGATATCATTAAACTTTAAAGGCCCTAAATCAATGATCGTGATGATCTGTTTTTTCCAAAATCATATCCACAACAGTACCTTTCCATGACATTATCGTAAATGATTGGCATGTTTTCAAGCCCACAAGGTGAACACAGTTTTACTAATCATGCAATCTATGAGAGGTTGCCACTTAGCAGAACGTGACCCTTTATGTATATGTATATGCATACGCATGTGTATGTACATATGCATGTTTATGTAGTATGATCTCTTTTTCCCCTTGATTGGTAATAGGACCTTGAACTGTATATTGACATATGCATGCATGTAGTATGACCTTTTTTTTTTATATAACTTGATTGGTAATATGACCTTGAACCAACAACCTCAAGTAGTACTATCTAGAACAATGCAAAATTCAGTTCATTTACGTGGAAAGAAACAAAACGATATAATTGAAATATTTTGAATACAATCAGGTCATCTAAAAGTAGATTCAGCCAACTAGCTCTATGATTGAAACCGAAATTAAAGTCTATTTCTGATAGTTCCAACTGTACATTTTCCAACTTTTATTCCACATTTAAGTTCTTTTCCGTTTTTCTTTTCTTCTCTTTTTCTTTTTCTCAGATTCACTGGAGCAATCAGAAAAGTTGAGTAGCTGGCCTTCACGGTTGATCCCTGAAACTCTATCAGAAAGGGAGTGCATTAATTACCCACTGCAATACGCACTGGTTCAGCAGCTCAATTCTCTTTTCTGATACAACCTTCTGTATATTTTCGCTCCTTCCAACTCTGCATGTATCTCTCTCTCGGTCCGTATTCCCATTGGGTTGCTCAGTAGCCACCCTTGGGGGTCACATAAAACATTAGGGTCAAGATCATCAATGTGTTGGAGAACATCTGCCTGAGAATCAAATCGATTCCTCATGTCAAGAGCCACATCAAGCACGTCTGACTGCATGAAGACCTACTCACCGATGCAACACATTGGGAATAGTTAACCAAATCAAACATAAAGCATCACGACAATAAGCTTAACTAAAAAAAGATTCTATAAGCAAATTGAGATTATGTGTAAAGATGTAAGTTCTATATAAAATTTATGAATAAAGGAACCAAGCTAAAAGTTTAAGGAATATTCTCTTTTTTCCTAAGAAATGATATTGTGCTAGTGTCAGAATGGTGCTTACAGCCACAAAGACCTAGACCTGATTTAACCTCTCTGGGTTCCAACTTCGTTGAGTCCAAATTGCTGCATCACACACCTGCCAGGCATTGGCCCAATTTCACTCTACTTTAATCATTAGATTAGTTTTTGTATAATATATAGTTTTGTTCTTAGCCGACCCCAAGAAAGTTGGGACAAGGCTACGATGATGATGACGACGATGATGGTATAGTTTTGTTCTTACCTACGATCAAGCCAAAATTGTATAGAACTTCCATTGGAGTGAAACTTGGGCTAGTGACTTCATCATATGGCATGTTAAATGAGCAATTTGCATCAGGAAAAGGTAGGCCGCACTGAGGTTAAATTAGGGTTCTTTTAGCACCCTAGGCTGTCCGCACCATACTGACTACAGGACATGATCAATTATTTCTTTATACATGCATACATGTGTATGCATGAATGTATGGAGAATAATGTCCCACAGAAGGTCCGCATAGAAAGCAACCTACGAACGGCCATGGGGGGCCAACCTGGAGGTCCGATGATCCATCCAACACCTGCACACACTACTATCCCCATGAATAGAATCCACATCCTTTACGTCAAAAAGGGGCCACAGCTGTGGCACAAAAACTGTAGGACATTGGCTATCGCTTTTAGCGACGGACTTAACTGCACGTAATTAAATCAGGGCTGACGCTTTTGAAAACAAAACCCTCTTGCCCAGATCGCATAAAAAACAAAGGAAAAAAAAAAAAAGACTTCTTGCCCAAAACGCCCAAATAGCTGGCAGCTTGAAAACAAAAGCCCTCTTCAGCAGCTTTGATCTCTCTCTCTCTCTCTCTCTCTCTCTCTCTCTCTCTCTCTCTCTCTGCCCTAATTTCACTCTCTTCAATTTTTATGCACGTTTTTTGTGAATAGTTGTTGCTATTTTCTAGTCTGTTTTCTGAATGAGATGACTGTTATTTTCTGAATGAGATGACTATGAGAGATGCGATGAAGATGATGATGGGGTTTGTAGTGCAGGCCGTGGCTGGGCGTTGGTACAGATGGTTTGCGTGAAGCACTAGAGTGGTTCACATGTTTATGTTATTATGTTTGGTTGGATTCTGTGATGGGTTCTGTGGGTAGTGGGTTTGTAAGGTTGATGATGATGATGGTGATGGTGATGAATCTCGGTCAGGTTTTGGTTGGGTGTGTTTTAGGTGCTGGCTAAGTGAAGGTTGGAACAGGTTGCAGGTGGATGAGAGTGGTTTGGCTTGGCACAATGTAGGTTGCAGGTTGTTGTGGATTCGGCCGGTTCATAACATAACTAGCAGTGGTTGTTTAGTTCAGGTTTCGGTGAGTTTTGACTCTTTTGAGAGATGGGTTGGTTTTGTGCAGTAAAAGTCATGGGACTTGGAGGTGATGTGATGGTATTTGGAGAAACAGCGAAGGATAAGAGAAGAGGAAGGACTGTGGTGTTATTTTCGAGATGATCAAATATAATCAATTGTGGTGTATTTATATTAGTTGCAATTAATGCGTAATTGGAGGGAATTAGACATATAGAAAAGGTGATCTTGTGATTGAGCTGAGATTTAGGAACATCTTTTGCTACTATGTTGTTGTGATGGGTTGCTTCTAAGTGGCCTTGATGATGGGCCATTATCTTTATTTTTGCTACTGTTTAACCGTGATGGTGGGCCATCAACTATGTTAGGTCTCATTTACTTTTCCTACTTTATAAGCCTCCGGTTAATCACACTTACCTTAATTAAAAAAAAAAGAAGCATTTTTTGTTAATTTCTTCTAGAAGTACTAGTCCTAGCCTCCTAGGGCTTTCAAGTCTTTTTCTTTTTTAAAGTTGTTGGGTTCGGGCTGTACTAATTGGAACATTTGGCTACGGCTGAAAGTAAGGGGTTTATGCTCTAAGGCCGGTCTCAAGTTGACCCATAACCAACCCAAGTTGAACCCCTAGTAGGGTTGGTGTAGGGTTGACGGGTTAAGGGAGGCTTGTGTTAGATCTGAGTAGAATGCTTAGGTTAAGTGGTATGTGGCATCGATGAGAATCTTCTCTGGCTACTTAGTTGAGTTGGAAATGTTAGCCCAAATTTATTGACTGAATTTATTGACTTCTGTGTTCAGATGAAGTCCATTGTGCACAAAGGCTCAGACCTGAGTCTAGCTCGTTTTGTGTACTTGGGCTCAAGACAGGTGTATTGCGTATTACTCGGGCATGACTATGGTGGACCCAATTGAATCCAGACTTTACTTACAGCCTATGTCAAAGCTATACTATCATTATATGCTTATATTTTTTTTAAAATACCAAAGATCAAATAAGACTAGCATACTAACCCATGCTCAGCATAGATATGACCAACATTGCAGTTTAAATATTCATGCATTAAAAAAATTCATAGTTTTTAAAAAGAAAGCAAAAGAAGAATTGGAGTAGAAAGGTAATGAGAATTGGAATGATAGAATTTGGATGAAAACATAGTCTTTGCAAAAGAAAAAAAGAAGAATAAAAGTGGAGAGTAGATAAGTGGTTTTGATAAAGAAATAAAGTAGGTAGTTACATGAGATAGGAGTGAGGAGAGAACATGCAAGATTTTGAAAAAAAGCAATGTAACTTCCAGTCAAAATTATAACCGACAATCAAAATTGAATCCAAAACCCTCCTCTTTAATATAGTATACCAATGATCAAATAAGATGGACAGGGGCACTGCTATGATGTGGACTGATTGAATTATATGATATCTTTGATATGCAAGATGGCTATGAAGCATGTAACAATGTAACTATCTATAATATAAGAAACCATACTTATCATGATAACAAGAGCGAACCCAAGGACAACAATCTAGGGATGAAAAAAAGTCCAAAATTTTATAAGAACCCCCTGGAAATTCTGAAAATTAGTGTTTTTTCTTTTACATTTGCCGCCTCCCCCAAGAATTTTTTTTACATCCCCTGCATTATGATGCAACTAAAGAAAATCAAATCTAATGAGAATTGCATGCATTCTAATAATAATAATTATTATTATATTGAATAATCACACAAAACAAGTAATAATATTGACTGAGTTGTCAAACAAAACGTAATTCAGGTTTACACAAAACGTCCTCACCCGATTTCATGCTTGAATACTCACGGCCTTGATCTCCAACCTTTCCCTCTATCCTCTAGTTTCTTGAGAATAACTCATTTTTTCCATAACATCAGATAGTAGTTTTCTATGATATTGGTTCATCTTCCAGATATTAAACAGGAACTGTTGTTCACGTAGAGGGAGAATAAGAATGCTCAAAACCCATTGAAAGATTTTTTAACTCTAAGAAGTAAGAAAACACTTATTACAAGGTGTCTTTTTTTATGATGAAAACCTTCAATTTTTTTCCCTTTGTCGGACAACTTAAGTAGTGGTACTTAAAATACTCAAGAGGTCATGCAGCAAAATATATGGCTACTAACTATTGATAGATAAGCAAGCGCTAACACTTCGTTTAGGTCCTTTGGAAGAGTAATGTTGACTTTTGCTATCTTCAACCAATAAGTAGTTTTAACTATGAACGCTCAATTCGCATGATGTGGCCATTATGTTCATGGTTGGGCATATTACAACATAATAGTTGGGTTTATCCAATCCACTTTGCCCATTATATAGTTCCTTCTGAATGCAATTTAAATTTAAGAAAATCTTGAATTGTTCAATCTTCTTTGAGTTAAGATTCAAAGAAACAAGCACAGGAGAAATTTGTTGGTTATGAACACTTGTTGGAAGTCTTCCATAAGATCTATTATATTGCGTCAATTAAAAAAACATAGAGAGATTAAAAAAATTGACCGACGGAGATAAAAGTAGAAGAAAATAGGACATTTCCTAATAATCCATCGGATCTTTTTTTGCCTCAATTTTTTAATATCAGTTTCATATATGATTTTTTTAAATATATTTCTTAGTAACCCCAATATCATTAGATATTTGAGTTAAATGGCGAGAATAACTCAACTCCAACCAAATGCATTTTGTTCTAAAAGATTTTTGGTTGTGACTCCTATACTTGGGTATGTTATGTGCCTTACACAATATAGATTTAATTATTCAGAACATGTCCCCAAGCAAGGGGTGGATGCAAAGGCATTCGATGGAATACTTAGAAGAGTTGAATCATTGTTTGAGTTCATAAGACCTAATACACGAAAATTAGGGGGTGACGATCGGTATTGTTGCATTTGTGTCAAATGTCGTAATTTGGTAGGAGGCACATTTATAAGATTTACACAACATTGATCCACCATTGACAACTCTGTCCAACAATTCATGCAAATGCAAGGGCTGGCAACATAGAAAGATTGGAAGATGCAATACCAAGAGTCGTTGATATGGTCAATGATCCTCCCATGAAGCTCTTGGACAAGAATTTGTTGAATCTTGAGATAATTCACCGGAGAATATTCTGTATGAGGAGTTGATGGAGAATGCAATATAATCATTATATCCCTCATGTCAAACTAAACATAAGAAGCTCTCAATCACAGTTGTGTTGTTAAGCATTAAGGCTAGACATCAGTGGTCGAACAAGAGTTTCACAGATTTGTTGCAACTAGCAAAAAAATATCCTTCCAAGTGAGAACACTTTGCTGGATAACACCTACATTGTCAAGAAGATTGTCAATTCTTTATGTATGGAGTACAAGATTATCCAGGTATGCTGTAACAACTGTATACTTCATTGGAGAGTAAATGAAAATAGGGATAGTTGTCCAACGTCTGGTTAAAGCAGATGGTAACCGGAGAATATATTGAATTTGAGATACAAGGCTTGGAAAAAAAACTAAGATCATTTCCATTGACACCAAGGTTGCAAAGACTTTACAATGTACCTTGGATTATCATAAGTATGAAATGACATTTAAATGCAAGCTTTGGGGTCGAAGACAGTTTTTTCAGCTCAAGACTCTACTGTTTCTTTTTAATCTGTATTTAATTTTGGGGTGGGAGCCATTTTGTTGGCTTTGTCCATCTTTCTTTACCTTTGATTGCTCCTCTTATTTGTAGGGTGTTCTGTATAATTCTTTTATACAGCATAGTTCTTGAGCAATGAATAGTCACCGTTTTTCAAAAAAAATAAAATGCAGTACATAATAAATCAATCATGCGTCATCCAAAATGAATTCTTCATCTTAGAAACAAGTAAACCGTAAATGGACTGACTTTACCACGAAGGCATGCAATGTTTGCCTATGACTTGCGATAAATGGATTCAATCCATTTGGAAACAAGAACTCCTATAGTTATTGGCCTGTTATGATTGTTCCGTTCAATCTTCCTCCATCTTTATGCAAGCGGAAGGAGTTTATTATGACAACATTATTGATTTCCGGGAAGAATGGTCCATGACATGACATCGTCGTCTACTTGCAGCCATTAGTTACTAAGTTGAATGAATTGTGGTCCATCAAAGTCATAACATGATTATTACACTAAGAGTAGTTCTCAATGAAAGTAATTTTGTTATATACTATAAATGATTTGTCAGCATATCGCCATTTGTCAGGTTGTAGAACTGTAGGAAAGTATGGTTGTCATGTCTGTAGAGAAGGGACAAAGTCAAAGTGGCTAAAATATGGACAAAGTTTGCTTATAGGGGCATACAAAATCTCTATCAAATATGAGACACCCTTTAAGGAGCCAAAAGTCCCAATTTAATAGGATTGAAGAACATAAGAAGCATCACAAGTGTTCGAGTGGTTCTGAAGTATTAAGCAAAATGAAAACTATTCAGACCAACTTCGGAAAAGCAACAGAGAAGTAGAGAAAGAATATGGATGAGAATTAGACTGCTGCATGGTTGAAAAGATTGATTTTTATATATTGACATTATTAGATTATACGTTCTAACCAATCTCTTAACATTAAACTAATGTGGTTTACTTAATTAATATGCTAACATAAATATATCATTTTCATAAGATCTGCGTATTCACCACAATTTGGATGTGATGCACGTGAGGACAAAATGTGGCACAAAAATTATTTGCAACACTCATGAACACAAAGGATAAGACTATGGATGGTCTTCAAGGCCACCAAGACCTAAAGGATATGCGAATTAAGAAAAAATTACGGCGAGCGGTGAATAACGGTAGGTTGACATGTCTACAAACTCCTTACACACTATTCCGATTGGAAAATGATTTGATCTGTAAAACTTCGTATCATTTGAAGGTTCATATCAGGTATAATGTGTTTTGGAGACACAACGTTAGCTTAGAGGAAAGGAAGCTCAAAAATTTTAAGTCACATGATTATCACATTCTCATGCAACAATTACTGATAATGTTGTTTAGTTCTTGGTGGTAACAGTTTAAGTTACATAATTATCAACAACATTGGTAGTAATTGTTGTATGAGAATGTGATAATCATGTAACTTGAGATTTTCGAGTTCCATTTCCTCTAAGCTATCATTTTTGTGTTTCTAATTTGCACAATACCCAATAGCAACCTTCAAAGATACAAGGTTTTACGGATCAAATCTTTCTCCAATCAAAATAGTGTGTAAGGAGTTTGTAGAAATGTCAGCCTACCGTTATTCACCACTGGATGCAATTTTTTCTTAATTCACATATCCTTTAGGTCTTGGCGGCCTTGAAGATCATCCTTAATCTTTATCATTTGTATTCATGATTGTTGCAAATAGGTTTTTTGCCACAATTTTTTTCCTCCGCGTGCATCACATTCAAATTGTAGCGAATAAGCAGATAATATGAAAATGATATACCTAGGTTAGCATGTTATTTCAATAAACCGCATCAGTTTGAAGTTAAAAGATTGGTTAGAGCCCACTTTTCAATAAAGCAAGGAAAAAAACCGCGCTTTGACCATGCAATGGTCTCATTCTCATTCACACTCTTCTTCCTTTTGTTAAACAGGCCCAAGGCCCAAGGCCCATGACCATCAATCATATCTCACGTGCATGCATATTGGTCAACTTGTACCAGCTGTACAGATTCTCTTAATTAGATTTTCCTGTAAATTAATTAGCTTTCTTTCTAAAGATAGATTAGCAATTGATGTAATTAGCTAGTTACCTAACTTAAAAGCCTTGATTAAGGCATGTACAACTCTATATATTGAGTCTGATTCTCCAAAGAATAGGACACAGAAATTAATACATTCAAAGGAATTTGTCTTCGTGAGTCTGTCTTGGATTGTGTATGTCAAAGCTTGTCATGGTATCAGAGCTAGGGCTTTATTTTTCCATATCCAATGATCTATAAGATCATTCTTGGCATCTTCCAAGGTCTGGAAAATCATTGATCATCCTTGATCATCACGGATCATCTCAACTCAAGACGTGGCCCACTTCAGATCATCTACCACACCTCTGCGGAACCAGCCCAAGTTGGTCGACAGTATTTTCTAGTTATTTTGGTGCTTTTTCAGGATTTTTTCCCTCATCCCAGGTAAGTCTTCTACTGCCTTCAGAGAATAATCAAGATTATTAATTTGATTTCATCTCAGCCGTCCAAAAAGTTGGATCTGGTTTTTTTTGGATGAATCTTCTTCCATAAGTTGAGAAAATCTTCTGTGTCTTCATCCATACCTTCTGATTTCCCATATGATCATCTAGTGGGGCCCACGTCCACATCTCAACCCAGTTTTTTTGGGTCGTCAGCCACATCCCAATTTTTTTTTTGGTCGTCAGCCCTGTTTGGGCTTATAATTGGGATCCAGTAACTCTCGAGTGACTCACCTGTTGCCTCTTTTCACTGCTGCTTGGGAACACAGTCATTCTTGCAAAATTGTTCGTCAGGCACTGTTGGGTTGAATTTGTGTTGCTGCATCACACGACTGTTCTGGGAACAGTTACTGCTTACTGTTTGTTACTTACGGCTGTGTTACTGTTTGTTCTGGGAACAGTTTTCTTCTTTGTTTGCTGTCTTGCTCTGTTTCTTTTGGCCAATATCAATTTTAAAGATGGACAAATCTGAGGTTACCTTGATCAGATTCACGGGAAAAAATTACCCTGCTTGGTCTTTCCAATTCCAAATCTACCTTGAGGCTAAGGAATTGTGGGGCTATATTTCTGGATCTGACCCTACACCCACTGATGATGAGAAGAAGATATCCACTTGGCATACTAAAGATGCCAAAATTAAATCCTGGATTTTGGGCTCTGTTGAGCCTCATCTGATCATGAATCTCAAACCTTACCCCACTTCCAAGGATATGTGGGGGTATCTGAAGAAAGTATACCATCAAGATAATTCAGCACGTCAATTTCATCTTGAATGTGAGATTGCTGAATATACCCAGGGAACCTTGTCCATACAAGATTATTATTCTGGTTTTCGTACACTGTGGTCAGAATACGATGGTATAAAATATGCTGATGTGGCTCCGGATGTTATGCTTGTTATTCAAGATCTTCAGGCCTCTAGTCACAGGGATCAGTTTTTGATGAAACTTCGTAGTGAATATGACAGTGTCCGATCTGCCTTGATGAATCGGATGCCATTACCATCCTTGGATGTTTGCTTAAATGAACTCCTACGTGAAGAGCAGCGCATTGCGACCTCCGCTCATCTCGCGCATCAAACGACTGAGACTTATTCAGTCGCCTTATCTGCCAGTAAAATTTCTCAGCCTCAGCCACGCGACTTGAGCAAAACGCAATGTTACAGTTGTCAACGATTTGGCCACATTGCTACTCAATGCAAACAGAAGGTCTGCAATTACTGTAAAAAGTCGGGACATATCATCTCTGAGTGTCGCCGCCGCCCACAGCGTCCATCGTCTCAGACTCAGACTTCCCAGTATCAGCCACCGCATGCGTATGTTGCGTCTTCGGTTATGCCTACTCCTACATCTGCACCCTCACAGCCTGGACCCTCATCCTCATCCTCATCCTCTCTCACTCCTGAATTGGTTCAACAGATGATCGTCAATGCCCTTTCTGCTTTTGGTCTCTCAGGTACCTCCCCTTCATCTTCTACTTGGTTCCTTGATTCAGGGGCGTCTAATCATATGACATCTTCATGCGCCCCACTCTCCAATGTGCACAAATACACTGGGCCTCTTCAAATCCAAACTGCTAACGGGGGCAATGTTCCCATTACTGCTGTCGGTGACATCCCTGGTCCCATTCCATTGCAAGATATTTATTTGTGTCCATCCTTAACTTCCAACCTGTTGTCAGTTGGGCAGCTTGTTGAAAATGATTGTAACATCTCTTTTTCTTCTTCTGGTTGTGTTGTGCAGGACCAGGTGACCGGGAAGGAGATCGCGAGGGGGCCTAAGTGTGGACGCTTGTTTCCACTGGATTTTTCTCAGCTTTCTAGGAATAAAATAGACAACAATGGGTTTTGTTTTTCCATTAGTGATACCAGCCAATTGTGGCATAAAAGACTTGGACACCCGAATTCAAGAACTTTGTCCATTTTGTTCAATTCTGGATTATTAAATAAAACTACTGGTTTATCTTCTTCTTGTGTGCCTTTTGATTGTGCTACTTGCAAAATGGGAAAGAGCAAATCTCTTCCTTTTCCTATTTCCACTTCACACAGCACTCAGTGTTTTGCTTTGGTTCATAGTGATGTATGGGGCATTGCTCCAGCACTTTCTCATGCTCACTATAAATATTTTGTGACCTTTATTGATGATTACAGTCGGTTCACATGGGTCTCCTTTCTGCATTCTAAATCTGATGTTTTTAATGTTTTTAAAATTTTTTTGGCTTATGTAGAAAATCAATTCTCCACCTGCATTAAAATCTTGAGATCTGATTCTGGTGGGGAATACATGTCCTCTGCTTTTCAGCAGTTTTTGCAAAACAAAGGCATTATTTCTCAACGATCTTGTCCTTATACTCCCCAGCAGAATGGAGTTGCAGAAAGGAAAAATCGACATCTGCTTGATGTCACTCGTTCCCTTCTTCTGGAATCCTCGGTTCCTACTCGTTTTTGGGTTGAGGCACTGGCTACAGCGGTTCATCTTATAAATCGTATGCCATCCACCAACCTTGAGAATCAAAGCCCATATTACCGTTTGTACATGGCCAACCCATCATATGATGATCTTCATGTTTTTGGCTCCACTTGTTTTGTGCATTTGCCACCGTCTGAAAGGACCAAACTCACAGCTCAATCGGCTAAGTGTGTTTTTTTAGGTTATGCACCCTTCCAGAAAGGATTCCTTTGCTATGATCCTCGCCTTCGTCGTTTCCGTATATCTCGGCATGTCGTTTTTTTTGAAAATCAGTATTTTTTTCAAACACACATTGATCTGCCTACAACTTCTTGTGTATCATTACCGGGTTTTTCTGATGACTCGTCTGTTGTTCGTTTTAATCCTAACTTTGTGTATCACAGACGGAACCGCACAGCGGCTACTACTACTCCCCCTCCTGATCTTCCTCCAGCACCTGGTTCCGGCCATCCTTCCCTGCGTCGCTCCACTCGGCTTTCGGTACCGCCAGACCGTTATGGGTTCTCCCATACTTCCTTAATGGCCACTTTATCTTCTTCTTTCATTCCACAATCATATTCTCAGGCTGTGCAGGATCCGTGTTGGAATAAGGCTATGCAAGAGGAATTGGATGCGTTAGCGCAAAATCATACATGGGATGTTGTACCATCTCCTGTGGGTGTCAAACCCATTGGCTGTAAGTGGGTTTTTTCTCTCAAATTAAAATCTGATGGATCCTTAGATCGCTATAAGGCGCGTCTTGTTGCTCTTGGCAATCGACAGGAATATGGGATTGATTATGATGCGACCTTTGCTCCAGTTGCTAAGATGACCACCGTCCGCACTATTCTTGCTGTTGCTGCCTCTCAATCTTGGCCTCTCTATCAAATGGATGTCAAAAATGCGTTTCTCCATGGTGATCTCCAAGAAGATGTTTATATGCGCTTACCTCAGGGATGCTCATCTGGCCCCGGTATGATTGCTAAACTTCGGCGCTCTCTCTATGGTCTGAAACAAGCTCCTCGCGCCTGGTTTGAGAAATTTCAAGCTGCTCTTCTCCGTTTGGATTTTCGTCCCAGCTTGTATGATCCTTCTATGTTTTTACATCATGCTCCATCTGGGATCACGATTCTCCTTGTCTATGTTGATGACATCGTCATTACCGGCCCTAATGCCGAAATGATCCAGCAGCTCCAAGCGTCACTTCATGAGTCTTTTCAAATGAAGGACCTTGGCCCTCTCCACTACTTCCTCGGTCTTGAAGTTCATCAATCGCCTAAAGGTATTGTTCTCAATCAGCACAAATACACTTGCTATGATCCTCGTCACCTTCATTTGGCTGCAGTTCGCCGTATCATTCGGTATCTTATTCGCACACCATCTCGTGGGTTGTTTTTTCCATCCAACACTCCTCTGACTCTCAAAGCTTATTCAGATGCTGATTGGGCTGGTTGTCCGGATACTCGCAGATCGACGACTGGATGGTGCATGTTTTTGGGTGATAGTCTCATTTCTTGGAAATGCAAGAAACATGACAAAGTTTCAAAATCGTCCACTGAGGCTGAGTATCGTGCCATGTCTGCTGCCTGCTCGGAAATTCTTTGGCTACGTGGTTTGCTTTCTGACATTGGTTTTCCAGCAACAGACGCCACACCCCTATATGCTGATAATACTAGTGCTATTCGGATTACAGAAAATCCGGTTTTTCATGAACGCACTAAACACATCGAGGTTGATTGTCATTTTATTCGTGATGAGCTTAAACGTGATGTCATCAGCCTGCCACATGTCTCCTCTGAACTTCAACTTGCTGATATTCTCACCAAAGGTCTTTCCCGCCCACGTCATCAGTTCTTGGTTGACAAATTGATGCTTGTTGATTCTCCCGCATCAATTTGAGGGGGGGTGTTAAACAGGCCCAAGGCCCAAGGCCCATGACCATCAATCATATCTCACGTGCATGCATATTGGTCAACTTGTACCAGCTGTACAGATTCTCTTAATTAGATTTTCCTGTAAATTAATTAGCTTTCTTTCTAAAGATAGATTAGCAATTGATGTAATTAGCTAGTTACCTAACTTAAAAGCCTTGATTAAGGCATGTACAACTCTATATATTGAGTCTGATTCTCCAAAGAATAGGACACAGAAATTAATACATTCAAAGGAATTTGTCTTCGTGAGTCTGTCTTGGATTGTGTATGTCAAAGCTTGTCACCTTTGCCTTTTTGAAGTTAAGTCTGAACAGTTTTCATTTTACTTAATACCTCGAAACCACTCAAACACCTAGGATGCTTACCAAGCTCTTTATTCTATTAAATTGTGATTTTTGTCTCCTATAACGAATGTCTCATATTTTATAGGAATTTTTTGTACCCCATGTAACCGAACTCCATCCAATATTTTAGCCACATTGACTCTGCGCCTTCACCAAAGAGTACAAGCATATTTACTTGCGGTATTACAACCTAACAAATGGCCATATGACAAAAAATCATTTATATCACAAAACAAAATTGCTTTCATCGAGAACCTACCCTTAAGGGTAGTATGTTAATGGCACCAATGGACCACAATTCATTCAACTCATCGACTAATAGTTGCAAGTAGACATCGATATCATGTCATGGACTATTATGGGACTCAATAACACAATAAACTCCTTTCACATGCATAAAGATAGATACAGGGAGATTGAATAAAGCAATCATAACATACCAACAATTATAATAGTTGTTCTTATTCCCAAACGGATTGAATTTGTCCATCAAAAATCATAGGCAAACATTACGTGCCTCAGCAGTAAAGTTAATCCATTGAAAGTTTACTTGTTTCCTAGATGAAGAATCCATTTTAGATGACGCATGATTGATTAATTTGGTACTAAGCTCACAATTGAAAGCCATTTCATTCTCTCCGCAATTAAAAGTCTTTGCAACCTGTGTAAGTATCTTAGTTTTTTCCAAAGCAAAGGTTTGTGTCTCGGATTCAATATGTTCTCTAGTTGCCATCTGCTTTCACCACTCAAAGGACAACAATCCCGAAAGAATACATTTAATACGACATGCATGGATAATTTTGTATTTTCCCTACACAAAGACTTGATAATCTTCTTGGCAATGTAAGTGTTCTCACTTGGAAGGATATTTTTTCCAGTTGCAACAAAGTCGTGAAACTCTTATTAGACCGCTAATGTCTAGCCTTCATGCTCAACAACTCAACTGTTAGCGACAACTTCGTATGTTCAAATCGACATTAAGGGATAAAATGATTGTATCGAATCCCCCAACTTCTCGTACAAAATATTCTCCGGTGAATTATCTTTAGATTCAACAAATTCTTTATCAGGCACTTCATGGGAGCATGGTTCAAAATAGCAGCATGTACGCATTATCGGCTATAACAGTCGAGGCCGCTACGCTATTTTGAAAACAATGGTGAAGCAAAGCAGTTTTAATTTATAACACCATTTTTTCTATTTCTCCTCATTAACGCAGGCTAGATCCATGGTCTGCCAGCCCATTCGGCCCAAGCCTACCAAAGCCCAAAAAGAGAATCTTCAGATAGTGCAAGACTTTTCCTATTTTTAGTATTAGCTGAATTTTAGGGATAATTATGACATTAATTAGAAAGTTTTATCTTATTTGATTTAGTGCTTGTTTTAATTAGAGTTGTTTCCAAGAATAGGTCAGAGTATAAGTCTATATAAAGGATTGTAGTCCCTCTTTAGGGACAAGTTTATTTATTAATAATTTTTTCCCTTTAGTTCTCTCTTGGTTAATTGTTTGTGGTGTGAGACCAAGATGTTTTCGAACCAATGGATCCTTATCCCTAAGCCCTTTGGCTTTGAGTTTAGCCTGTTGGCTATTCTCCTCTTCCTCACACTGCATCAATTGGTATCAGAGCGGAGATCCGTCTCAGATCACCGATCCGAGGTAATCCGATACCCTATCCTCCTACTAACTTTATGTCAATCCAATATCATTTTCGTCCTCCATTCTCATCATCATCTCCATCATCCATCACCACACCCTAAGCATTCCCCTCACAACCACTGAATCCCTAACCCTCTTCCAGAACCCAAAACCCTTTCACACAGCCCCTTTCACACACTGTCAAAACTACTAGAGCCCCGGCCAAGACAAAAACCCAAGCCCAGCCTAAGCTACCATAATCGAAACCCAATTTGCCAAACCCCAAATTCCATACACCCCTTTTGCCTTCAATCTCAAACCTTAAAACCCCCAAATCATCCCCAATCCACAAAATCCCCAAATCCGTAACCCTAACAGACACCTACCCACTGACCGAACCCAGCCAACCCCTTTCCCACCTCGCCGAAACCCAAACGAACACCCAAATCCAACAACCCACCCACAAACAATAGCCAATAAAGAAACCTCTTCCAACTTCATCGTCACCATAACCCCATCCTCACTCGAGTCTAGCAGACCCTACTATGCCATCTCAAACGAGCCCCATCCATCACCATCCCGACCTTGAGCCTCTCAGTTCCCGCCATAACCCCATCCTCACTTCAATCCAATAGACCCCAGCGCCCCATCTCAGACAAGCCCCATCCATCACCGTCCCAACCTTGAGCCCCTCAGTCGACCCCCCAACAGAAAAAAGAGAGAGAGAGAAAGAGAGAGGGAGCGAGAATAAAAGAAGACAGAAAAAAAAAAAAAAAAAATTTGAACCTGTTTCGGTCACCGACCGCCGTATCCATTGCCGCCTTCCACCAACATCGACTAGCCTCGTCAGCCGGCGCCGCCTAGCATCATCGACCAAGCTTCTACAACTCTCATTCCTTCAAGTCGAACTGAAATTGAAAAGGGGCAAAACCCCTTCCCTTTCTTCTTGAGTTGTATCAGGCCCGAGGCAAAACCCCGCCCCTGTGTCCTCCCACTCCCACTCCAAGTGACACAAGGCAAGCCTGTCCTCTTGGGCTTGAGTTCGGGTCGAACCCAACCCATCATCAACCGCAACATAAAAAAAACGTGGGCCCAGCCAAGGATGAAAATAGCGGTGGCGGCGGGCGTAGCGGCCCGCCGCCAAACCGCTACGAAGCGGGAGATACGTAGCGTAGCGGGGATACGAGCGGCGTAGCGGTGTGATTTGAAATACTCACCAAAAAAATCTGAAAAAATTCCAGAAAATCCAGAAAATTGTAAAATGAAAGAAAATGTGGTTCTTTTGCAAAAGTAAGTAAGAAAAGGGGGTGTAGCGGTGCCCTCAATATATAAGGTCCTGTATCGCTATATAAATAGAAAATAATAGTAATGATTATTTTTTCACATGTATTCATGTTCTTTAGTCATGCTAACTTAGAAAGTAATGAAAAGCTCATTAAAAAAAAAAAAAAAAAAAAAAAAAAAAAAAAAAAAACTAGAACATGAAATAAAGGCATAAAACTTAAGAGTTAGGTCATCAGTGAACATTGAACAATCAATAGTCAATACTTTAAGCCTCAAGGTTAAAGGTTCAAATTCAATCAAGTGATGAAGTGGTCAACACTTAACTCAACATTCAACACTAATTTAGAAATGAAATGGTCAACACTCGTCCTCTCAGAAGATGACACATTCGATTAAGAGGAAGACTCCAAGGTCAACACATAAATCAATTACATCTACAAAACAATGATGGAGACCGTGGGAACTTAAGAAGTTCCCTCTCGGGCCTCTCCCACCAAGTTATTTAACAATGAGGGTTCTTTTAAAACAGTTAAATTAAGACCACTTTAAAATTTAGTAGTAATAGGTAACCATATCTATACTACTACACACATTCCAAATATAATAAAACATGCTTAATATCATATATTAACAAATAATGATAATAATAGACATCCAACCACAACAAAGAAAGACAACCAGTAAAAGAGGCCTAGCTATCATGGTCAAGTAGGATCCTTTTGTTTTCATGATTGTCACTTCTTTAAAACATGCGTTTCGCAAAGGGGGTCCGGGGGTATCCCCCGGCGGGGATTGAGTTGCCCGGTCAGCTCGCGGGGGCCCGGGGGCAGCGCCCCCGGACTAGAAATTTTTTATGAAGTTCTTCCTTCGAAATCGAATTTATGCTTTCAGAACCTGTGCCCCTCCTTAAAAGTTGTGATTCATAGTAGTTAGAGAGTGATAATCTCAAAAGTTGAAAAAAAGTGAAAAAGTCGTGGTGAGGGGGGGGGGGGGGGGGGGGTGGTTTGTTTAACACTGCCGATATGTATCGGCCACCACCCACTATTTTAATCCATGAGTCCTAGATGATGAATCTTCTTTAGATTCCTTAGAATAGTTGAATCTCTTGATTTTGTAGCAACAAATCTTGGCAAAATGGAGTTGGGACCACTAGGAGGACACACAAAGGGTTCACAGCAGTAAAAATGGAGAAAAAAGAGGAAGGAAGATTAAAAAAGTTGAAAAGGTAGAACGAAAAATCGTCAGGGGGGTTTTATTACCCCCAGCGCCACGTAGCGGCCGCTACGGGTGCGTTACCCGCTAAATACAAAGTAGCGTGGCGGCAGCTGCCGCCACGGCCGATTCTTTCATCCCTGGGCCCAGCAGTAATTTAAAGGAAACAAAAGGGGTCTGAGACATATCAGAAACTGTTGGCACACAGGTTAGCTCTAGCATACCAGCACTCTGCCCCTATCTTGTTAGCAAGCCATATCCAGTGAGCCCAACCCGACCCATCTAAAAGTTATACATGGTCTGCCACGTCATTCAGCACTATCAAGCAACAAACAGTCCATCCTTTGCTCATCAAGGTAAATTTTCAAACATGTTTCGCAAAGAAGCTCCTTAAGTTCAATTTTTTTTTTTTTATGGAAATAGAGATCCATGTGTCTTATTGAATTGGATTAAAGTACTTGAAGAGTATTTTACATGGCATCAATTACGAGGTAATTCATGTAAAGATAATGCCAAAAGAAAACTTCAAGGAGATGCAAAAACATGGTGGAGAGAAGAAGAATGCCACTTGTGTCAATATTGACCGACATGGAATGAGATGATATTACTATTGGAGGATAAATATATACATGGAAGAGATTCATTCTCCCCGCCTTTGTTTTATAGAATTTTTTTTTTTATAACTTTTTGTTTTATAGAAATGAAGCCCATTTTGAGCAATATCTTAGTTCGACACAAGGAAACTTGTCTGTCGAACAATATGCCAATGAATTTGAACAGCTGCATTATTTATGTGACTTAGGCAAGACACTTGATTCCTACCAGTTTCTCAAATGTTTGCGCCCGAGCATATTGAAAAATATGAAAAAAGAATGCAAAGACATGCATGAGGCATTTTGGGAAGCGATCCATGTCAAACACTCGATAAAACACTATCGCCTCCGAAAGGCTAAGATGCAAAAAGAAGAGTCTCCACAAACCACAAAAGTTCCTGTGTTGGACCCAGTCATGGAGAATGTCAAAACTGATGTTGAAGAACAAAAGCGAGAAATAAATGATTTCCCAACAAATTCCGATGAAGTGAAAGACAAAACTCCTCCATCGAGTCCTATTTTAGGTACATTGGAAAAAAAGAAATTGATTCCATTTCTATTAACAATGATAATCAGCAAGTGAATGTACAGAAGGAAGAACAGGCAAACTTTGAAGAATTGAATGTAGTCAACCAGGAGCCTAATCAACTGGTGGATTTCATCATATGTTCAATTTCTCAAGAGCCGATTAAATCATCAAAAGAACATGATATTGTTTCTAAGGTTGAAAAAGAAGAGCAAATTGTTGAGGTTCCCCGCATTGATTTCATCTTTAGGAGTCAACCATTGACATCAGAATATTTTGTGAAGATGGTACAAATTGATGACTTGCAGTATCAAATGGCCAGATCACACATAAGAGTTAAATCCATAAGTCAAAAGAATCAATGCCTCCAATCTACTTATAAGTGGAGGAAATGACCGAACCAAGCTTCTAAGCCATGTCAAGAGCAAGAAGATCAAGAACAATGAAAAGTTGTACACTTGGCTTTCAACCCAGGAGGCCATCTACTAAACTCGAGGACGATTTCCCTCCAAGAGGGGGGGGAATTGATGCAGGCCAGCTCCATGGTCTGCCAGCCCATTCGGCCCAAGCCTACTTAAGTCCAAAAAGAGAATCTTCCGATCGTGCAAGACTTTTCCTATTTTTAGTATTAGCTGAATTTTAGGGATAATTATGAGATTAATTAGAAAGTTTTATCTTATTTGATTTAGTGTGGTATCCCAAAAAGTAATTGACAAATTGTGAGCTATGCAGCCTATGGTTGTCCCCACCATTATATGGTTCCAAATCACTAAAAAACATAAGATTGGTTGCTCCACAAGATTCAAAAAACTTCTAGCACTTAAAAAATCAACACCGCTACGTATCGCACGCTACGTAGTGTTTTGGCCACTGACTGCTACGCCCACCGCAACCGCAACCGCAACCGCTATTTTATTCCCTGAATGGAAGCATGCAACACAATACCTCACAAACGGGTTTGAGCATCATCCTCGTCACGAACACGTCCAAATACATCATTAACTATATTAACCACTCTTGGGAACGGATCTTCCAATCTTTCCATGTTAATAGCCTATGCATTTACACAACTTTTTGGACAAAGTTCTCCATGGTGGATCTGTATCATGTAAGTCATACATGTACCATTATATATTAAATGTATATAAATATATCTTAATGTCTTCTTCCCTCCTACCAAATTACGGCATTTGACACAAATGCAACAATACCAATCATCATCCCCGAATTTTTTATTATCAGCTCTTATGAACTCAAAGAACAATTCGACCCCTTCTAAGTATTCCATCGAATGCATTGGTGCATCTACTCTTTGCTTGGGGACATGTTTTGAATAATTAAATCAATAGAGTGTAAGGCACAAAACATGATTGAACACAAGTATAAGAGTCACAGCTAGAAATCTTCTAAAACAAAATGCATTCACTTTGGGTTGAGTAATTCTTGCTATTTAACTCAAACATCTAATGATATTGGGGTTAGTTAGAAATATGTTAAAAAAAAAAACATATATGAAGCTACCATTCAAAAATTGAGGCAGAAAAAAATCTAATGGCTTAGGAAATGTTCTATTTTCTTCAATCTTTTTTGTCAAATTTTTTGTATGTCTTTAATTTATTTTTATAATTGACACAATATAGTAGACCTTATAGGAGACTTCCATCAAGTCTTCACAAAGAGCAATTTCTCTAGTGGTTGTCTATTTGAATTTGAACTCAAAGAAGATTGAAACAATCCAAGATTTTCTCAAATTTAAATAGTATTAAGAAGGAATTAGATAACAGGCCAAGTGGATTGAATAAGCCCGACATATATAAAGGCCATGTGGGCCTCAATATGCCCAACCACGAACATCTTGGCCACATCATGCAAATTATTAAAACTACTTGACCATAGACAACATGTCATACCCCAGACCCTGATATAGGGGCTAGAATATTATTTAATATTTTAGATATTAAATTTCTAGATTTTATAAAATATTTAAATTGTCTTGGATATTTATATACATATATATACCCTATTTTGTGAGAGTATATAATGAATATTTTATTTATATATTGTATAGAAATTAATAACTTGGTGAGTATTTTTGTCTAACAATTTATTGGTTGATGTTAGTGGATCCTAAGTCTTTTAAGAAGTTAAATAGTATTAGTAGGGCCTAATGGTTTTAAGTTAATGGGATCAAGTTAATAAGATGTACTAGTGGGACCCTTTTTTTTTTCTTAAATAAGATCAGTTTCCATTTAGAAAAAGGGTTATAAGTTCCTAGTAGGACCCATTGTTTTAGGTTATTAAACATAGATGGGACCCTTCTTGACACACTCATTAAACACTAGAGATGGGACCTGTCTTTATGAGAAATAAGAGTAATTGACTAGGGACCCATATCTTATATCTTAGAAAGGAGAGGAGTGTTGGCGCACACTTCCAGAGACTAGAGTGGAGAATTGCGCACGTATTCCTTCGGAATCCAAATAGGAAACAACCCTCTCATGAGAACTTTCCTCTTTCTCACTTGAAGACCACCAAAGCTGGCACATTTGTTTTTAGGGAGGAGTAAAATGAAATAAAATTGAGTGTCAAAATCAAGATAAAAAGAAAGTGGAGGGAGTTGGAGGGAAAAACAACTTTTTTGTAATTTTGTTGTTGTTTAAGAGTACATTTTTGTAATCTTGTGCTTTTTGAAAAGTACCTTTTTTTGTCATTGCAACTCAAAGTACCACTTTTTTGTAATTTTGTTGTTGAAGAGTACATTTTTGTCATCTTGTGCTTTTGAAAAGTACCCTTTTTTTGTCATTGCAACTAAAAGTATATTTTTTGTCATTTTGTGATTTTCCCTCCAACTCCCTCTAGTTTCTTTTTATCTTGATTTGACATTTAATTTAGTTTTGTTCTTCTCCTCCCTACAAACAAACAAGCGAAGGAGAAGAGTAGGATCGGCAAGATAAAAGCATCAATTGATGTCTTATAGCAACCAACCCACACATTGCTAAAACAGCTGTTGCTTAGCAAAGGTGAGTAAAATTCTAGGGTTTGTTTAGGTGGAATTTGGGAATTTTTTATGAATGTATGATGGATTTGGAGAAAGAGTGTGAAAAACCCATAGTCGACTATTGTGTAATGGGTTTTAGGGTTGGCCGACAGTTGTAGGGGAGGTACAAGGCTAGCCGATTTATGTATAATGGTGTTTGGGTGTGGCAGAATATGGTTTGGGTTCAAAACCCATGGCTAACTGGTTTTGGGTTCAAATTCCTTAGTTGAAAGAGTTCGAAAGCCCATATTCGAATGTGAATTCAGGACCAACATCATGACCTGATGGTATTTGGGGTTTTTGGGTTGATGGCAGAATCTCAAACATAGGTTCAGGATTTGGCTGAACCTTGTTAGGGTAGGGGCATGGGTCTATAACTAAGGAAACTGCTTATTATTTGAATTTTTTATGTTTAAACCTTGTTCTTGTTTGATATATGAGTTTTTGAAGTAGTCAGCTGGTGTGTGTTTTTTTTTTAATTATTATTATGGCTGACTGAGGTATGACATGAATTGGAGAGTGGCTGAAAGTAAACTTGATGGACTGGAATTTGGGTGTAAAGTTATGGGCTGATTGTAGGTTTGAGTATTGGAATGATGGCCGAATTGGATTTTGGTTCAAATCCTATTGCTGAAACCTCTAGTGATGAATCCATGGTATATGGCAATTACCAATGTAGTAGGGAGCATAGTTGGAGATGGAATTGCCATTGCAGTTAGATTGCCCTTTGCTTGAATTATGGATGTTTTTAGACCTCTGATTAACTGGTTGATTATTTGATAATCCGAACTTTGTAGGAATAAAATCTGAAGCACAGCTAATAGTCAAATCTGTAACTATGCATGGGTGGTCTCAATGTAGGAACACCTTTTTATCACCATCATGTTTATAAGTAGCTGATGCATGCCAAGTGTGATGAATTTCCCAAGTGAAATTGTTTGGATGGCCTAACTCCAAATAGGTACTTGATCTCTAACCAAACTTAGTTGTGGGAATGGACACATGAATTCCATTATTGGAGGAGTCATGGATGGACCACTTGGTGGGGCATTTGGGTTCTTTTGTACACTACATGTGAGAATTCTGACTTGGTGATATTGTTATAGAAGTAGGATAGTTGTTTCTTATCCCTTCTAGTAGCTAAAAAAGGGGCAATCTACTTTACAGCTATTACGTAACTATTGCTTCCATGGAACATTTTTTTTTTTTTTTTCAATGGTCACTTTTATTAAAAGAGAGAAAACAGTACCAGAGAATTATACTGACTACCACACCACAAGGAAATAAAACCGACCAAAAAACAAAAAAACTAGAACAAAAACCAACTAGAAAGACCACACTTGGGAGGACAGCAGTCACTATCAAAGCCACGCCACTTCTCTCCAATTTCTAACAATTTGGTCTATTAAATACCCTTTGAAAGAGCTATTAGGCAACACTCAAGAGGCAACTGTGAATTTAATTCTTTCCTTCAAAACTCTTATCTTCTGCAACAACCCCCTCAAAACATCTTGAGTTTCTTTCCTTCCAAATGATCCAAATTACCACGAGGAAAGACAACCTCCGCATCTCCTTTCCTCTTGACGACCCTATTGGGCTTTTCCACTGTATGAAATTATCCAGAATGCAATTTGGGAACACCCAGGTACATCCGAACCAATCAGCCACTGAAGACCATAACATTCTAGCAGTGCTACAGTTAAGTAGAAGATGATCGACTGATTCCTCATCACGCAAACACATAGGACAGCCATTGACCATTATCTTCCCTCTGCTCCTTAAATTATCCATCGTGAGAATTCTCTTCTGAAGCACCAACCACCCAAATACAACTGCACTTGGCTGGGCCTTAAGCTTCCAAATGTTTACCATCGAGTTCCCAAGCCCATCCCTTCTATTAATGACCTCAAAGAAAGAGGTGACAAAGAAGGAGCCATCCTTGGAAGCATTCCATCTTCTTTCGTCCGCTCCATCCTATATGAGAGTTGAGGATGACAAGTGGTTATGATTTCTGAATTATGCCTATGAAATCTCTACGAAAGAAACACCTTTGCAGGACTAGATTAGCCTGGACCAACCCGTTGAACACCCCTAGACCACTAGCATGGTACAATGTTGACGTCCTCGTATCAAAGCCCTTTATATGTGTTCTATCTGTCTACTAGGATCAGCAATTTTAACCGACTAGTAGGTCAGGCCTTTATATGTGTTTATCTATCTACTAGGATCAGCGAATTTAACTGACTAGTTGGACAACCCTTTTTGTTTTTACAAGTCATCCATGAGATTTACGTCTTGGGCCAGTGCTATCAGGTGGTTAGGTGGTTGTCATATGGTTAGGTTTAGCAACCTTGGCCAGACCCTAACTAAATTTCCTTCATGTTATTTTATTTAAATTATTATTTGTTATCACGTTGTTATGCACACATGTAGACTAGAACTCTATGCACTCAGTGTCACCGATTATTGCTATTTTTGCCCTAATCCAGGTAACAATAATGTAGAATTGCAAGATGACTCTGATGACCAAGTAGAGATAGGCTTCAGCATGCATACTTGAAGGACAAAGACACCCAAAAGACGAGGAGAATTAGTTCATTTTATTTATTCCATTATATTAGAATTGTAGTTGTTTCGCTTTATTCAAGAATAATAATTTGTTTAATTGATTAACTCTGATTCAAAATTTAATTTATATTCAAGTTTATTTAATAGGTTTGCCCAGAAGTCTTATTGGAATATTCTGATTTAACCCATGAATGTGATGAGATACTCTTCCTAGTCTCAACGCAGAATTTGAAGGGCCCTGGATTCCGGGTCGTGACACAACAAAAGTCAACATTACTCTTCCAAAGGACCTAAACAAAATGTTACAGCTCACTTCGCAATAGCCAATAGTCATAGATTTTACTGCAATTACCTGTTGAGTGTTTTTAAGTACCACTACTCTGGTTGTCCAACAAACGGAAAAAAAGGTTTTCATCATCAAAGACACCTCGTCATTAGTGTATTCTTACTTCTTAAAGTGAAAAATCTTACAAAGGATTTTTCCTCGACATTAACATTGCCCAGATTATTATCCAGAAGATGAACCAATATCAATAGAAAGCTATCATCCAATGTTATGAGAAAGGGACTTAATTCTCAAGAAACCAATAAACTAGAGGATATAGGGGAAGGTTAGAGATCAAGGCCACATTCAACATGAAATGAAGTGAGGACGTTTTCTGTAAGCCTGAACTACATATTGTTTAGCAACTAAGTCAATATTGATACTTGTTTTGTGTGATCAGTCAATATACTTTTTTTATTATTAATAGAATGCATGCAATCCTCATTAGATTTGATTCTCGTTAGTTGCATCATCATAGTAAGTATAGTTTCTTGCATTATAGATAGTAACACTATTACATGCTTCATAGCCATCTTGTACATCAAAGATATCATATCATTCAATTAATATATATCATCGCAATACCACAATCCATCTTATTTGGTTTTTGGTATTCTATCAAAAAAAATAAGCATATAACGATATTATAGCTTTGGTATAGGCTCTAAGTAAAGTATGGATTCAATAGGGTCCATCATAGCCGGGCCCGAATCCTACACATTACATCCGTCTCAAGCCAAGTACACAAAACAAACTAGATCCAGGTCAGAGCCTTTGTGCACAATGGACTCCATCTGAAAACAAGTCAATAAATTAATGTTAAAAACTAACCTGAGTGGGTCTTGTAGATCAAAAATGATTTTGTTTGGCAGAGAGGGAGAGGGATGAAAGGGGGAAAAAACTAACCTGAGTGCATCTTGTAGATCAAAAATGAGGAAAAAAAACTAGTTTCTCTTTGGCCAAAAGAGAGGGAAGAAGGAAAAAAAAAATTCTAAACCTAGCCATTGCATGCACACACATACCAAAGTACTTGGCCATGAGATCATCTTCTTCTCCTCCTTCCCTCATTCAATTTGGGCTTCTGAAAATGGGCCCAGAAGCAGGAACGAATGAGTGTGTTTTGTCTTGCTGTTCCGAAAAAAAAAAAAAATTTAGAAAAAGATCCTCTCACTGTTGGATAGTTGAAATGTCATGGGCTTCGCAAGCGCGTGAACTCCACGGAGGGGGACCACGCGTGTGTGTATACAGTCCATATCCTATGCGGGCAGTGTGCATGAAGTTTTCCATGCGCACCTCGCTGTGGGCCCGGTAGTGGATGGGACCTGGGGGGATCAAAAGATCTAGGTGGGGCCAATCGGTGTACAGTGGGATGGGCTCATAGGATCATCCTAACCCCTTGATCAATGGCACAAAAATTCTCACCATTAAAAAAGGTTGTACAGTCGATCCAACGGTCAAGTCCATTCACATGGGTGCAAACCTAGGGATCCAACGTAATTCAGAAGGGGGGTGTGGTCCAATTCGGATGGACCAATAAGTGGGCCCCACAATGAGGTGCGCATGAAATCACCCATGTGCACCGTGCATGGGATAATTTCTATATATATACGGGAGATGCTCTTGTGAGAGTAACTCTCACGATATTGTGAGAGTAAGGACTCGGGGCCCTCACATTTAGGCTGTTAGCATTGGATATAGATGTGAGGGCTCCCATCCTTACTCTCACAGTATCGTGAGAGTTACTCTCGCAGGATATATATCATCAAAGCCTTGTCCCAGCCGTTCAAAAAAAAAAAAAAAGAAAAAGCCTTGTCCCAACTATGTTGGAATCGGCTACATGAATTTTATATATATATATATATATAAGGAGGCATTCATGTGCATCCATCCCTCACCATATGGTGAGGGACAAACTTGATAGGGCCCACCTAGAGCCCCACTGATTGCAGCTGGGGGGGGGGGGGGGGGGGGGGGGGGGTTGGGTTTGTGTTGTGGAAAGAGACATCTTAGATGGGCCCATATATCACGTTGGGGACCAATCCCATGCCTCTTACCCAATGTTGTTAAATTCGGTTCGTTTCGGACGAATTTTCCGAATAATTTCAGTTCGGTCCCTCTATCGAACCGAACAACCCCCCTGCAGAAATTCGTTTCAGAATTCGGACCAGTTTGGACGAATTTCAGAAATTCGCACCGAATTTCAGTTATTCACCCGAATTGGGCGAAATCCTGAGTTTCATCCGAATTTTGTTTATTGACTTAAAATTAGAAAAAATAAAACCTAAGGGTGTTAAATATAATTTTTCAACTTAAAAATGAAAATAAAAATACTGAAAGGGGTTAAAAGATAATTTTTTGTTAATTGGAAAGGTAAAAGAAAAAAACATAAAATGCCCTAACCCATATCCCATCCCATTTTCCTTTCGACGAAGGGCTTTTCTTTGACAAGTCGTTGACAAAAGGAAGAACGAGAAGAAGGAAGAAGCAGAAGAAGAAGCAGCAGCAGCACAACAAGAAGCGAAGAAGAAGAAGAAGAAGAAGAATAAGCAGAAGAAGAACAAGCAGAAGACGAAGAAGAAGCAAGACGAAGAAAAAGGAAGAAAGAAAGAAAAAGGAAGAGAGAAGAAGAAACGAAGCACCTGGTCCAGCTGCTGTCTAGCTGATGCTGCGCCTCCTGCTCCAGCTGCTGTTGCTGTTCCTGTTCCTGCTCCAGTTGCTGCTGCTATTCCTGTTCCTGCTGACACAAGATGAAGAGATGAAGCAGTTGTACTTCATCGACTGCCAGCTACTGCCTTTTTTTCCCTCTATTTCTTCTTCCAGAGCTCAACTCAGCTACTCTCATCTTTTTTTTTTCCCTTTCTTTCCTCTTTACTTCGACAGCTGCCCTTTTAAAGTGCAGCTGTCCTTTTTTGTTTTTCCTCTCTGTCCCATTTGGACTGCAGGGCTGGGCTAGCCTGTGGTGCTTTTTTTTTTTTTCTCAAATTTTGTGTAGGGCTGCTGGGCTGGGCTGGGCTGGGCTGCTTTTTTTCAAAGTTTGTGGAGGGCTACTGGGCTGGGCTTGGCTGGGCTGCTTTTTTTCAAAGTTTGTGGAGGGCTGCTAGGCTGGGCTTGGCTTCTTTTTCACTTTTTTTAAAGTTTATAGAGGGCTGTTGGGCTGGGCTGCCTTATTTTATAATATTTTTTCAAAGCTTGTGGAGGGCTGCTGGGCTATTTTTTTATGTGGTTCATTGTTGTGCAAGACAATAGGTCCATCAACTGTGACACATAATATCCAAACCATTTATTCAATGACTCATCCGGTAATATGTAAATTCTGAAATTCTGAAGGGCCCCTAAAAGAACAGTTGGGCCTTGGTTAAATGTGATCTTTTCATTTCTTCACACTTTTGCACATGTAATGTTGAATTTATTTGGTATTGTTGTTGAATTTATATAGTAGTTGTACACATGTATGAAACTAAATTTTTAAAATTTGATATTAATATTATATTTTTCTATATGTATTATATTATTTTTAATTTTTATATTTTTCCGAAACATAAATCCGAAACGTTTCGCCGAAATTCCGCATAGGCCGAAATATTTCAGTTTGGAGGCCAAACCAAATCGGCATCCGAAACGAATTTAACAACACTGCTCTTACCCCTTCATCCGTAGTCCACAAATTTAATGACTTTATATTGAAGAAAAAAGTTGACCCTCGATCCAATGGTCCAATCCCTTTGGATCAGTGAAAACTCAATGGATTTAGTGTAATTCCGGGTGTCCCATGTATGTGGATGGTTCAGACAGATCATAAAATCAGCCGCACTATGTTGTCCCTCACCGTAATATGGTGAGAGATAGATGGGCATGAATATTTCCCATTTATATATAATATACTATAATCAGGAATATCAAAGCCTAAATCATGCAACATATAAAAGGAGCATAGCTGCTCCAAGCCACTAGATCATAGTTGAGGATCATTGTTTTTTTGTTTTAATCAGAGTTGAGGATGTCATTCTTGAAGAACCTCTTGTTATAGTAGGAAGGTTAGGTGAGTGATAGATCTAAGATTGATATAGTGGGACTTTTCATGGCTTTGTTGATCACATAGAAAGGGAAATGATGCTTGATTTCCACAGCACTCAGGTTGTTGTATCACAAAACAACACAGTTGTCTAGAGTTGTTGATGCTTGAAGATAGTAATTCTGATTCAAAGGGCACCTGCTACAACTGGTCCTTAATCAAGTAGCCTTCCTAAAATATCAAATAATGTTATGATAGATCCATTTTCCGACTATTTATGTATTGATAATGGAGTTATGCTGAGAAAGAGAGGGAAGACAAAAGAGAACAGAACAAGAGTAAAATCTATTGTGTTGATCATCGAAAGAAAAGCATAGAGTGGATCATGTACGTTTGGTTAGAAGAACAACAATCATGATTCATTTCTATCCTGACCATCAACCACTAACTTCTCTTAGAATATCTGAAGCTACTGTAGTGTATACTGCATACCTTTCCTCCGGGAGCCAAATTCTTTAATATGGAATCCACTAAGGGCTTCTGCACAACTCTTCTTTTATGATGCTTTTTCTTGAAATGAGGATCTGGACACTGTAAAGATTAAAATGATTCTGTGAAGCATTGACTTCACTTCATGGAAGCCATAATATTCAATATAAGAATAAAACTAATAGTAGGAGTCAAATAAACTTTTCAACTTAGAAAACATGATTAACTAGCTTGCAAAGATTGTAAGGTTAGTCCTAAAGAGTATTTGACCATAAAACATAGGTTAATAGTTTTAGATATTTGCATTAGGAGTAAAAATAAAGGGATAGCACATGAAAGGTGCCTAAAACACGGTGGCAGAATTTGAAAGGGGAAAGGGCAGCAACATTTAAGCATAAAGTGATAAAGGGGGGACTGGGGAGAATGAAATTTGGAGAGACAAATTATGATGATATGGATCAAATGGCTAATTGTATTAGAAGGGTTGCAAAAGAAGTGTGTAGAGAATCGAAAGGGAAAAGAAACTCTGATAAAGAATTTGATGGTAGAGTGTAGAGGTTCAAAAAGCCGTTTGAGAGAAAAGACATCGTTATGAAGTTTGACAAGGGACTAGGAATATGGAAAATTATGAAATATATTAGGCAAAGAAAAAGTTAAAAAAAGTAGTGACTGCAGCAAATTCCAAGTCCAAAGCATGTGATGACCAATATAATAAAGTTGGGAACAACAAAATGAGAGATTATTAAGCTTTGCAAGAATGATGGAAAAGAAAAATGGGGACTTAGATTATATCAAATGTATAAAGAGTAATGACCCAAAGGTTTTAGTGAAGGGCAATGATCTTAAAGAAAGGTGAAGAGAATATTTAACATAATTCTAAATGAAGATTCTATAGGAGACTTAGGGACAGTAGAGGATACTTCATTAGCAAGATAAACGTTTTATCACAGAATTAGGATAGCATAAGTGAAGAAAGCATTGCCAATAATGAAAAGAAAAAAGGTCACAAGGGTACATGACATTTTGATAGAGGTTTGAAAATGCTTACGAGAAATTGGATGGGTTCGGTAAACTAGGCTCCTCAAGAAGATATTAGGGACAAATAAAATGTTGAATGAATGGAGACAAGTATCTATATATCAAATCAAAGGGGATATACAAGGATGCACAAATTACCATTGTATTAGACTTGTGAGTCAAACTATGAAACTACTGGAGAGAGTAATGGAGCACAAAGACTTACACAAAAGACCTAGATACGAGAAAATCAATTTGGTTTTTATGCCATGGTGGTCAACTATAAAAGCTATCTTCTCACTTGCACAATTAATGGAAAAATATTGAGAGAAGAAGAAAAATCTTCTTATTGTCAATCCAGGCCCAATATCGCAGGCCCATTTAAATGTACATGTGTACATGCCTTAACTGTTAGCTGTAATTATGGATCTATACCATATTTGTATTATCTTGATAAGAATGATTAGCATGTAATCAGGGATTGATCCCCTATATATACAAGTCACAGTCGACCCTTATGAGATACGACATTATTCTCCATCTCCCTCTTGTGGTTCTATATCTCATCTCTCAATCAATGACTTGGAATCAGAGCTAGGATTTGCAATCTGCCAAGTAATCTGAGAGGAATCAACCTCTCCTGGAGTACAGAACAGATCTAGGATCTGTTTCAGACATCTCAAAGTCTATTCAGCCAAATCATCCACTGCTGATCATAGCCGTTCAACAGTGGCCCACTTGTGATCATCCAGACACTACTGGAAACCTCAACAGTCTTGGTCGCCCACTGCAGGAGGGATTTTTGGTGATTTTTTTCACAATTTTTCGCCAATCAGAGGTAGGCCATTTGCTCAATCTCGTGATTTTCCCATTTCTGGCAGTAGTTTTCATCTGCACCGTCCAAAAGTTTGGATCCTTGGAATCTGCACACCAGGTTTCATCTCCAGGAAGACAGTTGCGACGGGCAATCAAATCTTACACCTGATCTGCATTCCAATCCCTCTGTGGGCCCCACGTGCTCATCCAGACACAAACCAGCGGGTCACCTGGGTTGTTTTTGGTCTCTGTGAACATCTAATTCACATCAGATTGCTGTTGCTGCTTGCTGTTAGCTGTTATCTTCATTCTTCTTGCTGTTTGTGGCCTCTACACTAGTTTTCTACTGTTACATCTACTATACTGCTGCTGCTGTTGATTCATTAATCTATTCTACTGCTACTTCTCTGCAATACTGCTGATGTTGATTTATTGATTTGTTCATCTGCTACACTGCTTGCTGCTGCTGCTTTTCTGAAACTACTTTCATCTGCTCACATGGATAAATCTGAAATATCAGACATTTCTCTTGTTCTATTTAATGGCAAAAACTATGCGTCTTGGGATTTTCAATTCCAGTTATACCTTGGAGGGAAAGAACTTTGGGGCCATATTGATGGATCTGAAACACTCCCTGCTGATGATGCCAAGAAGATTATTTCTTGGAAAACTAAAGATGCAAAGATAAAATATTGGATTCTTTCTTCTGTAGAACCGAATTTTATTTTGTATCTAAGACCATGCAAAACCTCCAAGGACATGTGGGAATATCTGAAAAATGTATATTACCAAAATCATGATGCTCGCCAATTTCAACTGGAATTAGAAATTGCAAATTACTCCCAAGGCACGCTTTCCATCCAGGATTATTACTCAGGATTTCTGATCCTATGGTCAGAATATGATGAAATCAAGTTTGCTACTGTCTCTGAAGCACTGCTACCCGAGTTACTTTCTTTACAACAGAACAGCCATCGGGACCAACTGCTCATGAAACTTCGTCCTGAGTATGAGATAGTGAGATCAAACTTGATGAGCCGCGCTTCTCTCCCCAACGTAGATGACTGTCTTTAGGAACTTCTATGGGAAGAACAACGCCTTATTTCCAAACTTGCAATTGAACAACAGAGCTCCACTGAAGCTCCACTTGCCTATGCTGCTAAAACCAGACCTTCTCCTCGGGACATCAGTAAAGTACGGTGTTACAACTGTAAAAAATATGGCCATTATGCAAATCAATGCAAGCTGAAAGTTTGTAAATATTGTAAGGCCTTGGTCACATTATTGAAGAGTGTCGAAAGAAGGCTCGCAATTCTGCTTCTCGCCCCTATGTGCAGTAAGCTCCAAGCGCTTAAACGGCTACCACGCCACAATATGCATCTTCTGAATTTAGTGGTTCACTGCCGTTTGATCCACCATCACAGCATGGTTCCTCATCACAAACACAGTCACCCGCTCCAATTACTCCGGCTATGGTAAATCAAATGATTATCAATGCCCTGTCATCTATGCACATTTCAGGTACTAGTCTGTCCCTTTCTAATACAAGGTATTTAGATTCAGGGGCTAGTAATCACATGACCTCCTCACCCACAAAACTACATCATGTTGTTCCTTACACCGGCACTCTTTCTGTTCAAGCTGCCAATGGGGACCACCTTCCCATCATCTCTGTGGGTGATGCCCCTGACCCTTTTCCATTAACAAATGTTCTTGTGTACCCTCATCTTGCTACCAATTTAGTTTTTGTGGGTCAATTAGCTGGGAATAATTACAAAGTCAACGTTTCTTCTTCTGGTTGTGTTGTGCAGGATCAGGAGTCGGGGGCAGTGATCGCGAGGGGGCCTAAACGTAGCAGATTTTTTACCTATTTATTCAAAATAAACATTGGCATCAGTTGTTTTGTTTTTTCCTTCAAAATAATTCTCGGTTATAGCATAATAGACTTGGTCATCCGAATGCTGCTACATTATCCACTTTGTTTCAAACTGGATTATTAAATAAACCTCTTGATTCTATTTCATTTGAGTGTGTTGCTTGTAAATTAGGAAAAAGTAAAACTTTACCTTTTTCTAACTCTACAACTCGGAGCAATGAATGTTTAGACTTAATCCACAGTGGTGTTTGGGCCATTGCTCCTACCATTTATCATGGTCATTTCAAATACTTTGTTACATTTATTGATGATCACAACAGGTTTACTTGGGTTTATTTTCCAAATGCATTTAAAATCCAATTTTAAATCTAATGTTCTTAATGCATTTAAAATTTTTCTTAGCTATGTTGAAACCCAATTTTCCAAATGCATTAAAACTTTGCAATTAGATTAGGGGGGGAGTATGTCTCCACTAACTTCCAATCTTTCCTAAAAAGTCGAGGAATTATATCTCAACGTACTTGTCCATATACTCCACAACAAAATGTCGCAGAACGGAAAAACAAGCACCTTCTTGATGTCACGAGAATGCTTCTCATTGAATCATCTATTCCTCCTCGTTTTTGGACTGAAGCTCTCACCACTGTCGTGCATCTCATAAACCGTCTCCCATCACCTATCATTGCACAATTAACACCACATTTTAAATTGGTTGGTCACCATCCATCGTTTAATCGTCTACATACCTTTGGGTGTGTTTGCTTCATTCATTTGCCTCCCACAAAGCACACAAAATTAATGACCCAATCTAGCAAGTGTGTCTTTTTAGGATATGCAACTAACCAAAAGGGTTTTGTTTGCTATGATCCGAAGGCTCGTCGCACCAGGATCTCTCATAATGTTATTTTCTTTGAAAATCAATATTTTTTCCAAACCCACTTGGATTGTCCTTCTCCATCTTCCTAAACCTTGTTACCTGGGTTTTCCGAAGAAACAACTGTTACATGGTTTAATCCTAATTTTGTGTATCATCGAAGGGAAAGAACTGCCACTGCAGATGCCCACCCTCCTGATCCTCCTGATCCTCTGGCAAATGGTCCCACATCTACTAGTATCGTGCGTCGCTCCTCCAGAATTTCTCGACCTCCTGAGAGGAATGAATTTACCCATGCTTCCTTGATAACAACACTATCATCTGTTTCCATCCCGAGTTCTTATTTGTTGGCTATGCAACATGATTATTGGAAGCCATGAAAGAAGAATTAGATGCATTGACCCAGAATCACACCTGGGATATTGTGGACTGTCCTTCTTCCATTAAACCCATCGGCTGCAAATGGATCTACTCGATCAAACTAAAATTTGATGGCTCCTTGGATAAACACAAAGCTCGACTTGTGGCACTTGGCAACCGACAGGAGTATGGCTGTTCGGCTACTTCTCACCATTGCTGCTTCTCAATCTTGGCCATTATACCAAATGGATGTCAAGAATGCCTTTCTACATGGGGACTTGAAAGAGGAGGTCTATATGCGGATACCACAAGGAGTCACCTCTCCGTCTAAGAAGTCTTTATGTCACTTACGCAGACCTCTTTACGGTCTCAAGCATGCTCCTCGAGCGTGGTTCGAAACATTCAGCGATTGTTTAAGCACGATTGGCTTTACTCAAAATCCTTACAATCCATCTCTTTTTCTGAGCCACGCATCTACTGGCTTTACTGTTCTCCTCGTATATGTTGATGATTCATTATCACCGGCACTGATGATGCTATGATAAAATCCCTCCAAGCCTCTCTCCGAGATTCATTCCATATGAAGGATCTGGGTCCTCTGCATTATTTTTTGGGCTTAGAGGTACATCAGCCCCCCAAAGGCCTGTTGATCAATCAACACAAATATGCAACTGATCTTATTGAGCTTGCTGATCTCGATGAATCTTCCTCAGTTGATCTGCCGCTCGAAGTCAATCTTAAGTTGAGTAAAGATGATAGCGATCTTCCTCCTGATCCACATACATACCAGAGACTCGTAGGCAGTCTTGTCTATCTCACCATCACCAGGCTTAACATATCTTATGCTGTCAATCTTGTCCGCCAATTCATGATGTCTCCTCGCCACCTTCATCTAACAGCCGTGAAGCGAATTATCCGGTCTTTATTGGGCACTAAAGCTCGTGGTTTATATTATCCGAAGGATAATCGTCTACTTCTGACCGCTTATGCAGATGCTAACTGGGCAGGCTGTCCGGAAACCAAACGGTCCACCACTGGTTGGTGTATGTACCTCAGTAAATCTCTCATTTCTTGGAAATGCAAGAAACAGGAAAGGGTCTCCAAATCTTCCACAAAGGCTGAATATCGAGCCATGTCCTCTACTTGTTCTGAAATCCTATGGCTGGGGGCTTCTTTCGGAACTCGGATTTGCACAGACCTCTCATACTTCCTTGAATGCCGATAATACTGGGGCAATCAGAATCACTGAAAATCATGTTCTTCATGAACGCACAAAACCTATAGAAGTTGATTGCCACTACATTCGAGACGAATACAAGCGTGATGTTATCTGTCTACCTCATGTCCCTACCGAGTTTCAGTTTGCAAATATCTTCACTAAGGGACTTCCTCGGCCTCGACATCAATTTATTGTCTTCAAATTGCTGCTTTATGACTCTCCCGCATCAATTTGAGGGGGGGTGTCAATCCAGGCCCAATATCGCAGGCCCATTTAAATGTACATGTGTACATGCCTTAACTGTTAGCTATAATTATGGATCTATACCATATTTGTATTATATTGATAAGAATGATTAGCATGTAATCAGGGATTGATCCCCTATATATACAAGTCACAGTCGACCCTTAAGGGATACTACATTATTCTCCGTCTCCCTCTTATGGTTCTATATCTCATCACTCAATCAATGACACTTATGATCTTCATCAATCTATAAAGCCTACGATAAGTTACCTAGAGATTTAATTTGGTGAGTTTTTAAGAAAAAGTGTCCCAATAAGTTATCTTGACATCATTAAAGGCATGCATGAGGTAATAGAAACTAGTTCTAAGGAGAGACAAGTAGGTTTTCATTGATCATAGGTTTGCAAAGGGTTAGCTTTAAGCCTTTACTTTTGTGCACAGATTATGAAAAAGTTAACTGATCATATTCAAGAGGAATTACCTCAGTTTATGTTGTTGCAGATGAAATAATGTTTGTGGATTAACCAAGAGATGTTGTGAATGGGAAATGAAATTAAAAATTGGCCGGAGGTTTTAGAATCCAAGGGCCTTAAAATAAGTCGTAAAAAGATGGAATATATGAATTGCAACTTCAATGGGGATGTGCGAAGAGATGCAACTCCTGTGAGAGTTGAAGCTCAAGAGGTACCACAAAAAGATTTTTTTTTTAAAACGTGACTATTCATTACTCAAAAATTCTTATTGAAAACTTCTTCAAAAAAGGTGACTATCAGTTCCTTTTGAGCAATACATCATCATTCTTCAAAAAAACAATACGTTCTTACTGAAAACTTGCTCTATAATCAGTGCGGATGGAGAGATCAGGGAGGATGTCTAACATAGAGTAGAAGTTGAATGGTTGAAATGGAGAATTGCTTTTGGAGTGCTTTGAGATTGGCACATGCCAACAAAACTCTAAAAAGACTTAATAAGATAGAAATTAGACCAACTATGACTATGGAGCAGAACATTGGCCAATCAATAAACAAAATATGCAAAAAATAAGTGTACAAATATGAGAATATTGAGATAGATGTGCAGTAAAACCTGGAAGGATAGAATTAAAAATTAACACATTCAGGAGTATTTCACTCATTTTAAATGGTATGGAATATCCAATGCAAGCCAACAACAGTGCCGGTGAGAAGTCTTTCTATCTAGTTTGATGGCTGCTCAAGTTAAAAAGGGTACGCTGAAGAGGAAATGGATGGTAGTAAGGACAGATCCAAAGAAGTACAACTTACCCAAGGATTTGGCCCTATAGACTGGAATGGTGAAATAGAATTCATGTAGCTACCCACCATAGTTGGGTAGCTACATCATCATCATCATCATCATCAATGTTCAATATAATCCAGATAGAAACCAATGATCGACTTATGAAGCTTTCATAATAAACATAAGCTAGTCAACAAACACTAGGGTTAAGAGTCAAGACTTAAGATCCAAAAGCTAGTAGGCAAAATTCAAAAGTAAAATCTGACACCTATAAATCATTAGTGGAGTTGATGAGTCCAACCAACTAAAAGATGACAAGTTGATAACTGAATGAGAGAAGTATCAAAATCTAACACCAAAGAAATCCCACAATCCACGTCAAGTTACATAGGAAAATGGTTTCATTAAATCAATCAACATGAATAAAAAAACATTAAATGGGTACTCACCAGGATAGAAACCAACATTAGAGGTCCACTGTAAGTAGACACCAATTGTTCAAAAGAAACCGTTGCATTTGCAAACATGAAATGGCTGGATTCAAATAAAGGATCCTTAGGCATTTAATGAATATTTAAGCATCTTTAGCATTCAAATGTAAATACTGATACCTTACATGTTCTTAAGACCCAATTCTTTCACCCAGAAATGAGCACGTTCGACCAGCTGCATATAGAAGTTATATCAGTAACCAACAGATATTCCAGGATTTAGCTCTGAACCTTAAAAATAAAAATAAAAAATATGTGCAGTTTCATGATGCCCAATATTTTACTCTCTTCTCATAAAGAAAGGTTAAGGGTTACGAGGGAGCTTTATTTAGTGACCCATATGTGTTGAAGCCAAGGACTATAAACTTCAAAAATATAGATAAGAAGAGAAGATGTTGACACTTGGTTCGGGATTCTAGAAAGAGACTACTAGACGGTTCAAAAACAAAGAATCATAAAACCACATTCTTGATAAATGTCCAAAACATCTCAACGTGAGAAAAGGAATCTAGAGGTGAAAGGAAAAACACATGTATGAAGGATTGAAGTGTTTCAAGGAACAATGATACCAGATTTTACGTGGTTCATTACTAAAGATTACATTCATGGTGAAATAGGAACACAGCTTATTCATTCAACTATGCACACATAAGAGAAAGAACAAGAGATTCCAGTTATATGCATCGCACATACCAAACCCATAAATCTCTTACACAAGGTTCTCTCACATAACCTCCCACACTTTTCTCACACATCAGAAATAACCCATATTTCTCATAAAAAAGTGAATCCCAATTCCCAATGCTCCAAAAGGAGTCAAATCAAGGATAGAAAGATCGGAATATGCTGAGATCTACTAAAAAAAAAAAGAATAGAATATCAAAACATACCCTACTTATGACTTTCTAGTTGGAGGTAGGAGGAGGAGACCAGAAATGACTTCAGATAAAGTATTCATGGATGTGAAGATGGTAAAGTGACAAAACAGAGCCCTAGAGTGGGATGAGTGTAAAAGTAGAACATACAAGCTAGATGGTTGGCTTGAGGCAAAACAAAACAAAAAGACGATTGCCATGTAGACGAGACGAGGCTGCAATATTCGTGGTGAAGATGACTGGATGCTACAATTTTCCAATCTGGAACAGATTTAAAGCACCCTCCATCCCTTGTGGGACACATCATATCAGCACTCTGGATGACTGGAAATTGGGGGCTTCACATTATGGAACTGGGAGCATCAGGAAGCTGAACACTTCAGCAGATTAAACTTCCTCTATATTTCGCATAAGAAAAACAACCATCTCTTAAAATCATAAAGGATATTAACTAACACAAAATCAAAGCAGTTCTATCCCATACTTTACGTCGTATTTCCAACCCCAAATAATTATTTGATTCAGGGGACCTTTTTGCATGCCACATGAGAAATCTGCCACTACCTGGGAATTCTAATTTGTCAGTGAGGACTCTCCTTAAAAATGTACACAATGAAATACATATATCATGGACCAAGGACCATACAAACCTCAATGTATACTAGTACCACACTCGGAGGCAAGAAAACAACATTTGAACATCATAAAAGAAACAGATTTGAATGTAACAATGATAGAGAAATGCAATTGACCATGTGTGGTGGTTCTTGGACCTCCCATTGGTGGAAAAGTACCAGGAAACTGCCAGAAATTATGGGACCTTGGTTGTAGGTCCCATACAATACAACCAATAGGTGTCTGTTAGCCAGTAAAAAAGTGGACGAGGGTATGGTGTACAAGGTGGGAACTAATTATCATACTATCATTACCATGGTTTTAAAACTGATTTAGGACACTGTATAGGCCAAAGCTGAAACTTATATGCATCAACTGATATATCAGGCACTTCTATACTTTATCAGCTTTTTTTACTATGTCATAATAAAAGGAAAAAAATAATGTAATTTTTTTTTAAAAATTATAGATTTCAATACGGATTGCTTTTAGAGTGCCTTCAATGTAAATAATAGAAAAAAAAATAGATATAAAGGTGGTGAGAATATAGACTTTCAATACATGTTTAAGTTTGAAACTGAATACAGAAGATCTGTTTAGGCCATGGCCAAAAGATTTACCCATTGAGCAATACAACACAGTTTCTGCTTAGTTTTAAAACCATGAACATTATTCTATTCATGTAACAGAAGGCCGACACCACAAGTGCAGACTGTGGATGAGGACACATTATTGGCACTCAATCACACATCATCTAGAAGTCTGGTGTCAATAACCCTCACGAAAATCGAAACTAGATTGACAAGATCCACACTCCCGTTGCTTGGCAAGTTTCTAGGTAAAAGGCATAAGCTAAAACAGGAAACACTGTTAAGGAAGAAATATATTTATCTCTCCACCTTAAATTAATTAATTTAATATTAGCCATGGGGCAAATAAGATGAATATTGAGATGCAATCCTAGGACAATCCACTCCCACATGTCACTAAAAACTCTCAGATAGACACATGTCAGAGTTTCTTTCTTTCCTTTTTTTTTTTTCTTTCTTCTTCTTCTTCGCTTTTTCTATTTTATTTTTTTGCTGGGAAAGGTATGCATGAGTCTAGAGCAACAATCTTGAGTATTCAAAGACGCATTTTATCCTGTACACACTGCATTCAGTGATATATTTGTCCTAGCCATATACACACTTGACTTGAGTATCATTGCCCTTGAGTAGGGCTGATTTGTACATTTGAAAATATGGTCCTCTCCTATTGTTTTAGTCCTCTGCTGGACTATCTTGTTACAGTCTGCAAGACTAATGCCAAAGGATCAAACAACATCAGTCTACATGCCAGAATTAGATGGAGATCATGTGTCATGGCCTTTATAACGATTTCAGTAAGTTGTAAGTTCGAAGGCACATGAGGTATCGTAAGGAACTTACTATCGCCTTCATCCCATATGAAATGGCAAAACAAATTCAATGTTCTTGGCCATTCATGGAAAACCAGATTGGAAGCCAATTGAACGGCACTAATTTCGTTTGCATGGAGGGGATTAAGTCCATGTGGGAACAATCAGAGTGCAGAGAAATGGACAATAGACTCACCTCCAGAAAACCTTAGAACAAACAAAGGATATAGCCTAATATTCAACCTCCATAGAGGATTTAGAAACACAATCTTGTTTTTACATTCCAGAAGATTAAAGGATCAACTGAGATGAGATCATACACCACTCTTTGGCGGATCGACGAGAGCTGGTGTATTTGGCCCTAGTAACATCAGCTAGAGTAGGAGATAAGTCAACAGAATTGACCAGCTCGAGTTAGGGTACCTTCAAAGAAGGCAAAGAATCCAAATCAACATTGGTTGGGATTGTTAACAAATTGTTTGATAATATAAACTGAATGAGACATATGAGGTATGTTAATGAGATAAATAAGGCTTCTGTAAAAATTTTGATACAATGTTGGATATGGGAGTGGGACACACCACCTGCATACATTCAATATTTCAAATTAGGCCAAGGGGTGTATATTTTGGCCTTGCTCCAAACTGAGTGTGTATAATCATAGGTTGAACTTCAATTTAGTGTATATGCTGAGAAAATGCATGATAAAACCAAGATCGTCATAGGATAAGAAACTTTCAATTGGAGATGCCAATAAAGTCGCTTCCAGAACTAAGGAGTCCCAAGGATAGCTCCACAGTCAAACAACCCATTGGGCCTAACTTTGGCCTACTAGGCTAGCCCACAGTCAGCCAATCTATTGGCTGAAACATATCTACTTTCTTACTATAGCACTTTCCAATAAGGCTTCCTAGATGTATATTCCTACATTCTTAGTTTAGAAAATCATATAGAAGATTTCTAGATCTAGCAAGTTATTGACACACACACAGAGAGAATGGCATGCAATCATCCCATGAAGAGGAAACAAAATCCTATCTAAGATTCCTAGTAAGCAAAATTGTCATCCTAATCTTAGGTACCACAGCACAATGAGAGGTCTCCACTCTCCACAGAGACTATCAACACGAGGATGCACCTCATAAAGGGATAAACCCAAAATTCTATTAATCAACTCAACCCACAAATTCTATTAATCAACTCTAAGAATGTAATCTCTACAATACCATATCAATAAGCAAAGAAAACCCTAGGGGCTAAGATTCCTACTCAAACTAGAAAAGTAAAGAAACTAGAAACTATCCTAACCACAACTTATTAATTAAAATTAGAAACTAAAAAAATTAATTAAAGGAATAAAAATAAGAAAAATTCTAAACTTTCTTGGGTCCCACATGTGGACCACAAGTCTTCTTGCAACGGCTTGTTAGATAGCATCACATCCCATCCTCTAAAAATGCACTTGGATTCTCTCATTTATGTACTCAATGGAAATTCTCTCTCTCCCTCCCATTATTGTGAATGCACACTGAGCAAATGCTTCCCCTTGTGTGAGGTTCTTAGGTTGTCAAATAGTGATAAAGACCAAGCATCCATTTCATGGTGAATGTGTGAAGACTCCATCCACTATTGGGGGTCTCATCAAATCAAGGAATTGTCCATGGTTGTTGGTCAACTGGTTAGAGACGTGTCGTGGGCGCAGGGTGGGCCGGGGGGTGGGTGGCGGGCATCGGTTCGAGTCCCATGTAAAAAAAAAAAAATTTAAATCGAAGGAATTCTTTTTATCTGATTCTATCCAAGTATCAAGAACCAAAAAAAAAAAAAACCCACCAAGTCCCAAAAAATAGCAATGCAAAGATTATGAAAATAAATGACAATTTCTATGAAATCTATCTCCAATTCCGACCAGACGGAAGAAAAGAAAAATGTTGATACTCTGATTCAAGGGGGAAAAACCTAAAAATATCTTTGTAATTCTTCCCTAAGCCAGTCCAACCTTTGTGAAGTGGTTTTCTGCAATTAAGTCTTCAAATGAGCCTCATTGAATGAGCAACAAGTCACAAGCACAATCACGTTTGTGCATTCATAGCCAAATACAGCTTCTCACAATCTAAAGACAGATGAAAAACATGCTGAGACACTTTCATAAGCTTGAAAGAAGCTAGATCTCTTCATGGTGAACCATGAACAAGACAAATTAGTTAGGTCTTCTTTTCTTTCTCTCTCTCTCTTCTTTTTTTTTTTCCTTTTCGGCGAATGGTAAGATGGCTCTTCTCTTTGTGAAGCCCACATTTTTAATTCCCCCTTCCATTGGTTAGGGTTAACTACAATCTTTCTTTTTTGTTTTGTTTTTCTTTTTCTTTTTTTTTAATGGTAATTTACAATCTTAATTGATCCTAATTTACTTTTGTTTAGGCTGATCACACTTAAACAAGGTTGCAATATGTCTAGGAAGATTCTTATACATATGTTGCAACACCTTGGTATCATTTGATACCTTCCTCTTTACATTGTATGACAGTCCACATCCTACCATAGATCAAGCTAGCATGTAAGCTGCTCAAGCTTCCTCAATTGGGCTCAAGTTCAAATTGATTCAATGGTTTCATAAGACAAGCTCAAGCTAGAGTGCTAGACCCTACTCCACTCTCTTGGCTCGACTAGTGCTTGGCATGTTAAAGAAGCATAGCTTGAGCCCAAGCTCAGCCTGGCTCATTCACACACGCGCGCATGCACACACACGCACACACATAAGCATGCACACGTATATACCGAAATTTTCACCCACAAGAGTACTGCACAAGGATGTTGTGCAGGACTTCAGTAGGACAAAATCCCCCACGTACATATAGATGTTATACTTTGACTCAGATATATTCATACTTCTGAAAAATAGGGATGGGCTATATTTTATACATAATATACCACCGTCCACGAAAGCAGGACCCTCCTTGTTGAATTTACTAACCAAAATTCTCACATGACAACTGTGCAGGACTTCAGTAGGACAAAATCCCCCCACATACATATAGACTTTATACTTTGACTTAGATACATTCATACTTCTGAAAAATAGGGAGGGGCTATATTTTATACATTATAACATTCAACTTAAGTTTATTTAGAGATGAAAAACTCAATGTGGGACACTAACATGAGAAATGAAACCTTTTCGTGATGACAATACCATTCTCATAGTGCCAACCACCTGATTTAATCAGGTGAGCCCATCCTTTTGGAATCAGTTCACTTTTGAAATCAATACATACAACAAACTGGTCCTTCAGTATAGGCAACCCTTGTTCATTGACTGAAGCCAAATAGTGCTCTAATGGTGATTATATAAAGATACTCCTATGAAAAATTATATGTAAATATATAATGTGTATTGTATAAAATAAATGAGCATGAGTTGAGCTTAAGCTTGTCATGCATTGTCAAGCCAAGCTCAAGCTTGGATTAACTGGCCTTGAGCTCAGCTTAAGTCTGTTAAGCTTGCCTTGGCTTGATATGATTTGTAATAAAGCCAAGCAGAGTTAATCCCTGCCCGACTCAGCTTGTTACATCCCTATACCCAATTGATTGCCCAAAGGGTCGAACTTGTACCTTGATCTGATTGGCAAACAGGTGCAAAATAAGGCAGATGCCAAATTTTTTTAATCAGTTCATTTAGGAGCAGGATATAAGATAACCAATGTCATATTTGTTTATCTTTTTGGTCTAAAATCAGGACCTAAGCCCGGTCATGAATATATAAATCATACATCAATTTTGTTGTTCATATTAAAAACGTATTGGCCCAATGGACAAAGACGCAAAGCAAATTACCTGACTTATTCATAACTATGGAGCCAAGTTCATGCTGAATGCAAGTTGAGACTGAATTCAAGACCCATTTGGATTGGAACCTTGGATATCAGGTAAATGGGTGCCCAATAACACAATAACAACTCTGACTATGGTCAATGTGTCACGCAGCAGTGTTGGACCTTGAAAAGGTTCTATTATCCTAAATGTGTACTTGAAACTCCTTTTCCATCTGATGTTTACAAGGGTTTTTTATTCTCAACATGCGCATTTGTAACTCCATGTCCTTCTGATGCTTATTGGGTTGCCAAAGTAGGCCCTCGTCTTAATTTCAGTGTCCACTTGTCATACATAATAGTAATATTGTTTTGGGGGACAGTATAAAACATAGTTGTAACATACTGGTCCTTCCACATGAGTTGATAAGTAACTGACAGGTTTGTTGGTTGTGGACTTGTCGTTACTAAATTTACAAAATTACCCAGCACATTATTCTAGGTTCAACCTGTTGCCAGATATTTAATTTCAACGGGGTAAAACCATATAACCACAGCCAGCCATCATGAGCAGTATTAAATATTGTCAAACAGAAATCAAAACAATACATCATAAAGAGAACAGCAACAGATAAAAATGTAAATAAATGAATCTTACCACTGCCAATATCCACCATAAGTGGCAAAGTTGAGTTATCAAAAACTTCTTTCCAATTGGGCGCTTGCACAGGGACCTGTGAAATGCATGAAAAGAAGGAAAATTTTGATTGTATAAAAGCCACATGAAGATACATGCAGCTGAAATACAAGGGAAAAAAGGGAGTGGCTTTACATAGAAAATGAGTCATGTTGCATTCCCAATCCAATATACACATATATTGTATAGAAGGCTATGCTCACCCGTGGATGTCTCTCATGCTAACACCCTTGCGGGGCCCACCGGTGGCTGTGCCAATCATGCATGACCTGGGGGATTAAAAGATTTGGATGGGACCTACAGGTGTGCAAAATTTCAACTCCATTAGATCATCCTAACCCCTTGCCCATGGCCCTCAAGTTTAATGGTTTTAGAAGGCATCATTTTTTATGATATCAACCCAATGGTAACAGCTGTATAAGTGTCAAGTTTGGTCTTGTGCCAATTATGTTGGGGTGGGGGTGAGTGTGGGGGTTGGATAGATCATAGGGGTCGCATGTGCCTAAAAAAGGGAGTCTGCACAGTTATGTCCCATGAGAGATGCCCTTAAGTTCAGTTTTGCTCAAGTGCAGATGCCCTGAGTGGTGCGAGACCACCTGTGAGGCCCAACTGGGGATGCTAGCGATTCACCCAGCCCAGACACCCACTACCAACCCCCTGAATGTCCCCATCCCATGTTTTTACACCAATCCAAATGGAACAGACCATTGGATTGAAATTATAAAATAAACTAAAATATTCGTTCTAAAACCATTGAACCTGAGGGCCATGGATTAGGATGATCGAACAAACTTGAGATTTTGCATACAAGCTGATGATTAGTGGTGCCCCAGGTGGGCCCCCAAGGATGGTCCACACGGAATTCCATGCGAGACATCCACACAATAGTAGGTGCCTATATATAAAAGGAGAGGGAGAGACGGTCTAGTGAGATGGTGCAGTATGTGAGCAAAGTTTATAGGTCCACCCATATGCTTGCCAACCATGAAGAGCGAAGGAATTGAAAGATCTTGATGGGAGCTAGATATGTGCAAAAAAATCAACCCCATAATTTTGTTTGGTGTATGAAGTAAGGTATTTTATCACAGCCATTGCAAATGTGTGCATATGTGAATATATCTAGCAGATTACGAGCATGTATTCAAGTGTTGTACGCAGGCCCAAGACCAATACATGTTTATGTTCCATTTTCATTTATGTGCTCTAGAAGAAAGAACTTCGATTGGGCATGCTAATTACCATTAGAGAGGAGTTGAGCGGGTTTACATGTTGCCGGATTCGAATGTGGCCCACCTGCAACCCCAGATTTATCATTCAACAGTTTTTAATAAAAAGATGAGAGTGAGACAACAAGTTATGCCTTCATAGGTAAATAGAGATTGTGGGTGAGGATTGTGCATGTGAATCTCCTTAAATTCGCCGAGGATTGTAAATGTCAAAGGATAAGGGACAAAAATGTTATTAGGTTTCGATTCAAATGAAAATACGGGTTCGAATCTGAATTAAGATTTAGAATTGTAAATAAGAGAGTTGGGTAAGAATGAAACAGGAAGTAGATGTATAGCTTGTTGAGTTTCCATATTGTGACCCAACCTAAGCATGACTGTCTCCGCGAGGCTTTCGAAGGGCCCATTTGGATGCAGAGAAAAGTAGGGAAGGGGACAGTTTTTCTCTAATCAATTACATTTCCCCCATTTTTTATCTACTTCTAGGATGAAGTAGTTTGCCCCTTAACTAGTTTCTGCAAAAATAGGAGAATAAGAACCCATTTGGATATAGAGAAACGCAGTAAGTGGAAAAATTTTATTTCCCCTCTTGGATCTACTCCAGGTAGAAAATTCATTATCCTTGTAGGAGGATGAGGGACCCCTTTCAATATAGAGAAGTAGGGAGATATATATATATATATATAACACTTTTCTCTATCAAATTACATTTTTGCCTCTTTGGATCTACTTTAGGGCCTGTTGTTTCATGTCATTGAATGCCTAGATCATATTTCTAGAAGTGGTAAAAAAAAATGAATAACCAAAGTCGAGTATCCAAAAATGACCATCAAATAACCTCTCCTTTTAATGGAAATTGAATCAAGGAATTATGAGAAATAAATACCCAACCATCACTCTAGTAATTAAATGCCTAGGAAAGTCAAGGTCCCATCTACATCACCACACCATATCCTTCACGTGTCACCTCTCTAATAATCCTCCTGCGGAGCTCATTTCACCACGAATTGTTATCCATTCAATTCCTATGTATTTTATATAAACAAGCAGGCCCTTTTAGGGAAAAGGTAAATTGCTCCCTAAACTAAATTTAGCACCATAGTAAAACAAGGGCAAAGTAAGGCAGAGAAAATAAATTCTCCGGCGAAATGCACTTTGCTGTTCGGATCTACTTTCACAGGAAGAAAAGTAATTCTCCACTTAACTAACTTCGGCAAAAAGAAGGAGAAAAGGTTTTCACCAAGTAAAAGAGCCCACTTTTATCATGGAAATTGACATTAAACAGTTTAAATTTTCTAAAATGGTTTTCTCCTTGCTTTCTCCATTCAAATCCAAACACATTAGATAAAACACAAAAGTGGTGAATTCTTCAAATGGGATACTCCAAACCTAGTTTTCTCCTCATCTCTCCGCGTAGAGGGGATTTTCTCTCCATCCAAATGAGCCCTAATTTATGAGGAAGGGAAAGATGGAAATGTTACCGTCTCTGCTACTTTCTCTTTGAGATTTAGGTCTGCGTACTCCAAATCGATAAGATCTGGGCTTCTGACCTGGTCACGGTCGAGCCTGCAGACTCCTCCATGTGTAGAAAAGGTGCTTCTTCTGATGCTTAAGGTGGTGGGAAGGGCAGATGGTAGATGGAAAGGGGAAAATCCCACCTTGGCCACTGATGATAGTAGCAGAAACCCCCTCTCTCCCATTCCTCCCCAACACCACAACCCTTCCCAAGTTCTAACTTCTAACTACCGCTGTAGCCTGTACAGTGTAGGGTAATTAAATCGGCTCTGCCTCTCGCTCGCGCTCGCTCTCTCTCTCTCTCTCTCTCTCTCTCTCTCTGTTGGAATCGGACACCCGGGACTGACAGGGGCCTAGCCCGCTATGAGCCGAGTTGGGACCTTGTGTGTTAGTGGTTGGACTGGGACCTGAATGTAAAATTTGATCCCATTTAATATTTGGTCTGGGCTTTGATTGATGATACAAAACCCGTCCCAGATCAACTATTAGTGCTTGTTTGGAAAATCTTATCTATATATATATATATATATATGCATGAAATAGACCAATTTCAAATGGGCACATTTGAAATTGATGTTCTAGGAATAGATTGTTTGGTGACATAGAAAAATTGATTGAAATAGACATTTTTAAAGCAATGGTTGAAAGTTTTTCATAAATATCTCGGGATCCATGTGGAATCAAGCATTGAAATTTGACGTCATAGACAAGTTTAGCCTTACAAAGAGAATTACCGGTTCGAATATTTCATTTGGGTCCCACGGATGTCAACAAAATAGATATGAATGTCTTGTTTGTTTTGCAAATACCTCAAAATCTATAATGGTTCAATGGCTAAGATTTAAACCTATAATTGTGCTTGATCTCCTAAATATATCCAATGGTCTGGAATCATAAATTCATTATTTTTGTTTATAAAAACAAAAAAACTTTAAAAACTGTCACTCGTGAAATGTACATCAACAGTGGATAGCTTTTTAGTAAATTTCTCAAGATCCACTTGGATTTAGAGGCTGATTTTTTTGTGTCATTTCTCTTATTTGGCCTTCCAAAGATTACCAACTGTTTGGATCGTGATTATAGGGCCCACAATGTCCATAAATTCAAAACAAATGGCTCACCTTTTTTTGGAAAATATCTCAAAATCCGTGATAGATCAACGGTTGAAATTTGAACCACTGGTCGTGTTTGGCCTTATTAATAATTCCAACAGCTCGGATCATCGTTTAGGGTCCCATATATTACCAAAAAAAAAAAGAAGTCATGCTAGCATGACCGTTTGAACCACTATTCCTCCACACATCTGTCTGCATTTGAGACGAAAGTCTATTTGGAATCTGCCCATTTTTGCTGCTTTTTGTAGTAATTTTCTTCTTTTTTTTGCTGGTAAAACAAGTATACTCTCGGGAGCAGGCTGCCTTCCAACCGGATAAGAGACCCATGGATAATATTATTATTCCTAAAAGGAGTTGCTCCATATCATTATAGGAAATCGTGTGGCATGCATGTCACGAGTCACACGTCAGATCAAGAAAGGTCAATTGCCAACAGAGAATACAATCCCACTTAATGTAAGACTTGATATGATTCACTATCAGACTTGATCTGATTCACTAATGAGACTCTCAATAGGATTAGTAGATGTGGGTTTGTTGACGAAGAAGTCTCTAGTAGGTGTGACTCTTTAAGACTTGTCTAAATAAGATAAGGGAGCCCTAGAGTTGATTATTATTTTATCCCATTGGAGAGACAAGAGGCGAAGAGATTCGTAGAGCTTCCCTATTGTTGGAACAGAACTTCTCAATCGCCGGAATGCAAATAGATCTCCGGTCGTGTGTTGGAGTCTCCGCATCCAAATCCACCAATCATGAACCAAAAGAACAAAGGGAAAAAATGGTGTGCTTTAAAACTGGACATGATCACTAGCATATGATAAGTTGTCTTCAGAAATTATTCGAAGGTGCTTGTAGTCTCTTGGTTTCCATTTCGTTTTCGAAGTGGATCGCTATGGTTAAGTACCGTATCCTCCTTATTGGTCACCTCTCACAACAAGTCCTCCCTCAATCTGGAATCAGGCAAGGAGACCCCGTCTCCCCTTAGGGCACGTTGGGCAAAGGGCATGGCCAAGGAATCCTCACCATTTTCTGCGTCTTCGAGGATTTCCCACGTTTGGTTGAGCAAGGATTTTAAGAGGAATGACATGAGTTATCCTCTAATGGGATTATTTGCAAAATCGGACACCCCCCACCCTGTTGGCCGAGAGAATCCACGCAATGGAGGAAAAGCAAAGCTACAGTGATGTGAGACGGTAATGTGGAATGACTGGTTTTTGCTTTTTTAATGTATCTTTTGGGTCCCATAATCAAGATCCAAACCGTTAATAATGTTTAAACAATCCAAAACGACCATCTTGCCAAATTTTTGTCGTTGATTCATCTTAGATCTTGATATATTTGCAAAAATGTCCAAACCGTTAGCTTACAATTTCTGAAATTCTGTGGGCCAAAAAGGGTATTAAAATCAGTCCATTCTTTCCAATTTCCTGGTTCCTGTGGGACCCAAGATCATGATCTGAACAAGTAGTTATTTTTGGAATGTCAAACACGGCTAGTTGACCAAATTTCAACCGTAGATCCTTACCATATCTTAAGATATTTGAAAAAAAAGTTTTGGTATTAAAATATTATTTTCTTATTCCTATGGGCCCCCTTTGTACAATCTGAACATTTCAGATTTTCTAAATCACCACAAACAACTTGATTTTCTAGATTTTCTAGATTTTCAGATTTTGAGGTGAAAGTTGAGATCTTGATTTTTCATGGATTTTGGAAATTTTTATAAAAATATTTATAATCATTGGATCATACATTTTACAATTTGTAGGAATCCTCCCTCCATCGACACATGGAACTCTAATTGGGAATCCTACTTGAGAATTGCGGCCTTCTTTGGAGGTGGAAAGAATCCTCTAAATAAAGAATCCTTCTACGTTTACCAAAATATTTATATTCTTTGTGCCCAAGTCTTCACCAAATCTATGCACAAATTGGTTTCTCAAAGACCTACCCTCTTCCCAACCATAGCTCTTAAAGGGGATCGCGTCAGTGTCCTCCAATACATGGATGACATCTTGATTTTCTTCTTCCAACCTTGCTACTAACAAAATAAATTCTCTCCTTGAGATGTTTGCTAGTGAGGCAGGTCAAAGGGTAAACCACAATAAATCCAAGCTCATCCTCAGTTGAGGGACCCCCTCCATTGGGTCTCTGTTAAATAGGCCCTTGCCCTTCAGGTGCAAAACACAGACTCTCAGTTCATTTATTTAGGGGAAGTGATAGGTCTTCATAATCAAAGAAGGGTTGGAGGTTTCCTTATGCATGAGAGGATCTTGAGAAGCATGATGAGGTGGAAAGGCAAATCGTTGTCCACGGCAGGATCAGGAAAGGTGGTTATCCAATCGTTTTTTTCAACTATATATTCCGCATTATTGGATGGGCATTCATCAACTTACTAAATCCCAAGTGGCTAAGATAGTTAGAAGCAATGCCAGTTTCCTTTGGAATGGAATGGGAGATGTTCGAGCTTGTAGTCCTATTAAGTAGACCACAATCATCAAACCCACTATGGAGGGTGGGCTAGGCATTCGTGACCAGGAACTTTTAATAAAACTGCGCTAGCCTATCTCCTTCGCAGATTTCTTAGTTCCCCGGACCGATGGTGGTGCAAAGTTCTATCTCAAAAATACCTTGGCAACTCCAACATATATGATGTGGTTAGCAAACCCACCGACTCAATTATATGGAAACAAATGTTGAAATATAGGTATATCATTTTTGGCAACCAAAGATGGGTGGTGATTTCAGTTGCTGGGAAGTCAAAACCAGCAGGGACTTGTACCTTGGAAGCTATTTACAAAGAGATCCAAGTTCTATCTTGTGACCCAAACCTTCCCTGGAATAAAATCTGGAGGTTCCCCGTCTTGCGTAAGCTGAAATTCTTTCTATGGCGCGGCATCCATAACAGATTACCCACAAAAGCACTGTTATCTCTTTTAATGGATGAGATGTCCCCTCTATGCTCCCTTTGTCATGCCTCGGAAACCATAAATCACCTTCTTTGTAACTGCCCATTCTCAATTAGAGTCTGGATCCTCTAGAGCCTTTTTCCTCGGTCCTTAGATAATTCCACAAACCATCCCACCTTTCTGAAGTGGTTTATAGTAACCAAAAGTGCCCACAAACTTAAGCTAGGAACTATTGTTTCGTGGTTCATATGGAAATCTAGGAACAACCTCATCTTTTCCTACCAACCTCCTCACCCAGGCAAAGTGAGATCCAAATCTATAACCCATATTCTAGAGTGGAATCTAACACGTGTACACAAGTCTAGAATCTCATGTTGCTTCCATGACAGATAAATGCATGGCTTCCTCCCACTCTAGGATGGTTGAAACTAAACTTTGATAGGTCCTTCAACCAGTTCACTAATTTAGGAGGAATTGGAGGAATAATCAGAGACGCTCATGGAAACGTGATGTCATCCTTTGCTAAAAAAATCACAGCTTCTCATCCGCTTGAGACAGAACTCTTGGCTCTCCTTGCTGGTTAGCAAAGATTTGGACATCTCCTTTCTTCAAATCGTATTAGATGATAGCCTGATTCTAGTAGCTACCATTGAAAATGCAGCAACAATGGCCTGGGACCTGATGCCAACATGGAGGCAAACACATCTTATTGACTTTCCTTCGAACTCCAATTCAAGATGAACTTATTAACGAACAAAAGATTGCAACGGCTTACACTAGCGCATTTTATTATGATATGGGGCAACCTTAAAATACCTTTAGAACCCCAATCCAGATCTCTAATGACTCAGAAGGCACATCTAACAAAGGAGTAGGTCCCAAGATTGGTTTCCTCACTATACAAGAGCCTAGATGATGTCTACAGGTTGGTTTTTGCCATGTCCTTTGGGGAGGTGCAACTTAAAGGTGTTTTGGTCCTTATTGGACGTCTTTTATTGTTTTCTGTGATGGCCTGTATGGGCTTTTTCTAGCCCTTTGTACCTATCTACGTTTTCCTTTCTCTCTTTTGTTCAATGAATTTCCTTTTCTTGGCGCACGCTCGAGGGAGGGAGAGAGAGAGAGAGAGACCAACATCCAACAAATTAAAAAAACAAATGGCCTCACAAAGAGGCTTAGGCCTGAGATCTTTGAAGTGGGCTAAGAATTTACTGACCATATGGGCTTGTTTATGAAATTAGGCCAAGCCTAGAAATGACTCGATCTGAAACAACTTGGGTTTTGTTTTTGTGGTTCAAACCTTCTTCTTCTCATAAAAGGGAGCATGCCACGTTGGCCTAGTCTGAATAGTCTGACCGTAGCTCAGTCGACATGGTGTGCGACAAGGGCAATGGACGCAGTTCGAGTCAAGACGGGTCAAGTGGAGTCAAAATGGGTTGAATAGAATATAGAGTCTAGGGGTTGAAGCCCAACCTAATTCCAACCTTTTTTAAAACGGGTAAGAGGATCTCAACCCACACCTGATACGATCATCCTAGTGCAACAGGCCTGAGCGTAGGCCATGATAAAAATAAGAAAATTTTACCAAATAAATGGTGGTAAACATGTATTAGCCCATTTTAAACAGAAATACACCAAAACACCCATTTTGGTGTTCGCACAGCCTTTTTGGATGCTTTTGCCCCTCTCTGTGCGAACGACATCGTCATGTCATTATAGCCCTAATATCTTAATCGAATGATTTCGTTCTCCTGTTCTTCCCCAAAACTTCTCATCTCTGGCCATTTCTCTCTATCTCCTTCGCTCCCTACTCTCCTTGCTCTCTTTTTCCCTCTCCCTCTTTGCTCGTTGCTCTTTCTTTCCCTCTCTTCAACGTCCCTTTCGTGCTATCCCCCTCCGCTCCCTACGATCTAAACAATTCCGACCAGATCCTCCGGCGGAACTCACGACGACTGCTCCAACGTCATCTTCCATTTGAGATTTCAATGAAGGTGATTTTTTCGGTTCTTCTCTCTTTCACATTCTCTATTTGCTTGTTTTCTTTTCATTTTCAATTTCTATAATCATTGAAGTGATCTTCCATCTTCCATCTTTTTCCATCTTTTAACTACTGGAGTGATTTTTTCCACATTATACAACAGTTATAGAAACTGAAAAACTCCAATGCATATTGTTGAGATTTCTGATTTTTTCCCCGGTTTTGTTGACTTTTCTTTTACCTTGAGTATTTGGCAATTTCTGCATTTATTACTACACTTATAGTTGATTGGCTCCCATTTTCAGCATTGTTCATTGCTCTCAGTATCTGATCCCCTATACTGCCTACAATGAGTCTAATTTTTCGATTATTTTGTATAATGTGCATGCTGCTCTTTCCTGTGGTATTGTAGAATGGAAAGCATACATATATCTTTAGGTCATGTGGTATTATATAATGTGGATACCTCTCTTTTGTATGTTTGAAATAGTCATATAAATGGATTGAGTAGAGCTTATTACTAATTTGAGTGATCGATAAACCTCAAATCAAATTTCGCAATTAGAACTTATATTTAGCAATCAGACTATGCACCCTTGTCATGGATAGGTTTGGAGATGGGACTATTACTAATTTGCGTGATTGATAAACCTCTAATCAAATTTCGAAATAAAAACTTATATTTAGCAATCAGACTATGCACCCTTGTCTTGGATAGCCTTGGAGATCTGACTACTCTGGTAGTACTCTGGGGAAGGAGTTGGGTTTGTACAATACCAGGAGTTATGTATGAGGGTGGCGCTTGGACAAATTATTTTCGATGCCCACCAATTTGAGGGTTGTGTTTGTACAATACTACGCCTAGTGTGGCCTCTTATTATTCTTATGTATATATCTGTGGATTTGTTTAGTCATATATAAGGTTTTCTTTGAGCGTTATGGTTATGTGATTCTTACATGAGTTCTTATTTGATTCTTATATTCATTTTCTATATGATTCTTATGCAATTGTCATGTAAGTAATCTATGCATGGCTATGGTTTTTGTTTAGTTTTGTTTACTTTTTTTTTATTTATTCCAAATGGCCCATCTACATATAATTGTTGTATATATGGGTTTATTCTAGCATGATTCTTATGTGAGCTTTAAATACTTGGGTAATGTTTAGTCTTATATTCAAAGTCAACTCCAATGGCACACCTCTTTGATGGGTCAGAACTTGATAAATAATGTTATACAAGATCTCAATGACATGTTATTGAGGAAAGTACGAGACATTTTTTTGACTTTTTTTTGTTCGTTTTTTGATCCATGAGAATTCGTTGCAATGCATTTTATCATGGGTATCAAATTGATGAGTTAAAAGATTAGATTGACCAACACCAACAAATAGTGCTCTCTTAGATAGTAGATGATATCCCAGTGATCCCCCTATTAAATCAGATTATAGTAAAGTGAGATTTCTATATACCATCATAGTGATTGTTGCATTACCTTAATAGTTCAAGCTCGAATAAAGAAGGGGTTAATGTTAGGTTTACACTCGAAGCCCAGCCCTAGCCTGCTAGGGCCATTGAGGGTCCTAGGCCCTATGGCCCTTCCAGGGATTTTGCCCATTCATTAAGGGTATGGCTTGGCCTAGTCCCTCCCCCCTTTTAATTCTCCCCCTCCCCAGGCTCGTTTGGCAACTCTACTAATAGAGTCAAGTAAGGTAAAGCCCCCATTTCTCACAAAAATGACCCATCAAAAGCACAAACTTGTCAAATTTCCCAACACATTCTTCAAAAAATTGTCAAAAACTAACCTTATTTCTCAACTAAAAGACATAAAAACTCCACAATCAATTCAAAAGGTCAAAAAGATTCCATAATACCTGACTAAAGAAAAAAGGAAATTTTACCAAAAAAGTGTTCCAAAACATGTATTAGACCATTTAAATCAGAAATACACATAAACACCCGTATTGGTGTTCGTACACACATTTTGAATGCTTTTACCCCCTCATTCTGTGAACGACATCGTCATGGGATTATAACCCTAACGCCTTAATCGAACAATTTCGTTCTCCTTCTCTTCCCCAACTTTCTCCTCTCCCGCCTTTTCTCTCTTTCTCCTCCGCTCCCTCCTCTCTCTTTCCCTTATCCTGCCTATGGCTTCGGCTCTCTCTTTCCCTCTCCCTTTCTACTCGCAACGTTCTCCTTCCCTTTCCCTGTCGTTGTTGTTCCTACTCTCTATTTCCCTCTCCCTCTCTACTGCTGCTCTCTCTTTCCTTCTCTCCGACGTCCCGGCTCCTGCTCTCCCCTCCCCTCTCTGCTCTCCAAGTAATTACGGCCAGATCCTCTAGCGGAACTCCCGATGACTCCTCCAACATCATCTTCTATTTGATATTTCAGTGAAGGTGATTTTCTCTATTCTTCTCTCTTCCACATAGTCTATTTTCTTATTTTCTTTTCATTTTTCAGTTTCTATAACTGTTGGAATTATGCTGTTTTGGATAGGGGATCTTGTTTGGGGTATTTGCAGAAACCTCTTATTTCTAACCTCTTGTTTGGGGTAAGAGGTTGCAACTATAAGTGGTTTCTTCAAATCATTTGCAGTTTCTACAACAGTTTCTATAGCTGTTGACAAACTCTTATTTCCAACCTGTTATATTTTCAACCTCTTATAATTATGTTGGGTGGGTTCTCTCCAAAACTCCCAAAATCATCATACAAATAGGGAGGTTGTTCAGGAAGGAGTCCATTGGGAGGCAGTTGAGGAAGAGCATAACCAGAGAAACCACCTTCCATTGGTAGGGGTGTGTTAGAAGTCTGAAAAAATGGTCTTGCCATAGGGGAGAACTTCATAAATGGATATGGTGAACTGCTGAAGGGTTAGGGATGGTGGGTTATTAACTACATTCTTTTTAATATCAATGCTCAATGGTTGTGCTTGAGTTTATTGGGACACACTCATAAACTCACTTATTCTAATTGAATGATCTTTTATTTTTTAAGAGTACACACGTTTTCCTTTGCATATAGTTTTATTTATTAACAATAAATCTTGATTTTGGATGGGAAGCATTAAGTAGGGGCTGATTTGAAAGTTAGGATTCCTAAGACTCGTTGGGCCTTTTGTTATCTTAGTGAAATGTCCAACCAACAGACCACCAATAAGAACTCGTCTCTGGATGCGCCTGCTGGCAAGTCAAAGCGGACAGTCATTTGAAGGAGAGGGAGATTACATCATAATATTCTTGTGTTTTTTTAGTTTTCGCAATAATTTTTTCAAAATATGACATGATTAAAACTGAACTGATTCTTGTTTCATGTAAATGTCAAGTTATTACCCTAGATAGGGATTTAAATTTGATACTTTAACCCATCGTATGAACATGGCTCATCCCTGAAATTCTATGGACAAGTTAACACTTTCTTCTTATTTGACTTACAATTCCCAGTTGATTCCGTCCTAACCTTAGTAACAAACCATAATATATGGAATTTTTTCTTTAAAAAAATGAAATTTAATAGACTTTATTTCAGTCCAATGCATGCAAAATTGAGGAAAGTGTAAAGTCATGGAGAGGTTGTTGCATATGAAATTATGAATAGGTTAGTAATTGAGCCTCATCAATAGTTCTTATAAAAGGAAAATTAATGAATCGACGCTCTCTTTGTAATAGATAACAAATCAATATATGTCAACCCTTATGCCAACACACTCTTGGTTGAGCGATGTTGGCACTTTAGAGCCTGTTTGGTTCCAAGCATTTCAGATTTTTTTTTCTTGAGTGTGTGTTGGAGAGTTTTAAATGTGATCCTCCTCTGTGGTATTCATGAATGTTTAAGGCCAATCAACATTCCAAAATCCAAATGTGCTTTACATCTTAACAAACTATAGATGGCAAAAGCATCATTTAGAATGTCGTTTTAAAGAATTCTTCTGATCAAACAAATCATTTAAAACTCCAAAGAGGCACTACGTGCGAATTGCCAAGAATTATAGGTAAAGAGAAATCTTCTTAGAAATGTTTACAACCAATTACCCAACTCAAAAAAAAAAAAAAAAACCTTCTATAAAATATCTACTTGTTTATTTTTATATCCTGTTGTGTAGACTATTTATTTATTTTTACTTCTAACGATATAATTTAGTAAGATGATTGTCAAGTTAGGGTGATTAAATTCTTTAATTTTCATGCTATTATGTCAAGTTAGGGTGATTTTAGTGCGAGATATCCGTGTTGCGTGCACTCAACAGAAGATCAATTCAGAAAGGCCATCCGTTGAAGGAAGAGGGTAGGTCGGAAGAGGAAAGGTCGAAAGAGGATCCTGGTTTTTAAATTTTCTTTTTTTTACGCTCCACCTTTTTGTGATGCATATGGGGCAAGGATTTTACAGATGTGTTGCGTGGGCCAAGGCTCTTATTAATCAAATTAGAGTTACCAAACGGCCCCTATGTTTACATAGTACGTTGTTAGTTACTGTTATGCGTCATTACACTTGAATATCTGTTGCTCTCCCCTGACTTGTTTTCCTATTTGATTTGCATTGTTTTCCCAACAAGTTTTTGCATATTTGTGATTAATTACTGCAATAGGCCTTCTTTTAAATATACTGTTACAGGTCAATGGACGATGTAGACTGTGGGGACACCATGTGTAGGTTGCATAGTGAGTGAAATTGTTAGCGGCTGATCATACATGATCTTAGAACTTACAAGTAACGGTAATGAAAATGTAAACATATAATATATGTTGAAAAAAAACCCTCGGAGATTCCCTTAAGTCTTACACATCATCTATGCATTTGATTATATACTTATTGCCATTTTGTTGTTGGAGACAAAAAAGGGCTGAGTAATCTGAAAATCAGCATAACGATATCGTTATCGCGAAACTTTGACAAATATATTACGAGTGAGATCGTTATATTTTTATCAATGTTTATGCATCTCAATATAAAGTATATCATTAATTACTAGTTGAGAAAACATAATTGCACGAGGAACTATAAATAATAGTAACGATATCGTTATAATTGCAGTCATATAACTCAAGTTCTAACCAGCCAGAAGTGAATCTCTATTTTATTTTCCCTCACAGTTTCATTTGTTGCTATTAGAAACCTCATTTTAGGGGGTCTATGAATTGATATATATATATACATTGTGCTAACTCTAAAGTTGCTACGAATTATAGAGGGATAATCTACAGCCCGGTCCTTTGGATAACTCCATTTTATATGACCAAGAGAACCATGTTTCAGAACAAGTCTGGCATGGCAAGGTGAGCATATATTGAAATACACTTGTTTTATTATACTGGCTTTACAACTATGACATGACTGTCGGCTTATAGATTCATCATCATTTATTAATGGTAGGAAGTAGGCCCACTACGGTGCATTCCCATGCCAAATCACGATAGCTGGGAAATCAATGATCGTACGTGGGAGCGAATAAGTCAGACCGGGCTAGAGCAACTGGCGAAGATAAAAAAAATCGAACTCAATCATGGCCTAATAACTGGCTTAGTTGAGCGGTGGAGGCCAAAGACAAACACCTTCCACCTTAACAGTGGGGAGGCCACCGTAAGTTTGGAGGATGTAGCTTACATTTATGGCCTCTCCATTGATGGCCTCCATGTCAATGGTCGCACATTCTCTTCCCCTTAACCATGGTCAAAGTATGTGTTGAACTGTTGGGGGTGGTACCGGACATGAACTACGTCTGTTATGGAGTGCATATTAAGTTCACCTGATTGAGAGAGAATTTTGGTCAAATGCACAAGAGCCGACCTAGAGATCAAGATGTTAGGCGGGCACGTGCTTTTTTATTTTCTCTCGTTGCCGGCCAGATTTTTTGGACCTCTTCGGGTACTAAGGCTCCAACCCACATTCTGGAATTATTTAAACGTTTTGAAAGGCGTTCTTGGGGAACTGCATGCTTAGCAAATCTATATAAGGGCCTTTCCAAGGTATCTCTATGCCAAAAGAAAGGAAAAGCCGTGAAGACAATAACAGATCCTCTAAAACTTCTGCAACCAATTAACCTAGTGTGTGATTTGCATGAATTAGGCCTTTTAAGGTTTTATTTATTCTATACTTGTAACCATCATTTTTCTGTAATTGGTCAGGTTTGGGCATCCTCACGTATGATAATTTGCAAGCCAATCTATCGAAGAGCTAATTGGGACATAGATGCTGAGTTTCCTCTTCTCTTAACATTGTACAACAGATTGCGCTCCCATCATTTCCAGAAGAGAGTTGAGGATGTCAAAAAACATTTGGATATTATGGAAGTCGATGCCGTAAGTATTAAATTAGAACCTAGCTGGGTATTGGTTATTGGTTTGGAGTCATTGATTTCATATTTAGGTCTCATTGGGCTGTTACTTTATACAACTCTCTCTGCCTTTACTGTTTATTGTTTTAGGGACATGTAGTGCTTAAGGCAGAATCCAACAGCCGCTTCTTAATTGTTCCCTCCCTCTTAGGTAATTCATTGACGAAGAATAAGTTATTTGGCTGTGAGGATAAAAGATATTTCTCTATGTCTGGGGATAGATTAGATATAACCCAGTTTTGCTTTTACGTACTATTGTAAATTTGATTTGGGTGTCTGGTAATGAGTTTCTTTTATTGCTTCACTTCATTTGATGTAAGCTATCTTATTTGCCATCTATTAGTGAATGCTTATTATATGAACTTTTACTCTTTGAGGTGGATGTGAAATGTACCTTTTAATGTTTATCGTCTCTTTTTTGTGATGAGGATGCCCATTCATACAACAGTGGTATGTAAGCAACAATTTTAAATTTTGCTTGGATATTTTGTGAAATGGGCGACAGCAGTAACAACATTTTGTGGTTGGAAGAACATCCTTCACGGCATTGCTTAGTCCCTTCATTCGATCCGACACTATTGTAAGACTCTGAATATGCTCCAAGGTTTCATCCAGATTTGCTAGAAACCATGACTAAGTCGCATAGCTAAGGGAAAAAGCCCATAGTCAATGTCTTAACAAATCCCTATGAGTAAGGCTCCTGGGTATTTACCCCGAAGGTGTATTCCATCATGGGCGATTAGTGGCATGAGTGATGATTTGAAAGACCGAGCACATCCGCCGAAACATACATAATATCTTTGAAAGGAGTGATCATCTTCTGTCAACAAATTGTCAACTGTGCCCTGGTTAGTGCTTTTTAACTCCAGATAATAATCAGATAGGATCTTGTATGAATCCTCTAAAGAACCGTGTATGTGTTTCATAGCTATTTCCCTTGCAATGTGGGCATTCCGGTAAGATATTTGAACACCAAATTCCCTATAAAAGTCAGATATAATTTCATTTGGCCTGTAATCTTGATAAACTCTAAGTCTTTCTCTGATAAACTCCGCAATCAAAACTGATGTTGCCTGACGATATTTTGTTCCATTAAGTGGTCATGGACATTTATGTTCTGGATTGTATGTCCTTATTTGAAATTGGGGACCGGCCTCCACCATAGAAGCGTAGATGTGCCATGGACATGTAGAATGGCTGCACCTTGCCGTTGCTTCAAATCTATTGGTTCTTATTGGTTTCAAGCAAAAGTTCTTATAAATTGCAAATTTGGCCAATGTGCTTTTAAATGCATCGCGACTATTAAATACCCTACCCTTCCACATCTCCTGCGGCGAACCTTCCCGGGGTGGCGTGGAAAGCAAATCCTCCGCTGCCTCCATGGTGTCGATCATTTCTGTTTTCTTGCGCAAATCTGTGGCAACCTAATTGGGAACACCGTCAGTGGCATCTACAGGTAGATTGTGACCTTCAGATTCATTTGATGGTATGTTTAGGAATGTGACAACGGCGCTTCGAGTTTATATTTTTTCCTGATAACATTAAGTCTGCCTGAAAGCCCCTAATCCACAACATGTTCGACCTTCTTTACAATTTTCTGTATCAAAATGAGAAGAATCAAGAAATTCATTATCAATTAGCACCTCAACAGCCATTTCAGCAGATGGAAGTTCTTCTCCTGTGCAGTTGTAGCCTCCTTCTTGACAACCTTCTGTATCCATATGCATCTCAATAAGATTGTCATTGTCAATCCCTAACCCAACATCCTTTTATGAAAGTGGATTTTCTTCTTCTCTGCAGGTATAGCCTCCTTGTGAAAAGGGCAAATCAAAATCAGCTCCAAGGTCTACAGATAGATACGACTATTGCAAAAACAATTCTTTGATGACCATGGCAGTTTTTGGTGCCAAGTCAGATCTTTTCCTCGTTAACCCTGCATGATAAGTGAGCTTGATCATTACAAATACTGCTTTTCGAAGAAAGTATTGGCAGATTATTTTTTCCATAACAAAGAAGATAAAAATCAATTGTAATGAGGATATAAAGATTAAAGAGATGCTTTACAGGGATGACGTTCCAAACTTTTCCAAAACATGTGCAAATCAAAATTACAACGAACAGAGGAAAATGGAAATATGGAAACTAAATGATTATGGATTAATAAGCGGAATACAATAGAAAATACCATACTTTGGAGATGGTAGAGTCTTATTCAGAGTCGCATCCTCGTTGATAGGAATGTTGGTGTTAAATTCTCGATAGGGATAATCACCATGCCTGTCAGCATCCCTATTCCTGACCAAAGAAGAAGTGGATGGTTAAGCATATTGTTTGCGAGCATTTGGGCTAACATGGCTATATCCCTACTTAGTGTTGACCTTCTTCCAAGAATTGAAGACGGACTGCTAGGCTGGACACCTTTGCTAGATCCGACTCTGCATAGAGATAAAATGAAAGCTACTTTATCAGTATGTCAAATTGACGTTGAAAAAAAGGGTCCAATCATGGCATACCTTTGTCCATTCCCTTGACGATCTATTTCATTAACCGCCCATGTCTGGATGTATAAGTACAATGCACTGGCATCCCCGGCAGATGCTCTGAACATCATCTCCACATCTTTATTGTTTGTTATGCGGACTAAAGTGTATGCTTTCCCATTTTGATGAAGGTATTGTATACTTGGGATATGTCCAAAATTGTTCCAATTTGAGAGATCATAAAATCTTTAAACCAATTGGGAATAAGTTATGGATCTTTTCAGGAAGGCCATCTTTGGGCAACCTCCATTATAAGTTGGACTCCCATTATCGCAAACAAGTTCTCCACCGGAATAGAATATCACTAGTAAAGTACGATCAGGCATCCTGTTACAAGCACATAGTCAAGACAGTAAAACTACTAGCTATCTAAATAAATTAATATACACATTCAAGGTCTATGATGAGAATGATAATCCAACTGAATTTGACACATTACTTTGGGCATCAATATAATTTACTGCCAAAAGCCACATCACAGCGACTCATGGTTTGAGATGCATAGACAATGACGGAGACCAACAGAATTCCGTCAGCTAAAAAAACAAAAAAAAAAAAAAAGAAAACAAAAACCAATGCTCTTGACTATCAAAAAAATGTTAAACAATGAAAAATCATTTATAAAGTCGACATCATTGTTGTGTTTACCCATAAAGCTACAAAAGTAGAAGGAACAATGTTGATAAATAGGAAATTGTTCTTTGATAACAATATCGTTACCATAATTTTTATTCTCTTCATCCAATTTTGTTGTCCAACAGCAAAATAATTGTGACTTTACATTGAGAGCATAAACAATGAAAAGGACTCACGATTTCACTAAAGTTTGATTAGTTGCTAAAAAGGAAGTTATTCTTTCATAACGATATCGTTACCATAATTTTTATTTTCTCCATCCAATTTTGTTGTCCAACAACAGAATAATGGTGACTTTATATTGAGATCATAAACAATTAGAAGAACTCGCGATTTAACTCAACTTTTATTATTTACTAAAAAGGAAATAATTCTTTGATAACGATATCGTTACCATAATTTTTATTTTCTTCATCCAATTTTGGTGTCTTACAATTAAATAATGGTGATTTTATATTGAGATGCGTGAACAATTAGAAGAACTAGCGATTTAACTCAATTTTGACTATTCAGAATTTTCTGATAACGATATCATTTCAATAATTTATAGGAGATTCAACAATTTTTTGCATTCTATAGAAAACGATGATGACTGTATAATGGCGTCCATAAACAATAGAAAAGACTTACAGACTTCATCCAGATTTTGATTTCGACATCATTTCTATGACAACATGATCATTACCATTATTTATAGGTGATATTTGAAAATTTCCGTTTGATCATGCACTCTTAAGGTCTTTCAATAGCCTATATGTTAGTCCAAAATATTGGAATCTCATATTATAAACTAGGCAAAAAGGCCATTAGTAATTAGCTGACCAAACCTGTTCGATGGGTGGAAACATGAGTAGTTCAACTTCTCTGTTATTCTACAGATGATAATGTAATAGGAAATAAATTGCTAGATTCTCTGTAAATGACAATCGAGATTACTTGTATATGACCAAAGTGATTACTCTGAGGAAAACAAAGCCTTGATGACGATGGGGAAGCTAGGAGGACAAAAGGTAATAGCTAGATTGGGGAAAGAAGAAATGGGGAATAGAAAACGATTAGGGGGGGGGGGGGGGGTTGGGAGGGACCTTAAAGACTATTGATTCAGATGTCAAATCTCTATAGCTCGATCGATCCATAAAACAGTCAGCTTATTTCCCCTTATCATTCATTGAAGATAGAAATCTACACTTTTGTGCTCTACCTCTCCAAACTTAAAGGATATACACATCTCCAAGTAATGGATTTTCTTCGAGTATCTAATTCTTACTAAACCTTATCGACGAGAGCTTATAGAGTAAACCACAAGGCAAAAATTCATAAACCATCTAAATGCATTTTATTACGGTCGTTGCTGCCTAAGTCAAGTAAGTAATGAAGAAATCACACAATCTCACAGAGATTGTAGCAAATTCACTAACATTTTAATAGCAAAAAAATAATACAGACTATACTCATCTATCTTAATCATTCCCTCAAATCATAAACACTCATTCTCATGCATAATCTTATTCTAAGAAAGAACATAATCGAAAAGAAAACAAGTATAAAAATTGGTTTCAAATAGCAACCATATCTTTATCAGTTTTTAAATAGTGAACAACAACGCTATCCAAATTACCGTCACGTATTTTAGCAAAAAAGGTTACTATATATCTGAGAAAAAAATTACTATTGCATAGAAATGCACAGAACATGAGAAGTTGATACAACCCAAAAACTGTCAAGATGATGAAATCGAGGCCCATATCCAAATAAGTAAATCAAACAAGATTCAAATAGTAAAGAACAACTACAGGATGGAGAAGCCAAGCATTACAAAAGCTCCAGTTTTGGGATTTCAAATGGCCATAAATCCCTTTTTAGAAATACATTTCAAACAAACAGAGCAATGAAGCAAGGCAGTCTAAACTAAGGCTGTCAATCGTGTCGTGTTAACGAATTCGGGTTACGGGTTAGCGAATTCGTGTTAAAATCACCTCAACCCATATACGACCCGTTAACTTAAACGGGTCAAAAAATCCAACCCGAACACGACCCGTTAATTTAACTGGTTACACGACCCAACCCGTTAACCCGTTAAGTAATAAAGTTATTTCATAAATTAAAAAAAAATCCATACAAAAGTATATAAAGGGAAAATTTTATAAGGCACATGAAACTATAAGTGACGATCTTGAGTAGATCCCATCTAAAATCCCACTATAAAACAACAAATTTCAATTTCTTCTTATAAATATAAATTAATTCTAGCTACACTTAGGGACTAAAAAAAATTAACGGGTTAAACGGGTTGTTAACGGGTTACTGGTGTAATTCGTACATTACCCGTTAACTTAACTTGTTAACGGGTTTGACCCATTAACGACCCAAACCCATTAAGAGCCCACCCGAACCCGTTAATATCGTGTGGGTTCGTGTCGTGTTAACGGGTCATGTCGCATTTTGACAGCCCTAGTCTAAACGCAAAACTTCAAAAGGAAATCAAGGGCACTGCCATGCACTTACAACAACAAAAAATGGATATGTTATGCAAGTTCTCACCTCTCTTGGCTAGAGAAACCCTTTTTCATATATAAGATTTTCTCCATCAACTTCGGCAACGAGAGAGCATCGTTGGCTACCAGTGTGAGATGATCCGGCCAGAATCACTGATTGGGCGAAGGCGGAGAGGAAGAGGGAAAGAGAGACCAGGGAGCCGAGGGAAGGAGAGAGGAAGTGAAAGGGAAGGAGAGCGGAGGCAAGAGGGAAGGAGAGAGGAGGAAGCAGAGAAGGCATGCAGAGAGGGAGAGTGCAGTAAGAGGGAGAAAGAGAGAAATAGGCGGGACACGCTCTAGTGGGAATGGGAAAGAAAGAGATGTGACCGTGGAAAATGTGGGGGAAGAGGACGATGTCGTTCGGCAAAATGAGGAGGTAAAAGCGTGCAACATGCATGTACGAACACCAATACGGGTGTTTATGTGTATTTCTGATTTGAATGGGCTAATACATGTTTTGGAACACTTTTTTGGTAGAATTCCCTAAAAATAATTAAAAATATTTATAAATATTTAAATCAATTATAAATAAATATTAACATATAACTCATAATACAAACACAATTAAAACTGAACTTCAAAAAATATAGTTTTAAAGAAAAAAGATGATCCAATCGAATTATCTAATACGTGATATTAAAAAAATGATTCAATTACATAAAATAACGGGTTAAGGAAAATGAAAAGTTGAAGATTAATTATGAATAATATAATATATGATGAAGATGACAACATATATATAAAAGAATAATCAGTTTGAATAGTTGATGGTACAAAGAGTAAATTAATTTATAAAAATTGTCTATGCTTGGAAAAATGTATCTATTATTTGGTCTAACATCTTGATTTGCCGCATTTTATTGTTTCTTTAATTCTGCATGTTTATTATTTAGTTAAATTAGTAAACGTAAATGATAATAAACAATTTGATAAATATGAAAACTCGTACTGAGAAAAATTTTAGGGACCTGTGAATTTTAGAGGAAGATCAAATAAATAGGAGATATTTTAGGACCTTGATTTGATTATATTTGTGCTTAAGCATAAATTGAGTGTTGTTTTTAGAATAAAATGTGAATTTTGAAATCAATTGAATTCCACAATGGGCCCCACAAATTAATCCTACTGAATAATATCCAAAGAAAAATAAGGAGAAAAAATGTAGCAACTATGAAAGTGGCCCCCGTAAATTGTAAGTTTGGAAAGAAAAAAGATCTGGCTTTCACAAAGAGACCCACATATTTATTTAGTTAAATTAGTAAATGTAAATGATAATAAAAAATTGTAATAAAGATGAAAACTCATAAGAGGAATTTTAGACTCGTGGGAGATTTTAGGAGAAGATCAAGTAAATTATAGATATTTTAGGACCTTGATTTGGTTATATTTGTGCTTAGACATAAATTTAGTTCAATTCCAAAATTATGTGGATTTTGAAATCAACTGGCTTCCATAATGGGCCCCACAGATTAATTAAATTAAATATTAAAAAAATATAAGGTGGAAAAAGTAGCAAAATACAGCCTATGAAGGTGCCCCCCCTGTAAATTGTGAGTTTGGAAAGAAAAAAACTTGGCTTTAAGAATGGGACCCCCAGATTGTTCAAACTTAGAATAAAGAAAAGAAAAACAAAAAAATTGGCTTTGATAGTGGGCACCACAAACTGATTAAAAACAACAAAGATGAAGATGACTATGATTTATAAGTGGACCCCAAACTTCTGCAACTTGGATTTGACATGAAATTCCGACAAATTGATTTTCAGCAAAATTTAACGCAGACACACTCACCTATCATGGAAATCATAGCTAACTTGATCTTTATATTTTTCATCAGTGTGTAAGTGCCACCATCAAAGCCAAAGGGTCTTTTGTTTCGTTTTCATCTTTTTTAGTTAGTTTAATAATGTATGGGGGCCATTCAAGGTAAATGCCCAGTGTGATTTAGGAAAAGGATTTAAGGAGGGTCCAAACTGAAGTAGATATCATATGTTATGTTTTAGGAAAGAATAGTGAGGAAAGGGATTTGAATTTCTAAAACAAAATACATGAATTATCTATATGGATTAGGTGGGATATGCCACATGTCATTAAGGAACCCCAAGAGGAAATGCCACATGTCACTGAGGAAGCCCAAGAGGAAATGCCACATGGATGTCAAGATGGCGTTTCTCAACGACCATCTTAAGGAAGACATCTATATGATGCAGCCAGACGGTTCTATAGCTAAAAACCAAGAGCAAAGAGTTTGCAAGCTGCAGAAGTCCATTTATGGATTGAAGCAGGCATCCAGGAGCTGGAACATCCGTTTTGACCAGGCAATCAAGTCATTTGGTTTTTGTCAAAATCCGGAGAGTCATATGTGCATATGAAAAGTGAATGAGACATGGTAGTTTTTCTGGTATTGTATGTCGATGACATCCTTCTCTTCGAGAGAGACATAGGAATATTGTCAACAGTGAAAGTTTGGTTGGCCAAGACTTTTGATATGAAGGACTTGGGAGAAGCTAGCTGCATCCTAAGGATCAAACTCCATCAAGACCGGCAAAATAGGATGATTGGCTTATCTCAAGCTGCGTATATAGATAAGGTGCTAGTACGGTTTGCAATGCAAGACTCCAAGAAGGGCATTACACCTTTTAGGCATGGAGTGCACCTTTCTATGGATCAGTGTCCCAAGACACCTTAGGAAAAGGAGCATATGAGAGAAGTGACATACGCTTCGGCTGTTGGCAGCCTCATGTATGCTATGCTTTGTACTAGACCGGATATCTGTCATAAAGTGGGCTTAGTTAGCAGATATCAGTCTAATTCAGGTCCTGACCATTGGTATGCTGTGAAATGTATTCTCAAATACTTGAGAAGGACTAGAGATTACATGTTGATTTACGGCAGTGATGAGTTGATTCCAGTCGGATACACGAATTCTGACTTCATGTCAGATAAGGATTGCAGGAAACCAACTTCTGGGCATGCGTTTATGCTTGGTGGTGAAGCTATGAGCTGGAGGAATATTAAACATGAATGTACCGCTGATTCCACCTCGGAGGCTGAATAGGTAGTGACTTGTGAAGCAGCTAAGGAAGCAGTATGGCTCAAAAGATACCTTTTGGAACTTGGAGTCGTACCTTTGGCACGACAGCCGCTCACAATTTACTGTGATAGCAACGGGGCAGTCACTCAGTCCAAGGAACCCAAGAGCCATAAAAGCCAAAAGCATGTACAGAGGAAATATCATTTAGTCAGGGAGATTGTACAGAGAGGTGATATTGCAATTACTAAGATAGCATCTGCTGATAGTCTCGCGGATCCCTTTCTAAGCCATTGACCACCAAAGTGTTTGAGCAGCATGTACATGGGATGGGCATGACATGCAACTCTGACTAGCATTGAGTTCAAGTGGGAGATTGTTAGATTGTGTGGTCTCAATGCAGTAGATGATGTAATAAATTGACTTATATCAATATAATCATGCTTTCCTTTCATTAGATGAATGGTCTTTTATTTACTTGTTTGCACACAACCGATACGAATGACATGATAGTTCATGAGATGAACCTGAGTCCACAAGTATATTATATGTAATACATGTGTGTGGATGAGATCTATATACAGGAGACATGTGTCACAAATCTTATACTTAAATAACTTCACAACTAGTGATGAGAATAAGCATCTCAACTGATAAGGTTGCAACATTATGATCACTAAAAGATAGTGTGATCTGTCTCTATCATCGGAGTGTAAGACTCTGGATCATTGTGCTATTACATTGGATGTATTGAAGGACCATGAGAATCACCATATGAAACACTGTCTTTACCTTAAGGTCTGCTCTCATAATTCCCTAACAATAAACTCTCAATCCTGAGACATTGATAAACTCAAGTTTCTATCTATTCATTTGTTTTGAGTCACCAATGAGTGAGGCCAATTGCAGGTCAACACCTTGGTGTCTTGGGTACGTGGTAATGGGACCGTGGGAACATTTAATGGTTAAGATGGAATCTATCTCTATTATCCCCTTGTGCTAATAAATGGATCTATCATTAGTAAGTGCGCACCCATCTTAATTAAGAGTTAATTGGATGATACTGATGATTTCTGTTATTGATTAGGTCTCAAGGATGATAAAATGTGGATTTAAATTGGTGGGATAGATTTAGTCCAATTGATCAATGGATATTAATAGATGGGCCTACTTGTAGTGATAGGGAAGTTTAGGGTTTTCTTATAATTTATTCCTAAGACTGGAGTTCAATTGCATTTATATAGTGGAGTTATTTGCAATTAACTGTGGGCCCAGATTGCACATGAGATGTGGGGTCAAGTGTCCCAGTTGGAGCCAGCTTTCTATGGAATCCCCAGTAGTCCTCACACTAGCCCAAGATTGGATCTTTACTAATTCTACTTGAACTCAAAAGGAAAGGAATTAGAAAGTTACTATTTCTATTTGAAGTGAGACTTCTAATAGTAGTAATAGTAAGAAGAGAACGTTACTAATTATTATAGAAGTTGGACATCTAATTCTAATTAAGAAGTGAGATGCCTTAGTGCTATAAATAAGGAGATATAGAGGGCTGGACGTCCATCCCCTTGGAGTCCACGCCCAGCCCTCTTGTGTGCAAGTGTTGCACTCCTCTCCTCTCTTCTCTTTTCTAGTTTCTCTTTTGGGTTTTTTCCTAGAAGTTCTAGTTAGTTTTTCTCTTGGAAATCCCACCATTCTTTTTGAAGAAAGAGATCTGATTCGGGTTATAGCATAGAAGGCCAAGAGGTCTTAGAGATTCTAATTCGCTTTGAGAAAGAGATCAACTTCTCCATTAGAGTACAACGGAGCTCCCAATATATAATCTACTCCCTTGTTTGTTGTGGATTTTGTAGTTGCTTGTTCGGTGCTCTTTCTATCTTCTAGATAGAGTTTTCTACTTTACATGATCATGAGAAAGAGGTCATAGATCTTGGATTGGGTTTTGAAGCCTTATGGATGCTTGATCCCTGCGTTAAGCGGGTCAAAAAGTTTTGTAAACCTATCCACGAGGCCCACCTAGTTCCAACATAAATTTAGGTTAAGATATTAATTTAATTAAAGTCAAATTAATGATGGAAAACATACCAATCATTACCAGAATTACTGTATTTGAGAATCTAAGATAATAACACTAAAACTATAACATAAAATTAAATTAGTATATTTAACTACAAAATCTAATATTATTTTAATTTTAATTTTAATATTAGCAGTAATATTAAGTAAAAATTAATTTAAAATATTAATAATAATTTGAATTACAATTTTTTTTATAGATTTATATTATAACTTATATTATATTTATTTTATGCTCTGCAGCCACTGATCGATAATCGATCGATTGCATGCTAGATTATAAATAAGGGAGTGGGCTTATATTCAGCAAGTATATATTGCTTAATTCAAGCTATGCAACAAGTGATCTTCACTCAATTGCGTGCCAGATCATAAGGAAATGTGCCAGAAATATACCATGGACACTTGATTGGACCATATTATTTAGTCAATCGACCAGAAATCCAACTCACTCTTAAATTGTACCCACACTTAAATTGTTCGAGTGCTTGGAAAGTCAGTAGTGAGATGGAGGTCCTGGCTTTGAACCATTTGGGGCCTTAGCCGATACACAATGCTACTGGATGGAGTTGTGTATCCGGGGTTTTACCAAACTATTTTAAAGGCTCATATGGCATCACTACAATTGGATTTTTTATTTTTTATTTTCCTACCATTGATATCTTATGCCAAAAAATCGTTAACATATTGAGATCAAGTTATTCTTTTTCCTTTTTTATTTTCTTATCTATACAAGTCCCGTTAACCCACTCATATAGGATTATCAATGGGCCAGAACCCGACTTTGGTCCATCCGGAATACAGGTCATTTTATGTGGGTCTCGACTTTCATTCAGTTCTAATGGTTAGACCCAAATATATGTTTAGGATAGAAGTTCGGCTCGCATGATTGGCAACATAGAGTGGGGCTCACAATTTTCATTCCTTTCAATTTTTGGCTGTTCTTGATTGGATAGAATCTTGATGGGATGAGAAAATAATGGGTAGATTTTTAGTCTTGAAAAATCTTATATTGTATTTAAATACTTTAGGATATTGCATGAGTTATTCATAGTTATTGGATGGGGTGTGCCATAAGTCATTGCGAAAACCCAAAAGGGAAGAGGCCTATGTCCAATGCGAGCTATGATAAAAGATAATTAGAATTTTAAATAAGATATTCTATAAATATTTAAATAAATTATAAATGAATATTAACATATAAATCATGATTCAAACACAATTAAAATTAAACTTCAAAAACCAAAGGTTTAAACAAAAAAGTAAAATAATCTAATTAATTTATCTAGTATGTGGTATTGGAAGAATGACTCAATTAATAGAATAATGGGCCAAAAAATGGAAAAGTTGAGGGCTCCCTCATCTCACCGGAGGGCTAGGGTCCAACCCCTGTAAACTTGGTATAAAAAAATATAATAATCTTAGAAATATAGAGGTGGCTTCGAGTTTTAAAGATGATGGCCAACTCAATTAAAAGATGGGTTTCACCAATCTTTCATGGTCATGAAGCCCTTAGTTTTAATTAAGATTGGTCAATTAGTTTTGATCATCTTGAAATTTTCATAAGTGGGCCCCATTGAGGTGTATCATGAATTTGTTATTGATTGTTAGCTGATAGGAATTTTAAGTGAGCTATTTATCTTGATTTGTTTGGACTTTTTCCAACTGGGTGCAAACATGGTAATCTATGCAATGTTGTTGTGATGGACTCATTGAAATGAGCCCCACATAAAATAGAGACATGACGGTAGTAGGCCCCGCAATCACAAGATTGCTTAGTCTTTTTTTTTTTTTTTGGGTAACAAAGAGAGAATAGATAAGAGAGGCTAGATAGAGTTGAAAAGATTTAACATGAACTTAAGATAAGAGATTTGGTGGCAAGGAAGAGATTTGCAAAGCAAACAAACCTAAATTTTAGGTGATGTAGTATTGGAGAATTTGAGTTTGTTTCGTGATATTAGATTAGAAAGGTAATTCTAGAATGTAACTTTGTAAAAAGTTTTAGGATGCACCACGTGTCACTCTCTCACGAAAAAGCTGTTGTTATAATATATATAATAATGTTTAGAGAGAAGGATATAAAGGCACTAAAAGCCCTAAACAAAGAGCCTCGCCCTTCCTATTTTGGGCATATGTTGAGTAGAGACAAAGAAAAGGGAAGGTATGAGCTTTTGAGTGGGCTTTTGTTTTCTTTTCCCACAAGTACAACTAGTTTTATAGTTCCTCTTTCTCCTATTCCAGAAGAATAATAAGAGAGGAAACGGTGGATAAGAATGAAGACATAGGCATTGTTGTAATAATCCCATGGAATAAAAAGAAAAAATGAAGAAGAGAAGGAAAAGAAACAAAGCAAATGCATGTTGGGGAACAAAAAAAAAAAAAAAGGATAAAAATAAAGAAAGAGATAGCGAGTGAGGAAAGAGGGGAGGAGAGGACAAGGTGTACTTAGAGCCAGTGGTGGACCCAGGATTTTCGTTTGAGTGGGGTAAACGATGGTCAATTGAAAATGTTGATATTTTCTTGGTAAGCTAAGTATAAAGTTAGTTTTCCATCCGTATAAGATTAATCAAATTGAATAAGTGAATTTCAATAAAAAAGTCAACTAAAAATAAAAATTCAAATAAACAACAATATAGAATTTTATATTTCTAAGACTAAAACCCGACATATATCAGTCACATAAGTGATATTTTTTGAAATCATGGGTGGGAATTACATGTCATTTTGCTTCGACTCTGTCGCACCCTAGGGTTTGGAATTGGACTTCTACATCAATGAAAATGGGAAAGAAGCCCTCAAGAAATTGCATAAAAATCGACAAAGAAATCCATAAGAATTAAAAAAAAAACCAAAAAGCTAAAGAAGGAAAAAACAAAAGAGAGAGAGAAAATTACACCAATGAACAAACCATAATCAAAACCCAACAACAAAAGCACTAACTAAAATATATTAAAAATGAGAAATCCTTTGAATTTCTTCCTTAACGGTCTTCAAAATAAAAGGGGAAAGGGAATTAAGGATAGGGAATGATAAGGGATAGTGGTTGGGTTTTGTGTGTGAGAGAGATCCAGAGAGATAGATAGGGGAACACCTACAAGGATGCCTGTTGAAGAGAGATAGAGAGAGCGATATATGCCAGTGGAGATGCAATCAACTATGTGGATTTTTGTTGAGAGTGTGAGAGCCAGATAGTGATGGGGAGTTATGAGAATATGTTTTTTTGGTTTTCTGGTGTGCGAGGGAGGGGCAATAGGTTAAGAGTGCATGGGGCATAGCCGACCCGGCCAATAGTCTTAATTGAATTTCTCCAAATCTTACTTGGGGCCCATTGCATGGGTCCACCCCTGCTAGGGCTACATATTATAGCTCACGAGATAGTAAGGTGGGTGGTAGTATTTGAGATGGGCAAGAAGGTGAAGAAGTCTAGGGCCAATGTAGTGGGGTTCATGTGGAGCGCATAGAGTGTAGCTCTTACCTCTTTGCACGGCTATCTTCATCTGTTTTGTGCAGTACTTACTTTTAGAGTTGGTAAAGAGGAGGCAAAGAAACGTGGGAAATGTGAGTAGGAAACAAGAATAGAAGATGAAGGCACGCTTGTATACACACCCTTTCCGTGGAAAAAGTAAATTGCCATGTTAGCAAATTCCATAGAAATGAAAACCTCGGAAAGGGATTTCAGTGGAATTTAGAAATTTATGTTTGGTGCAAAATTTATTTCCTTGCTGAATTGGTGCTGATGCTGTTGGGTACGGCTGTGGATTCCTATTGAAAATCAGATGAGCTATCACAAGAATAATACTCATCATACATATACCCAACGAATCAAAGAAAACAAAATCATAATTCAACGGTGATGTTTTGGGTTGAGCTGGAAAAGAGTGAGGACATGAGATTATATAGGTGGGAGAAGTTTTATGAGGAAATGGAATCCCCCCCCCCCCCCCCCCCCCCAATAGGAAACCCATTTCCAGCATTAGTAAGGAAAATGCTGACAGGGCAACCGTCCACTTTTCCGCTATAAAGTGTTACTCTAACATGCCCGAAGAGTCACAGGTTAAGTAGGTTTTATGGGTCAATCCTAACTCAACCTTATTAGAAATAGGGCAGATTTATTAACCCTTGTTTGACCTTTGTATTTTTATTGCTTAGGTTAAATGTGGAGGTGTTCATTAGTAGAGTCGGGCTAGGTTAAGGAATACCTAGTCCTGACATCACTTCATAAACATTGGCCTATATTACATCTAAGCTTGACATGGGTCGTAAGTGCATGGCATCCTACCTCAAACATGTGGGGGGTGGGGTTTTGGGTTGGGCTTTCACCTATTCCTTCTCTCAATCATCTTTATAACCACAATATCTCTAGTTTCACAATCAAAGAAAGAATATCGACATACATCAAAATGTCAATCCCCTCCTATCAAATCCAAATTATTAAAAGAGAATCAACCACAAAAGAAATGAGAGAAACCAAACCATTTCTATGGGTGCTCATGGAAGGGGTTGCTCGAGCATAAACCCATCCCACTTTGACCGGGCTTAGGCCTTAGTTTTTAGTACTTGGGATGTTGGAAGTAGGTGGGCCTTCTTGATGGCTTTTCAAAACTTTTGACTCACTTAATATACGGATCAATCAACCAAAAGGCTAAGAACCCATTCTCAAGATCTAAAATCCTCATCTCATGTATCAATATCGGAGATCTACCATTAAAAACATATCTAACTAAGGAAACATTTGGAGGAAGAGAAGGCAGTGAACGACCGACAGAGTGAAGCGCAGGAAGGGCTTCGGTTATAGCTAGAGAAGCCCGAGTGCAGACTTCCCTTACTGCCATTAACAAGAAGATCTACTAAACTAACTAGTTGTAGAACTATACCTGAGGAGCTTTGTTGCGCTCAAATCGAGAAGTTGATTTCTTGATTTCCAAGAAACTCTTTCACAGATTCGATCTCCTAAGCCTTGTGTTCTTCAACGCTATAACCCTCTCGTAGAGAACTTCACAAAGAGAATTGTGAGATCTCAATTAAGAAGAAACCCTAGGCACTCTAGTGGAAACCAAAGGAGAGAAGAGAAGGGGAGAGAGAGAGAGAGAGAGCTTGGACGTCCAACCCTAGGCGCGTGGGACGTCCAACCGCTAGGGCTCATATATATATATATTGAGAACCTCCTCTTTGACTATATTTAGAAATCTCACTTCTAATTCGCTTATGTGTCCTACCTCCTCCTTTCCTTAAGAGTTCCAATTAGAATATAGCCCTTTCTTCTTAGGGCTAGCATGGGGACCACTACGAATTCCTTATATCTGGCTCTAATTGAAGCATCTGGATCCCACATCTCATTTGAACTCTAGAGCTACAGTTAATTGTAAACAACTCTATTATATAAATGCAAGTGCACTCCACTCATAAGAACATTACAAAAAGACCCTAAACTTTTCAATTACTGCAAGTAGGCCCCTCCTTCAATTATCTCTATTTATCCATTGGGATTAAACTGTCCAACCAAATTGGATCCACCTCTTATTATCCTTGTGACCCAATTAATCACATTGATTATCGATACCATCCGATTAACTCTTAATCAAGTTAGGTGCGCACTTACCAACGATTAATTCCATTAATCAGCAAAAAGGGATATTTTTCTTTTACAGGATAGATTCCATCTTGAGAATATATGTTCTTACAATCCCACTATCATCTACCCAAGATACCAATGTGTTGACCTACAGTTGGCCTCACTCATTAGTAGGTTAAAGTAAATGTATAGCAGAAAATTTGAGTCCATTACTCTCTCAAGATTGAGAGCCTATTGCTTGGAAATTATAAGAGCTTCCCTTAATAAGAGACAATATTAAATGAAATTCCCTTTTTTCATGTCTTTGATTATTGAATTGTCTAACCTATAATAAGGTTTAACCCAATGATCTTTCTTTGTTGTACTAGAGTTTCAATTTTAAAAGGAAAAGCAATAATGAGATATGACTATGCATTCATATAATGCTCATTTTATTTTAATCAAGTTGAACTTGAAATTCACTATATTATTCTATTTCGCATTTAATCATATTGTTCCATTATATACCCATGCAACTCCTTTTCTTTGTTATGTTTTGTATAGTCATTCAACTAGGCTTATTAAATAGCATTGGTTTAGCTAAGATGACATGTGTCATTCTCTAAGACCGATACTATCTGTGTTATGATACTTCAATAGCCCATGTTTGAAAAAGAATGTTATCCTACTTAATCTCATCAACAATTGACATGATATAAAAAAATGCAACAAGTATAGGTCTAATTCTTACAATAGCAGTTAATAATGTCATTCTCTTCTTTGTGCTTGTAGGATTGTTTGTTTTTACTTTCATGCAAAAGAAATGGGCACAGAAGCAAAAAGAGCAATTGACTAGAGCAAACCTTTTGATATAGTGCTCAAAAACTATTACCACTTGTTAGTATAGTATCAATACTATTAGCCTCTTGATGTACAATATACAATTAGTAAAACAAATATTGATTAACTTGTTTGTTCAATTTCAATATTCAAAACACTAGCTTTTAAGTTGCAATACACATTTGCTAACAAGTATAGAAAAATTGCCAAAATAAATAATTTAGGTAAAACAAGCAAAAAGGACAAATTCAAGTTCTTAATGAAGCTTCTAAATGATATTTAAAAATACTCTTTCTTGTCTAATTGTAACATCTTGTGAATCAAGTGGTAAGGTGGCAATATACCTCAATTAATAGGAGCCAAAATGTTCTATTACAATGAACTAAAAAAAACATAGACAATTTTAGAAAAGATGACTAGATTGGGTTAAGAGGCTATGACAGTGATCCATTTCCTTAAAACTTTCCATCAAAACAAGGTTTAGAAAATCCTACACCTTTTTATGCTTCAACATATTTTATCTTTAGGTATATAGAGAATTAGTCCCATGTGGGCAATTAGTAGAATATCCCATAGAATGTATGTTGTATGTGGATGCACATGCCTTGCACGTGCACGTGCACGGCACCACTAGTAACCTCAAGAAAGAAAAACCTCGATAGAAGTTGATTTCTAAAGTAGATTCCCTATATCCATACAGTGTACGAGTCTATAAAAAGTGGGAGTCTCAATTCTCTGTCTGCTTGGTACACGATTCCCATGAGTGGGTCAATCTCGCTACGCCACATATACACTGATACTCTATATCAATACCCAGTCCACATATAAATGGATTTTAATGAAATAAGGAGCCGGTGCAGGGGGTGGGTTTCCCCAAGACCCAATGACTTGTTTCTTTACTATAAATTTTGAAAAGAAGTTGTCATGCTGTGACGTCTTGTCCCCTGGCATTTTCAAATGCCATGTCAATTCACAAGCATTTTAAAATTCTAGCTGCCTCAGAGTTCTTAAATAACCTTGGGAAATCCAAGAATTCTAACCGCTTTGTTTTTTTTTTTTTTTTTATATGAAATTTCTAGATGCTCAAGTAGAAGGCAGCATTCAAGAATTCTATCATGTATGAGAACTTCAAAAGTCAGAAATTCCACGAATTCCACTAAAAGAAACATGTCCTAAAACTTCTGCTCAAATCCTTTCTTCTTTACCTTGAGAAATCCTCTTCACTTCCTCTCTCATTTTCAAAGTGTCTTTTTTCTTCTCCGTTTATGAAGAACATCTCTTATACTAATTTGCATGTCAATTGTCAACAGAGTTTAAACTAACTTCGACAACTGAAACAACACAATCTTGACACATCTTTGCATTTATCACATTGGTTATAGTAATGTAGATGATCGTTCTCATGCATCTCACACCATTGAGAGAGAGAGAGAGGGATTAGAAAAAGGGACCGCATACATAGAAAGAGGAAAAGAGTAAGACATGGTCAGTGAAAAGAACTTGGCCAATGAGGATAGAGAAAGATTAGGGAAACTCTATTTGTTTGGTGGAGAAGAGAAATTGCAAAAAGGTGAAAATTGGTTTGCAAATATGAGAAAGAGGCATTTGGTTGGGACTACTATTTTTTTTAGTTTATTTTCCATTTTTATGAAACCCTGATAGAAGCATTTTCTTTATGGAAAATTCAAAAATAGGGCCTAAATCTTTGGCAAATTTTAAAACATGACAAAATTAGAGCCACATTTCAATTTAGAACATCCAATTAGATTAGGCACTAGCCACCCAATTTCCCTCCCTTTTGTTCAAAAATCCAAAAATGCCTTAGGCTTTATGATGCAAAAAGACTTGTTCCATTATCATTGACATCGCTCCAATTCCCACCCTCATCTCTCCATTTCATCTTTACCCATCCAAACACTTGCCCATTGATGGACCCGTCTTTTCCTTTCTTGCCTTCCTCCGTCCCGGGTCCGCCGGGATGCGGCGGGGCGAAGAGAAAAAAAAGAGCAAGCATCAACATTTTTTTTTGTACGGGTATGCCAGATTTTCTATTCTACTTGGAATTTGAAAATGGTGATCCGGAGATTCACCTTCACAAGTAGAAAGGAAATCAAACTTTTTTTCTAACTTTCCATTGCACATATATTTAAAGAAAGAGACAAGATTTTAAAATGTCGTGAGAGGCGATTTTGTTTAGTTTGCCGTGAAAGGCGGTTTTGTGCCGTAGAAGGCGATTTTGCCATGGAAGGCGATTTACAAATCTTATCAATGATGAAAGACAATAATTGTGATTTTTGTCTCTTTTAAAAATACAAAATACAATAGAAAGGGAAGAAAGAGGGATCTGACTTCTCAAGCGATTGTGGGTACTCGTTTAGATCGACGGTCGCGAGTCATGTATGGACTCCGCCATCGTCCTTCATATGAGAACACTTGATGTTTTAGTTCACTTGGCTTGGCTTGGACCCCAGATTTTTAGAGAACAAAGGCCAAGGGAATGTCTTATATCCAATAAAAGAACGGGTAGACGGGCTGAAAAGCCGCATCTAGGCCATGTTGGATAGAAGAAGAGGGGAGATCTTGCCCCCCCCCCCCCCAAGGGACTTCGATCACCTTGTAGAATTTGCAGCAGAGTTTCTTTAGAGTGAGAGAGCTTCTTTTTGCAGAGAATTCTTCAGGATAGTTTTCAAGCGATTTTTCAGGATCCCTTCCCTTTGGAATGATCGCCTATTTATAGGCTTTTGGTGGCCATTAGGAGGGTTTTATGGGCATTAATGGTATTAATGCTCCATGACGGGAGGAGTTACAAGTATTAATTTCATAATTTTGTAACTCATTTTCCTTGGATTTTGATTGGCCGATGGAGAATAATGGGCATTTAATCTCCATGATGATGGGAGTTTCATGATTAATTTCCATGATTAATCTCCATGATTAATCTCCATAATGATAGGAGTTACATGGTTAATTGCCATGATTAATTGGACTTGTAACTCCCATTTGCTTGCTTCTGATTGGGCCGTCCAAAATAATGAGTTAATGACCCTAATAAGTTGTCATAAAAAGGTCAATTAATAGCATTAATTGGTCGCTGAGTCGCTTGAAGAGTCGCGGGCCGTGCCGCGTCTTTTGAAATTCTTCTTGCGATGATCATCGATGGATCCGCACGTTTTTTTATGTCGGATGACGATGCAAATTCAGACATTGGTTGACACCAATGGGTCGGCAACATCTGTCCAGTCGATTTCTTGATCGGTCGGGCAGAAAGTGTACTTTCTTGGTCGGCCTGTTGGCTGTTTCGGAGTGTTCGATGATGATCAAATGATTCCGATGGCGGATCTGTGATGTTGATAAAGATCGACGGATATCATGCCTCAAAAATAAGATTTTAAGAAAATCACATGGGTCAAACATCACGAAACGCAAAAAAGAACGGAAAAATGGCACTTTTGGCGGAAATCCGGCGACCATGGGCCAAGGTCGCCGGCGACCTTGGACTTTGGTCCATTTTCCGATCGCCTTCCGGTAGCCGTTTCTCGGGCTTTTTCGCTTCTGTTTTCTCCTATATTTTTCTTGACATTTCTCCTCATTTATTGGCTTAATTCTTCTGAAGAAAACTTGTCAAAAGGCTGTGCAAATCAGAGCACAAAGTTTCCTATTTTTGGAAAAGCCGAAGACTCCGTAGCCGATTTTCCGCCAAGAGTTGAAACTAGGTCAAACAATGTCGGAATGACCTAAAATTTGAGGTGAAGCTTCTTGAGCATTAGATAGGACCAACCATGGGCTTTTATTTGAGTTTTGAAGCCGTTTGGGGTCCTGTCGATGCTTGACTTGATTTCACCGTGTGGAAGATGTCGAGCTTTGATGTACGGTCATTCGATGTCCGATTGACCTGAAATTTGACAGGGAGCCTATTGGAGTCATTTTGAGATGATCCATTAGCTCCGATTCGGATGCCATGGTCCCGGGGAGCTTCGCCGCCGGTAGGCTTGATTTTGCTTCGGAGCATCAAAACCAGGTCAAACGTTGTCAGAATGACCTGAAATTTGACGTGCAGCCTTTTAGAAGCATGTAGAAGCTACTCATGTGTTTTGTTTGATGAGTGGCGGCATCGGAGGTTCTTACTGCCGGGAGGCTTGATTTCGTTGTTCGAAAGTTGATGGAGGGGTCAAACGATGTCGGCTTGACTTGAAATTCGACGTGGAGCCTTTTGGAGGTATTTTGAGATTGTCCATAGGCCCTGATCGAAGATTTGATGTATTTGACACTGTCGCCGTCGAGAGCTCCCGCTCAGCTGTTGGAGGATTAAAGTTAGGCCAAATGGTGTCGAAATGGCCCGAAACTTCATTTGTACCTCTTTTTTTGCTATTTTGAAGGATCTTGCAGTTTTTGTTTGATTTTGACAAGATCTGATGCTTGAAGCAACTTTGCATATTTGTAGTAGGATGCGGCTCCATGTAGCTTTTGATGTTGAGGAGGCAAAGTGACATTTTTTTTGTCAACACCCATCTCTTTTTCTTCTTTTTCTCCCATCCATTGCCTTGCCTCAGAACCTAGTTGAGGCATATTTCATCATCTTAGCCAGAAATCATCCTTTTTACCATCAATCGATTATTAACATCATCTTACACAGTTTATGTTTTTCCTCCATTCGTACTCCTTTTCACTACGTCCTCCTTGAGGATTCCTCGCACTTTTCCAAGCCTCAGTGGAAAATCCACATTTGGTTCAGCATGCGAAATGGTTGGAAGAAACCCTCACATCCATAATGCAATTATTTTATAGGTCAAAACCTCCCTCGTCCGAGTTTCCAAATCCACACTCGCAAAGAAAGTGGAGCTATAATGCTTGTGAACAGAACAAGGGGTTATTGTTTTTGCACTTGGAAACTGAATTTTTGGGTCCCATAATTAAGATCCAAACCGTTAATCATGCTTAAAAGGGGTAAAATGGCCATGGGGATAAATCTTAGATTTTTTTATCCTTTTAAGAGTTTGAGATATTTGTAAAAAAGTCCATACCATTGGTTCAGAGTTTCTAGACTTCTATGGGCCCATTTTGCAAAATAACAGTTCAGTCTTTCATGAGGTCAAATCTCGCAACGTGATTCATCATGGATCATGATAAATTTATTAAAAGCATATTAGCCGTTGATCTACCAAGGATTTTGAGATATTTGCGAAAACATTCAGATCCTCAAATATCACTTTTTTATTCATGTGGGCCACATTTGCAAGATTCGAACTGTTAAAATTCTCTTGAGTGCTAAGGGTGTCTATGTGGTCAAATATCAATCCTTGAATTTTCATGAATTCTGAAAAAATTATAAACAACCAAACCTCTTTATTTACTAAATCTGGAACTCTCCTTAAAAATCTCTTTGAGGGCTTCTAAATACACTACGTTTTTTACGCTTTACACACAAAATTTTAAAAAACTTTTTTATCACATTTATACCCCTATATGAAATTACTAAAAAGGACAATCACCTATCAAACCTGTATTAGGGTTTTCATTTGTTTGCAGTTTGAATGGATGCATTCATTTTAAACTAGCTTGATCTCTCATATACTCATACTTCTTAAAAATTGGAATCTTCATGCATTACTAGCTTTTAATGTTAGGATCAAAAGCTTTTTGAAAAGACATGCATAAACATATTTTAAATTGCATTTTAAAGCTCTTTTTTTAAATCATGTTAGCTCCTATTCAAGCCTACTTCTCCATGGCCAAGTTTTCCTTCTTAAAATCAATTTCACAAGTTTTTATCAGGGAAAGTTCGGTCAACCGACCCTTTGTTCGGTCAGTTGTCGGTTCCTATTATAGAATGTGAAAAATGTCAAATTTAGGAAGTTCGGTCAAAAGCCGATTAGCTGTCGGTCAACTAACCATAAGTTTAGTTAACGACAAGAGTAAGTTTGGTAAGCAAATTTCAAATTTTATGACCGTTGAATATAACCGTTGAGTTCGGTTAACCGAACCCTAAATGTCAGTTAACCAACAATAGGGCCGTTGGAGACTTTTTCCTTTAAAAATGAACCTTTCTTGGGATTTGTGCCAACACTTTTGAGACTCTTGGGGGGCAAGGAAGGTGGGATATCTATGCTAAGCTAGAGGGAAGCTAGGAGGACAAATCAATATTTACAAACCTTTGATTCTTTAAATGGGTTTGCTGCTCTTATCTTATATGTATTCATGCTTGTCTTTAAAACCTTACTTTCATTCCATGGCATGATTTAGTGTTCATAGTGTTCAAATATTAATGTTTTAAACATGCTTTGTTTTTAAACATGATTATCATTTTAACTGCATCATTTGAATAGTTCCTCACATGTTAGTCAATTAATACTGTAAACAAACTTGCTAACTTTTAAGTTACACGTCCAAAACAAGTTTGTTCATTATTTCAAAAACATGTGTGAATCATTTAATGACTCTATCTCTCATTTATGTTTTTCATCTTTGCATCATTTATGAGCATTTAATTCAAAAAAGAGATAGTGATTTTTAGGCATATGCATCTTTTATAGATCTTTGTATTCATCATGCATATGCCTTAGATAGGGTTTCACTTTTATTATCAACCTGTGTTAAGAGGCATCAATATGTATTCAATTGCATCTTATCTTGTGCTTACTTAGGCATAAACTATTGAGATAAAAATATGTGGTTGCAAAAGTTAATGCTTAGCCTATTGAAAAGCATATGTGATTGTAAAGGTTATTGCTTAGCCTATTGAAAAGCATATGTGTTTGTATGGTTAGAGGTTAGCCTAATCCTCAAGTTGATTTAGTGGAAAAACCGATAGGGAAACCGGGAGTGGGTGTAGGCATGTTTGGCCAAACCACTATAAATCTAATTCTTATGGTGATTGCTATTTGAATGTATGGTTGATGCTCATATGATTAATGTTTCTTAATTAATGTCAATGTTGAATGATTATATAGTTTCTTTACTTGTCATGTATGGGTTAGAAACTTCACTTGTAGTCAAGGCAATTAAGTTACAAAGCATAATTGGCACTAGAATTTAAGAATCGGTCTAAGTATTTTGAGCTCACCCTATTCAACCCCCCTCTAGGGTTCAGATCTGGACTTTCAACCCGAAACTCTAATTTCTCTTTACACACAATCCCATTTCACTTTCATCATTCCCTTCACATTACTCTCATTCCATCAATTTCCATTCCTCCAATTCTCGTTCCTCCCTTCACTCTCATTCCTTTCTTCCTCCAATCTCATCCTTCCCTTCACATCACCATCTCTCCATTTATTACATTCTCTCTCTATTTATATCCCACCATTGTCAAACATATTACTTCTTAGTGAAACCTCACTCTCAATATCATATTTTTGTCTAATGGATGAGCAAACTAACAAGCAAAATGTAGTTTCTAAACGTAATAGTAGTGAGAAGGTGAGTTTTTGTGTCGTTTATTTTGATTTCTGGCATTTTTTGAAGCTTGTGAAGCCTTTTTTATTTTCTATATTGCCGCGAAACTTTTGGACTTTCAATGCAGAACAAAGTACCAATGTTCAACCTTTTATGGCTGAACATCTCAATTTTGTTCAGCCGTATCTGACTGAACAGAAACTTTATATTCAGCCAAATAGGGTTGAACGAAATAATTATGTTCATAATACATTTTTAGCTCTTAAATTAATATTATTTACTAACAAATTCTTTTTTTTAAGGTATTCTTGGTCCCAGGTCATCTTACTCCGCCGATTGCAAACAAGCGACAACAGTTTCATCATATATGTGCACAAGGAAGGGAAACCGCATACCATTATTGGATATAACGTTTCAAAGATATTATCACTTCTAACGTAGCCACATGTGAGACGATAGAGTTGGAATGAGGCAATGATGTTATGTGACAAACTGATGTAGCCACTTGAATGGTGATCTTATTTTTGTTGTTAATGATGTTGCCACCTGTATGGTGATCACATGTTGTATTAAACTCATCTTTTTTGAATGGCAATCTTATTTTTCTTGACATTGATGTGGCCACTTGTATGGTGATCTTCATTTTAATATACAAGCATCAAAATCACAAAATATACAACATCCATGGATCATTCAATTCACTTAAAATTGTATTAAATTGAAACCATTCATCGTTCAATTGCTTACAAAATAAAATCCACTCTTCAAAATAGATCCACCCTACAAAATACATCCGCCTTTCAAAATACATCAACCCTTCCATTTGTACTACTATCCCTATTGGTTATGCTTGTGTAAGTAAATGACGTCAAACGGGGGTTCCGAACAGTACGTTGGACTTCTTCTATAGAAGCTCCCTGTAACAATCTACGAATCTTATCAATAGAAGTGTAGAGCATGTTCGGGCCCTGTGTGCACTCCTCATAACCCCTCTGAATGATTGAATCCGCGATAGTTAGAGCATTCTCATTCCACTGTATTTAGACATGTCATAAGGAAATAGATTAAGAATAATTCATTTTTTTGAAACAACCACACATTCATAAATGATTGAGATTAGTGATTAACCATACAAGCTGATAGTCGATGGATGCTGAAGATTGTGAATCATGATGATGTGGATCAAAAGTTGAGAGATAGGTCGGGTTTAGGACTATCATATGTGGAACTTGTGAGTACCATTCCATGTAACTAGGTACACAATCGGCTGGATGCCTCACTAGCAGACCCGGTTCCAATTGAGACAGTACGTGATTATGCCATCTCTCCGAAATCTGATCCAAATAACCATAAGCAATATGATATTGCACTGCAGTTGGACCTTGTGTAGCACGAGTCAGAGCTAAGGGTGTGGGCGGAATACTCCGAGTCCTACCGAACTGCCTCAATGCCTTATCCGGATGGAACCGCTAAACGACATCCATACACTTTATGCACCCACTATAGAAGGCAACCTCGTGAAATGGATGGTGGTGCCTAATACGATTATATGGATGTCAGGTAACCTGAAAACATGAAAACAAGTGTATCATATAAATTGGCATAATATGAACAACATGCGATTCAATTCACAGTGAGAATTATAACAACATATATTATTACCTTATCAATGTTCATCATGTCAATCTTCTCCCGTAATGCCTGCAAGGTTGACATCGCCTCTCTAGATTCCCTGTGAGGAATCCAAAGGTGCACTTGGGGCTGGCTCTCGTAATACTGGAGGTTGGGATTTGGTCTAAAATCTTCAGGAATATCAACAACTCTTTTAGCACGACGCCTCCTATTAGAAGCCGTCGGTCAAACTCTAGAACTCTCACCCTTGTCCATATCTGAAATATAGCATCAACCATTAAGAACAATAAATTAAACATTTAATACAAAATAAAAAAAATCCACTATGTAACAGATCCACTATGTTTGTCTCTAAAAGGCTGAACAGAGTGGGTTTGCTCAGTCTCTTAGGGATCTGTTCAGCCCTGAGAGGCTGAACAAACCGGATCCGAACTGCGCTGAGACCCTTGCACGCATGGCTGAACAGACCGGAAATCTCATGACTGCTCTCTCTCCTTTGTAGCATCAGAAAATTGTATGAAAAAGGAATTTGGAAGGAAACAATTAGAATTGTGAAATAACATTTTTCATTAGAAATTTCTGGTTAGTACTTGAATATTGTATTGTTGTGAAATTCCTCATGAGTTAGCACATTCAGGAAGTTTGGAGTTTTAGCCCCTGGAATCTTTTGCAAAATGGCTAAGAAGGTCATGAGAGATTTCACCTCTCCTAATGGGGTGTAAAAGATGAAGCAAATGGATTTTTTTAAGTAAGCCAGCATAATCCATCTTTTACACCCTTTGCTATAGTCCAATCTTTGCTATTGAGAATCCATTTTAGAAACTCCCAAGATAGATAGAGAGGAAGAATAAGAAATGGAGGAGAATGGATTTTACCGATTGGAAGGAGGGCTCCAAACGTCTGTCAGCAATTGCAGGAGAGGGTCCAAATGATTTGAGTGTTGAGAGAAAGGGGATAGGGCTATTTTAGGTATACTTTGAGTTTGTGGAAAGCAAAATCAGAATTTTAATTTTTTTAGGCCGAGTGTGGTTAGAATTTGTGTGTAAAGGATAAAAAAAGTAGTGTATTTAGAAGCCCTTGGGTTCGTTTGTTTGCAAGAATTCTTGACAGGATTTCTAGTTGTCGGGAATTCTTGCAAATCCTGTTAGGAATTCTCTGTTTGGATGCAAGCTATTTGGGATTTGAGAAATCCCTACCATTCAGGAAGCAGCTTCTCATGGGATTTCCGAATGCTAGAGGGCCTCCTGGCATTCGAGTGATTTGGGGTTTTCCAGAGAAGCCTCGTTATTCCGACAGTGTGTTTCAATCTTCAACGGTCACCCTCGAACTGCAAATCCAGGGCACGGCTATACTGTATATGATTTTTTTCTTTCTTCTCTAACCTTTCTCACCTGATTTCATCTTTTTGTTTTTCATTTTGCTGTTCTCCTTAATGGTTTCTGCAATGTGGGTTTTTGTTTTTTTTTCTTTTTTCTTTTTTTCTATTGGGGTAGGAAATGTGTTTGTGATGAATAATTGATGATGGGTTTTTTCCTTTTCGGTGACGATTTGGGTATGACTGACAACCCAACTAGATTGATGGATAAGAGAATACCCAAATGGATAAAAAATCCTTGATGAAAAGAAGAAAAGGAGCTTTGTTGTAAGGAGTATTGATTTATTTTGTGCAATGTGTGAGAAGAATTTGACATTTGTTGGAAGATGATTATTTCTTTGTAGTTGATGAAATATGTCTTGTAGTTGAAGAGAGGCATATGTTGTTGCCCTATAGGTGTTTGGTGAAATGTGTCTTGTAGTTGAACGGGGGCATATGTTATAGTCTGGTAGTTGTTTGATGAAATGTGTCTTCAACCATGCTAAAAAATAGTATCCCTCAAGGTTACAGGGCTCTCAATTTTCATAGGTCTGCTCCCTTCTTTTTGACAAGAAGTTTCTCATAAATACTTAAAACTGAGCCCAATAACTGGTTCCATAGCACATCCTCAAAATTTTGACAAGCTAAGCATTTTCATCTCAGCCTTCATAAGCACTAATTGCATGGCTAAGATTAGTTCATCAAACTAACTTTTGGATTTTGTCCTATCCACCATTATCCCACATAGATGAAATCACCAGTGTCTAAGCAAAGCTCTAAGTTGTGGAAATCTAGGATTGGACTCTCTATCCCTCTCTAGAAGTCTCTTACCAGTTATTATATCTTAAAAAATAAATAGAAAGTGAGGAGAGTGAAGAGATTGTGCCACATCGCCCTCTTACAGATTCTAAACCCAACTGATATTGAAAGTCTCAGGAGCCTCCTTCAATGAAAAACATACTCAATATTTGAAACTCCAAACCTAAAAAGTAAATGTTATTGTAAGGTCTGCAACCTTACTGGGTCAACTGGGCCTAATAGCAGGCCCGCTGACCCGTTTATTTTGTAATTATTATAATTAATGTATTGTTAGATAATTAGGTGGGTTTAGTTCATGAAGGAGTTTCTTTTAGCATTAGAATAGTGTTCGTATAGTTTCGTGCGATTCAGAGTTCGTTTGATCATAGCAACGGGGTAGTTTTCAATTTAAGGAAAATTGAGTATTTTTCCAAAAAATTTCAATCGCCATGATTTTGGGTTAGTTGGAAAGGTCTCGTCGCGCTGATCATTTTTGTCTCTTGGTTCGTCGCGATCCGATGATCAGAAACCCTTCAAGTGACCCATTTATTCATCGAGCCCACTTAAGGGCAATTTAGTCATTTTTCTTCCCTTCTTCTCTTAAGCAGGGATTAGCCCTAATCCTATTACGAAACTCTGCAACGAAGAACTACAGCAGCCCCTTCTTTTTCCTCTTCATCTTCTCAAGCCCAGAACTTTTGGGAGAGACCTTTTCGAAGATCTGAACCGCTAGTCTTTTTCCTCGCAATCTCCTCTTTCCATTGATTATAGTTTGGTAAGATTTCTCTCACCCTCATCTTTAAACCATTTTCTCTTTTAGTTAGATTTAGGTTTGATCTCAATCTTTTCCTCTCTTTTCTTCTCCTTTGCGTTCTAGGTTGCGTTTGGTTGGGTTAGATTCGTGGATTTCGTGATAGAAGGCTTCTCCTCGAGTTTTCCCAATTTCATATTCTTCTTGGTTGAGGCAAGTAGATTTGCAATTTATAATTTAGCATGTGTGTATGTTTTCTTTATTGATTGCAATGATTTCTTGTTAGAATATCCAAATTCCAAGCTATGGTTATGTATTAATTTGGGGTTAACATGCTAGATTAGGTTTTTGGAATGGAATGGATTAATTATTAATTGGTATGTTTAGATGTCTTTAATCTACTATAATGCATGGAAATGATGATTGTGATGAATGGGGGAGCATGGTGGCTCATTTTCTACAGGTTTTCCATGCAATGGCCTGAAGAGGAAGAAGGCAGAACACCCAAATGCGGGGTTCCAGTGCAGTGCCGATCGACCGGACACTCTGTCCGATCGATCAGACATGGTTTATGTCTCAGTTAACTGAGACAGTTCACTGTCCGATCGATCAGTTAACTGAGACAGTTCACTGTCCGATCGATCGGGCAAACTATCTAATCGATTGGACAGAAAATATGTCTCAGTTAAGTGCATTCTGGCACTGTCTGATTGATCGGATAGCTCTGTTCGATAGATCGGATAGTAAATTTCTGACAGTACTTGGGAACTTCAAGCACTTGTAACTTTTAATTTGCCCGTTGGATTTTTACGTATAATATACCGTTGGAAAGCCCTTGAGATGTAGAGTCCAATTGTTCTAGTTTTGTTACGATCGGAGATCAGGAAGTGATGTAAATAATTGGATTATTGCTTCAGCTCATATTTTATTGGAAATGAGACCAGTAACCTAGGTTTGGGCCTTAGATGTTGGAAACCAGGAACATACTCTCATCAGACCATTAATGGGATTAAAATCGTAGCGCGTAGCTTGGTGTGCTTCGATTAGGTGTCTAGGTATTCGTGTAGTATGCATGAGTTAACCGAATGCATATGGAATTGTTCCAACAGATGCTTAACATGATTGTACACCAAGGAATTCTCCTAAAAGCATCATTGAATCAATTTTCCCCACGCACTCCGTTAAAACAGGTATAATACATGAATGGCACCGCTTGCCTAGGTTTGGTTTGTAATTCCTCATTGACTTATGAATTGTATTTGTTGTTATTTCTCCTTTTACACTCTCTTGGCATAATATACCTAATTAATTATGAAACATAAGCTCTTGTAGAATTAGGATATGGACCTAACTTAGAGTGTACCTTAGGACCATGCGTCATGTAATTGATAAACATGACTGGCTAGACTAAAGGGATTATCATGTGAGTGGATTGGTCTTGTATTGGTTTGAATGAGATAATCCTTATGAGCATGTCTTGTATATTGAGCTAGCCAGACTTGCTTGTCTTGGGTTTCATGTGTCAACACCACTTATTATTATTATTATTTGCATGTCATGGTCAACTGCAGTTTGGGGATTTATTGATAGGCCGGTTACTCGGACATCGGGGTGGGCAGTCGGCTTTGGACGGCGTCCATGGCGTTGAATAGTTGGGAGCGGGTTGGATCGTGCTACTATTCCCAGGACCGGGAGCTTGGATCCCCCTGGAGCCGGACTTTGGTATCAGTAGTCCGGATTGGATTGTTACTAGTACCCCAGGAAATGGCTTGGACATCCTCGGAGTCTCCTTCTTGTTACTTGCATTGCATTGTTTGTATAGTGGTGATTGTTAGTGTTGCTAGGATTCATGTTATTGTTTCTGATGGTTATTTATTCATGTTTTATGCCTAGCAGTGTTCCTTGTATTCTCGTGACTATTATACCTGTCATTATTCTGATATTTGATGCATGTCATGTTTATTTATATTTTGCTTATCTATTGCTTAACATGTCGTTGACTCTGTTCCTTGGTGTGCAGACACCCCAGGTGACTACTATGACGACCAGGCAGGTACATTCCATATCTTCAATCCACTACAACTTTATTTTGAACCATGTCATTTAAAGTTTATTTATCCTTACCTTGAGACAATTTCAATGATACAGAGAGTAAGATAAGAATGAATGTTTTGTGTAAGTCTTCATTGAGAAACAGAGACAAAACATACCTCCTATCATGGTGGCATGGGCACTAGAGAACAAAGTAGCTTGAATGGAAGTGTTATGGGTTAACTAGGGAATAAGAGCTAAAGCATCTACCTTGGAAAAGAGTATGCCAAAACCATCTCTCTTTGGCTGTCATTCCTTATATCAATTAAACTCAAGGTTCAAAATAATATTTTGTTATCTCAGTTGCAAACGTAGGTAAGTTTTTTGTTCTTTTAAGTTGCTAGTTGCAATGCAGACTCATTTCATGGTTTTAATAGGTTTATACTCCTCTTTTTAGGTGCTCATATTTCTCAGCCGAAGCTTACTACTTCTCTTGTTTTTCTGTAGAGATTCTACACCATGGAAGGTATTCTTTTTACCGAACTTATATACTGAAATTTTTTTGTTCTATTGATTTCAAAATGCATAGAATTGTTGTTGTTTTTTACACAAAAACCTTAACTATTAATATCTTTTTTAATGTAATGCAATATCACATGATATTTGCATAAAGAATATTTTGCTTAATCAACAACAGAATTGTACATTGTTGTTATGGTATCTGCCGTAGTCACTAAGGTAGCTGTATGTTGTGAGTTAGTTGCCTTATGGTTGAGCTTAGAAGACGAAAGACCAAGAAAAAAGTGTCGCATTTCATCATTGTCAGGTGACATATGGATCAAGGAACTCTTGTCTAGCACGGGTCCTCAATGCCATGAGAACCTTCGAATGAATCATGAATGCTTTGGTATATTACGTAACACATTCAGGCACCGTAGTCTCCTTCAAACAAGACGCTTTGTATCAATGGATGAGCAAATAGCAATGTTTTTACATATATTGGCTCATAGTGTTACTAAACGAGTGACTGCAAATCGATTTGACCATTCAAGAGAAACCGTTAGTCGTTATTTTCATGAAGTGCTAAATGCGATTTGCAAGGTCTATCCAGACTATGTATTCATTCTAGAAAATGCTCCCATTCCAAAACAAATTATGGCAAATAACATATTCTATCCGTATTTTAAGGTTTAACTCCTTATTTTCAGTTTTCTAATCCTAATAATTATTCTTTACATTAACATGTTCTCACGTTGCTCAAAAATTTCACTGGCTCATTAGGATTGCATAAGAGCCATTGATGGAACTCATATACCTGCTCATGTCTCACTTTCAATGCAAGCTTTGTATCGAAATAGGAAAGTGTTTCGTTCTCAAAATTGCCTCATGGCATGTGGATTTGACATGAAATTTCATTATGTGCTTGCGGGGTGGGAAGGTTCTATGATGGATGCTACTGTGCTTTGGTTTGTGCTGAATAGGAGAGATAGGTTCAAAGTCCCGGATGGTAATCTAAATAAATTTGTTCACTTATGTCCTCTTGAAAATCTGGTATATATTTAATCACAACTATTTGATTTGTAATTATAGGTAAGTTTTATCTAGTCGATGCTGGTTATAGCAATCAACCAGGGTTCTTGACACCATATAGAGGCATCTGTTATCATCTTAAAGAGTTTAACATTAGTTGCCCTCCGATGAATGCACTTGAGCTTTTTAATTTGCGCAACTCCTCATTACGTACCATGATATGTAGCAAGAGTTTTTGCAATATTAAAAACTCGATTTCCCATCTTAAGGTTGCCGGTGGTTATTCATTGACTACCCAAAGAGATATTGCAATTGCATATTGTGTCCTACACAACCATATTGCTCTATATGGTGCTAGAGATGAATTGCTTCAAAAAATAAGAATTGACACCCCCCAAATGCTCTAGAGATTTATCCTCAATTGAGAGTTGCAAGAGATGGGGTGATAATTCTGAGGTGGACTAGAGACATATGGATTGCATTTCGAGACACCATAGCTGAGCAAATGTGGGTAGATTATGAGTTACAACTCGAGGAGTAAATGACATAAAAATAAGCATGCAATTTTTTGTATCTACAAATCATGGTGTTTTGTTTAATGATGCTATCTCCTTCAAGAGTAATTTTTGGCATGCGTTTTTTTGTTGTTATCGAATGTGAATTGGTTTTGTGGAGAAAATTGGTGCTCTTTTGTACATTCCGTTTTTTGGCATATGGCATATTTCAATCCAAGTATATTATGGTTTTTTGTTTTCTAATGTTGTGATTTTTTTACATAGCATTTATATATTAAGTAGTTGTGGTATAAATTTTATGCACTCAAATTTAAATAGGACAAGCAAGGAGAGAAAATTACCATTGGGACCCAAAAGAGGAAAGGGTCCTAATGGACATGCTTCTGCTGATGAAGGAAAGAGGTAGAAAGATTGAAAAGAACTTCACAAAAGCTTGTTGGGATGAGGTTCTTGCTAAGATAAAGGAAGAGACGGGACGAGAGCCAGACATAGTTAATGTAAAAAATAAGTTAAAGAATTGGAGGGCTCGATATAAAGAAGTGAAGCAACTTTTAAACATGTCCGGATTCAGATGGAATGATACTCGAAAAATGGTTACAGCCCCAAATGTTGTATGGAATGCTTTGGTACAAGTATGTCAGAATAGTGCATTGATTTGCTCCTTTATAATAAAATGACTTATTTTCTAACAATGTTAGCTCTTTACAGACAAAAAACCCATTGAGCAAGTATAAGACTCTTCTAGTCTCATTCTTCGATGAGATACATGAACTTGTTGCTGATGATGTTGCTGAAGGTAATATTGCCATGACTAGCGGCGAACGTAGCACCATAGATGTTGAGGCCATGATGATGGATGAAGAATTTGTTAATGCTACTATTGGAACACCTTATACATGGTTAGATAATATGCATGATGCTAGCTTGCTTGAAACATATGTACAAACACCTAAGGCAGGTAGGCCTACACCAACCCACAATAGCAATAAGAATATAGGTAAAAAACGAAGGTCACAAGTAGGTGAAGAGATAAATAAGATTTTGGCCAATGTTGCGGTAGCAGTTAATAATCTTGTAGAAAGGATAAACACACCAGAGCCTATTTATATGTTGATAAACAAAGTGACAAATGGTGTGATTTCATGTCCATTTATACCTCTGCAAGCTTATGTTACCGTAACTGAATATCTTGCTCAAGATGAGCAAAAGGCCAACTTATTTCTCACCTACAATGATGAAATGAAACAACAATGGTTTGTGATGCATTTCACTAATCTTGGCTCATCTAGTGGCGGTCGTTAAATTTCTAAATTGGATGTGGGATGTTGTGGGATATTGTAATGTCTTATCCCTTGAACTTTTGAACTTTTAGCTTAGACCTATGGATTGATGAACTGTAATGATCGACAAAATCTATTGATTGAATGCAATAGTTTGGATGGATGAATATTGAGGTGCCCTTCTAAATAGTGGTTTGAAATGGTGGATTTTTTTTTTCCAATTATAGGATATGGTTGTGGATGAAGAATGCATTGAATGGATAGAAAAATAATTGATGGATATATGGTTCTGGGTGAAGAATGGATGAATGAAAAACACATTATATGGATGGATCAATCTCTACTGGTGTAGACATATGGTTGTGGATGTCATTCTAGCATTATAATTTGTATGCCATTTATTATTATTTAAACATTTTATGTAGATAACTTGATGAATGAAATTTTTTTATTTAGGCATTGATAAAGTGGGTTTTTGTATGATAGTTTGAAATGGAGCCCTTTTAAAGGCTTGTCATGGACTTGGACTCAGTTGGAAATGTACTCACGCCTGAACATAGCCACACAGGCGAGTCACCCAAACACTGGGCTAATGTGGCAAGGTGTCCAGATTAGAATGTTCTTGATTTTAAAACCTTTTTATGGTGTGGCCTTTTGGATGAGGTCATGTACCTCAAAGATGAATTGGGCAGCCATATCCCGATTCAGAGCTAGGCCCAGCTTAATTTTAAAGGGACCTGGAAGTGCAGTTTCCCCTTGTCGGACTCGGTGTTGTTAAATTATTAGCATGTCAATCTATGATTGGAATAAAATCTATGCAAGTGCAGTAAATCAACTGCAATTCACGTCTTTAACAAGTCATTGATCTGATGGTGGGCCTTGCTCTTCTATCGAGAGTTGGATGTTGTAGTTACTCATTAAAACAATGGAAAGAGTACTTGGATTAATAGTAACAGCTGTGTCAGGACCTGTTTTTTTTTCCAAGGCCTCACATGAATCTTCAAACATGTGTTTATCAAAAAATTTATTTGAATTAAACTTGTATTTTTACAAGTTTTTAAGATAAAATTTAACAAAGAATCTTTGGCTAGTTACTAAACAATGCATTCAGAGAATTCAGGGTGAATTGAATTCTTAGGCCTTAATTTACAGGACGAATCAAACAGGAATCAGAATTCAGGCGAAGTTTAGCAGCATTTCAAATCTCAGGATTTCGAATTCTCCAAATTCCAACAAACACGAATTCTCTATTCGGAATCCATAAATTTTACTCTTTATATATTTTGGTAAAATTTCTGGATGTTCAAGTCCAAAACATTTAGTAATTCTACAGTGTGTGGGAATTCAGTCATTCCTGTAAAGTATAATTTCTGAAATTCCAACAAAGAAAAAGGTTGCAAGCGGACGCTATTCTCTTTTTAACGGAGACTACGAAGGAATCCTCAGTCCGCTACAAGATTCCTCTATCTTTACTCAACCTGCGCTAAAACAAAAAAAATCGTCTTTCCCCTGCGTACCATCCACATCTTTTTGTTCTTTCTCCTCTCTTTCCACTTTTCTTCCTACTTCCCCTGACCAAAAAACCAACGACTATCTCGTCCCTCTCTGTTTCATGATCTCTGCTCCATAAAACAAAAACCCATCTTACAGCCTGTCAAAACCGAGCACCTCACAATGCTCAAACCCAAACTCCATCTCCTACATCCTCTCTCATACTATCCTTCCAACCAAACAACACCCAGCCACTAAACGACTCACTCATCTTTTTCAAACAACTGTGATCAGTCTCCTCTTACCCTGCAACCACCCAGAAACACCACCGTCTTCATCGCGACCCGGGACTCACCTATGCCTGCTTGCAACTCTTCCAAAACTCACATTCCAAAGCAGGACAGCAACCATTACCCCCAAACCTGTTCAGAAGGTAAAACCTACTCTTCAAAACCTCTTGAAAACATCTTCACAAGTTCAAATCAAACCTAGAAAAGCAACAAAGACAATTCCCCTTCTTCTTCTTCTTCTTCTTCTTCTTCTTTGAAAGATGATGGGAAACAAACCTCAAGAGGAAAAAAGACCTCGCGGCCGTCCCAGAAAAAACCCTCTTTGCGCAGAGACGAACAAGAGACCCCGCGGCCGTCCCCGGAAAAACTCCAACTTCAATTGCGCACAGCTGAGAGATTTAGAGAAGCAGCAGAAGAAGGAGATTGAGAATGACAAGGAGAAAGAGAAACAAGTGGCAGAGAAAGAGAACGAACAAGATGAAGAAGAAGCGGAGAAAGAGAATGTAGAAGAAAAAGAGAATGGAGAAGATAAAGAAGAAGCAGAGAAAGAGAATGTAGAAGATAAAGAGACTGAAGAAGCAGAGAAAGAGAAAGATGACGAGGGTTCGTCGGAATCGGTCAGGGATGGAGTTAGGGTTTCGATTTTTGATTCGAAAAACCTTCATTGTGCACAGACCAAAAAGGGACGTCGCGGCCGGCCCAGGAAAAATCTTAATCTTAATTCTGCACAGTTGAGAAATTTAGAGAATCAGAAGCGGATTGAGACTGGTAAGGAGAGGGAGGAAGATGCGGAAGGGAAAGAGAAAGAAGTAGCAGAGAAAGAGAATGAAGAAGAGAAAGCAGAAGCGGAGAAAGAGAATGAAGAAGAAGAGAAAGGGAAAGAAGAAGTAGACACGGAATTCGCTGCCCAAGAGATGATCAGGGATGGAGTGAAGAAGAGAGGTCGTGGCCGTCCCAGGAAAAACCTTCATTGTGCTGAGATGGGGAAGAGACCTCCCGGCCGGCCCAGGAAAAACCTTAATTGTGCAAAGCTGAGAGATTTAGAGAAGCAGAAGGAGATTGAGAATGACAATGAGAGGGAGGAAGATATGGAAGAGAGAGCGGATGAAGAAGAGAAAGAGATTGAGAAAGAGAACGTAGAAGAGGAAGAGATTGAGATTGAGAAAGAGAATGAAGAAGCGAAAGAGAAAGTGAAAGAGGGTACTACGGAATTCGCTGGGGAGACGAGAAGGGATGGTGTTAGGGTTTCGATTTTTGAATACTCTGCTGAGAGTTATTTCCATGATATCGATACAATCGCATCTGTCTGTGGAACAGATGATGAGGAGAGCTTTGAGCCCCACGTGATCCAACGATTCTCGACTGCCATCACCTTCTTGAGGTCAGTTTCAATTTCCCCTCACTCTGTCTTTTTATTTTTTTTTCACCTGCAGTTTCAATTTTAATCTCATGTGAATTCGAAGTGAGAAAAAAAAAGAAACTTTTATGTGGTAAATTAATTTACCTGCAAAGCTATCATCTCTGCATTGGAGGGTATACAAACACAACTCTTGGACTAAAGGAGTGGTGTTGGTCTAATTGGTTGGTTGCGTTGGGAATCAACAGTCTGTATGGTGGGTGGATGAGAGATGGAATGAAGATCTTCTGTGTTGAGCTATCATGGGCGTGTGATGGATTTCTTTTTTCCAAGTGCATATGGCTTGTAGTGTTAACAGGTATGCATTGGGTGTGAGGATGGGGAGTGGAAACCTGGATGCTCTGAGGTCCAGTTAACTCTCCTAGGCTAGCCGAACAGCGAGGACCACCTGTGAAATCTAATTTAATAGCAATAAATCTAATTTGCTCAAACTTACAAAAGAAGTGGATATTTGGTAACTTCTTGTCAGATAAGTAGATAACATGGGATCAGTTTCGGGCTTGCTTGCATTGGTTGTTGAACTGGACAACCTCACTCTTGCTCAATGCTTTGAGTAAGTAGATTCGTATCCGAACAATAATAGGGTCCGGGCTCTTCCCCGGATAGTGAAGCATGACTGCTGCTCCCCCTTTTGGGGGGGGGGGGTGGGTGGGGGTGTGGAGTGACTCAACAGGCTGAGTGGTCTGCTCGAGTTTTAAAGTACTGCTACCTTCTGTTACTGTTTGGGCTTGTGCCTGGTTGTGCTGAACTTGTTTTCAGTTCCAAAGATCTGAAGAAATTCAAAGAAGCCCTTTGAAGTGCCTTCTGTTACTGTTTGGGCTTGTGCCTGGTTGTGCTGAACTTGTTTTCAGTTCCAAAGATCTGAAGAAATTCAAAGAAGCCCTTTGAAGGCCGTGCTTGCGCAAGGGTTATTTTGTTTATTTTTTAATTTTGCTGTATTGCCCATCCAGGGTGCTGGCTAGATGAACTCTAGATGACTTAAAGGTGCGATCAAACTATGCAGAGCTCTAGTTTGAGCAACAATATCTGTAACTTGGAATTTGGTTTGGTATTCTAATTGTTGACATTCTTATATTTTTGCTTTTATCTTGTTACATTGCATGAGTTAATTGTGCAAGCTGATAAACTTTACTGATGCATGCACACACAGGGAGTGGAAACATTTTTACTACGAACCTAAAACCATTAGATGTGCTTATGAAACTGGATATCCGCATGAAAAAGATGTCAATGCTGAAATAAGCTTACCTCAGTTTTCTGCTGCAAATGTTCCCAAGGTACTTGATAGTCTTTTTTTTTCTTGGTTAGTGAATGATTACTTCTATGAAGCCTTGTGTTTGTAATGTAGTTTGAAGCAAAATTTTGCAAAACATTCTTGTCTCTTGGTTGTTATTTATCATCTTCTTTTGATTCCTGGATTTATGTATTGATGTAGATGGAGAAGCAAAATAGTGATAAAAGATTTGGAAGTTCCAGGTATGCTAATTTTATTTAGGTTTTACTATTGTTTTATTTGAACATACATTCTCAATGCTCCTCTCTGGAGAGGTGGATTATTCTAGTTGCTTCTATGACTGTTCTGAATGCTCCTCTCTAATGAGGCAGATTATTTTTTGGATGCTTATATGATTGTTATTGAGGTGAATTCGATGGTGAAGATTGATACATCCACAGCTGTGGAAAGAGGGAAGAATAACCCAGCGTACTCTCCAAGGCAGTAGGCGCAAAGAAAATTAACAAGACTATTATTGGATTCATCCCCATACACTTTCATATCATTCTCTAAATAAGAGGAACCAAATTATTTAATTGAATAAAAAGTTGTAGAAATATAAGAAGGTTATTTGATTTTAGACAAAACTGGACACCCCCTTGAGCATGCGCAATTTGCACTTTGACTAAATCTAAGTAAAATTAGCATACCTGGAACCTCCAAATCAGGCTAAATTCGTAACTGGACTGATCCCCTTCAGTGAGAAGGCCATAACTCCAAATTTTGTCAAAATTGCACAATCTTGGGCTTGTTAGATGGGTAATTGAACCTAATTTCATATTGATTGTCACGCTAAAATCAGGATAATACAAATCTCGAATTTCACAGTATGAAGCTCAATTTGCATGGTGAGAATAGGTCAAATCATTGCAGTGGAATTTGCTCTTTTTTTCTTTTTTTAAATTTCAAACACCATGGTAAATATACCTTTGAATAACTCTAACTAAATTAAAATCTTATAAACACCATGGTATTTATTATTTATGGCTTTTAGGGCTCTCGGGTTTGACTTGGTCAAGTGTGACTCGTTGAGTTGAGTTGACTCAAGGGTGACTGAGTTGCCCCGCGTCCCCGTTTTAAAACCTTGATTCAAGGTCACTTTCTCTGGTCTCTTCAATATCTACCCCGCTGCCCATTAATGGCAGGGTCTAAGAGGGTCCCATGCTCTATAAAGGGCAGACCAACAAAGTCCTAATATAAATAGAAACCTTTAACTCGTTTATAGAAAAACAAACTGTCATTTGAGGGGGATATATGCTTGCAACTTGTTGCGCTAATCCCTTTTGTAATTTTACTAAGACCAACTTTTAGATGGGGGCCAAGTGGGCATTTGGCGATTCAACTGCGTCACCTACTAACTGAGATTCTATTCAGATAGGACTAAATACTTGACTACTTTAGGGAAGTGCAATTGTGTTATATTCAAAACGTTCATGGGCCCATGTGGATATCACAAGCATGCAAAATGCTTTCTGATATGTCTATCATTTTGCACACAAATGATCAGAAGAAAACCCTAGCATGGAGTATTGAAGCGTTGCAAGGTACTGTAATGGGGAGAACCGCAAATGCCTTGAATGAAGTAGTGAGTAAAGTCATGATGATTGGGAAAGATATAGAGAGTACAGCGTTAAATAGGATTTATTTTGAATGTAGAATTCAACTAACCTAAACCAGATATATTGCATAAGGTTTTGCTGTTGATACGCCGGTAGTGCACTGTGTAACAGTGTAACCTTTTCTTTTGTTAGCTTTGTTGCATTCATATGTTAATTATTGACTTAAACATGATATTTTTGATATGTTTGTTACTTGAATGTTTGGTCAAGTCATCTTAAAGAGGTTATTTAGTCAACTTTTCAGGTTGATCTGATCTAGTTGAACATTCTGTCGAGTTTTTGAACTATCATCTTAATCTCTGTTGGGTGCTTACTTCTTTTGCTGTAGAGTTGCTTCCTTTCGTGCATTAATGTGGAAAACTGTTTAGTTTCTACAACAGTTTAATGTTATGAGCAAATCTTCATTAAAATGTTTTTGGTGTTTACTGGCTATATGCATTTTCTTTTTTGAAATTCTGTACTATCTTCACATTTAAATCTCACCCATAAGATCTTGTTGCAGCAATGATTTTGTGTTGCATGTTGGTGGGCAAGTCTGGGGATTGGATTGGTGTCCTAGAAATCATCAACCTGAGTGTCATATTAAATGTGAGGTATTTTACAAGTTTTTGGTTTTTGATAACGAGGTATTTTGCAAGTTTCATCCTGTATATGTTCATTTTCTTATTCAGTTATGCATTTGCAATGGAATATTTTAGGCTTCCAATGTCTACACATTTTATAACATTTGTAAGGCTTCTAAAGCCTTAACATAATCATCACGATCATCATAAAGCCTTGTCCCAACTATGTTGGGGTCAGCTAAATGAATTCTGTTATGCCATTACAGTCTATTCAGGGCTAAATACTAGGATAGGTTTCACTTCTTCAGATCTACCCTTATTACTTCCATTCATGTTCTCTTCGGCCTACCCCTTTTCCCTGAGGGGCTTTCAACATGCATTTCCTTCTTTTTATTTTCACTAAATGCCTTAATCAAGGCTGTACTGAAGATAATTACAATCCGTAAAGTTGAAATATCTATCTAAAAAGGGAAAGAAAATATTCTTACAACACATCCTATTTGACTATATCAACCCCACGTGGGGTACTCATGGTATTATGGGTCAAGACCCATTTAAAATAAAATTGGGCTTGGGCCTAATATAGGGGTTTGTGTTAACAAAAGGAACTTTTCCTCACCGGTATTGTTGGCATATGTTGTTGACCTGCATAGTTTCTACCAAAATTATTATCATTATTATTATATTTTTTTTTTGCATCCTGCTTGCTACTCGTGTGGACAATTGATGCAGGCCCTAGGGATAGGACTTGCATGGAAGTGCCGAAGCACATGTCTGAAGATACCTCAACAAGTCTCCGTAGAGACAATAACGAGGACGCACCCCCAATGGGAAAACCCAGATTCAATTAATCAACTCTCCAAGAAATAAATCTCTTACCATGCTTATAAATAAGAAAAGAAATCTTAATGGCTAAGAAACCTAATAATCTAACTTAAGACGTAAATTAAGAATCCTAATGAAATTGGAAACCTAATCCTACTTACGACTCTTAAATAAAATTAGAAACTAATGACTATAATTAGTAAATAATTAAAATCTAAATCTACTTGGGCCCTACACATGTAGCCTGAGGTATATCTGCATCATTCTCCCTAGCTTAGATCGAACTTGACCTGGAGTTCGGTATATGTCCACTTGGGTTGAAGATCAATTGAACTAACTTCCAAGCCGTTGGTTGGACTATAGCTTCTGTGCATAGCTTCATGTATAACTTCTCTGGATAGTCGTAATTTGATTTGATGCATGACCGAACCGTTGGATGCTTCAAGTGATGAATTTGCACCATCAAATCACAATCTTTGACTAGCAGTTGTTTAACTCCAAGTTTCCATTGTAGATCCCCAAAGATAAAGTCAATATGAGGGTTGTCAATGGATATACCTTCTTGTGAAAGCACTAAACAAGTTGTTAGATCCTTGTCTTCAATGTCCACTTTTCCTTCCTTTTCCTTTATATCGTCCATCTTTTCATTGACGTCATCCTCTTGTGCAATGTTGGTTGCATCAAATCTTACCTTGAACTTTTCTTTTTCTTGACCATTTTCCATCATTGCAATGGTTGCTTGGAGTTGATTGACTTTAGTGGATAATCGAGCAATAGCCCTACTCAATTTTGCAACGTTTGCTGAAAATTTCTCCATGGATGTAGACATGATGTGTAGATCTCTTTACCATGAGCAAGTAGGAGAAAACATATCTGAAATCCAACTTCAGATTGCCCCTATATCGCAGAAAAAATATGGGCGCTTGATCTGATCAAAACCATGGTTTAAAAAATCTCCCCAGCGTCGGCACTTGCTAAGTCGGGTCGGCCCATCTCGGTATCGGGGAAGTGGGACTCGCGGGCTGGTATCGGGGAAGTGGGACTCGGGCGAGTCCCAAGCCGACTCAACTTGAAACCTGAGAGAGAGAGAGAGAGAGAGAGAGAGAGAGAGAGAGAGAGAGAGAGAGAGAGAGAGAGAGAGAGAGAGAGAGAATGGTTGTTTTTTTAAGTACTTTAAATAGAGGGAGAGGGAGAGAGAAAGTAGTATAAAAAAGAGGAAAGGGTTTTGGGCATTGTGCATTGTGCAGGAAAAAGCTGCTGGTTGCTGCTGTGTGTAGTGCAGTTGCTTTGAGCAGTGCTGCCATCTGCTGTGCTGCTGCTGGCTATTGGTGGTAGCCTTGTAGGTACTAGCTGATAGGCCGCCGCCTCCTCTCTTCTTCTTCTCCTTTTTTTTTTTCCCTGTTTTGAGCACTGAAATGAGGGCTGGTCCTACTCGCCCGAGTCGACTCGGACTCAACCCTAGGCGAGTCGGGTCTTGAGTCTTGGTTTTCAAACCATGATCAAAACGAATCAAAACTATCGTTTGACTGGTCCTCTGGTGAGTCCGGAAGTAGTATCTCACATGCCTGGGCTTATGCTCTAATGGGTTGTAACTGAGTGGTCTAGCCTGAACTGGAATCAACCCTAATTCTGTGATCTGGCACGTGCCACACGTGGCTTGTGTCCCTTCCTCTCGGCTTTTTTGTCGAAGGAGAAAGAAAGAAAATGACTTGAAGCCCCTTTCGCTCCTGTGCTGTGAGGAAAGAGTGGAGGGAGGGGCAATGGCTTTGGCGAACGACTGAATAAGTGCAGCAGCTGACGATTGTGACGGAGATGAAAACCTCGCAACCGAACGCTCCTCTTGCTACTTGCTGATGCCAAAGCGAACGGTGAAAATCTTCGACAATGGTGGACTAAACCGTGCGGCGATGGAAATGGTAACGACGACAATGGTCTTTGGCTCTGCTTGCTACAGGATGACAGTAGTGCACAGGTATGGCGCTCTTCTTGAGCACTCTTCTCTGCTTTTTTTTTTTTTTTTTTTGAAGTTTGAAGGGATGGGTATGAAGGCTGGATTCTTAGGATTGTGAGATGGTAGGGGCAGCGGATTTGGAATGGGGTTTGATCAGGGGTGGAGTTGGCTGGATGGGCTTCATGCCTTTTGGGATGGGGTCTATTAGGAAATTAGGGTTGGGGAAATAGGTTTGCAGGGGGTTGAATAGGGTTTCAGCAAGGGAAATTTTGGAAAATTTGGGGATTTTGGTTGATGATGGGTGCGGTAGCGGAAGTTTGGACAGGGGATGGGTGGGAGAGTGGGATTGGGTTTTGGGATATGATGGGGATTTGACTAAGGTGATATTTTTATATTTATTTATACAGAGATGGAGAAGTGGTTATGGAGATGGCGATGGGGGTTTTGGAGATGGATTCTGATTGATGTGAAAGGTCGATGGGCAATGGAATGGAGATGGGATGGATAGGGTTTTGAATGTCTTGGATGGGTGGTATGGATGGATAGGCTCCAATTGGTGACCGGAGATGGATCGGAGCGATGCGGATCTTCGCTCTAATACCAGCTGATGCAGGCCCTAGGGTTAGGACTTGCATGGAAGTGCCAAAGCACAATCTTTTACCGAAGCACGTGTCCTAAGACACCTTAGCAAGTCTCCACAGAGACGATAACGAGCACGCACCTCAATGGAAAAACCCAAATTCAATTGATCAACTCTGAGAAATAAATCTCTTACAATGCATATAAATAAGAAAAAACTCTTGATGGGTAAGAAACCTAATAACCTAACTTAGAAAATAATATAAGAATCCTAATGAAATTGGAAACTAATGACTATAATTAATAAATAATTAAAATCCTTAATCTACTTGGGCCCTACACATGTGGCTTGAGGTCTATTTGCATCAACAATTATATGCTAGTGTCTGTGTCTACACCAACAGAAGCAACATGAGCCTTCACTGACCCACAAAATGCCTTCTCGAACTGTTATACGCCTTTGAGAGATCAAGAAAAAATAGTTGATAACCCTAATAAACTATTAGAAACATCTTTGTACAAAAAAAAAAAAAAAAAAAAAAAAAAAAAAAAAAAAAAAACCAACCTACTATTAGAAACATCAGTCCACCACTCAAATCATCTGATTTCTGACCTCTACAAGCATTACACCCAGTCGATGTAGCACTCAACTGTTTACTGTAGTCGCATGACCCAACTGAATTTGGCTGGGGTTCACACCTGTTCAATTTTTGAGAGAAACGCAGATCTGACACTGTAAGCCGTAAACCTCTTGGCATACCTATCTACTACTTCATGCAATTCTTTGATACCAAATGAGAGAGAGAGAGAGAGAGAGAGAGAGAGAGAGAGAGAGAGAGAGAGAGAGAGAGAGAGAGAGAGAGAGAGAGAGAGAGAGAGAGAGAGAGAGAGAGAGAGAGAGGTTGTCACTCTTGGTTAGACAACCTACTTTATTATTTATAAAAAAGCTAAACTTCTTACTTATTACAAAGCACCCCCTGCAGTTAATGTTAATAACATAAAGAGCCCCTAGTATGGTTTATAACAGTCAAAACCAGACCTTGATTCTTGTATATGGGGCATTGGCCTAGCTGATGGCCCACATGGGCTCATAGCCACTAACAGAACTGCTGTTCAGTACAGAACAGTGCCCAACTAATCTTGGATTTATGCTTATTTTATTAAATATTTTTCGTGTATCAGAAGTTAATAACTTATTTAAGGTTTAATTTAGGTCATGGATTGATCAGTGGTTGGGATTCAATTATGCTTTTATGGCTGTTGAAGCATGTATTTAATTTTAAGCACTTTATGGGGGACGTCTGGTTCAGTTTAGCATATATTTTAAATAAAATGTGTTGCCTCTCTTTGCTTCTGCTTGAATTGAGTTTTCTCCATTGGATTGAACTGAAGAACTACAGTGGGTTATTCAGCTATTTTGGCAAGTAATCCTTGCTTTATTGCAGGTTGCAGCCTTATTTTGCTGTTATGTTTGGATTTTGTGGATGCATTAGATCAATAGGCTGGATGTATATCTTTTCTTATCTCTTATTGATAAAAAGGGAAATCAAAACTGAAGGCCGGTTAGGGTGAAGTTGAGCATTATGGAGGTTGAAGTATGTCCTGCAAAAGCGCCATATAATCAGTTACCCGTGCAATTATTTTCAAGATGTTATAATTTTATGCTTGGATATTTTGAATTTCATATAGAATCTCAATGAATGTTGCTTTGTAGAAAATGTTTATTGTGGTTGTCCCTCTTTGATATGTGCATGACTATTTGGTGGTGATCCAAGCTCTTGTTCTGATGTGCCCCATAGTGATTGATGTTCCACACGTTTGCATATTGGAAGATCTTAGTCACTCTTAGAAATATCATCATCTTTTGAAATTATGATGCTTGTACAAGAAATTAGCAGAAAAAGTAGAGTAGTAGACTGCAGTTATAAAATTATCAAAGGGGTGCCTTCTCTTGTGCACACTTATTGTGCATGTAGCCTTCCTTGTGGGGCCCATAGGGGGCCACGACAATCATGGGGAAGGCGGGGGATTGAAGGAACTGGATGGAACCACCCATGTGCAAAATTTTAAGTCCATCAAATCATCCTAACCCCTTGATCCATGGCCCTCAAGGCCTCCAGTTTAACGCTTTTGGAAGGCGTCATGATTTTAGGATTCCAATCCAGCAGTTAATAACATTTGGATGGGTGTAAAAAACCTGGATCCTGTGACATTCATGGGGGAGTTGTGGTTGTGACTTGTCAGGTTTAGATGGATCATAGGGGGCCACAGGTGGGCCCCAAAATCCTCTCCATGTGGCTGTCCTTGGGTGAGGATCCTCCTATTTATATTGCCTGAAAATTAAGGACCGGTATTTTGTCATACTTACCCATAATCTTTATTTTTTATTAGATATTTTAAGAACTTTGATTACATTAAGCAATTTATTTTCTTATCTTTTTTTATTGTTCCTAATATTTTATGTTTGGTGGAATTTCCTAGTAAAATCCCCAGAAAAACAACAATTCGAAAAATATCCCATAACATCTTGGATGATAAAATCCCAAGAACGATGTGTCATTGATTGTAACCAAACATTTTCCTTTTGGACTGGAGCACTCATTTAATAGGCTTGAGTTCAATTTTTGGCATGTTACTAAAGAGTTTTTATTTTCTGATGTGGGAGATTTAATGGACATCCTCTATCAATTATGGGCCTCAGTCACATCAACAGTTTCGATTATTGAACATTGGGTACTACATGTAGTGAATTGGGAGTTTCTACTAACTGAATGTTATGCTGAAAACTAGACTGTCTAATTTCTCTAGAAGGCTCTGGCTGTAAGTTGTAAATTATATATATATGTATACGTAAATGTATGCTAATGTCTCTCATCCTTGTTGACTTGCATTTCAGTATCTTGCTGTTTCTGTTCATCCTCCTGATTCTTCATATCATAAGATGGGTGCACCATTAATCGGCAGAGGCGTCATTCAGATATGGTGCATTCTGAATGCTGAGGAGGAGGAGGAGACAGCCCCATCAGAACCCAAAAGGAGGGGTAGGCCGAGATTGGTCAGAACGGAGGAGGCAGCCCCATCAGAACCCAAAAGGAAGAGGGGTAGGCCGAGATTGGTCAGAATGGAAGGTAATGGTGAAGTTGCAAGCGTAACCAAGTTTGTTCCAACTCGTATTTTTGAGAAATCTGTCCTGAGAATTGATGATACAGGTGATGAGTTAGAGACCAAAGCATGTAAAGGCTTGTCCCATGGAGTGTTGTTACCATGCAAGTTAGGCTCAAGTACTGGCAAGAGGAAAAGAAGAATCAAAGAAGATGAAAGGGCAGGTGTTCGTAATGGTAATTTATTGATCGATAATGTGGATAATTCGATAATTCAAGTAAGTGATTGCCATGATGATGTTTTGATGGCATCAAATCAAAGAGAAGCACATCATGGGCCCTTGCGAACTAGTATGACCAGTTCTGTACTTGCAAAGGATGTTACTTTGCCCAGGCTTGTGCTGTGTTTAGCTCACAATGCGAAAGTTGCATGGGATGTGAAATGGAGGCCTTACAGAGCTAATGACCCAGAATACAAACATCACATGGGCTATCTTGCCGTATTGCTCGGAAATGGGTCTTTGGAAGTGTATGCTGTTCCTTTTGTGTCCTGGTTTCTTTACTCTTATATGCTTTTTGTCGAATTAATACATTTAATTTTGTATGCACATCAAGATTCATGTATTTAGAGTTATGCACATATCTAAGTCTTCTCTGTTTTGTCAATACAGTGTAAATAGTCATAAGGGGTTGGTATTTGACTCTTATGTTAGTGTGTTAGGTATAGTCTTGGAAGTTGTAATACGCATCTGTGCATTTATGCTGATATGTTTTATATATTCCAATGTAATCATTTGCATCATTTTGAACATTTTATGGGGTTAGTTTCATCTAACACACTCTTAAATTTTGCTTTGTCCACTTCCATCCGCTTTAGCAGAAGAAGCTCTAAAAAAAGCGGCCCTCAGTTTTTTTTTTAAGGAAAAAGCCATAATTTATAAATAAGCTCTAAAATTAGAAAATATAATTACTGGTTTACCAAACACTCTAATATGTAAATAAGCTCTAAATCACAAAATAAGAACTTATTTTTAGAGTTACCATACGCCCCCTAATTCTTCTCTGTTTTGTCAATACAATTATATGGTCATATTGGGTTGGTATTTGTTAGTATGTTAAATATAGTCTTGGAAGTTGGACTATGTAAAGGTTAATCTCTTACATTTATGCTGATGTATTTTGAAATCCCTATATAAAGGTGTAGAGATGAAGTTTTGGAGCAATGAAGAATAGTTTGAACAGAGTGTTTTTGTATCTTTCTATTCTTCAGTTGGCTTTTTGTTTGTTTAGAAAGGCTAAAAGGGCCTGAACTTTTGATGTAGAGAACAAATGGTATGGGCCTGGCCCATACTTGAGTCCTTTTATTTTGATGTTTGTAGCCCATTTTGGGGGTGGGGTGGGGGTGTGGTTTGCATTTTTCTCTTTTCTTTGGGTTTTAGGGTTTTTGAAACCTATGTAAGGGGGTGAAAATGGGGAGAAGAGGGAGATTTTTGGATTTTGAAGAAAAAGGATACTCATAAACCTTGAAGAGGTTGAGTTGTTGCAACGGATTTGCCATTGTGGCGATCCGAATTGCACCAGTTGGTATCAGAGCATCCAGGTTCGGATTGCTCAGTGGACAGATTGACTCTGTCTTCATTGATGAGAGAAGGGGTTGTCGTCAGGCCACGTGGTTGTCGTTGGTCTGCAGAGAAAAAGCAGCCTGAGGGCAGGTAGTGCGAGAGGTCTCTCAGGTCCCGCTTTGCAGAAAGGGAGAGTTCGGATCTGGCGTTGCTGGGCGAGTCAGGGTTTGCTCGTTTGCTGCTGTTGCAGAATCTCTGCCGGAGTAAATGAAAACAGAAATTCCTGATTTCTGTTTGCCGTTGGAAGAGGAGGATCCAGACCTCCATCTACTTGTCGAATCCCAGCCGGATTCGCAACCCGCTGCCCGGAGCTCTGTCATCGCCCACTGTTGCCATGGAAGACGAACAGAGAAGGCTGTTCGCCTGCCCACTCTTGCCAAGGAAGGGAGCAGGCTGCGGCTCCCTGTTCTGTCGCAGAAACAGAAGAAGTTTCTTGAGGGAAGAAGACTCAGATCAGAGATCCGGTCACTCAATCGCTGCCAAGGCCGAACCTTTAGGGTTCTGCTTGCAGAAAGAAAAGGGCACAGAGGCCTCACATCTCGCCGGAGAAGAATGCGCTGGGGCCAGGCTGTAATCGTTGCCGGAGAAGAAGTGCACCACTGCCGCACCCCATCACCCGAGTAGGAAGAGGAAGAGCAGCATACTGTTGCTGCTTCCTGTTGCAGACAACAGTCGAAGAAGAAGACCGAAGTAGAAGGAAAAAAAAGGAGGGGGGGGGCTGCCTTTCTCTTTTGGTAGGAGAGAGAATCTATGGAGATACGAAACACCATATATTTCCGTGGTCCCTAGCCAATATTGGAGTTCAACCCTTCAACAGTAACAACAAACAACATGATGTAAAAATTGCAATAGATATCTGACAGAGGGGTTTGACCAGATCAACAGCCAAAGCTTGTTTTCGTGATTGCGGTGCCATCCACGCTTCAATTTTGGATCTGTTTTCACAAGCTCGTGGTATTGAAATCTATAAACAGTTAGTCCAATATTTTGAAAAGCATTTTTTATATCAATATGAGACATTTTGGAGTTGTTGCAAGTTCATTCAAATATGGGAATCATTATTCTGGAAACGAAGGTGATGTCTTTTATGACTGGCAATATATGGAAATCCAAAATCTCCGTAGGCAAATTGAGACCACCCTGGCTTGGCGTTTGGATCGAATCAAACCCAGGGATCAATTTTTCCATGAGTCGGCCTATGAAGCTGATGATGATCTTACAGTTCACAGTGATAGATCAAATGATAATGGTGATTTTGATGATCCACTTTATGATGATGAGTCAGATGAAGATCATCATGATAAACTTAATGCACCAATCTGGGATGTCTATGGAGATGATAATGATGTACTGCCTCAAATCTGTGATATGTATCAAGATTCAAGACCATGATTTTGATGATAAAATAAATTTTTATGAGCACCTTGATTATGAAGAAGAGAGCCAAATTGTCAATGATGAGAAGATTGACATATTAGCTGGAGCACATTTGACTATTATTACTTTGGAGGGTGGTGTTGCTACAAATGCAAGACAAGTGGAAATTGAAGATTTTGTTTTGGTTAGTGATGGGATGGACCACTCAATGGGTGTTATCGCAACGCCAAATCCAGAACCATACATTTGTTCATCAGAAGACAAATCAATTGATCTTATTCTTTCACAAGAAATGCACTTTGAAGTCCCTTTGACTTCATTTTTAGAGATGAACGACAGATGTTCAAAATTTGCGCTCTAATAATGCGAGTATTGCTGTTGAAGCATCTAGTGGTTCGGTCGATCACCCAACCAGAATCATGTCATAAAGAAAAGCAAGGCCTGAAGTCTGCTTGGAGCAAACGATCACTTGAATTTTTCAAGTCATGTAAGGAGTATGGAGATCAACAAGCACATGGGATGTTTGTGCGTTGGATTTTCGACCTAGGAGGATACTTACGTAACTCGAGGTCGAGTTCTTCCCAAGAGGGGGAGACTGATGTAGAGCACAAACCGTATGGGCCTGCCCATACTTTAGTCTTTTTATTTTGATGTTTGTCGCCCATTTGTAGAGGGAGGGGGGCCCATTTGTAGTGGTGGGGGGGGGGGGGGGGGGGGCGCATTTTAGTCCTTTCTTTGGGTTTTAGGGTTTTTGAACCCTGTGTAAGGGGTGAAAAGGGGGAGAAGAGGGAGATTTTTGGATTTTGAAGAAAAAGGTTACTCATAAACCTTGAAGAGGTTGAGTTGTTGCAATGGATTTGCCATTGTGGCAATCTGAATTGCACCAACTTTTAAGGGTTATTGTACAAAATATGTTCCATGTTATTTACATTCCCTTTCAGGCCTTGCTCTTTGTAGATTTTGGGCTTACCTTTCAGTGGTCCATATTGTTCTTCTGGTGTTAGTGCCCATCATTAATGGTTTCTTCAAAGAAGCCTTAAAGGGCATCCATGACCATATGATTATTGTCTTGCAAATGGACATTTTAAAGAAGAACAATGTATCCAACAGTAAGATATCTCGGAAAGGTCTCAATCAAGGAATAAACATGCTTTGAGTTGTTTTTCTTGAGCAGGCCAGCCTTTTGGGCTTATTTTTGGCTGGCCCGGCCTTCACTGGGCTTTTTTTTTGGGTAGCGTGCCTGGCTTGTGGGTGGCTTTGGGTTAGCTTTTGCTTGGTTGCATCTCTTCTTTCTTGTAGTGCAAGTGAGAGGTTTCCCTAGTTTCTTGTACATTGTACATTCAATTTCTGAAGTACATACACTTACATTCCCTTCCCCTTCACCAAAAAAGAAGAAAAGAATAAACATCAATAAGATGACAGGGTTTTACAGACTGAATGAAAAAAAAGAAAAATGATTGTGTTAAGTAGAAATATATAACATGTGTGTCTAGACTTTGTGCTCCTTTACAACATTGATGAGATTAGATTATCTGTTACCGTCCATGATTGTTTATTTGTAAATTATAACCCCTCCTCATTTTATCTCTATTTGAAATGATCAGTCTTGTAAATAAAGAGATTTTCAAGCTCGCAAGAATGAGAGAAAGGAAAAGTGGGGACTTGGATCATGTAAAATGTTTAAAGGGTGACAACCTACTGGTTTTAGTGAAGAACAATGATATTAAAAAAGAAGGAGAGAATATTTTAACAAACTTTTAAATAAAGGTTCTATAGAAAGAGAAACTTTCTTATCGGTAGTGGGAGGATTAGGGAGATGGATGTTTCTGGTTTGAGACAACTCTCGCTTAACCTTAACACTATAAAGCAAGAAAACTCTGTCATTTTTTTAATATAGGATGGGCATTTTCTGCTTCAGAAATCAACATTGGCACTTTGGTTGTCTCATTTCAAACGAAGCTTGGAAGAGAGGTACTAAGCGGTTGATCCTTCAACAAGATATCATTCCATAGAGATATTTTTGTGCCATCTCCAACCTGCCATTTGATGTTGGATCGAAGAATGAAGCCTTCTTTCTGAATTCTTTTCCAAATACACGAACCAGATTTGGATGTGTTAAGAGTGCCAAACTGGATTGGATTTCAGATATCTTTGGTTGTGTAGCTGGCCCATGGAGAGTCCCACTGTCCTTTTAGGGCATTGCTTTCCCTGAGAGTTTGAGGCACGCCATGTTCATATCTTGCAATTGTCGAATGCCTAAGCCTCCTTCGGCTTTTGTCGAATGCTGCAGAACTAGAGTTGCAAAAATGAAGAAAGCACAGGCAAGAATGAAGAAGGGTAAGGGCCAGATGCCATTCCGAAGAGGCTTGGATATTCTTAGGAGGATGAATTTGGTTAACTAGGTTCTTCAATAAAATAGTAAGGACATAATACGTCAAAGAAAATGTTGGATGAATGAAGAAGTATTGTAGTACTTACATTCAAGAACATAGATGACGTACAATGTTACACCAATTATCCTGAGATTGAAGATTGAACTTAAGTTCAAATTAAGAAACTATAGGAGAGAGTAATGGAGCAAAGACTTAGCAAAACCCAAAAAACAAGTTGATTTCATGCCAAGGAGGTCAATTATAGAAAGCTATCTTCTCACTTAGAGAATTAACAAAAAATACTGAGAGGAGAATTTTTTTTTATATGGTCTTCATCGTTCTAGAGAATGCCTATTGCAAGATACCTAGTGATTGATTTGATCGGTTTTAGATATAAGGAGTGTCCCAGGAGATTATTTTGACATCATTAAAGGCGTACAAGGGATTGCTAACGAGTGTGAAAACTACCTGTAGAGAGACAAGTGAGTTTCTAGTGATCATAAGTTTGCGTCAGGGGTTAGCTTTAAGCCTTTATTTCTTTACACTGATAATGGCAAGTTAACTACTTGTCTTCAGGTAGAGGTTTCTTGTTGTATGTTGTTTGTAGATGATATAGTTTTCAACGGACGAATTGAGAGATGTCGTTAATGCAAATTAAAAGATGGCGGGAGGCAATAGAATCCGGGGGCCTTAAAATAAGTTGTATAAAGACGGAGTATATGAGTTGCAACTTTAGTGAGAATGTGTAAAGAGATGCAACTCTTATGAGAGTTGAAGTTCAAGAGATAACATAGAGAGTCCTACTGATACCTTGGCTCTATAATTAGTTAGGATGTAGAGATTGATGAAGATATCCAATATAGGATAAGAGCTGGATGGTTGAAATGGAGTTCATTTTGATGCTTTGTGATTGGTCCATACCAACAAGATCGAAGTGAAAATTCTAATAGACAACCATTAGACCAGCTATGCCCTATGGAGCAAAATGTTGGCCAATCATCATCATCATCACTGCCTTGTCCCAACTATGTTGGGTTGGCTACGAGAATTTCATTTCTCCATTCCATTCTATCCTCAGCCAAATCCTTGGATAGGTTGCACTTCTTCATATCTATCCTTACTAGCTACTGCTACCATCCATGTCCTCTTTGGCCCACCCCTCCCCCTGTAGGACATCGACTTGCATAGAAAAGCTTTTCCTCACCGGCACCATGCTGGCGTGACAATCTTAAGTGGGTTTCTCTTATTTTATCATTTATTGATGGTACCCCTAAATGCCCTCTAAAACGCTTACAATGTTGACATGCAAAAAAAAAGAAAAGAAAAAAGTATAGCAGAGATGAGAATGTTGAGATAGATGTGTAGTAAAACTAGGAATGATGGAATCTAAAATGAGTGTATTTTGGAAAATTTAAGGGTAGTGTACTAGTATTAGATTGTAAATTAAGAGAGACTCATTTGAGATGGTTTGGACATGTCCAACGCAAGTCAACAATGGCACTGGTGAGGAAAATTCTCTCTATGCAGGTTGATGGCTCCTCAAGGAAAAGGGTAAGGCCAAAGAGGTCATGGATGGGGTCAACAATGGCATTGGCGAGGAAAATTTTCTCTATGCAGGTTGATGGCTCCCAAGAAAAAGGGTTAGGCCAAAGAGGACATGGATGGAAGTAGCAATGATAGATCTGAAGAACTGCAACCTATCTAAGGGTTTTGCCCATGATAGATATTGGAATAGCAGAACAAAAATCATGTAGCTGACATTAACATAATTGGGATAGGGCTTTGGTGATGAAGATATATAGCCAATCTCCTTAAATAACTCTTCCCATGGCTCTTCTTTTTTATCTTGTTTCATATTTTTCCTCTTGCTTTTCTACTTCTCTTCCCTCTTTCTTCCATTCCTCATTGGTTTAACTTTTACCATTTGTACCTTGCATAAGAGTGCCTAAAAGAAACCGGGGACTGAACTCAACCAGAAGATCCGCACCTATCACTACCCAGACAAGTGACATCGGCGGGCTGTATGGGCTTTAGTCCCACCTGAAGGCTATTAGTTAGATCATTCTAGAAGATTGATTGGAACTTCCAGGTCAAACAGATTTGATGGATGAAATATGTGTAAAAGGTTCCCAAATTTTGAAATGTGAAACCAGTAAGATTTGAGTTTTGAGCAGTGATTCCATGAAAATGTCTTGCCTCTAAGAGTGGTAGAGGTAAAGAATAATGTGTGTGGATGAGAATCTGCGATATTCTCCCTCAACAAATTTTTTACCAATTAATAGTAAACTGAACAAGAGTTGGTGTCGATCTCGTGTTCAATAATTCGCTGAAATGGTCCTCTTTTCCCTGATGTATTAACTACTTTGGTTCTGTTAAGTAACCAAAATATGTTTTGCTACTTGAGGAAATGAAACATTTCTACAGATGAATCTCAATATATTTGAATCAAAATACTTGTGGAAATTGTTTTGATTTCATCCCATATCTAAAACTCCCATTAATCCAAACGGCATCTGTTGTGTGTGCTTGCATATTCATTGTATTTTCTTTTTGCTCGGCAACAAAATATTTTATTGAGAAGATAAGAGAAATATAAAGCACCATAGTCATTGTAGTTCTTTCATGACATTGCAGTTTCTCTCTAACTATTTTTGAAGGACCTTTATGCTTGTCATCTCTTAGTTGTCTTTGTTTGTTAAACGTATTTGCTTTTGAAAATTCCATTTTTTCAATCATTTTTTCCATCAATAATGAAAAAGGGGGAAAAAAACTTTCATATTTACTTATGAGTGTACTATCTTTCTGACACAGGTGGGAGGTACCTTTACCTAAGATGATCAAAATCTTATATACTTCTATTCACAAATTGGGCACTGATCCTCGCTTTGTGAAGTTGGAGCCGGTATTCAGATCCTCAAAAGTGATGTGTGGGGACAGGCAAAGGTATGCCATTTTCTGGATATTTGCTTCTACAGTTCCATTCTTTATTTCATTTCTTGTTCTGATTATTCAAAATTAAGTATTACTTGGCTTATGTTCTCCAAACACTGAATGCTTAGTACTCGTGTGTTCTAAATTGCAACTGGTGTGAATGTTTTCGCAACATAGATGGTTGTCCATTAGATTTTACAATGGGATGATGAGGAAACCAGAAATAAAATTAGGTTGGTTATCGGTTTTCTAGCTTTCAAGCCCCAAATTTAACACTGACAATTCTCCACCTTTTTCAGACAAAGAAAAACTTCAATCGGAGAAGAAACACTGTACAAAGCTAATTATGACCAAGTACCATCATCGGAATCCATCATATAAGATCAGAGTATACTAAGAATCTTTCATTAGGGAATGAATCTGCTTTCCTATTTCACTCAGGACATGCAGAAATGATACCTATAAAAAGCACAACGCATTTTTGCCTCATTTACTACAAAAGCAAGTTACCAAGGTGCTTTTGACTTGTATTATCCCCGCACTGAAGTATTTATTGATTCCTCGTTATTGAGGTAGCTGAGCATATTGTATGTATGTTGGCTAGAGGGGGCTCTTCATTAGATGCAGAAGATTGGGCATCTGGGGCTGGGGAGCTATAGCTGTAACGCCCCAATTCTGAATACCGAGTTTACCTGCAAGGTATCCAAATTTGGCGCTCTACTTCCCGGAAAATCTGTGAACTTTCAATTTAAAACTTTTTAACAATATAATAATCAATGGTTAACTGCAGAAGCATAACGAAGTATAGTGAAAGCAATATCAAATTATAGTGGAAGCAGATAAGGTATCAAACCAATATGTGTCAAATGTAACAGGGCATAAGTCTGAGCTAAATCTCAAAGTATAGAGTTAAGTACATATCAACTGAATAACCCACCCTGCTCACTACAAATGACACTCGAAACCCAAAAAGAAACAACACTCATGCCCCTGGTGCCGGCTCTCCAACCTCTGGCTTGACCTCCTGATCAGCCGGTCCCCATCCGTACTCGTCCACTAGGGGTGCCTCGACGAATGTGTCGCCCTCGGGGTCGGGGATAATACCTAAGCACCAAATGATGGGTCAGATCCATGGATCTGGCAAGGCATAATATACAAGTAACATAGGATGTATGCATCAAAAGAATAGAGACGATGATAATATCATAAGAATAGCAAAGGTACAAATGCTAAGCAATTGAGCAAGATATAAAAAATAGAATTAGTATGAAAGTAAAGCAGCTAATCCAACCAACCATCAATGTGGCACATTCACACGAGCTGGATACCGGAGGATATTTTATGCCGCAGCCCTCCCATATTGTAAACCAGTTGCAGTGGGAAAAATAAAGTAACATACTAACATGCAAGGGATGACGAGCCCCGCCAATAATATAACAAGAACAACACTCTCATGCTCAATAGACCGAAACCGGAATCCCACCGGCCGTCTAACCATAGCTCATCATGATAGCTCCAATCCACAACAAATATAGCTCTCACCAAGGATGATCGGTCCAATGGCTATGCTTATAACTGTCACGATATATGTGGGTTCAGGCCCAGAGGCCTACCTGCATAATTGTCTCAAATCCAAGCCCAGATTGAGTAAATCAAATTGATAGGATTTGGTCAAAGTGTACATTGTGTAATTTCCTTTTATATAGATTCCCATCATTAATTTAGATTGTACAACCATATAATGTAAGGATTGGTAGCCTTGATTAAGGCTCTTTTCAACCTATTTAATGGAAGGGTCGATCTTTAAAGGAGACACCAAATTCATATGCAACTCAGTCTTTTGCATTATATCAATACTTGTATTTGTTGATATGGTATCAGAGCTGATACTGATCGTGGGAAGTTCTTGGTGACCTGTCAACCTACTGTTCTGAAAACAGCTCTTGGGAAAAGCAAGCAGATCAAGAATCTGCTCTTGATTGTGGTGTTTTTTTTTTTTAAGTCTTGTTGGCATACTGTTCTTGGGAGAAACATACTTGTGTTTCAGAAGCAAACAGATCAAGGATCTGTAATCTTGGCAACAACCAGATCAGGGATCTGTGTTCTTTGGAAGCAAGACAGCCGGAGAAAACCTCTTCTGTCACAATATGATCAACAGTGGCCCACCTGCGATTATCATGGCGTCTTCAGAAATCTCTACAGCAGTGGTCGACTTCCTCTCCTGGTAAATTTGGAGATGTTTTCAACATTTTTCCAAGATCAAAGCCTGTTTTGATCTTCTGCACTACCATTTCTGCTTCCTTTCTCGTGCTGCACTGTTTAGATTTTAGACTTTTTGGTTTGTTGCAATTTGGTTCTAGTGCTGTTTAAATGGAGAAATCTGGGGTAAAATTGATTCAATTCAGTGGAAAAAATTATGGAGCTTGGGCATTTCAGTTTCAATTGTACATTGAAGCTAAGGAATTGTGGGGGCATATTTCTGGTTCTGATCCTAAACCAACTGAGGGTGTGAAATTAATTTTTGCATGGAATACCAAGGATACCAAAATTAAAACTTGGATACTTGGATCTGTTGAAGATCATCTAATTATGAACCTCAAACCCTATAAAACTGCAAAGGAAGTGTGGGAATATTTGTAGAAAGTTTATCATCGTGAAAATTCTGCACGACAGTTTCAATTGGAATGTGAAATGGCAGAGTATTCACAAGGTAACTTGTCCATTCAAGATTACTATTCTGGATTCCGAAACCTCTGGACTGAATATGAGAGCATCAAATATGCAAGTGTCTCTGTTGATGTTCTTGCTGCAATCTAGGAACTTTAAGCTTTTGGTAAGAGAGACCAGTTCTTGATGAAATTATGTCCTGAATATGAGCATCTCACATCTGCTCTAGTGGGCCGGATGCCCTCACCAACCTTAGATGTCTGTCTGAATGATCTTCTCTGTGAAGAAGAACGTCTCTTGACAAGAGCCCATCTAGTCCATTAAAAAAATGAGAACTACACTCTTGCATACTCTGCAAGAGGCACTCCTCAGACTCATCAAAATCCTCAGACCCCTCACAATGCTTGGGTGACTCAGACAGCTCAGGCTCCTGATATGAGGAAGTTGCAATGCTACAGTTGTAAAAAGTTTGGCCACATAGCAACCTAATGCAATCAAGATTTTTGCAACTATTGCAAAAGAAAAGGGCATATCATTACTGAATGTCGCCGTCGTCCGCAGTCTCAAGCATATGTTGCCACATCTGATTCTTCTCCTGTCGATGCTAGTTCCACAATATTGCCTACTCAGCCTTGATCTTCTACTGCTGCTTCTATGCCTACACAGCCTGCCAATTCTCCTCTTAACCTTGAGTTAGTTCAACAGATGATTGATTGTCAATGCATTGTCTGCATTTGGCATTTCAGGTAAATCAAAATCACCTTCCCCTACTTGGTATCTTGATTTCGGGGTGTCAAATCACATGACCTCTTCTAGTGCACATCTCTCGAATTTGAAACAATATACTGGAAATCACCACATCCAAACTGTCGATGGAGGAAAAATCTCTATTACTGCCATCGTAGATGTTTCTAGTTCTCTTCCCTTAAAACATGTTTAACTCTGTCCAAGTTTAACTTCATATCTTCTTTTGAATTAATTCATGTGTCTCACCTTCCTCCAATTTGCATGTCTTGCAACTCCCGAAATTGATAGGTATATTCATCCACCATCAGGCCTTCTTGCTTTAGAGTGAGAAATTGCTTAAAAGTAGAACTCATTCTCAAAATACCAAGCACTGTATCTAAGTTGATAGAAAATTCATTGAGTTTCATTTGAGTGTGCAAAATTCTCATGACTCAGATGCATGGATATCAAATTTGAATTTTTTTTTTTTACCATTTCTGCGGGTATGGGCTTGGGCTTAGATTGGGCCCAAACTTAGGCCCAGAAGAGAAGACACGTGGGAGAGAAGCATTTCCATTTTTTTTAAAAGTTAGTGGGCTGGGTTGGGTTTGGACTCAGATCAGGCCCAAACTGTAAAGAGTAAGCTCAATTTGTGCTGAAGGATGGCATGTGGGAGCAAGGATGAAAATAGCGGTAGTGGCGGGCGTAGTGGCCTGCCGCCAAAACGCTACGTAGCGGGCGCTACGTAGCGGTGTAGCGGTGCGATTTGGAAAAATCGTCAAAAAAATATGAAAAAATTCTAGAAAATCTAGAATATTGGAAAATGAGAGAAAAAATATATTTTTTTTGCAAAAGTAACTAAGGTAAGGGGGTGTAGCGGTCCCCTCACTATATGAGGTCCTATATTGCTGTATAAATAGAAAATAATAATGATGATCATTTTTTTCATATATGTTCATGTTGCTTAGTTATGCTAACTTATAAACTAATGAAAGGCTCATAAAAGAAAAAACTATGTATATATGTTCTTGTTGCTTAGTTATGCTAACTTATAAACTAATGAAAGGCTCATAAAAGAAAAAACTATGTCATGAAGTCAAGACTTAAGAGTACCTAGAGAAAAAAATACATCTACCAAAGGGGGTGTCTAATAGAATGTACTTAGAGAATAACTCTCTGTATTGACTATAATTCTGCGAGATCATGTGCTTTTTGGTGTTCTTTTAAACATAAAATGGTAGAAGAGTTGTGTAGAAATATTATTTGGAGAGAATAAAAAGAGAAATAAGTCTTATTATGCATTTTAAAAAATTTTGAAAAGTAGGAATTTTCTTACGCTGTAGCGGCCGCTACGGGTGCAACGGCTGATAAATTGGCCATAGCGTGGCGGTGGCGGCCGCTACGGTAGCATAGCGGCTGCTATTTTCATCCATGCGTGGGAGTGAAAAGAGATCTTTGGTTTGTCTTGGAGTTTGTGCCCAAAGAAAATAAGGAGGGAAGGGGCTTGCTGCTTCTGTTGCTTGGAGAAGATGATGTTTTGGTGAAGAGGGATGAAGACGTGAAGAGGCTGCTGTGCGAGAAGGGGACTGCTTCTGTGGTTGCTGTTTGCTGTTTTGCTGTTGTTGCTGGTTGCTGGCCGGAGAGGATGGAGCAGTGGAGATGAAGATCGACGGTTCCAGGTATGTTTGCTCTCTTTTGCTTCTTTCTTCTGCTTCTGCCCTTTTCTCTCTCTCTCTCTGCTGCTTCATCTTTCTCTTTCTCTATTTTTTTTTGGTTTTTGCTACTTCTATTTTCTGTCTCTTTTTTTTCTTTGCTGCTTTCTTTATCTGCTCTCTTTGCTTCCCCCCCCGCTCCTTCTTTCTCTCTTCTTCTTCTCTCTGCCCTCTTTCTTCTTCTTCTTCTTTTTTTTTCTTCTCTAGGATGGGGAAAGGGGTCGCGTGGAGTGGGATTGGTGTCTGGGAATGGGTTCAGATATTGGAAGGGTTCAGATATTGAAAGGGAGGGGCTTGTGACTGAGGACTTTGGGATGGCTGGTGTTGGTGAAGATGTGAGGGTGGGGATTGCAGGACTTGGTGTGGGTTTCTGTTGGCAGGGTTTTCGGTTGTCTATGGGGTAGGGCTTGGATGTGTTCGATGGAGGGGCTGGTTGCAACAGGAAGGTTTGGGTTGGGTTGAGTTGGGGTCGGCAGGATGTAATGGATTCTTGGATGGTTCAGTGATTGGGTTTTTGGATTTTGGTGCTTATGGTTCGGCCACTGTGATTGTGATTTGGAGAAAGAGATTCGACTTATGGATGGATGGTGGGTGGAAAAGGTTCGGTGGACAGGATGATGATGAACGGAGGAGGATGGTTGGATGGAGGGGAATTTTGGGAAGGACAGAGGCTCCTCGGCAATTGCTCTTCAACTCTGATACCAATTGATGGTGCAGCCTTGATCACGATAAAGATCTACACATCTGACAGTGAGATCGAGCCCTAAGACTCAAGCTCTAAGGCCAATTAGATGAGAACTCCCAAAGAACTCACTCACGAGAACACTTCTGGACTTTTATTAAGAATATAACGTACTTACAATAAAGAACTCTCTATTTATAACAGTGGAAAGACTAAATAAGGAAAATCCTAATTACTTCATGATTGCTAAATTACTCTAATTAATCTCTAACAGAATCAAATCAAATATTATCTTAACAAATTTAAACCAATCTAATTAGGGAAAACGCTTAATGGGAACGACTCCTTGGTGGGGTCCACTAGGGGCCCTCTTCTTCTTGGGTCTTACTGCATCAATTGCCATGACCCACCTTGTCATGGTCTTGGTCCAAAACAGTCCAATTACAACATCAATGTTCAGTCCAATAGTATTAAGTCCATTCCCATTCATAAATGGTTCACAACACCACAATAACAGTTCTTTTCGTTCTAAGTTATCATTTTTATCCATTCTTAGGTCATATGATGGCCCGCCTAGCCACAGACACGGGTAAATGATCACCAATCCATGGGTAAATGATCACCAATCCATAAATCCAGGTCACCACTAGGAAATCCTAAGTTCAGGTCTTCCAATTTCCATTTAATTAACAGGTATAAGCAATGAGTAACAAGAGTGAACACTGATGAATCTAGTATAACAAATCCCTAAAACCAAGCCAATCAATGGGAAATAGCAAAGGTAATGGCCCCCTTTTTAGGTCCAGGTCCATGTCAGTCAATTCAATTCCTAAATGATGTTTCAGATGCCTAGGAAATGTATTTTGGTGCTCCTGAAGTTACGAGCATCTTCGACAACGTTTAAAGATTTAATCGAAATCCAAATCAATACACTAGACCTTACTTTAGTGGCCCCCATGGGTCAAGGTTGAGCCAAACCCTTAACTCATGCTTGGCACATCAATAGAAGTCCATTTGGATGGTCAATGGGCCCCATAACAGATCGAAACATCAAAACTGTAAAAACTGGAATTCACAATATGCAGTGTATCCGGTTGACATCCTCCAAGGGTGGTCGATCGGGTACACTGGGAAAGTCAGGATTCTGACTCCCAGGTCGACATCCAGTGTAGTGTGTCCGGTCGACATCATGGCCTGGATGTCGAACGAGCAAATAGAAATTCCTGGGCAACCACCTGGCAGGCTTGTGGTTTCTGAAATTCTATTGTGTCCGGTCAACATCATCGCCTAGATGTGAACCGGGTACACAGATTTCCAGATTTCTGCACTTTTCCCTATTATTATAATTACAATTTCCATCAAAATCACCTCCAATCTCATCCATTCATCATGGAATCATACACAAGCATAAAAAACACTCCATCCATTCCAAATCTATCACCAATTGGGCCATTGATCTTCCAAATGAGAGATCTCATCCATCAATGGCCCAAAATACATGAAAATAAGCTCAAAGGTAGATCTAAGCAATCAAACACCCAATTGAACTGAATTTACAAAATCAATTGAAAAGAAACATCCGTTCGATGTTAAATAAGTATATTGTATTTGCCTCTACTCCAAATGCAATGAAAATGGCTAAAATAAGAGAAATCCAAGCTCTAAGATAGAAATCCAAGCTTCCAAGGTCTCTAAGCTCTCAATCAATCCCAAAATACAGATCTAATGAGATCTATAACACCTAATACCATTTCCACAAGAGAATTGTAGTAAGGAATGGTAATTCTAGACAGAGAAAGGGGAATTATATATGGAATTGAGTTGAGGAAAGAGGATTACCTTGAATTGTAGAGAAAGGAGAGATCTATAAGATGAGAGAAATCCTTAAGCAAGATAATAGCTGAAGCTTGTAGAGATCATCTTCTTCTTCTAGCTAGGAACCTTAGATCTAGGGTTTTTAGATAGAGGAAGGGAGGGAATTCTTGGAGGGAATTGAGGGAATTGGAGGGAAAATGAGAGGAGAGAAAGAGAGGGAGAGATCGTTTGAAATGGCTGGGGGAGAGTTTCTTTTATAGTTTTTGTGATGGAAAGGAGATGTCCTTAGTACCCTTTCTTGGTTAGTTGAAAATTGGGATAAGTACATAGGCTTTTGGGTCATTTTAAGTGAAGTTGGAATATTCTCATGTGAAAACCCCTCCTACTACTAACTACTGGCAAGGGCCTCTAACTAACTCCTAAAAGTCTATAAAATACAAAAAGGTACTAGTTCCTAGAAAATAGGCTAAAACCCTAGGAAATTACCTATCTACCCTTATTAATCCCTATTAAGTAGTATAATTAGATATAGAATACTATAATTAACACAATTAAAATATAAGTGCGGGTCCACAAGGAGTGGGGCCTCACAATAGCCGTATTGCGGTAAAGGATCGTTGTGGATCCTCATGCTTGGGGTTTCTTGTTGCTCATTTTGGGTTTGTGTGATGGGTTTGATGGGCTTCCCAGTCAATAAAGTTGTAATCATTCATGTCATAGATTATGTCCCTAAGCATGCAGTTGTTATCAAGGTCATGCCCAGGGTACCTTATGGGAGACGGAGAAATAAAAAAGGCCTAGATGCCTAGCATCTTCCTCTTTTGGAAAGCGGAGTGCATTTTTAAAAAAAATTGTAACAACAATTATATAAGATGAAAAGCTTACAAAGAGAATCCACACCCTATGACGAAGAAATGGGCACAACAATGGTATAAAAGAGATATACCAAAGAAACTAAAAAATCACATGGTGAAAACTACCAAATCCAAGGTCCTCTTAGTTGTAAACCTATATCTTCTTAGATAGAGGATTTTATGCCAAAAATACCAAACAAATGTGAGAGTAAGAAATAGAATAAGAAATGGAACAAGAGGGAATTTGGGAAAGCAATAGAAGAGTTGTTCAACCCATATAGTCGTCCCTTGTTATGATGTTATTTCATTATTTTTGGTAATTACAAAAAAGCACCTCAGGTTAATAGTATCTACATAAAATCCCATGGCTCACTACAAATTATAAATAGGTCCTATTCTTGACTCACCACACTTTCTACCCCTTCTTTCGCCTAAGCGCCTACAAGGCTATTTGCCGATTGCCTAACACGGTGAAATACTACTTTGATTGAGGAGAAAATGGACTTGATCTCTTTGAAATAAAAGTGAAATCCCCAATGGTTTCTTTGTAGAAGAAGACGCCCAAGAGATAGCATTGAGCAAATTGCTTTCCACAATTAAAGAAGACTGAAAGGGTGCTGCAACAAACAGCTGAAGAAATTCAAGAATAGCTATATCTTCTGGCTTGTTAGATTCCGTAATCTCAATGTTCTTGGAGAGCATAAAAAAAACAACCCCCAAAACCGATATAATACGGCATCACTTTGCAGTTCGCTGTCATCGCGGTCCATTGTGGATCGAAACTTTTTTATCCAAAAAAAATGTAAAAATATCCAAAAATTCTAAAATATTGTAAAATTCAAGAAAACGAGGTTTGTTTCCATGAGTAAATGTTATAAAGCAAAATATTGGGCTCCCTAAGGCACAACATCCTGTATCACTTCCTTATTTGAAACTGTATGAAGTTTGTTCTGTATTAAATAGATATTTATAAACTTAGAGGGAAATATTTATGTGCATACAGTGGACCAAATCTTGCTAAATTGGAAAGAAGTTGCTGGGTTAAATGTCGGGTTGTAATGTCTTTTCTTGGTTTCTGTTTCCTTGTTTTTCCTTCTTTGGTGGTGTCCCTTGTTCGCCTGGTTTCCTGGTTTCCTTTGGGTTTTCAGTTTGTCAGTATAGTTCTCTTGTACTGCTTGCTTTTCTTTAATGAAAGTAGCCATTAAAAAAAAAATATTCATATGCATACGCCCCTCTCCGTATTACGGTGGGGCTACATAGTGGGGCCGCCTTTATGATCCATCTGAGTCATCCACACACATGTGACCCCCAAAATTACACTGAATCCGTTGGGCTCTCTACGATCCCAATGGACTGGACTGTCGGATTGAGGGTCAATTTTTTATTTTATTTTATTTAGTATAAAGTCGTTAAACTTGTGGGCCTTGATGAAGGGGTTAGAGGCTTGGGATAGGCCTTAAACTTGATATCTGAGCCCATCCAAGATGCCTCTTTCCATCCCCTAGTCATGTGATCAATGGGGCCCTAGGTGGGGCCCACCTCAAGTTGTTCCTCTTCGTAATACGGTGAGGGATTTATGCATATGAATATTTCCTATGCTTAAATAAGTTGAAATAACACAAATTTTTATAGAATGCAACCATAATCATGACCTATCTATTGGTGTTAAACCCAAGAAAGTAGTACTCAATCATTTGTGAATTTCAAGGACATTAAGTTGAGTTGCTTGGTTTTATCGCAGAGAAATCTGTCAAAATCTTGTGATTCGGTTGAGTTTTGGTGGAAAGAATGGTTGGGGGAGCTTAAGAAGCCCGTCACCTTGCCATGGTTGTGTTTGGAAAGTAAAAATGGAAGAGGGGGAAAAATAGGGTTTTAAGGAAAAGTGGGTTATTGGCCGATATTTTCAAAATATGAGCTGATATATCGGTCCGAAGTGATATTTTGAAAATATCAGCTGATGACGACTAATATTTTTGGCAATATTTTTTTGTGATACCGATTATGCAAAATATCATCGCTGTACCTACCGATATAGGTTCATATCGATATTTTGAACTGTGTCTGCTCCACCAACATTAAACTTAAAGAGATGTTCCATTGGAAGAGTCCATTGAATCAAATCGATATAGGCATCTTAGTCTCCCATTGCACAAAGAGGCTTCCCAATTATTAAGTAAACCATCTATCATTTTAGGGAATCAAAATCCTCCTTGAAAGAGACCCACTTGGGTATAAGCTATACACCAAATAAAGCATCCTTTTGCACCAGAGTTCCTTCGAAAACTGTAGAGTTCCTTTCTTTCCAAACGGACCAAAGAATGGAAAAAGGAATAGTCTTCCATGAAACTAAACCATTCCCCGAGAAAGAGGACATCCTCTTCACCTCACGTACTTGAGAAATATGTTGGGGAACACCAAAGAACCTCACATCAAGATAACACCTGTTTCAGCACAAAGCATGAGAAATCACAATGTAAGATTAGATAAACTATTGTCTCCATATCCTTGCCGCAAAGCACACGTATCGGAAATGGATTTTGCCCCCAAGCCTCTCCTCCTAAGATTGTTTGTCGTAGATAGCGTTAGAGCCATGATTCTCTTTTGTGTGTGTTGTGTTTGGGGTGGGGGTGGTTAATTTTTCTAACAAGAAATTCGAAAAAGAATTTTAGAAAACATCTTAACATAATGTCGAAATTTTGATATCATGTGTAAAATCCAATTTAACCAATAAATAGTTATTGGGTTATTTCTCAAAGATGATAAAAATGATAAATTTGTATCTCCACATCGAACAACATATAGTAATGGGTCTAGAAGATTAGAGAAGAATTAGAAAGGGACATTCTACTTGCACACAGAAAAAAGCTCTTCACACAAATTTTTAATAAATTTTTTCTGCCTAAACTACCCTCCTCCCTTCCCCCTTTACCCTTGTCCTTCTCCCTCTCCCCCTCTCTCTCCCCTCCTCCCTTCCCCTCCCCCACTTCCCAGTCAGCCCACCCACGCCTCGTACCCAGCCCCTTCCCCCTTCCACCCTCCTCCCCCTACCCAGCCCAGTCACCCCAATCCCTCTCGTGGAGAAGTAGAAGGGGAAAGAGAAAAAGAAGAAAGAAAGAAAGAAGAGAGATAGAGATAAAGAGAATGATATGGGTAGGGGGGGCCTGATTCACATGGCAGCAAGGGGATGGGATAGAGAGAAAAAGAAAGAAAGAGAGAAACAAAGAGAGGGAAAATGGGGGAAATAGAGAGAGAAGTGGACAGCTTGGTGGTGGCCGGCGGTGGTGCTGCTGGTCGCCGATGGTGACGGTGAAGGCGCGGTGACATGGGATAGCAAGGGGGAGTGAGAGAGGAAGGATGAGAAAGGGGACAATGAGCAAGAGATGGGGTGGCAGTGAAGTGGAGAGGAAGAAGGGGGGGTCGGGTGGCGGCGATGGCAGTCGACGGAGACGAGGGTGGTGGCAGTGGCAGTTGATGGTGATGGTGTCCGGTGGCAGCGGGAGGCGTGAAAAAGAAGAAGGGAGAGAGAGGGAGAGGGAGAGAATATGGGGAGGGAGTAAGAGGCCGGGGTTGCTGTTGCGGCCTCCCTCCCAGTCGGCGACTGGGAGTGGGGGAGGGGAGAGGGAGGAGGGTGGAAGGGGGAAGGGGGAAGTGGGAAGGGTAGTTTAGGTAATGTTTTTTTTTTTTTTTTTTTTAAAATTGTGTTAAGAGTTTTTTCTTATGTGCCAGTAGAATGTCCCATTAGAAATTGCATGATTTTAGCATATTTACTTCTAAGCACATGGTCACAGAGCTTCTCCAAATTCAGCAGTGAACCCTTCCAACAGACTGCTTGGGAGTTCCTCTATTCCTTGGTAGCAGTCGCCACTCATACTTCACTAAACTTTTGGATATAGCCAGAACTAGACTAGTAGGCTGGAAGACCAAACTTCTCTCCTTTGTTGGAAGGCTCATTTTGGTGAAGCACGTTCTCAGTTCCATTCCTTTGCACACAGCCCTGGTCATCCCTCTCCCTTGCAAAACCTGCCTTAAAATTGAAAGGCTGATGCGTAACTTCTTATGGGGTGCAGATCCATCCAAATCCAGGGGCCATTTTGTGAGGTGGGATAAGATTTGCCTTCCAAAGCCCGAGGGTGGTTTAGGTCTAAGATGGCTCAAGGATCTGAATGAAGCCTGCTTGCTCAGGCTAGGCTGGTCTGCGGCTACAGAGACTTCTCTTTGGGCTGATTGGTTTTCTACCAGATATTGCAGAGGTCATCCCATCTGGCATCCTAGCAACCCAAAATATGGCTCCACCATCTGGAAGAAGATAAGAGCTTTTTCTCCTATTCTCCAAAGTAGCAGTAGATGGACAGTAGGGAATGGGGAGTCCATCATCCTTTGGCGTGCCAATTGGATAGATAATGATTCTATCTTTTCCAGGTACCCTCACATTCAGTTCTTGGAGGAGGACCTAGTTTCATATTTAATTTCAGAGACAGAGTGGGTCATTCCAACCTAGCTGCCAGCTTTCCTGCAAGAGCTCCTCTCCAAAGCCACTAGCCAAATTTCTCTAGGTCCATCCCATGCCTCAGAGGCTCAGACTCCCTTTCCTGGAAAAACTCGATAGGGAAGCCGTCCCTTCAAGAAGCTTGGAATCTTCTTAGAACTCCTGGCACTACTAATGGCTGGTCTAGCTTGATTTGGAACAATATGGTTAATCCAAGACTGGCCTGCCTCAGCGGGCGCTTAATGCATAGGAGCACCCCCACTAAAGAATGGGCCAAACGGAAAGGTCCCTGCCTTCAAGATGTCACAACTGTTTCTCAGATGAAGAATCCGACCTGCACTTATTCTTCTCTTGCCCTTTAGCTCAGAAGCTCTGGCGTTGGCTCCTCAGCTTTTGTGTTGTCAGGCTTCCTTCTCCAATCTCAGCATCCTCCATCTAGTATTCCATTGCCAAGGCTGGAGAAGGCCCTGGAAGGAATTGTGCAGCAACCATCTTCCTCCATGCCATCTTCGTCCTCTGGCAGCTCTGAAATGATTCTAAGCACAACAGCAGAGTGCCTTCTCTGGAGCGAGCCCAAGCAGTCCTATTGGATCGCCTGAAGTGTATGGCAATTTCTGTTACAGGTCGGAACTCTACTCTTCCATCACATCCCATTCTGCTAGTGGTAAGGGATTCTCTATAAGTCTGTAGTAAATAGAAGTTTTGCCGTGGGGTGCTTTTTCTCTAGGCTGTGAAGTCGGGTGTTTTGGTAGTGTAGTGTTGTGTGCTGAGGTCAGTGATCGGTGGTTTTCTGCTGAGTAGTGTGGTGAAGTGTTGAGCTTCTGTCTTCTTTAGTTGTGTAGTGCTCGAAGGCTCCTAGTGCTTCCATTCTGTGCTGTGCAGAGTGGTTCTTAGCTCAGTGCTGTGCTTGGTGGTGTTGTATTTTTCTTCTGTTTCCTTCTTGGTATAGTGCCCCTTAGCAGTGTCCTTCTGCTTGTTTGGGTTGGCTTCTTAGCCTCTTTTGTAGCCTTTTGCGAAGTGGGGTTGGCTCTTTTTGTAAGCCTCCCCTCTTGTTCTTTTTTTTTTTTACTCTGTTTTTTGGGGGCACATTGCCCTTTCTCCCTTTCTTTTTAATACAATTTTTACCTTGTAGCAAAAAAAAAAAAAAAAAAAAAAAAAAAGAAAAAGAAACCTTCTAAGCACATGATTATAGTTACAAAATATTAAATTAATTTATTCTCTTGAACTTCATATTATGGGGTTGATGTTCATGGAAAAAAATCTTGATCTTTGGTCCATTGTTCAGAGCTTAAATCCTTCATTATTTTGAAAAATGCTAAGGATGACGGAACCTTTGCGTATATAATTAGTGTAGACAGTGGTGGACCTTGGATTTTCGTTGAGAGGTGTGGAGCCTAAAAGATAGTTTGGTTTTGTGGGCAAACCGAGGATTTTCATATGGATTTTGAGGGTGGACCCACGACTTTTATTGAATTTTTTTGTAGTGGACCCAGAATTGTTATATAGTTTTTGGAAGCGCACTACAGTTTGACGGGTGCAACCGCAAGTGGCAGAGCCAGGGATTTCTTCTAGGAGGGGCAAGCAATAGTCGACTGATAGTGGCAAAGCCAAATTCTTTTCTAGAGGCGACCAAATATTATTCTTAATTTTATTGATTTTTTTTACTTATTATTAAAAAATTAATTTATATATTTTTGCAGAGCTTTTTTTCTTTTGTACAAATATCTAAAGAAAAGATTCTAAATTTGAAAATAACTCAATATTTTTGAAGACAGAATTTTTTGAACTTTGAGGACAATTTAAATGCAAAAATAATAGAGCTAAGTAGCTGACCATAATGATCCTAACCATTCAAAATAGTAATTACTCCTTGTTTTATAACTAAGGGTTGTATCTCACTGTAATAAAAGTCGGGCCTATACAGGACTGTTCACATCTAAGCCAAACTACCCATAATTATTTAGTGAAATATCTTGATTGGTTACTTGTCATCATTTAATGGGCCTATATAGGACTGTTCACAGCTAGACCAAACTACCCGTACTTATTTAGGGCACGTTTGGTAACGAGCAAGGAATCCTCTCTTCGGAGGAATTTTTGGATCCATGGAATTAGACTTTCTTCGATGAGGATTTATGAGAGAGCGAATTCATCACATTCCACGTTTGGTAAGCATGAAGGAATCATCAATGAATCCTTCAGATCCATGTTCGGTAACGAGAGAGGAATCCACAAAAAAAAAAAAAAAAAAAAAAAAAAAAAAGGAAAAAGAAAAAAAAGACATTCCTTATCTTTTGGAAAACTAAGATAGAGAGTATTCTTTAGACATGATAGTTCTCTTTTTCACACCTTGAAATTTAATTGATTCAATCTTGAAATTTATGTTACTTTCTATCCTATGCAATAATTTGCCACCGAGCTCTTTCCAAGCCTGTGATGGATAATCATGGGACATAGATTCCTTCTCCACATGTTTATGAACTCAATGAAAAAATATGCATGCCACTATGTCAGTCTTTCAGAAAAAAAAAAAAAAAAAAACAGATCTTTTTTGGAACTTTTGACTGTAAATGATGTGATCAGAGAATAAACAACTAGATGACAATAAACTAGACCCATTGGTCTGTTACTGATAGTAAGGGTGTAAGTTTTAGTTTTTGCGGCAAGGGGTCTTACAATACTACAATTACAAACAATAATAAAGAAAGTTCAGAAGAGGTTTATGTAAGTGGCTGCTGAATACAGATAACACGCCCAAAATGGAGTTGGAAAATCCTAGTTTTACCAATAGTATTGGCTGCTGAATATAGTTAACAGCAGAGTTGGAAAATCCTAGTTTTATCACAAAATAGAGATAGAGTCATTGAAAGCATACACTCAAAATGTTAATGTAAGTGGCTGCTGAATACAGTTAACACGCCCAACAACACAGTGCTTGTAATTAGAACAATGAAACATCAAAAGAAGACAACAAATATATCATCAATATCATAGAATCAATGTAAAACAATCAAAATCACCCCAGAGAAACACATGCAGATCCAAATTTTCATGTTGGGTGCAATCATTTTAAAGATTTACATATTTCTTCCATATCAATTCAAACAAGGCTTCTTGAATTTATTTCATGTTGGGGATGTGGCAACAACACCCACATGAGCAGGTAGCATGGTATTTAACAGCTGGTGAGTTAACTGAATCCAAAAACCAGAATGGCGAGTTCTGATTGATCCGTCAACCCAGCCTGAATCCGAGTGAGTAATTCATTATATGGCTGTAGGAGTTGACCCTTTTTCATTTAGATTGAGTATGGGGTTTGGTTTCCTTAAGTTCAAATCCTAATTTCAACCATTGTGTAATCTAGATACAATACAGTCAGATTCGTAAAGTTCACAGGCTTAGAAACTCGAATCCAGCAATTTCTCAGCACCAGGGAAATCAATGTTTCACAATTCAATATCCAAGAAGGCAACTCGTATGAATCGTTTATACAAGGGAACGAGAAATCAAGTTCTTGAATGCCTTTTCTCATCGCAAAATGAAGCCAGGCATCCACGTGAGAAACATACTCTCTGTTAAAGGGAAACCACGAGAGTCGAAACTTGTGGATGTTTGGGGAGGAGTTGACAAGAAGAGCTCGGTCTACAAAGCTAACAAAATAGCCTTCATCATCAAAGTTTGCAGGGTAGTTGAAGTGGAGAGTGGGAACCGAAGTGGAGAGATCTCTCCACCTGCTTGACAAAACTCCTAAAAGAATCACATGTTTAGTGTCTAAGAAGGAGAGGATGTGGTGTATGAGATGGTCTGGTAAAGAGCTGAGACGATCAACCTCCATCTTTTTTGCTGATTGAAATTATCTGTTGGAAATCCCTTGTGCCCTCTTCTTCAAATTTTGAAATTCCATCTTGAACTTTGTTTCTTCAAATCTTCAACTCTCTCTCTCTCTCAATCTTGAAGTTCCCTGAACTCACTTTCCCTTTCTTTCTTGAAAATGTCGCTGGAGCTCGAGCCCTCATATCTTCAACCCCCAAAAGTGGCAGGCGATCTATAGAGATGAAGAAAAGACTTCCCAAAACCGTGCTCATGGCAACAAAGATCAAAGATGAACCTCCCAAGAGCTCGGATACCCAGCTGGAATTCTGAGGAAGAGAAGCAGAGATCTCAGCTGATTACTGCAGAAAGGCTTAGAAGTTTTACCCAGAGAAAAAGAGAGGAATTCCTGGAGCAAGGAGGCTATGGTTGAGGTTGATTGAGCAGGGAGGCTGCAGTTGACACTAATCGAGCAGAGAGGTTGAGGTCAGATAGGTTTAGGTCGATCGTCTTCTGTAATGGAGCTAGGGCACGATGGATTTTCCTCTCCAAAGAATGCTGCTTTTATACTACCCCTTTTCAATTGACGTTTTATCCTTTCCGATGGGGGATGGTCGGACCGAAGGAATCCCCTCAGTACATTTTCAAAATCAACGCAGAGGAAAAATTGATGCGAGGAAAATTTCCCAAACGTGGGTATTCCTCGATTTCGAAGAAAAGCAGAGAGGAATCCTTGGCAGGGATGGTTACCAAACATGCTGTTAATGAAAGTATCTTGATTGGTTACTTGTCATCATTTAATGGGCCTATATAGGACTGTTCACAGCTAGACCAAATTACCCATACTTATTTAATGAAAATATCTTGATTGGTTACTTTTCATTATTTAATGGGCCATAATTCCTATGGTAGACATAGATGGTTGATTGGTTACTTGTCATCATATAACCAACACCGAAAAGGAGGCTGAAGAAATGCATATTCCAAATCCTCCCATTCTACTCACCAATACTAAATCTTTGCATCATGTAATCCACAAAGTTCCATTCCACATGGTCATAAGCTTTCTCCTGTAGAAGATAGTGTGGCTTAGGCCCAGGCCTAGCCCAATAAGGCTATTGTACAGACTCACACACGTGGGATCTAGGATAGATCTTATATAGCTGATTCTTCTCAATTAGGAGATATTCTTTCATTCATTTTACGATTCTAATTTTGTATTCATGCCATGTATAGAGCCTTGATTAAGGCACATAGAGATTGTAGATACAAGGTCGATCCTCAATGGAGACACGACATTCACTGCAATTATTTTTCTTCTTCTTCCATGCATTCTATGCATTCTATCATGGTATCAGAGCTGTGATTGTGATCAATCCTTCATCCCTCATTGATCAAATCCCTCCTCCTCTTATTGGCGTGCATCCTCTCTTATTCTTTACTGCTACTATTGCTGCTTAATAGTCTCTGACGTGCCTCTGATCAGTTGTGGCCCACCACTGATCGACTTCGGATCACCAAGCAACCTCCACAGTTGGGATCACCGGTCCTTAAGGAGTATTCTAAGGATTTTTCTAGATTTTTTTCTCACCATCTGAGGTAGGTTTCATTCCCTTCTTCCTCTGTCGATTTGGATATTCTTGTATCAGATAGATTTCATCACAACCATCCAGATTTGTGGATCTGTATCCAATCCTCATCAACCTTGGACTAGAGGAAGTACTTTTGGACTCCTTCTAGAGATTCAACCCTGATATGTGATTAGATCATTTTGTGGGGCCCACGCACAGATCCTGCCTCCACAATCAAGCTCGCCTGGGTGTTTTTATTGCACTATTTGTGCTGTCTGCTGCTGGATTGCTCTTCGGACACCTCATCTGCCATATTAGCAGATTTCTAGCATATTTCTAACAGGTTCTAGTAGATTAAAACAGTTTAAAATAGATTTTTTTTGCTGTATTACCAGACTTCATCCATTCTGCCTTCTGCTTCTCGTCTGATTAGCTGTTTTATTTCTGGTTTGTGAACTGTTCTCTTCTTTGAATTACTTTGCAAATGGACAAGTATGATGTTATCCCTGTTAAATTTAACGGGCAGAATTATATGTCCTGGTCCTTTTATTTAAAGAACTTTGTTGAAGGACAAGGCCTTTTTGGTTCTCTTGATGGGTCTATCACTAAGCCACAGATTACAAGTGCCACTGACTCCAAAAGCTTAGCCACCTGGTCCAAAGAGAATGCTAAAGTGATCACTTGGATCCTTAACGCCATTGATACATCTCTGGCTGTGGCTCTTCAAGCATACACTACCGCAGCTGACATGTGGGCTCATCTCAAGAAAGTCTATCATCAAACCAATAAGGCCCGGAAGTTTCACTTGGATAGTGAAATTGCAAAATATGCTGAAGGGGATAAAACTGTGCAGGAATATTTTAATGGTTTCCTCACATTATGGACTGAATGAGACTCAATGTTGATCCAAACAGTCTCTTCGGGGTTTCTATCCGAGGCTCTCAAGTTGCAAGAAGAAACTCACATTAGTCAGTTTCTTATGAATCTACACCCCGAATTTGAGTATGGTCGGTCGGCTCTCATGAATAGAGAAAATTCTGCTAATCTTGATACCTGCTTTCAAGAGGTCCTTCGCGAAGAACTTCGTCTCACTTCCCAGCGTACTATTCTGGAGGAACCCAAAGCCTTCCTCGCTCCTCTTCCTGCTAACTCGGCTCTTTTGGCAACCCCAAATCCGAAGCAGACTCAATGTTTTGAATGCAAAGGCTTAGGTCATATTGCCAAAAATTGCCATAAGAAGTTGGTTTGTAGGTATTGCAAACGGTCCGGTCATCTTATTGATGACTGTCGCAGCCTACAACGACGGAATGAGACACAACCTAAGAAGCCTCCCTCCAATATGCCAAGACAGAACATTCCAGCTGCATTTCAGGCTCAGACACCCTCATCTGATACAAGAAGCACTTCCTCCGGGGCTATATCTATGACTCCTGATAAAATTCAAGAACTGATCCAAAACACAGTTACATCTGCTTATGCGTCTATGGGCTTCTCTGGCGGTCGGTATCAAACTCATTCCTCTATAGCCTTTCCTGCATTCCATTCTTCTGCATCTCTTTCTTCTCCTATCACCTCATCCACATGGTTCTTAGATTCAGGAGCCTCCAATCACATGACATCTGTATAACATACCTTTACAGATTCCCACCCTTACCTTGGGAAAGAGAAAATAACCACTGCTAATGGTGATTAACTACTCATTTCTGGAGTTGGTACCATTACTTTATCTAGTGTCTCTGGTCAATCCATCACCCTTCCCAATGTTTACTTTGTTCCCAAATTATCAGCCAATTTACTTTCTGTAGGACAACTTATTGATGATGGCTATTTTGTTCATTTTTCCTCTTCTGGTTGTGTTATTCAGGGGCGACAAACTGGGAAGGTGATCACGACGGGGAGTAAACATGGACGCCTGTTCTTGCTGGACATTGGACACCATTCCTTCTTTGCTTCTTCTTCTAGTAATTCCAATAAATTGTGGACCCTTTGGCATAAACGTCTTGCTCATGTGAACAATGCGCATTTAATCTCCTTGTTTAAGATTGGTTGTTTGGATACTTCTTTTGATAATAAAATAATGTCTTCTTTCTCTCAATCAAAGTGTGAAACTTGTTGCTTAAGTAAGAGTCATATCTTGCCATTTTCTATTCACACTTCCCGTGCATTGGAATCTTTTGACATTATTCGCACTGATGTTTGGGGAATTGCTCCTACCTTAAGTAGGACCGGCTTTAAGTACTATGTAACCTTTATTGATGACCATTCCCGTTATACTTGGATATATTTCATGCGATTGAAATCTGAAGTGTTTTCGATTTTTCAAAAATTTTATAACATGGTCCAAACACAATTTCAAAAAGCTATCAAGATTCTTAGATCAGATTCTGGTGGAGAATACATATCTCATGATTTTTCTGCTTTCCTTTCTGATAAAGGCATTCTTCACCAGAAATCTTATCCACATACTCCTCAGCAAAATGGAATTGCGGAAAGAAAGAACAGACACATTCTTGAAACTGTTCGTACTCTTTTACTTGTGTCATTAGTTCCTCCAAAATTTTGGTGTGATGCTGCACAGACTGCTGTATATCTTATCAATCGTCTTCCTAGTTCTGTTCTAGGACAAACTACTCCTTTCGGAGTTCTCTTTGGTCATTCCCCTTCATACTCTCACTTGCGTGTGTTTGGCTGCTTGTGCTTTGTTCACCTTCCACCTACTGAGCGCACTAAATTATCACAACAGGCTGCCAAGTGTATTTTTTTTTGCTACAGTGATGAACACAAAGGATATTTGTGTTATGATCATTTCGAAAAACGCATGCGAATATCTCGTAATGTGATTTTCTTGGAACAAGTTCCATTCTTTTCCTTACAATTAGACGGTCATCCTATTGCTGTGTCCTATATGCCACAATTCCCGAAGTCTGCTTCTCCAACTTTTCCCAAAGTCTATGTCCGGCGTAACACGGTTCCTATGGCGACTCCCTCTCCTGCTCATCTCCCAGAGCCGCCTCCTGAACCTTCAGGTAATACCATTTCTTCTGATAGCATCATCTCTCTTCGATGCTCTAGTCGTCCTTCTGTTGCTCCTAATCGCTATGGTTTTCCTGCTCTTTTTACCTCGGATAGTGCTCCTGTACCTACCTCGTATTCACAGGCCTCAAAGATTGCTTACTGGCAGGATGCTATGAATGAGGAATTGCTTGCTCTTGAAGCAAACCACACGTGGGATCTGGTACCGGCCCCTGATGGAGCATCTGTGATTGGCAGTAAATGGATATACTCCGTCAAAGTACACACTCTGATGGAAGTCTTGATCGCTATAAAGCCAGATTGGTTGCGCAGGGTTATAAACAGGAATATGGAATTGACTATGAGGAAACAGTTGCCCCAGTGGCTAAAATGACTACTGTTCGTACTCTTCTTTGTATTGCTGCAGCCCGCCACTGGCCTTTTTGGCAAATGGATGTAAAAAATGCCTTTCTCCATGGGGACTTGCGAGAGACTGTTTACTTAAAACCTCCTCCAGGATATGCTTGTCCTCCAAAGCATGTCTGTAGATTGCGGAAAGCTCTTTATGGACTTGAACAAGCTCCCAGGGCTTGGTTCGATAAATTCCGGGCAGCAATCCTTCAAGCTGGATTTCGTCAGAGTCACTCGGATAGTTCTCTATTTTTGAGATGGACACCAAAGGGCTACACATTCCTTTTAGTCTATGTTGATGATATGATTATCAATGGCAATGATATTGCCGGAATTGCAGATCTCAAACTCCATCTTACTCGCCACTTCCGAATGAAGGATCGTGGTCCTCTCACCTACTTTCTGGGGCTTGAGTTTGTGCGTAACAAATCTGGCATTAGGGTCCATCAGCACAAATATGCTACAAATTTGATCACTTCCGCTAGGCTTCATGATGCTCACACTTTTGATACGCCTATGGAATTAAACAGCAAACTCAATTCAGATGATGGCCCTCCCCTGGATGATCCTTCTGTTTTCTGGCGGATAGTTGGTAGTTTGCTCTACTTAACTATGACTCGGCCGGATATTTCTCATGCAGTTCATACGGTTAGCCAATTTGTTAGCAATCCCCATAAACCTCACCTTGCTGCTGCTTTACACATACTCCGCTATGTTAAAGGCACTCTTCACCATGGTCTCTTCTACCCTTCTGGTACTTCTTTGCACTTATCTGCTTATGCGGACGCCGATTGGGCTGGTTGTCCAGATTCTCGGCGCTCTACTACTGGCTGGTGTATGTTTCTTGGGGACTCTAATTTCATGGAAGTGTAAGAAGCAAATCACTGTGTCGAAGTTTTCTGTTGAGATAGAATATTGGGCAATGTCGTCCGTTAGTGCTGAAATCATCTGGCTACACCGTCTTCTCTGTGAATTCGGTGTTCTTGTTGGTAGTTCTACACCTCTTCATGGTGACAACACCAGTGCTACCAGAATTGCCAACAATCCGGTTTTTCATGAACGGACGAAGCACATTGAGATTGATTGTCACTTCATCCGTCAGCATGTTGTTACTGAGAAGATATCTTTGCCTCATGTCTCTACTCTTAACCAGTTGGTAGATATATTCACTAAGGCTCTTCCCAAAACGCGTCGTCATGATCTTACTTGCAAATTGATGTTTTTTGCATCACCACATCAATTTGAGGGGGAGTGTAGAAGATAGTGTGGCTTAGGCCCAGGCCCAGCCCAATAAGGCTATTGTACAGACTCACACACGTGGGATCTAGGATAGATCATATAGCTGATTCTTCTCAATTAGGAGATATTCTTTCATTCATTTTACGATTCTAATTTTGTATTCATGCCATGTATAGAGCCTTGATTAAGGCACATAGAGATTATAAATACAAGGTCGATCCTCAATGGAGACACGACTTTCACTGCAATTATTTTTCTTCTTCTTCTTCCATGCATTCTATGCATTCTATCATCTCCATATCAATTTTGAAGATAACCCCTGGCTGCTTAGATTGCTTTCTGGAATGAATAAGTTCATTTGCTAGCAACACCCATCAAGCATCCACCTACCTTTTACGGAACCCCCTTGAGAAGTACCTATGATGAGAGGCAAAACAGTCTTCAACCTATTGGCTATTAACAAAAGTGGCTAGCAGTCCATTCACAATTTGATGGGCTTTTTGGATGGATGGTCTGATTTGATGCGATGTGACAATATATTGCAGGATCCTTCTACCTTAGACTCCCTCGTACTTTCACTGCATTTTAGAGTTTAACTTCTCCTGGTGGTACATTTGCTGACACCAGGAAACTAATGCCTTGCCACCTTCCACTACAATCCCCTGTTGCTTCCCCTTTAACTATCTATGGCCATTTCACAGTAGAGGTTTCCACAAAGTAGATCTTGTGGACCACTGGTATTGTAGTAATGTTATTTGATGATAGTTGATATGACATTGCCTGCATATTCCATTTAGATGTGCAATTCCAACATGCATGTACATCAGAAAGATTGTTCCATCAGATGCAAAGTCCCCTGTCAGACAGCTGTGACCTTGTTATTGCAGTTTTCACTTGGCCCAATTAACTATTTCCATGTGTTTTGAAACAGCATTCCTCTTACAGTGGAGTGGTCAACTTCAGCCCCTCATAATATGTTGCTAGCTGGATGCCATGATGGGACGGTAATCACATCAAAACCTTTAATTTCTGTGTTTATTGTATACTGCTTGATTTTAGAGAGAGAGAGAGAGAGAGAGAGAGAGAGAGAGAGAGAGAGAGAGAGAGAGAGAGAGAGATTGAGATTTTCATTTTGTGGTTCTCTGTCATGTGATGATGGGCCATTTGTTAATGTCTTCCCTATTGGCTGATTCCAGCTATCTGGTTGGTGGTCACTGTTGTCAGAATCCTACAATTTGTATCTTGAGTAGCAAGGTAAAAGATTTGTACCTATATAAACAATCCCCATGTATGAGTGAATCGTAGAATTCAGCGTGAATGTTGCGACTTCAGTACTTGCTTTTATTAAATGTTATGATTCAAGCGATTTGTTTGAATGAGAATAGCCATAGCCGAGATCTTTTAAGGACTTCTATGATTTTGTAGAGGTGTTAGAGATTAGTAAGGCAGGAAAGTGACTAGAGCATAGTTGACAATTTCATTTCACACCCAGTTTTGATCTGTCCTCCAAACCGAAATGTTTCGGTCGATTGGGAATTTTAGCGACACATTTCTGAGTTAAGTTTCAGAATGCAGAAAAACAAAACAAAATGATATGTTTGTAGAAAATATTTTTTAATATTAAACTTTAAAAATAACATAGAAATTATGCACTTTTAATTTATTCTACTAAATCAATAGTGCCAAAGGCAGATGCTCTTGCTAAAGAGGGAGTGTTACGCTCTTCTATTTTGTTTGATGTCTAGTGTTTTCTTTGTTTTCCTTTTCAGTCTGCGTTTTCACTAAGTTTCTTTGGATTCTTTATTTGTATACTTTGTTCTTTTTTGTAAAAATAAAATTTACTGTTATAGAAAAAAAAAGTGCAATATGTTATTTCTACATGCAAAATGAGTTATTTTAGTGGTTTAGATCTTCCGTGCCTGGGCCTTTTAGAGGGTGTCAGTAAAAATGACAAAATATTCTTTTTTTCCTCTCTCTCTCTCTCTCTCTCTCTCTCTCTCTCTCTCTCTCTCTCTGTGCCGATACCTGAAATTTCAGCTGAGATCTGAGATTTAACCCAAAATAGTCCGGACCATTCTCTGATGTACAATATAGCATGTTGACACTTCTGAACTTTCGTCTTCTCTGGATGCTAGTACTTCTCGAAGGTACCGTTGTAAGTTGTAACTGTACAACCCTATGGCTTTGTTACTTTTGATCACTTTTTTCTAGGTTAAAAGCCTTTTCTTGCAGCCATACATTCCCGTTGTTATTATTATTATTATTACTATTATTTTGATCAATAAAAAAAACTTAATTAGAAAGAGAATATTACAAAGAAAACAGATCAAAGAAAGCAAAAACAAAGGGTCCAACAACATTGAACCTCACCCAACTCCTAATTACGCAACACCACCTGACCACGGAGACATCCTGTCAACCCATTGTTTGGCTAAAACATCTACAATAGAATTTGCTGATCTAACCTCATGATGGAAAGCAACATTAATGTTAGAGACAAGCTCCCTAATTTCATTAGAGTAGAACATAAGAAGAACCTCACCCTTATTATGCTAGCCACTCCACCAATTCTGGCTGGCCCTTGCTTACACCTCAAAGCTCTATATCTATGTTGAATTTCAAAGCTCCAATAGGAGGGGGAGACCAAGGAACATATTTCCTCACCTTAAATTGGCCTGGACCCCATACATGCGTCATAATTAAAAAAAAAATATATCATTATGGTTGAAATATGAAAACTCCTTTCTAACCAAAGCCCATTTCGCGAACTTTAAGCTGAGCCTTGAAATCAACTCTATTGACGAAGAAGAAGAGCCCCTAAAGATATGTCATTCCTCTCCCTCCAAATATACCACAAAATGGAAAACAAGATAATCCTCCATAAAACACGCCGACATCCAACAAAACATCCACCCAACCACGCCTCTGCAGTGTTTCCAGGGCAACACCAAGCAGGGCCGAACGTCCCAATAAAGTTACTTCAAACAATGAATGCCACCTTACAATGAAGAAAGAGATGGTTAACTTACTCCTCTTTGCCACACATCACAAACGTTTGCTATATTGTTTGAGGTTGGCCCTCTTCTCCTTCTAGATTATTTGCTTTGGATATCTTCCCCGCAACTACTAAATACCAAAAAGCCTTGACCCAAAGACGAACTAGCTCCAACTAAAGAAAGGGAAGAGTCTCAACAAGGCCGAGTAGAAAGCTTTTGCCAAAAACAACTCGAATATGGAAGGCTTCCGAATTTGAGAGTCCTTAAAATCCCTGAAAACAAAAACATTAGAAAGAATACTCAACAACTCTGGTAAACAGGGCCAAGATTGGGCCACCACCCCCACTTGTCCTCACCTTATTTAAGAGCAATCAAACTCCTCCAAAGCGCCTCCTTTTCCTTCCCCAACCTTGACCACGGTTTAGCCGACAAGGCCCAATTCTTAATATCAAAGCTACCTGATGCAGGCCCTAGGATTAGGTCTTGCATGGGAAGTGCGAAAAGGACAATGAGTGCCGAAGCACGTGTCCAAAGACACAATAAATCTCCGTAGAGACTATAAACGAGGACGCACCTCAATGGGAAAACCCAATTTCATTAGTCAACTCTCCTTGAAATAATTCTCTACAATGCCATATAAATAGAAAACCACAAGTTAAGCCCTAAGAAACCTAATTAAAATTGGAAACCAAATAAATAGGAAACCTAATCCTAAATACCACTCATCAAATAAAACTATTAAGTAATATCAATTAAATAAATAGGAAGTCCTAAATCTACTTGGGCCCCACACATGTGGCCATGAGGTCTACGTTGGATCATTCTCCCCCGCTTGAAAAGAACTCGACCCCGAGTTCGGAAAATGTCGACCCAGATCAAAGATCAATATGACAAACTTTCGATTTGTTGGTCGATCTACAACTTCTGAGCATAGCTTCATGTATAACTTACGGTGATTGCTGTAATTGGAATAGATGCGCGATCGGACCGTTGGATGCTTCAATTGATGAATCTACACCATCAAATCACAATTGATGATAATCCGTCGTTTATCTTCAAAGGTGAAGTCAATGTGGGAAATCTCAACAGTGGGTGTCTTTTCCTTTGCTACTTGTGTATTTTGACCACCATTACGCATAAGAGAAAATTCAAATCCAACTTTAGTTTTGGAATACTCTGTGTTGCTCTTGCTTTTCAGTCTGTAAGTCCTGTACCACTGATTCTTCAACATGAGCTGCTGTTAACTGCAGTGATCGAGACTTTTCGTCGTGAGGCGCAACTTTTCCCAAAGGAGACCAGTTATGCATGTATTCCACATGAATTGCTTCCCAATATGCCTCATGAACAGTTGTACAATCATTCATACTCTCCACTATATTTGGTCTCAAGCCTCTTACAAAACTGATTAAATCATGTTCCTCATCATCTTCTAATCCACACTTGTCTTGGAGCCATGCGAACATATCACCGTAGTCAAGAACAGATAATTCTCCTTGTTTCAAATCAAGAAAGGACCGAAAATAGACTTCATTCTCAGAATACCATATTCCATATTTAGTTGTGCATATTTGATTCTTTGAAGATTAATGTAAAATCTACTGATATGGAATTTCATCTTGATTTGAATGTAAGACTGAACTGACCTGATTTCGTAGATCTGCTTTTCACAAACGCAGCGGAGAAAATGGATTTTAAATCCGACTTCGAATGGAACCAAAATTGGGAAAATAAATCTTAGGAGCTGATCTGGTCAAATTACTTTGGGCCTGGTCAAATCTGCTGGTTGTTATGCTTCTTCCGCGGACTGGTCAGGTCAACCCGAACTGACCTTAATTAATGCTAGGCCCAGAGCCTGTTTGAATGGCCTCCGTTTCCTTTACTTCGATCCAAGTGCCCCAAAGAGGAGAAAAAAGTCAAAACCCTTAACTGCTTCCGTCTCTGCTTGTCAACGAATGAGGGAGAGAGGAGGCTGGATCCACGCAACCGGCGCGACGGCAAGGACGATGTTGGCGGCGCGACGATGATGAAGATGGAGGATACAGTAGTAGGCGGTGATTGTGGTTCTTGCTCGGAGATGGTAATGACGATTCTGGCTGTTGATTGCTGTGGAATGAATAGAGGTGGTGTGGATTGATGGGTTGCCGTCGGCGAGGGAGGGCTGCAAGGAACCAGGTACACTGTAATATCTTTTTGTTACTCCTCTCTTCTCCCTCGATCGCGTCTTTTTCTTTTTCTCTCTTTTTTTTTTTCTCGGGTATGTTGGTGTTGGAGATGGGCTGTAGTTTGTCGTCGGTGGATGAAGTGGGTGGGATGGGATCTGGTTCTGGGATATCTGGGATGGAGGGCTGGTGGTCTCAATCAAGGGATCTGGAAATGGGTTCGAAGATGGGGATTGGGCTGACGGTTTGAAGGGGTTGTGTCTGTGTGTAGGGTTTTGAAGGTTCTGCTGTTTGGGGGAGGTCAGTAGGATGGGAATATGTATTCTGTACAGTGGACTGCTGGTGGTTTTGGGGTTATTGGGGTTATGGCAGACGATGGGAGGTTACGAGAGTTTGGGGATTCCGGAGGGTTTTGGCAGGCCGATGGATTTGGGCTTTAAGGAGGAAGATGGGGCTGGTTCAGTTGGGTGGAAAGTAGTGTTTGGGAATTTTTCTTTTTTTTTTGGATTTGGGGTCGGGGATGTGGAAGATGGAGACTGGGGTTGTTGGTGGAATCAAATGATGGGGCTGGGTTTAGAATGAGGTTTGGATGGCTGGGGAGGGGCGATGGGGTTGAGGGGTTCATTTTGTAGGGGAACGGTGATGGCTGGGATTGATAGTGAAGGTTTTGGTCGTGGGATTATGAACGGAAGGACAAATAGGGGTGATCACGCCGATGATCGGGTATCGTTCGGCTCTAATACCAATTGATGCAGGCCCTAGGATTAGGGCTTGCGTGGAAAGTGCTAAAAGCACAATGGATGCTGAAGCACTTGTCCGAAGACACAATAAATCTCTGCAGAGAGTATAAACGAGGACACACCTCAATGGGAAAACCCAATTTCATTAATCAACTCTCCCGGAAATAATTCTCTATAATGCCATATAAATAGAAAAACACAACTTAAACCCTAAGAAACCTAATTAAAATAGGAAACCAAATAAATAGGAAGCCTAATCATAAATACAACTCTTCAAATAAAACTATTAAGTAATAACAATTAAATAAATAGGAAAAGTCCTAAATCCACTTGGGCCCCACACGTGGCCATGAGGTCTATGCTGCATCACTACCAAGCCTAAACCCCCACCCCATTTAGGTTTGAGCACCTCATTCCAATTCATCACATGTAAATTCTTATGACCTTGACCCTCCCACAAGAAATTCCTCTGCATGTGGTCAATGCTCTCAATCATTGCCTATGGGACTTTGAAAAGCGACATGTCACATAGTGGAAGATTGGTCAAACTAGCTTTAATAAGATTGATTCTCCCACACAAAGACAAGTACTGCTTCTTCCATGTTGACAATTTTCTCTTAAAATTTAGCAATCACTGGATCCCACGACTACTTATATTGCGGCTTTGCTCCTATAGGGAGGCGAAGATAGACAATGGGAAGTAGCCCAAATTTGCACTGAATGATGTATGCCAAAGCTGGAGTGGTCTCCCGTGAACAACCCTGTCCCCATGAATAAACTCTTTGAAATGTTGACCTTTAGACATGAAACCAAGTGGAAACACCTAAGAATTCTCCTGAAAGACAAAATTTATTCCCTCCTAGTTAACCTGAAAATAGTTGTCATTAGTGAATTGTAAACGGGTAATTGCCTCTCCACTCCGACCCATCTCAAAATCCACCAATCATTCCCAGCTCTCTCTCTCTTTGGGCAGAAATTAACTCAAGGCCTCTGCCACGATTGTAAACAAAAGAGGAGAGAGGGGGTCCCCCTGCTGAAAGGAGAGAGGGGGTACCCCTGCTAAAGACCTCTGGATGCTTTGAACAACTTGGATGGAGAGCTATTAACCAAAACAGAAAAAAGAAGTCGTGGAGATGCAGTCGCAGATCCATCTGTGCCAGATTTCTCCAAATCTCAATCTAAGCAGAGTCAACAAAATCCCATTCCACATGTTCATAGGCTTTCTCTAAGTCAATTTTGAAGATCACCCCCGCTTTCTTAATATCACCCCCTCTTTTACTTCTTCCTGGAATCAATGGGTTTAATACTCCATCAAGAATCTACCTACCCGCCACAAAAGGTCCCTTGAAAAGAGCTGATGATGAGAGGAAGAACACACTTCAGACGATTTGCTATATTCTTTGCTAACTATTTATACAAATAGCCCACGAGGCTAATGGGCCTATAGTCCCATAGTTCCATCGGGCTAGGCACTTTATAAATAAGAGTTACAAAGGTTTCATTTATCTTTTTATTAATTTTTTCCCCTAAGATGAAATTCAGAAAGCATACTGGAATTTAAGAAACTCCCAGCCAGCTCTGATAAAAAAGAAATTAAAACCGTCTGGACCTGGAGCCGTCTCTCCACATTCCTCTAAAGCTCTAGATACCTCCTCCTCCTTGAATCTCCTCTCCAACCAACTCCGATCCTCCGTGGAAATTGAGGTCAAAGAGAGGCCCTTGAGTTCTGGGCTAACATTGATGTCACCTGTGTAAAGATTTTTGAAGAACTGCACAACCTCATCCTTAACCTCATGAAGACTCAAATTCTACTGCCTCCTGTGATCCTCCCCATGTAGTTCACCTTGCTTGTCATACTTGCCATATGATGAAAGAATCTACTACTTCTATCACCTTCCTTGAGCCAACTCACTCTAGAATTTTGTCTCCAAGAGATTTCTTCAATGCGGTTGAATTCCTCTCAAATCTTCCTCACAGTATCTTGCCTGACAGCAACTTCCTCAAGGCTCAATTCCGTACATTTATCTTCTTTACGAAGGTCCTCCACAATTTTTGAGAAAACTTCTCCAGATTCGTCCACTCACCCAAAAACCTCTCTATTCCACCTCTAAACATTTTCTTTAAGCAGCCGAAGCTTCTTACAAATTTTGTAGCCAGCGTAGGCTCTCACATCCATTTGATTTCGCCAAGACCGAGCCAACCCTAAGAAGTCTTTATGAAGCCAACACTTTTCAAACCGGAAAGGTCTAGGCCCCAGGCAAGGAGTTTAGATCACAACTTGGTGGGGGTGGCGATTGGAGATCCACCTAGGCCAGGCCATCTGAATAGCCCCTTCAAAGTAATCATCCCACTCTTTGAACAACAAAAATTTGTCTATCCTACTCATTATCGACTGAACCTATTTTTGGACCAAGTGAACTCCACTGAAGTGGCAAGTCAATCAAGACTTTCCTCCATAAGAACTTACTATCTTTGGGATCTGATGCTACACCGCTGCTCAATACCTTAGTAGATCGACTCTATTACATAAGTTGATTCCTAACTTTTATTTCATATCATGACATTAAGTAAGCAGTCCTTATATAACACTGTCTAATGCTCATTGTTTTGTAAATCAGAATTGTATTGCAAATTGTTTATACCCATGAATTGAATCGAATTGTGAATCATATCGCAAATCGTAGGATTCTTTTATTTTTCTAATAAAAATGAAAATTAATTAAAAATTAAAAAGAAAAAGGACAGGAGTAGTTATTCATAATCCATCTAATTTCCCATTTATAGCATTACGCATACAATGATAAATTAGTCTATCATACAATCATATTAAGAACATCATGGCATATATTAGTATACAATAAATGATGTGTAAATAGTTAAATAAGTTTAAGGTATCAACGTATATTTATTATTATAATCTTTAAATTAAAATATAAAGGTTAAAATAAATCCCATACCATCAATCTTATACGGTAGGATATCTCTTGAAGTTAATGAAGTGTTCATGAAAAAAAGACCAAAAAGATTAAAAAAAGGAAAAAGAAGATATCGACAATCCAATGCTTTAATCAAATCATCATCATCATCAAAGCCTTGTCCCAACTATGTTGGGGTTGGCTACACGAATTTTGTTTCTCCATTCCGAATGCTTTAATCAAATACATGTTCTCTATTCATCGCTAAAACCTCCCCAAATCTGCAAAAATTCTTAATACATTTCATTAACTACTCAACAACCTTTTAAAAGTAAAAGCACTAAAAGAAAGAAGGAAAGAAATAAAAGGCTAATGATTATTAATATTAACTTATTATTTGTAGCTATTTTTGCTTTGCTGAATTGCTTGAATCGTAAGATTCAAAGAAATGAGTATGAAATTGTAATATTCACACCTGAATCCTAACATTCATCTGTAAATGTAGATACAAATTGGGATCCGGGATACGAGTCAAAATTATGGATACGAATCGTAGGATTCTAATAACTATGAGAATGCTGTCTTTGTTTTCCAAAGTGGTATGTTCACGTATGGTGACAGTGACACATGCAAATTTCCAATCCTCTCTTTTGCTGTTACATATTTACTGAGGGCAGGAAGTGAAATTGTGAATAAGGAAAGCCAATTATGGCATGGAGCAATCACCTTGGACTAGTTCAAAAGGTTTTAGCAAGACTATACAGTAATCAGACTTAAATGAAGGTTGTTTAACCACTCAGTTTTTCTTAGAAGAACGAATTCTGATGATTACTGCCTTCTGGTTGTGGTATAAACATGACATTGTTCTTGTAGGAAAGGATGGTGAAGGGGTTAGCAGATTAAATACTTGGTATTGAAGGTCTTGGGCCCCTAAGATACTTCTTGGGCATTGAAGTCCCTGGATCATAGAATGGTCTTTTATATCATGAAGAAAATATACTGTTGATCTTTTGACATACACTGGATTAATGGGGTCAAAATTCCCTACTAAAGCAACCTTTTTCCTTAATGAAGAAAAGGTCAGTTCCTCTTGCTGATCTGTGACAGTATCACTGCCTCGTTCAGAAACTGATATGTCTAACCATCATACAGCCAGACATTGAATATGTTGGGAGCATGGCAAGCCGATTGATGCATTCTCCTTATTCTCTCCATCTATAAGTCATTTATCGTTATACAAAGCTGTCCATGGTTTTTAATGGCCGAAGGTCTTTTATATAGGAGTTGTTTCCATCTTGATATCATGGGGGATGTTTCATGCATATTTGGTTGGCTCTTGAATGTGTAGGAATTGTAACAATGGTATTGCGTGAATGTAGTAGGCAATCCAGTCAAATGGAGGAGTTAGAAACAAGCAGTGCGAGCTCATTCCAGTGCTGAATCTGAGTATCCAGATATGGCCCTTCGATGTGTGAATTGTGTGAAATGTTGCGGATGTGATCACTTTGATAATTGATATTTAGAAAATATGCTCCCATGTGTCCCATCATTGTCCATTAAAAAAAAGAGTCCCATCATTGTGACTTTCAGGCAACCATGCATATTGCATCTGATCCTATGTTTATTGAAATGATGAAGCACATGTAGATTGGGTATCATTTTGGGGGGGATAAAGTAGCTGTAGGGTTGGTTTCTGCTCCATTTGTTCTTTTCTCAAGTCTCAAGTCAATCAGCCTACATTCTAACTAAAGCCCCTACTTGGAATTGGGGGTACTGAACAAACTGGTATGGCGATGGGTGATATGGTGTTATACATACCATTCACAGACACACACACAGAAAAAAAGTTTAAATAACCTAACACACAAACAGCACGGGCAACTTTCTGGGAAACTAAAACTTTCCATTCTTATATTTGAGCGGCCCTGTACCTCTTCGACTATCTTTCCAATGAAGCATAATTTTGACATTACTTTAATGAGGCTTTGGAATGTTTTTTAAATATTCAGGTTGCAATGTGGAAGTTCTCGGCAGGCAGTTCCCCTGAAGGTATTGGCATTAACATTAGTAGAAAATTCAATGCATAAGTTTACTGTGGCCATGTCTAGTAGTGGACCTTGGTATTAATGATGTTAGGTAATGTTATAATCTTATGCAGATACAAGGCCATTGCTTTGCTTTACAGCAGATACTGTTCCTATAAGAGCTCTTGCTTGGGCCCCAGATGGAAGGTACGTGGTGCTAGCCCGTAGGTATTGATTTTGTTCATTTTTTTGTTCATTTTTTCCGCCTTATGAGTGGTATATCTTCTTCAATTTAACTAGTAGATTACCATCTATGGGGCAAGACTCCAATGCTACTCTTCCATGAATTACAATTGAAGTGGCTACTCATCCATTGTTCGCCTCTGAGATGCTCCAAGATTCTGGGACCCTTTGTGAATCTGGGGTATTCTTAAAGTCATAAATAACATTCGAGCTTAAGAATGTGATTTTCTTTTAGTCAATTTGGAGTGCTTCCTTAACCATTTAGAGATCAAACTGATTGTATGGTTAAGATCACTTAGCCAGTGTGATTTTCATTTGATCTTCCATCCACCAGAGGTTTTGTGATTTGGATGATGAGAATTTGCATGCATTTAATTATTCAAAAAAAAAAAAAAAAAAATTGCATTCATTTATGCCATAGAAAAATACAGCTGTTCAGTTGCCGCAAAGTTGATAATTGTGGAAGGTCGTTGAGTCTCGTCTCACTTCTATGTACAGGTTTGCTTATCTATGTTACAATTAATGTTTAAATTTGTACCACAGAAGCTTACTTAAGCTTGATTTTTGTGTTTCGCTTTTGAAATATCTTAAAAAGATGAGGAGTTAGGAAATGGTTGTGAAGAATCAACACCACCAGACAAATTTTGATAGAGAATCATTGAAACAAATAAAAGAGTTTTTTTTTTTTTAATTCATGCTGTGCTATGCATGGATATGAATTGTTTCTCTTTATAGATTATTCATACTCTTATTCCTAGATTTCTAATGTAATAAAACTTTTCAAAAATATTTTACTGCTTTTAAATGCCTAAAAACCAAAAAACTGTAGCTACTGTATCCTAATGAAAAATATGCCATACCCTTCTCCCTAAATTATCAAATGGATAATAAATATGAGGGAATAGGAAAATATTGGGATGAATTTGGGTCCCTATCAAACTGATAGGTCATCCCATCTTATGGCATATGTGCAGTCTATTTATGGCAGGTTTACAGTAATTGGTTCCCCTTAATTGGTGTGATTGCTTTATTGGGTGATTCTAATCTTCAGGAGATTATTATATATTGTAATACATCTGTGGTATATTGTACACCGTGGTCCTCTTTGAAAATATATTGTAGTATGGAGCACTGTCTTTAATAGAAATAGCCTATTAATGCAACCAAAGTCACTTTGGACAGCTTGGGACGTGAAAATGACCTCCAATCTGAAAAAAAATTAAAATAAGTAAAATAAAATCAGCTAACAAATCTTTATCAGTATGATATATTCAGGTGCTTAAAGCCAGGCCGCGCATCCTTGTTGTATGCTATATGACGTATCATTTTTATGTCTAAAATCCTTGTCCTTGCTGTGTTGAAGCCATGTTAATTGTTAAGCATCATATTAGGCTTGAAGACCTCTATCATCTGTATCTTTTCTCTTTCACCACCATTCTTTCTCTCTCATGTTCATTTGTCTTTCATTTTAATTTCTCATCATTGTGGAATGAGGATTAAGTAAAATGAATATTCTGTGCATTAGAAATGGCTTCTGCTGTTGTGTATCTGCTTGGCGAAAATGTTTAACTAATTCTCAGAATATAATGGTTATTACTCACTCCTAGATATTTATAAATTTGATAGCTTGGTAGATTCTGCATTTCGGGACATCTCCTTTATTGTTCTAGAAAGTTCTATGATTGTGTTTCTCCATTCTCTTGATCCCCTGTTGGATCTCAGCTGGAAGATTAAAATTGGAGAAAATAGTAATTTAAGTGGCAGAGGCAGAGAAAAAGAAAAATAAGGAAGGGGAAGATTATGGTTTTAGATAAAGGAGCGGAGTTTGAGAAAAAAAAAACAATATAGTTGTCCAACCTAGGGTCGGGTGACCACATTGATACGTTTATATTATTTTTTTATATTTTGCAAGAAACACCGTTGTATTTGATATATTTTTAATCAGTCCCTAAATTTCTGAAAATTACAAACCCCCATTCTTTCACATCTCAGCACGCCCCAGCAAGCTGGTGTGTAGTTATTTACCATGCCTAGTTTGGATGAAGAAACACTACATATCTGCTTTGTGGTAATTGCCTTTGTCGGGTAATCTACAATCTGATTTTGGGTACGCGTGTGCTCTAGCTGGATCTCCTTTGTCACCTTTTCTTTAATGAAATGAAAATCTAGCTTGATATGCTTTTCATGATTTGCTGGATTAGAAGCATAATGTAATGGTGCATTATTATCACAATGAAACGCAATGGCTTTGCTTCCTTCAAGTCCCAGTTCTTTTAGTAAGTTCTTTTACCACAACAATAAGCAGGTTCCCTGAGTCATCGCCTGATACTTGACTTAGAAACTAGATCGCTAACCAGCCGCCTTCTTTCTTGCTTTTCCGTGAGACAAGATTACCACCTATGAGAGCACAATAGCCAATAGTGACTTTCCTGTAAGTCTTGAATCCAGCCCATCTGTAAAAGCTTATATATCTAGGTCACCATGACATGTATAAATTATGTGATGGTCTGGAGATCCTTTTAAATCATTAGAAACGAATATAGCGATCCTGTTCAATCGATGGCTATTCTTGTCTAATCATTACCTGCCTAAGCCCCTTTTTGGCATATCTATTTTTTGATTCTAAAATCTCTAAAGCGGGTAGAGGCTGTGAAAATAGAGGCATTTGTCAGTGATTTCAGCCTCTGCTCACTTTAGAGAAGTAGAGGCAATGCCCTTTAAATCCAAAACCCCAAAAGGATGCACCTGAAAAGTAGAGGCAAAAAATAAGAGATCGGTGAACAGTGATTTCCGCCCCACAATGCCCCAGTCCAGGTTTTTATTTTCTATTTTAAAAATCTGAGAGTGCAAACCAAGATCCAAACTGTTGGAAATGTTCACAAGATCAAACACGTCTAGGGGACCAAATTTCAGTCGTTGGATCACCACCAATCTCGAGATATGTGCAAGAAAAAAGTGAGCCATTGGATACAACTTTCTGAATTCTGTGGGCCCCAAACACAAGATCCAAACCGCTAGATCTCTTTGGAAGGCTGAGCATGGTTATGGGGTCAGCTTTCAAGGCTTGATACTTTGTGGATCTCAAGATATTTGCAAAACAATATCAGCCATTGATGTAACATGCTCAATTTTGGATCAGTCCATAAGCAATCATATTTTTCTTTTTATTATTTCTGGGATAGTAAATCACAATCCAAACCGTTGAAATTGTTGCTAAGATCAAGCACGGCTATGGGACCAAATCTCGGCCGTTGGACCATCATCAATCTCGATATATATATATATATGCAAAAAAGTGCTCCATTGGATGGTATTTTCTGGGTTCTGTGGTCCCCAAACACAGGATCCAAACCGTTAGATCTTTTTGGAAGGCTGAACACGACATGTGGTCAATTTTCAAAGGCTTGATACCTTGTGAAATTCTGAAAAACTTTCAACCATTGATTTAAAAAAGTCTATTTAAAATAGATCCTTGCATTACCAAACACTTCTTTTGATTCTACCTTTTTTTTTTTTTTTTTTTTTGTGTTGGTGGTGGTGGGGGTTGGGGGGGGGGGGGGGGGGGGGGGGGGGGTGGTGGTGTGGTTGGCTCTTTTTTTAATTGCTCTATTTTGATGGGTCTGATGGGTCTATCCAAAAAAGAGTAGAGATTCTGATACCAAACAACCCCTAAAATTCTCTCCCTTTAGAAGAGAAACTATTGTCTCAAGTGGTGGGCAGAGGATCTGGGCTTAAGACTCGTGCCTGAACATATTCATATTTTGGGTCAGCGCGTCCAAAACGTTTATGCGTACATTGAGCTTCCATTTCTTTTTCTAGTCCAGCAGGCACATTCTTATAGAAAGTTAGCTCTCTCCTCATACCTTCTGTTCCAGCATAATAGTCTCCTAGGAATTCATATTTTGGCTTAAGACTTGTGCCTGAACATATTCATATTTTGGGTCAGCGCGTCCAGAAAGTTTATGCATACATTGAGCTTCCATTTCTTTTTCTAGTCCAGCAGGTACATTCTTATACAAAGTTAGCTCTCTCCTCATACCTTCTGTTCTAGCATAATAGTCTCCTAGGAATGAATGTCCTTTTTTAAGTTGAGCTGTCTCGCTGTCTCTCGTCAACTGATATATTCCAGCTTGATTCCTCTTATGTGCATAAGATTCTGAAATTGAGTCCCATGACTCCTTCTCAATAATGAACGGTTGATGGCGCTATTATACTTTCCATGGAGTCAAGGAGCATTTCATGTCTAGCACATTTTTTGACTGCCGATCTGATTATTTTGGACAACTCATAGGTTGTTCGGGTATGGTGCTATCTATGTATCCAAGCCATCTGCCCTTCCACTGGCGAACTCAGCAGAACAAGAGCACTCTCGAAAATTCTTTCCATTAAAAAGATCAACAATAATTCTAATATTTGGGTTTACAATTAACATTCGCAAATGATGAGAAACTGTCCCCCCATGCCATTGGCAACCCTTTTTTTTTTTTTTTTTGGCGACCTTGTGATGAGAAAACATTCCCTTTTTGGTTATAACTCAAAGACTCCATGTATGGATGATTACTCAGCCAATGAAACAATCCAAACCTCATGGATGTTTACAAAAAAAAATTCCAGCAATTCATATGAACAGTATAGGGTGTTTGCTGACCTGAATTAGGGTAATTACTGGAATTAGGGTAATTCCTTCTGCATTACTGCTGGTCACAGTCCTGCATCAAATTTCTCACAAACAGCGCAAAACTGCCATGCAAATTACTGTCCCTTACAGTATAGGGTGTTGGCATCAGCAATATGATGCTGACATCAGCCCCTACACCCCCAAAAAACATGAAAACACTACTTGATTCCAATGATGCACTGTTCTCTTACGAGTCCTCTTCGAAACAAGCTGCTCTGATACCAAATTGGAATTATAGAACTAATTAAGGAAAGTTGAGAAGAAAGAAAAACAAGGGAAGAGAGAAAAATCTAAGAGTTAGAGGTGGTTGTCCCAATTAGGGTTAGTGCGGCCCTCATATATTTATATTATTTGAAGAACTCATATTTACAAGAAATCCCCTATTGTCTATCATCATTCCAAAAGTCTCTGTTCTGATCTGAAATTACAGAACAGAGCCTGCTTGCCTAACAATGCACACCCCACTATAGGAAGGTTCACACCTCAAGAAACAAAAGGATTCCCACAAGAGAAAAGGCACTTAATGTCCAAATAACATTAAATGCAGAGAAAAAGTTAAAATCCAGAAACAACTATAGAGGGTTGTAAGCACTACCCTTTTTTAAAACACATAAAATAATGAACAACCCTATACAAGTTCTATCCTTTAATCAACACAATCAATGCCATGTGTTTTCTCATTTTTGTGCCCAATAAAGCCAACAATACTCAAAACTGCCTTTAAAAATTCACAAGTTCTCTCCAACAAAGGCACGTTTCCCAAGAAACTAAAGTGATGCAAAGGAAACATATTTTTGTAGACAATACACCTCATGTGGGACATGTGCCGGATGGGAAATTGCACCCATGTATGGGCTTGGAGCCATTTCTTTGGTTAACCATCTGTTGACTGTGTTGAGCTATTGCTGTCTTGCTTGCATTAGATAGGGTCCTGGAGTTCACCAATGCAACTGTGTCATTTTACGAGACACTGGTAGCACTTAATAAAGCATTAAATCACATCCCTTGTTTGAAAGGCAGCATGAAATCATCACTCTATTATTCTTAAGATCTTTGGAGCTTATGCGATGGAAACTTTTATATTTTTCTTTTCTTAAATAGTTATTTCTATCATTGAAAGAACATCATGAATGTTCAGCTTTATGATTCCCCTCTCCATGTGAGTTTGCTGGTCATTGTTTGGGGGAAAGTCTTTTGTTTTGTAGGTTTTCCCCATGTAATGTCTTTTTTTTTTTAAGTGGTCCATGTAATGCCCAAAGCAGAACATGACATGGCGAGAGTAGTCTACCAAAGAACAATAAGTTTCTGTAAAAGTTTCATTTTTCAAGCGAGGCATGTTCTTGTTTATAGTCTTTCTGTTTTCTTATCGAAGTCACTGAATGGGATTATATAAAATGCAGTGATGCAGAAAGTGCAAACTTGATAGTTACTGCTGGACACGAAGGATTACGATTTTGGGACATACGGTATGGATGCCTGCTTACTCTTTTTATTGGATTTCAGGAAAAAGAGGATTTGTGTGCTTCTCTTTCATCGCCATATTCATTGACCATGGTAGTTTTGGTTTGGGGAGCAAGTTGTTACCTGCGACTTAATCAGGAATTACATATCATCACTGCTGTTGTAACAATTTGCAATTTGATTGATGAGTTCTAAATTATCACTTCACAGTAATTTCTTCTTGTTTTTGTTGGTGCTTTTTGTTTTTTTGTCCTTTTTCTTATTTTCTATCTTTATATCATTCTTTCTTCCTCCTCCCTCTGCTTCTTTATTGGCATTTGAAATTCATTCAAATTAGGGAAGTTGATAGTTTTACTCCTTGCAAAGGAATTCTAGGTCGTGTGAATTGTGTCCAAGAAAATGTGTAGTTTGCATAGGCGCACAATTCTGTGCAAATGAAATTTGTTTATGATCCAAACCATTGATTTTTGTGGGTCCCTCAAAAATTTCAAAGATTGTAGCATTCTACATATTAATTGATGCCCTTCTGGGCCTTGATTATTTAATCTTCTTTTTCTAGTACTAACTATCTGTTGACTAGACATCAAGAGGTTAGGGTTTTCTGTAGGTCTTTTGGTATCTCTCATCCCTGGCAGTGCCTTTGATGAACAATCCCTATCTCCTATCCCTTGGTTCCATTCAAGGATCAACATGGCAGTTGCTGCGAGCGTAGCAGCTGGCGGCCAAAGTGCTACATAGCAGTAGCGGCGTCGCGATGTAAATGATAAAAATGGTCAAAATTTCGGAAAATGTTAAATTTTGACGTGTTTTTTATGCAGAAATTGATGAAGACCTAATTATTTTTGTTATGGCTGAAGCGTATTTGCAACACTGGGAGCATCCCAAGATGGCCCGCAAGGGTCCCAACAAGTTCTGGTGGAGAACTTAGGCCCAAACAGTCTAATAATTCTAAGTCGAAAGTGTGTTTAAGGGACTGTTTTATTATTACAGTAGATAACAGCGTGCTGTATGCAATTTTCAGAGATTCTGAAGACAAAAGAAGGCAGTCACGTGCAGCAGTTTTGGGTCACCTGTTTGATGGGTCAAAACTGACCCAACTTGAACAACAATTGCCATGAGGCCACTTTCAGATCATGCATGTCTTGTGATAAAAAAAGGTGGGCCATGTGGGGCCCACAACCTATCTTGCAAAAGTTGTCAAGAACGTCCAGATTTAGGAAAATCAGCAAATTCCCTCTATTTTATTTACTGATTTGAGGGTTTTTTTTTTTCTTTAGAAACTGTATTAGAGAACTTCTAATCTTATTAGGAGTCAAATTTGGTAGGATTCTTAGGATTTTGGGGTTGATTTGAGTGCTATTTAAGCACTACAGTGGCAGTCAGTACTGTAGCAGCTACAGGACAGTTTATCAATATTATTAATAAAGCACTGTTTTGGCTTTATTTTTCCTCTCTCTTTTATCACGTTGATGCTAGGAGTTGAGAAGGCTATGCAGGTCAGATTTAGGGATTTTTTCAGCATTGTTTCTCCCACCAATAAATTTCTGGAATTTTGTTTTCTTTACTGCATATTGGTGTGGTGTGGGAATATTTCTGGATTTGATATATTTGGGCCCTAGACAGTCCGACCGTAAATAATCGGGAGTACGTCAGTTTCTCATATTGTATAACTAAGATAGGGTAGAGGTGGGGAAGTGTAGTAGTCCCTTTAATGCATTGAGACTTGTTATCCATGTGTGATTATGAAATAACAATATATATATTTATTTATTGAATGGTGTTATAAAATAACAAATATTGATCTATTCTTTCACTTGTATAGTTGTATTCATGTTGATTAGCTATACTAAGTTAGAAACTATTATGCATTTGCTAATTCTTAATTCAAACAAGCTATTTAGTACGTATCACATGATATTTAAATTATTAAGTAATGCTAAAATAAAGTTTAAAGTTCATACCAAATTACAAATTAGACAAATCAACTTTCATCAAAACAAATGATGTCCTTTTCTTGAGAGTTGAGAAAAGAACACCTCTACTACTATCAAAGGGGGTGTTTGCCAGGATTTACTTAGAGAAGGGCCCTTGAGAGGTACACTATGTATTGGCTTCAATTCGGCGAGACCTTGTGTTTTTTGGAGTTCTTTTAATCATAGAAGGGTAAAAGAGGTGCGTAGAAATGTTGTTTGGAAAGAAGCCATCAGTTTACTGCTCTGTAGCGGCCCGTAGTGGCTGCTATGTTAATCCGTGTACTCCATATGCATATAATTTATTGCCTTGGTAAACTATGCGTTTGTTGAGAACTTTAGGAATAGGGTTGATGCAATTCTTTGATAACATGGCCGTTCTTTCATATTATTTGAGTAAATGAAGTGAATGAAGAGTAATAAACATTGTACATCTTGGATACTTCAAATTTTATGTTATTACTTTACTATATATTCAAGACAATTGAAAACTTCTTCTCTCTTGCAGTGATCCATACCGTCCTTTGTGGGACCTCAATCCTGTAAGAAGGGTATTAAGCTTGGATTGGTTGCATGACCCAAGGTAATATTTAAGTATCACATCGTTTATCAAGTTTTTGATGCAGGGATACTATTTATGCATGTAATTTGGTGATATGAAATTTGAAGGGCTCACCTGGGAGCTTTAACCAAACAAGGTGGGTGGGTGGATGCGAAGGTGACAACATGGTTGAAGTTTTACCTCCATGTTTGTGGGATGTGAGGGTGTGGTTGAAGTTTACCCCATCCAATCATGCTAGCCCTTTGATGTGAGATGCATACTGAACAGTTTTTGAATGCACACCTAAATGTGGGTGTGTTTCGAGGTTGGGTCCTACCGTGGATTAGGAGTCGGCTAAAACTTATTCTCTAGGACCCATATTTATAACAGCTTTTTAAGTGTTGTTTTTATTCGTGAGTTTTTTGGTTTGGCAAAAAATTTTCTCTAGGGCCCAGACTTCAACAGCTTTGCATGTGTTGTTTTTTTACTTGTGATTTTTCCCATGGAGTATAATTGAAGTGTGACAATTCATGGTGGGATTAAGCGAAGAGTGGCCTCTACTTTTCTTCTTTTTGGTGATTCAACTTCATGGTGATAAGATTAGTGTCAAATCAGACTGCAAGTGTGCACAGTCTGAACATTAATGTCTAAGTTTGAGATTTCTAAATTATGCTTTGCTTCTTGTTCTTCCAGATGTCTCATTTTATCAGTCGATGATGGCACCTTGAGGTTGCTTAGCCTGTCAAAGGCTGCATATGATGTTCCTGTCACTGGAATACCATTTGTTGGAACTAATCTACAAGGTTTTCATACTTTCTGCTGTTCATCATTCTCAATATGGAGTGTCCATGTTTCAAGATTCACTGGTATCTTCCTTCGTGCTCATCTTCTTCTTTGATGCCTTTTATTTTTAGTTTTTATTTTCATTTGTATCTGACATGGCGACCTCAAGATGCCTGGAACTTAGAATCAAACTCCACTGTTTGATTTATTGCATGTAAATGATAATACCTGTTGGGATGGAAAGCTTGAAGAAATACTTAGGTTGCATTAGCTACTTGCTGCATTGGAGCCAAGAAATTCTTTGCTGAGCGGGTGTGTTTGGATGTACGGTGAATTGAAGTAAAGTGAAGTGAAGCATCAATTCGAGAGAGAATAAAATATAGGGGGCTATAATGGTCTTTTGTTTTTAGTTGCTTGATAGAGAATCTTTTTGACTTTTTGTGTAAAAAAGGGATGTTTTTTTGTTATTTAGTGGAGAAACGAGGTTGCTTTTTTACTTTTTTTCAAAAGGAGGGAATTTTGAATTTGTGTACTTTTGATGTGACCCATTGTCTTTTTAATGCAGAGCGGGGTACCAAGTGCGGGGTGGGTGGAGATGGAGAGACGGGAGATGGAAGGTGGAAGGGATAGGTCAGGCTTTCGCTTGAAAACTGGCCTCACACTAGACTCCCTATCGCGGGCGAGGAAGAAGAGATTACTCTGGGATAACCAAAAACACTGATAAAATTTCATTCAATCATTCACTAAGGCCAAATGAGGCATTATAATGCTTAAATAGATAAAAGATTAACCCTAAAGCTGATCTGGACCATTCAAATGCAATGATGGCCATGATTAAAACATCCACCTAAATACAACTTAAGACATAAATAAGTAAATAAAACTAATCTGTGTCCATTGGCAGGTTGACCCATGGGGGACCATGGGCCTGTCTTGCCTCAACTCTCCCCTTCTTGGAGAGAACTCGACCTCGATTATCAAAAATCAACCGGACGAACTTTGAATTTGTTGCTTGATCTTGGCCTTTTGCGCATAGTGTGGAGGCTACATGTGATATGTTCCTCCAACTCGAAGTGGATCGGAGGCATTTCTTTTTCTTATTTATGAATTCAGCTTGAACGTGTGGGATGTCCACTAGATGCTAATAGCTATTGTTATCTGTATCCATGATTTTTGATGATGTTGGTTATGTTCAGGTCAGGTTGCATATTGTGGTGCAGATGGATCTGCTCTTTATTTTCAGGTAAGTCTGCTCATTCTTATGCTTGATTCTGAGTTTTATTCCCAAATAAACATTTCCACTTCAAATTCAAGATGAAAATGAGACAGAGTAACCCTTCATTGACTTAAACCAGCTCTAGTAAGCCTCACATGTCCAATATAAGTCCAGCATTCCCTTTGGCGTGGTATCCCACCCTTGTAGTAATATGATCCCATGCTCAGTGTTTATGTTTTGGGAACTATTGAATCTGTCATTAGATGGTCATCCGAATTTTTCACTTAGGCTCACTGGTACGAGTTGATACTCCTAGTGATTGGTTTACTTCTATAGCATGCATGCCACCTGCTCTCATTTTTCAAACACCTTATAGCTTTATGCAGCGGGCTTGTTTGTTTGCATGATGATAGTGAAGTGAATTGAAGCGTCATATCAAGAGAGAATAAAGGAAAATGGGGTCAAATTAAAAAAGTGCTAAACGAAGGAAAAAAAAAGAAAGAAGGGTTATCGCTTTTGTCATTTAGTGGCATGAGAGAGTAGCTTTTTGACTTTTTTTGGTAAAAAGAAGAGAACCTTTTTTTCATTTAGTTGCATGGTACCGTAGTTTTTTTACTTTTGGTAAAAAGATGAGGTGCTTTTTGTAATTTAGTACGGTTTGATTTGACCCTTCTTCTTTTCTTGTATATTGAATTGACCATTCACTTCACTTTACTAATTAAGTAAAATTACCAAAAAGGCCATAATGTAAACTTTTTCCAATCTTCAACTTCTCAACTGCTTCTTTTTCTTATAATTAGCTTACAACTAAAGTAGTGGAGAAAGAGCCGTCGCGTTATAAGGAACCACACTTTCTATGTGGTTCTTTGACCATTGAAGATTCGACTCTCACTATCAACACCCCTTTGCCAAATGTTCCTTGCCCCATGAAGAAGTTCCTGAGCGAATCCTTGGTTCATGCGAAGGGACAACCTGATCAGACTCCAGGTGAGTTTTGAAAGTGCATATTCACGGTTAAAATCTTTCCATTGCTTTATTCCCTAGTTTTATCTACTCTTTGCTGCTTCTTTTTAACATATATGTCCGGTAATGGTTTGGAATATATATATGTGGACCACACATAACCCCCTTATAGACACCGAATCACGTGAATATACAAGAGTTTGAATGAACTGGACCGTTGGATTGAATGTCAGTTTTTGTTGTTTTTTATAAAGTTGTTAAGTTTGTGGACCACGGATGAAGGGGTTAGAGGTATTAGATTGACTTCAAATTTGATATGTAGGTTAGCCCCACTTGGAGGTCCCAAGGTGGGGCCCACTAGGTGGTTCGCACGGTAAACTTGCAAGGACCGTCCTTACAGGACTGTATAGTGGGATATATTCTTGTGCATCCTTCCCTCACCATCTGGTGAGGGACAAACTTAATGGGGCCCACGTAAGACCATTGATCATGGGACTTGGGGGGGATGGAAAGAGACTTCTTGGATGGGCCCATATAGCAAGTTTGGGGTGAATCCCATACTTCTAACCCCTTCATCCGTGCCCACAAATTTAATGATTTTATATTAAATAAAAAATTTGATCTTCGATCCAACGGTCCAATCCATTTGGATAGGTGAAAACTTGATGGGTTTAGTGTACTTAAGGAGGTCATGTCTATGTAGATGGTTGGGAGGTATCATAAAGTCGGCCCCACTATGTTGTCCCTCACCATGACGTGCATGAATATTTCCGATCCGAATGGATTGTTGACCATTAAACTTTGGGGGCCCAAATGGAGATGATAGAAACCATGGTTGGGGCTAACTTTTTGCATAGAGGAGGGTCTTAGGGAGTCCTTGAAATCCATCCATCCCACCCCCGTGTGGGTCCCACCATAGAGCTTACCTTAGCTTACCTTATCCTAAGCTGCAGCTTAGGAGAGCCGCCCCCGGCCAAGGCTCTTCTAAGCTGAAGCTTAGGATAAACTTTCGTAAGCTCAGGCTTGTGGGGCCCACCCTTGATCCATCCAATTAGACTAAACACACGACCCCCCTGAATCTTTGGTCAAATCCGAATGTACTGGATCGTTGGATCGACTGTGTACGGATCCGAATGGACTGTTGACCATTAAGGTGGAGATGAAAGAAACCACGGTTGGGGCTGATTTTTTTTTTGCAAAGAGGAAGGTCCCAGGGAGTCCTTGAAATCACCTCATACCCATCCCCGTGTGGGTCCCTGGTGGGCCCTACCACAGACTTGAGCTCACCTCAGCTTAAGTTGTAGCTTAGGAGAGCTGCCCCATGTGTGTGTGTATATTTATCTCCCTGGAACGTTATTCATTCACAATTGAGACTGGATGGTTGAAACAGATAAAGTTGGGTTCATGTCCATGGGGTTTTTTTTGGGTTATCTTCCACCATGTGTCCTACCAGATAAACAATTACTAATGATTCTACTATTTGCTTCAGGGGACACGAAATTGCTGCTTCCTTCAATGAAAGTGCAAAAGCCCAAAGATTGCAGAAATAAGAAAGACAACAGAAAATGGCTAGTTGTTGGTGAAGTAAGAGAGCAACAGAATGCAACCAGTACAGTAGACCCGATGGAACTCAAGCGCCAATTGGAAGTCCTTCCTCCCAAGATGGTGTCCTTGCACAGAGTGAGATGGAACAGGAACAAGGGAAGTCAGCGACTGCTGTGTTACGGTGGAGCTGCCGGAATTGTACGCTGTCAGGTTATCAGAAAATGACCGGGTAAGCTGCCGGAATTGTATGCTGTCAGGTTACCAGAAAACGACCGGGTGAGCTTCTCAGAAAAACTTCCTCCCCAACGGTTGCTTCTCAGAAAATGACCGGGTGAGGTTCATACTATATACCCAAATCGTTGAGCACATTCCCTTCCGTTGGCTGGCTACCGGTAACTTTAACTTGTTTTTGTATATAGTAGTCAACTGGGACTGTCTGATGAGCTTGTGCAAAGGTCAGTTCCCGGCAAAATTAATTATTGGGCCTGAAAAACTCAGGTCTACTCGAACTGTTTATATGATACAATATCTAAAATAAAGGAAATATTTATATAAATTTTGACTCATGAAACCCTAAATTTACCACAAAGAGGTTTATTCCGTTACATTTGCTTGTTAAGTAGTAAGGATGAGAAGATTGATGAAGATGTCGAACACTATTAAAGGCAGGATGGTTAAAGTAAGGACTTTCTTTTGGAGTGCTTTGTGACCGATGAATGTGGTAGGAAATATTTAAACTCATGATATTTAGGATAATGTCATTCCTTACTAATGACATTTCATATACAAAATTTTACTTAGCAATACATAAAGTAAAAACATAAGGAGTGGGTGGGCTGGGGGCAGGGTAGACACCCAAAACCCAAAGCCCGCTTGGAACCTGGTACAGGTCGTATAGAAAACCATACCCTTTTATTTTTCAGGCTCATGGGTCGATTATCAACCCAGAATCAACAACTCATAAGTAAATGGGCTGGACCCATCTCTCTGAGAATTGAGAAAGGAAATCAACGTTGCACCCTCATGGTTTTTAATAACTTATGCCAGGTATGTATGGCAATGGTCTTGTAACGTGCCTGGTACTTCTAAAATTCTGGCCACGACTAAAATCACTTTTATTTTGTATTTGAAGATGGAAAGAGGAAAGATCACCCTCTCTTAAAACTGTTACCAGGAAGATAATAGAAAGTCCAAGGGAAGAGGGGAAAATGTTGATGAATTCAACAGAAATCCGTCCATAATGCCATTGTCTATGACTATTTCTCCATAACTATGTCCATATTGGTATAAATGCCAATAGATAATGTAACTCTAACTTTCATCCAAAGCAGGTTGACCCTACCCGCATAAGCCGCATTCAACACACATGAATAATTCAACTTATATAATCAATTATGAGCTCGTTCTTAGGTTGAAACAACTCTAATAGAATGAGAATTTGACCACATTACATTCAATAAGAAGGATTTTGATTTTAGTTTAGATTTTCGGTGGATTTAGCCCTATTGTGGAGCTCCCCCAGTCCCACTTAGCCCTACCGTCGTGTTCTCCAAGTCTTATTGAAGTGTCTTGTGAGTGAAAAAATGAATTACTCTTGCCCAAACCCTCTCTCTCTCTCTCTCTATTGATTGAAGAGGATACAACAATTTAGAGTTCTTTTTATGAAAACGTAGTTTATATTAGTTTTAGAAGTTCAAGGTATTGGTTGAATTTATGTTGTGAATGTTTTTCTAAGTTTAGAGTGTTGTTTTTATTCTAATTCAATCAATTTCAGATTTTAGGCTTAACATTAAGGAATCAACTGAGAGATTGTGAGGAGTGGGGAAGTGGATGCAACAATTTAATTATCTTTTTTTTATATTCTTAAAATATTCTATGTGGATTGCATTTTCAACTTTATCATGCTATATTCACCAGACTTTGAGCGCGATTTTGTTGATTGGTTTGGATTTATGTGATCCACTGGGTGATATTCTGACATTAAAAATAAGCATCAAGATTAAAGGTTTAAAGTAAAAGGACGAATTTTACAAAAGAAAAAACTAAAATATGAGGAGCAATAACCAACGCTTGGTAGCGCCGTTGGTTGGGGCACTCCGAAACCACCCGGAGGTCTCAGCATCGAAGCCCGCCAATGCGTTGGGGCCCCCGGGCTATTATATTGCCCGACGTACTAGGTGAGTGGAAACAAGGGGAGGCCACCACCCTGGAGGGATTAGTCAGGTGCTCAAAGAGGCCTTGGACATCCCCGGTCATAAAAAAATAATAATATGAGAAGCAATAATTTGAAAAAAAAATAAAAATAAAACGAGGCTAATTAATAGAGAGTGCAAGAAACTTCATGACATTCCAACAGGATATATCAGTAGGTTAATTTAATTTAACTTTAGTGAATACGATTAGTTATTTGCTCTGGCAAGGTCATTGTAAGACATGGATGCATGAATTCTCTTAGTAAGGTAATTATCTATTTTTAATATAATAAATACTCATAATAAATTTAAATTCAACAACATTTGCAAACAAGATTTTGTTGGTTTCGTTTGTTAAAAATAATTTTATGATGCCACCAAACAAGTTCCACACAACACATTCTTAGTAAAACAATTTTACATACTGTTGCCAAACGAGTTCTATGAGATACAATCTCACCACAATCCAATCTCAGCATAACCTGATTTTAGCACAAAATCAAGAACAACAAAGGAACAATGCAAAATGGGCCCCTGATATCATTGAATCTGTCTAGTATTTCTAGCTTGAGAAGCTCTCTGAGAATGAGATGCTTTAGAGGTATTTAAGAAACTTTCTTAGTACAAAGCTAGGAGGTGGTTTCAGTTTGGTTTGGGATGTTAGGAGATGAGTTTCAGTTTGGTTTGGAGACTTTAGGAGATGAGTTTCGGTTTGGTTTGGGATTGTATTGCATTGAGGGTCTTTACAGGGTAATCCTCCACAAGCATGGCATATCGGCATTAGGGCATCCAAGATGTATTATCTATCTACTAACTTCTCTTTGTAATTGAGAGGGAACTGAAGTTATGATTTGATAAACTTTATGCTTCTTTCCGAATACATTGTCATCCTTCTAGAAGCTCTAAAACCACCACTGTAGTTGGGCAATTATATAACAAAACTATTTGAAGTTCAGTGCTTGTTTGTGCATGACATTTTATTTCCTCATAACTTTATTATCTAGGGAAAATGAAAATTGAAGGCTTTATTTTCTACAGTTTCAGTTTTTGTATCATTTTTATTTCTTTTTGTGACCTGTTGTTACATTACTCAAACTAGAATGATGTTATGTGATAGTAAGCATCCTCCAACCGTGCTACAGACTTGTCTCAAAGCAATAGAATTGACGACCCATACAATTTCCAATAGTCTAAAATTGCAGAATAAAAAAGAAATCAGACCAAGAGCAAGACCACACATTTATAGCTCATTCTACCATGAAAACATAGCTCTTCGTAAGATTAGTCTTGAGGAAGAGGAATTCATATTTTATAGGACTTGAAGTTTATATTACATACTGTGTGCTGTATTCTTGAAGTCCCTATTTCTTCATCGATTGAAGATTCACAATAGACATAGGCTGAATTTTATCCAATTTTGTTGTTTGGTCTACTGCATAATTTAAAAAATGCATAAATAATTGCTTCTCAACCTCTTGGGCCAGAATTTTTTTTGTAGAGGTCATTGATAAATCTTTATTTCTGTAGTGGCCCTATTTTATTTAGCTATAACAATTCCTTTCCTGACAAATGTATAGGACCAACCCCTTTGTCTTAGGCATTTTGTAATTTGGCTTCTTTCTTGTTTGGTATAATATTGTTATGCCATTGGTGCCAATCTGTTTTTTGTCTGCTTTGTTGTCATTGTAATCCACTTTTCCTCTTTAATAAAAATTTTTGGTTACCAATAATATATATATATATATAGATGTAGGCATGGTTCAATCCCATGCAAGATTATTGACACAAATGACTAAAGGCCCATATACAGGCCTGGATTATACATGACTCCATGAGAAGCTACCCAATTATGCTGCCTGACACATGGGCAAAACTCTTCACTCTTACCCCCTCTTCATCAGTGTGCACAACAATGCGTGATTAAGAAACCATGTAGGAACTCAATCCTAATGGGACATGGTCATGTCCAAATCATTTTGAATGGGAATCCCATTATTTGTCATCAATTACTACGTATGGAACAACATGTGTTTCGGCGTTTATACATGTATTTTAGATAAAAGAATTTTCTGGAAGACAACAAATATATACTTGTAGAGGAGCAGTTGGTTATGTTCATTATGGTCATTGCGCATGCCCATACAAATAACGTGATACATGATAGATTCCAACACTCAGGGGAAACTATTCATAGACACTTCCATCAGGTATTGATAGTAATGATGCTATTTGAAAAAGATGTGATAAAGTGACCTCCGCTAAATATAGTGCCTAAGGAAATTCTTTTGAATCCACATTTTGAGCCATATTTTTAGGTATTGCTCTATTTTCTTGACACCTCTTTTTTATTTATTCGATATAACATTAATTTGTCTCAATGTTGACATCTTCTTTTTTATAGGATTGTATTGGTGCTATAGATGGCACCCTTGTGCATGCCATTATCCAACTAGAGAAACAAATTCCTTGGTAGTATGTTCGGGGGGGGGGGGGGGGGGGGGGGGGGTGGTGGGGTGGCTATGCAACAAGTTATGGCAGTATCGTTTGACATGGTCTTTACTTATGTGGTAAGTGGATGGCAAGGTATAGCTAATGATCAACGGATTCTCTTGGATACCATTTTTGATGAAAAGCTAAAGTTTCCACATCCACCGCGTGATAAGAAAGAATTTGTAGTACTTTAAATCTCAACAAATGATTGCTACAACATATTTTGACATGCTCTTTAACATTTGTATATAATTGTCTTTAGGTAAATACTACTTATGCATAATTACACAAACATGCGAGAGTTTCTTTCTCCATTTTCAAATGTTTGACACTGGCTTCCAAATTAAATTTTCAAGGTGTTCCCATTTCTCGTACTAGAGATCAGCATTTTAATAGATTATATTCGTCCTTGAGAAATGTGATCAAGCGAAGTTTTGGAGTATTGAAAGCTCGATTCCCTATCCTCAAGTGGATGGCTTTTTACCTATTTCCTGTACAACGGAGCATCGTAGTTGCTGCAATGGCAATGCACAATTTCATTAGGAAAGAGGATATGGAAGATCAGTTATTTTCATAATTTTTAGAGGAAGATGCCCAAGTAGAGCGTGACACTAACATTTGTTAGATTGTATGACCTCAATCCAGTGGATAATATAGATAAATTGATTGTTTCATTAATTATTTTATATTTTTATGCTTTATTCATGAGATGAATGGTATCCTATTTTTGCACATGACCAATACAAAAATGATATGATGGTTCATGAAATGAACTGGACCCCATAAGTATATTAGAAGTGATCCGTGTGTTTAGATGAGATCCACATACATGAGACATAGATCACAAATCTTATACTTAAATTGATTCACGTCCACTGATGAAATTAGGCATCTCATCTGATAAGGTTGCAGCACTGTGATCACTATGAGATAGTATGATATGTTTTGATCATCAAAGTGTAAGACTCCGGATCATTGTGCTTGTATATTGGATGTACTAAAGGACTATGAGTAACACCTTGTACAAATCTGTCTTTGTTTAAAGGACTGCTCTCATAATTCCTAAGCAATATGCTCTTAATGCCGAGAGATTAATGAACTCAAGTTTCTACTATACATTTAGTTGAGTCATCAATGAGTGAGGCCAATTGTAGGTCAACACCTCGATGTCTTGGGTCATAGTAGTGGGGCTGTGGAAACATATAATTCTCAAGATGGAATCTATCCTCTTAAATATCCATTTTGTGCCAATTAATGGATTTTATCATTAGTGAGTGCGCACTCATCTCAATTATGAGTTAATTGGATGGTACTGATGAATATTATGATTAATTGGGTCACAAGGAAAATAAGAGATGGATCCAATCTGGTTGGACAGATCTATTCCAATAGATCCATAGATATAATTGATAGATGGGCTTACATGTAGTAATTGAGAAGTTTAGGGTCTCCTTGTAATTATTCCTAAAACTAGAGTGCAATTGCATTTAATTAGTGGACTCATTTACAATTAATTGTGGCTCTAGAGTTCATATGAGATGTGGGGTCCAGATTCCTAGTTGGAGCCAGATTCTAAGGGATTCCCAGTGGTCCCCATGCTAACCCTAATAAGAGAAGGTTAGTGATCTCATTAGAATCCTTAAGGAAAGGAGAAGTATTTTACTTACTAAGAATAGAAGTGAGACTTTTAATCTTGGTCTAAGAGGAGGTGTGCCATAAACTATAAATAAGAGGTGAGGATTAGAGATCTTAACACAATAATCTCTCAAGTTCCTCTATCTCTTCCTCCTCTCTCTCCTCTAGTTTCCTACTAGAGTGCTAGGGTTTTTTTCTAATTTGAGATCCCACCATTCTCCTTTAGAATTTCTCTAAGAGGGTCATAGCGTGGAAGAATATAAAGGCAAGAGAGATCAAAGTTTGCGAAAAGAGTTTTTCATAGAGATCTAATTGTCGGTTAGAGTACAACAAAGCTCCAAATGTATGGATCTATTATCTATTTGAATTGGTAGATCTAGTTATTCTTGTTGTTTTTCGATTTATCTTCTTGATGGATATTTGATCTTAATGGTATGAGATTAGGGTTTTAGATATTGGGCTTGGGTTATTGGCCTTATGGATATTTGATCCTTGCATCAAGCAGGTCAAAAGTTTTTGAATACTTATTCACGAGGCCCACCTACTTCCAACAACGTTGAGGAAGAACATGGAGAAAACGCTTATACATTTGATATCATAGATAGGACATAGATGGATGCTAAGAGGAACTCAACTGCAAGATGCCATTTGGTGAGATGCTTCTTCTGAGGCTTGATTTTGATCATCTTATGTCATGGTTCTGATTTTTCTCTTATTAATTGAATGGGTTGTGATGATGAATGCATTGGACTTTGCACATGAGGATTGTCAACTTTTTTAGTTGTGTCTTGATTTGTTGGCTTGATGGATTATTATTTTATGACGATGTAAGTTTCAACCTGTTTGGAGTGATGGTGTGTGATGGTGCGATTTTCAATTTGTTTGAGAGATGGTGTCTAGTGGTGTCTAATGGGGTGTTGTATAATTGTATTTGATGTTGTAATTTTTAAATTGTTTACAAGTTACATGCCATACTTTGATGGAAATGGTTGTAGTTTTCAAATGATAAGAGATTATGGTGTTATGGTATGTGTGTAGATAATGGATGTGATATTCAATTGGTCTATGCTGAATTTGAACTCGAGGGCCCATGTTGCATGTGTTCTTGAATAATATATGAAGGTGGAAAATGTGCATAAGTTCATTTTTTACATAATGACAGAGATTGCATGCGCTTCTAAAAGAGGCAAACTCCTCTAAAAAGAGGTAAATAGAGGGCATACCAAACAGTCTATATAAAGCAGATCCGTTCATTACCAAACACGTTTATTTATTCTAGCCTCTTTCTTTTGTAGCTCTTATTTTAATGGCTCTATTTTGAATGGTCTGTCAGAAAAAAAAAAAAAAATAGAGATGCCAAACAAGGCATAAGTCTAATTTTATTAAACTTGTTACATATCCCAAAAGGCATTGAGTTATAAGCTTAGAAGAGCTAGCTTATGATTAACTTTGGAGAAATCCATTCGGTCGAATGGGTTGGAAATTAGCTGATCAAAAGCATAATTGATGGAGTGCGATTAGTAGATCAAAAGGTAATATTAGGGATAAATGTTCTCTTACTAATAACAAAATATGCAATCTAGCTTCATAGTGCCCACTTGGGCCCACCTTTGATCCATCAGTCTATTTCACACTCTCATGCCCCCCATGATGTTGTGTCAGGCCCAACTTTACTTGCATCAAATATTTACCCACCCTTGGATTGAATCTCAAAGAAATCTATGGCTAAAAAGACCACTAAATTTTAAAGTTGTTAAATCAAGGGCTAGGATGATTCCATGGGATAGTTTTTCTCAAGACCCTTATCCATATGGAGAACCTTTCATGTATCCCATCTCCAGTGCTAAACAAGACATCTAAGTGGACCTTACGATTTAGACGGAATATGAGCAGTTTGGAGAATGCTTGTAGGAGAACATTCCCTGATGTTAGGATGCTTAACATTGAAAGTAACCTAGGACAAAGTGTGATAGATTCCCATAGCTAGGAGGTGTCATCATCATCATCATCAAAGTCTTGTTCCTGCTGTACTGGGGTCACCATACCCAAGAGCTATAGTAGAAGAAAATCAAAAGTTCGTATTAGAATGAATAAAGTTTGAAAAGAATATAGACAAGCTGACGGAATGTTATATGATTATAGATTGTCACATAGAAGCATTTTTTTAGGTGAAGATATTATATTCATTTTTTCCCTATGTGAATATAAGAGCACGCCAGACACTTGTTAGAAAAAAAAGAGTCTATGTGTGGCAATGTTATTTGGTGAGTTGATCCTACTAGATTAAGGGTGTTATGTAGATCAATAGTGTATAGTGAAAATTAATTATAGATGTGAGTCACTACTTTTTTTAATTTTTTTCATGATGTCTATTTATGAAGATTTTAATGTCTAACGATAACTAATAGAGCTAATCTTTCACATTGTTCAAAAAAGTCTTTTAGAATATTTTTCTTTAAGAGAAAATAGAGTCTTAGAGTTAATAGAACGCTTTAAACTAAGATGCGGGGACAAGAATCGATAATGGTAATAATGATGATGAAGATGATGGCAACAATGATGATGATGATGACAAGGTCTAAAAATACAATGCAATGTGCAATGACCATTTATTAGAACTATGGCCATGGCCTATGGTAAAATTCAACTGTTGAAGCCCTTTGTCGCCTTGTAAACAATAAATTTAAGGGACTTTTATGAAAGAATTAAGCTTAAGCCTTAATTCAAAATTTTTGAAGAAAAACTATAAAATGATGATATAATTGTTCTTATATCTTTTTGTACGAAATCACTCCAGTTGACGATATCGTCAATCTTCATTGCAAAAATTGATATTTTGATCTGTCTTCTTGTACCCAATGATGGGAAGGTTATGAAAATTATTACATTTTGTGTTTCAGTGGTCTTCCTTAAGTAGTCTCGGCAATCTTCCTTACGTGTGTGAGTCTCATGCTTAGTTTCTACACATTTATCGCCCCCGTTCACACGAGTTTTGAGAGTTCAAATTTCGAGTGCAAGGCTTTCAGTGAAATGCTTAAATGAGGACTTCCTCTCAATTTGGTGGTGGCTGCAAGTGAGGCTTGAGGGATGAATTTGAGTATGCTTTTGTGAACATTTAGAGTTTAAAGCCATTTATTTGGGAGAATTCAAAAGTTTTGATGTTTACGAGCAACATATATGGAGCCATGTTTGGCAATCTTTGAGATGTGAGGTTTTCTCGTAGGTATTGTATTATTTATGTAGATATTAGATCTCAAGAGTGTTTTTTGTTTCATTAATCCGGAAGCTTTGAACCATCTTTAAGAATGCATTTGACAGTGGATGGATTGTGTAACGCCCCAATTTCGAATATCGAAGTTACCGCCAAGGTACCCGAAATTGGCACGCTACTTCTTGGAAAATCCGAGAACTTCCAAGATCATAGTTCGCAGTGAGATCAAATTTTTTAAAACTTTTGAACAATAAAATAATCAACAGTTAAATTGCGGAAGCATAAAAAAAGATAGCGGAAACAATATGTATCATATAAAATGAATCAGATGGAATTGGGCTGAAGTCTAATAAGATCTCAAAGTATGAATAACCAGTTTAATTACATATTTGAATACTACCCTGCCACTACAAAATCACTCAAATCCCAAAAATAAGTGTGTACTCAGATACCCAGTGCAGGCACTCCATCCGCGATCACCTGATTAGCCGGCCCCCAACCGTAATCACCGGCTACAGGCTCCTCGTAGATCACGTCACCCGCGGGGTCAAGGTCGTAACCTAAGCACCAAAAATGGGTCAGATCCAAGAATCTGACAAGGCACCATATACAGATAGCACATGATGTATGCATAAAAAAGAATAGAGACGATCATATAATCATAAGAGTAATAAGGAAACATAAACTAGGCAATTGAGCAGTAAATAACAGTTTAAAATCAGAATGATCAAGTAATCTAATCTAACAGATATTAATATGGCACATTCACACAAGCTGGATACCGCGGGATATTATGTTGCGGCCCTCCCATACTGTAAACAGTCGCGGCGAGAAAAAGTAAAGTAACCATACAAGGGATAACAACCCTAATAATAACAATATATAAATATAGCACCGATCACACCCCTTTATCGCACCGATCATACCCCTTTATCAGATTAGACCGAACCGAGTATCACACCATCCGTCTAACCATAGCTCATCATGATAGTTCTAGTCATAACCAAATATAGCTCCTACTAGTGATGATCAGTCAACAGGCTAAGCTTAAATCAACTGAGTAAATGTTTAGTGCCGACCCAGGGAACAAATACAGGTCTGTGTCTGTCTAAGCTTACTTTGCACGAGCAAGGTCCTAACTAGGTTTCTAAGAGATTCAAGTACAATATTATGGGACACATCCCAATATCCAAGTACAATCATCATTGGATCCACGCTAGGCCCACAACCATAGCCTTAGTCTATAACAATGCAAGTAGCCAATTTATATCCATTCACAACTATACATCATGACCAACCTCTTCTTTCTAAGGTACTACATACCCAACTTAGGCCGTATGAGAGCCCGCCTAGCCACAGACACGGGTCATTTATCACCGATTAGATCGTCGGGTCACCTCTACGTAGTCCTAGGTTCAGGTCCTCCAATTTCCATTTAGTTAACAGGTTTATATCAATAACAATGATATAAAAGAAGAACAATGTATAAAACCCTTCAAGCAATAGAATCAAGTGGAATGAGCAAGGGTCTAACCTAGGTAATGGTTCACTCTCAAGTTCAGGGCCTTATCAGTTAATTGGATCACTAACTGTAGTTTCAGATGCCAAAGGATGTTATATTTGGTGCTCCTGAAGTTACGGACATCATTGACTACGTTTAAGAGTCGAATCACTGATAATTGCAATCCCAGAAACCTATTTGGTGGTCCCCACGAGTCAAGGTTGAGCCACACCATTGACTCGTGCTTGGCACATCAATGGAAGTCTATTTAGATGGTCAATGGGCCCCACAAACATCAAACATCATAAATATATGAAAGTTGGAATTTCACATTTCTCAGTTGATCTGGTCGACATCATCCCTAAGGATGTCGATCGGGTACATTAGATGTTGACCCCCAGGTCGACATCCTAGCAGTGTCCCCGGTCGACATCGTGGCCATGATGTCGACCGGGTTCACATTGACCTGAAGCCAAACAGCTGGGGGGTAGTCTCTGTGTTCTCAGAATTCACAGTGTTCCCAGTCGACATCGTACCCTGTATGTCGACCTGGGACACAGGATTCCTGAACTGCCTGAGTAAATCAAGTCCTAGTTGTTCTCTACAAAAACCTGTGTATCCAGTTGACCGAGCACAGAGTCCGGTCGACCTGGTACACTGGACTAAGGGTCTCACAGAAGAAAATAACTGAGACCTGGTTTTCCTAGTTTTTAGTGTAGCTGGTCGACCGAGTTATAGGTCGGTCAACCGGGTACACACTCTGCCGTAAAATTCCGGATTTCTGTAATCCTCCTTCTCCAATCCGAATTCCAACCAAAACACTTCTAATCACTTCCAATCATCATAGAAACATCACCAAACAAGAAAAACACTCCAATACACATCTCACCATCCATCCTTGGGCCATTGATCTTCCAAATGAGAGATCTCATCCATCAAATGGCCAAAAACCCAAAAACTAAGCTCAATTGGTAGATCTAAACATGCATATACATCAACTGAATTGAAATTGTAGAATCAAAGGAAAGAAAGCATGCATTCTAAGTTATCCAGCATATGGTACTTGCCTTAGACTATTAGAAATGGAAATTAAAGTATAAGAGAAATCCAAGTTGATAATGGTGGTTTGATGTAGCAATTGAAGAAGGTCTTCTACTCTCCTTATTGCTGGGATTTGGGGAATTAGGGTTTCTTGGGGAGAAAGATAGGGAAGATAAGAGATGAGAGTGAATTAGGGTTAAGCTCATGTTATTGCAATAGTTAGTATATATATATAGGTGATGGTGTAGTGGCTATTTACTAGAAAGCTCTTAGGTTTTAAAATGAAAGAGAGGATAGGGACATGGGTAACTTGGTCAATCTTAGGAATTCTAGAACCTTCTCTCAAGTAACATCCCTCTTAATAAAACTAAATTACTAACTAAGGCCTAATCTAACTAAAACTCTAATTAAATTACAAAAATCATCCTATATCTATAAAGAATTAAATAAAAGTCTAATCCTAAGACTTATGAACATTTAACAAACTATTCTACTAAACCCTATTAAATAGCATATTAAGATAACTAATATTATATTTATAATTATTCAAATCAAATTGAGGGCCCACAAGGGGTAGGGCCTCACAGATTGAGCACACTTCATTATGTGATTTTAAAATACTTGTCAAACCCTTCTTCTTTGATGCATTCACCATCTCCTTTCGATTTTTCTTCAATTCTTTGAAATGAATATTCATCTTCCACCGAATTCTACCATCATTCCCTCCAAACCGAAGACAATTAGGTATGGAAACCATTCAAAGATGAAGAAAAGTTGCAGGAGCAACTAAGTTGATGATATCGTCTACTTGGGTAATTTTGTTCAAGAACATGTACAAACAATTATCTCGTTATTTTATGTTTTTTCTTAATAAAAGCATTTAATTATAATTTAAACTTACTTTATCGTGAAAATTCCTAAATTTAAACTCATGGGATTGGAAGCACATCTTTCTTATTGGACCAAAAAGTTAAGTGGACCCATAGAGATGATTTTCATTGTCCTATGAGAAAGTTAAAAACAAATCTGAATCCATTGGAGTAACTTATATATTTCATGAATGTAAAAGAACCAGGTTTGTTGATAACCAAATGAAGGGCCATAAGTCTATGAGTAAGGCTGTGCTTCACAAAATTTAAAGTACACACAATCTAAGCCCTCATTTATTGACTTAATATCTCATACTTGAATTAATAATAATACACCATCTTTCATTTTATTTTTTAGGGAAAGAAATGACAATAAATTTGTTTTCATGGATCACTAAAAAATCTATTCAACAGTAGATAATAGTGATTGGAGCATCATTACATAGATTAACAACAAGAAGCAACCAACTGTGATTTAGGTCATAGCAATCTAGATTATGAATCGATTTTCCATATATTGCAATATCAGCTAATCCACTTAATTCTACTTTAAGATTCTACTTGCCATTTAGTACCTACATGATTGTAGTATAAGATTCAATTTGTCAATTGGTCAGAATCTTGATCCTCTCGGATTGTGGGAGATTTTTTCATAATCTAATATTTATATCACAAATCAATTGGAACATTACACATTACAACAATAGCTTAGACTTGTAGAACAAAAGAGCGATTGCATCCATCATAACAATTTGAAAGTATGAATCATGTCACCTATCTCAAATAACTTAACATCTGGTGAACAGGAACAACGAATTATGATATCATGATCCAAGTGAGGTTATCAACAGACTAAAGTCAGGTCAACACCTATGTAAGCCCAAATACGATTAGAACTGAGGAGTCAAGGTTTGGGTTCGAGTCAAATAAGAATCATAGGTTGAGCCCAAGTCCACCATATTTGCATATTGTCCTGACTTGAACTACCCGTTTGAAGCCCATTTATGTTTTTGGTACACTTTTCTCAGAACAAGTTGATTTTCTCAACCCAAAAATAACCCATTCAAAGAATATTTATATTAGGTCCAAATTACCAAAATACGCCTAAAAGTCTATAGTGGTTAGAGGCTAGTGTAATGCATGACCCAGATGGTCAATCTGCACAAAATACAAGACAACTATCATAATAGTTGAGGGTATGTTTGCGTAGTGAGAGGGTTATGCAGTAGAGAAGATAATATTTTTGATTTTTTGTATGGCCCACTCTTCCATTATTTGGTGAGACACTTTTTCATGCGAGAAAGGAAAAAATGAATTGATTTTGCTCGATAGGAAGGATTTAAATTTTCTATATGTGGTTTGGATGCAAGTGGTGGAAGGACTATCATTTGAGGGAAGCAGATCCAAACAGGTAGTTGGGTTTTAGGGCCAAACCTTGAATTATTATTTGGGTTTTAGGGGGCAGACCCATGATTTTCATGTGGATTTTTGGACCAACCCAGAATTTTCATATGGGTTTAAGAAGCAGACCCAGGTCCGATGGGGTGACCACCTCCAAAACCATATATGTGGGTCCCTGTGGACGTAAGATTCCTCACAAAATCCTCTCATTGCACAAACACACCCTAGTCCAAATTGAGGCCCATTGTAACTGTCCTCTAAAAAAGCGTTGGTGGTTGGGAATGATATTAATTTGAGTAAAAGATAAACTCATTAAAAGTAGCAAAGAGGAAACTACAAAATCACAAAGCCATAAATTGTAATAAAAAGCAATCCGAGTAAACTTTAATCAAAGTGAAATTGACAGCAGACCTTGTCAATTCAAGGGGAATTTAGATTGTTGGGGTGCATAAAGTACACACAACTCATGAATTTAGGTGAAAAGCTGCTCATTTTAAAAGTGCACTGTAGTTCCCAAAGACCAGAACAATGTCTTCACAAGGAATACAGCATCTCACCCGAAGAAATGGCATGAAAAGCAGGAGAGTCCTTGGCTCATTTCTCATATATGAGCTATGCCACAAAAGTCCCACAAGAAAGGGCAGGATAATCTCAACTACTTCTCTCTATTACTAGTATTTAGTATCACTCTTTCCTCTTCGTCTCTCACATAAGAAGACAACGACATAAAGTGAAAGGAAGATTCAGAAAAGATTGTTTGATTATTTAGTTCATTTACCATGAAGATTTCAGAGATTATTGTCTTTGTCTTTCTCTTGCAACTTCAAATCATTCATGGGTTAGATGAGAATGAAAGACAGGTAAGATCAAACTACGTGTATTTTAAGTGTGGAGGATTTTAGAGAGTAGAGGATTCAGTTGCCAAAACCTTTTGGGGCCCACCCCAATGACATGGGTAAGGATCAAAAGTCTGGTTTGTATGAAGCTCAGACTGAGAAATTCGTGAGTCCCAGCAGTTCATCCTACCAATTATAAATAGAAATTGCTTAGAGTATGTCCCCATCTTGTATGAGCTCCGGCAAAATTTCACTTGCAGACGTCGGCCCTACCTTTAAATTTACCACTAACAAAACTCACTAATTTTTTTGTGATACTTCACTCACAAGTATTATATGTGATTAAATTGATGATGGACACATCTTGTACTAGAGTGAAATCTAGTTTGTAGCATACATAGAGTGGTGATGGGGGCATTTGGGGCTTCTTTGTGTAAAGCCGTGAAAGAGAAAACCTGCATTAAAGAGAAAGGAGTCCAAGGGAGAGTAGTTGAATTTGGATTTCCAGCGTAGCAAAGAGAAGCCAGAGAGAGAAGACAGAGAGAGTTTCGAAGACAGAGAGAGTTTCGTCTGATTTTTTGTCATAGAAACATGCACAAACGAGCGCTTATTTTGAGCAGTCTAAATTTTTATTATTTAGGTATACTAAAAAGCCTCAGAAATTTACAGAAGTTCGAACCCCATAGGATCTTGACTCAAATGTTAGGGACCTATGTGGTGGATAAAGATAAGTCAAATATCAGTATGATTTGATCATTGTAACCATCTATTTATTTATGTTAAGACCCCTTTGTTTGATTTAAATCTGGCATATGTCGTGGTGATCATATAGAAGTGGCTTGAGCAAAATTGCGGCCATTTTCATAATGAAACTTTTGTTTTTCCTTTTTAATATGATATTTATGAGTTGACTAATTGAAATTATTATTGAAAAATGAATGAATGACAGACATACATTGTGTATATGGGTGATTTGCCCAAGATCAAATCTACACCGCTTATGGAAAGTCACTCCAACCTACTCTCAAAAGTGATTGGAAAGTAAGTACTGATTTTTCTTTTTTCATATTTATTTCTTTTGGTAAAATTATTTTTTATTTTATTTTGTTGATAATCACTAACCTTTTACATTAACATCATAAGGGCTTACCATTGAGTCTTCTTAAATAAAATAGACTTCTCTATCCTACTGGTATGTAAATGGTTAATCGGATTGTCACCACAACCTACACCCAAAAAAAAAAAAAAAAGGCCTTCATACTTGTTAGTTGTTAGCCTCTTTGAATAAACACATACCAGATTTGACACTCATAGAAGACCCTCCAATTGATCGTGTAAAATCTGGCACCCATCCCACTTTAATTAAAGGATAGATTTGGACAAGTTTCTAGCCCTCAAACCAACCTCCCCCTCTCTAAAGTTCTTGTTTGTTGCACACACAGGTAGTAATATCGAGAGCTTTGAAAACCCTAAATCAACTATGATTGTCATGCTTCTAAGTGCCCCCACAGGCTGGCTGGACTGTTCCTTAAAGCATTTTCTAAATTCGATACCCTTCGAAAAGAAAATCAAAATAGAAAATTCGCACATCGAACCTTACCATAGTCAACTTGCCTCAACTTGAATTGCACTTCAGTGAAGAGTTTAAAAATTAGGTTTTGGATTTCGTTCTCGTTGGCTTAGGGCTTGGGATTCCCTACAGACAGTGTGGGTCCGTATAGGGTTTAATTCCCAACCGATCCACCGGACTTGCACCCTTACTTCAAGAACCAGATTCGGTTGGGTCCAGTACAAGTCCGGCCCAAAAGGCATAAGGAAACATGACTAATTTGCCCATGTGACATTCAAGAAATCAATTGGACCCTATTCAATTAGAGACTTTGATTCACTGGCAGTGAGAAGATTGCAAGAGAGTCCATGATACACAGCTACAGAAGGAGCTTCAATGCTTTGGCTGCAAGGCTCTTGCCAGAAGAAGTGAAGAAGCTATCAGGTTGGTAGATGTTATGGCTTTTCATTTTATCAAACTATGACTCTGCATCTATACGTATCGGTCGATATTTTAAACTATGATATAATAACATTGTTATTCCTAAATTCTTTTTTTTTTTTTTTCTTTTTTTCAGAGATGAAAGGCGTGGTCTCGGTGTTCCCGAGCCAGGTTCGGAACCTTCACACCACAAGGTCTTGGAATTTTCTAGGATTTCCGACGACTGCGAGGAGAAATATTGAAGGAGAGAGAGACGTCATTGTTGGTTTGTTAGACACAGGTAACAAGATTCCTGGAGCAGTTTTTGCAAATGGGCTGTGCTGGGCTGGGCAAAGAATTGTGCTGGACAGGCCCGATTTGACATGGATTCAGCCAATGGGCCCGAAACTCTGGCCTGGTACTGAAGTAATAAGGCTAAGGTCTTCAAGCGCCGGTCCTGGTCCAGCTCAGGTTCCATGGAGCTAGTCCATTTGGAAAAGGGGGCAATTGGGGCCTGTTATATTAGCCTTAGATAAGGCCCATTGTGTGTTGCATATGTTGAGCTGGGACAGACCAGACTATTGTATTGGGAATTTTAAACATAAATTAGTTGAAGCCCAATTCATCGGATATGGGGCCAATAGTAGCCCGACTTTCAGCTAACGGGCTTAAAAAGAGCCCAGATTCGGCTGAAAGTCGGCCGGAAACAGGCTGGATACAGCCCAGCCCAGATGTGAGGCGTCTCCATCCAGTATCAACCTTTGGATGGGAGGGCCCCATAAACGTTAGCCAATCTCATGTGATGGAAATAGATCCCTGATCATCATCTCGTAAAATGGATGGGCAGATCAGTTATGGTATTGGACCCTGTTTCAAGTGATTATGGTCGTCTGATCAGGCTAAATCGTGGGCCATAAGCAATCTAAGGGCGATCAACTCTGTCCAATAATCAACCGTGACAGAAGGTGGAGCCCACCTAACCAAAATGGACACATTGTAAAGGCCCTGGAACTTGACCAAAATGTGTAAATGTTGGGTTCTTTTGCAGGAATTTGGCCTTCTTCTCCAAGCTTCAATGATAAGGGATTAGGCCCACCACCCTCTAAGTGGAAGGGCAACTGTTCAAATGTTGGCAATTTCACTGGCTGTAACAAGTAATTTCTCTCTCTCTCTCTGCCAAATTAATACAGCCGACCTTAATTCACTATGAGCCCTTCAAATCTATATAGTTTTACCACCTTATTAGAAAATGGATATGGGTTCCGGTCCATAACATCGAGCTCTTAGATTATTGGGTCAGGTTTGAGGTGATGGACCTAACAGTACCCAAGCTGTAAATATATAAATATATATTTTACCCCAGCCAAGGGGGCTGTGACCTAAGAGATAGAGAGCCTATACATACATAGGAAGACAGCCAACTCAAGTGGGGAAGAAGTCCACACATGCAGGAAGAAATCCCACACAAGTGGGAAAGGAGCCCTCATGTGTCCGTGAGTCGGATTGACCTCTTTTTAAAGGTAGATCAGATTGACCTTTTAGAGTAAACAAAACTGGCCAAATCCAAACCCAACCCACTTCTTTATTGTGCTGGAAATTTAGGGGTTGGGTTGGCACGTCTAATAAGTTGTACTGAGTTGGGTTTGGGTCAGTGTAGGAGATTGACCACCAACCATGTATGGCCACATCATGTACCTAAGTACCTAACCCCTTTACTAATTGGGTTGGAAATGTTAACCTGAACCCAGAATGACCTGTTGGCCCAGGTAGGGTTCGCGGGTCGGATCAGGAACCCCTACTTCAGTACATGACCGGTTCATGGATAATCTGAATTGGGCCGCTAACTATTCTGATTAATATGCAGCAAGATCATCGGCGCCAGATACTACCGGTTCGAAGATAGCCCGCCCTATTCCGACATACCATCTCCGATCGACGTCAATGGGCATGGGACCCACACCGCTTCGACGATAGCCGGTGACTTATTCCCTGGGGCAAGCCTCTATGGGCTCGCCAATGGAACCGCCCGGGGTGGTGTTCCATCGGCCCGGCTCGCCATCTACAAGGTCTGTTGGTCCGGCACGGGCTGCACTGACACAGACATACTAGCTGCATTTGATGATGCCATATCCGACGGTGTGGATCTAATCTCGGTCTCCATTGGGGGCAGCACTCAGAATTACTTTAATGATCCGATTGCAATTGGAGCATTCCATGCCATGAGAAAAGGTATCCTTACATCTTGTTCAGGGGGGAATGACGGGCCCAATGAAGGGTCCGTCGTGAATGTTGCCCCGTGGATCATCACTGTCGCGGCCAGTGCAACCGATCGCCGTTTCAGGACAATGATCAGGCTGGGCAATGGCCGGAAATTAACGGTAATTTGCATGCATTGTTGATTGTAACCGCTGATTCATGGTTAGGGCTGGGCATAGGCCAGCCCAGGCCCGGAGTTCGATCGAGCCAGATTTTCTGGCAGATCGAATAGCAGGATGGGCCAAGGTCCATATGTGCTTAAAGGCCTATGTAAAGGCTGGGGCTGGGCAGGGAAGATACATTTCATATGAAGGAACAAAGGTTCGTGAATGGGCTTGGCCGGGCCCTAACTTCTTGACATGTGGGCTGGGTCGATGTGAGAATATTAATTAAACTAGATGATTAATGAATGGAGTGGGCCAGGGCCAGGGCCAGCCCGACACGGCCATGCCCAACTCTATTAGTGGAGGGCGTCATGTCCATTGTATTTGACTGCCTGAGTTTTCTTTGAAGGGCATGTCTATAAACACATATTCACCAAAGAAGAAGATTTATCCTCTAATCAGTGGTGCTGATGCTGGCAATGCTTCATCGATAGCCTATGGATATGCCAGGTAAGACAGCTTGATGAACGATCACATGTAGGTGGGGTCCACTTTTCCTTGATCCAAGCCTATCACTCTAAGATCCTAAGGTTGATATACATAAAATGATTGGATTGGTCAAAGTCTGAATAATGTTTTTTTACTCAATAGTTGGTCTCAATTTCAGCTAGGGCTGCACAGAAAATCCAGTATTACCACTAAATCGGACCAAACCGACTAAACCGAGCGGTTCAGATCTGTTTTATAGTAGATTGGTTCGGTTTACGGTTTGAAAATCGTAGAAACCGCTTAGATCCGTCGGTTATCGGTTTAAACCCCCGGTTCACCGCCTAAATCGAACCGACCGATATATTATGTAATTTGAGTATTTGGATTTATATCTTTGTCCTAGTCATTGAAATAAATGTAAAGGATGGGGGTGTCATCATTTTGAAGTTTTCAATTTCTGATTTTTTTTAAAAATTATAATAATAAAAAAACAAACGGTTTAACCGACTGAACCAAACCAAACGCTAAGCCCTCTCCATCGGTCGGATCGGATTGGTTAATTAAAAAACCGATTGGTTTGGCTTTGTGGCTGGGTTTAGTATAAAATTGATCCGAACCGCCCATGTGCAGCCCTAAATTTTCAGCTTTGATGTGTAAAACTTTGATTGAAGTAAGGATTAATTTGGGCTAATATATCGTCGTTTGATAATAGGATCAAACAAAGGTGCCCCATGTGCATCCCATATGGTCATTATATGGGGATCATATCTCTCTGTCCATTTTTAGTATTATTTTCCTTGATTAGTTGCTTTGTTCAAATGAGTGAAAGTTGAGGGGTCGGGGAGAATAATTCTATATAGGTGATCATCAAAGATTTCCATGAGAGTTTAGGACATGTTTGTGCAAAGCAAGGACTGCTTAGTAACATAGACCTGCTTAGTAACATAGAAAAGCCTTCCATTTTTCTACACTCGCCATTTTTTGATGATTTGTACAGAACTTTCCATGTGTTAAAAGAAAATAAAAAAGTACTTTTCCTCAACTGTGCAGAAAACGTACAACTCCCCTATCGGATGGGGGAAGGACAGATGGAATCACTAATATGTCATGGCAATGCAGAAAAGAAATCTGCGGTGGCTTAGAATTCTATCATCACACAAATGCATCCCAAATATGTTAGAGAGCATAGAATTCTTTTTCCTTTTTGAAAAAAGGGTCTCCTTATTTACACACATGGTAAAATCAGGTACCTTTTCACTTATATATTCAAATATGCCAAATATGCCTCAATCCTCCCTACAGTTTTTAAGAAAGGGACTTTCATTGGAAGAGGTGAGGAATGGTAATCTATAAGCATGCAAATTATTCATATGAACTAAATCCACCTATAAGCTATGAATATGAATATGAGCTTATTTCAACACTTTAAAGGATTTTACAGGAAAATTCCCGGTATGCGGACGTTGCACAAAAAGGTTACCCATAGTTAGGGTCTTACGAAAGGGTTCCGTCATCCCATTTTCGTTTTTTTTTTCTTACTTTGACTAGAGCGACGCGTCTCTAATTGGGGTGATGCTGGCGTCGCTCCACCTTTCTTATGAGAGCAAACAAATCTTTCAGAAGGCGATCAAGCTATGGTTGCTGCTTGAATGCAGATTCCGATTGTAATATGGAGAGATGCATATGGTGGAAGAGAATAGAGAGGGTGTAGTGTGTGCAGGGAGAGTGCAGCGGTGGGGGGAGGAAGAGAAAGAGGAGGAGGAAGAAGAGAAAGAAAGAAAAGGAGAAGAGGGGATGAAGGGGGCTGGTGGGGTGCACGGGTGAGATGGGCAATGACGCAGGGTGATGCGCATGTGGGGAGGAAGAGAAGGAGGAGGAAGAAGAGAAAGAAAGAAAAAGAAAAGAGGGGAAGAAGAAAGTGGGGGGTGTGCAGGTGGTGAAGGCAGGGGCTGTGAGAGGGAGGAGAAGAAGAAAGAAAGAAAGAAAAAGAAAGGAAGGGAAGAAGAAGGTGGGGGGCGTGAGATGGGCAGTGATGTGGGTGCGGGCGGTGGAAGGTGTGTGCAGGTGCTGTGAGGGAGACAGGGGAGGAAGAAGAAGGGAAAGAAAGAAAAAGAAAGGAGGAGAAGAAGGGGCTCGGATGTGCGGGTGTGTGTGTGATGGAGGTGAGCGAGGGTGGAGCGCAGTGCAGGTGGGTGCAGCGACTGTGGGAAGAAGAAGAAGAGGAGGAGGAGGAAGAAGAGAAAGGAAAGAATGGACAGGAGGAGCGACGCTAGTGTCGTTGCAGTCACAGACGAGTGATGCTAGCGTCGGATGAAGGAACCCTTTCATAAGGCCCCAACTATGGGGAACCTTTTCATGCAACGTCCGCATACCAGGAATTTTCCAGTAAAATCCTCAACACTTTATCTTTGGCTCTCACCCCTTACGTTCTCAACTAAAACACAAAACTCATAAGAACGTTTCAAACAAGTCTTTAAAACGGCCATTCATGTACTTGATATTGAGTGGAGTTTTTTACTTGAGGGGCCACATCATCAGCATTGGCATTATCATCATCAAAGCATTGTCCCAACTATCTTAGGTGTCGGCTCGCGACAAGAATCTTATTTCTCCATTCCGATATATCATGATCCAAATCTTCATATATGTTGCACTTCTTTATATTTATTTCTATTGCTTCCATCTATGTTCTGTTCGGCCTATCCCTTCTCATTAATAGGTCATCAACCTGAATAGCAGAACTTTTCCTTGCCGGCTCTGTTGCTAGTGTTGCTATCTCAAATGAGTTTTTCTTATTTTATCATCTATTGATGCTGCCCCTAAATGCTCTTGACAATGCTCATTCCTAATTTAATCATTTTTAGTTTTACCATGCATCCACCTCAACATTCTCATCTCTGTTATACCCATTTTGTGCATGTTGAAGATTAGCTAACATTCTACTCAGTGTATCATATATGGTCTAATTGTTGTCCTCTAAGATTTTTCCTTCAATCTTGTTGGCATGAGCCAGCCACAAAGCATTCCAAGGAGGTCATATGTGAAAAAACTCAAAAACTCATAGTAAACTGAGTTTATGAAGGGCCTTTTTTTTTTGTTTTGTTTTTGATATGATAGTTTATGAAGTGCTAAAGAGGTAAAAAAAATGAAGGATCATGATGGAGTATAGATGTAATCATCACTTTACTATGACTTAATCTACCAGCATGGCCGTTGGTAATCATTTCCTCTAAAAGAGAAATCATGGATCTTTGACTTTAATCTTTTATTGTCAAGAACCTTGATAGAAAGCTATGGCCACCCAATAGAATACCCGCTTAAGCACATAGCTTTTAAAGCATTTTATAATAAGTTGCGAGAAAAATAGAAGGTTGCCATCCGGGGCAGAACCAAAAATTTTATTTAAAAGGGGCCAAAAAAAAAAAAAAAAAAAAACGTTAAACAAGATTGCAATGTTAAAAAAAATTATACAAGAGAAAGTGGGCTTGTCATTCTTCTTCTTTATTCATACCTTAGGGTTTGTTTGGTAAACGCCGCGGAAGAGGAAACTATCATTTTCCTCTTCCACGGAATCGATTTCCTACCACGATAGGTGGGAAGCACGGATCCACGCCATCGTGAAATTGAAGTACATACGGAGGGAAAAATCGGGACATTTTGCCATTGCACCAAATGCCTGCCGCAAGGCTCCGAATTTTTCGGCGCCTTGTCTCCTCCTTTTTCCACGAAAAACTTATGTTCTGCACAAACACGCCCTTAGGGTGTATTTGTGCAAAGCCATGGAAGCACAGCTTTAGTTTCTGACAAGGGTAGATGAGATTTCATAAACCTCTCTAGCAAGGAAAGATGATGTAAAATCTAGGAATTTCCTGCATTTTCGCCGCTGCACTAAATAAGAAGAAGAAGGCGCTGGATTTCTAGCCCCTTTCTCCTGAAACGTCACCTGCATAAACAAAACCTTAAAGTATCTACAAGTTTGTAAACTACAACTCCTTTCAATATCTCCAATAAGAAGATGTGTTTTCTCCTCTTCCTCTCTTGGATCATAAGATCATGGGGCAAGTGTAGATGGGTTAAAATAAATATTAAAAAAGTCTCTTCCCTAATTTTGATAAAGCCTTTCTTTATTTGTTATCCTTTTCTTCATTTCGTTTCAAGTTTTTCTTAAAATCAGCAATATTTTTGTTTCCTTTTTTTCCAAGAGTCAAACCATGTTAAAAGAGTCATAAATAATGGAGAGGCCATCCATTAATGGTTGGCCACACCATGGAGGGGCCAAAGCAAGCTTCTTAGAGAAGCTTACTGGGGATTGGGGGGTGGGCGCAGCCCCTGCTAGCCCCTCCTAGGTCCGCAAGGAATTCTTTAGTGCCTTTCATGTGGCGGTTCTATTTTGTAGGGATTGAAAATCCCATACCATCATTGTGGGAGACTCTAATAGGTGAAAACTTCGCGAACATACAGATTGTTGGCTACGTGCAGGTCTTTTGTAGTATTTAAAACATATTTATTCTTAAGCAGCTAAAATGCTACTGTGCTCTTGGAAACACTTCTAAACTGTGGTTCCTTATTTTATTTTATTTTTTTGATATAGTGCTTGTGACTACCTTACACTGGACACCAGTAAGGTTCATGGCAAAATTGTGTATTGCCTTGATGGGATGGGTGGTCAGGATGAAAATGTCAAAGCCTCAGGAGGCTCTGGAGCACTAATTCAAAGTTACACTGAGATGGACACTGCTTTCAGCTTTGTCTTGCCTGCAGCCCATATTACAATGTCTACTGCAGACATTGTTACCAAATACATTAATTCAACCAAGTAAGTTCCTTGTACCTTTATTTGGATCACCACCACCACCACCTTCTTCTTCTTGTTCTTTGACACTCATCTAACCGTTGAAATGCCAAAAAAAGAATTTACTGCCTTCTAAAATTAAAAAATGTAAGGGCCATAGAACTGGGGTTAAGATGACTGCATGGGATTGATATTTTGCATGTCCATGGGTCTCATTGAGATTTTTTCCATCCCCTACTCTATCATGATTGACATGGCCCCAGGTGAAACTCACAAACCAGACCGCACCATCCTTATATGTGGACAAGGGTCCTTTGCATCAGTTTCAATTTTTAGTTATCGTACATTTGTGTTGAGCTTGTTTCTGCTACATTGTCATAGGAAACCTAGAGCAATCATATACAAGTCAGTTGCTGTTAACCAAAGTGCACCCTTTGTAGCAGATTTCTCTTCAAGAGGGCCCAATGGTGCAAGTGTCAAGATCCTCAAGGTAAGTACTGTATGTCATTGTATAAAGCTCCCTTCATGTCTACCTCTGTAATCCATCTATCCATCTACATATCATCATGATTCTGAAGAGAAAAGAAGAGATTTATTATTTATTTCTTTTGTTATTCCATAGTGCATTGATTTGAGTAGATCTCAGTTCCCATAAAGTACACTGGGTGGGGACATATTATGAATTGTTTAGATCTTCTAATGGCAGGCCCAAAATATATATATATATATATAAGAGCATCTCCCACGTTACTATGAGAGATACGGTGGGGGCCCTCACATTCAAGTTGTTGCCATTGGATATAGATGTGAGGGCCCCCACCTTATTTCTCATAGTAAGGTGAGAGATGCTCTCATAGGAGCATCTCCCATATATATATATATATATATATTTATGACTCTGCTAATGAAAGTGCCTGGTCTCAATAAGGATTATAATATTTATAACTACCATCCACCCCAAGTTCTATACATTCCATTACTCTGCGCGAGAACTTGATCCACCTATAAGTAAAACATCCCTTATATATACATTCCCTCGTTAATAGGTACTTTTCCAATTTCACGCTTATCTTCACTGTTGGATTGAAAAAAGATTAAAAAAAAAAAAAAAAGTTTACTCCACATACAGAAGTCAGAACCACTAAACAATGTAGCCCTAAAATAAAAAACTAAGATCATTTGATTTGAGTGATATTTGGCTCATTTATTTTGCAAAAGGTCCTACCACTGTCCCCGCCCCCGCCCCCCATAATAAATGGAGCCAACGGATCCATACAAGAGTTATGTATCATATTTACATCAATCATTGTTGATCCTATACAATCTCACGACTCCTCTAGTGGGGTGTTCATGGAGGGGTAGATTTGGGCCCACGCTTCTCTGACCCCCGCTCATGTAGAAATTGGGCCAAATGTTCATAGCTGGATCTAGCCCATGGGCCAAAATGTCAGCGAGGCCTAGGTCAATCCTATGCCAACACAGTTTCCTTTTTTATTTTTAGTATTTAAGAATATTATTTGTTTTCAACAATATTTTCCTGATGTCCTCCAATAAGTCCCATAAAAGTGAAATTATCATGTTATTAACTTACTATCCTCACTATTAAATTTGCAACATTGGTCAAGACGACTAGACATTTATGCAACATAGGCCCCGGCCCATCCTGTTTAACCATTGAGCCAGAAAAAAGGTCACTTTCAGGCCACAATCCTAAACGTAGTGCATCCCAAATCCGGCCTATATGGGCCAAGTTCAGGTCGGCTTAGGTTGTCCCAATTAATGAGCATCCAGATTCTAGAGTCTCATCTGTTTTGTATCAGGAACAATGTGGTGCAAAATGGGGTTGTCCATTTGATATGAAGGGCCAACCTTGGACCCATAGGACTCCCCCTTAATCACCATTACTCATCAATCTCCTCTTGGACCAACATGAGATCACCACAATCCACATATCTATATCAGCATATATATATATCTGATTACAATATAGCAATGATCAAACAGCATATATAATATCAGCTTGAATATTTAGGGGTCTGATTTGTGATAAATGTTCTCATTTTGATGGGCAGCCGGACCTTGCAGCCCCTGGCGTCGACATCTTGGCCGCTTATACTAGGCTGTCAACGGTGACCGGATCAGCTGAAGACGATCGATACACTGATTTCAACATAATGTCAGGAACATCCATGTCATGCCCCCATGTGGCTGCAACCGCGGCCTACATTAAGTCCTTCCGGCCTGATTGGTCTCCGGCGGCGATCAAGTCTGCGATCATAACCACAAGTAAGACATATCCTACCATCCCATCAATTTTGGACTGTTAGGATGGTAGTTGCGCTACCACCTTGTTTTAATATTCCTATATCGTGAGGGCATTCATTTTAAATGGCTGAAATTTTCAATAGATGACCCCTACTGTAGAGAATTCTCTAAATGTTAGATAATCAATATAAGAATTCCCTCGTTTCACTTTCCATAAAAGGAGAAGTTACTTGATATTTTCATTTTTAAACACTTATGACATGAATTCCTAAGTATCTTTTATGAACAAACATTTCGAAAGTGGAAAAAGGGTTTTATTACAAGAATTGAAAGATCAAGATTCACTTTATCATGATAAGATCAAGATTCACTTTATCATGATAAGAAGTGGGTAATTATTTGCCTGCAAAAGGGGGAGAGATTATTTTTTCCCTAGCCTCTATCAATATTCAGCTTTAATCTTATGCTTTAGCAAACTTTTATAGAAAGACATTACTTAAAAATCCTTACTTCTGGTGCTATATATACTTGACCAAAATATGTCTAATTCATTCACCATGTGTGTTCGGCGCCCTTTGCAACAGCCAAGCAAATGAGCCCTCTAAAGAACCTAGAGGCCGAGTTCGCCTATGGTTCCGGCCAGGTTAACCCAGCAAAAGCAATGCACCCAGGTCTAGTCTACGACATAGATGAGTTATCATACATCCGCTTCTTGTGCAAGGAGGGCTACAGTGACGACCTGCTTTCAATGATCCTGGGAGAAGTAAAGGTGAACTGTTCCCAACTCCGGCCACCACCGGGCTATGATGGCATCAACTATCCAACCTTCCAATTGCATGTTGCAAGCGGCCAACACCCCGTGTCGGCCGTCTACCACCGGACGGTCACGAATGTGGGGACGGCAAAGACCACTTACAAGGTGTTTGTGAATTCACCCAGGGGCCTTTCTATAAGAGTCGCACCAAGCACATTGAAATTTGAACATTTGAATCAGAAGAAGTCTTTCAAGGTCATAGTGAAGGGCAACCCACTTCGACTAATGAGGATGTTATCAGCTGAGATTACTTGGCGTGACTCGGCCCACTCGGTCCGGAGCCCTCTTGTAGTTTTTCGGTCAGATTAGGGGTATTTTGGGAATTTAGCGCTCGGCCTTTGATTTGTTTGAATTGGTTAGGAAGGAATTCTTTTTTTTTTTTTTCCTTTTTATTTTATGGTAAAGACTAGGGGTTGGAATAAAAGTAGGAAAAAAGGATGGATGGATGGATGGATTGAAATAACCTATTTGGCACATGAACGAAATCCATTTTTTTAGCTTTGGAAAATAAATAAAATGGGGCTATTTCAGTCATTGGCAGGTTTTTTTTTTTTTTTTTTGAAGACAATTTCAACACAGCCAAGCTTGTTGCATGATCATACGTATACGTACAGTTGAACCCAGTACAATACATTTATACCAATTCAAATACTTGTAATTTTGACTGACCTTATTAAATGACTACAAAAACACATAGAGAGAAATCAACAAGAGCAACCACACAACAATTCCACCTTAATTAGCTAATTGTTGGATAATATATAGCACACAATCAACGCAGAATTGGACACTCCCCGTCGGATTGTTTCACATAATAAGGTGCGAGTTTAATGATAGCATCCAATGTCTTGTTAAAGTTCCGGCTGATTGTTGCAGTCTCAGGTGGACACTCCCCGTCAAATTGTTTCACATAATAAGGCGTGAGTTTAATGATAGCATCCAATGTCTTGTTAAAGTATCAGCTAATTGTCTCCCCTGAATGTTGAAATAAGTTTTGCATTACACGGATTCTCTGGCTGTGACCAACAGTGAATAAAAATATCCCCAACTGCTCCTCCATCGTCACTGTACGAGAGTCTCGTAAAAGGCCCCTACATTTTAGCTCATTGGCCAAAAGCAAGAAACAACCGCTGCTCATTCTGAATATATCGGGACATTTACAGGGGTGTCCAATTAAGATCTCATTGAGATAAGTCTTTCCACTTTGTGCAGCTTCATGAACTTTACTTTTGGTGAGATACTAGTAACGGTACCATAAAAGACATGTTGATGTAACAACATTAGTTAACAAGAACACAAGATCTTGTCTATCCATGCTGCGGGTGAAGACAAAAGACACAAACAATTAATATAAGTTATGACATTTCACTATTATTAATAGAAGTCATTTTTGTCCACAAATCCCATAAATTAGTAAAAGTGTTCATCACATTCCAACAAAGCCAATAAAGGACATTCCTTGTCTAAACATCCCATGTCATGATAAAAAATATACATGACATACCAACAAAACAAACATAATTGTGTCTGACCTCACAATCATAACCACGACTTACAAGTCCAAGACAACAACCAAAACATCAAATTAAACATTGTTAAGGAAGTTAATTATAAATATCTTGGGGTAATCGTCGTCTAAGGCCAAAAACTATGAGGCCATCTTTTCATTTCCTAGTTGTCGAAATGCTCCTAACTTTATCATCGGATCCAGATCAAGGGGTAGTATTGCTTCCCACACATTCTTCATTCGTTCTTCCAATGTATTCCTTGACATTGTGTCTATTGCATTTGCCATGCGCCCGACGACTGCCACCATTACATCCCCCGAGCTATGGCATCTTGTTGTTTGATGGGAGGATCCTACAGGGGTCATATTACGCCCCCTAGCTATAGAGATGTGCTCATCTCCAGCCTCCTCATTGTGGGTAGCGGCATCATCATCATCATTCAAGTCATCATCCAAGTCATTGTTATGTATGGATGGTGGTGATCGAGGAACGTCATTCGTAACCAATTCCTCTCGACCATCAGCAATTGAGTCGCCGAATATTTCACATAGGACGTAGTAGTCAGGCATGCGTCTGGACCTATGCATACTAGCTCTAGGATGTGCCTGTGTTGCATGCATAATAGATCATAAGTCAAACTCGCATAAAAAAAAAAACCCACATATAACACAATGGAAAAACCCACATATATTGAATAAGAATCTCACTGCAATGTAATCGTCCTACACTCCGTCTTCTGCTGTGACCTTTTTTCTTTCTTCATCCCATCCAAACCCACTTAAATATAGCATAGCCTTCATCGCGCTATACCATTTTTTGAAGCTCTTCATCCTATTCTTCAACTTATCTTTACTGAATTGGGGCCCAAGTTTGGTTTGCATTTCCTTTGTAATCAAAGCCCATCCCTCCGAGGTAAACCCCCTCGTGATTACTTTACCTTCTTTGCGCATCTCAAGTATGATGTGGAGGAGAACATCATCATGTTCATTTGTCCATTTCATGTTTCTTGGTGAAACCGTGTTCGCAGCTTGAGGGCTAGTCGGTTCAGACATCCTATAATTGAAATGAGTGTTAAACATCCAAGGAATTATTTAAAACTTTACTAACTAGTGACAAGGCCATCTCCTGTGCACCCATATCCGCTCCACCTAACACATGCCATGTAGGCATTTAACTGCTTTACCCCAACGGTTATTCAACATACAGGGTAAACAACCCACAACCAACACATACCACCACTAGAATACATTCTTGGCCCCATGTTTATCAAATTTGGTTTCCCTACTTTCCATTTACTCAACCCAATTACATGTAACCAGTTTACCTATAATTGGCTATGGCTTCACAAAGCCAGCTACTTGCTAGTGGCTTGCATACAAAGGGTCAATCAAACTATCAGCCTTCACTTTTTCCACATTCAAATAGCTTCCACATCCAACACTAGAGACAAGACGCATATTTGTATGACCTTTTCAAAAGCGATCTAACATACCAAACAATCCAGTCAATAATTTCAACATCAATCCTTGTCCCAACTATGTTGGGCTGCCCTACATTGAAAAAAGCAAAAATTAAACTGGCAAAAAACATTGTGTGAGATTGAAGTATAAGTTTCTCAGCTTCATTTTCTTTCAAGGAGTGCATGAACTGTGAAGGTGATTCAACTAATATATGGCTGCTATCTTACTAGGAATCTTGTTGAAAAATAATGAACAGCTGAAGTTGGCATTGATGGTTGCCAAATATCAAACTTCCCCATAAGAGAATGCATCCCTCAAGAAAAGATAAGTGGTGACATACAAGGGAATAACTTACAAACGAGACCCAGATACATAGGATAGGCTTTGATGATGATGATGATGACAATGACAGCAACAAGGAGTGAACTTTTTAATTAAGATGATGTTGATGCAGAATTAATGGCTGAGCATTTCAATCTGTATCTTGGGGCTCTGTTTTGGAAAACCAAGCCACTGAATCTCAAATATCTCCAATGATTTGCTATTATGGTTTCTTCTAATCAAAATTCATTTTTTCCACCAGTAGACCTATGCTATTGTGGATAATTATGAGTGAACGACTGTTGATCCATCATAGAATATTGACAGTTTAGAGAACAGCTCCATGTATCATCACAGCATATCAAGTTCTCTAACATGGTCCACTGACATCAGATTTACACTTGTACAGAACAAAGCCATGTTTGTTTGGCCCACAAATCTGGACCGTTGATCTGACTGTCCCACATGAGTGAGGAAACAAAAATCAACCAAAATGGAAGATCCAACTACCCTTGTTCTTTATACATTCTTCTAGACCGTCAACTGGCCCCCAAATAGTCCATTTCTGATCACTAATTGAAGGGTTTGGATCTTCCAATCCATAGGATTTCTAGGACATCTCTAATCTACAATGAGGCCCTTCAGAAGAACCCCACATGTACAAGATTCATTCACTTTCCCAGAGGAGAAATACACAATACCCATTCCCTAATCCAAGAAAAACTCCTATAATCACTCCCTTATAATACAAACAGAAACCCCAATTCATTCAGCATTCGCCTCCTTCAAATAAATGGAGAAAATGGAGTTAAAGAAAACTCACCACAGCTCAAATCTGTAACAGTAGACAGTTTTCTCCACATCCAAACATGGGCATTAGAGAATTTATTTTTCCAACGAACAATGAACAAAACACTGCTTTCATATTGAAAACAGATTTCAATCTAAAAACCTAGGAAGAGAGACCTATGGAATCCACAATCCTACTCGGAAACAAACACAAAATGACATGATAAAGAAAAAAGAAAGATTAGCGATTCCAGTTGAGAAAGAGCCCTGAAAAAACAATCTGGAATCAATTCGGTTTGGAGAGAGAATAAGAGAATGAGGGAAAATAATATGAGATCGTCGATGCATGAAAACTAGGGAAAAGAACACAAAAAAAGGAAATGAGAGAATCCATAGTTACATGAGGAAAGTAGCGGAGAAGGAATCGTTGAATGAAGGAAGACGGATCGAAGGAGCCTCCAATCGCAGCACCAGCTACAGCCTCCAATCGCTGTTGAAAGACAGAGAAGAGTGGCAGAGAGCAGTCACCGCCGGTGGAATCCAGTCGAAGCAGTAGAAGAGAAGGGTCAAAGGTCGAGAGAAAGGGTTTTTGGATCGAAAAGGACTCGGGGGTGTTTTCTTCCAAAAAGTATGTTTATACACTACAAGAAAAAACATGTTTGGTGACATGAAAAAATGTCACCAAAGGCCCAATTTTTGTCACCTATTATCATTGGTGACACGGGATGGGGTGTCATTATATCCATGACACTAAAAGTCAAGGGTGACAAAGTTTGTGTACTTGTCACGGAATGATGTCAACAGTGACAAAAATATGGTGTCATGGAAGAAAGATTTTCCATGACATAGTAGGGTGTCACTGAAAGCAATGGTGACAACAATGCAGGTGCCATAGAAAAGAGATCTTCTGTGACAAGAATTGTCACTGAAAGTATTTACCGTGACAACCAAATGCGTGTCACCGATAATATTACCAGGTTGGCACACAAGGGTGACATACTCTTTTTGTCACAAAAAAACACAATCAAAATATTTGTGTCACCCAAATTATCATTTCGCTCCTGCTTACAAAGTTTCAAACATTTGTATCTAGATACACCCATTAGCAAAACTTATACCACAAAGACGCAAAATATCATTCAAATCAAATATCCAACAAGTCAACATTATACCATCCAAGTTCACAATCCTTCAAAATATTCATCCTTCAACAATAATCCCTTCAAAGTTAATAGTTTTAGCATAACTACAAAACATCCATACACGGTGTGTCGTGTCAAATGACAAATAATTCCAAAAAAGTGTTCCAGTTAACTACAAAAAGTCTTCAACTCCATCTTGGTCATCTTGGGTTAACTGCCAAAAAGTAACTCCATCTCGATAGTTACCCACCTGTATAAAATCGCAACAAAAAAATGTAATTAGTTAACATGTTATGAAATTGAGAAATCCTAAAAATACATTTGATTCGATTGCTGAAATTCAATAGATTCAACAATTTAAGATAAAACAATGATATAGGGCCAATATGACTTTGGGGGTCCTCTAAATACCATTATTCCATAAACAAAACGAACATTAGATTCTAACATTTTTAACCAAAAAATTTACTTTTTGGGTTTTTTGTAAGTTTTTGGGTCAAATCACAAGTCATGCTTTGACATGCCTTGATGGTTGCAAACCATTACATATCACGTAGATGTATTGCTTTTCCAGGTCAACCATGACAAACACAAGTACAGTGATTTTAAACTATGTGAGGTACTGTCATGTAAGTATATATAGGACCATATGTGGGTACGTAGGCCCATCCCCACAAGAGTCATTAACATAGGCCAGTTGGCTGCAGCCTATGTATGGGCCCAAGCTAGATTCCAATATGAATGATAATCAGTTGGGTCAATGCTAGACGATGCATGGCATTGCTTAGGCCATGTACATCCTATTCAAAACTAGCAAAGCACGAATGTGAAGTTACTATGCTGCAAATCCTAGCTTGAAGCGGGAGGAAAAAAACAAAGGATTGAGCAAAGAAACAAGAAGGCTTACCTCCTCTGATACACATCGGCCATAGATTTACTGCTAGGTCCCAGTGCCATTAACAAGTTGTCGTACGTTGAAGTTGCTTTATAAACCACTACATCCTCAAAAGTCTCGCTGCCTAAATGCTCTCCTCATATGAATGCTCTACATTATACAAACAAAAAGTTTGACTTCATGAAAACATAATGAACCATCAAGAAGTAGCACATATAGCAAAAAGTATCCATGATTGACTAGAAACTTCCTTAGAAACCTTCCTTAATTGACATGGAAATTTACTTACCGAGAATTAGAGCCTTCCCCAACAAGACCTCCTTGCATGTAAGCGGACATAACAGCGTCGAAGTGCGCAAACTTTTCATCATATGCACGTATTGTCTCCTGTTGCGTTTGGCACAAGTCCTTCAAGGTCTCAAACTAATTCTTTTGTTCTTGGCACATATCCTTAAGTGTCTCAACCTGATTCTTCAGAACTCGCACCTCGTCATGTGATTTAGCACTAGACTGCTTAGATGACGGTCGCTTCAAACCAACACCATATTCCTTCACATAAAACTTCTTACCAAGAACTTCCATTGGCATCTCCTCTTGTGGCATGGTGACTGGTAGCCCAAGTGCCTCATCCTCTTTGCGACGTGACTCATCCTCTTGGTGGTGTGCCTCAAGTTGTACCTAATAACAAAGAAAATATAGAATCAATATATTGCATGAAATACAAAAATAACGTTGGTGATGCGACTTCTATGGTTAATGCTCACATGTACTTGCTCACATATCGGGGTTACCCACTTCTTCTTCTTGGTACTATAATGGGTTAACTTGTAGAAATCTGTAATGTCAGGACGTTGACCATGCTCTGACATAGCAGCTGCAAATGATTGTGATCCCATAGTATGATTCAAAGGTAAATTTGCTCGAGCTTTCTTCCTTTTTTTAACCAATTCCTACAAAATGATATAAACGTACTGGTAAAGATATCAATCAAATGAATTCCATACTCCAAATTGAATTTTACCTCTTTGTCTTTATTAGTCCAGATGTTACCAATCATCCATGCCCAGTCTTCACCACTAACTCCTCTATATGGCTTGATATACAGGTCCTTACCAGCTTTCACTAAGGCTTCATAGTGTTATTTCATATTATGACGCCAAGTTCTATACAATTTGTTACACTTGCGGTCAATTCCACGCCTCACATCCTCTTTCTCATCATATTCCCTTATGTCAAATTTATCCTGCACTCATTCATATAATATAGAATTCTAGTATAAGCAAAAAAGAGTTAAAATTGTGCGTGAACTGAAATATCATCTTGGGATGCTAAAATTTAAGTGAACTTAGTTGCTGAAAATGTGAATTATTGGTGCTGAAACTATGTAGTAGCTATTGGAAATGAAATTTGGATGCCAAAACTGTGTAGTGAACCTCAAATAAAACAAAAAAAAGAGAGAATTTTACTCGTGTAGCCTGTATGATGGGTGCTTTAATAGCAAAGGGAATATCATCCCACTTTTCCATATCCTTCAATGGTGCCGCCATCCTAATTTGTACACCAAGCCAACTAGCCAACCTAGTGGCATTTTCCCCAACGGGTAATCTTACCTCCAGAGGAACCGCTACAACAAGTTTGGTGCCACCACTAGCAGCAATTAAGCGTTCGGTGTTAATTCCACGGGTAGCACCCCGGACACGCTTTGAGGTAGAAGCTGAAAAGTGCAAAAAAAGTAAAGTGTATGAATATTACAATTAAAATATAATAGAGTTTCACATATTGCTGGTATTGTATTTTTTTCTTTCTTTTGTTTTTGGAGTTTGACAATGATTTTTCGGTGGATCTAATAAATACACAGGAGACTATTGTACAAATAACTCGTTCTCCGTTTTTCTTCCCTTAGTTTTAACGTATATGAAATTGACATTGATGGAAAATGTACCTCTCACCATATCCTGCGGTAAAGAAGTTGGTGTAGTAGATAGAGTACGTTGTTCAACTAGTAAGTCTTGGGTAGGAGTAGGAGTCACTGTAGACTCTGTTGTTAAAGAACCTGGTATACCTACCATTGATGATGGGGTAGGCATTGAACCTTGGGTAGAGAAAGGAGGCATAGTAGACTACATAGGAGGTATCTCAGTATGGGGAGTGGATGTATGTTGTGCAACAACGTTCTTCTTTATTCTTTCATTCCAGATAGCATCAATCTGTCACCATGTAACACAAACATTAATGTCTTATGATATATTTGTAAGCCTTGAATACACAATACAATTATATATTACCAGTTCTTCCTCATCGCTATATTCACTCAAATGGTCATCAGAATTCAAATTGTTCTCATCCTCAAGTGGTTGATACTCCTCGTCCTCATCATCCATGGCTCTTATATTTTCCGCCTCCTTAGTAGTTTTAGTCTTTCTCTTCTCCTTCAAATCAACCAATGAATTTGTCATCCTTTGAAACCCCTTTTCAACCAATCTAAGGTTATTCAATTCAATTTTTTCCCGTCTTTGCTTCTCATAATCAGACACTGGCTGGCCCATACTCCTAGGCTTGATAAACCTGACCTTGTTTTTTGCCATCTCTCTCCTGTAAGAAAAGACATTTAGATTTTAGTATGATATATGAACAAGTAACCCCACGAGTCAAGGCTGAGCCATGCCATTGATTCGTGTGTGGCACACTTGATGGAAGGCCATTTGGATGGTCAATGGGCCCACAAGTGATCAAACATCACAAACACAGAAGTCTGGAAATTCTCACTATTCACAACTTGCCCGGTCGACATCATAACCTGGGATGTCGACTGGGTACACTAGATGTTGACCTCCCAAGTCGACATCCTGCTATGTCCCTGGTCGACATCATCGCCGTGATGTCAACCGGGTCCACAGGGACCTGAAGCCAAACAGCTGGGGGGTCTGCATGAAGCACTGTGTATCCGGTCGACATCATGGCCATGATGTCGACCAGGTACACAGAGTTTCTACTCTATCTGAAAATCCAGGTTTTAGTTATTTCCTGCAGGTTCATGTGTGCCCGGTCGACCGAGACAGGGTCTAGTCGACCGAGTACACTGTCTGTGCACATTTTTCAGGAAAATAACTGGGACTTGGTTTTTCACTAGTTTCAGTGTGCCCGGTCGACCGAGACAGGGTCCGGTCGACCGGGTACACGCAAAGAGCTGCATTTCCAGATTTCTGGGAGTTTCCCCAATTCAATCCAATTCTCATTCCAATCCTTCCAAATCTCATCCATACATCACACAAACAAGAATAAACATAAAAAAACTCCAATATCCTCCATCCACCATTCAACCAGGCCATTGATCTTCCAAATGGGTAAACCCATCCATCAATTAGCCAATTTTCTATGAAAACAAGCTCAAGAGAAGAACTAATCATGCATAATCAGGCAAAGGAGATTCAATCGTGCCGGAAAATAGCAGTTTTTTAGTCCATGATATGTACTTTGGAGCCCTCGAATTTCGGACAAAAGCAATGTTTCAGCACATTTCCAGCAAAAACAGTCCTTTGAGTATGTCCATATAGACTTTTTGTTATATAAAATGTAACGAAAGATCTAAAACATCAAGAAATATTCAAACATGCAGGACAAAGGTACATAAGCCACATTCATAGATAATAAGTATCAAAATACAGTTCACTAGGTACTATCCAAATAAAGGTTAAATGACGATAATACAGAAAACTAAATCAAGGTTCTATGTCCGGATCAATATCCGAATCAGATTCACTAGCAAACTCATTATCACTAGGCTCTCCTAGTAATTCATCTTCATCTTCGTCTTCATTTTCTTCCGGAAAACTGCTGCTAAGTTGTTGGTTCTGTGTCTCTAGAACTACATCACTTGGAATAATCTCAGGATCAATGTCATCTCTAGTAAACCGAACCTCAACTGAATCATCAATATCAATATTAGGGACAACATTAGTGGTTTCATCCTATTAGAATACATCAGTTGGCGCATCTTCTAAATCATCTTCCTTCTCAGGTATATCCCATATCCATCGATGTTGGAGCCGTTCTACAACTTTCCAATGGTCACCAAATTTGGTATCATTGACATAGAAGACTTGCTTCACTTGAATTGGGAGGACAAATGGATCATTCTTACACCAATGTCTTCTTACATCAGTGCTTGTGAAATGTGCATCGGCTTTAATGAATCTACTTCTATTGGTATTGAACCATTCGCATTGGAAAAGAACTACACGACGTCCAAACATATAACTCAGCTCCCATACTCTGCACAAGTTCCCATAAAAGGTAACTGTTTTCCCTTCATGGGTGTTCCCTTCCACAACGACACCACTATTTTGGCTTTTATGATGACTATCCCGGTCTTTAGTGTGAAATCGAACACCGTTGGATATGCAACCTGAATATAGTTTGATAGTCACAAGTGGACCATTGGCTATAGACCACAAGTCATCGGTTGCTTCTTGTGAGCCTTCGTCTCGTTGTTGATTCATCTACACAACAATGCATGGCAAGGATGTTAATATTCTATATGCCCACAACTTAATTTATCAGAAGATAGTTTGTATCTTACGTGTTCTTTGAACCACTTTGGAAATCTCTCTTCTTGTCTCTTCGGGATGTCACACGCACTTTCATTTGCCAATAGTCTTTTTGTGTTCTCTATTTACAAACATACAATAGTGATGGTTAAAAAGGTCGCATACTAAATATAAGTATAGGTAATATCCAAATTAAGTAATAACGTACTCTAGACATTGTTCCAGCTCAAAACTATTATTTAAGACAAACCAATGAGCCTTGTCTATTTCCTCCTGCGTAACATTACTTGCCCTCCTCATTACACCAAAACGATGAACATTTTGGGTGACCACTGCTAACCCCGTTCCACAGATACCATCATCAGCATTTCGTTCTGGCCGATTGAAAGTTGTTTCCATACCACTGAGATACATTGAACAAAAAGTAAGACACTCTTTGAAAATGTAAGCCTCAGAAATGGAACCTTCCGGATAGGCTCGATTGGTGACAAATCCCTTTAAGGTACCAAGTAGCCTGTTTAATAAATAATATTAAATGATTAAACCTACATCTTGTAATATCGACTATTTAAATTTAAGATAAAAATTACCTTTCAATTGGATACATCCATCGATATTGCACTGGCCCTCCAAGCATGGCCTCATGAGGCAAGTGAATGGCAAGATGAACCATGACATCAAAGAATGCTAGAGGAAAAATCTTTTCCATCTTGCATAATATGAGCACTATCCGATCTTGTAGTTTCTCCAAATCCTTAACTCGTAGTGTTTTTGAGCATATCTCTTGGAAAAAATTCCCTAACTCAGATATTGTGATACATATGTCTTTCGGGAGGTAGCCACGCATCCCAATGGGAAGAAGTCGTTGCAAAAGTACATGACAGTCGTGACTTTTCAAGCCCATTAACTTATCTCCCTTTGTACTCACGCATCTTGATATGTTTGCAACATAACCATTAGGATACTTGATTGACTTTAAGAACTCATAAAATCCATGTCTCTCCTCCGACGATAAAGTGTATGATGCTGGGGGCTTTTCTAAGGACCCATCTGCATGCCTCTTCAAATGTAGTGTTAGCCTTATTTTCAGATCCTCCAAATCTTGACGTGCTTTTTTTTTTGTGTCCTTGTTCTTCCCATCTATGCTCAATAGTATTCCAAGCAAAGCCTCACATATATTTTTCTCTATATGCATCACATCAAGGTTGTGTCGAAGCTTGAGTTTCTCCCAATAAGGAAGCTAAAAAAAAATGCTTTTCTTCGTCCAATTTAATATTGGATCTCCTCTTTTTCTTTTGTTGCTTGGATGCTTGCCAAATGGCTTGTATGTTCTCTTACATAGTTGTTGCAATATTTGTTTGCCCGTTAAGTCCATAGGTGTTGACCGATGGTCCACCTTACCATCAAAGAGGTGACTCCTTCGCCAAGGATGATCTTTAGGTAACCATCGGCGAGCTCCCACATAACCTAACTTACTTCTCAATCTTTGTGATGATGCATGCTCGTTACAAATCGGGCAAGCCAAGTACCCTTAGTAGTTCACCCTGACAAATTACCATATGCGGGGAAATCGTTGATTGTCCACATAACAGCTGTATGTATTCGAAAAGTTTGCTCTACTGAGGCATCATAGGTGGTTGCGCCATGTTCCCATAACTCCTTCAACTCGTCAATTAATGGCCTTAAGTAAACATCAATATCTCTCCCCGGTGCTATTGGTCCAGGAATAAGCAACGACATCATAGAGTAAGGCTGTTTCATACATTTCCATGGAGGAAGGTTGTAAGGCATAAGAATCACAGGCCACAGGCTGTAGAAGTTGCTCATGTTACCAAAGGGATTGAATCCATCAGTAGTTAGTCCTTGCCTCTCATTTCGGGCATCTTGAGCAAACTGAGGATATTGTTGATCGAAGTCCTTCCATGCCTCACCATCAGTCGGATGCCTTAGTACCCCATCATCAACTCGTTTCTCTTTATGCCATCTCATATCTGTACAAGTTATGCTAGACATAAACAAGCTCTGCAACCTAGATGTCAACGGAAAATATCGCAAAATCTTATGAGGAATCTTTTTTCCCTTGCCATCATTTAGCTTGTATCTAGGCTCCTCGCAAACGAGACACATCTCGAGATCTGCATTCTCCTTCCAAAAAAGTAGACGATCATACTTACATGCATGAATGGGCACATAGCCCAAGCCTAAGTCACGTAAGAATTTCTTTGCTTCATAAATGTTGCCCAGAACATCTTGCTCACTTATAGGTAGAAGTTCCTTCAATAACCCCAATAGAGTATCAAAGGACTTGTTGCTCCACTTATTCAACACCTTCACGTGAAGTAACTTAATGACAAACGATAGTAAAGTAAACTTGCATCTGGGGTATAACTCTTGATGAGCATCCTTCATCAATTTATCAAAGTTCCACACACTCTCCGTCTCAACATTGTCAGGCAACTCATCTAGTTCCTCATCATTCATGATTGCTGCCGCATAGTAATCATTAACTAAGCGTTCAATATCATCTGGATTCTCATGTTCATCTGCTGCCACTCCATCCCCAGCACTTTCTCCACTAGGTTGACAGCTTTCATTTGACACGAATTGATGATTTGCAGGTATAGGTTCCCCATGGTGCACCCAAGTCTTGTAAGAAGGTGCTATCCCATTTTGTATCAAGTGAAACACAACGACAACACTAACATGGCGTTCCACATTCATGTATTTTAAACATGGGCAACGAATCTTATCATCAGAACCGGAACTTGTGACTGCAAAGTCAACAAAATAATTTACACCATCTCGGTACTCTTTGCTCATTCTATTCTTAATTGTCATCCAACTCTTATCCATATGTGCTCACCTACAAAGTCAAGAATAGTACAGCTTCCGCTGAATAAAAATATTTAGACCAAACTTTGATTTTCAAAGCAATGAAATCAATCCTAGAGATGATCAACTATTACATATGTAGCTGATAAAATATAAAAAACTATTTCATCTGTAAAATATCAATAGGCGTGCTATAAAAGTACCACACAAATGAAGATGTAACTTGGAAGCATGTTCTTTGCGTTAAGAGATCATATAGAGGAGCTGATCAGAAAAAAGAGAGAGCATATAGAGGAACATCTATAACTGTTGAATAGGCTGAACAATCACCACGAAGCATAGTGAATTTGTGAAGTCAGATCTACTCAGAATGCAATTCTAACTAATCCCATGGCTTCAAACACAGGTAGGCATAGTTAATTTGTGAATTCATTAAATCTTGTGTATGCATAATCTAGACCAGACACTTGATGAATTAGTAGGATTCAGTCATCAACTTTATAAAGCCTTACCATCCTTGACTACTCTGTTTATTCTCACAAGCTTAGTGAGGCAGAAACTCTGCTCCATATGTACTTTTACAAAAATACAAATGAATGTAAGCATACTCAGGATTAGTTACTTTCTCCTAGTGGGTTATGTGGTTCTTCTTGCATAGAGCTGTGGGTTTTCCATTTCTTATGCTATGATTTTTTTGGTGCATAAACATTGTATTGTATTGGACTTACAATGTTGAATAAACATTGTATTGCTTGGGCTGACTGGCCCGGCCCCCACCTTGCTGGTTCTTGCTCCTTAGGCTTCCATCCTCTTCTAATGAACATCCATCTCCCAAATCCAAAAGATCCAGACAACATCAAATGAAAAAAAAAAAAAAAATGAAATCATGAAATTTAATCGAGACCGATCTTCAACAAAAACCAGATACAAAATCGCAAGATCCGTTCAACAGTAAAAAGAAAAGGGGAAAAAGATCAAATCTTTCATAAAGAAAAGGAATCTGAACCCTAAGAATCAAAAGAAAGAAAAATACACACATCCAAATTCACGTTATCAGAGAGAAGAAACACAAACAAAAGAAACATCATACCTTTTTGGGCAAGTCCGGCCACGAGAATGTGAGACAATGGTGATCAGTGGATTGCTGCAAACGGCCGCGAGAGGGAGAATCTGCGCCTGAGACGAGAGGGATGAGAGAGCGAGAGAGAAAGAGAGAGCAGAGACCTTGAGCGAGAGAGAGCAGAGAAATCGAGCGAGAGAGACAGAGAGAGCAAAGAGATCGAGCGAGAGATAGCGCAGAGAGATCGAGCGAGAGAGAGCGCGGAGAGATCGAGAGCCCAGAGAGATCGTGCGAGAGAGAGAGGGAGAGAGAGAGAGAAATAGTAGAGAGAGAGCAGAGAGAACGAGAGGAGAGGGTGAGAGGAGAGCAGATAGAGCGAGAGAGAGAGTGTGAGAAAAGAGGGCGCGAAATTTATTTGGAGGTGGGAGACCGAAAAAAAGGAGGGGGCAACGCTAAATTTATTTTATAACTTTTACCTGCGTATTTTTCCGTCGGTAAAAATTATATTTTTTTAATTATTTAAAAAAAAAGGTAAAAGGTGTTGATTTTACCGACAAAATTAAAAACGTCGGTAATAATCAATCTTTGCCGACATTTTTTAATAAAACGTCAGTAAAAATCCACATATAAAACGTCGGTAAAAGTTATACTTTCAGTGACGTTTTACATAAAACGTCGATAAAAATGTAGATTTTTACCAACTAAATTATATATGTTGGTAAATAGTACTTTTTACCGATGAATTTATATAAGTGTCGTAAAAAAACGTCGCTAAAGGTGCAACTTGTTGTAATGGAGGTAGAAGTTTGATTAAGGCTTTAGTTTTGGTAACAACCAAAACCCTGAAACTACGTCGTTTCGTTTACCTAACTTATCTTATTTTATTGCCTCCATGAAACGACGTCGTTTTTCTCTTCAACAAAAAGATTTAAGCGCCCCTAAATGAGGAGGAGCCCGCCAGCATGAAATTTAAATCTTTCAGTGACACGTTTGTACTTGTCACCAAAAATTTTATCTTTCAGTGACAAAATTTTTTGTCACCGAATCTCCTCTTTATTTGGCACCTTGGTTAAAGCTTTTCCGTGACAAGCAAAAAAAATTTTTGTCACCTTTGTGTGCATTCCATGTCAACATTGATTTTTGGTCACCAAAGGGTGTCACCAATGGTGTTTTTTGTTGTAGTGATATACCATGGCCTTTGAAAACATGGATTGACGATATCCGATGGGGGGAGGTCGAACCCGTGAAAACCACATTTTTGTGTAAAGGAGACGTCTTCTCTCTACGGTCCACAACCCAACCAAACATGGGTTTTCTTCCAAAGCGTGGAAATTAGGCGTGGATTCTGACTTGTAGACGGTTGCCAAACGTGCCCTAAAAGAATAAAAATAATTTAAGAACTACCCTTCAAAAGTAAGCATAAACTATCAAAAGATCTAAATCCTAAGCATGGCCTATCAAACCTAAGCATGAGTAGTCAAAAACTAATTTTTATTTATAGAAATAAAAAAATGGAGATTTACCTAGGGCACGAAGACAAGCCTATTAATCATTAAGCACATAATCATGGAACATAAATTAGAATTACTAAATAAATAAAAAGAAGTTACTTACCTTCATCCATAGCTTTAATCAAGAAAATTAGCCCGCCATTGCAAAGATTGCTTCTTGATTTGTCATTAAAAATTGCATCTTTACAACTTCTCCTTCACAAAAATTCTTCTTCAAAATAAATCCTTAGACATGGCCCAAGGCTACCAAAATAAAATAAAAGAACACTAATGGAAAACAAGAAAGGAAGAAAAGAAAGAAGGGAATTGGAGAGAGGGCTGGACGTGAGATACCTCCATCCCCTTTTGGGTTGGTTTTATAGATGTTGATGCCTCCTTTTTAGCAAAGAATCTCCTCTCTTTTAGGACTTGTTTCCTTATTTGTAAAGATTTCTTTCTTAGAACTCAAGCTAGGCTTCACACTTGGAAAGAGTTTGAATTGGAGAGGATTTGTTACTAAGTGTGGTCTCTTGGTCTCCAAGTCTTGCCAAATTGAACTCCTCAAACATCTCTCATGCTGCCAAGTTTGAAAAACATTTTGTAATTCCCGCATAGAATTATAATAGTCAACTTCCCGATGTCATATCTCCCTCAATATAGCTCCGATTTATGCAATCTTGAGCTCTACGAATATCTACTCAAAAAGACCTTTCCAATGGTGTGTAGATTGCACCAATCCGACACTCAAGTTGAAAGTTATAACCATTTTAATTTGCTGCCCCTGAAAAATCCGAGAATAATTGTGCAATTAAAGGAACTTCTATGTTTGGCATGCAATGGGGTGTGTGGGACCCATGTTGGAAGTCCAAGGCATGTTTAGACTCTTTATTTGCTTTCTTATTTGATTCTCTTCCCATATCTGGCTCGCTTCCTCACTTGTAACTTTGACTAGCCAACTCCCCTTGTAAAGTTTTTAATTTGCTCTCTCTTTCTTGATTTTGGTTTCCAAATTTAGCAAGTCAACTCCATCTTTCCAATTATGAGTTTCTTCTTTCCTCCTTGAGAATTTTCAATCTTTCTAACTCCACCAAGATCTCAAGATATGTGGGCTCACCATGAAGGGTGTCCTGCCTTTGATCTCTCTCAAGTTTCACCAATGCAGGTCCCACTCCTGATTTCTCATACATAAATAAAATTAAATGATATTAATAATAATCAAGAGTGAGGAATCTAACTAGAATATGCATAGGACCCTACATGCCTAGTTAATGCACAAAAAATACCCAACTCTCCAAAAATAACACATAGTGTCAAAATTAGCATGTATGCATTAGTAAAGCCAAAAGAACTAATTTTTGGGTGATGAATGAGATGAAAATCCCTAATTTCACAAAAGTCATGCAATGTAATGAATATTGACCAAATTTGACTAAGAGTCCATCTTTGATGCTCAAATGCATGAAAACATGAAATTAAGTGTAATTCTATGCAATTAACCTAATTAAGTCCACAAATGCATATGAAATAATGAATTGAAGCTACAATTTTGTGAACTTATCACACCCCCAAACCAGCTTTTTGCTAGTCCTCGAGCAAAATAAGTGAAGAATGAGAAGTTTACTATCCTAACAAATGCAGAAAAACAAAAACAAAAATGCCACTTTTCATGGACCTCTCGACTGCATTTAGCATATGCAGCAAGCCCTTAAACTCCTAGGTTCCTCCTAGTGGACGAGTTGAGCCTCGTGAGGGTTTGCAGTGAATTTACCCACAAAATTCTTTTTTTTTTTTTTTTTTTGCAAAGAATGTTTAAAACCTAACAAAATCCAGGGAAACTTCTTCCAAGAGAAAATTTATAGACATCGACTATTCTCAGTTCTCAGAATTTTTAAAGACAAATCTTAAATTCGGTTTACCAATCCCATCTTTTGGTTAGAAATTCTCGAAATCATGCTAAATTGATTGTGCACAGTGATAAGTATGTATACATAATAAGCATCAAATGATCCACCAAGAAGTTCCGTGAAAATAATTTTTTTTTTATTCTGGGCCGCCTAACTTTAGCAAAGAAAAACAATCTTCCTTTCAAGGCAATAATGATGGCTTTCGCACTACTGTTTTTTCAAAGGCTGCAATTTTTTTTCCAAACACACACATGTGACTGTAAAATGCCCAGGTCCCTTACGCCTTCTAATTAACCCATGTAACGAGCATTAGGCCAATGACTCCCAAACCAGATGGCTTTAGGGCACTGGGTATGTAAATACCCCTACGGGCTTACTGGTTCGGGTCAAAAAGCCTACAAACCCAAACTAGTCACAAACTTTTTATTCTTTTCAAGACTTCTAACCTTTTTTTTTTTTTTTTTTTTTTTTTTTTGTGATCCCCAACAATAGACAACCATTTTCATATACCCACTCGTCGAACCAGGAAGCACTTAACACTAAGAAAAACATAGCTTCACATTCAAAATCTTGAAAACATATACAACCTGTGTTAAAGTGAGGGATCAAAATTCAACACTTTTCCAAGAACCCTTTCCATAAATAAAATAGTGAACCATTGTTTTCTTTTGCCCAAAATAAATATGTTCAGTCAATAAAAATTATCTCGAAAGTTTCCCTCTAACCTAACAATAGCAAAAAAAGAAAAAAAATTTAAATCTCCTAAAAACCTAAAAAAAAAAAAGCGAAAAAGAAAAATGTAGAATTAAATTGAACAAATGATCACATGTCAAGTTCTAACTCACACCCCCAAACCTAAATCCAACATTGTCCTCAATGTTAGAAATGCATATGTAATGTGAAAATGAACAATAAGAAAAATTGGAACGTCTTACCAGGTGGGGTGATTGCAAAAGAATGTGATCAACTAGCTCAATTACCTTCCAAAATTGGGTTGCGTCCCAAGCAGTGCTAAGTATAATGCCATCGGCCCGACATGACAAAAAATGATTAGTCTTGGTAAATTGGGTCTTCCAAAAGGATTTCCTCAATGTTTTTATCCTTTAGTTCGAAAAAAGGTTTCAGCCTTTGACCATTAACCTTGAAAATTTCCCCCTTTTTGGGGTTCTCAATTTCCACTGCCCCATGAGGATAAACAGTACGCTCAATGAATGGGCCAGACTATCGAGATCTCAATTTCCATGGAAACATGTGTAACCACGAATTGGAGAGAACTTTCATGGCAAGTTCAAATGACTTCCTAAGGATTGATTTATCACGGCTCAACTTCATCCGTTCCTTGTAAATTTTGGCATTTTCATAAGCATCATTTCTCAATTCATCAAGCTCATTGAGTTGCAACTTACGATGGTTACTTGCCAAGGGCAAAGTAAAATTGAAAGTTTTGATGACCCAGTAAGCTCTATGTTCTAACTCAACAGGCAGATGGCAAGCCTTACCATATACCAACCTATAAGGAGACATCCTAATAGGAGTCTTATAAGCGTTTCAATAGGCCCATAATGCATCCAATAGTCGCAAGGACCAGTCTTTCCGATTTGGATACACTGTTTTCTCCAAAATTTGTTTAATCTGCCTATTCAAAACTTCTACTTGGCCACTAGTCTGTGGGTGGTAAGGCGTAGCAACCTTATGAGTAACAGAGTACTTTTTCATCAGATGGGCAAAAGTATTATTGCAGAAGTGGGTTCCACCATCACTCATAATTGCCCTATGTGTACCAAACCTAAAAAATATGTATTCCTTCACAAATTTGATCATCACATGGCGATCATTCTTTCTGTAGGTATTGCTTCCACCTATTTTGAAACATAGTCCACTGCAAGTAAAATATACAAATTTCCAAAGGAACTTGGAAATGGTCCCATAAAATCGATCTCCCACACATCAAAGATTTCCACTATCAAGATTGGATTCAATGGCATCATATTCTTACGATTGATTTTTCCAAGCTTTTGACAGCTATTGCAACTCAGACAAAACACATAACAATCCTTAAAGATTGTGGGCCAATAGAAACCACGCTGTAAAACTTTTGCAACAGTCTTTTTGGAGCTAAAATGGCCCCTACATGCATGATCATGACAGAATGAAATGATACTTTGATGGTCTTCATCATGAATGCACCTCCTGATTATCTAGTTTGGACAGTACTTAAAAAGATACGGGTCATCCCAGAAAAAGTACTTGACCTCAGCTAGAAATTTTGATCAATCCTGTTTGGACCAATGGTTGGGCATCTCCCCTATAACAAGGTAATTGATTATATCTAAAACCAGGGGATTTGAGAAATACTGAGCAATTGTTCATTCGGAAAATTTTCATTCAGTGGGACTTCATATGATGGCTCTAAGGGTAACCTCGAAAGATAGTCTGCTACAACATTCTCACATCCTTTTTATCTCTTATTTCCAAATCAAACCTTGTAGCAGAAGGATCCACCGGATCAATCAGGCTTTTGCATCCTTTTTGGATAGAAGGTATCTCAGAGCTGCATTGTCCGTGTAGACAATGACTTTAGACCCTATCAAGAGGACCGAAATTTCTCCAAGGCAAAAATCATAGCTAACAATTCTTTTTCAGTGGTTGTGTAATTTAGCTATGCATCATTGAGGGTCCTACTTACATAGTAAATCACATGAGGTAACTTCCCAACCCGTTGACCCAAAACAGCTCCAATAGCAGTATCGGAATGCATCAGACATTAGGTCAAATAGAGTGGTCCAGCCAGGTGGCTAAATTATAGGGGCTGAAGTTAGTTCCTTTTTCAGTCTCTCAAAAGCCTTTAGACACTTCTCATCAAATTCAAATGGGGCCTCTTTTGTCAGCAATTGGCACAAAGTTTTAGCAATTTTACTAAAATCCTTGATGAATCAACGATAAAAACCAGTATAGCCTGACGTGCTTTCATCGGAAGTGCAATTTACACCAATCAAAGTGACATACACTATTGAATTCATCAGTGTCTCAAAAATATCATTAATCCATCCATGTATGTAAATTACAGGGAGAGTAATTAAGAATGAGGTGAATGAAGGACCCATTATGAATGGGCATAAAGACTACAATTTTGAGTGGTTTCCCAAATATCTGTTTTTCAATTTTTTTTTCTTTTGTTGAATTATCTTACTTACCAATTTCCTTCCTTTCTACTATTCCACATTTTGTATGAAATAATGCTTCTTCTTTGTGTTGTCCTCATGTGTGTCCCTACTCCCTAATGTATGAAGGAAAGGGGACAGGAATTACTTGTCTTCCACAGTTCTACGTATGTACTCGTCTTCTGTTTACTGGGGAAGACTTGAAGCCAAGAAGAAATAATCCAATTTCATATGGAAAATTATCTCGATCCGCTGAACCTAAAATATTTCTTATTCTGTGAAGTCTTCTCCTCCCATTGAAAGGGAATCTGGAACCAGAGAGCACTTGGAAAAGGTTGTCTGATCCACGGGCTTCCAACTTGACTAGGCCAGATATCGGCCATGGGCTTGGGAGGCCCACCCAATAATGATGATCTGGGCCCAAGTTAATGTCAAATTAAAAACCTCACCACCATGATGACCACCGCTGAAGTGGAGAATGCTACAAATAGGGGTGGTGAAAACCTGAATTATACATAGACCCAGCTTGATAGATTTAAAAATCTTGACATGAGGCCAGCCCATTACAGCCCTACCTATAGTGTGTGTGTGTAGAAGCATGAAGAAAATGTGAGGAAGTAAAATGAAAAATGGGAGTATCTGATAGGAGAAATGGCTTCGGCGACAGGGCTAGAGCCCTGCTGGTATTTGAAATAGCCCTGTCGGAATTTGAAATGCATCTATACGCCCACGGGCTGAGTGCTGATTTGTGCCGAGCCATGTTTTGCTCGTAGATGGATAATCCACAACATCCTTTGTAATTCATGGGATCGCCAGGTATAAAAGAATGACTCATAATAGAGCATGCTCGGTGCCTTTTCTCCCTTCAGCCCACTGGCTCAACCTTAAGCCTTGCTTTTTTCAAAATAGCGAATTGAAAATTTTAAATTTTCCATAGTTCATTTTTCGAAACAGCGAATAAACGGATAAGATCATAATTCAGGTCAAATTCAAGAAAAGATATATTCATCTTTTTGGAAAAAAGGGTACTTTGATTGAATAGGAGTCTCAAAAAATGGCTTCCTTTTATCAAGCCACCTCCATTCATTTCTCATATTTGAAGGGAAAAAAGAGGAGTCTGAAACACCTTATATTCACACCACACTGCGTTTGTGATTCTGGATTCTCCATGTGACCGCAGCAGAGCATCAGAAAAGAAAAACCATATGGCCTCTATTTGTCTCATCTGACCCCACCAGATAAAAGTGGCCATATCTAGATGAGGCAGTTACTAAAAGTTCCAAGTCATCTGATGGAAGGCCATGAAACCAGTAAGTCTTGTGGGGTTTTCTATCTCATATTCTCACCTATAGATAAAGAAAAAAAAAAAAAAAAAAAGGGATTTCTATTACAACCATCCATTTTATGCTCTTCAATCAGGTAGTAGAAACTCCCAATGGGGTTGAATTTCATTCTCTGTTATTGAAAAACACCCTCTGTTTATCCAGGGTCCATAATCCTCGTGCCCCTAAAACATGCCACAAGATTCCTGGTAAGAAAAATGATCCAGCAAACTGACCCATATTTTGCAATTCCATCTCTCCATTCGCCATTATTTCCCAAAGAGGAGGAAAATATGATCTACATATTGGAAGAGACAATGAACAAACAAGTAAACAAATAAATAAATTTCCTTGCAATTTCAATTAAGCAAATAATGAGTCTAGGAGCACTTCCGTGGAAGCTAAATACATAGCCAGGTAACCTCAAGGCCTGGGAAAGCAAACATCTCAGAACAGTTTAGTTCGAGTGAGCGCTATAGCTAGGTTTGAAAGTTACAACAACACATTCGAATAAACATTAATAGTCTCAGAAAATATGGAACAACATGAAGAACCCAGCTGCAAGTATTATTAAGAGAGCAGAGACGTTCTGCAACTTCTGACCCGCATTTGCATTGGTGTCATCCGCCAAGGGGCCGGAAGCGAGGCACGCCAGCCCTTCTTTGCCTTCACGACAGAAGCTAGCAAACAGGCCAGGAGGGTATCTCCCATTGAGGTTGATGTAACTGAACATGGTTGAGGCGCAGTCATTGGAGACATCATTCAACTCATCTGCAAATGGGCATGCAAACTCCTTGAAAGCTGTACAGCAGGAGTTCTGTGAATAGTGGGGTCCTTTGCATTGGCTTGTGATGACGGTGTAGTTCTGGAACTCAAAGTTTACGGGGCAACCTGAGGTGAAGCAGAGAGATGAGATGATTACATGGAGTTTATATTCATGAAATGTCATTTTCTGTTTTAGAGCATCCAGTCATTGTCAATGTGCCACAGCCCAAAAAACAAGCAAATTTATAGTTCATAACATACCTGATCCCTCAACCAGTTGTAGGACATTCAAGGGAAGTTTACATCAATGATTTAGAAAATTATTGAATGCTCTTTTTATTTATTTATTTATTAATTTGAAAAATCTTTAAATGATTGGATTTTAACCAGTACCTAAATTTTTTATTTAATTAGCCCAGGCATGAATCACCTATCAGCTGATTGGTCTGCTTTGATCGTCAAATCTTCCAATTTCACAATGACTGTCTCAATAAAACCATATTTAACTTTTCCTCCACTCAAGAACTTCTTCGGGAGTAATCTTAATAGGACAATTATTATACTAAATATCAATATGAAATTTCATTTATTGTGAGTTCTGACACAAAACCCAGATTGGTTTTCGGAACTATTAAATTCTCATATTTTTTGCTTCGCTATTAATCTCTCAGATTCTCCTTGAATGACACATAGTTTGATAACTACATACCCTGCACAATTTTAAATATCTACTTTATTCTTTATGAAGGGACCATAGTGTTCTCCCCTTCTTTGAGTATTCTTCTTTTATAGATTTTGACAGAATTTTTCAACCAAGATTCTTGCAAGTAATGACTCTGCTCAAATAATGAGTGAACGACTATCCAACCATTTCTTTCTACACAGTAAAGTTTGAAGACAGATTTGGAGCTTCTATCTTTCTTCATCTAGGTTCCTTGTGATGCAGGCAAGACAATAAATGGACACAAGATCCATGGGCCAGGCCCTGGTCTCTTGGGCCCAAGCGAAATCAAATGCTTGGCCTAATAGGCCCAACTGGGTACAGCAAGAGGCCTAGGCCTCCCAGCTGTGTATAGTTCTTGTCGTTTCCATTTAAGTATCCCTCTTATTTTAGTTTTTTTATTTAATTTTCTCACGTCTAAGTTCAATGAATGTATTTAAGGAACGAGAAGAAATCCATGTGTTATCCGACAACCCCCGGAGGGCTTTTATTTTTTGAGGAATCGCAGAAAACTTTGCCCACTTTTTACACTTTTCCAAGAGGAAAAGTGGCCCCACCAAACATAGATGTTCCTTTAGCATGGAATTTAATTTCCACAATCCTCACTTTTATCGTGGAAAACTGGCTACACAAGCGTGCCCTTAAGGACCTCTTATGTGTATTCTTGAAATCATCTTCAATAATATTCATATTTTCTCCTCTTTAGGATAAACCCTAGAAATACTCGTATTAAGCTTGGCTTGGAGGTGTCTATAGTTGGGCTGGTCCTTCTACACCAGTCCAGCTGCATCATCTTGGTGCTTCCTAATGTACTTAGGCGAATCAAAGATGTAGTAGCAAGTTGGGGCGCAGTCCATTCCATGAGAGTGGAGATCATTAGGGGTTGTTTGTCTGCAATCATTCACATATGTAAATGCTTCATGTGTACGAATTATGCATCACCACTTTTCTTTGTGATTAGGGATGTAAATGGGTCCCCGATTACCCGTAGGTTCCGACCCCTTAAAAAATGGATTTGGGTCCTTAAGTAGGCCCCAATAAGTAAATGGGTCCAGGTCCGGGTCCTGTTCCACCTTGGTTCGGACCTGTGGACCCGATACCCAACATATTACCTAACTTTTTGAAAATCTCTCCTAAAAACCATTTTTTTTAATATCATTTTCTACCTAGATCCAAACCCAGATTTGGACCCATCCCATATATGGTTCTGGTTCCTGGTTCGGATCCGGTTCCACCTTTTCCTAAACGGTTCCGATTCCGGGTCCACCATGGACCTGGACCGGAACCGACCCGTTTACAACCCTATTTGTGATCATATAGGCATGTGATGTGTAAATGGGGTGTGAAAATGGTGTGTAAATGGGGCAAATTTACACACCAAAACACTTTCACGCCCTCTTGCCAAAAAGGCGCCACTCACCGGTACATTTCTTACACGATTATTGCATTCTTATGGGCCCATCAACCACCTTTATTTTTTTCTCATTCCTGTGGGCCCCATATTTGTAATACAAAATGTTCACTTTGTTTAGTGTAAATCATCATAGATTTGGGGTAATTTGTAACCTATAGATCTAATTTTATACACTTTTGTGGACCCCTAATTCATCATCAAACTGTTCAATATTCTTGTATCAGTGGAAAATATTATGAAGTTTAGTTTCATATCTTAACTTCATAGATTTTGAGAAATTTGTATAAAAAAAAAAATCCAAATAAATCTATAATCATTGGATGTACTCATTTACGCATGAGAAAATGGTGATTTTGACAAACATGGTAATGTATTTCACGTGTAACATTTGCATATGTAGCATTTACATATGTAAATCTCATTTTCCCCTTACATGTGTAAAAGCCAAACGACCCCTTAGGAAATTGATAGTAATGTTTTATCCTTCCTCTCTTTCGAAGGAAAGAAATGAGTGCATTTCCAATGGAAAGGAGAAAATATATAATAAAGTGGAGTGGAAGCTGGGATCAACAAGGAAAGGGTTTCCAAATTTCAGTGCAAATGATTTCATGCTTAACCAGAAGGCATCCAAATCTGCAAGAAAATAAGATAAAATTAAAAGAAAGAAAATGGGAAAATGGTGTCCTCCACCCAGGAAGTAATCTAATGAGGATGGGACTGTTAGAGGGAATTTAGTGACAGGGCTATAGGTGGTGCATTTTTTATGAGAGAGAGTGATTTTTAATGTTACTATTGGGTGGGAGAAAAGAGACTACTTAAGTAAAAGATAAGGGTGATAACGAAAGCATCAAAGGCCCTATGCGATTCCTTTTCAGAACACCTGGTAGTGGAGAGTGGCTCCTCAAATATTTGGGATTCTAAGATAGAAATATGTTAAATGAAAAAAAAAAAAAAAAAGGATCTAAGCAATTCCACAGAGGTTGAACTCCACAATATTTTCAGGGGAGCCAATGAAGTGGCAGACACCCTAGCAAAACAAGAAGTGGATAGAAATTTGTTTCTAGGCCCTCTGACATAATTTTGTCTCTGTTTACCGCACATGTCTTTTTCTTGTGATAGTAAGTACATTTCTCTTTCTCATTTGTTGTATCCTCTTTTCCTTATTATTGTCTCTTCAGTTAAAGAGTTAAAAATAAAGACAAGGATAACATTAACCCTTTCCAATTTTATCAGATGTCTCCAAAGAGGACCCATTAGTTAAAGAGACACAGTGAACTCGATTGTATTTGTGTTGATATATATAGAGATTGGAATTAAAGAGAGAAACAAGAAAGCAAACACAGAAACAAAACCGACAAAGAATCTTTCTGATGATAATCAGATCTTTAACTCTTTAACAAATTGTAACACCTCCACTCAAAGAGCAACTGAAGTTTGAACAATATGAAATGGATATGGAGCCACAAGTTACCGTGGTTGCTTGATGAGCAGATGGCAGATGGGAGACAGACTGATGCAGGTTACATGCGGTGACACAGTAGATCTAAAATGCAGATGAAGCAACAGATGGATGGTGTAAGCAATGGTGCATAATTGCACATATATATATACAGAAATCCAGATGCTTGGCAATCCAAGTGGAGGAGATTGGTGAAATAGATCCATTGAGCAAATGATCACAACCAAACAAAATGATGATCAGTAAAATCTAGCGGAGCACATATGAAGATGCAATCAGATCCAGAGAACATCAGATCCATATAGGACTTAGGAATTATGATCAGATACAGCAATCTGATCCGGTGACAAACATCAAGAATTAAGATCAGGTTCAAAGACAATCAAAAGTGTGAAATTCCTCCCAGGTACATGCCATTGCCATAACGCTGGCAATCTCTAGAGAGTATGATTGCCCAGACCATATCATGGCTTAGTACAGTGATCTACATCCCTATCATTAGGATATTTATATATTATATATAGAGTATTAATTAGTTTAAAGTTTATTTTCATATTTTCCAAAAATGTAACTCCAAAACGTATCACCAAAATTTTGACTTGGATGAAACATTTCAGTTTGGAGCCAAACTGAAACGGGGTTCGAATCAAAACGAAATTGAGAACTATTGCATATGAGAGAGAGAACTTTATTTATTCCATATTTCAACAAAGAGAAAACCCACAATCTACTCTTCAGATTTTGAATTTAACGGTGATCCCCTTCAAATCTTAAAAGGAACCCTTTCAATCTTCACTACAAATTTGTAGTCTATATTATCACTTTGACATTGTTAATAAATAAATTACACTGTAAGATGATTCTCCCAAAATTATATCTCGACTTTTAACCAACAAAACCTCAAGGTTGCAATAGTGAACATGTTGCACTATGCCCAGAGCTCTTGTCATCCAATGATTGATCATAACCAAAGTGAGTTAAGCTACAAAGTTGAAATGTTATATACCAGGCCCTTAAATAGGTCTTATCAATCATCAGATCATACGAATACATGGCCCACCTCTAATCCACACTAATACCTTCTTATCCCTCCCTACCCTACCCCACCCCAGTGATCAACATGCATCAAGTTAGGCCCCTCAGTAAGATTCACAAACTTCAAATCTGCAGCTGATTCTCTTCCGCATATTCCCCTTACATAAAGGGTAATAACTCTCATCCTCCTACAGATTTCCTCAAACAAAACTAATGAGAATATTCTGCATTAAGAAAGTTGGATATGTTACAATCATGTTGAGTTTACATTGTATTAGGGTTATAGATTAGCCTTATCAGCCCAATCTGAGATAAACCCATCATGACAAAAACATATTAGAGGGTCTTCTAAAAATAAAAAAGAAAACTTTCTAAGAATAGAATATTCCCTATTAAAAACAACAATAACCAAAAAAAAACCTTATCTTCTGAGTTAAAATTCAAAACAGAATGCATGCACACATCAACTAAACTGCTAAAAAAAGACCTAAATTGCACAGATCAAGCAAATTAAGACGAGATCGACAAAGAATAAAACAGAATTCCATAGATTTCTTGACCAAACAACAACATATAATAGGATCTGACAACGAACTAGATCCTATGATCTGAATAAAAAGCCCTAGATCACAAGAATTAAGCGAGAAAAGAAAGAAAAGAGAAGCACAGGATAAACTAAATCTTACTCTTTCTGTTCTGGAGGAGGCTTCGACCCGTCGACGATCCACAATAATCAAAGGTACCATCTGCAAGAAGAACAAAAAAAATCAAACATCTGAAGCTAAGAAGAAGAAGAAGAAGAAGAAGAAGAAGAGAGAGAGAGAGAGGGGGGATTTGGGAGAGGACCTGAGATGAAAGAGGAAGATGCGAAGCACGTCCAGAGGAAGAAGAGAATCACAACGAAGGATCGACCTAACGCCATTTCTCCTCTCTCTCTGCGCGTGTGTGAGAGAGAGATTTTACTTGGACTTTAAATGCACACATTGACTATTTCTCCGTTTGGACAGGGTGGACTGAAGAGAGACAGAGAGAGAAAGCAGAGAGTTATGGTTGGGAGGTTTTTGAAATCAGTCCCTTCTATTTCTGTGATTATTAAAACTTGGTCAAGCATTTCTGTGACAACAGACTTTTATGATGTATAGATATTAAAGACGTCTTTTTATGCTTCGAGGGAATAAAGCTAAATTTGGTCCACCTACTGGTCATGTGTTCTCCCATTTATTTTGGAGTGCTTTCTTTGGCTGTCATGCATTCAAGTGCACTCACACTTGCCTTGACTTTTATTCAAATTTACAGAAATAGTGCACATCAGACTATGGTACGGGACCTTTCTCCATTGAGTTCGGATTCCGTGTGGGCCGTTTCATGATTTTATTCGTCAAGTAAAGTCAAGTTAAATAATGGTAAATAATAAATTAAAAACACCTTAATTTAAAATTTCTTTATTTTTTTAAAATAATCAAAAGGCAGTTGGTTACCTTTATTCACTAAAAGATGAAAAAAATCTATTTTCCCATACAAAAAGTCAAAAATATTTCATCCCAAATAACTAAAAATAAAATATCATTATAACCCACTTATATTTTATTCCTTCTTTTTATTTCACTTCACTTCACTTTATTTTAAAAGTAAAATGCTAAACGGGCTTCCCCACGGTGATTATGAGTGGACCAATCAAGGTCCACCACGTCACCGCGAACAGCCTACTATGCACACGTGCAGCTTGCCATACATCCGGGCAGGGGCCGTCCTCCATGTCGTGGCGAACCTTGATTGGTCCACTCACGGTCACTGTGCGGAAAACCTCAGGTGATTTCGATTCTTCTATACAATATATGGTGGGGTCCACCTTTTGAAAATCCAAGCTAGTAACACCCAGTAGCGTGATCATCTTATAAATTATCATTTAAATATGCAAGATGCCCGCTATAGGATTTGACTTGATCTTAAACACATGATGAAGTTGCTTTACTTTTCTTTTGTTGGAATAAAAGTGGAGGGAGTCCCTATGTGTGATCAATTGTACGGGTGGCCCACTGAGAACCTCTTTGAAGATTAAGATGCAATTAATATAATAAATGTTAAAGCCGACCAACGGCTTGGATTTGAAAAAAGTAGACCCCCCCCATACATCTAAGAAGGGCGCCATACTTTAGCATGATGCAGCGCGGCTGCATTATAGTTCTCCCCCACAGAAATATCATAATACATGGTTTTTTTTAGTAAAAGTTGTTCGGTTGGTTGGTGCTTATCAATAATTTATTTTATGTCATTTTATTCAAAGCGACTATTTTACCCTAATAGTAAAAGAAACACATTTTTCACTTATTTTACTTTTATTTTAAAAGTAAAATGACAAACGGGCCTCCCCACAGTGATTATGAGTGGACCAATTAAGGTCCACCACGTCACCGCGGACAGCCTACCATGCATGCGGGCAGCCTGCCATACATCCGAGCAGGGGCTGTCCGTCATGTCGTAGCGAACCTTAATTGGTCCAGTCACGGTCACCGTGGGGAAAACCTCAGGTGATTTCGATTCTTCTATACAATATATGGTGGTGTCCACCTTTTGAAAATCCAAGCTAGTCAACAGTCCTAACACCCAGTGGCATGATCATCTTATAACTTATCATTCAAATATGCAAGATGCCCGCTATAGGATTTGACTTGATCTTAAACACGTGATGAATTTGCGTTACTTTTCTTTTGTTGGAATAAAAGTGGAGGGAGTCCCTATGTGTGATCAATTGTATGGGTGACCCACTGAAAACCTCTTTGAAGATTAAGATGCAATAAATATAATAAATGTTAAAGCCAGCCAACGACTTGAATTGAAAAAAGTAGACCCCACCATACATCAAAGAAGGGCGCCTTACCATAGCATGATGCAGCGCGGCTGCATTATAGTTCTCCCCACAGAAATATCATAATACATGGGGTTTTTTTTAGTAAAAGTCATTTGGTTGGTTGGTGCTTATCAACAATTTATTTTATGTCATTTTATTCAAAGTGACTATTTTACCCTAATAGTAAGAGAAACACATTTTTCACTTATTTGCTTGCTAGAGTTTGCCTCCTTGATACCCTATTATTAAAATAGCAAGTCACAATGAGAAAGACATAGAATAAAAGACCTAATTATGATAATTCCAAAAATAGCTCCACATTATCCATTATGCTTTTGGTAAGCTAGTTTGTACTCTGATTGTTGAAATAACTAGTTCATATCCAATAAGGAAAAAGGCAAAATGCAAAATGCAATGAACGGGAAAATCTAATATGTGGAGCAGTTACATTTTTAGTCTCTATTACATATAGATGATAGAAGAGGATTTAACCGGAAAAAGCATTTAATGCGCACATGTTACACATTCAAACACTTTAGCACTTGGGGCACCAATTCGAGCAATTGCGCTCAATTTCCATTTTTTTTTTACATATTTAGCACATCGTCGGCGCCAACCTTATTTACACTGAATAAGGTCGATGATGACGATGTGCGCAAACCACTTTTTTTACATATTTTGCACATCATCGGTGCCGACCTTATTTACACTGAATAAGGTCGGTGATGAGGCTGTTCGCGAAGCCCATATAATTCGATTTCGAGCTTCATTCTTCCCACTTCTCCAAAATCGCAAAGAGTCTGTTTTCTTCCTTTAGAGAGAGGTGTTCTGTGACTATTGTGTTTTCCCACCAGTGATTGTCTTATTAATTTTCTATCAATCTCCTCCTGCTATTGGGTCTACACAAAGGATGTAATGAAAACTTTTCTCTTCAGATGATGTAATCCTAGAAATCAATCTCCTCTTGCGATTGACAACGTAGCATGCATATAGTATCATTTAATGCATGTACAAATAATTCTAAGGCAGAATACATTTTTTTTCTTTTAATGTATGTTGTTTATTGTTTGTTTCATTGAATATGGTATATGTTGCACATAAGCCATATTTACTCTTTTGGAACCCACAATGATGATCCAACTAATTTATCTGTTTTATGATGTTCTAATAGCATGTCAGACGTTGAGCACCTATTAATCTTTCACTATGATGGTCAGTTTGAATTTGAGCTCAATCATTCTCAATATAAGGGTGGAAGGCAAAAGATGAGATATCTCTCGAGCAGTGTCACGTTAATGAGTTGTGCAAAATTGCTTTGGAAGCTTCGAGTTGGGTATTAACTTCCAATCAGATAACTCTAAAGTATCTTCTACACAATGGGAGATTTTTTTTCGATAATAGATATCGACGATGACAATGATATCAATAGTTTTTTTAAATCGTAAAAAAGGTGAAGCAAAAGGGATATTATTATTCATTTCGAGATGGCTATCCGATTAAGGCACTTTCCAACACCATCATAGCAACAGGTATGTTCTGAAGTAATTGTTTTTTGTCATAACTCCATATTGCAGATCTGTACAGGACGAAAGAAACGAAACCATTCGAGAAGCTCCGAGCATTGGAAAGCCTAATATTAAATTAAAGGTCGTGCTACCACCATCACCTCCACCTTTGAAAGATTTTCCCACGATTGATATACAGGAGGATGATGATACCTTCTTCCCAACAACATTGTCTTATTTTGCGGACGATGATGAGTCCATGTTCAAATAAGTCAATGTAGAACTGCTTGATGTGAATGGAAGCAAAAGCGTGCGCAATGCTCCCGCAACTAATGTGGATGTGAATGGAAGTTCAGCAGCTGCTCAACTAATTAATTCAGGTGTCCAAAGAGATACTACAAGCAGAAATGAAGAAGACGACTTTTCAAAATCTCCCTTCGTGGACACCATGATCCCTAAAGATGTCGTGCCTGAAGAAAGGACCGGTTCAGCTAGGGACATGTGGCTAGGTAGGGAGTTTCCTGATTGCGAGGCTTTTAGAAGAGCTATAGCAAAGTATGCAATATACAACAACTTCACATTGAAACACGAGAGAACTAACATAAAGATGGTCATAGCGAGTTGTAAAGGAGTCGACTGTCCCTAGCATATACATGCCTCCATGGTAGATTCTGGTCCACACTTCAGAGTTCAAAATTATAATTCCACACACTGCCGCTCCAAACCACTTATGGGAACTGCACATCGACAAGCAACTGCGAAGCTAATAGCACATTTCATTGAAGAGAATGTGTGATCCAATAACGATCTTAGGCCCAAGGAGATCATCAATGAAAGTCAAATTGAGTTTGGGACCCGTAATACATATAGGCGATCACATATGGCAAAGGAGTTTGCATTATGCATGGTACGTGGATCGTACGAGGAGTCTTTTATGATATTGCCGCTCTATTGCAACGAGCTTCATTGAACCAACCCTGGTTCGTACACTGCATTGGACATCACGTCGGATGACCGATTTAGACGCTTCTTTTGGTCCTTCGGTCCATGCTTAAGGTCATTCTAAACCTCTCTAAGGCTACTGATAGCGGTGGATGGACCACACATTCATGGCATATATCCAGGAGTGTTAAGGTGGCCATAACACATGATGCAAATCATTAACTGTTCCCCATTGCATTTGCCTTTGCTGAAGCGGAGTGACGTGATAGTTGGGAGTGGTTGCTTGCATACTTGTCCTTCTCGTTGGGTGAGCCAAAAAATCTCACAATTATATCCGACCGTCAGAAAGGTCCGATTCTTGCAGTACAAGCTATAATGCCAAGTGCAAAGTATTGTTTTTGTTGCCATCCTATAGCTGAAAACATAAAGGTGGCTTTCAATGACCATGGCATTATAAGAAAGTTTTGGAGCGCAACAAGGACATACTGACCTTGTGAGTATGATGCTTGCATGGACCACATAAAAGTGTAGATGAACGTGCATATAATTACATCCATGCGATTGGCCATCAGTTCTGGGCAACGACATTTGCTCATAGACGTAGATATGACATGCTTACCAGCAATGCTGTAGAGCGCACAAATAGTCTCCTAAAAGACACCCGAGTTCTCCTGATTACAAAGCAAGTGGAAGGGATATGTGCAAAACTGATGGAATTCTTTCAGAGATGCTCAACTCAAGTACAAAGCATAACTTCAGTACTAACTCCGTACGCAAAGAAGTACCTAGCCACAGAGATGGAGGAATCACGAAGGCTGATGGTACGGGTAGTGGTATTGAATGAATATCAAGTGCAATTTGCAGAGTTTGTTTATGTAGTTAATCTAGATCGTAGGTTATGCTCGTGCTGTAAATGGGACGTAATTGGGATCCCATGTTGCTATGCTGTTGCCGCCATGAAAGAGCGGAATATGAATCCATATGACTATTGCGAGCAGTGGTACCTCACAAGCACGTACCAGAAGACGTACAGTGATGTCATTCATGCCACCCGTGATAGAAAGCAATGGGAACAGCACATTGTAACTGGGAGAGTTCTCCCACCATTGGCTAGCAAGCAACCTAGTCGACCAAAGAAGAGCAGGATCCGAGTTGAAGATCGACTTCGCCAGCGAAGAGTGGTAACTTGTTCGTTCTATGGGGAGATGGGTCACAATCGTGGGAGCTGCAAAAATCCGCCAATTCAACAATGACGTGTTTTGGTTCCGCTCATATAATCATTTTTGTTTTGGGTTTGTTTTTTTATACTTTATGTTGTATGTATGTTTGTGGGAAGTTTATGAATTAAAATGGCAGTAATGGTTTTTGCATTTTTGGATTTTTGTGTTGAAAAAATGTGTGGAGCCCACTATTTTCTTGTAAAAGATGATGTATACCTTTACGCAACGTAAGGAATCTGCATGGGATTTTTTTTTTCATGCACGGGGAAGTTTTCAATACAAGGTCGGCGATGACCTTATCTGTGTTAAATAACGTCACCACTGACACAGGTTTCCAGTTATTTTGACAAAAGTTGTAACTTTTTCTTGGGGTTATTCATTACAGCATCGGTGATGACCTTAGCTGTGTAAAACAAGGTCACCACCGACGCAAGTTATATATTTTTTTAAGCAAAAGTTGTAACTTTTCCAAGTGACTTTTTGAAAAAAATTCTAAGTATAGGTCAGTGATGACCTTAACTGTTTAGAATAAGGTCACCACCGACGCAGGTTATGTATTTTTTTAAACAAAAGTTGTAACTTTTCCAAGCAACTTTTTCAAAAGATTCTAAGTATAGGTAGGTGATGACCTTAACTGTTTAGAATAAGGTCACCACCGATGCAGGTTATGTATGTTTTAAAGCAAAAGTTGTAACTTTTCCAAAACAACTTCTGGAAAAAATTCTAAGTATAGGTCGGTGATGACCTTATCTGTGTAAAATAAGGTCACCACTGACGCAGGTTATGTATTTTTTAAAAAAAAGTTGTAACTTTTCCCGGAGAAAATTTAGTACAGGGTCGGTGAAGACCTTATTAGTGTCAAATAAGGTCATCACCGACCTTATTTTCACTGCTTTTTACTGCTACAGCGTCGGTGGTGACCCTGTATAAAGAAGGAAAAAAAAATAGTGTTGGATTATGACAAGTAATTACATAAAAACATATCTATGTTCTTCAAAAAAGTTGAGGCTGTATTTAAATACAAACAAAAACATTTCATGTATTCAATTTATATTCAGTCATTCAATTGATCAACATCCCATATAACAATTAAGAAAAAATTATGTACATAGTTAAGTTTAAAGTTTGAAGCAAATAAAATCCACAGCATAGCAACTTTAATTACAACCGACGCTGGGATCAATATCGAATAACACATATTTGCACAACATAAGCAAGAGAAGGTCCATTGCAAGTCGGGTGGCAACACCGGGAGTGGAGGGAGGTTAAGCTTTGGAGCATTTTGAATCTAGTTCTTCTCGAATATGTCAATGACAATTCTCCACCAATAGTATGAAATGTCTTACTGGGTGAACTCGATGGGGCAACGATAAATGCAATGTTCAGAGAACACACAAGAGAACAAACCGCAGTCATTTCCGTTATCTTGAAATGGGATGTTCGTGTTTGTGGTAATCGTCCACATCATAGGCGCCGGCCACTCGAAATCCATGAAGCGTTGCTGAAGCCACAATCTCTGCCCAAACATAGTGAAAATGAATGATACTTCAATTTTGAAATTTATTTACTATCGAAACATCATGCTGCCAAGAAAAGAGAAGATACTTACGAATCTCTCACAGGTCTTGCACCCCCAGATCTCTCCTAAGGAACTGTTGTAGTACTCCCAGCGGTTCTCATTGACATATTCGACCAATAAGGGCCAATGATTGTGAGCGTGCAATACGTAGACTAAAGTCTTGCACTCCATCGCGTCCATCACACGTTCTCCCTTTGGCCCAAACGCCATATCATCCCCAGTCTTTAGGCCGTTTTCCCAAAAACTCTGCAAGACAAGCATCTCAGACATTAAACAACTAAGACATAAACCTATTGAGTAAAAACTGGGTAGGCTTTAATCTTTTATTGCAATCACGCATATACTAGGGTCAGCCAAATATGCATCCTTGCACCTTTCCCGTAGCACTTCGAACCAGTAATATATGATCGTCGAATCCATCCAAGTGCCCTCGTCCAATAAATCTCTGAGGAACTTACAATCGACGCATGAGATGATCATATCTAGCTCCTCCTTCCTATCAATGCAATGAGTTGAGTGAAACTGAATTAGTAAAAAACCCAACTTGATAATTACTACGGAAGTATTTTCAACAATTGCAGTTACCTATGTGTGTAATATTTGTAGAAATCCATTAAAGGCTCCTTCTCCACTTCCGTAAAAAAATAACCCGTCTGGGGCAATGAATGTTGATAATCAAGAAACCTATCGGGGATTTTCCTCAACCTCGATATGTGCTTGCACCTCCATATCAATGAATCAATTGTAGCATGTGGAAGGGCTACAGTGATTGCCCGGCATGTGACCTTTGGAGGTGTGTTGTATGCTTGAGAACCGGGCAAGACAAAGATAAGATACTCGATAGGGATGTCATCCACGTCACCAAAGGCCGCTTCAGGAATGCTGGCATCAACTTCATGTGGTTGCTCCTCAGCCAAAGTATGAGAGGCTGATACCTTCATGAGGGAGTCCTCTATCATTAAGGGAGCATCGACACTAAGTCAAGGCTTCTTTGCGGGCTTTTTGAGGACCTCACTTTAATCCTTGGGCGTTTTGGCTTTCTGACGGCCTGCAAAATGAAGCAAAGTATAGTGACGAAATCACATTAACCAAATATTGTAACCTATTCATATCCTTGAAATTTATTTATGAACACTTACCAGCGGGTCATCATCTTCCGAAGCGGAAGTACTACACGTCTCGACGTAGTCCTTGTATGTAGTCCCAAATGTGGACTTAAATCTATCGATCTTTTTTTAATTGAAGTTATGAAATGTTTTAGGTCCACATTTGCAATGATCGAACAATTGCATGAATGTACGATGTGGTCGAGGAAGAGTGAGACCTGCAGTCCACATATTAAAAGGATCCCGTTAGAAAATATATTCACAAAATCAATGTGAAGCAAAGTAAGAGACACAAAGGATGTGAATGTCATACCTGAGTCTATGGGACGGTAAGAGAAGGGGCATCGGGTGTGGGGGAGGATCCCTTTGTGGTTCGTTGCGCTGCCTGACACGGCTAATACGCATGATGGTATTTGCTTCATACCATCTCATGTATGCTTCTTCATCCTCCTCCCCGCCTTTTGGTTTTCCTTTTCTACTCAGCACATTGTTTGCCTGTGCTTCCCATGACTTCACCTCTTCCTCGTACACTAGACTCAATTTATAATAGATCTCCCCTTATTTTCCTTCCTTACGATGGGCTTGATGTAGCGTGGAGGCACTATTTGTGTCAAGCCAAACTGCCTCATAACCCAAGAGGAAGGGTGAGCTCCAACACCCAATATGATATAAAGGGAGAGTCTATCGTGAAAAGTTCCCCGTCAGCCTTAGAGACATGCTAAAAAAATTCATTCCCGTACTTTCTGTACGACCGACACTCAAACTGTGCATGAAGCATTGGATAAACTAGAACACATAAAGTAAGTACGAAAATGAAAAAAAAATTGAAATGAACTAATTCGACCTCTTTATACGTGAGGTAATTGAGTTGCTTCCGCACTTCTCGCACGGTCGTTAGCTGAGTCATTCCTTCAAGTCGGTTGGGCCATGTAAGCATCAGTGGAAACTGTATGTCATAGTTCAAACCCTGGTTTGGATTTAAACCTCGACCAATCTTCATTCTGGTATACGCCCAGATCTGTCAAAAGAGAGGGAATCATTAGAACATTAACATATAAATAGTGAAATGATGAAGAAGAAATATATCGACTTCACCTGCAGAAGCTGGAAGGGGTCAGAAACAAACTTAAACTTCTTCTCAACAGCATCACCCTCATCGGTAGAGTTGGGCATCTTATGCTTCTTCAGCCCTTCCCAATGAACTCCCTTGTTTAGCATTCTGTATAGGTTGGCTAAACAAGTGGAGGCCCATGAGTAGGGCCTAAACTCTCTAAACAACTCTAAAATATAAAAGGGGCCTCGTGCCCCTGAAGAATTACAAAGAATCTGTCCAGCAACAAAAAAAAAAAAAAAACAAAAAAAAACAAAAAAAAACAAAAAAACAAATAGGCTCGAGTTTTGCACATCTCCTTGGCCTCTGTCATCTTCTTCTTCTTCAACTATCCCTTGCTTTTCTTCTTTCCCTTATGCTTGGTCTTCTCTTTCTCCCTCAACTCCCTTTGAGTGGGACGGAAGAAACGTTCCAGCCATGTAAACTTGAGGGAAACTCCATTGTAGTCTTCTGTGGGTTAGGGGACAACACCAAGCAACTCTTGACAAAGCTCGTCAATCTAATAGTGGGTGTATGTACGGCCGGTTATGGGTAGACCATCTATAGGAAGTCGTAGATGTAAGCTACGTCCTCCAGTCTGATGGTGGCCTCGTTAGATGGGAAATGGAAGGTGTTCGTCTCCGGCCTTCACCTCTCAGCAAGCCCCATGATCAAGGCATGGTCGATCCTTATCCACCTCATCTGAGCAAGATGATACAGCCCAGCGTCCTTTACCCACTATATCTAACGCTCATTCAGGTCCCACTCCCCATAGTTGGGGTTAGTGGGAAAGCATCTGTAGGTACCCAACTTTTGCGAGAAAAATGACAATTTGAATAACGTTAGACATAGATTGAAAATAAATTCAATTGATTAGTGGTTGTGTGAAAGAGAGTATACCAAACCGCGTTCGATAGCGGCGGATATGTGATGCTCTTGCTCACACAAAAGTACTGCTGGTTGGGCACTTGAGGTACTAGCCTCGTCGTGGGGCAATTCTTCATTGCTTGTATTCTTTTTAAACATCTATGTACGTCCATAACATTTAGAAACATGAATGAATAATGCAGAAAAATAATAAAAAAAGGAAAGGCAGGAGCATGAAAGGAAAGTAATAGGCTTTCTATAACAGTTAGAAACATGAATGAGGGTAAGGTAAAAGTGCATTTTTTAAAATGGTAACAGAAGGTTAAAAACCCCTCCTTCCTTAATTTTTTGTTAATCTATGGATTTAAGAATTTGAAAGTCCAAAGTCTAGTTCATCCATTTTACTGTTCAAACGATCCATATCACCTTGATGATATGTAGGTGCATAGTTCATGCTTGAACAAATCCAACGATCCATATCAACTTGATGGAGTGAATTCAGGTTATTGGCGAAATATGGAGGGGCTTCTGATATAATTCAGTTGGATCACACAAAGGTGGGCCACATAAGATAGGATATGAATTAGGTGCAAATGACACTGCCCCCAGGAAAATCTTTCCTAGTGAGGTAACTTGATGGATGAGTTTTATTTTATCCAAGCAAAATGTCCGTCCCTTCTAATGACATTTTTTGTCAATTTAATCAGAGACATTAGCCACTATTCAATTTTATCACAATAAATATGAACGATGCATATTGATTGAACTTTGAGGATTTAAAACTAAAGAGAATGATCATTTGATCTAACTGACTTTGAACGTGCCTTAGTCCATGTCAAATTTTATCCATCACCCTGCCTCTCTTGATCCTCATGCATCCATGGGATCTCAACCAGAGAGGCATGCATGCACTTCTGACAAAGTGCACTTGGTTAGTTGGGTTCACAGGAGAGTAACCCTAGTTGGAGATATTACAAAAGTATTTGAAACCATAGCCCTCAGAAGCTAGGAATTATTTTGATCCACAGGGATAGGCTACTCTACATAACTTTACATAGCCACATATTCTTCATCCTTTTCATCTCAAACACAAACAACAACCGTCTCCAATCAAAAGCAAGGGAATCCAAGTCCAAGTTTGATGAAAAACAAACACACCCATAGCTTGCTAGATATTAAAACATGAAAAAAGATATCACAAGTCCAAGTTTGATGGAATTCAAACTTACCCAGAGCTTGCTTCAAATTCAAACCTAACCAAACTGACTGCATCTCACTTTTAAAATGGATTTTTCCAAGAAAGAAAATTGTCCTTTTAAAATGGCTTGCATGCTCTTACGGCCAAACATCATTTTGAAATTAAATCAAACCATTTTGAAATTATCCAGAAAGAACATAACCAGAACATCATTTTGAAATTAAATCAACCCATTCACATCAGACACTGCACCTTGCTTTGGCAAAGCCAAGCCAATTGAGTGATTTACGTACACCAAGGTTGACATTTTCAAATTTTAACAATATTGAAACACTGCTGAGATAAGAGGATTTAGATTGACGATAAAATATTATACATATTACTCTTCAACAGGCTTGAATTCCTATAGCATGATCAGAAAACTGAAGAGTAACTGGAAAGCTTTTGGGACCAAAATAAAATCAATCCGATTCACAAAACAAGAAAGCGAATCCAATTCACAAGCCCAATCTAACTGCCAAAGACAGCTAAGTCTACAGAACCATCATCATTCTGAACTCAGAAAACCCCAAATTCGCCTACAAACCCTAATCACAATGCAATCAAACAATGTATAAATCGAACAACGACGTTGATGCTACCATGCACTTCCATATCGATGCAGGATGTGTAAGAACTTGGTCCGGGCGGCACCCTTAACCACGGGGCGTAGCGTGTCAACCACGGGCTTCAAATGGTGAGTCTTCGTTAGCCCGCATCGGAAGTATCCAAGTCTTGACCCTGGGCTTATATGTCAAACCTCGTATTAACTTAGCATTAGGCCTTTTAAAACTGTGCGGCCTCGGAAACCGTAAGAACTTCGAAGTTAAGCGTGCTTGGGCAGAGCAGTAATAGGATGGCTGACCTCCTAGGAAGTCCTCGCACTTGCACGCAGGTTAAAGCAGACAATTTCATGCTGAGTTGGGCGGGGCTGTGACAATTGGTATCAGAGCCGAGGACGGCTCTATTTCCGGTGGGGGAGAATGTGAGAACTTGGTCCGGGCGGCACCCTTAACCATGGGGAGTAGCTTGTCAACCACGGGCTTCAAACGATGAGTCTCCGTTAGCCCGCATCGGAAGTATCCAAGTCTTGACCCTGGGCTTACGTGTCAAACCCCGTATTAACTTAGCATGAGGCCTTTTAAAACCGTGCGGCCTCGGAAACCATAAGAACTCCGAAGTTAAGCGTGCTTGGGCGGGAGCAGTACTAGGATGAGTGACCTTCTGGGAAGTCATCGCTCGTGCACATGGACCAAAGCGGACAATTTCATGCTTAGTTGGACGGGGCTATGACAGGATGGCGGGAAAACCAAAAGGATGGAAAATACAATTTCATTGAGAAAGATTAAAAAATGGAAGGAGATAGATACCTTGGAGTCTTGGTGGAAACAACGGACGATGGAAAGCACGAATGGGAGCAAAGAGAAGCAGTTGAGGAATTCAGTTTGGAGCCTGGTGCAACTGGAAATGGAAGCAACTGCTCGTCGGCACTCGTCCAAAGTCAGTCTCAACGGTGTAGTGGAGAAGAGAAAAGAAAAGAATGAGAAGAAACAGGGAAAATAGCCCTAAAAAGGTTCGCGGACAGCTTCATCACCGACCTTATTCAGTGTAAATAAGGTCGGCGCCGACAATGTGCCAAATATATATAAAAAAAATTATGGAAATCGGGCTTAATTGCTCGAATTGGTGCCCCAAGTGCTAAAGTGTTTAATTGCGTAATATGTGAGCATTAAGTGTTTTTTCCGGTTAAATCCCCATGATAGAAAAGGGGTCTATAAAATCTTTCATGTATACTAATTGACTTAACCACCCTTATTCAACCAATATAGCTTTAGTTAAAAGACTTATCATTTTTAGTTAGTTTCTAAAATAATTAAAATAGAAAACAAAATAAACAAACACTAGTAAAGCTATTTTATGAGATTCTTACAAGTTTTGGCTAGGTTTTTTATTATGATAAACTTGTAATATTCTCATGATCGTTATAGCATTCAATAAATACTGCTCTAGGCACATAATATAATTTTTGATTGCGTCAAAATATCATTCATGTTTGTGACAATATTGCTTGTAATTTCATCTACAATAGATTCAATTTGGATACTAATTCAAGGATGAAAAACAGGGCAAATTGAGTTGGGTTTAAGGCCAACACGAACCTACTTCCTACCCAATCTCGCTCATATGAAACGATTAATTTTGTATTATATTTTATAAATATATCCAATTCAGATTTTGATCAATTACGATTTTCAATTCTAAACACAACATGAATATGAAAATTCAAATAATAATTACAGAAAGGGCAAAAGAACGTCTTTAAAATGCAAAAGGAATTATCTTCATCACTTTGAATGAACTTCATCAAATAATAAGAAAACCCACAAAAAAGGAAAAAGGTAAAAGAAAAAAGTCATAGAACACAAAAGAAAGAGGAAAAGAGGAAAAGATGGAAAATGGAAAAGAGAAAATTAATCGTGTGCAGTGCAGAAACGATCAGATGAGACATTATGGGCCAAGTTCTATTTTAAGATGCAAGTTTTCATATTTTATTTCCTGCAAAAGACTTTACATGAGAGCAAGGACAATCAACAATGACATGGCTAACAAAAAAAAAAAAAAAACGTTCTAAGCCATATTGGCTGACTTAGACCTCTAAACTCCAACATGCAATTGTGTTAAGAGTCCAAATTGTCTAACTCGCTCACTCTGCCATTCTCTATTGAAAAACTATCCCCTCTCAAGGAAAACACTATCCCTTGTTGGATGTTTTCATGAGACTTTGTTCCAAAAGTAGTTGATTCTACTATAAATTGATCAAGCATTTAAACACGTATTTAATACAATTTTGTATATTGTTACTTACATTCATCCATCATGGTATTAACGCTAAATTATATAAGAGCAAGGCTCTCCTAAGCTCAAGCTTAGGATAAAATTTTGTAAGCTCCATGCTTATGGGGCCCATCTTTGGTTCATCAAAATGGACTAAATACATGACTCCCCTAAATTGCACATGTCCGCCAACTTTCGGTTAGATCCAAATTATCTAAACCGTTGAATCGACTATGTATCGATTCAAATGGATCGTTGACCATTAAACTTTTGGGCCCATATGGAGATAATAGAAAACACGGTTGGAGCTGATTTTTTGCAGAGGGAAGGATCCCACGGAGTCCTTACAATCCCCCCATCCCCATCCCCATGTGGGTCCCCATATGGGCCGCACCACATACTTGAGCTTACCTTATCCTAAACTTGAGCTTAGGAGAGCTAGCCCCATTATATAATGTAACAAACTCATTTTAAAGTAAAAGTTCCATCCCTTCACGTCGGGAAAGCATAAAGCGAGACGCGACGATGATCCACGCACTTTGTCTCAACTCTTAACACCTTAGCTGTCAGACGACAACAGAAGTAGCATCTGTTACTCTTTCCATGGGCTTTAATTAACATTAAATAAACTTTGCTTTAATGTGAGGGATCAAAGGCTTATTTTCAAAATATGAACTTTTGAAAGGGTAAAACTGAAAAGACCAAGAAGAACACCCATCTACATATAAGTGGAAAAAAAACAAAACACTTGAAAGAGTCAAGACCCTTTTTTGTATTTATTATATAGGATAGGTCGTCTGTTGAAAATACAGGTGGTTAGCGTAAAAAAGACGGCTTAAGAAAAAGACTAGACAGAGATACATAAGATAAGATAACATGACTGGCACCAGTGATGCAGAAACGAGGGAGGACGCGGCTTTTACCAGTCAAAATGAAAGGAAAACCGAGTGACATCTGGCTCGGACACACTGATATGTGTGCAAGTAGGAGTCTAGGACTCTTGTCATGTCCCAGAAGATTCTTTTTTATTGATTGATGATTGACCTCTTCTAATCTCTCAGCTAGGGACCCATTCACTCATATAAATATATATATTTCCACAAACACAAAAAAGCTGATGTAACAGCTGGGACCCACTGATCGTTATGTATGTGGCTGATTCGCCTTTACCCTGTTTCCAGGGAGGGCAGTGGGGCTGTGCGGGTCTCGGTTTCGGCAGACCCCACCCGGACCCAATTGCTATATCATGAACTGCACTATAACCGCCCCGACCCATGATGGGTTTTTATGGTTGTCATACCAAATCCGTCCCATCACAATCATGGGTCTGGTTGGATTGGGTCTGGTTGATTTAATGTTTTTGAAAAATATGAAAAAGTATATCTAGGTTAGGGAAGATTTGAAACCATGACTAGAAAAGTGTCGCTCCTTGTTGCTACTTACATCCACTTACATTGATGACCTCTTATATGCACAAATTGCACTTAGTAATATATAAACCGAAGATATATGGGTCGAGGTGGGTTAGATGCATCCAAAACCCAAACCTGAATTGGATCTGTATATGGAAAACCAAATATGACATGAACCTTACTAACACACTACCAAAACGTTTTCTAGGCCTGTTTGGATGAACGATGAATTGAAGTAAAGTGAGGTGAAGTATCAAATCAATAGAAAATAAAATATAAGAAGGTTATAATGATCTTTTGTTTTTAGTTGCTTGATAGGAAATCTTTTTTGCATTTTGTGTGAAAAGAAGATGTTTTGGTCATTTTGTGGAGAAAGGAGATTGTTTTTTTACTTTTTTCTTTTTTTTCAAAATGAGGTATTTTGAATTTATGTACTTATAATATGATAAGTGGTTTTTCCTGCGTATTGATGCATATAACTAAGAAAAATTGGTATTGGTCAACATATTCGCTTAAGTGGGGATTTACAAATTCTCTTGGGGAGGGTCTGACTTAAAAATCCTCAAAAATGAGGATTTCAAAATTTCAATTTATCCAAATCCTCTGAGATTCACAATTGACCAACATGGGCTTCCTGCAACTTTGTCAACAGCGTTTGGTTCCCAAATATAACCTAAAGGTGCAAGTAAAAGAACTACTAATAAAGGTACTCCATCACATTATTTTTCATTTAAAAGTATATTTAATAAAGACCAAGACAGGCATCCTCGATGTCATTATTGTTATCGATGTTAAGAATTTTTTTCTTATTCAGTTGAAATGCGTTGCCCATAAATGAGTTGGTGACAAGGAAATGTTGCAATCCAAGAATGATTTTGAAAAGACTTGGGTCAGGATGGATAGAAGATTTCTTAGTCATGCTAAAAAAATTGTCTTGCTTGAATTGGAGAAAATAGATTCATTGATGTCATTCTCATCATTTCAATGCTAGTTGATGGAGCCTCAGGCCCTTTCCAGTTTTGTTTGCTGTTATAGGGTTAAGGCAAGGAGATTCTCTATCTCCACTGTGTATAGGATGGTGGCTAGATCTAAGTCATTAAAAGTCAGAAACTTAGAACTAACCATAATGCATGTTCTATTTTCCAATGATACCCTGTTTTGGTGAAAAGCTTCTATCAACCATACTTGGGGAGAAGTACGACTGTGAAGGTATGTTAAAGCAAAGATTTAATGAATATTCATGACTGTTATTTTGAGGGTGAAGGCACCTAAAATGACTAACCAAGCATTTGGGTTCACCTTCAGATGCTATTCATAAAGACTAAAGTAATGTTAATTTGGATCCTGAGCATATATATCAATAGAAAGGTATCATACTTAGGCAGAAGGATTAACCTTATCAAGTGGACCATAGAAAATTTTTTCTCTACCGCATCTCTCTGCTCAAGATGCTGAGGTCACTCTTTCTTAAAAAATGAGAAAATCAAAAGGGTCTTTCTTCAGGAACATGGAGTTACATCAAAGAAGCAGCACTTGATTGATTGGCCCATTTTTAAAATACCAGAACATGAGAGTGGCTCGTGTATTGGTTAAGTTGGAGAGACTGGTCCTCGGCAATTGGTGATTTTCACATAGAAAAAGATTGGTCCATATTGATAACGTTTGTAAGTAGGAGTTATGTTTCAAGATAAAAAGGGGAATGGTTCCAAAATCCAGCTTAGTCTAATAAGGGTTCAGAAATTTCAAGGAATATAAGCACCTTATGAAGTACAATCAATCAAATTGGCAAAGTATTGATGTTCACTGCAAAACTCAGAATTGACAAATTAAATAGATAAATCATAAACTGAATATTTTAGCAGGATAGTTAGAAGAAGGATCGATCCATTAATTCTCATTTTCAGTCAAAACACTAATTTGTGCTTTACAAAGTAAAAGGTAGCGTGGTAGAGGTCATATGTAAGGCGCCTAGATTAGGAGGAAGAACCAGATGGAATTTGTCTTTTGGAAGAAACTTAATTCTGGAATCCCATGGTACAAGGATTTCCTAGAGATTTAGAGAAATTCCGGGGAGTTCCAATACATGCAAGGTGATTGTGTTTGATCCTCGTGACACTGGAAACATTGAAAACCCATGTAGCCAGGTAGGAGAGGCTTGCCCTTAGTAACTAGTGACCGGCGATAGGATACACAGTTGAGAAAATATTTAGTGTCAGTGGCATGTGATACATTTTTTCCATTGCTTAAAATTCCTAGTTATTTTTTCCCCAAATACCGAGGAAGATAGAACTTTATTTATGAAATGATCTTGGAAACAAAAAAAAACAAAAAGAGAAGTAATTGAAAGAGACATCCTCGGAGTGGGAACTTCCAGCTTTTGTTTTATGTTGGTTTTGATCACCCTTTTTTATGCTTCCCACTGTGTATTTTACTATGTTGCTTAGATAAGAAGGGGAATCCAAAACTGTCCACACACAAAATGTTACGCCCCAGCCCAAATCAAGCTTAATTAGTATTAATTAATTGAGTTTTAGTTAATATAATTATACTTAGTATATATTTAGTGTAATTAATGTTGATTAGACCCTTATAGGTGAGTTAGAAGTGAGTTGGAGTTTTGAATAGGTGAGTTGAACCGATTTGACTCAATTGGGTAGAGTCGGGGGCTTTTTCGTAATTATTGATTTTTCCACTTTGCATCATATGCACGTCATATTGGCATCATCGCGTGTATTTCATCGAACACGTCGGTTTCCATATTTAACCCTACCCCATTGGACCAACCGTTGGAGTAGTGGACCTTCATTTGACTTAATTAGGAAATACCAAGACTTAGTGGGCCTTTTTGCACAATGGACTTTCTCATCCCTTAAAGCCACTTTACCTTGTTGCTTGGCTAAAACCCTCTTTTCCTTTCACTACCTTTCTCTTCATTCTCTTTCTTTCTCTTCTTCATCATCTCTTAGAGTGATTGTTGTGCATTGGAGCCAAGAAGTAGAATCTCATCATCTTCATCTCCCTCATTCCTCTCTACTCTCCTTGTGACAAGAAACCATTCTTCTCCAAAAACTTTATTTTCGGATTCCTTACTAGAGGTATGAATCAACCCACTTCTTTTTTATATTTTTGAGTTGAAAGGAGTCAAGGAGACTCTATGATAGTCATCCATACCCATTCATTAGCATTTTCATGGATTTCTTGTTTAGGGTTTGACATTTGGGGGTTTTGGGGATTCTTTTGAGCAAAAGGTTGTGAAGAGAGCTTGGAAACTCAATAGAGGCAAGTATATGCTTAAGCTTGGACATACATTTATGGTTTATGCATTGATTGCTCCTAATTTCCTTTAATGAATTAGTTTTTCTTAATGTATAACATGAGTTTATTTGATTTGAATGAGTCATTTAATAGAGATGTGTATGGATTCCCATGTGTGGAAATGGGGGAGCAAGGAGGCTCATTTTTATTGCAGGCTTAATGTTGGAGAAAGTTGGGAAATGAATGGAAGAAGGAAGAAGAAGAAAACTCCCGAATTCAAGATTTCTAAAGCATTTGCTCTAGCGAACATGGGGTCTGCTCCAGCGAACTGCTCTCTGGGAGGATCTGCTCGAGTGAACTTAGGGCCGCTCAGGCGACCACCATTCTGGAAGGGGTTCACTTGAGCGATCATCATTCAGGAATGGGTCCGCTCGAGCGAACATACATCCGCTCGAGCAAACCTAGGACTGGAACTGTGGGTTCTTTTAAACCCCTTAAAGGAGTGGCACATCATTCCTAACCCTATATAACCTTCCATAATCCTTTCTAAAGGATAGTTAGGAGATAAACTTCAACCATTAGGGGACTAAGATCACAAAGACCTTTATGTCCATAGAAATGGGACCCTAAAACCTTACCCTTTGGTCTAACGGAAAATTAATAGTCTAATAGCATGCCATGAAGGTTAGTTGAGGAATTCAACGTGTTTTCTCATAATAAGTGACACTATAATAGGGAGTAGTACATTGGCCTTCTCAACCTACCTTGTATTGGCCGATAAAGGACTATCGATGATAGATTAGGATTGGTTAGGTATAAATATTAGACTCTTAACTCTATTGCATTTTAGATTGAGATTAAGTTTCTCTATTAACTATTAATCTTGGTTAAGTATTTCTTCCATTATGATTCGATTATCCTTTCTCCAATTCAATAATTCGTTGTTATATGCATAACTATTCGGTATTTGACTAGATTTGGAATTAAGTAAGCATTCGTATGTAAAATATTACCATTCAATTCGATTATGAAAATATGTATAAACTTACTCAAATTCGATTATCATTCGATTCGATCGAGTCGGCACTACTTCGCTTCGACCTTGTGATGCTCGACAGGGATAAACTCGGTTTAGTATTCGAGACTACTGTAGTAAATCGCTGGAGCACCGGAACTCCAGACCCGGGTAGCGAGCTAGTCTTTGGCCGGGCCGCTGGTAACATCCCAACTAGATTAGCTCTCTTTTGAGAGGATGAGCTAAATGTAGTAGCAACATTAGTATGTTTTATTATTCATTCGATTCGTAAAGCATGCATTTATTCGATATTGCACAACTGCATAATAATACTTGAGTTGACATCTTATAATCATATGTCATTTAAATTCGATTGATACATTATGTATTTTCTTATTTATGCATATACTTGCCAATTCGTCGTATTTGAGGTACTACTCTTGTGTCACAGACGCAGGTGCAGCCCCCGGTCTGGAGGAGGCCCAGGAGGGAGAGGAGGAGGCCCAAGAGGTTCCTTCATGACTAGAAGAATGGGCCAGTAATGGGCTCATGTAGTTTGAGATCGCAGAGGGCAATGTGATTACTTTTTGGGATCAACATTAAAGTGTGGCTAACCCCTTTTTGTTGGGCCACACTATTTTGTATAGTTGTTATTCTTTTGTAATAAGATGTAGGGTAATTTTGGAAATCCCTATTTTGGGTTAAGGATATGATTATGTTTTGTATAAATTTAATATTTGACTTTTAATTAGGCTGTACAATGGTTCAAGTATTATCTTTGATAAGCTTTCACTATTTTAAATATTGTTGATATGTGGAAAGAGAGATTTTATCCTTCGTGTTACTGTAGTTGACTCGAGACAGGTGCAGTGACACCGGATTACGCATGTCCCACCTCGGAGATTACCCCAGGCCAGGGTGATTCGGGATCGGGATGTGACACAAAATGAAACAAAAACAATGTGCTTAGTGTTTCAACCACAAGGTTGTGGGTTACCATTAAAAAAGAAACCATAATAATAATAATAAAAAAGTTGAAGTAGTAGTGAGGGGGATAGACTTTTGTTATAGATTTTGATGGTGTGAGAGAGTTAGACTCTCAATCGGTCTAACGACTATCAATGTCCCTTTCCAACCAAAAAAGGTGATGGAAAAGAGGGACTACTACAGTGGTGCTCAAAATGGTGTCACATCAGTTTTCTCTCCAAAAAGGTTGTCCTTGGATGTAAGGAGCTTGGAGGAGGTGATGTAGTGAGTGAAAGAGGAAGAAGACCCAGAATAGCAAAAGGTCACCTGGTTTTCAACTCACAATTTTTATTTATAGGTAGTTGGATTAGTAGAAGAACCCATAGAGTGCCTTGCCGAAGGAAAGTTCATGATAATAACAACATAAGAAAAAATAAGAAGAAAAAGAGGAAGAGGATTTGAGGAGAATGCCCTGCCATAGCTTTGGTCAAAGGCAAGGCCTCTATTTATACAACATTTATCCCTTAATCAAGGGATTGCAATAAATAAATTGTCCCTAATCAAGGGGATGACAATACATTGTAAGAGAAAATCTTTTAACTTATCTAATGGGTTATATACAATTTAATATATCTCATGTCTGTGGCAAACTTTGATCTCAGTACCCTTCAGGTAATCCTCAAATGTATATTGAGTTGTGTTCCACATATCATTATTCCCACACTTCGCACCCCAGAAAATGGCCACAATCCCGATGCTATAAAGGGTAGAGGGGCAATGATTGTGGTTGAAACCATGGGTGTCACCTCGCCTAGACTTTGATATTTTTAGTGCCTAAAATTAGGGGTGGCAAACGACCTTCTTACCTTACCTATATCCAAGCCGCATAACCTAACCAGCAATAAATTATGGTTGGTCATGGATCACGAAAACATGACTTGCATTTAAATGGGTCAGGTTAGGGTTGAACCATTTAACCAGCATAACTTGCACAACCCATTTAAAAGGTTCCGTTAGGATTGATCTGCATATCTAAGCTCATTTTAACGGTTTGGTGGTTTAATATTTTGGTACCCATGATAGTTTACCTTACATGGAATGAGTTGAGCTTGTGATGGTCTTTTTTGTGCTTAAAACCAAACTCATATTTAAGAGATAATCAAGAATGTATGATGAAAAGCACATGTGATATCGAGTCTTCTTTCTAACATTTTTTCTATGCAGGGATTCAACTGATGGGTGCATTTGGAAGCCAAAGCCTTCTAGCTTCTTCCCATCAAAGTCCTTAAAGGGAGATGGACCTAGTGATTGAGGAGTGGTCTTCTTGTGCTCTAGTTTGGAAAGGTCTTGCTCCAAGAGTTGAGATTGTTTGTTGGTAGGTGGTGGTAGACAAGGTATCGATGGCAAACAATCAAAGAAGGAAGGGATTGATGATGGAGTCTACAAGACCCCAATCCGCCTAGGTAGTCCCTTGAGGTAAGACCAAGTCAAGTGATCATGTGGGCCAAGGAATATCCAAGTCCCACATCAGAAATATCCAAGTCCTCACCCTAAACTTATAAGTCAAACCCCATGTTAACTAGAAATGACACATTTTAAAGCCGTGTAGCCCCAGATCTGATAAGAACACCAAAATTAAGTGTGCTTGGGTGAGAGTAGTACCGGAATCTGTGACCGCCTAAGAATCCCGCGCGCATGCATGTGGAGCCGAAGCAAAAATATCATGCATGCTGAGTTAGGCAAGGTTGTGACAATTGGTATCAAGTCGAGCACAGCTCTATTTCCGGTGGGGGTCCGCCTAGGTAATCTCTTAAGGTAAGATCAGATCAAGGGATCTTGTGAGCCAAGGAAGGGAAATTCGAAGGGATAAGGGTGGAGTGTTTGACCCTAAGCTTATAAGTCAAACCCCATATTCACTCAACATGATTCATTTTAAAGCCGTGTTCTCGTGCTGGAATAATACCCTTGGAAGTCCTCGGGCATGAACGTGGGACCAAAGTGGAAAATATCATGCTGAGTTGGGCGGGGCCGTGACAATTGGTATTAGAATTTAGAGCCAATGACGACTCTACATCCAGTAGGGGAGATTGTGAGACCCTAATTCGCCTGGGTAAACCCTTGAGGCAAGACTAGGTCAAGTGATCCTGTGAGTAAAGGAAGGGAAATCTGCAGGGTTAAGGGTGGAGTTCTTCGATAGCACCGTGAGACTTTGTCCAAGGCCCACATCAGAAATATCCAAGTCCCGACCCTGAGCTTATAATAAGCCAAAGCCCATGTTAACTCAACATGGCGACTTTTATAGTCGTGCACGCCTAAATCCTACAAATAACTCTGAAGTTAAGTGTCCTCGGGAGGGAGTAGTTTCAAGATGGGTGACCGCTTGCGAAGTCCTTGCGCATGCATGTGGAGCGAAAGCGGAAAATATCATGCTGAGTTAGGTGGAGTTGTATGGAAAAAGAGAAATGAGAGAAGTTTTAATAGCAAAGAATCTTCAGGGAAGGCATTGTTGCTATAGGCGCTACGAATAGCAAAATGGACATGTGTAAGAAAAGAATTTTCAGACCTCAAGATTGAGGATATTTTGCATAACTTGGGGGCTTGTTTAAAGATGGGGATCTCTAACACAAAGAAGAAAGTACTTTGGTATGTTCCCACCACTTGGAGTTCTTAAGTTATCATTGGAGCAGCATGAGGAAAATTGGGGTTGTGAAGCACTGGAACCACATTAAGAAATTACAAGGGAGAAGTATTGCGTATGTTCTCAAAGAATGTTGGAATTAGAGATGCAAATGAAGGGGAAGTCTTGGCCATTTTGGAAGCTCTTTTCATCTTCAAGACAATTCATGTTCATCTCATGGTGGAAAGTGATTCTTCTAAGTTCTAATGCTATAACTTGGGTCAATTCCTTTAGGGGCCAGTGGAAAACGCATTTTCATTTTAATGAGATTTGGCATGTAGCAACATCTTCTTTTTTGAAATGGAAAAAGAAAATTATCGCCATCTTCTTTGGTGTCTATTCAATTATTAGTAGGTCCACCAACAACAGGGTGGATTTTCTATCTGAGCAAAGGGTTGATCGCTCATGTAACTCAAGTGCTCCTAATATGTTGGCTTGGTCATTGTTTGGTATACTTCTCTTATACAATACACTCACTTTTGATGCCTACCTTTGCTGTACTTTAATGCATTTCCATTTTTAATAAAATTTCCTTTTACTATTAAAAAAAAGTGTGACCAAAAAAGTAAATAAATAAATTAGGAACACAGGTACAAACACATTTCATGCATCATAATACAAGAGGCCAGAAGATATTATGAGCTTTAAAGTGTCACCTCTTGGAATGTGCTGAAAATGTCCTATTATCAGGCTCTTGCAACACCCACTTTAGCCAATGGACCCGCATCAGAATTACACTCCCTTGGAACATACACAAAATCCATCTTGATCAATGCCGACAAACCCCTTGACTTATTCACCACAAGGACATCCTCCACAGGGTTCCAGGTTCCAACTTCTGTTGGCCAAAGCTTGAGCATTAATTTAATTGCCTTCAATAAGTAGGAGACCTGAGTGTGCATTTCTAAACATGTTATTACCCTCCCCCATTGCCAAAATTTCTGCTCTGTTTGAATCTCCGAGCCCCGCTGGGTATAAAAATGCTAACACAAGCTTCACCACCTTATTTTTAACGATGCTTCTCAATCCCAATTATACATAACTGTCAGTTATTTCACAACTAGCAATGGCTTTCAGAAAATAAAATTCATCTGAAAAGAATCATAGGAATTTTGAGCACCACATGACTAACAACATATACAGGGTTATATACATTCCTCTACGTGCTCTTCTACCATGCATCTCTACAGCTGCATCTCCCATCTCTGAAGTGGTGGAACCTGCAGGAGTCCTTAACAAACATGTCTCGCCCTATAAATGTTGACATGAATTTGCAAACAGAATGGCAGTCACCACACATCCGAACACTCTTGGATATCCGAATTGGCGTCCCCTGAGGCAACCAAACAAGCCCAAAAGCTAATGCTATGATTTCAGTATGTTGGAATCCTATTCCTTTATGTTCCTCTTCTGCATCATGGAGCCAATGATTCTTATCAGAAACATAACCCAACTCCCTCATCTTTCTTGCCATTTCTTCTAACATAGCAGACACCTCCTCAGTTAAAATTTGATTCGAAGCAAACTCATGTATGTGGTTCCTTATCTCAATCCAGCTATAACTTGGTCTCATGAATTTCGCTCTGTTTTTCAGCTTCAACGCATCGTCCCACTTCCCTACTGTTAGAAGGATCTGCTCAAGGAGTAGATTTGCAGCACAATCACTTGGTTCAAGTTCCAAAAGCTTCTCTGCTGCATCCTTTGCAAGTCTCATATTTCCTTGTATCCTGCATGAAGAAAGGAGTGTCCTCCAAATATGAGCTTCTGGTTTGAATGGAAGATCCTCTTTGATGAATGCTTTTGCATCTTCAAACCTCCCAGCCCGCCCCAGCACGTCAACCATGTGTGAATAGTGTTCAGAGCTTGGTTCGATCCCGTAATCCTTATTCATCGATATGAAAAACCAGAAAGCCTCATTAACTAGGCCCAGTTGTGCACAGGCCTTGAGAACAGAGCTGAATGTGCTGGAATCTGGGAATTTGTTTTTACAACACATCTGCATAAACAAATTAAGAGCTTCAGATGGGTGCCCATGATCAACATTCGCTGAGATAACCAACGTCCAAGAAGCTGAATTCTTGTCAAGCATCCAGTTGAAAGCATCATTAGCATAGGCAAACTTCCCACTTCCTGAATACATTTTGATGAGAGAATTGCTCATATTGGGATCTGTCACAAGCCCTCTCTTCATCAGATAGGCTTGTGCTTGAACTCCTGCATTCAAAAGGACTGGATTTGCGCAGGAATCAAGAACAATATACGCAGAGTTGTGATCAAGCTGCCCACTAGACCGTTGGATTCTGTGGAAGAGCTTGAGAACCATTTTGTAATCTTCAATGCTTGCACAAGCTTGAATCATTGCACCCAATGAAATTTCAGACTCTGGGATTAAATAGCAGAGTTTCAGAGCTTGTTGGATACAACCTAGACTCGAGTAGAGTTTTATGAGAGTATTCACAACAGAAATGGCCACCCCATAACCAGCTCTGAGAATATGACAGTGAAGCTCTTTCCCCCTTTTAAGATCACCCAAAGCTATACAAGCTAGAATGATAGAAGTGTAGGTGAATTCATTGGCCTCAATACAGTCAAACTGCATTGTTCTAAAAAGCCACAGAGCTTCTTCAAACCAGCCATTCCGACAATGCCCAGCGATTATGGCAGACCAAGGAACTGTACCAGGATCTCTGATTCCCCAAAACACCCATCGGGCTGCCTCTGTGATCCCACACTTGGCATACATGTCAATCAATGAGCTGGTGATGAATGGATCTGACTTCAGCTCATATTTCACAACATGGGTATGGAGCATTTTTCCCGTCTCAAAATCAGATTGCAGAGCGCATGATTTTAGAAGGCCTGCAATCATGAACTCATCAAATTCCTGCCATTGATTAAAGAGTTTCAGAGCAATGCTGGCATCATAATGACAACCTCTCTCATTATCAATGCACTTAATGTACATGTCAAGAAGAGAACTCATTACATATGGATCTGTATCAAACCCTGCTCTTATCACATAGCCATGAATCTCTCTACCTCGGTCGAGAACTCCTAAACCAGTAACCGCCTGAAGAATGCTAGCAAGTGTGAACTCATCACATTCAAAAATATCAACCATTAATGCCTGAAAAACCAACAGAGCTTCATAGTTGCATAGATTCTGAACATACCCCGCAACAATTATATTCCAAGAGATCAAATCTTTCTCCAGCATTCGATCAAACACTCGCCTAGAGCTGTCCATACCCCAACATGTCGCATAAAAATCCATCAAGCTGTTCTGCAAAAACAATGAAGAGGTATAATAACCCATCTTGACAATAAATCCATGTAACTGCAATCCAAAACCCAAGCACCCCAGATTTGCAGCTGCCCCAACAACTATAGAGAAAGCTGATTCATCGGGCAGGATTCCAGCCTGCCCCATTTCACAGAACAGACTCATTCCTTCTTCCTCCTGCCCATTCTGCACGTACCCGCTTATCATTGCACTCCAGGAAACCAAATCAGGCTGCAGTATCCTATCAAAAACTCTGACAGATTTCTTTATGAACCCGCAGCTCGCATACATGGAAACGAGTGCATTCTGGACGAACGAATCAATCATAAAACTGGATTTAATGATCTGGCAATGCAACTCGCGGCCAGAATAAATGTCTGTGAGGCTTGCACACACGCGTAGGACAACAGAAAAAATAAAAGGATCCGGTCTGAATGATCTTGCGCCAGAATGCTGGCAGACCATGTCCTGGAAGAGCCTCATGGTTTCGGAGGCGGGTCCATAACGGGCATAGCCCGACATGAGTATGGTCCAGGAAACGAGGGTTCTCTCAGGCATTTTGTCGAACAGCTGGCGTGCCTCTCGCATGCGACCGGCGCGGGAGTAGAGCTGGAGGAAGAAGTGGAAGTGGGAGAGGGAGAGGGTGGGCTTGGTAGGTGCATGGAGGATTGGTTTGAGTGTTGTGATGTTGTTGTAGGGAGCGATGCAGGGACGCCTGTGGAAGAGAGGGGAGGTTGGAGGAATAGAGGACGCATAGGCGCATGATAGCATGGGTGGCAGGACGGAGCTGGGGGTGAAGGGGGTGGACACTGGCAGTTGGAATTGGAAGGAGCGGTTGAAATGCTTCGAAGTAGGATATGGCCCTCCCACGAGGGTAAACTGGTCATTGTATGTGCTTTTAACTTTTCCGTTCCATTGGAAGAAGGGCACGAGATATTCATTTGGTGGTGATAGACTTTCTTATTTTCTTATTTTTTTACTTTTAATATTTTTGGGCCGTTGGCCTTGAGTGGCCATCTCTAGAAAGAGAAAATATAGTAAGGTGCCAACACCATTCAACTATGAATTTGTTAGTGTTGATTACATGTTGTATATTTTTTTAAAATATAATAAAGTAAATAATGAAAGAGAATAAATGAGGGATAAAAAAAATTACAACAGAATGATGATGAGTGAGAGAAATAATAAGAGGATTTACTATAGGCAACACTATCTCCAATAGATTTTCTCTTCTCATAACTCTCCCTCTCCCTCATACTCTCTCCAACAACTATTTTTCTCTTTAGATTTTAGCTAAAGTCTCATATCAAGGTTAAAAATAAAATAAAAAATACACGTACACATAATAATTTCTGATGTCTACATATTTATATATATAGAGGAAACTTCACATGCGCTCGTGCGCTAAACTAAATTACGTGCGATTAAAAATCCCATTGGTTCCGGTATGCTCAACGGTCCAGATTAATTGAAAATCTAAAGTTTCATTTGCATGAGTTGTAGCAGACATTTGGTCTCCTCTGTCTTCTTCATGACCATTCCAAAACAAGAAATCATCCCTTTCTCTTCTCCTTTACCTTTCCATAACAATGAAGCCTCTCAACCCATCTCTCTCCCTCTCTCTCCCTCTCTCTCTCTCTTTCTCCATCTTTTTGTCTAGAATAGTCCCCCCTTAAATTCAGATGCTCTAATTCATGACCAAAATTCAAGTAAGATCACCAGAGACGACTCTTGTCAATATATTTTTAAAAATATTTTTTCCCTTTATCCGATCATATCATGGGACAGTGTGTGTCACAGAAATTGAGAAATCCCATGATATCATGCCTTTTATGCAGCATTTTAGAAATATTTATTTTTTAAATGATAACCTTGAGAAATGGTGATCAAATGTATATTTACTTTTCGCAAAATGTCCGTTTTCGTGTTCTATAAAAAATAAATTTATTTACTATTTTAAACCTTTATGATACAGAAATTGATAAATCTCATAATATCATAGGATATGGTGAAAAAAGTTCAAAAGATAATGTTGACCATAGTCAAATGACTCTGATGACATTATCTAAATTTTGGTCATGAAATTGGAAAAGCAAAGTTTAATGTGAACCAATATGTCAAAAACCCTTTTGTGTATCTCTCATCTCACTCCATCAACAACCATCTTCATCTTTCTCCTCTCTCTCTCTCTCTCTCTCTCTCTCCATCTCTTTTTCTCTTTTGTTTGCTGGCTCTCTCTCCCGAGCTCTACTCAATTGATATTTGCATAGTAAAAAAATCCATGAAAGGAAGAGGGCCAGTCCACACAATGTAGAATTACATTTCTCATTCAATCCGACAATACCAAACATCTTCTCAAACAAAACTTCCCATATTAGAAGGGGGATTTGACATTTCAATGCCCCTTAAACACTCAATCCCCACCCCTTAAACACTCAATCCCCAATTTCATGACTAAAAGTCTCTAAATGTCAGACCGGTACACTTTTTTTTTGAACTTTTTTTCCCTGGATCCCATGATATCATGGGTTGGGATCGAGGGCAAAAGAAAAAAAAAAGAAAAAAAGAGTGTACCAAAGTCGTTCATTTACAAAATTTTAGTCATGAAATTAGGGATTAAGTGTTTAAAGGGCATGAACTGTCAAATCCCCTATTAAAAATAATACGTACCCATTTACCAATTATAATTCAACCAAAGGAATCCATCATCAGTTGCTACCTACTCATATATACACATGCCATGAATCATCTTAAACGAATGCACTTCCACTGGAATTTATGCACAACCAATTTTGAACATTTCTTTTAATAGGGTTCATTTAGGCGAAAAAGCCTTTCTTCCAAGAAAAGAGCCTGTTTGTATCATGTAATTGGCACACAATAAGTTTCAAATACAGCACATAATAGTAATGAAGTTTTATTGATTTAAAGCCTAAGAATCATAAGACAACATTCAAATTTGGTTCTAACATTTCAGAAGTTAAACTCAACCATAACCATCAGTTTCTCGATGCCAAGAAGAGAACCTACATGCAGGATTACTACCAAGAGAGAGGATGGAATCAAGAAAGAGGAAAAGAGATGGTTGTTGATTAATTAGATAGAGTAGAGAGAGACGGAAAGATGGTTGTTCCCCATATTAACAACAAGGTTATCATGAGATTAAGAGTCAAATTAAAGTTGTGAATATGATTTGATATTCATTTGACTCTCAATCATAGTACACAGGATTGAAGTATGAGGTGAGGTGGTAAATATTTTCTCATTTATAGGATAACAAAAGTTCTAGTACATTATTAGAGTGAACCTGTATGAACTTAAGATTTGAAGTTCACAAATTACTACAAAAATTTTAATCACAAAAGTTCTATATACAATCTATCAAAAGAATAAAATCCAAAACTAGGAGTGAAACTCTCATGCGCAGTCAAGATAACTCAATAAACATCATTTTCACACCACTCGTGCTCATCAGACTAATGTGTCTGAACCGCTTCTTCCTCTGGCTCCATCTCAAAATAGGTGGGCTTGATACCTGTTTACCAAGTATGGTACCATCAACTACAAGAGCTAGCAAGTAGACATACATAATCTGTAATAGATATGTATTGGAAAGCAAATAAAATCGAAAATCATTAAATTCAAATCAAATCTAAAATTCATATCTTCCAATGAAATCATAATCATATCAGAAAATACACCACTCAGGCTTTTACCATGACAATAAGCCATGGCACTTCGGGTCCTTACCCTGTTTATAAGTTCTTTCTATCCACCAGATATTTCGGGTATCTGACCATGTTCATATGCTCTTTTCACGATGATCAACCATTCCAGATCTTCACGGGAATCTGACCCTGTTCATATCGAGCTTCACAGTTGTCCAGAAGTTTATGTGGATTATCAATAGCTTGGTGGTGTTCATTCATATATTCACAAATTCATATTATAAAATTCATATAAAAAGAGAAAATACAATTTGCATTAAAACATGTGATAAGTCCTCTGATATGGTATCAAAGGGTAGCATACAAGTCATAGAATCTATGGGAAATCCAATTTCCAAAAGAAAACAACATATCAATTTATAATTAATAGGTGGTTAACTAACCAACAAGTTCAGTTAACCGTGGGGTGAACGACTGTACAACTTTCTCAAAACCTCATCTATTTGTTATTGTGACCGACGGGGAACTAAACTGTTTCTGTCTATAGGTCGGTTAACTGACAACCAAGCGTAGCTAACTGCCCTCGTCCCAAAACATGAATTCTTCTCCCTATCTCTCACGTACCTACATAAAGTTTTAGGGCCGAGCCCTCTACTATAATTTCAACTCATTCTTCCTTCAATTCATACTCCAATTCACCTATTTCCTTCATTCACCATTCATTTAAACATCAAAACCCAATTTCATAAGAAAATCAGTAAACTCATTTGAATTCTAAACAACAAAATATACAATTAGAAACTGAAATTGTAACTTTAAACATGCATATCAGTTTCATAAAAATGTATTTCTACTTGCTTTTGTTATAGGGAAATCCAAAACCTCAAGCCTAGCTTCATATCCCCAAAACCTATTAAATTGAATCAAACCCACCAAATTAACAACACAAAACAACTAAATGGAGGCTAAATAACCCATTTATAACCTTTAAATAAAAACCCCCCAACAAACCTAATCTTAATTAAACCAAAAACTTACCTAGAGATGGAGAGATAATGAAATTCAACAGAACTTGTATCAATGGAAAGCCTGAAACATAGAGAAGAGGATGGTGATAGTGATTTGATGAAGATGAAGTTCTTTATCTCATATGCAAGATGGGTTCGAAGAGAATTGAAAGATAAAGAAAGAAAAGAAATAAGAGAGAGGAGTAGTTCTGCTGGAGAAATGAAAGGAAAGGATGTTGAGGTCAATATCTGCCCTCGCTCCTGAGCGGTTATAATTGTGGTCGAACCCTCACCCTCACCATAAAACAATTATTGTGCCATTTCCCATCACCAATTGGTTTTGGAATAAGTGGTAGCTCAATGGGTTGTAAGATCCTACAAAGGGGTTTTAAACGATGGATATACATGAGTCTTATGAGAATTTGCATAAAAATCCAACTTTCAAGTGAAAATCTTTATTTGAATAAAATGAGGTTTGGGTCCCATTTTGATGATGATTTAAGGTCCGGATTTAAATGACATAGAAGACAAAAGTGAATCAAATTAAAACATCTACCCAATGGTACCAAAATCTCAAAAATCTAAAATTACAAAAAAGCCCCTCAAACTATCCTAAATTGCACACTAACCCCCAGCTATGGTCTCGCGAACTCGAATTTCAGAAAAACTTACATGTTTCTTATATAAATTCGGACCTATTTGGCTCTTAAATGAACTTAATTGACTAACAATGTAATTAACTAGACTAATTACACACTTAGAGTTTCGGGACTTTACAATGGTCGAGATGGATTATGAAGAAAGAGATAGGTTGAGAGGTTTCACTGTTATAGGTGAAAAAGAAGAGAGAGGGACGATTTCTTGTTTTGGAATGACGAGGAAGGAAGAGAAGACCAAACGTCCATTGCAACTCATGCGTATGAGACATTAGATATTTAGCCAAACTCGACCGTAGAGCATCCCAGAAGCAACTCGGTTTTAAATCGCACCTAATTTAGTTTAGCACACGAGCAAAGGTGAAGGGGCCTCATTATATATATACACATCTCATAGATTTGTACCCAAAAAATTATTTTCATTTTTATTTCATTTTGGGTAAAGTCATATTTTTATCTCTTGTATGCACACTTGAGATATAATTGAGCATTGTATCTTGGGGACAAATCTTCCTTTACAAACCACCTGCAGGTGGGAAAAATATTGCCGTTTAAGAAAGCATTAGGTTAATCCTTGCTCCTGTCCATTTTTACTTTGTGCTTTCTTATTTTCTCCACTGTACTCGTATTATATTATTTTTTAATTGTCTATTTATTTTCAAATTACACATTCTTCTCAAGGAATTGTGCAGCAATTTAAAAGAACATTTTGTCTCTTGTTAGAAAAATGTGTAATCATTAGTAAGTGATTTTAACATGTGTTTGATGTTTGAAGTTACGAGTATAATTTATTCAAAAGAGTGATCTTATTCATATTCAAGAGGAACGTGCTATTGTTGGTGAGTAAAGTTCAAATGTTGAAGATTTATAGATATGTTCATCATTCATATTTTTTAGAGGATTTTACGGGAATTTTTTTTTAAATTTGGCCATCCCTCGCAAAGGATCCTCGCAAATTAGGCAGTACAAACTCAGTCTTCCCTCCATTTTTTTATGAGTAAGGATCGCATAACCCAAAAACAATCGGGCGACGCTAGTGTCACTTCGTACGTCTTCTTCTTCACTGTTCAAACCGGTGGACAAAATGCGAATACGTGGAAAAGCTTCAAATATAGGTTTTCCCTTGTTCTTACTGGAGGGCGGAAAAGCTGCGAATACAGTTTTTCCATTATTTATACTGGTGGAAAAGCTGCAAACACAAGTTTTCCAATCACCTGCAAAGACCTCTCTCTCTTGTTTTCTCATTGATGGGTTCATGGGTTGAGGGTAAGCTTTACATGATAATGTACTAGCATAAAACTGTTATCGAGATCTTCCATGTTATGTCTGCCCTTATTTTTTTATTTCTCGTCTCTTTCACTTTCCAAGATAAATCTCGAGAATATGAAAAGAAAAAAAAAACAAAAACTATATGTCGGTCAATAGCAATCTTTTTATAAAGCCTGTGATACTATTTTCCCAAGATGATTGGGAGAAAATGGAGTAGGAGAGATAGAGAAATACGTGGGAGAAAAGGAAAAAAAATTAGAGGAAGAAGAAACAAACGAATTCTATGTTTTAAGAAAATCGCGTAGAGCGACACTAGCGTGGCTCCTATCAAACACAAGCAACGGTAGCGTCACTCCCCTCAATATTAAAAAAAAAATGGAAGAGGTCCTGATAGACCCCATTTGTACTGTACAATCTGTGGGGACCCTTATTGAGAAATGACCAAATTCTAGGCCTTTTCTAGTAAAACCTTTATTTTTTTATTTTCAAACAAGGATTGCTTATAAGAAGAATCTCTTTTGTTTCGTTTGTCACCGTGGCATTGATATAGTCCGACAGAAATACTGAGGCACAGTCTGAATGCATTTTCCATGCGACCGAATGTTTTCACCATGAATAATTTTCTATAATCTTTGGTGTATTTGGGCAATCAGATCGTGGGTCATGCTTTGACATGTGAAGATATCATTTTTATTTTTATTTTAGTCTTGTGCCAGCATAATCATCCTACCTCATTTGGTGTTTTGATTTTACTAAAAAGTTATTGTAGTCGCATTTGGTCTTTTCAATGGATTCTTTGTGGTGTTTTACATGGAATCAGGGGCAGCTCGACTATTAGGCAAGGAAAGCCCTTACGTTAGGCCCCCAAAAAAATAAAGCCCCATAGTATTGCATCCTATTAGAGTCATCTTTTCACATTATAAAAAAGCATCAAAGCAACTGCCATACTTGTTTTTTCTCTAAAAAAAAGCCCCCTCATAATAGTAATTAGTATCACATCTCACTAAAGCTATCTTTTCACATTCCAAAAAAGCATTAAAGCAACTTTCATCTTTCTTTTTCTCTACACAGTGTCTTTTCAAATCCCAAAAATTCTCAACCTACCTCCCTTCCACCTCACCAATGAGGTTTTTCAAATGGACGTTTCTTTTATAGATTAATGAGCCACATTTAATTCAATCGTTTCTCACATAAGCATCTAACCATTTCTCTTGCCACATTAATACGTCTTTATCAAAAGTTGAATCTCTACCAATGCTTTCCCATCTAAGGCATTATTAATTAACTCTCCAATGCTCTTTGTCTCTCTCATTGATTGTCTTTCTTTGTAATTTTTTTAAATTATTTCTAAAGTAATCTTCTTTAAGGATTCAATGATCTAGTTTTGCCCTTTTTTTAATAATATATGGGTATTTTATATAATATATGTTAATCATAACTCGCTAACTCAAATAGAATCTGTTTTTCTTTTCATATTGAAAAAGTTGCATCAAACTTGAAACTCACCCACATCTACAATCTTTCTAGCCAACAATGATAAATCACTAAATCAAGTTCTGTTGTTCTATGCTTTTAGAAATTTTTTAATCCCAAGCTCGTATTATATGTTTATTATAGTTAGTGTTCACTCTATTTGTAAATATTATTAGTTAAAATTTATAAATAATAAATATGCCTACTAGAAAATAGAAATCCGGGTACTCAAAAATGAAAAAAAAAATAGAGAGAGAGAAGAAAAGATAATTTGCGGCCTCGTTTAGAATTGTTGCTTCAGGCCTCAAATTGTCTCGAGTCGGCCTTGTATGGAACATGATTGACCTTGTTGCAACGATATTTGTTTGTGAGTATTTTACATGTTAGGTTTTCACATAGTTGTAACTAGGGCTATCAATCCAGCCCTTTGACGAAAGGGGGCCCGGCTAAACCCGCAAAAGCCCTTAAAGCGAGGGCCTTTTTTTTTTTTAATTCTAATGCCCGAAAGTAGGGTAGGGTCCTATTTTGAGAAGCCCAAAATCTTGAGAGCCGAGCTATGGCTTGACTCATTTGGCACGAGGGTCCTGGCCTCGGCCCATCTCTCAATTTATTAAATATGTAAGTTTGTGAAGAGTTTTTATAAAGCTGCTTTGAAACTTTCAAGAAGTAAGTACCCATCTATTTATTTATTTTTACCAGAAGTTATTAAAATACATAGCTTATTGGTACAAAAGTTAGATACTGTAGATATTTCTGTATAGAAATATGGCTTGAAAAATGAAGGAAAATTTTGATAAATATTGAGAGCAATATAATAAAGTATTTGAAATGGTCATACTAGGAGTTTTGTGTGATTTATAATACACCTACTACGACATTGTCAAATGTATATAAAGTTAATTTAGTTAAAAACAATTACTAAGTTTGAAGATGAATTTTTAATTTTTGAGGAACAATGACTTAGAAAACTATTTTAGAGAAAAAATCCGAATTAGATTGTTATTTGGAGAAGCCAAAGGATAAATCTACAGATTTCAATATATTGGATTGGTGAAAAGTTAATTCAACAAAATATCCAGTTATTTCAAGAATGGCTCGTGACATTTTAGCAAATCCTGCTTCTACAATTACTTCTAAATCAACATTTAGTATAGGAGAAAGAGTACTTGACCATTATAGAAGTTGTTTAAAATATGATACTGTAGAAGTTTTACTTTGTGCACAAAATTGGATACATTCGTAACAACACAGTGATAATAATGCATTAGATGATCTTTTAGATATTCTAAAAATGGATTGAATAATTAAATAAAGAACTATTGCTATTTATTTTATATGTATTATCATTTTTAGAATTATTGTTATATGCTTTATGTTTTACATTATATAAATTATTTAGTCCCACCACTAGCCTTCCAATAAAAATAAGTTTTTAACTCCACCGTGTTATCTTTTACAATGCATTGTCAGTCTCTAGCTTGGATAAAGGAGGAGGGTTGGCATTAAGTTAAAAGTCGGTAGTAGCATAACAAATGCAGAAAAACAAAAAGAAAAATGCCACTTTCGATGGCCCTCTCGACTGCATTTAGCATATGCAGCAAGCCCTTAAACTCCTAGGTTCCCTCTAGTGGACGAGTTGAGCCTCATGAAGGTTTGCAGTGAATCTTTTTTTTTTTTTCTTTTGCAAAGAATGTTTAAAACCTAACAAAATCCAGGGAAACTTCTTCCAAGAGAAAATTTATAGACATCGACTATTCTCAATTCTCAGAATTTTCAAAGACAAATCTTAAATTCGGTTTACCAATCCCATCTTTTGGTCAGAAATTCTCGAAATCATGCTAAATTGATCGTGCACAGTGATAAGTATGTATACATAATAAGCATCAAATGATCCACCAAGAAGTTCCGTGAAAATAATTTTTTTTTATTCTGGGCCGCCTAACTTTAGCAAAGAAAAACAATCTTCCTTTTAAGGCAATAATGGCAGCTTTCGCACTACTGTTTTTTCAAAGGCTGCAATTTTTTTTTCAAACACACACATGTGACTGTGCAATGCCCAGGTCCCTTACGCCTTCTAATTAACCCATGTAACGAGCATTAGGCCAATGACTCCCAAACCAGATGGCTTTAGGGCACTGGGTATGTAAATACCCCTACGGGCTTACTGGTTCGGGTAAAAAAGGCTACAAACCCAAACTAGTCACAAACTTTTTATTCTTTTCAAGACTTCTAACCTTTTTTTTTTTTTTTTTTTTTGCGATCCCCAACAATAGACAACCATTTTCATATACCCACTCGTCGAACCAGGAAGCACTGTAACACTAAGGGTCGATTTTTCATTTTTTTTTCCAATTATCAAAGAAAAACAGAAATCATAGCTTCACATTCAAAATCTTGAAAACATATACAACCTGTGTTAAAGTGAGAGATCAAAATTCAACACTTTCCCAAGAACCCTTTCCATAAATAAAATAGTGAACCGTTGTTTTCTTTTGCCCAAAATAAATATCTTCAGTCAATAAAAATTATCTCGAAAGTTTCCCTCTAACCTAACAATAGTAAAAAAAGAAAAAAAATTTAAATCTCCTAAAAACTTAAAAAAAAAAAAAAGCGAAAAAGAAAAATGTAGAATTAAATTGAACAAATGATCACATGTCAAGTTCTAACTCACACCCTCAAACCTAAATCCAACATTGTCCTCAATGTTAGAAATGCATATGTAATGTGAAAATGAACAATAAGAAAAATTGGAACATCTTACCAGGTGGGGTGATTGCAAAAGAATGTGATCAACTAGCTTAATTACCTTCCAAAATTGGGTTGCCTCCCAAGCAGTGCTAAGTTTAATGTCGTCGGCCCGACATGACAAAAAATGATTAGTCTTGGTAAATTGGGTCTTCCAGAAGGATTTCCTCAATGTTTTTATCCTTTAGTTCCAAAAAAGGTTTCAGCCTTTGACCATTAACCTTGAAAATTTCCCCCTTTTTGGGGTTCTCAATTTCCACTGCCCCATGAGGATAAACAGTACGCTCAATGAATGGGCCAGACTATCGAGATCTCAATTTCCATGGAAACATGTGTAACAACGAATTGGAGAGAACTTTCATGGCAAGTTCGAATGACTTCCTAAGGATTGATTTATCACAGTTCAACTTCATCCGTTCCTTGTAAATTTTGGCATTTTCATAAGCATCATTTCTCTATTCATCAAGCTCATTGAGTTGCAACTTACGATGGTTACCTGCCAAGGGCAAAGTAAAATTGAAAGTTTTAATGACCCAGTAAGCTCTATGTTCTAACTCAACAGGCAGATGGCAAGCCTTACCATATACCAACCCATAAGGAGACATCCTAATAGGAGTCTTATAAGCGTTTCAATAGGCCCATAATGCATCCAATAGTCGCAAGGACCAGTGTTTCCGATTTAGATTCACTGTTTTCTCCAAAATTTGTTTAATTTGCCTATTCGAAACTTCTACTTGGCCACTAGTCTGTGGGTGGTAAGGCGTAGCAACCTTATGAGTAACAGAGTACTTTTTCATCAGATGGGCAAAAGTGCTATTGCAGAAGTGGGTTCCACCATCACTCATAATTGCCCTATGTGTACCAAGCCTAAAAAATATGTATTCCTTCACAAATTTGATCATCACATGGCGATCATTCTTTCTATAGGTATTGCTTCCACCTATTTTGAAACATAGTCCACTGCAAGTAAAATATACAAATTTCCAAAGGAACTTGGAAATGGTCCCATAAAATCGATCCCCCACACATCAAAGATTTCCACTATCAAGATTGGATTCAATGGCATCATATTCTTACAATTGATTTTTCCAAGCTTTTGACACCTATTGCAACTCAGACAAAATACATAACAATCCTTAAAGATTGTGGGCCAATAGAAACCACGCTGTAAAACTTTTGCACCAGTCTTTTTGGAGCTAAAATGGCCCCTACATGCATGATCATGACAGAATGAAATGATACTTTGATCGACTTCATCAGGAACGCACCTCCTAATTATCTAGTTTGGACAGTACTTAAAAAGATACGGGTCATCCCAGAAAAAGTACTTGACCTCAGCTAGAAAATTTTGATCAATCCTATTTGGACCAATGGTTGGGCATCTCCTCTATAACAAGGTAATTGATTATATCTGAAAACCAGGGGATTTGAGAAATACTGAGCAATTGTTCATTAGGAAAATTTTCATTCAGTGGGACTTCATATGATGGCTCTAAGGGTAACCTCGAAAGATAGTCTGCTACAACATTCTCACATCCTTTTTATCTCTTATTTCCAAATCAAACCTTGTAGCAGAAGGATCCACCGGATCAATCAGGCTTTTGCATCCTTTTTGGATAGAAGGTATCTCAGAGCTGCATTGTCCGTGTAGACGATGACTTTAGACCCCATCAAGAGGACCGAAATTTCTCCAAGGCAAAAATCACAGCTAGCAATTCTTTTTCAGTGGTTGTGTAATTTAGCTATGCATCATTGAGGGTCCTACTTACATAGTAAATCACATGAGATAACTTCCCAACCCGTTGACCCAAAACAGCTCCAATAGCAGTATCGGATACATCAGACATTAGCTCAAATAGAGTGGTCCAGTCAGGTGGCTAAATTATAGGGGCTGAAGTTAGTTCCTTTTTCAGTCTCTTAAAAGCCTTTAGACACTTCTCATCAAATTTAAATGGGGCCTCTTTTGTCAGCAATTGGCACAAAGTTTTAGCAATTTTACTAAAATCCTTGATGAGTCTACGATAAAAACCAGTATGGCCCGACGTGCTTTCATCGGAAGTGCAATTTACACCAATCAAAGTGACATACACTATTGAATTCATCAGTGTCTCAAAAATATCATTAATCCATCCATGTATGTAAATTACAGGGAGAGTAATTAAGAATGAGGTGAATGAAGGACCCATTATGAATGGGCATAAAGACTACAATTTTGAGTGGTTTCCCAAATATCTGTTTTTCATTTTTTTTTCTTTTGTTGAATTATCTTACTTACCAATTTCCTTCCTTTCTACTATTCCACATTTTGTATGAAATAATGCTTCTTCTTTGTGTTGTCCTCATGTGTGTCCCTACTCCCTAATGTATGAAGGAAAGGGGACAGGAATTACTTGTCTTCCACAGTTCTACGTATGTACTCGTTTTCTGTTTACTGGGGAAGACTTGAAGCCGAAAAGAAATAATCCAATTTCATATGGAAAATTATCTCGATCCGCTGAACCTAAAATATTTCTTATTCTGTGAAGTCTTCTCCTCCCATTGAAAGGGAATCTGGAACCAGAGAGCACTTGGAAAAGGTTGTCTGATCCACGGGCTTCCAACTTGACTAGGCCAGATATCGGCCATGGGCTTGGGAGGCCCACCCAATAATGATGATCTGGCCCCAAGTTAATGTCAAATTAAAAACCTCACCACCATGATGACCACCGCTGAAGTGGAGAATGCTCCAAATAGGGGTGGTGAAAACCTGAATTATACATAGACCCAGCTTGATAGATTTAAAAATCTTGACATGAGGCCAGCCCATTACAGCCCTACCTATAGTGTGTGTGTGTAGAAGCATGAAGAAAATGTGAGGAAGTAAAATGAAAAATGGGAGTATCTGATAGGAGAAATGGGTTCGGCGACAGGGCTAGAGCCCTGCTGGTATTTGAAATAGCCCTGTCGGAATTTGAAATGCATCTATACGCCCACGGGCTGAGTGCTGATTTGTGCCGAGCCATGTTTTGCTCGTAGATGGATAATCCACAACATCCTTTGTAATTCATGGGATCGCCAGGTATAAAAGAATGACTCATAATAGAGCATGCTCAGTGCCTTTTCCCCCTTCAGCCCACTGGCTCAACCTTAAGCCTTGCTTTTTTCAAAATAGCAAATTGAAAATTTTAAATTTTCCATAGTTCATTTTTCGAAACAGCGAATAAACGGATAAGATCATAATTCAGGTCAAATTCAAGAAAAGATATATTCATCTTTTTGGAAAAAAGGGTACTTTGATTGAATAGGAGTCTCAAAAAATGGCTTCCTTTTATCAAGCCACCTCCATTCATTTCTCATATTTGAAGGGAAAAAAGAGGAGTCTGAAACACCTTATATTCACACCACACTGCGTTTGTGATTCTGGATTCTCCATGTGACCGCAGCAGAGCATCAGAAAAGAAAAACCATATGGCCTCTATTTGTCTCATCTGACCCCACCAGATAAAAGTGGCCATATCTAGATGAGGCAGTTACTAAAAGTTCCAAGTCATCTGATGGAAGGCCATGAAACCAGTAAGTCTTGTGGGGTTTTCTATCTCATATTCTCACCTATAGATAAAGAAAAAAAAAAAAAAAAAAAAGGGATTTCTGTTACAACCATCCATTTTATGCTCTTCAATCAGGTTGTAGAAACTCCCAATGGGGTTGAATTTCATTCTCTGTTATTGACAAACACCCTCTGTTTATCCAGGGTCCATAATCCTCGTGCCCCTAAAACATGCCACAAGATTCCTGGTAAGAAAAATGATCCAGCAAACTGACCCATATTTTGCAATTCCGTCTCTCCATTCGCCATTATTTCCCAAAGAGGAGGAAAATATGATCTACATATTGGAAGAGACGATGAACAAACAAGTAAACAAATAAATAAATTTCCTTGCAATTTCAATTAAGCAAATAATGAGTCTAGGAGCACTTCCGTGGAAGCTAAATACATAGCCAGGTAACCTCAAGGCCTGGGAAAGCAAACATCTCAGAACAGTTTAGTTCGAGTGAGCGCTATAGCTAGGTTTGAAAGTTACAACAACACATTCGAATAAACATTAATAGTCTCAGAAAATATGGAACAACATGAAGAACCCAGCTGCAAGTATTATTAAGAGAGCAGAGACGTTCTGCAACTTCTGACCCGCATTTGCATTGGTGTCATCTGCCAAGGGGCCGGAAGCGAGGCACGCCAGCCCTTCTTTGCCTTCACGACAGAAGCTAGCAAACAGGCCGGGAGGGTATCTCCCATTGAGGTTGATGTAACTGAACATGGTTGAGGCGCAGTCATTGGAGACATCATTCAACTCATCTGCAAATGGGCATGCAAACTCCTTGAAAGCTGTACAGCAGGCGTTCTGTGAATAGTGGGGTCCTTTGCATTGGCTTGTGATGACGGTGTAGTTCTGGAACTCAAAGTTTACGGGGCAACCTGAGGTGAAGCAGAGAGATGAGATGATTACATGGAGTTTATGTTCATTAAATGTCATTTTCTGTTTTAGAGCATCCAGTCATTGTCAATGTGCCACAGTCCAAAAAACAAGCAAATTTATAGTTCATAACATACCTGATCCCTCAACCAGTTGTAGGACATTCAAGGGAAGTTTACATCAATGATTTAGAAAATTATTGAATGCTCTTTTTATTTATTTATTTATTAATTTGAAAAATCTTTAAATGATTGGATTTTAACCAGTACCTAAATTTTTTATTTAATTAGCCCAGGCATGAATCACCTATCAGCTGATTGGTCTGCTTTGATCGTCAAATCTTCCAATTTCACAATGACTGTCTCAATAAAACCATATTTAACTTTTCCTCCACTCAAGAACTTCTTCGGGAGTAATCTTAATAGGATAATTATTATACTAAATATCAATATGAAATTTCATTTATTGTGAGTTCTGACACAAAACCCAGATTGGTTTTCGGAACTATTAAATTCTCATATTTTTTGCTTCGCCATTAATCTCAGATTCTCCTTGAATGACACATAGTTTGATAACTACATACCCTGCACAATTTTAAATATCTACTTTATTCTTTATGAAGGGACCATAGTGTTCTCCCCTTCTTTGAGTATTCTTCTTTTATAGATTTTGACAGAATTTTTCAACCAAGATTCTTGCAAGTAATGACTCTGCTCAAATAATGAGTGAACGACTATCCAACCATTTCTTTCTACACAGTAAAGTTTGAAGACAGATTTGGAGCTTCTATCTTTCTTCATCTAGGTTCCTTGTGATGCAGGCAAGACAATAAATGGACACAAGATCCATGGGCCAGGCCCTGGTCTCTTGGGCCCAAGCGAAATCAAATGCTTGGCCTAATAGGCCCAACTGGGTACAGCAAGAGGCCTAGGCCTCCCAGCTGTGTATAGTTCTTGTCGTTTCCATTTAAGTATCCCTCTTATTTTAGTTTTTTTATTTAATTTTCTCACGTCTAAGTTCAATGAATGTATTTAAGGAACGAGAAGAAATCCATGTGTTATCCGACAACCCCCAGAGGGATTTTATTTTCTGAGGAATCGCAGAAAACTTTGCCCATTTTTTACACTTTTCCACGAGGAAAAGTGGCCCCACCAAACATAGATGTTCCTTTAGCATGGAATTTAATTTCCACAATCCTCACTTTTATCGTGGAAAACTGGCTACACAAATGTGCCCTTAAGGAATTTAATTTCCACAATCCTCACTTTTATCGTGGAAAACAGGCTACACAAGCGTGCCCTTAAGGACCTCTTATGTGTATTCTTGAAATCATCTTCAATAATATTCATATTTTCTCCTCTTTGGGATAAACCCTAGAAATACTCGTATTAAGCTTGGCTTGGAGGTGTCTACAGTTGGGCTGGTCCTTCTACACCAGTCCAGCTGCATCATCTTGGTGCTTCCTAATGTACTTAGGCGAATCAAAGATGCATAGCAAGTTGGGGCGCAGTCCATTCCATGAGAGTGGCGATCATTAGGGGTTGTTTGTCTGCAATCATTCACATATGTAAATGCTTCATGTGTACGAATTATGCATCACCACTTTTCTTTGTGATTAGGGATGTAAATGGGTCCCCGATTACCCGTAGGTTCCGACCCCTTAAAAAATGGATTTGGGTCCTTATTTAGGCCCCGATAAGTAAATGGGTCCGGGTCCGGGTCCTGTTCCACCTTGGTTCGGACCTGTGGACCCGATACCCAACATATTACCTAAATTTTTGAAAATCTCTCCTAAAAACCATTTTTTTTAATATCATTTTCTACCTAGATCCAAACCCAGATTTGGACCCATCCCATATATGGTTCTGGTTCCTGGTTCGGATCCGGTTCCACCTTTTCCTAAACGGTTCCGATTCCGGGTCCACCATGGACCTGGACCGGAACCGACCCGTTTACAACCCTATTTGTGATCATATAGGCATGTGATGTATAAATGGGGTGTGAAAATGGTGTGTAAATGGGGCAAATTTACACACCAAAACACTTTCACACCCTCTTGCCAAAAAGGCACCACTCACCGGTACATTTCTTACACGATTATTGCATTCTTATGGGCCCATCAACCACCTTTATTTTTTTCTCATTCCTGTGGGCCCCATATTTGTAATACAAAATGTTCACTTTGTTTAGTGAACTAATAAAACCCCACGATGCTGAATCTGATTATCGTAAATCATCATAGATTTGGGGTAATTTGTAACCTATAGATCTAATTTTATAGACTTTTGTGGACCCCTAATTCATCATCAAACTGTTCAATATTCTTGTATCAGTGGAAAATATTATGAAGTTTAGTTTCATATATTAACTTCATAGATTTTGAGAAATTTGTATAAAAAAAAAATCCAAATAAATCTATAATCATTGGATGTACTCATTTACGCATGAGAAAATGGTGATTTTGACAAACATGGTAATGTATTTCACGTGTAACATTTGCATATGTAGCATTTACATATGTAAATCTCATTTTCCCCTTACATGCGTAAAAGCCAAACGACCCCTTAGGAAATTGATAGTAATGTTATATCCTTCCTCTCTTTCGAAGGAAAGAAATGAGTGCATTTCCAATGGAAAGGAGAAAATATATAATAAAGTGGAGTGGAAGCTGGGATCGACAAGGAAAGGGTTTCCAAATTTCAGTACAAATGATTTCATGCTTAACCAGAAGGCATCCAAATCTGCAAGAAAATAAGATAAAATTAAAAGAAAGAAAATGGGAAAATGGTGTCCTCCACCCAGGAAGTAATCTAATGAGGATGGGACTGTTAGAGGGAATTTAGTGACAGGGGTATAGGTGGTGCATTTTTTATGAGAGAGAGTGATTTTTAATGTTACTATTGGGTGGGAGAAAAGAGACTACTTAAGTAAAAGATAAGGGTGATAACGAAAGCATCAAAGGCCTTATGCGATTCCTTTTCAGAACACCTGGTAGTGGAGAGTGGCTCCTCAAATATTTGGGATTCTAAGATAGAAATATGTTAAATGAAAAAAAAAAAAAAAAAAAGGATCTAAGCAATTCCACAGAGGTTGAACTCCACAATATTTTCAGGGGAGCCAATGAAGTGGCAGACACCCTAGCAAAACAAGAAGTGGATAGAAATTTGTTTCTAGGCCCTCTGACATAATTTTGTCTCTGTTTACCGTACATGTCTTTTTCTTGTGATAGTAAGTACATTTCTCTTTCTCGTTTGTTGTATCCTCTTTTCCTTATTATTGTATCTTCAGTTAAATAGTTAAAAATAAAAACAAGGATAACATTAACCCTTTCCAATTTTATCAGATGTCTCCAAAGACGACCCATTAGTTTAAGAGACACAGTGAACTCGATTGTATTTGTGTTGATATATATATAGAGATTGGATTTAAAAGAGAAACAAGAAAGCAAACACAGAAACAAAACCGACAAAGAATCTTTCTGATGCTAATCAGATCTTTTAACTCTTTAACAAATTGTAACACCTCCACTCAAAGAGCAACTGAAGTTTGAACAATATGAAATGGATATGGAGACACAAGTTACAGTGGTTGCTTGATGAGCAGATGGCAGATGGGAGACAGACTGATGCAGGTTACATGCGGTGACACAGTAGATCTAAAATGCAGATGAAGCAACAGATGGATGGTGTAAGCAATGGTGCATAATTGCACATATATATATACAGAAATCCAGATGCTTAGCAATCCAAGTGGAGATTGGTGAAATAGATCCATTGAGCAAATGATCACAACCAAACAAAATGATGATCAGTAAAATCTAGCGGAGCACATATGAAGATGCAATCAGATCCAGAGAACATCAGATCCATACAGGACTTAGGAATTATGATCAGATACAGCAATCTGATCCGGTGACAAACATCAAGAATTGAGATCAGGTTCAAAGACAATCAAAAGTGTGAAATTCCTCCCAGGTACATGCCATTGCCATAACGCTGGCAATCTCTAGAGAGTATGATTGCCCAGACCATATCATGGCTTAGTACAGTGATCTACATCCCTATCATTAGGATATTTATATATTATATATAGAGTATTAATTAGTTTAAAGTTTATTTTCATATTTTCCAAAAATGTAACTCCAAAACGTATCACCAAAATTTTGACTTGGATGAAACATTTCAGTTTGGAGCCAAACTGAAACGGGGTTCGAATCAAAACGAAATTGAGAACTATTGCATATGAGAGAGAGAACTTTATTTATTCCATATTTCAACAAAGAGAAAACCCACAATCTACTCTTCAGATTTTGAATTTAACGGTGATCCCCTTCAAATCTTAAAAAGGAACCCTTTCAATCTTCACTACAAATTTGTAGTCTATATTATCACTTTGACATTGTTAATAAATAAATTACACTGTAAGATGATTCTCCCAAAATTATATCTCGACTTTTAACCCACAAAACCTCAAGGTTGCAATAGTGAACATGTTGCACTATGCCCAGAGCTCTTGTCATCCAATGATTGATCATAACCAAAGTGAGTTAAGCTACAAAGTTGAAATGTTATATACCAGGCCCTTCAATAGGTCTTATCAATCATCAGATCATACGAATACATGGCCCACCTCTAATCCACACTAATACCTTCTTATCCCTCCCGACCCTACCCCACTCCAGTGATCAACATGCATCAAGTTAGGCCCCTCAGTAAGATTCACAAACTTCAAATCTGCAGCTGATTCTCTTCCGCATATTCCCCTTACATAAAGGGTAATAACTCTCATCCTCCTACAGATTTCCTCAAACAAAACTAATGAGAATATTCTACATTAAGAAGGTTGGATATGTTACAATCATGTTAAGTTTACATTGTATTAGGGTTATAGATTAGCCTTATCAGCCCAATCTGAGATAAACCCATCATGACAAAAACATATTAGAGGGTCTTCTTAGAAAAAAAAAAAGAAAACTTTCTAAGAATAGAATATTCCCTATTAAAAACAACAATAACCAAAAAAAAACCTTATCTTCTGAGTTACAATTCAAAACAGAATGCATGCACACACCAACTAAACTGCTAAAAAAAGACCTAAATTGCACAGATCAAGCAAATTAAGACGAGATCGACAAACAATAAAACAGAATTCCATAGATTTCTTGACCAAACAACAACATATAATAGGATCTGACAACGAACTAGATCCTATGATCTGAATAAAAAGCCCTAGATCACATGAATTAAGCGAGAAAAGAAAGAAAAGAGAAGCACAGGATAAACTAAATCTTACTCTTTCTGTTCTGGAGGAGGCTTCGACCCGTCGACGATCCACAATAATCAAAGGTACCATCTGCAAGAAGAACAAAAAAATTCAAACATCTGAAGCTAAGAAGAAGAAGAAGAAGAAGAAGAGAGAGAGAGAGAGGGGGGATTTGGGAGAGGACCTGAGATGAAAGAGGAAGATGCGAAGCACGTCCAGAGGAAGAAGAGAATCACAACGAAGGATCGATCTAACGCCATTTCTCCTCTCTCTCTCTCTCTGCGCGTGTGTGAGAGAGATATTTTACTTGGACTTTAAATGCACACATTGACTATTTCTCCGTTTGGACAGGGTGGACTGAAGAGAGACAGAGAGAGAAAGCAGAGAGTTATGGTTGGGAGGTTTTTGAAATCAGTCCCTTCTATTTCTGTGATTATTAAAACTTGGTCAAGCATTTCTGTGACAACAGACTTTTATGATGTATAGATATTAAAGACGTCTTTTTATGCTTCGAGGGAATAAAGCTAAATTTGGTCCACCTACTGGTCATGTGTTCTCCCATTTATTTTGGAGTGCTTTCTTTGGCTGTCATGCATTCAAGTGCACTCACACTTGCCTTGACTTTTATTCAAATTTACAGAAATAGTGCACATCAGACTATGGTACGGTACCTTTCTCCGTTGAGTCCGGATTCCGTGTGGGCCGGTTCATGATTTTATTCGTCAAGTAAAGTCAAGTTAAATAATATTAAATAATAAATTAAAAACACTTTAATTTAAAATTTCCTTATTTTTTGAAAATAATCAAAAGGCAGTTGGTTACCTTTATTATGCTAAAAGATGAAAAAAATCTATTTTCCCATACAAAAAGTCAAAAATATTCTATCCCAAATAACTAAAAATAAAATATCATTATAACCGACTTATATTTTATCCCTTCTTTTTATTTCACTTCACTTCACTTTATTTTCAAAGTAAAATGCTAAACGGGCCTCCCCACGGTGATTATGAGTGGACCAATCAAGGTCCACCACGTCACCACGAACAGCCTACTATGCACACGGGCAGCTTGCCATACATCCGGGCAGGGGCGGTCCGCCGTGTCATAGCGAACCTTGATTGGTCCACTCACGGTCACTGTGGGGAAAACCTCAGGTGATTTCGATTCTTCTATACAATATATGGTGGGGTCCACCTTTTGAAAATCCAAGCTAGTAACACCCAGTAGCGTGATCATCTTATAAATTATCATTTAAATATGCAAGATGCCCGCTATAGGATTTGACTTGATCTTAAACACATGATGAAGTTGCTTTACTTTTCTTTTGTTGGAATAAAAGTGGAGGGAGTCCCTATGTGTGATCAATTGTACGGGTGGCCCACTGAAAACCTCTTTGAAGATTAAGATGCAATTAATATAATAAATGTTAAAGCCGACCAACGGCTTGGATTTGAAAAAAGTAGACCCCCCCATACATCTAAGAAGGGCGCCATACTTTAGCATGATGCAGCGCTGCTACATTATAGTTCTCCCCCACAGAAATATCATAATACATGGTTTTTTTTAGTAAAAGTTGTTCGGTTGGTTGGTGCTTATCAATAATTTATTTTATGTCATTTTATTCAAAGCGACTATTTTACCCTAATAGTAAAAGAAACACATTTTTCACTTATTTTACTTTTATTTTAAAAGTAAAATGACAAACGGGCCTCCCCACAGTGATTATGAGTGGACCAATTAAGGTCCACCACGTCACCGCGGACAGCCTACCATGCATGCGGGCAGCCTGCCATACATCCAAGCAGGGGCTGTCCGTCATGTCGTAGCGAACCTTAATTGGTCCAGTCACGGTCACCGTGGGGAAAACCTCAGGTGATTTCGATTCTTCTATACAATATATGGTGGTGTCCACCTTTTGAAAATCCAAGCTAGTCAACAGTCCTAACACCCAATGGCGTGATCATCTTATAAATTATCATTCAAATATGCAAGATGCCCGCTATAGGATTTGACTTGATCTTAAACACGTGATGAATTTGCGTTACTTTTCTTTTGTTGGAATAAAAGTGGAGGGAGTCCCTATGTGTGATCAATTGTATGGGTGACCCACTGAAAACCTCTTTGAAGATTAAGATGCAATAAATATAATAAATGTTAAAGCCAGCCAACGACTTGGATTGAAAAAAGTAGACCCCACCATACATCAAAGAAGGGCGCCTTACCATAGCATGATGCAGCGCGGCTGCATTATAGTTCTCCCCCACTGAAATATCATAATACATGGGGTTTTTTTAGTAAAAGTCATTTGGTTGGTTGGTGCTTATCAACAATTTATTTTATGTCATTTTATTCAAAGTGACTATTTTACCCTAATAGTAAGAGAAACACATTTTTCACTTATTTGCTTGCTAGAGTTTGCCTCCTTGATACCCTATTATTAAAATAGCAAGTCACAATGAGAAAGACATAGAATAAAAGACCTGATTATGATAATTCCAAAAATAGCTCCACATTATCCATTATGCTTCTGGTAAGCTAGTTTGTACTCTGATTGTTGAAATAACTAGTTCATATCCAATAAGGAAAAAGGCAAAATGCAAAATGCAATGAACGGGAAAATCTAATATGTGGAGCAGTTACATTTTTAGTCTCTATTACATATAGATGATAGAAGAGGATTTAACCGGAAAAAGCATTTAATGCGCACATGTTACACATTCAAACACTTTAGCACTTGGGGCACCAATTCGAGCAATTGCGCTCAATTTCCATTTTTTTTTTACATATTTAGCACATCGTCGGCGCCAACCTTATTTACACTGAATAAGGTCGATGATGACGATGTGCGCAAACCACTTTTTTTACATATTTTGCACATCATCGGTGCCGACCTTATTTACACTGAATAAGGTCGGTGATGAGGCTGTTCGCGAAGCCCATATAATTCGATTTCGAGCTTCATTCTTCCCACTTCTCCAAAATCGCAAAGATTATGTTTTCTTCCTTTAGAGAGAGGTGTTCTGTGACTATTGTGTTTTCCCACCAGTGATTGTCTTATTAATTTTCTATCAATCTCCTCCTGCTATTGGGTCTACACAAAGGATGTAATGAAAACTTTTCTCTTCAGATGATGTAATCCTAGAAATCAATCTCCTCTTGCGATTGACAACGTAGCATGCATATAGTATCATTTAATGCATGTACAAATAATTCTAAGGCAGAATACATTTTTTTTCTTTCAATGTATGTTGTTTATTGTTTGTTTCATTGAATATGGTATATGTTGCACATAAGCCATATTTACTCTTTTGGAATCCACAATGATGATCCAACTAATTTATCTATTTTATGATGTTCTAATAGCATGTCAGACGTTGAGCACCTATTAATCTTTCACTATGATGGTCAGTTTGAATTTGAGCTCAATCATTCTCAATAGAAGGGTGGAAGGCAAAAGATGAGATATCTCTCGAGCAGTGTCACGTTAATGAGTTGTGCAAAATTGCTTTGGAAGCTTCGAGTTGGGTATTAACTTCCAATCAGATAACTCTAAAGTATCTTCTACACAATGGGAGATTTTTTTTCGATAATAGATATCGACGATGACAATGATATCAATAGTTTTTTAAAATCGTCAAAAAGTGAAGCAAAAGGGATATTATTATTCATTTCAAGATGGCTATCCGATTAAGGCACTTTCCAACACAATCATAGCAACAGGTATGTTCTGAAGTAATTGTTTTTTGTCATAACTCCATATTGCAGATCTGTACAGGACGAAAGAAACGAAACCATTCGAGAAGCTCCGAGCATTGGAAAGCCTGATATTAAATTAAAGGTCGTGCTACCACCATCACCTCCACCTTTGAAAGATTTTCCCACGATTGATATACAGGAGGATGATGATACCTTCTTCCCAACGACATTGTCTTATTTTGCGGACGATGATGAGTCCATGTTCAAATAAGTCAATGTAGAACTGCTTGATGTGAATGGAAGCAAAAGCGTGCGCAATGCTCCCGCAACTAATGTGGATGTGAATGGAAGTTCAGCAGCTGCTTAACTAATTAATTCAGGTGTCCAAAGAGATACTACAAGCAGAAATGAAGAAGACGGCTTTTCAAAATCTCCCTTCGTGGACACCATGATCCCTAAAGATGTCGTGCCTGAAGAAAGGACCGGTTCAGCTAGGGAGATGTGGTTAGGTAGGGAGTTTCCTGATTGCGAGGCTTTTAGAAGAGCTATAGCAAAGTATGCAATATACAACAACTTCACATTGAAACACGAGAGAACTAACATAAAGATGGTCACAGCGAGTTGTAAAGGAGTCGACTATCCCTAGCATATACATGCCTCCATGGTAGATTCTGGTCCACACTTCAGAGTACAAAATTATAATTCCACACACTGTTGCTCCAAACCACTTATGGGAACTGCACATCGACAAGCAACTGCGAAGCTAATAGCACATTTCATTGAAGAGAATGTGTGATCCAATAACGATCTTAGGCCCAAGGAGATTATCAATGAAAGTCAGATTGAGTTTGGGACCCGCAGTTCATATAGGTGAGCACATATGGCAAAGGAGTTTGCATTATGCAAGGTACGTGGATCGTACGAGGAGTCTTTTATGATATTGCCGCTCTATTGCAACGAGCTTCATTGAACCAACCCCGGTTCGTACACTGCGTTGGACATCACGTCGGATGACCGATTTAGACGCTTCTTTTGGTCCTTTGGTCCATGCTTAAGGTCATTCTAAACCTCTCTAAGGCCACTGATTGGGGTGGATGGACCACACATTCATGGCAAATATCTAGGAGTGTTAAGGTGGCCATAACACATGATGCAAATCATTAACTGTTCCCCATTGCATTTGCCTTTGCTGAAGCAGAGCGACGTGATAGTTGGGAGTGGTTGCTTGCATACTTGTCCTTCTCGTTGGGTGAGCCGAAAAATCTCATAATTATATCTGACCGTCAGAAAGGTCTGATTCTTGCAGTACAAGCTATAATGCCAAGTGCAAAGTATTGTTTTTGTTGCCATCATATAGTTGAAAACATAAAGGTGGCTTTCAATGACCATGGCATTATAAGAAAGTTTTGGAGCGCAACGAGGACATACTGACCTTGTGAGTACGATGCTTGCATGGACCACATAAAAGTGTAGATGAGCATGCATATAATTACATCCATGCGATTGGCCGTCAGTTCTGGGCAACGACATTTGCTCATAGACGTAGATATGACATGCTTACCAGCAATGCTGTAGAGCGCACAAATAGTCTCCTAAAAGACACCCGAGTTCTCCTGATTACAAAGCAAGTGGAAGGGATACGTGCAAAACTGATGGAATTCTTTCAGAGATGGTCAACACAAGTACAAAGCATCACTTCAGTACTAACTCCGTACGCAAAGAAGTACCTAGCCACAGAGATGGAGGAATCACGAAGGCTGATGGTACGGGTAGTGGTATTGAATGAATATCAAGTGCAATCTGCAGAGTTTGTTTATGTAGTTAATCTAGATCGTAGGTTATGCTCGTGCCGTAAATGGGACGTAATTGGGATCCCATGTTGCCATGTTGTTGCCTCCATGAAAGCGCGGAATATGAATCCATATGACTATTGCGAGCAGTGGTACCTCAAAAGCACGTACCAGAAGACGTACAGTGATGTCATTCATGCCACCCGTGATAGAAAGCAATGGGAACAGCACATTGTAACTGGGAGAGTTCTCCCACCATTGGCTAGCAAGCAACCTAGTCGACCAAAGAAGAGCAGGATCCGAGTTGAAGATTGACTTCGCCAGCGAAGAGTGGTAACTTGTTCATTCTATGGGGAGATGGGTCAATACCGTGGGAGCTGCAAAAATCCGCCAATTCAACAATGACGTGTTTTGGTTCCGCTCATATAATCATTTTTGTTTTGGGTTTGCTTTTTTATACTTTATGTTGTATGTATGTTTGTGGGAAGTTTATGAATTAAAATGGCAGTAATGGTTTTTGCATTTTTGGATGTTTGTGTTGAAAAGATGTGTGGAGCCCACTATTTTCTTGTAGAAGATGATGTATACCTTTACGCAACGTAAGGAATCTGCATGGGATTTTTTTTTCATGCACGGGGAAGTTTTCAATACAAGGTAGGCGATGACCTTATCTATGTTAAATAACGTCACCACTGACACAGGTTTCCAGTTATTTTGACCAAAGTTGTAACTTTTTCCTAGGATTATTCATTATAGCATCGGTGATGACCTTAGCTGTGTAAAACAAGGCCACCACCAACGCAGGTTATGTATTTTTTTAAGCAAAAGTTGTAACTTTTCCAAGTGACTTTTTGAAAAAATTCTAAGTATAGGTTGGTGATGACCTTAACTGTTTAGAATAAGGTCACCACCGACGCAGGTTATGTATTTTTTTAAACAAAAGTTGTAACTTTTCCAAGCAACTTTTTCAAAAGATTCTAAGTATAGGTAGGTGATGACCTTAACTGTTTAGAATAAGGTCACCACCGATGCAGGTAATGTATTTTTTAAAGCAAAAGTTGTAACTTTTCCAAAACAACTTCTGGAAAAAATTCTAAGTATAGGTCGGTGATGACCTTATCTGTGTAAAATAAGGTCACCACCGACGCAGGTTATGTATTTTTTTAAAAAAAGTTGTAACTTTTTCAAGAGAAAATTTAGTACAGGGTCGGTGAAGACCTTATTAGTGTCAAATAAGGTCATCACCGACCTTATTTTCACTGCTACAGCGTCGGTGGTGACCCTGTATAAAGAAGGAAAAAAAATTTAGTGTTGGATTATGACATGTAATTACATAAAAACATATCTATGTTCTTCAAAAAGTTGAGGCTGTATTTAAATACAAACAGAAACATTTCATGTATTCAATTTATAATCAGTCATTCAATTGATCAACATCCCATATAACAATTAAGAAAAAATTATATACATAGTTAAGTTTAAAGTTTGAAGCAAACAAAATCCACAGCATAGCAACTTTAATTACAACCGACGCTGGGATCAATATCGAATAACACATATTTGCACAACATAAGCAAGAGAAGGTTCATTGCAAGTCGGGTGGCAACACCGGGAGTGGAGGGAGGTTAAGCTTTGGAGCATTTTGAATCCAGTTCTTCTCGAATATGTCGATGACAATTCTCCGCCAATAGTACGGAATGTCTTACTGGGTGAACTCGATGGGGCAACGATAAATGCAATGTTCAGAGAACACACAAGCGAACAAACCGCAGTCATTTCCGTTATCTTGAAATGGGATGTTCATGTTTGTGGTAATCGTCCACATCATAGGCGCCGACCACTCGAAATCCATGAAGCGCTGCTGAAGCCACAATCTCTGCCCAAACATAGTGAAAATGAATGATACTTCAATTTTGAAATTTATTTACTATCAAAACATCATGCTGCCAAGACAAGAGAAGATACTTACGAATCTGGCACAGGTCTTGCGCCCCCAGATCTCTCCTAAGGAACTGTTGTAGTACTCCCAGTGGTTCTCATCGACATATTCGACCAATAAGGGCCAATGATTGTGAGCATGCAATACGTAGACTAAAGTCTTGCACTCCATCGCGTCCATCACACGTTCTCCCTTTGGCCCAAACGCCATATCATCCCCAGTCTTTAGGCCGTTTTCCCAAAAACTCTGCAAGACAAGCATGTCAGACATTAAACAGCTAAGACATAAACTTATTGAGTAAAAACTGGGGAGGCTTTAATCTTTTATTGCAATTACGCATATACTAGGGTCAGCCAAATATGCATCCTTGCACCTTTCCCGTAGCACTTCGAACCAGTAATATATGATCGTCGAATCCATCCAAGTGCCCTCGTCCAAAAAATCTCTAAGGGACTTATAATCGACGCATGAGATGATCATATCTAGCTCCTCCTTCCTATCAATGCAATGAGTTGAGTGAAACTGAATTAGTAAAAAACCCAACTTGATAATTACTACGGAAGTATTTTCAACAATTGCAGTTACCTATGTGTGTAATATTTGTAGAAATCCATTAAAGGCTCCTTCTCCACTTCCGCAAAAAAATAACCCGTCTAGGGCAATGAATGTTGATAATCAAGAAACCTATCGGGGATTTTCCTCAACCTCGATATGTGCTTGCACCTCTATATCAATGAATCAATTGTAGCATGTGGAAGGGCTACAGTGATTGCCTGGCATGTGACCTTTGGAGGTGTGTTGTATCCTTGAGGACCGGGCAAGACAGAGATAAGATCCTCGATAGGGATGTCATCCACGTCACCAAAGGCCGCTTCAGGAATGCTGGCATCAACTTCATGTGGTTGCTCCTCAGCCAAAGTATGAGAGGCTGATACCTTCATGAGGGAGTCCTCTATCATTAAGGGAGCATCGACACTAAATCAAGGCTTCTTTGCGGGCTTTTTGAGGACCTCACCTTAATCCTTGGGCGTTTTGGCTTTCTAACGGCTTGCAAAATGAAGCAAAGTATGGTGAATAAATCACATTAACCAAATATTGTAACCTATTCATATCCTTGAAATTTATTTATGAACACTTACCAGCGGGTCATCATCTTTCGAAGCGGAAGTACTACACGTCTCGACGTAGTCCTTGTATGTAGTCCCAAATATGGACTTAAATCTATCGATCTTTTTTTTAATTGAAGTTATGAAATGTTTTAGGTCCACATTTGCAATGATCGAACAATTGCATGAACGTACGATGTGGTCGAGGAAGAGTGAGACCTGCAGTCCACATATTAAAAGGATCCCGTTAGAAAATATATTCACAAAATCAATGTGAAGCAAAGTAAGAGACACAAAGGATGTGAATGTCATACCCGAGTCTGTGGGACGGTAAGAGAAGGGGCATCGGGTGTGGGGGAGGATCCCTTTGTGGCTCGTTGCGCTGCCTGACACGGCTAATACGCATGATGGTATTTGCTTCATACCATCTCATGTATGCTTCTTCATCCTCCTCCCTGCCTTTTGGTTTTTCTTTTCTACTCAGCACATTGTTTGCCTGTGCTTTCCATGACTTCACCTCTTCCTCGTACACTAGACTCAATTTATAATAGATCTCCCCTTATTTTCCTTCCTTATGATGGGCTTGATGTAGCGTGGAGGCACTGTTTGTGTCAAGCCAAACTGCCTCATAACCCTAGAGGAAGGGTGAGTTCCAACACCCAATATGATATAAGGGGAGAGTCTGTCATGAAAAGTTCCCTGTCAGCCTTAGAGACGTGCTAAAAAAATTCATTCCCGTACTTTCTGTACGGACGCCACTCAAACTGTGCATGAAGCATTGGATAAATTAGAACACATAAAGTAAGTATGAAAATGACAAAATATTTGAAATGAACTAATTCGACCTCTTTATACGTCAGGTAATTGAGTTGCTTCCGCACTTCTCGCACGGTCGTTAGCTGAGTCATTCCTTCAAGTCGGTTGGCCCATGTAACCATCAGTGGAAACTGTATGTCATAGTTCAAACGCTGGTTTGGATTTAAACCTCGACCAATCTTCATTCTGGTATACGCCCAGATCTGTCAAAAGAAAGGGAATAATTAGAACATTAACATATAAATAGTGAAAGGATGAAGAAGAAATCTATCGACTTCACCTGCAGAAGCTAGAAGGGGTCAGAAACAAACTTAAACTTCTTCTCAACAGCATCACCCTCATCAGTAGAGTTGGGCATCTTATGCTTCTTCAGCCCTTCCCAATGAACTCCCTTGTTTAGCATTCTGTATAGGTTGGCTAAACAAGCGGAGGCCCATGAGTATGGCCTAAACTCTTTAAACAACTCTAAAATATAAAAGGGGCCTCGTGCCCCTGAAGAATTACAAAGAATCTGTCCAGCAACAAAAAAAACAAAAAAACAAAAAAACAAATAGGCTCGAGTTTTGCACATCTCCTCGGCCTTTGTCATCTTCTTCTTCTTCTACTGTCCCTTGCTTTTCTTCTTTCCCTTATACTTGGTCTTCTCTTTCTCCCTTAACTCCTCCAGAGTGGGACGGAAGAAATGTTCCAGCCATGTAAACTTGAGGGAAACTCCATTGTAGTCTTCTGTGGGTTAGGGGACAACACCAAGCAACTTTTGACAAAGCTCGTCAATCTAATAGTGGGTGTATGTATGGCCGGTTATGGGTAGACCATCTATAGGAAGCCGTAAATGTAAGCTACGTCCTCCAGTCTGATGGTGGCCTCGTTAGATGGGAAATGGAAAGTGTTCGTCTCCGGCCTTCACCTCTCAACAAGCCCCATGATCAAGGCATGGTCGATCCTTATCCACCTCATCTGAGCAAGATGATACAGCCCAGCGTCTGTTACCCACTATATCTAACGCTCATTCAAGTCCCACTCCCCATAGTTGGGGTTAGTGGGAAAGCATCTGTAGGTACCCAACTTTTGCGAGAAAAATGACAGTTTGAATAACGTTAGACATAGATTGAAAATAAATTCAATTGATTAGTGGTTGTGTGAAAGAGAGTATACCAAACCACGTTCGATAGCGGAGGATATGTGATGCTCTTGCTCACACAAAAGTACTGCTGGTTGGGCACTTGAGGTACTAGCCTCGTCGTGGGGCAGCTCTTCATTGCTTGTATTCTCTTTAAACATCTGTGTACGTCCATAACATTTAGAAACATGAATGAATAATGCAGAAAAATAATAAAAAAAGGAAAGGCAGGAGCATGAAAGGAAAGTAATAGGCTTTCTATAACAGTTAGAAACATGAATGAGGGTAAGGTTAAAGTGCATTTTTTTAAATGGTAACAGAAGGTTAAAAACCCCTCCTTCCTTAATTTTTTGTTAATCTGTGGATTTAAGAATTTGAAAGTCCAAAGTCTAGTTCATCCATTTTACTGTTCAAACGATCCATATCACCTTGATGATATGTAAGTACATAGTTTATGCATGAACAAATCCAATGATCCATATCACCTTGATGGAGTGAATTCAGGTTATTGGCGAAATATGGAGGGGCTTCTAATATAATTGAGTTTGATCACACAAAGTTGGATCACACAAAGGGGCTTCTGATATATGAATTAGGTGCAAATGACACTGCCCCCAGGAAAATCTTTCCTAGTGAGGTAACTTGATGGATGAATTTTATTTTATCTAAGCAAAATGTCCGCCCCTTCTAATGACATTTTTTTGTCAATTTAAAGCACTGATCAGAGACATTACCCACTATTCAATTTTATCACAATAAATATGAACAATGCATATTGATTGAACTTTTAGGATTTAAAACTAAAGAAGATGATCATTTGATCTAACTGACTTTGAACGTGCCTTAGTCCATGTCAAATTTTATCCATCACCCTGCTTCTCTTGATCCTCATGCATCCATGGGATCTCAACCAGAGAGGCATGCATGCACTTCTGACAAAGTGCACTTGGTTAGTTGGGTTCACAGGAGAATAACCCTAGTTGGAGATATTACAAAAGTATTTGAAACCATAGCCCTCAGAAGCTAGGAATTATTTCGATCCACAGGGATAGGCTACTCTACATAACTTTACATAGCCACATATTCTTCATCCTTTTCATCTCAAACACAAACAACAACCGTCTCCAATCAAAAGCAAGGGAATCCATGTCCAAGTTTGATGAAAAACAAACACACCCATAGCTTGCTAGATATTAAAACATGAAAAAAGATATCTCAAGTCCAAGTTTGATGGAATTCAAACTTACCCAGAGCTTGCTTCAAATTCAAACCTAACCAAACTGACTGCATCTCGCTTTTAAAATGGATTTTTCCAAGAAAGAAAATTGTCCTTTTAAAATGGCTTGCATGCTCTTACGGCCAAACATCATTTTGAAATTAAATCAAACCATTTTGAAATTATCCAGAAAGAACATAACCAGAATATCATTTTGAAATTAAATCAACCCATTCACATCAGACACTGCACCTTGCTCTGGCAAGGCCAAACTAGTTGAGTGATTTACGTACACCAAGGTTGACATTTTCAAATTTTAACAATATTGAAACACCGCTGAGATAAGAGGATTTAGATTGACGATAAAATATTATACATATTACTCTTCAACAGGCTTGAATTCCTATAGCATGATCAGAAAACTGAAGAGTAACTGGAAAGCTTTTGGGACCAAAATAAAATCAATCCGATTCACAAAACAAGAAAGCGAATCCAATTCACAAGCCCAATCTAACTGCCAAAGACAGCTAAGTCTACAGAACCATCATCATTCTGAACTCAGAAAACTCCAAATTCGCCTACAAACCCTAATCACAATGCAATCAAACAATGTATAAATCGAACAACGACGTTGAAACTACCATGCACTTCCATATCAATGCAGGATGTGTGAGAACTTGGTCCGGGCGGCACCCTTAACCACGGGGCGTAGCGTGTCAACCACGGGCTTCAAACGGTGAGTCTCCGTTAGCCCGCATCGGAAGTATCCAAGTCTTGACTCTGGGCTTATATGTCAAACCTCGTATTAACTTAGCATTAGGCCTTTTAAAACCGTGCGGCCTCGAAAACCGTAAGAACTCCGAAGTTAAGCGTGCTTGGGCAGAGCAGTACTAGGATGGCTGACCTCCTAGGATGTCCTCACGCGTGCACGCGGGCTAAAGCAGACAATTTCATGCTGAGTTGGGCGGGGCTGTGACAATTGGTATCAGAGCCGATGACGGCTCTATTTCCGGTGGGGGAGAATGTGAGAACTTGGTCCGGGCGGCACCCTTAACCATGGGGAGTAGTGTGTCAACCACGGGCTTCAAAGGGTGAGTCTCCGTTAGCCCGCATCGGAAATATCCAAGTCTTGACCCTGAGCTTACATGTCAAACCCCGTATTAACTTAGCATGAGGCCTTTTAAAACCGTGCGGCCTCGGAAACCATAAGAACTCCGAAGTTAAGCGTGCTTGGGCGGGAGCAGTAGTCGGATGAGTGACCTTCTGGGAAGTCATCGCTCGTGCATGTGGACCAAAGCGAACAATTTCATGCTTAGTTGGACGGGGCTATGACAGGATGGCGGGAAAACCAAAAGGATGGAAAATACAATTTCATTGAGAAATATTCAAAAATGGAAGGAGATAGATACCTTGGAGTCTTGGTGGAAACAACGGACGATGGAAAGCACGAATGGGAGCAAAGAGAAGCAGTTGAGGAATTCAGTTTGGAGCCTGGTGCAACTGGAAATGGAAGCAGCTACTCGTCGGCACTCGTCCAAAGTCAGTCTCGACGGTGTAGTGGAGAAGAGAAAAGAAAAGAATGAGAAGAAACAGCGGAAATAGCCCTAAAAAAGTTCGCAGAAAGCGTCATCACAGACCTTATTCAGTGTAAATAAGGTCGGCGCCGACAATGTGCCAAATATGTTAAAAAAAAATATGGAAATCGGGCCTAATTGCTCAAATTGGTGCCCCAAGTGCTAAAGTGTTTGATTGCGTAATATGTGCGCATTAAGTGTTTTTTCCGGTTAAATCCCCATGATAGAAAAGGGGTCTATAAAATCTTTCATGTATACTAATTGACTTAACCACCCTTATTCAACCAATATAGCTTTAGTTAAAAGACTTATCATTTTTAGTTAGTTTCTAAAATAATTAAAATAGAAAACAAAATAAACAAACACTAGTAAAGCTATTTTTATGAGATTCTTACAAGTTTTGGCTAAGTTTTTTTATTATGATAAACTTGTAATATTCTCATGATCATTATAGCATTCAAGAAATACTACTGTAGGTACATAATATAATATTTGATTGCGTCAAAATATCACTCATGTTTGTGACAATATTGCTTGTAATTTCATCTACAATAGATTCAATTTGGATACTAATTCAAGGATGAAAAACAGGACAAATTGAGTTGGGTTTAAGGCCAACACGAACCTACTTCCTACCCAATTTCGCTCATATGAAACGATTAATTTTGTATTATATTTTATAAATATATCCAATTCAGATTTTGATCAATTACAATTTTCAATTCTAAACACAACATGAATATGAAAATTCAAATAATAATTACAAAAAGGGCAAAAGAACGTCTTTAAAATGCAAAAGGAATTATCTTCATCACTTTGAATGAACTTCATCAAATAATAAGAAAACCCACAAAAAAGGAAAAAGAAAAAAGAAAAAAGTCATAGAACACAAAAGAAAGAGGAAAAGAGGAAAAGATGGAAAATGGAAAAGAGAAAATTAATCGTGTGTAGTGCAGATACGATCAAATGAGACATTATGGGCCAAGTTCTATTTTAAGATGCAAGTTTTCATATTTTATTTGCTGCAAAAGACTTTACATGAGAGCAAGGACAATCAACAATGACATGGCTAACAAAAAAAAAAAAAAAACGTTCTAAGCCATATTGGCTGACTTAGACCTCTAAACTCCAACATGCAATTGTGTTAAGAGTCCAAATTGTCTAACTCGCTCACTCTGCCATTCTCTATTGAAAAAGTATCCCCTCTCAAGGAAAACACTATCCCTTGTTGGATGTTTTCATGAGACTTTGTTCCAATAATAGTTGATTCTACTCTAGATTGATCAAGCATTTAAACACGCATTTAATACAATTTTATATATTGTTACTTACATTCATCCATCATGGTATTAATGCTAAATTATATAATGGAACAAACTCATTTTAGAGTAAAATTTGATGATAGACACAGGAGGACATTCAACCTGAGTAGATCAGATTTTGGAGTTCCATCCCTTCACGTCGGGAAAGCGTAAAGCGAGACGCGACGATGATCCACGCGCTTTGTCTCAACTCTTAACACCTTAGCTGTCAGACGACAACAGAAGTAGCATCTGTTACTCTTTCCATGGGCTTTAATTAACATTAAATAGACTTTGTTTTAATGTGAAAGATCAAAGGCTTATTTTCAAAATATGAACTTTCGAAAGGGTAAAACTGAAAAGGCCAAGAAGAACACCCATCTACATATAAGTGGAAAAAAAACAAAACACTTGAAAGAGTCAAGACCCTTTTTTGTATTTATTATATAGGACAGGTCGTCTGTTGAAAATACAGGGGGTTAGCGTAAAAAAGACGGCTTAAGAAAAAGACTAGACGGAGATACATAAGATAAGATAACATGACTGGCACCAGCAATGCAGAAACGAGGGAGGACGCGGCTTTTACCAGTCAAAATGAAAGGAAAACCGAGTGACATCTGGCTCGGACACACTGATATGTGTGCAAGTAGGGATCTAGGACTCTTGTCATGTCCCAGAAGATTCTCTTTTATTGATTGATGATTGACCTCTTCTAATCTCTCAGCCAGGGACCCACTCACTCATATAAATATATATATTTCCACAAACACAAACAAGCTGATGTAACAGCTGGGACCCACTGATTGTTATGTCTGTGGCTGATTCACCTTTACCCTGTTTCCAGGGAGGGCAGTGGGGCTGTGCGGGTCTCGGTTTCGGCAGACCCCACCCGGACCCAATTGCTATATCATGAACTGCACTATAACCGCCCCGACCCATGATGGGTTTTTATGGCTGTCATACCAAATCCGTCCCATCACAATCATGGGTCTGGTTGGGTTGGGTCTGGTTGATTTAATGTTTTTGAAAAATGTGAAAAAGTATATCTAGGTTAGGGAAGATTTGAAACCATGACTAGAAAAGTGTCACTCCTTGTTGCTACTTACATCCACTTACATTGATGACCTCTTATATGCACAAATTGCACTTAGTAATATATAAACCGAAGATATATGGGTCGAGGTGGGTTAGATGCATCCAAAACCCAAACCTGAATTGGATCTGTATATGGAAAACCAAATATGACATGAACCTTACTAACACACTACCAAAACGTTTTCTAGGCCTGTTTGGATGAACGATGAATTGAAGTAAAGTGAGGTGAAGTATCAAATCAATAGAAAATAAAATATAAGAAGGTTATGATGATCTTTTGTTTTTAGTTGCTTGATAGAAAATCTTTTTTGCATTTTGTGTGAAAAGAAGATGTTTTGGTCATTTTGTGTAGAAAGGAGATTGTTTTTTTACTTGTTTCTTTTTTTTCAAGATGAGGTATTTTGAATTAATGTACTTATAATATGATAAGTGGTTTTTCCTGCGTATTGATGCATATAACTAAGAAAAATTGGTATTGGTCAACATATTCGCTTAAGTGGGGATTTACAAATTCTCTTGGGGAGGGTCTGACTTAAAAATCCTCAAAAATGAGGATTTCAAATTTTCAATTTGTCCAAATCCTCTGAGATTTACAATTGACCAACATGGGCTTCCTGCAACTTTGTCAACAGCGTTTGGTTCCCAAATATAACCTAAAGGTGCAAGTAAAAGAACTACTAATAAAGGTACTCCATCACATTATTTTTCATTTTAAAGTATATTTAATAAAGACCAAGACAGGCATCCTCGATGTCATTACTGTTATCGATGTTAAGAATTTTTTCTTATTCAGTTGAAATGCGTTGCCCATAAATGAGTTGGTGACAAGGAAATGTTGTAATCCAAGAATGATTTTGAAAAGACTTGGGTCAGGATGGATAGAAGATTTCTCAGTCACGCTAAAAAAATTGTCTTGCTTGAAATGGAGAAAATAGATTCATTGATGTCATTCTCATCATTTCAATGCTAGTTGATGGAGCCTCAGGCCTTCCCAGTTTTTGTTTGCGGTTATAGGGTTAATGCAAGGAGATTCTCTATCTCCACTGTGTATAGGATGGTGGCTAGATCTTCCTAAGTCATTAAAAGTCAGAAACTTAGAACTAACCATAATGCATGTTCTATTTTCCAATGATACCTTGTTTTGGTGAAAAGCTTCTATCAACCAAACTTGGGGAGAAGTACGATTGTGAAGGTATGTTAAAGCAAAGATTTAATGAATATTCATGACTGTTATTTTGAGGGTGAAGGCACCTAAAATGATGTCACGACCCGGGCCCGAGTTTAGGGTTGCCACAACCAAACTCCGAGTCGCGAACACCATACTTACTCCCGTAAACCTCGCATCACCGAAGCCAATACGAGATTCACTAGGGATCTTATATATACCTGTCAAATGCACATTTTTGCGGAAATATATACATACATTGACATCCAACTTTAATATGTACAAGTTCTTTACAGAAAGTAAAGTTTACTTACACATCTCATTTCCTATTTAAATCAATCATGCATATTCAAATACAATGCATGTGATCACTATTTACAACAAAATGAATCTATTCAAAATGTTCACAAAACTTGCTAAACCGGTCGCCTCTGATTTACATTCACTCATTCAATCCTCCTGGAGGAACCGGATTGGTCTCCTCCGTTGGCGGCGCGGTCTCTGAACCACTGAGACGGGCAACTTGGCCTGTAATGTCATCAATAACACTGTGAACACGACGGTTCAACAATGTATACACAATTCTATGATAATCATATGTTTAGCAAATTTAAACAATTTATATCAATTCAATTCAATTCAATTCAAGGCATATAGTTCTTCCCTGAAGGAAGCATTCAATTCATGTAATTCTCCCCTGAAGAGAGCATTCAATTCATTATATACACTTATCAAGTGTCTTTTCGTTGTCCTCTGGCATAGGCGGAAGGCGCACCATTCACAACCCAACCTTTCAAGGACTCATTTCAATTCAATATTACTCACTTTATTAAGTGGCTTTTCAAATGTGTGGGATTTACCAGTGTTTTGATCAGAGATCACCGGCATCATCACGGAGCTCCGGAACGCTCCATCTACTGCAGCAGACTTAATCTTTCTTACATTACAATGTTTGTTCATTTCAGTTCTTTTCATTTCATTTCATTACATTTCATTTCATAATTCAACACATTATTCAATGGTAGCTCAACAAGGAGCATAACAGTAGTAGACGAGAGAGGATAAGCCAACTCAAGTCAGAAACAAGTAATTTCCTAAAACAACATTCGAGTGAAACGTTCATTATGCAATGTAGGTGTTATTTTAGATGACATCACTTTTTAGTGAAATTTACATTCACATAAATTTAGCTAACACCCATGAAGGTTTAGGAAAATATCAAAATTCAATTCTGATATCCCCTCAATTTCGGTCACCTCATCAGTTACCTAGCGGTTAGCCGCATTATGGATTTCGGCTGACCGAACCACATTCGGTCAGCTTTCTAGAATTTCTCCATTTACAGGATAATTTGCTCAATTCGGTCACCTACTCGGCTAACCGAAATTCAAATTTCGGTTAGCCGAATTTCTTCGGTCGGCTTACGGTTCGTTTTCCAGAAGCTAAACTTCTGATGGAAAAACCCTGACAAGATTTTCGGTCACCTTGCGGTCAACCCTCGGCTAGCCGAACTCACAATTTCGGCTAGCCGACCTATTTCGGTCAGCTCTCGGTCAAGTGTCGGTCAGCCTGGCGGCTGACCGAATTGTACCCAAAAGTTCAGAAAATTCTGAACCGAATTTTCTGTAACTGAACTCCTTGAGTTCTAACAAGTCACTTAACATTTGAAATCAATATAATTGAGTATACTTGCCTTGTTTGGAAACTAATCAGCAAGAATTCCCTTGTCTAGCTTGATTCCAAGATGAATTCCTCAAGCCAATCCTTCTTTTGACCTAAAACCCAAAATCAATCCACAAAATAGAATTCTTATGAATTCTTTGGGCCATAACCATTCTATCTCAATAATTAAAACCTGGAAGTGCTGAATTCAACTCAAACACTTACTTGTAGCCTCTTTGGTGGAAATCTTGAGATCTTCTCAAGCTTAAACTCCAAGAAAGTAAGAAAAGAGATGAATAAGATGATGGAGAATATGAAGAAGATGAAGTTCCTCTTCACAATCACTTGTCAATTCTCCAAATCCCCACTCAATGAAAAGAAATTGGAAGAAAGAAGAAGAAGAGAAAGAAAGAGAGAGAGATCGGTTGAAAGATAAGAGAATGAACTCATTTGAGTTCATCTCTATCTAAATAAATCCCTTTCTTGCATTTTACCCCCCTCTTATTTCTCTCATTACAATTCAAGTCAAATGAAAGATCATTTGAACCAATTCACGCCGAATGGAATCATTACATTTACGGAAGTTAACGTACTCCTCAAGATATACGTGTGAGTATCAAGAGTTTTCGTATTCGACGAAATACGTATAACTTCGTATTTATGAAAAAGTCCTTACATTGCATGGTTTAGCCTAAAACCATTTCAATTCATTCAGAACCTTCACTATTCTTTTCATTAAGTTCAATTTGACCATTTGAGCCAAATTCTATATCAATTCAGTCATTAATCAACATTAACCAATAAAACATGTTGAATTAGCATTAATCCCAATTAATTAGAGTTAATCTTAATTAACTCGGGACAGGGTGTTACAAATGACTAACCAAGCATTTGGGTTCACCTTCAGATGCTATTCATAAAGACTAAAGTAATGTTAATTTGGATCCTGGTTGAGCATATATATCAATAGAAAAGTATCATACTTAGGCGGAAGGATTAACCTTATCAAGTGGACCATAGAAATTTTTTTCTCTACCGCATCTCTCTGCTCAAGATGCTGAGGTCACTCTTTCTTAAAAAATGAGAAAATCAAAAGGGTCTTTCTTCAGGAACATGGAGTTACATCAAAGAAGCAGCACTTGATTGATTGGCCCATTTTTAAAATACCAAAACATGAGAGTGGCTCGTGTATTGGTTAAGTTGGAGAGACTGGTCCTAGGCAATTGGTGATTTTCACATAGAAAAAGATTGGTCCATATTGATAACGCTTGTAAGTAGGAGTTATGTTTCAAGATAAAAAGGGGAATGGTTCCAAAATCCAACTTAGTCTAATAAGGGTTCGGAAATTTCAAGGAATATAAGCACCTTATGAAGTACAATCAATCAAATTGGCAAAGTATTGATGTTCACTGCAAAACTCAGAATTGACAAATTAAATAGATAAATCATAAACTGAATATTTTAGCAAGATAGTTAGAAGAAGGATCGATCCATTAATTCTCATTTTCAGTCAAAACACTAATTTGTGCTTTACAAAGTAAAAGGTAGCGTGGTAGAGGTCATATGTAAGGCGCCTAGATTAGGAGGAAGAACCAGATGGAATTTGTCTTTTGGAAGAAACTTAATTCTGGAATACCATGGTACAAGGAGTTCCTAGAGATTTAGAGAAATTCCGGGGAGTTCCAATACATGCAAGGTGATTGTGTTTGATCCTCGTGACACTGGAAACATTGAAAACCCATGTAGCCAGGTAGGAGAGGCTTGCCCTTAGTAACTAGTGACCGGCGATAGGATATACAGTTGAGAAAATATTTAGTGTCAGTGGCATGTGATACATTTTGCCATTGCTTAAAATTCCTAGTTATTTCTTCCCCAAATACCGAGGAAGATAGAACTTTATTTATGAAATGATCTTGGAAACAAAAACAAAACAAAAAGAGAAGTAATTGAAAGAGACATCCTCCGAGTGGGAACTTCCAGCTTTTGTTTTATGTTGGCTTTGATCACCTTTTTTTATGCTTCCCACTGTGTATTTTACTATGTTGCTTAGATAAGAAGGGGGACCCAAAACTGTCCACACACAAAATGTTACACCCCAGCCCAAATCAAGCTTAATTAGTATTAATTAATTAAGTTTTAGTTAATATAATTATACTTAGTATATATTTAGTGTAATTAATGTTGATTAGACCCTTATAGGTGAGTTAGAAGTGAGTTGGAGTTTCGAATAGGTGAGTTGAACCGATTTGACTCAATTGGGTAGAGTTGGGGGCTTTTTCGTAATTATTGATTTTTTCACTTTGCATCATATGCACGTCATATTGGCATCATCCCGTGTATTTCATTGAACACGTCAGTTTCCATATTTAACCCTTCCCCATTGGACCAACCGTTGGAGTAGTGGACCTTCATTTGACTTAATTAGGAAATACCAAGACTTAGTGGGCCTTTTTGCAAAATGGACTTTCTCATCCCTTAAAGCCACTTTACCTTGTTGCTTGGCTAAAACCCTCTTTTCCTTTCACTACCTTTCTCTTCATTCTCTTTCTTTCTCTTCTTCATCATCTCTTAGAGTGATTGTTGTGCATTGGAGCCAAGAAGTAGAATCTCATCATCTTCTTCATCTCTCTCATTCCTCTCTACTCTCCTTGTGACAAGAAACCATTCTTCTCCAAAAACCTCATTTTCGGATTCCTTACTAGAGGTATGAATCAAGCCACTTCTTTTTTATATTTTTGAGTTGAAAGGAGTCGAGGAGACTCTATGATAGTCATCCATACCCATTCATTAGCATTTTCATGGATTTCTTGTTTAAGGTTTTATATTTGGGGGTTTTGGGGATTCTTTTGAGCAAAAGGTTGTGAAGAGAGCTTGGAAACTCAATAGAGGCAAGTATATGCTTAAGCTTGGACATACATTTATGGTTTATGCATTGATTGCTCCTAAATTCCTTTAATGAATTAGTTTTTCTTAATGTATAACATGAGTTTATTTGATTTGAATGAGTCATTTAATAGAGATGTGTATGGATTCCCATGTGTGGAAATGGGGGAGCAAGGAGGCTCATTTTTATTGCAGGTTTAATGTTGGAGAAAGTTGGGAAATGAATGGAAGAAGGAAGAAGAAGAAAACTCCCGAATTCAGGATTTCTAAAGCATTTGCTCCAACGAACATGGGGTCTGCTCCAGCGAATTGCTCTCTGGGAGGATCTGCTCGAGCGGACTTAGGGCCGCTCAGGCGACCACCATTCTGGAAGGGGTCCGCTCGAGTGATCATCATTCAGGAACGGGTCCGCTCGAGCGAACATACATCCGCTCGAGCAAACCTGGGACTGGAACTGTGGGTTCTTTTGAACCCCTTAAAGGAGTGGCACGTCATTCCTAACCCTATATAACCTTCCATAATCCTTTCTAAAGGATAGTTAGGAGATAAACTTCAACCATTAGGGGACTAAGATCACAAAGACCTCTATGTCCATAGAAATGGGACCCTAAAACCTTACCCTTTGGTCTAACGGAAAATTAATAGTCTAATAGCATGCCATGAAGGTTAGTTGAGGAATTCAACGTGTTTTCTCATAATAAGTGACACTATAATAGGGAGTAGTACGTTGGCCTTTTCAACCTACCTTGTATTGGCCGATAAAGGACTATGGATGATAGATTAGGATTGGTTAGGTATAAATATTAGACTCTTAACTCTATTGCATTTCAGATTGAGATTAAGTTTCTCTATTAACTATTAATCTTGGTTAAGTATTTCTTCCATTATGATTCGATTATCCTTTCTCCAATTCAATAATTCGTTGTTATATACATAACTATCCGGTATTTGACTAGATTTGGAATTGAGTAAGCATTCGTATGTAAAATATTACCATTCGATTCGATTATGAAAATATCTATAAACTTACTCAAATTCGATTATCATTCGATTCGATTGAGTCGGCACTACTTAGCTTCAACCTTGTGATGCTCGACGGGGATAAACTCGGTTTAGTATTCGAGACTACTGCAGTAAATCGCTGGAGCACCGGAACTCCAGACCCGGGTAGCGAGCTAATCTTTGGTGGGGCCGCTGGTAACATCCCAACTAGATTAGCTCTCTTTTAAGAGGATGAGCTAAATGTAGTAGCCACATTAGTATGTTTTATTATTCATTTGATTCGTAAAGTATGCATTTATTCGATATTGCACAACTGCATAATAATACTTGAGTTGACATCTTATAATCATGTCATTTAAATTCGATTGATACATTACGTATTTCCTTATTTATGCATATACTTGCCAATTCGTTATATTTGAGGTACTACTCTTGTGTCACAGACGCAGGTGCAGCCCCCGGCCTAGAGGAGGCCCAAGAGGTTCCTCCATGACTAGAAGAATGGGCCGGTAATGGGCCCATGTAGTTTGAGATCGCGGAGGGCAATGTGATTACTTTTTGGGATCAACATTAGAGTGTGACTAACCCCTTTTTGTGTGGGCCACACTATTTTGTATAGTTGTTATTCTTTTGTAATAAGATGTAGGGTAATTTTGGAAATCCCTATTTTGGGTTAAGGATATGATTATGTTTTGTATAAATTTAATATTTAACTTTTAATTAGGACTATACAATGGTTCAAGTATTATCTTTGATAAGCTTTCACTATTTTAAATATTTTTGATATGTGGAAAGAGAGATTTTATCCTTCGTGTTACTGTAGTTGACTCGAGACAGGTGCAATGACACGGGATTACGCATGTCTCACCTCAGAGATTACCCCAGGCCAGGGTGATTCGGGATCGGAATGTGACACAAAATGAAACAAAAACAATGAGCTCAGTGTTTCAACCACAAGGTTGTGGGTTACCATTAAAAAAGAAACCATAATAATAATAATCAAAAAGTTGAAGTAGTAGTGAGGGGGATAGACTTTTGTTATAGATTTTGATGGTGTGAGAGAGTTAGACTCTCAATCGGTCTAACGACTGTCAATGTCCCTTTCCAACCAAAAAAGGTGATGGAAAAGAGGGACTACTACAGTGGTGCTCAAAATGGTGTCACATCAGTTTTCTCTCCAAAAAGGTTGTCCTTGGATGTAAGGAGCTTGGAGGAGGTGATGTAGTGAGTGAGAGGAAGAAGACCCAGAATAGCAAAAGGTCACCTGGTTTTCGACTCACAATTTTTATTTATAGGTAGTCCGATTAGTAGAAGAACCCATAGAGTGCCCTGCCGAAGGAAAGTTCATGATAATAACAACATAAGAAAAAATAAGAAGAAAAAGAGGAAGAGGATTTGAGGAGAATGCCTTGCCATAGCTTTGGTCAAAGGCAAGGCCTCTATTTATACAACATTTATCCCTTAATCAAGGGATTGCAATAAATAAATTGTCCCTAATCAAGGGGATGACAATACATTGTAAGAGAAAATCTTTTAACTTATCTAATGGGTTATATACAACTTAATACATCTCATGTCTATGGCAAACTTTGATCTCAGTGCCCTTCAGGTAATCCTCAAATGTATATTGAGTTGTGTTCCACATCATTATTCCCACACTTCACATCCCAAAAAATGGCCACAATCCCGATGCTATAAAGGGGGGAGGGGCAATGATTGTGGTTGAAACCATGGGTGTCACCTCGCCTAGACTTTGATATTTTTAGTGCCTAAAATTAGGGGTGGCAAATGACCTTCTTACCTTACCTATATCCAACCCGCATAACCTAACCCGCAATAAATTATGGTTGGTCATGGATCATGAAAACATGACTTCCATTTAAATGGGTCAGGTTAGGGTTGAACCATTTAACCAGCATAACTTGCACAACCCATTTAAAAGGTTCTGTTAGGGTTGATCTGCATATCTAAGCTCATTTTAATGGTTTGGTGGTTTAATATTTTGGTACCCAGGATAGTTTACCTTACATGGAATGAGTTGAGCTTGTGATGGTCTTTTTTGTGCTTAAAACCAAACTCGTATTTAAGAGATAATCAAGAATGTATGATGACAAGCACATGTGATATCGAGTCTTCTTATTAACATTTTTTCTATGCAGGGATTCAACTGATTGGTGCATTTGGAAGCCAAAGCCTTCCAGCTTCTTCCCATCAAAGTCCTTAAAGGGAGATGGACCTAGTGATTGAGGAGTGGTCTTCTTGTGCTCTAGTTTGGAAAGGTCTTGCTCCAAGAGTTGAGATTGTTTGTTGGTAGGTGGTGGTAGACAAGGTATCGACAGCAAACAATCAAAGAAGGAAGGGATTGATGATGGAGTCTACAAGACCCCAATCCGCCTAGATAGTCCCTTGAGGTAAAACCAAGTTAAGTGATTATGTGAGCCAAGGACTATCCAAGTCCCACATCAGAAATATCCAAGTCCTCACCCTAAACTTATAAGTCAAACCCCATGTTAACTAGAAATGACACATTTTAAAGCCGTGTAGCCCTAGATCTGAGAAGAACTCCAAAATTAAGTGTGCTTGGGTGGGAGTAGTACCGGGATCTGTGACCGCCTAAGAATCCCGCGCGCATGCATGTGGAGCCAAAGCGAAAATATCATGCATGCTGAGTTAGGCAAGGTTGTGACAATTGGTATCAAGTCGAGCACAGCTCTATTTCCGGTGGGGGTCCGCCTGGGTAATCTCTTAAGATAAGATCAGATCAAGTGATCTTGTGAGCCAAGGAAGGGAAATTCGAAGGGATAAGGGTGGAGTGTTTGACCCTAAGCTTATAAGTCAAACCTCATATTAACTCAACATGATTCGTTTTAAAGCCGTGTTCTCGTACGGGAATAATACCCTTGGAAGTCCTCGGGCATGCATGTGGGACCAAAGTGGAAAATATCATGCTGAGTTGGGCGGGGCCGTGACAATTGGTATTAGAATTTAGAGCCAATGACGACTTTACATCCAGTAGGGGAGATTGTGAGACCCTAATTCGTCCGGGTAAACCCTTAAGGCAAGACTAGGTCAAGTGATCCTGTGAGTAAATGAAGGGAAATCTACAGGGTTAAGGGTGGAGTTCTTCGATAGCACCGTGAGACTTTGTCCAAGGCCCACATAAGAAATATCCAAGTCCCGACCCTGAGCTTATAATAAGTCAAACCCCATGTTAACTCAACATGACGACTTTTATAGTCGTGCACGCCTAAATCCTACAAATAACTCTGAAGTTGAGCGTCCTCGGCAGGGAGTAGTTTCAAGATGGGTGACCGCTTGCGACGTCCTTGTGCATGCATGTGGAGCGAAAGCGGAAAATATCATGCTGAGTTGGGTGGGGTTGTATGGAAAAGGAGAAATGAGAGAAGTTTTAATAGCTAAGAATCTTCAGGGAAGGCATTGTTGCTATAGGCGCTACGAATAGCAAAATGGACATGTGTAAGAAAAGAATTTTCAGACCTCAAGATTGAGGATATTTTGCATAACTTGGGGGCTTGTTTAAAGATGGGGATCTCTAACACAAAGAAGAAAGTACTTTGGTATGTTCCCACCACTTGGAGTTCTTAAGTTATCATTGGAGCAGCATGAGGAAAATTGGAGCACTGGAACCACATTAAGAAATTACAAGGGAGAAGTATTGCGTATGTTCTCAACGAATGTTGGAATTAGAGATGCAAATGAAGGGGAAGTCTTGGCCATTTTGGAAGCTCTTTTCATCTTCAAGACAATTCATGTTAATCTCATGGTGGAAAGTGATTCTTCTAAGTTCTAATGCTATAACTTGGGTCAATTCCTTTAGGGGCCAGTGGAAAACGCATTTTCATTTTAATGAGATTTGGCATGTAGCAACATCTTCTTTTTTGAAATGGAAAAAAAAAATTATCGCCATCTTCTTAGGTGTCTATCAATTATTAGTAGGTCCACCAACAACAGGGTGGATTTTCTATCTGAGCAAAGGGTTGATCGCTCATGTAACTCAAGTGCTCCTAATATGTTGGCTTGGTCATTGTTTGGTATACTTCTCTTATACAATACACTCACTTTTGATGCCTACCTTTGATGTACTTTAATGCATTTCCATTTTTAATAAAATTTTCTTTTACTGTTAAAAAAAAGTGTGACCAGAAAAGTAAATAAATAAATTAGGAACACAGGTACAAACACATTTCATGCATCATAATACAAGAGGCCAGAAGATATTATGAGCTTTAAAGTGTCACCTCTTGGAATGTGCTGAAAATGTCCTATTATCAGGCTCTTGCAACACCCACTTTAGCCAATGGACCCGCATCAGAATTACACTCCCTTGGAACATACACAAAATCCATCTTGATCAATGCCGACAGACCCCTTGACTTATTCACCACAAGGACATCCTCCACAGGGTTCCAGGTTCCAACTTCTGTTGGCCAAAGCTTAAGCATTAATTTAATTGCCTTCAATAAGTAGGAGACCTGAGTGTGCATTTCTAAACATGTTATTACCCTCCCCCATTGCCAAAATTTCTGCTCTGTTTGAATCTCCGAGCCCCGCTGGCTATAAAAATGCTAACACAAGCTTCACCACCTTATTTTTAACGATGCTTCTCAATCCCAATTATACATAACTGTCAGTTATTTCACAACTAGCAATGGCTTTCAGAAAATAAAATTCATCTGAAAAGAATCATAGGAATTTTGAGCACCACATGACTAACAACATATACAGGGTTATATACATTCCTCTACGTGCTCTTCTACCATGCATCTCTACAGCTGCATCTCCCATCTCTGAAGTGGTGGAACCTGCAGGAGTCCTTAACAAACATGTCTCGCCCTATAAATGTTGACATGAATTTGCAAACAGAATGGCAGTCACCACACATCCGAACACTCTTGGATATCCGAATTGGCGTCCCCTGAGGCAACCAAACAAGCCCAAAAGCTAATGCTATGATTTCAGTATGTTGGAATCCTATTCCTTTATGTTCCTCTTCTGCATCATGGAGCCAATGATTCTTATCAGAAACATAACCCAACTCCCTCATCTTTCTTGCCATTTCTTCTAACATAGCAGACACCTCCACAGTTAAAATTTGATTCGAAGAAAACTCATGTATGTGGTTCCTTATCTCGATCCAGCTATAACTTGGTCTCATGAATTTCGCTCTGTTTTTCAGCTTCAATGCATCGTCCCACTTCCCTACTGTTAGAAGGATCTGCTCAAGGAGTAGATTTGCAGCACAATCACTTGGTTCAAGTTCCAAAAGCTTCTCTGCTGCATCCTTTGCAACTCTCATATTTCCTTGTATCCTGCATGAAGAAAGGAGTGTCCTCCAAATATGAGCATCTGGTTTGAATGGAAGATCCTCTTTGATGAATGCTTTTGCATCTTCAAACCTCCCAGCCCGCCCCAGCACGTCAACCATGTGTGAATAGTGTTCAGAGCTTGGTTCGATCCTGTAATCCTTATTCATCGATATGAAAAACCAGAAAGCCTCATTAACTAGGCCCAGTTGTGCACAGGCCTTGAGAACAGAGCTGAATGTGCTGGAATCTGGGAATTTGTTTTTACAACACATCTGCATAAACAAATTAAGAGCTTCAGATGGGTGCCCATGATCAACATTCGCTGAGATAACCAATGTCCAAGAAGCTGAATTCTTGTCAAGCATCCAGTTGAAAGCATCATTAGCATAGGCAAACTTCCCACTTCCTGAATACATTTTGATGAGAGAATTGCTCATATTGGGATCTGTCACAAGCCCTCTCTTCATCAGATAGGCTTGTGCTTGAACTCCTGCATTCAAAAGGACTGGATTTGCGCAGGAATCAAGAACAATATATGCAGAGTTGTGATCAAGCTGCCCACTAGACCGTTGGATTCTGTGGAAGAGCTTGAGAACCATTTTGTAATCTTCAATGCTTGCACAAGCTTGAATCATTGCACCCAATGAAATTTCAGACTCTGGGATTAAATAGCAGAGTTTCAGAGCTTGTTGGATACAACCTAGACTCGAGTAGAGTTTTATGAGAGTATTCACAACAGAAATGGCCACCCCATAACCAGCTCTGAGAATATGACAGTGAAGCTCTTTCCCCCTTTTAAGATCACCCAAAGCTATACAAGCTAGAATGATAGAAGTGTAGGTGAATTCATTGGCCTCAATACAGTCAAACTGCATTGTTCTAAAAAGCCACAGAGCTTCTTCAAACCAGCCATTCCGACAATGCCCAGCGATTATGGCAGACCAAGGAACTGTACCAGGATCTCTGATTCCCCAAAACACCCATCGGGCTGCCTCTGTGATCCCACACTTGGCATACATGTCAATCAATGAGCTGGTGATGAATGGATCTGACTTCAGCTCATATTTCACAACATGGGTATGGAGCATTTTTCCCGTCTCAAAATCAGATTGCAGAGCGCATGATTTCAGAAGGCCTGCAATCATGAACTCATCAAATTCCTGCCATTGATTAAAGAGTTTCAGAGCAATGCTGGCATCATAATGACAACCTCTCTCATTATCAATGCACTTAATGTACATGTCAAGAAGAGAACTCATTACATATGGATCTGATTCAAACCCTGCTCTTATCACATAGCCATGAATCTCTCTGCCTCGGTCGAGAACTCCTAAACCAGTAACCGCTTGAAGAACGCTAGCAAGTGTGAACTCATCACATTCAAAAATATCAACAATTAACGCCTGAAAAACCAACAGAGCTTCATAGTTGCATAGATTCTGAACATACCCCGCAACAATTATATTCCAAGAGATCAAATCTTTCTCCAGCATTCGATCAAACACTCGCCTAGAGCTGTCCATATCCCCACATGTCGCATAAAAATCCATCAAGCTGTTCTGCAAAAACAATGAAGAGGTATGATAACCCATCTTGACAATAAATCCATGTAACTGCAATCCAAAACCCAAGCACCCCAGATTTGCAGCTGCCCCAACAACTATAGAGAAAGCTGATTCATCGGGCAGGATTCCAGCCTGCCCCATTTCACAGAACAGACTCATTCCTTCTTCCTCCTGCCCATTCTGCACGTACCCGCTTATCATTGCACTCCAGGAAACCAAATCAGGCTGCAGTATCCTATCAAAAACACTGACAGATTTCTTTATGAACCCGCAGCTCGCATACATGGAAACGAGTGCATTCTGGACGAACGAATCAATCATAAAACTGGATTTAATGATCTGGCAATGCAACTCGCGGCCAGAATAAATGTCTGTGAGGCTTGCACACACGCGTAGGACAACGGAAAAAATAAAAGGATCCGGTCTGAATGATCTTGCGCCAGAATGCTGGCAGACCATGTCCTGGAAGAGCCTCATGGTTTCGGAGGCGGGTCCATAACGGGCATAGCCCGACATGAGTATGGTCCAGGAAACGAGGGTTCTCTCAGGCATTTTGTCGAACAGCTGGCGTGCCTCTCGCATGCGACCGGCGCGGGAGTAGAGCTGGAGGAAGAAGTGGAAGTGGGAGAGGGAGAGGGTGGGCTTGGTAGGTGCATGGAGGATTGGTTTGAGTGTTGTGATGTTGTTGTAGGGAGCGATGCAGGGACGCTTGTGGAAGAGTGGGGAGGTTGGAGGAATAGAGGACGCATAGGCGCATGATAGCATGGGTGGCAGGACGGAGCTGGGGTGAAGGGGGTGGACACTGGCAGTTGGAATTGGAAGGAGCGGTTGAAATGCTTCGAAGTAGGATATGGCCCTCCCACGAGGGTAAACTGGTCATTGTATGTGCTTTTAACTTTTCCGTTCCATTGGAAGAAGAGCACGAGATGTTCATTTGGTGATGATAGACTTTCTTATTTTCTTATTCTTTTACTTTTAATATTTTTGGGCCGTTGGTCGTGAGTGGCCATCTTTGGAAAAAGAGAATATAGAAAGATGCCAACACCATTCAACTATGAATTTGTTAGTGTTGATTACATGTTGTATATTTTTTTAAAATATAATAAAGTAAATAATGAAAGAGAATAAATGAGGGATAAAAAAAATTACAACAGAATGATGATGAGTGAGAGAAATAATAAGAGGATTTACTATAGGCAACACTATCTCCAATGGATTTTCTCTTCTCATAACTCTCCCTCTCCCTCATACTCTCTCCAACAACTATTTTTCTCTTTAGATTTTAGCTAAAGTCTCATATCAAGGTTTAAAAATATATATATATATATACGTACACATAATAATTTCTGATATCTACATATATATAGAGGAAACTTCACATGCGCTCGTGCGCTAAACTAAATTACGTGCGATTAAAAATCCCATTGGTTCCGGTATGCTCAACGGTCCAGATTAATTGAAAATCTAAAGTTTCATTCGCATGAGTTGTAGCAGACATTTGGTCTTCTCCGTCTTCTTCATGACCATTCCAAAACAAGAAATCACCCCTTTCTCTTCTCCTTTACCTTTCCATAACAATGAAGCCTCTCAGCCCATCTCTCTCCCTCTCTCTCCCTCTCTCTCTCTCTTTCTCCATCTTTTTGTCTAGAATAGTCCCCCCTTAAATTCAGATGTTCTAATTCATGACCAAAATTCAGGTAATATCACCAGAGACGACTCTTGTCAATATATTTTTAAAAATATTTTTTCCCTTTATCCCATCATATCATGGGACAGTGTATGTCACAGAAATTGAAAAATCCCATGATATCATGCCTTTTATGCAGCATTTTAGAAATATTTATTTTTTAAATGATAACCTTGAGAAATGGTGATCAAATGTATATTTACTTTTCGCAAAATGTCCGTTTTCGTGTTCTATAAAAAATAAATTTATTTACTATTTTAAACCTATATGATATAGAAATTGATAAATCTCATAATATCATAGGATATGGTGAAAAAAGTTCAAAAGATAATGTTGACTATAGTCAAATGACTCTGATGACATTATCTAAATTTTGGTCATGAAATTGGAAAAGCAAAGTTTAATGTGAACCAATATGTCAAAAACCCTTTTGTGTATCTCTCATCTCACTCCATCAACAACCATCTTCATCTTTCTCCGCTCCATCATCTCTCTCTCTCTCTCTCTCTCTCTCTCTCTCTCTCTCTCTCTCTTTCTCTTTTGTTTGCTGGCTCTCTCTCCCGAGCTCTACTCAATTGATATTTGCATACTAAAAAAATCCATGAAAGGAAGAGGGCCGGTCCACACAATGTAGAATTACATTTCTCATTCAATCCGACAATACCAAACATCTTCTCAAACAAAACTTCCCATATTAGAAGGGGGATTTGACATTTCAATACCCCTTAAACACTCAATCCCCAATTTCATGACTAAAAGTCTCTAAATGTCAAACCGGTACACTTTTTTTTTTTAACTTTTTTGCCCTGGATCCCATGATATCATGGGTTGGGATCGAGGGCAAAAAAAAAAAAAATAGAGTGTACCAAAGTCGTTCATTTACAAAATTTTAGTCATGAAATTAGGGATTAAGTGTTTAAGGGGCATGAACTGTCAAATCCCCTATTAAAAATAATACGTACCCATTTACCAATTATAAATCAACCAAAGGAATCCATCATCAGTTGCTACCTACTCATATATACACATGCCATGAACCATCTTAAACGAATGCACTTCCACTGGAATTTATGCACAACCAATTTTGAACATTTCTTTTAATAGGGTTCATTTAGGCGAAAAAGCCTTTCTTCCAAGAAAAGAACCTGTTTGTATCATGTAATTGGCACACAATAAGTTTCAAATACAGCACATAATAGTAATGAAGTTTTATTGATTTAAAGCCTAAGAATCATAAGACAACATTCAAATTTGGTTCTAACATTTCAGAAGTTAAACTCAACCATAACCATCAGTTTCTCGATGCCAAGAAGAGAACCCACATGCAGGATTACTACCAAGAGAGAGGATGGAATCAAGAAAGAGGAAAAGAGATGGTTGTTGATTAATTAGATAGAGTAGAGAGAGAAGGAAAGATGGTTGTTCCCCATATTAACAACAAGGTTGTCATGAGATTAAGAGTCAAATTAAAGTTATGAATATGATTTGATATTCATTTGACTCTCAATCATAGTACACAGGATTGTAGTATGAGGTGAGGTGGTAAATATTTTCTCATTTATAGGATAACAAAAGTTCTAGTACATTATTAGAGTAAACCTGAATGAACTTAAGATTTGAAGTTCACAAATTACTACAAAAATTTTAATCACAAAAGTTCTATATACAATCTATCAAAAGAATAAAATCCAAAACCAGGAGTGAAACTCTCATGCGCAGTCAAGATAACTCAATAAACGTCATTTTCACACCACTCGTGCTCATCAGACTAATGTGTCTGAACCGCTTCTTCCTCTGGCTCCATCTCAAAATTGGTGGGCTTGATACTTGTTTACCAAGTATGGTACCATCAACTACAAGAGCTAGCAAGTAGACATACATAATTTGTAATAGATATGTATTGGAAAGCAAATAAAATCGAAAATCCTTAAATTCAAATCAAATCTAAAATTCATATCTTCCAATGAAATCATAATCATATCAGAAAATACACCACTCAGGCTTTTACCATGACAATAAGCCATGGCACTTCGGGTCCTTACCCTGTTTATAAGTTCTTTCTATCCACCAGATATTTCAGGTATCTGACCATGTTCATATGCTCTTTTCACGATGATCAACCATTCCAGATCTTCACGGGAATCTGACCCTGTTCATATCGAGCTTCACAGTCGTCCAGAAGTTTATGTGGATTATCAATAGATTAGTGGTGTTCGTTCATATATTCACAAATTCATATTATAAAATTCATATAAAAAGAGAAAATACAATTTGCATTAAAACATGTGATAAGTCCTCTGATATGGTATCAAAGGGTAGCATACAAGTCATAGAATCTATGGGAAATCCAATTTCCAAAAGAAAACAACATATCAATTTATAATTAATAGGTGGTTAACTAACCAACAAGTTCAGTTAACCGTGGGGTGAACAACTGTACAACTTTCTCAAAAACTCATCTCTTTGTTATTGTGACCGACGGGGAACTAAATTGTTTCTGTCTATAGGTTGGTTAACTGACAACCAAGCCCGGCTAACTACCCTCGTCCCAAAACATGAATTCATCTCCCTATCTATCATGTACCTACATAAAGTTTCAAGGCCGAGCCCTCTACTATAATTTCAACTCATTCTTCCTTCAATTCATACTCCAATTCACCTATTTCCTTCATTCACCATTCATTTAAACATCAAAACCCAATTTCATAAGAAAATCAGTAAACTCATTTGAATTCTAAACAACAAAATATACAATTAGAAACTGAAATTGTAACTTTAAACATGCATATTAGTTTCATAAAAATGTATTTCTACTTGCTTTTGTTATAGGGAAATCCAAAACCTCAAGCCTAGCTTCAAATCCCCAAAACCTAATAAATTGAATCAAACCCACCAAATTAACAACACAAAACGACTAAATGGAGGCTAAATAACCCATTTATAACCTTTAAATAAAAAAACCCCAACAAACCTAATCTTAATTAAACCAAAAACTTACCTAGAGATGGAGAGATAATGAGATTCAATAGAACTTGTATCAATGGAAAGCCTGAAACCTAGAGAAGAGGATGGTGATAGTGATTTGATGAAGATGAAATTCTTTATCTCATATGCAAGATGGGTTCGAAGAGAATTGAAAGAGAAAGAAAGAAAAGAAATAAGAGAGAGGAGGAGTTCTGCTGGAGAAATGAAAGGAAAGGGTGTTGAGGTCAATGTCTGCCCTCGCTCATGAGCGGTTATAATTGTGGTCGAACCCTCACCCTCACCATAAAACAATTGTTGTGCCATTTCCCATCACCAATTGGTTTTGGGATAAATGGTAGCTCAATGGGTTGTAAGATCCTACAAAGGGGTTCTAAACGATGGATATACATGAGTCTTATGAGAATTTGCATAAAAATCCAACTTTCAAGTGAAAATCTTTATTTGAATCAAATGAGGTTTGGGTCCCATTTTGATGATGATCTAAGGTCCGGATTGAAATGACATAGAAGACAAAAGTGAAGCAAATTAAAACATCTACCCAATGGTATCAAAATCTCAACAATCTAAAATTACAAAAAAGCCCCTCAAACTATCCTAAATTGCACACTAACCCCCAGCTATGGTCTTGCGAACTCGAATTTCAGCAAAACTTACATGTTTCTTATTTAAATTCGGACTTATTTGGCTCTTAAATGAACTTAATTGACTAACAATGTAATTAACTAGACTAATTACACACTTAGAGTTTCGGGACTTTACAATGGTCGAGATGGATTAAAAAGAAAGAGATAGGTTGAGAGGTTTCACTGTTATAGGTGAAAGAGAAGAGGGAGGGATGATTTCTTGTTTTGGAATGACGAGAAAGGAAGAGAAGACCAAACGTCCATTGCAACTCATGCGTATGAGACATTAGATATTTAGCCAATCTCGACCGTAGAGCATCCCAGAAGCAACTCGGTTTTCAATCGCACCTAATTTAGTTTAGCACACGAGCAAAGGTGAAGGGGCCTCATTAGATATATATATATACACATCTCATAGATTTGTACCCAAAAAATTATTTTCATTTTTATTTCATTTTGGGTAAAGTCATATTTTTATCTCTTGTATGCACACTTGAGATGTAATTGAGCATTGTATCTTGGGGACAAATCTTCCTTTACAAACCACCTGCAGGTGGGGAAAATATTGTCGTTTAAGAAAGCATTAGGTTAATCCTTGCTCCTGTCCATTTTTACTTTGTGCTTTCTTATTTTCTCCACTTTACTCGTATTATATTATTTTTTAATTGTCTATTTATTTTCAAATTACACATTCTTCTCAAGGAATTGTGAAACAGTTTAAAAGAACATTTTGTCTCTATTTAGAAAAATGTGTAATCATTAGTAAGTGATTTTAACATGTGTTTGATGTTTGAAGTTACGAGTATAATTTATTCAAAAGAGTGATCTTATTCATATTCAAGAGGAACGTGCTATTGTTGGTGAGTAAAGTTCAAATGTTGAAGATTTGTAGATATGTTCCATCATTCATATTTTTTAGAGGATTTTACGGGAATTTTTTTTTGAAATTTGGCCATCCCTCGCAATGGATCCTCCAAATTGGGCAGCACAAACTCAATATTCCCTCCATTTTTTTATAAGCAAGGATCGCGTAACCCAAAAACAATTGGGCAACACTAGTGTCACTCCTTACATCTTCTTCTTCACTGTTCATACTGGTGGACAAAATGCGAATACGTGGAAAAGCTTCAAATATAGGTTTTCCCTTGTTTTTACTGGAGGACGGAAAAGCTGTGAATACAGTTTTTCCATTGTTCATACTGGTGGAAAAGCTGCAAATTAATACAAGTTTTCCAATTACCTGCAAAGACCTCTCTCTCTTGTTTTCTCATTGATGGGTTCATGGGTTGAGGGTAAGCTTAACATGATAATGTACTAGCATAAAATTGTTATCGAGATCTTCCATGTTATGTTAGTCCTTTTTTTTTTTTATTTCTCGTCTCTTTCACTTTCCAAGATAAATCTCGAGAATATGAAAAGAAAAAAAAAGAGAAACTATATGTCGGTCAATAGCGATCTTTTTATAGAGCCTGTGATATTATTTTCCCAAGATGATTGGGAGAAAATGGAGTAAGAGAGATAGAGAAATACGTGGGAGAAGAGGAAAAAAAATTAGAGGAAGAAGAAACAAAAGAATTCTATGTTTTTAGAAAACGCGTAGAGCGACGCTAGCGTGGCTCCTATCAAATACAAGCGATGGTAGCGTCACTCCCCTCAATATTAAAAAAAAAAATGGAAGAGGTCCTGATAGACCCCATTTGTACTGTACAATTTGCGGGGACCCTTATTGAGAAATGACCAAATTCTAGGACTTTTCTAGTAAAACCTTTATTTTTTTGTTTTCAAACAAGGATTGCTTATAAGAAGAATCTCTTTTGTTTCGTTTGTCACCGTGGCATTGATATAGTCCGACATAAATACTGAGGCACGGTCTGAATGCATTTTCCATGTGACCGAATGTTTTCACCATGAATAATTTTCTATAATCTTTGGTGTATTTGGGCAATCAGATCGTGGGTCATGCTTTGACATGTGAAGAAATCATTTTTATTTTTATTTTTTAGTCTTGTGCCAGCATAATCATCCTACCTCATTTGGTGTTTTGATTTTACTAAAAAGTTGTTGTAGTCGCATTTGGTCTTTTCAATGGATTCTTTGTGGTGTTTTACATGGAATCAAGGGCAGCTTGACCATTAGGCAAGAAAAGCCCTTACGTTAGGCCCCCAAAAAAATAAGGCCTCGTAGTATTGCATCCTATTAAAGTCATCTTTTCACATTATAAAAAAGCATCAAAGCAACTGCCATACTTGTTTTTTCTCTAAAAAAGAAAGCCCTCATAATAGTAATTAGTATCACATCTCACTAAAGCCATCTTTTCACATTCCAAAAAAGCATTAAAGCAACTTTCATCTTTCTTTTTCTCTACACAGTGTCTTTTCAAATCCCAAAAATTCTCAACCTACCTCCCTTCCACCTCACCAATGAGGTTTTTCAAATGGACGTTTCTTTTATAGATTAATGAGCCACATTTAATTCAATCATTTCTCACATAAGCATCTAACCATTTCTCTTGCCATATTAATACGTCTTTATCAAAAGTTGAATCTCTACCAATGCTTTTCCATCTAAGGCATTATTAATTAACTCTCCAATGCTCTCTGTCTCTCTCATTGATTGTCTTTCTTTGTAATTTTTTTAAATTATTTCTAAAGTAATCTTCTTTAAGGATTCAATGATCTGGTTTTGCCCTTTTTTTAATAATATATGAGTATTTTATATAATATATGTTAATCATAACTCGCTAACTCAAATAGAATCTGTTTTTCTTTTCATATTGAAAAAGTTGCATCAAACTTGAAACTCATCCACATCTACAATCTTTCTAGCCAACAATGATAAATCACTAAATCAAGTTCTGTTGTTCTATGCTTTTAGGATATTTTTAATCCCAAGCTCGTATTATATGTTTATTATAGTTAGTGTTCACTCTATTTGTAAATATTATTAGTTATAATTTATAAATAATAAATATGTCTACTAGAAAATAGAAATCCGGGTACTCAAAAATGAAAAAAAAAACAGAGAGAGAGAAGAAAAGATAGTTTGCGGCCTCGTTTAGAATTGTTGCTTTAGGCCTCAAATTGTCTCGAGTCGGCCTTGTATGGAACATGATTGACCTTGGTGCAACGATATTTGTTTATGAGCATTTTACATGTTAGGTTTTCACATAGTTGTAACTAGGGCTATCAATTCAGCCCTTTGACGAAAAGGGGCCCGGCTAAACCCGTAAAAGCCCTTAAAGCGAGGGCCTTTTTTTTTTTTTTTATTCTAATGCCCGAGAGTAGGGTAGGGTCCAATTTTGAGAAGCCCAAAATCTTGAGAGCCGAGCTAGGGCTTGACTCATTTGGCCCGAGGGTCCCGGCCTCGGCCCGTCTCTCAATTTATTTAATATGTAAGTTTGTGAAGAGTTTTTATAAAGCTGCTTTGAAACTTTCAAGAAGTAAGTACCCATCTATTCATTTATTTTTACCAGAAGTTATTAGAATACATAGCTTATTGGTACAAAAGTTAGATACTGTAGATATTTCTGTATAGAAATATGGCTTGAAAAATGAATGAAAATTTTGATAAATATTGAGAGCAATATAATAAAGTATTTGAAATGGTCATACTAGGAGTTTTGTGTGATTTATAATACACCTACTACGACATTGTCAAATGTAGATAAAGTTAATTTAGTTAAAAACAATTACTAAGTTTGAAGATGAATTTTTAATTTTTGAGGAACAATGACTCAGAAAACTATTTTAGAGAAAAAATCCGAATTAGATTGTTATTTGGAGAAGCCAAAGGATAAATCTACAGATTTCAATAAATTGGATTGGTGAAAAGTTAATTCAACAAAATATCCAGTTATTTCAAGAATGGCTCGTGACATTTTAGCAAATCCTACTTCTACAATTACTTCTAAATCAGCATTTAGTATAGGAGAAAGAGTACTTGACCAGTATAGAAGTTGTTTAAAATCTGATACTGTAGAAGTTTTAATTTGTGCACAAGATTGGATACATTCGCAACAACACAATGATAATAATGCATTAGATGATCCTTTTAGATATTCTAAAAATGGATTGAATAATTAAATAAAGAACTATTGCTATTTATTTTATATGTATTATCATTTTTGGAATTATTGTAATATGCTTTATGTTTTACATTATATAAATTATTTAGTCCCACCACTAGCCTTCCAATAAAAATAAGTTTTTAATTCCACCGTGTTATCTTTTACAATGCATTGTCAGTCTCTAGCCTGGATAAAGGAGGAGGGTTGGCATTAAGTTAAAAGTCGTTAGTAGCATAAGAAATATTTATTTTCCTTAAAGAAAAAGAATATTCCTTTCTTTTGGCATTGGCCCGACCCTAGCCCGGTCCTAGCCCTTAAGGGTAGGGCAAGAGCCTAAAAATTATAGGCCCACTGTAAAAGTCGATGACTTTTGCTCGCTTAGGGCCCCCGCCCACAAATGTGAGGGGTATGATAAAGGCTTATGACCTCGGCCAACCCTATATTCAACCAAAATGTCTGCGGGAACATTAAGAAACCTGCAAGTGTAACACTGGCTAGATCCACAAGAAATGGATTGGATTTGGGTCAGACACACACCAAGCATGTCATCAATTGGACCATCTTAATTAATTAGTGTACAAATGTCATACCTGATGGCAATAGGTGGTGCTAGTACCACGTACATTTTTAGTTCTACTAAAACATGGATAAGAGAATAGCTCACAAATATGATTAGTGTAAAAGGTACGAAACAATCAATCAAGGTATTTCCTTCATCAACAAAGGTAAATAAATCCAGGTAAAGTTGTGAAGTACATGAGATTCAAATTATGTTGAGTAACCCCCTTATTTATCAAAGTGATATCATATCACTAAGAGTGAGACTCATTAATTAAGAGAAATGTGGCTTACTGATTTAGAGACATATCATATTTTAAACTTTTAAGTTAGATTCCAAAAGAAATTTAATCAGATGTACTATCGGTTTAGAGGATGTAATGAGATTACTCCTCACATTGCACTCTTATTATTTGAAACTAGTGGGAAAATTTTAACAAGCTTCAGATTTTGCCCATCTATGAGGTTAATGCATTGTATACTTTCTCCGTAGTTAGGCTGAACTTTTATAGTCCTCAACATACTGATGGCTTCATGCAGAGTGAGGGAAAGCACTCTTGGTGATTTTTCCTTTGCAAATATGGGGTTAAGGTTGAACTTTTATAGTCCTTAACATATTCATGCTTTATCCAGAGTGACCGAAAGCACCCTTTACGAGCCTTTGTGAGTATGGGGATTATGTTGCTTAAAGAGTGCTTTTTGTGAATATGGGGATTATGTTGGTCTTTTTAGTGTTTCAAAAACTCAAAAGGTCGTGTACTTTTTTGAAAATATGTTTTGTCCGTTTTTCTTTTTTGCTTCGTACGGTGGTTTTTTTTTTTTTTTTTTTTTTGGGTTCCCAACTCTTTGAGCTGGGCTAATCCCTCCGAGCTCAAATAGAAGCTGCAGGGAGAAGAGAGACGGCAGCTGCAGCAGAAAAGAGAAGAGGCCGGGAGTTTGCAGGGCATTGGCCGGGAGTCTGCAGGGACGCTCGGAGCAGGAAGAAGAGAAGAAGAAGAAGCAGCAGAAAGCTGCTGTGGCAGGGAAGTGCAGGGGAGCTGGAAGCAAACTGGACGCTGGGGGAGTGGCTGCAATGGCCGTTGCATGAGTGAATTTGCAAGGCCGCATGGAAAGATCGGAAACGCTGATTTTCTCAACTGGGCACGTGGAGATCACATTGAGACATGTGGGGATTGGGATCACAACTTGGCCTGACGAATGAGGTGATGGTCTGTGGGCAGTCTAGCAACTGTGCTCATGCACCAAGGGCTGGGTCCCAGGGCATCACGGCACGGGTGGCCCACTAAAATTAGCAAAAACACTGAGCCTAATAGTCAATTTAATAAAATCCAAAGACCAGATTAATAGTTTATTAACATGCCGATTAACAGACATCCATTCAACCCAAAGCAGAGAAAATTTCAGAGTCTTAACATAAACACGGTCAAACCATTTTAATAAAAATCCACCATTTAATTAACACTTAGGCAGGATTAAAAAGGTATTTTAGAAAACTAATGTAATGCAACCCTGGCTAGTCAACAGGCCTCTAATCAAACAAATATCATTAATATGGGCAAATTCATTAAATCATGAATAACATTTAATCAAAGATAACCAAAGTAAATCATGCTTATTAACTTAAATACTTGCCTCAAACCAAGGACAAATGCAAGCTCAAAACACAGTCAATCAAAGCTGGAAAAATCAAGGGTTCTATTGCCAAAGCTCTTGGAAGCTCAAGAAAAAGAAAAAGGAGGGGAAGAAGGGGTTGACACCGATGGATTCGTTCCAAAACGCACTATGTTACGAAAGAGGTGACAGGGAGTCGGAAGAAAGGAGAAGAATAAAAGAAGAGGGGAAGAGAGAACTTGCTCAAAAGCATGTAGCCGGTGGAAATGAGGAGTTAAATGGGTTGTAGTGGGGGAAGGTGAGGCATTGAATGGGGTAGGTGGTGGTAATTGGGATATTTTGAAAGAGTTGAGTTCTAAGTTTGCTACCACCTTAGCCAAACTTGGGGCTCGTTAACGAAGGTCTTCGGGCCTCCAGATAGATTCAGTCAAAGAAGAAGAATTATAGGTCTCAAGAAGGGCTTTCCAATAAGTCAAGAATAAGAATTTTTAGAGATCAAAGGCAGAATATGTAATTTCCAAAACTACGGTTTTTGCCACAAAAAGAGTGACAGGGTTCAAATTAGGCTTTCTGGACCTCGGATGAAATCAGACTTAACATGAAAGATGTTGGGCAGGTCAACACTGAACTTTTGAGCTCAAGAAGCAATTTTTTTATAAAATTCCCAAGATACCCTGAAAAACCTTGGAATTCTAACTTAACCTGGAAAAGTCGAATTCTCACAAAACTCATCAAAACCCTCCGGAACCAAAACAAACTTAGTTCTAAACCCAAGAAACTTTCAATTAATCTCTAATCAAACGTCTTAACCACTAAACGTAATTAACTAGCGTTAATCGAAGTAATTAAAAATCGGTTCTTACAAGCCCTATGTGAGCACGTGAGTCAAGCTTGACCCTGGGAGCTGGGTCCAGAAAACGTTTAACCGATCGGGCGCATGATTATCGCGCGCATGGGGGGTTGCAATTCCAACTTGACTTGAACTGAGCTAGATTGGCTAACCTTTTGCCATTATTTTTGCCCAATGGACTCTAATTCCCTTTATAAGGATCAAACACATCCCGGAAAAAATCTTCTTTTTCAAAGAATTTTTTTTTGTTCATCTCTGTCTCTATTCTTTTGTTTTCATATGAGCCTTTGAGCATTCGTAATTGGAGTCTAGAGTTTAGACGAGTGTGCGGCCAAACCTAAACAAAAAGAAGACCGTTTTATCCTATGGGCGATTCTAATGAGAATCTTCGCATCTGAATTTCATCCCAAGGGGTGGAACTCGTCCTAAAGAGAGCGTCATTAGACGTGCCTCGACCACATAGCTGTTGTCATTGTTGCTCTTCGACTTCCGCCAATAGTACACAGTTACAGGATTCACAAACTGGTACTATTGTTTAATTTATTTATTTGACAACAACCCCATTTTCTGTAGTAATTTCCAATAGATTAGGCTGCCTCCCATGAGTTTTCAATATAGATTAAGACCAGGACTAGCGCAGAGCCTTGTAAAATAGCACTGCAGTGGGAATATAGATGCATGTCTTATTTTTATAATGTGAGTATCTATTGTATCTTCTAGTGTTTTAAAATCCCTTTTTTCCTTTTAACACTGAAACTTACTACTCATATTCAAGCTCCAAGTTCTAGGGTCCTCCACTTATGAATATCCATTATGTAAGTTTTTCAATTATTTTATGTCATTTTCTTTAAAAATGCATTTTTTAAGAATATATTGGGGGATTGTTCTACATTTTCTTTTAAAATAATAAAAGAAAATGACGAAGGAGAGTAAATGGGGGACAATGAGATTATGAGGGATTGATGATGGGTGAAAGAAATAATGAGAAAATAATTAGAGAATTGATGACAGGTAACTCTCTCTCCATGATCCATTTTTCTCCCCAAACTCTATACAAAGTCTCATATCAAGGTTTTAAAAAAATACACATACACAAACTATTTTTGATATATGTAAGAATTTCCATATATATAGATATTTATATATATTTCCCTCTCATATATTTGCTTAAAGAAAATTATTTTCATTTTTATTTCATTTGGGAAATTCACGTTTCTATCTGTTGTGTGCAGACTTGTGATTGAATACCCCTTTTATCTCACCGATCACACCCCTTTATCAGATTAACCCAGACGCGGTATCACACCGTCCATCTAATCACAGCTCATCATGATAGCTCTAAGTAACCAATATATAGCTCCTACCAGAGATGATCGGTCAATTGGCTGAACTTAGAACAACTAAGTGAATGTTCAGTGCCGACTCGGGAAACAAGTACGGGTTTGTGTCTGTCTAGACTTATCTTGCATGAGCAAGGTCCTAACCAAGTCTATAAGAGGTTTAAGTACATCAACATGGAACACAGTCCAATATCCAAGTCCAAGTCCAACATCATTGGATCCACTCCAAGGCTCACAACCGTGGCCTAAAGTAACACAAGTACCATACCATGTCCATTCCACAAGTATTCATCCCATGCTCATACACATTGAGCTAACAAACCATTAAAGACTAACTTCTCCAATCTAGGGTTCCACATTCCCAATCTTAGGCCGTATGAGGGCCCGCCTAGACGCAGACACGGGTCAATTATCTTCAAACACAACTTAGAGTCACCACTAAGTAATTCCTAGGTTCAGGTCCTCCAATTTTCATTAATTAATATGTTTAAGACAACAAAAGGGATAAGAAAGAAGAATAACTTAAGAAGTCCTCAAAACATGGAATCAAGTGGAAATAGACAAAGGACCAGTCCTCGGTAATGGTCCACTCTTGGTTCAGGCCTCATCATGTGATTAGATCTCTAACTGTAGCCTCAGGTGTCAAAAATGGTAATTCTGGTGCTCCTGAAGTTGTGGACACCATGGACTACAATTAAGGGTCGAATCATTGATGATTCGAATCCCAAAACCTCAATTGGTGGACCCCACGAGTCAAGGCTGAGCCATGCAATTGATTCGTGTGTGACACACTCGATGGAAGGCTATTTGGATGGTCAATGGACCCCACATATGGTCAAACATCACAAATGCAGAAGTCTGGAAAATCACTGATCACAGCTTGCCCGGTCGACATCACATTGTGGGATGTCGACGGGGTGAACTGGATGTTGACCTCCCAGGTCTACATCCTGCAGTGTCCCCGGTCGACATCATGGCCGTGATGTCGACCGGGTCCACTAAGACCTGGTGTCAAGCAGCTGGGGGGTTCTGCAGGAAATCCAGTATATCCGATCGACATCATGGCCATGATGTCGACCGGGTACACATGTTTCCTGACCTGTCTGTGAATTTCAGGTCTCAGTTAACTCCCACAGTGTTCTATGTATCTGGTCGACTGGGTACAGGGTTCGGTCAACCGGGTACACTGTCTGTACATTTCAGGCAGCAGATAACTAGGACTTGATTTTCACCTATTTTAGTGTGCCCAGTTGACCGAGCTGGGGGCCGATCGACCGGGTACACGCACAGAGCTGAATTTCCCAGAATTCTGAAATCTCCCTTCTCAGTCCATTTTTCATCCATTTTTCATCCAATTCAATCTCAATCTCCTCCATTCATCACATACACACAAATAAGCACAAAAACACTCCAATAATCTCCATCCACCATCCAACCGGGCCATTGATCTTCCAAATGGGAGAACCCATCCATCAATGGCCAATTTCCATGAAAACAAGCTCAATAGAAGATCTAAACATGCATAATCATCTAATTGAATTGAGATTATAGAAACAAGGAAAGAAAGCATGCATCAAGTGAAATTAGCATAGGGTACTTGCCTTAATGAAGAAGAAAGGAAAATTGAAATGAGAGAAGAGATCCAATAGGGTGATAGTTGCAAAGTGGGATGGTCTTCTATCCTCCTTGTGCTGGAACTTAGGGGAATTAGGGTTTTCTTGAGGAAGAAGATAGGTTAGATGAGAGATGAGTGGCAATTAGGGTTTAGGCCAATGTTGCAATAACTTAGGTTTTATAACTTAGGGCTTTAGGCTAATTATCAAAAGGGTAATTTGGTTGCAAATGGAAATGAAATGGGGCCATGGGTAGTTTAGGTAATTTGGTGAATTCTAGAATGTTCTAATTCTCAAGCCCTTCCCATTAGTGCTAATGATAATAAAAAACATAATCGAATCCAATATATTAAAATGAAATAAAAGCTACATCTAAGACTTAGGAATACTAGAACCTATACCACTAGTTCCTAATAATTAGCATATTTAAAGTAGAAAATACCTTATTAATTATTATTTAATTCAAAATGAGGGCCCACCATGGGTGGGGCCTCACAAATATTATATTTTAGAAAGCATTAGATTAACCATTTGCGAAAGTTTTGCGCCAGGTGCACCTAATAACCACCTTATATGTGTGTTTACACGTATATAAAATAATGGAGATGAATAACTATTTTTTGCTTTAAAAGGAAGTCTATTAGAACTTAAGAAACTTTGTTAGTAGTAGCTACTGGCACCTTGGTGCTATGCCTAACAGTGGACTTGTTACACCCCAACCCAAATTGAGCCTAATTAGTACTAATTAATTGAGTTTTTGTTAAATTAATTATACTTAGTTACTATTTAGAGTAATTAATGATCATTAGTTCCTAAATAAGTGAGTTAGAGGTATTTGGAGTCTTATGGGTAAGTTGAAACCGATTTGACTCAATTGGGTAGAGTCGAGGACTTTTTCGTAATTATAGATTTCTCATTTTTGCATCATATGCACGTCATCTTGGCGTCATCGTGTGTATCTCGCTGAGCACGTCGATTTTCGTAATGGACTTTACTTCATTTGATCAAGGGTTGAAGAAGTAGGCCTTCATTTGACTCAATTTGGAAATAGGTAAAGTTGGTGGATTTATTTGCAAAAGGGCACTCTTATCCCTTTAAAACCCTTCACCCATGTTTGCTTTTCACTCCTTTTCTCTTTACTCTCCTTCTTCTTCTTCTCCACTTCATCATCTATCAAGAGAGAGTGGTGGTGCATTGAAGACAAAGATTGAGATCATTGCATCTTCTTCATCTCCTTCATTCCTCTCTACCTTCCTTGGACAATAGCCATCTGCCCCATCAAATACACTATTCATTTTCAGATTCCTTGCTAGAGGTAAGAATCAAACCCATCTCTTTTTTGTGTTTTTGAGTTGAAAGGAGACAAGGAGACTCTATTGTAGTCATTCATGCACAGTCATTGCATTTTCATGTGGGTTTCTTGATTAGGGTTTGAGTAATTGGGGGGTTTTGAGTCCTTTTGAGCAAAGTGTGTGAGAGAGCTTGGGAAGCTTGATTAAGGCAAGTATAAACTTAAATTGAACTACATCTTGTCTATTTATTGATTGCTTCACAAATCCTACTCCTTTGAGGATTTTAATTCTTAATACAATGTGTGATTAGGTTGATTTATTTAGTTTATGGATGGAGATATGATTTATGATGAATGTGTTGGAAAATGGGAGCAAGAAGGCTCATTTGATGCAGGTTATGGGTTAGAAGAAGTTGAGAAAAGAATAGAAGAAGGAAGAAGGGAAAAGTCTCGGATTCAGGAATTCTGAAGCATTCGCTCAAGTGGACAAAGGGTTGCTCGAGTGAAATGCTCTATGGTCGCTCGAGCGGACAATGGGTAGCTCGAGCGGATAGCTCCCTAGAAGAACTACTAGAGCAAACAGAAGGGGCCGCTTGACCGCACCCCTCTCTTGATGACTCCGCTCGAGCGGATATGTAACCGCTCGAGCGACAGCCTCTCTGGAAGGATCCGCTCGAGCGAGCCTGAAGCTGGAACTGGGGGTTCTTTTGACCCCTCAAAAGGGGTGAATGATCACTCCTAACCCTATATAACCTCCATAATCTTCTCTAATGGATAACTATGATACTTACCTTAACCAATAAATGATTAAGACCCCAAAGACCTTTATGCCCGTAAGAATGGAACCGTAACCTCCTTCCTTGGTCTAATGGAAACGTTTAGTCTAACATTATGCCATGCAGGTTAGTTGTGGTATTCAACGTGTTTTCTCATGATAAGTGACACTTTAAAATAGAGTAGTATGTTGGACTTCTCAACTTACCTTGTATTGGACGATGAAGGACTATAGATGATAGATTAGGGTTGGTTATAAATAAATATTTGATTCTTTAACTCTATTGCATTTCATATTGATATTAGACTTCTCAATTTTCTATAAATCTTGGTTAATTACCTCTCGCATTATGATTCGATTATCCTTTCTCCTAGTTCAATATTCCGTTGTTATATGCATAACTATTCGGTATTCGATGAGCTTTGGAATTGAGTATGTATTCGTATGTATATATATTACTATTCGATTCGATTATGGAAATGTGTGTAAATTTACTCAAATTTGATTATTATTCGATTCGATCGAGTCGGCACTACTTGACTTCAACCTTGTGATACTCGACGGGGATAAACTCGGTTTAGTATTCGAGACTACTGCAGTAAGTCATCTGGAACACCAAAACTCCAGACTTGGGTAGCCAGCTAGCCTTTGGCCGGGCCGCTAGTGACATCCCAACTAAATTCGCTCTTTTTTGAGATGATGAGATAAATGTAGTAGCCACATTAATATGTTTTATTATTCATTTGATTTGTAAAGCATGAATTTATTCGATATTGCACAACTGCCTAGTATCCCTTGATATTGACATCTTACAATCACTTGTCATTTAAATTTGATTTGATAGATTATGCATTTCCTTGTTTATGCCTATATTTGCCAATTCGTCGTATTTGAGGTACTACTCTTGTGTCAATGACGCATGTGCAACTCCCAACCCTAAGGAGGCCCAGGAGGGAGAGGAGGAGGCCCAAGAGGTTCCTCCAGGACTAGAGGAGTGGGCCGGAAATGGACCTATGTAGTCTGAGATCGCGGAGGGCAATGTGGTTATTCTTTTGGGAATCAAACTATAGAGTGTAACTAGCCCCTTTTTGTGTGGGTCACACTATTTGAATAGTTGGGAATTCTTTTGTATTAGAATGTAGGGTGATTTTTGTAATCCCTACTTTGATTAAATGTGTAATTATATTTTGTATAAACTTAATATTCAGCTTGTAATTAGGACTGTGCAATGGTTCAAATTACTATTGTCGAAATACTTCCACTATTTAAATATTATTGGCATGTGGAAAGAGAAATTTTATCCTTCGTGTCACGGGATTATGCGTGTCGCACCTCGGGGATTACCCTAGGCCAGGGTGATTGGGGACGGGGATGTGACAGGACCCACATTGGTCGTTACAAAATTGCCAAAATTTAAGTAATCGATGAAGACTTATTCCAGGTGTCGTATACCCTGTTCTACTTGTTCGGTATCCAGCTTGAATCATTCTTGTTGGTTTGGTCGATTGACTACCCAGCGGTTCTGTGGCCATGTTGAAGTGGACGCTTCCTGATGATGTCCAGAGCTACTGGTAGTCGAGTGCACAGGTTTGGGGTGGAGGAAGAAGGCACAGGTGTACGCAGAAGCTCTTGTTCGTTCCTCATTTACCACGAACCTGGCGTTAGGTGAGAGATCAGGCGAGGTCGGTTGCACTTCAAGGATAACAATTTTTGCCAACATATTAGCATCTCTGTTGGCAGTGCGCTTGCAGTGGTGTATAGTCCATGTGCTAACCTCGCAGAAGAGATCCATCGTGCGCCTCCAAAGCGGCATGATGTCCCAACTTAAATGAGAGGAGTTTTTGATGGTGGTGACGAGAGATACACAATCACCCTCAACCTGGATAGCTGGGTAGGAGATGAATAACTTTTACTATGCTAATGTGGTAAAGGAGAAGAGAGAGTTTGCCTTTTTTTTTTCCTTCATCAAGTACTCAGGGGTGGTTTGTTTGCATTTGAAAAGAATTCAAATGCGTAAAGGGTACGCATGCCAATTTTTTATATATGGAAATAAGTCACATGTGAAACACATTTTACTGTGTGTCAAAATCACCATTTTGGAATGTCACTTGAGTACAACAAACAATTCTATGTGTATTTGGATTTTGTGGATGTTTTTCACAATTTTTTTTTTCGAAATCTATGAAGAACTAATAAGAAAAGATATTTTACCCCTTCTTTAGCCGTATAAAGTGGATGGGCAGGCTGGATTATGAGTTTGCACCCATATAACACTAGAAAATTAAGATAATCCTTGAGATATTTCACCTTGACTATTTCTCTCAATATCAGATGTTTTCTAATTAAAATAATTATTTTTTGGAGTTGAGAGAGAAATGTTCATCGTTTATTTGTATGTTTACAAAATATTTTGATATGAGATTAGAGTCTTTTTCTATAATTTAATCAAATATGTTATTATAAATTAAAAATAAAAATTTAAAGATCTTATTGTAGACTCTAATGTATAATTTTCTCTTACTAAAATAGATTAGACTTTCCAAAGGGCTCACATTTGGTCCGAGACATAAATATAATTAGCTTTTATTAGAATAAACTTTAATGATCCTTTTAAATTAAAGGGATTTTGAAGGAATGACCACTTTGACCTGACATTTTCCCGTCAACGATTGAAATTTCAAAAAATTCCCACAGAGCTATTCATGTAATAGTCTAAGGTCGTGAGATAGTCTATATCAGTAGGATATTGCACAATTTCACCTTCATTCATATAGGGCTAGCTCGAGACAATTTGAGGCCCAAATCGACAATCCTAAATGAGGCCTCAAATTATCTATTATTATCATCTCTTTTTTAAGTTTTGAGTACACGGATTCGTATTTTCTAATAGATATATTTATAATTTATAAATTATAACTAATAATATTTACAAATAAAACGAACACCGACTATAATAATCATACAATACGAGCTTGGAACTAAAAAATCCTAAAAGCATAGAACAATGAAACCTGATTTAGTGATTTATCATTGTTGGCCACAAAGATTGTAGATGTAGATGAGTTTCAAATTTGATGCAACCTTTTCAGTATGAGAAAAAAAGATTGTATTTGAGTTAGTGAGTTATGATTAACATATAGGGCTAGCTCGAGACAATTTGAGGCCCAAATCGACAATCCTAAATGAGGCCTCAAATTATCTATTATTATCATCTCTTTTTTAAGTTTTGAGTACACGGATTCGTATTTTCTAATAGATATATTTATAATTTATAAATTATAACTAATAATATTTACAAATAAAACGAACACCGACTATAATAATCATACAATACGAGCTTGGAACTAAAAAATCCTAAAAGCATAGAACAATGAAACCTGATTTAGTGATTTATCATTGTTGGCCACAAAGATTGTAGATGTAGATGAGTTTCAAATTTGATGCAACCTTTTCAGTATGAGAAAAAAAGATTGTATTTGAGTTAGTGAGTTATGATTAACATATATTATCAAAATATATTATAAAAAATACCCACATATATATATTTTCAAAATATATCCACATATATTATTATTATTTTTAAATGACAAAGCCAAATCTGTATATCCTTAAAGTAGACTGCTTTAGAAAAAAAAAAAAAGAAGTTACAGAGATGGAAAAGCGTTGGTTGGGATTGAGTTTTTGGTAAAGACGTTTTAATATGTCAAGAGAAACATTAATTTATGAGGCCTTTTTTTTTTTTCAGAGAAAGAAAAAACTGTGGCAGTTGCTTTAATGATTTTTAAAAATATGAAAAAATGACTTTAATACGATGTGATACCATGTAGTCTTATTTATTTTGGGACCTAAAGCAAGGGCTTTTCTTGCCTTATGGTCAAGCCACCCCTCTGCATCCATTCATAGTTGGACATGTGGTTTTATATGTGGAGCATAGAGTATAAAGTATGAATCCCTAACGTATTGGGAGGCGGTCTTGTAGGGACCGTCCTTACGATCCGCACCATTCAGAATGCCCACTGGGGTCTACTTTATGACCCATCCAAATTGACCACTCATTCATAATCCCTTAATAGGCACTGAATCCCATAAATTTGCATGGATTCAGATGAACTAAACCGTTGGATTAAGGGTCAATTTTTCTTCTTTATATAAAGCTATTAAACTTGTGGACCATGGATGAAGGGGTTAGAAGTATTAGATTGACTTCAAATTTGATATATAAGTTGGCCCCACTTGAATCTTTCAGTCCCCCTTATCCCATGACCAGTGGAGTCTCACAGTGGGCTCACGAGGCGGTTTGCATAGTAAACTGTAAGGTCGGTCCACGAAGGACCGACTCCCCCGTTATTATACTCATTGAGTAAGTATAAACCTCCGAGCTCTCTCACTGTCGCCGTTCTTGTGAAATTCCCTTCTCCTCATCCGATCGAAATTAGTCGACTGTATCCGACAATTCGGACGACCTCAGGCCGGATTCCGAGCCGAAGATGCGCCGGGAATGTGGAGGAGCGTCAGAAATCGTGAAGAGGGAAGAATCCATCCTCATCCCTTTGCCCGCAGCGTCCGTACAGAGCGTCTCTCCTCTCTCGATCTCTCCAACCGCAAAGAGATTGTAAGCCCTCACAGAGGAGCCATAAATTCTCTCCAGGTTTCATATCTCTCTCACTCTCTGTGCACAATTTCATCGAACAGCTGGTAGTCGCTTCATTGAAACCAAGGGCTTGTGTTTCTTGTTTGTAATTTCAACTAATGAGACCATTTCTTTGTATTTGAGGTCGGTTTTGTGATTTCTGCCTTTCCGTACGTGCTGAATTTTTTGTAATTTTAACACTCTGTTGTAGTTTATTTTGTTACTACTTCATTGGGGTCTGTTTGTTTTCATGAATTGGATTCCTGGGAATTTATGGTGAGATGGGTATTGTTAGAAGAGGTGAAGGGTGAAGGATTTTAGGTGGATGTGTAGATGGGGTCCTGACTTTCCTAGGATTTGAGTTACTGGGGTGATGGCTGGTATTCATTTTCCATAATAAAGGGGAAGATGAATTTCTTAGGATTTGATTTCCTGGGGTGATGACTGGTATTCATTTTCCATAATAAAGGGGGAGATGGATTTCTTAGGATTTGATTTCCTGGGATGATGACTGGTATTCATTTTCCATAAAAGGGGATATTATTTGATCTCCATTTATGGATCTCCACCTTTGTTTCTTGAGTTTTAGCTGCTTTGAGAAATACATTTCTTAGAATTCCTAGGATTAACCATGAAAAACTAAGTGGCCCTTTAGGTCTTTAATGGTCTCCAATGCATCTTAAAAGCGATATTTATATATATATATATATATATATTTCTTTCCCAAAAGTGCATATCTAATTCTCTTATTGGAGTTACCTATCAATATTGTTTTTTCTGGGGTTAAATGTAAGTTCTCTTATGGGGTCATTCCTAATTGGCTAATTCTATCATTTCTTGCAATCACTCTCATTGGATTTAACATTTACATTTCTGCAACATGTGCTAATTATCTTTTCGGTACTAATAGTAGTACGGGGAATTATCTAGTTTGAATTCCTTTGCACCAAGCAGTGGATCCTACCTTTATTAGGATGAATCTATCACTATTCAAATGCTTTTAATGGTCGGTCAGAGACTGAAAGTGGATGGTTGTGATCATCAATCCTGGCCATGACAGAATCACGTTCGTGGTTTTGAAATACGGCTTTGAACACTGTATCTGCCAAAGTTGATACGATTACATGTCAACTGTTATCAGTACTGCATTTATATGTTGGTTTGTTTAGCGGCTTTAGCCCCTTTTCACTAAAATGAAAACTTCTAAAAGATGATCAGAAAATGAATAATTGAAAATCTTCATTTTAAAATTACTTTTATGCTGTTTTAGATGTAAATAATTAACAAAACAAAATTCAAAAGATGGTGGAAAGAGAGTTTTAAAACATTTTAAGTCTAGAACTAAACAAATAGAATTGGTATCAGTTATGAATGAACCATTACATATCAAGCAATATGGCTCGAGTTTTGGCCATGTGTTAAAAGTTAAAACCATGTTCATGTAACAGGTCCAGGGCCCATGATATTCCAAGGTGGGGCAAATTTTCTGCACAAAGGATGTTGTACTCTGGTGTTGTATTGTGAAGTTATTTTGTTGTAGCTAGGCATTGGTTTCTCCCCACTTTGATTCATTTTTTGATACTTAAAGCGAGTGAGGACTGAGACTGCTCATCCATGTACATGCAACCATATCCGTGATGTGTTGTAGTATTGCTGAGACTCCTGACTTTTGGATAAGTGACTGTGGAATAGATGGAGAGTGAAAAGTAGTTATTGGTCTGAATTCAACCAATGAATGCCCCATCTTTTGGACATCAGTTTTGTTCAACAAATCTGGCAGGATTTAGGGGTGACCCTTAGCTATGTAGGAGCCCATGAGTGGGTGGTTGGGATCAATGCACATGCATGTTATTTGTATTTTGTCTGTATCCATTTGCATCAATTGTCATTCTATATAGTGGATCAATGTGTTAATCTTTTGCCTTGTTTTGGTCAATAGAAATTTGTAGTAGTTTACAAGGGATTGAGCAAAATGTGATTGAGAACTCAATTTAGCGCTGTACCTCATCTATCTTGGATCCCATGAGTGAATGGTTTGGATCAATGCACTTGCACGTCATTCGTATTTTCAGTTTTTGACTGTATGCATCTGCTTCAGTTATCATTCTCTAATAGTGTATCAATGTATTCATCTTTTGCATTCTGTGAGAAAAAGAAAATTTGTAGTAGCTTACAAGGGATTGAGTTCAAGAACTAGGAAACAATTGGTGTTGAAAGAAATCTGGGGTTTTAACTACCATACCCTTTCCTTTTTAACTTTTTCAATAGTGACATTATGTTTCTATAGATATACTTGTATTTATTTGTGTGCATGGTTCAAAATAGCAGCCGTTGTGCTTTTACACATTATCGGACGTAGTGGTTGAGGCCTCTACGCTATTTTGAAAATAGCGGCGCTATGGCCTAAAACGTAGTAGAGTCAAGCAGTTTTAATTAAACATTGTTCTTCTCCTCAATAGCCTTTCCTAAAGTCGTCTCTACCCTTATATGGTTCCAAATTACTTAAGAAACACAAGTTTGGCTGGTATACAAGATTCAATAAATTTTGACCACTTAAAAAAAATAAAAATACACTGCTATGCCGCTACGTAAAGTTTTACCAATTGGCCTCTACGTCCGTTGCAACTGCTATTTTGATCATGGTTTGTGTATCTTTCAGCAATAAGGTTTACTGTGGAGGAGTAGTACTTTTTCAACGTGTGGGGGTAGAAATGGTTGTTGGTGAAGGGAAGCAAGGGTGTGTACTGTGTAGGTTGCTTCTTTTGCCTTTAGGGATGCTTTTTTGTTGCCAAATATTATTATCCTACACACTCGAACATGATAAATGTACTATATCTAAGCTGCACATCATGGGAGACCCACCTTTTGTAAAGAAGAAGAAATATGGGAGAACTGTCTCAAATGATTGAGTGATGTGGTCACTATCCAAATTGTAAATCACATTTTGCTCATATGATTCCAGTGAATCATCTCAAAGATACAATGTAATCTCTGTATCATCCATCCAAGATGCAGAATAATTTCCAATCAAATTTTCAATTGATTCGTTAAAAAAAAAAGGAAAAAAAGAAAAAAGGAAAAGAAAATCTCCTATTGAGCTTGAGTATGAAAGGTAAGATCTAAGTTAACTAATATGATTACAATAAAATCATGTGTAGATGTTTTAGACATTTTTCAGAACTCAACAAGCATTCACATTGATATAGCCAGGTATGTGATACGATATGGCTGACATATCAGTTTCTTGCTTGGCCAATATGGTCCCACACTCTGATATTTCAAACCTTGTTTATACATGAATGTAACCGACTTTTCTTCCTTTTGATATTAAACACTACATTTTAAGATATGTGATGGCGCCTTCAAAATTTGACCATGAGGTCAGGTTGATTTGACAGAGGGGCGATATCTTTTATCTGGGGCATCCGATGGATCTGTTGCTGTTTATGATGTTCAACATGCTACAGATTATGTGGAAGGTAGCCTGATTGCGAAGCACAAGTCTTTATTTTTCGTTGATAAGCAACACGAACATGGTCATAAATATTCCATATCATCAGCCATTTGGTATCCAGTTGACACAGGGTTGTTCATTACCGGTTCATTTGACCGTTTCATCAAAGTTTGGGATACAAATATGACTCAGGTATGGGTTAGTTGACTCAAGAACTTTCCTTTTACTCAGACATGGGGTCTTGATGTGTTTGATACTCCTACGTTTGTGTTGAATTTTAGGTAGAAATGAATTTTGAAATGCCCGGAAAAGTTTATGGGATAGCTATGTCTCCAGTTGCTACATCACACATGTTAATTGCTGCTGGAACTGAGGATGTTCAGGTTCGCCTCTGTGATATTGCTTCTGGGGCATTTACTCATACATTGTCTGGTCATCGTGGTAAGATGATTGATTTTGACATGGAATTTCTGCTAATTCTTCTGGTTCTTTTTGCTGCACTGTTAATATAGATCCATGCTTGGAGGACCCCCACTGGAGCCAACTTCAGAAACAAAGGACCCCACATGTGCTGAACTTGGAAAGTGGATTTTATTGCTCTTGCAAATGACCTCTCCCCCCCTTCCCCCTCTCTCCATTTTTTTCTCTATTTAGAGTCAGTTTTGGAGGGATTGTTATTATTAGCCATCAAGATTCCAAGTTGTTTTAAGAAATCTTGTTAGATGTCCTTAAGCCTTTAGTAGTTCAGTTACACTAGGAGTCCTTTATTGGAAATATGGCCTACCACAATACTGTTTCAAAAATGCTTTAATTTTTAAAAATATGGGAGTTGGCGGAATTTGCTTGTTAAGATTTCCAAACCCAAAGGCTAAATCCTAATTCCTATGATTGGTGGCAACTCAACAAATGCCTTTTTGTAAACAGTTAGACTGAAAGAAAGGAATAAAATATTGATTATTGGTTTTTGGAGCTTTGATTTCTTTTGTTGTTTTTCACAAGTGACTTGAATGGAAAGGGGAAATGTAGCAGTATAATGAAAAAGAGAGAAGAAGAGGAGAGGAAAGAGCAAATAGGAGAGAGAAAAAAATGAAGTTGAAAAAATGATGTATGTTTGTCACCTGCACCAATTCACTTTATTATATAGGATACAACCCAAAAATACGGTATATAGGAACACCTGAATTGTATATACACTGATATAGAATATTCTATGTTAAGAAGGTTGGATATATTATGATAATAATGATTTGGTCTTATCTTAGGAGCCACTTGAAATCGCCCTCTGTCCTTGACTTCATGGTCGGTACCATTGTTTGGTTTGTATTCCTGTTGGCCAGTGGCCTGATCTTGAGCCACAAGTCTCAGTCTCGATAGACTTCCTTGAGGGTCTGCTCTGACCAAATGCTCTTTTGAGATTTGCCTCATAAGTGTTGTGCTTGATTGAAGTCACATCCCTTTTTATTATTACCCTTAATCCCTCGACAAGCCTTCGAATCTTTTCTGCTTCCGTTGTGAGGACTGCCTCATGTCATGACAATGTTATAAATTTATGTTCATAAGCTGCCACCAATATATTTCCTTGCTAAGTGACTTGAACTCTGTCAGCTTTTGATCCTTAACATGGTCTGGGATAAACTTTTTATTGAACATTTTCTTATAGGCATCCCATTCAATACCGTCGTCAATGTTCTCGTATTCCTTTTTAATTGTTTTCCATCGCCGTTCTACTGCTCCTTTCAGCATAAAGTCGGCCAAAGAGACCTTCTAACATTCGGTTCATGCCAAGACATCATAATTTTTCTCCACTTGCACGAACCATTCCCCAGCTTCCATCGGTTCAACAGATCATGAAAAGTGCATGTGCCCAGTTCCTTGAATCTTTTCTATAAAGCATTAATGTCTCGACCACCTTGGTCCCCAACATGATTTTCACATGTGCTCTTCATTTTTTAGTTGAATTGAGCTTGGAATTGCTACCGCTAATCATAGAAAGGTTGTTGGAACATCTGCAAAAATCTGTCATTTTCTTGGTTGTTCATCTGATCGCCAGTGGTGGAGCCACATGGTGTTGAGGAGGACACCTGATGTTCAAGTGTGATCTTCATTTTTTTAGTTGAATTGAGCATGGAATTGCTACTGCTAATCTTAGAATGGCTGTTGGAACATCTGCTAAAATCTGTCACTTTCTTGGTTGTTCATCTGATCGCGTGGCAGAGCCACATGGTGTTAAGGAGGGGCAATTGCCTCTCCTCAAATTTTCGATTTTCTTTAGGGCACGTTTGGTAAATAGAGTGGAATCCTCTATTTAGAAGATTCCCTCCGTCTCTTGGATCCAAGATATCCTCAGAGAGGATTTCTCCAGGAGAATTTCAAGTTTGGTAAAAGAGAGGAGTCCAACCATTTGTAGGATGTGTGACCCAACGGTTATAAATCGTTTTCAAATTCCTTAAAATCAATGAAAAATCAGGACCTGAGCCGGCACCCATTGCTGTTTTTGGCTATTTAGAGAATTTGAACGGTTCGGATCGTACAAATGGGGTCCACAGGAATAAAATTTTAGGGTTTCGACTTTTTCGTAGATATCTCAAGATCTATGAGGGATTAATGGCTAAGATTTGAACACATGGCTGTTTTAGGCTTTTTTTGATTATTGGTTTGGATCGTGATTGAGGAACACAAAATATAGGGTTCCAAAGAAAAAAAGGGTAAGAACAAGAACAATGTCTTCTTCTTTGTTTCGTCATTGGGAAAGGTAACGGTCAAAATGTTTTTTGTTATTTTCTCATGATCCGTTATGAAGCACCCTGCGAAATTTGACTCCATAGCCATTACAGGGTTTCTGAAGAGAATGGACGGTTCGGATTTTGTAAATTGGGACCACAAAATTCCAGAAATTGTGATCCAATGTTCTGGACTGTTTCGCAAATTTCTCAAAAAATATGACAAATCAACAGTTGATTTTTGGTCTACTGGCCATTTTGGACCTTTTCAACTTGATTACTGGTTCGGATTGTGATTATGGGAACCATATTAAAGGGTTCCAAAGCAAAAACTGGTAATCATATGGTTAGTGTCTGAGCACTGTAGCTCCACCTTTCCTTCAACGCACGGATTTGAAAAATCAGACAAGGGGAGGTTTGACCGCACTTTATTCGAAAACGAGGACATGAAGACTCCTCAGTGCGGATTTCCACGCTGATCAAAACGTGGATTTTCCATGGAAGTGCGGAAAACTGGGAGAAATACTCTCCGCAGACTGTTGCCAAACATGCCCTTAATGTAGGATAGAGAGATAAGCCTTAAGTAGGGACTTAGAACATGTCAAATGTAGCAATGACTAAAAGGTTCTGGTAAAGGACGGCGATATCAAAGAAAGGTGGAGGGAATATTTTAGCATACTTTTAAATGAAGACTATTTAGGAACATAAGAACAAAAAAGGATACTTTAGTAGCAAAGCATACTTTTTTTCGTAGAATTAGGGTGGTAGAAGTGAGGAAGCATTAAAACAAATAAAGACAAGGAAGGCTATGGGTCCGGATGACATCTCGATTGAGGCTTGGAAATGCTTAAGAGAAGTTGGGGAGATTTGGTTAACTAGACTCTTCAATAAGATTTTAATGACAAAGAAAATGTAAGATGAAAAGAGAATAAGTGTTGTAGTACCTATTTATAAGAACAAGGGAGATATAAAAAACTGTACCTACTATCGTTGGATTAAACTTATGAGTCGTATACTATGAGACTATGGGAGAGAGTAATGGAGCAAAGACTGATATCTGACAGTCAATTTAGTTTTATGCTAGGGAGGTCAATGACGAAAGCTATCTTCTCACTTGGGTAATCAATAGAAAAAAATCGAGCAAAAAGGAAAAAATCTACATATGGTCTTCATCGATCTAGAAAAAGCATACGATATGGTACCTAGAGATTTAATTTGGTGGGTTTTAAATAAAAGGAATGTTCCAAGAGGTTATATTGAAATTATTAAAGACATGTATGGAGTAGTATCGAGTGTGAGAACTACTTGTGGAGAGACGGGGGAGTTCTTAGTGACCATAGGTTTGCATTAGGGGTCAGCCCTAAGCCTTTATCTCTTTGCACTAATTATGGATGATGTAATTGCTCATATTAAAAAAGAGGTACCTCGGTGCATGTTATTTGCAGATGATATTGTGTTGGCAGACAAATCAAGAGATGGTGTGAATGCAAAACTTGAGAGATGGCGGGAGGGTTTAGAATCCAAAGGCTTTAAAATAAGCCGTACAAAGACGGAATATATAGTTTGTAACTTCATTGGGCATATAGAAAGGGCTGAAACTATTGTGAGAATTGAAGACTATGAGATACCACAAAGTGATTCTTTCCGCAACCTTGGTTCTATAATTAGAAAGGATGGGGAGATTAATGAAGATGTTGAACATAGGATTATAGTGGGATGGTTGAAGTCGAGACTTGCTTCGGGAGTGCTTTGTGACCGACGAATGCCAACAAGATTGAAGGGGAAATTTTACAGGACAACAATTAGACCAGCTATGACCTTTGTAACAGAATGTTGGCCAATCAAGAAGCAACATATGCACAAAATGGATGTAGTAGAGATGAGAATGTTGAGGTGGATGTGTGGTAAAACTAGGAAGGATAAAATTAGAAATGAGCTCTTTCGAGAGCATTTAGGGGGGAGTAACAATAGGGGATAAAATTAGAGAAGCTTATTTGAGATGGTTTGGGTATATCCAATGTAGGCCGGTAACGACGGCGGTAAGGAAAAGTTTGGCAATGAAGGTTGATAGCCCACCAAGGGGAAGTGGTAGGCCAAAGAGTACGTGGATGGAGGTAGTAAAAATATATATGAAGTGTAACTTATCTAAGAATTTGGCTCAAGATAGATCGGAATGGAGAAACATAATTTGTGTAACTGACCCCAACATAGTTGGGACAAGGCTTTGATGATAATGATCTTGATTTTATCCTCTTTGCCCTTCTCATTTTTTTTTTCTTGTTTGCCCCTCAACAATTTTAATTTCTCCTTAATAAAGAATAGAACTTTTAAAGCACATAATGTCAATTTCATCATTTACTTTCATCCAAAAGACAACTCATCATAGCTATCCAACTAGATTTCCCTTTGAATTAAATAGGCTCAATTGTATCTCTTTCTTCTTTCTTTACCTATTTACTTCTCTCAAAACCCAAATACAGTAAGTGGCCTCCCACATACTTCATGTGAGTGCAGGGAGTGGAACCTACAATGCGGCGTGCTTAATGAAAATCTGAGCCGCTCAAATGGATGTTTTTACTAAAAAACCTGTACAATATAAAAGAACTATACTAAACCAAAAGGGCCCTAACAAAAAAAAAAAGGGTGAAATCACCAAAAAAAAAAATATATTATACAAAAAGAAATGAGTAGAGATTGCCTAGAGACTCCCTCTTTTGCCAAATGATCTGCAACCTCGTTTGCACTTCGATTAATATGGAAGGAGACCTCCAAGTTGTTAGAGATTTCAATCACCTCTTCAATAATGACCCGCCCTATGGGATTTCCTCATATTTTAATTAACACAATCTTATGCGTTATAAAATGCTATATTTAATGATATTAATGTTATGGGATTTCCTCATATTTTAATTAACACAATCTTATGCATTATAAAATGCTATATTTAATGATGTTAATGTCACCTGTATATGCATTTGCATATGATTGATAATTAGAAGTAAACTACATCTGAATGATGTGATTATCAAACCCATATTATGAAATTCAAGAAAATTATTTAATATGATCTTTTAATATTAATAATATACTCACAAGTAAATTTGTTAAAATCATGCAATTTGCAATTCTTTTCTAGCCTTTTGGGCCCATTATTGAATGTTGTTGGAAATGGAGAGCAATAAAAGTTCATCATTATATTATTTTTGGGATAATTTATTAACTAATTTATGAGTTAAATTGGATTGAACACATGATTTTAAATTTTTTGATATTTTTCTGACTAATTAATTTATGTTACATGTTTATATCATTTTTCTGTTAGCAAAAGAAAATCTAGATATATATGTACTTGTAATAATATTTCACTGGGAGAAGTTTTTTGCCCCCCACTAAGAGAAAATCTTGGCTCCGCCATTGCAGATCGCATTCGCATTGACATTAGCTTGTCTTCCAGCCATTCTTTTTGAAAACGAGCGAAGTTAGAGTTTATATAGGAGCTTATTTTGTTACTGACTATACCTATCTAAAAATCTACCTAATCTCATGGCGTGTCTCAAAGGTTTCTAGAGTGTTTATTATTCCTATAAACTTGTGGTCTTTGATACCAATCTGTCATGACCCAAAACTTAAATTTCCTAGGAGTACGTAATTTGTTCGCTAGTTTAATTTTTCCATAATTGTTTGAAAGGCCAAATCGAGTTGCTGTGGAATTTTTCTTTTTCTTTTTTCTTTAACATCAAACAGTGCATAATAAAGCACAATATGCTAACTAATTATAAAACTAAATCAAACCAAATATATGCGTGACCAATTCGAGGGTTTTATTACAGCAATCCAGTCAAATAATTAAAACAAAATTAATGTTTATAAAGCATCTTTGATAAGTCTTTAAGCAGCATCATCCGCACTCCGCTCTTTTAACCTCTTGAGGTTTGCCCTCGTAAGTATTACCGTCAAGTTCAGGTACTTCTTCACCTGAAAATGTGCCCATGGATTGGATTAAGTTTAGGGAAACTTGGCAAGTAAGCAAGCCTTCAAAATAATGCATATAATCATGCAAATAAGAGTATAGACAAGTAATGATTGTATGAGGTCAATGCGAGATAACAATGCAAGATTAGTGCAATCGTAGAATTACATAACTACGAGAACCAATATAACAACGTAGAACAAGTTACAAACTACTAAGGAAAATGGCATATCCTCATGAGCTAAAAAGATGTGCTTTAGCCCCACCAACAGGCGATCAAAGTGCTAAGGTATTGTTTGTAGCCCTCACGCGGTGGATGGTCAAATGTGGTACCTGAGAATTCCCTATGGGAAAATACGGCCATAAAATATATCAAATCAAGATGGTACCAAGTGATCAGAATCACTTTATAAGGCTAGACTGCAACTAGTATTAAATATTAATAATTGTAGGACTCCTACATGGACGGCATCCCGTTCGTTCCAAGTTATAACAGCTTAGTGGTGTCAACTCGTCAAGAGCCAAGGTATCTAGCAAGACATAGATGATATACAAATCCTCAAAACAAATAGGGAACTATTCATCATGTTTAATTGAATAGACCCACAAATACCGATTACTAGTAATCTCACCAACATCTCTAAACAAACTAGTTAGGTATTTAGATTCGGTCCATTGTGATTTGGTTAGTAACTTGGAAATGATTAGAAATACTTGGTCTATAATACAAATCCAATTTACATCAATTCTGCTGGTTCGGTTCTCTTAATTACACAATTAGGGATCAATAACAGAATTTACTGCATTAGGCAGTTTTTATTGGTAACCGTGTGCAGCTTATGACATTTTCATCTGATGTTTGAATTCAATGATCCACATATCGATGTCATACTACTCGACAAGACGAAGCCAATGAACTAAAGACCATCAATTTCTGACATCGTTTGGCCTTCAAAATGTGGGAAGCACACTTACTGCCTTGTGCAGGAAATCTCGGTTTTGACCCGTTCAAGAACCCAGTTATTCTAATTATCCCCAAATTACATGTAGAATCACAACCCGGCCAAAACTAGGGTTTTCTAGACAATTCTAGGGTTACACAAATCATTTCACTCAAGGATGGAATTAGATTCTAAATTATTGAATTAAGACTCAAGTATAAGTAGTTAAACAAGGGTTCCTAAACGAATACATGAGGGCAGTAGGTAAACTTGATTAAAATAGATTGGGACAAGCGGGTTAAATCATGAATCTTCAAGTAGAACTCAATTACACAACCCTAGGTTTAGATCATCAAGCACATGTAAGATATGGGCCCAAGGACCATGGCCATGGTCGGCCAGTGAGAGAACCCCATTGGGATCCCATGGCCAGAAAAATTTTGCCATATTATAAATTTTCTCATGGTTTCATGTCCATATCCATCATGATGTAGGGGTTTTAAGGCCAATCACATACATACATTAGATCAAAGTAATGTTTATACCAAGGTTAGGGTTTTCTAGAATTGAATTAGATAGAATCAAAGGAAGAATCATGCATGGTCAATTTATCCAGATTGTTTACTTGCCTGCGGTATTCAGATTTGATTGATCTTCTTGTTGGATGTTGTTTCCCATTAATTGCTTGAATCCCTTGTCAGGAATAAACAAGAAGAATAATCTTGAAGATTGAATGGAATTTCCGATGATCCCTTGAGGATTCACCATGCTATTTTATAGATCAGTAATGCCCAATTTTGGGCTACAATTACAACTAACGAATCTCCTAGTATAGTATGTATTGCTGTACAGGTTTGACTAGTGACAATCAATTAAATATTACAATCAATCAAATCTCCTATTTATGGAATGTATAGTTGTACAAGTCTAATTAATGGGCTTTTGTATATGGGTCAAACGAATGGGCCTATGTTAACACCCCCCCTCAAATTGATGCGGGGAATCAGTAAGCATCAATTTGCCGGATAAGAATTGATGACGTGGGCGAGGAAGTCCCTTCGTGAAGATGTCTGCAATCTGAAGTCCAGAGGAAATGAATGGTAGGGAAATGATGTCCCGTAGATATTCATCACGAATAAAATGACAATCAACTTCGATGTGCTTGGTTCGTTCATGAAAAACAGGATTTTCGGTAATACGAATAGCACTAGTGTTGTCAGCATGGAGAGGTGTTGGTGAGGTTTGTGGAAAACCAAGATCGGAGAGTAGCCCACGGAGCCAAAGTATTTCAGCACAGGCATCAGACATAGCGCGATATTCAGCTTCGGTGGAAGAGCGTGAAACTTTAGCTTGTTTCTTACATTTCCAGGATATCAACGCATCGCCAAGATACATACACCATCCAGTGGTGGAGCGACGAGTGTCAGAACAACCCGCCCAATCAGCATCAGAGAAAGCACTGAGAGTTAGAGGGGAATCAGCAGGAAAAAATAGACCTCGAGTAGTCGTACCAAGAAGGTAACGAATAATTCGTCGGACAGCTGCAAGATGAAGATGCCTTGGTTGAGTCATATACTGACTGACCATGTTAACAGCAAAGGAAATGTCGGGGCGGGTATGAGTCAAGTAGATTAAGCTACCAACCAATTTCCTATAGAGTGTGGCATCGGGAAGGAGATCCCCACTATCAGTTGAGAGCTTCAGATTCACTTCAAGAGGAGTATCAACTGGAGTTGATTGTTGGAGTCCTGCTAGTTCAATTAGGTCTAGAGCATATTTATGTTGGTGCAAGAAGATTCCTTTGACTGTGTGATGCACTTCAAGACCTAAGAAGTAGGTTAAGGGACCCAAGTCTTTCATCTGGAATGATTGATGCAACGAGGATTGAAGCGTAGATATCATTGCGGAATCAGTGCCAGTGATAATGATATCATCAACATAAACAAGAAGAATAGTGATACCACTTGGAGACTTGTGTAAAAACAGTGAAGGATCATACGGACTTTGTGTAAAGTCTAACATAAACAAGGCGTCTCGAAAATTTTCAAACCAAGCGCGAGGAGCCTGTTTAAGGCCATAGAGGGAACGCTTGAGTTTAGCAACATTTGTACTGCTGGAAGGGGAACACCCTTTAGGAAGACGCATATACACCTCTTCCTGCAGATCACCATGAAGAAAGGCATTCTTAACATCTAACTGAAGAATGGGCCAAGCTTGAGATGCTGCAATGGCAATAATCATCCGGACAGTAGTCATCTTTGCAACAGGGGCAAATGTTTCATCATAGTCTATGCCATATTCTTGGCAATTACCAAGAGCAACCAGACGAGCCTTGTATCGGTCGAGAGAGCCATCAGATTTCAGTTTGACCGAATAGACCCATTTACAGCCAATAGGTCGAACTGTAGGCGGGCAGGTAACCACATCCCACGTATGATTATTCTGGAGAGCTTCTAATTCCTCGGACATAGCTTTCCGCCAACATTCATGCTTCACAGCTTGAGAATAAGAAGTGGGAATGTTAACAGAGGCTAGAGTGGCAAGAAAAGCGGAATGAGAGTACCCATATCTATCAGGAGGGCGAGAAACACGTGTGGTACGTCGAAGTGTTGGTGGAGCAGGAGTGGCTATGGAAGTCGGATCAGGTGCCGGATCAGGATGCTCGGGAAGGGGTTGTAGTGCGGTATTGAGTGGATCCGTTCGTCGTCGATATACAATGCCAGGTTTGAACCGTTCAACACAAGATGAAGAAGTGTCGGATGAGAAAGATGGTAGTGTAGTCATGGTGATAGGAGGTGAGGAATCAGGGGTTTGAGAAAAGAAATATAAATTTTCAAAAAACACAACATTTCGAGAAACACGAATTCTTTGGACAGAGGGATCATAACAAACAAATCATTTTTGATGAGTTGCGTAGCCAAGAAAAACGCATCTAGTGGCTTGCACAGACAATTTCATTCTTTCAGAAGAAGGAAGATGAACAAAACAAACACATCCGAAAGGACGAAGATGTGTATATGTAGGATGAGAGTTAAAAAGACGGAAATAAGGGGATTGATTTTGAAGTTTAGAAGATGGAAGCCTATTGATAAGATGAACGGAAGTGGAGAGAGCTTCCGGCCAAAAACGAGGAGGAACAGAGGATTCAAGTAGTAGGCAACGAACCATGTCAAGTAAATGGCGATTCTTACGTTCAGCAATGCCATTTTGCTGTGGAGTATGAGGACAGGTTCGTTGTGAAATAATTCCCTTTTGTTGAAGAAATTCTTGAAATCTGTTTGACACATATTCACCACCTGAATCAGATCGGAGAATCTTTATGCAGGTTGAGAATTGCTTTTCAACATAGGCAAGAAATTTTGTAAAAATGTCAAACACTTCTGATTTAGCCCTTAAAAAATAAATCCAAGTGAATCTGCTATGATCATCGATGAATGTGACAAAGTATTTGTAGTGAGAATGAGAAATAACCGGTGTTATACCCCAAACGTCACTATGAACCAAATCAAAGCATTTTTCTGATATAGAGGTATGTATAGAAAATGGAAGAGCTTTACTTTTTCCTAATTTGCAAACAGAACAGTCAATATTGATATCAGAATTAGAAAACTGCATTTTATTAATCAAACCATAATTTTTCAAAGTTAACAATATGTTTGAATTAGGATGTCCCAATTTTTTGTGCCACAGATGCACATTTTTTTGAAGAACACATGAAAAAGCTGAAATAGATGCATCCCTAGGATGTATAGACAGACGTAGCGGAAATAAGCGGCCGCACTTAGGCCCCTTCGCGATCACCTGTCCCGTCTCCTGATCCTGTACAACACAACCAGAAGAAGAAAAGGAGACATTACAATGATTATCTACAAGTTGTCCAACAGATAACAAATTTGTAGATAGGCCAGGTGAAAGAAAAACATGATTCAAGGGCAATTTGTGTGAAATATCACCTATGGCAGTGATAGGTAAGTGTCCCCCATTGGCAGTTTGAACTTGAAGTTTCCCATCATATGAGTGAAGATTAGACATGAGTTTGGAAGTAGAAGTCATATGATTAGATGCTCCAGAATCAAAATACCATAAGGAAGGAGATGAAAAAACTTTACCTGAGAGACCCAAGGTAGAGAATGCTTGGAGGATCATTTGTTGAATCATTTCAGGGTTGATAGGAGGGATGGATTCAGATGGCTGTGAAGACATGGATGAAGACGGAGAAGCAGATGCCACAGACTGAGAATCTGAAGAAGCAATAGCAGAATAAGCACGTGATTTTCGATTTTCTGGGCGCTTCCTGCATTCAGAAATAATATGTCCGCTAGCTTTGCAGTAGTTACAAATTTTCCGTCGGCACTGAGAAGAATAATGTCCATACTCCTTACAAGTGAAGCATTGAATCTTGCTCAAATCAGTGTTGCTCCTGGGGGGTTTCCCTTTTGCCATATAAGCAACTTCAGTGACACCAGTAGATTGTTGGGATAATTGATGCTGAGTGGATATCCTCTGTTCTTCGCGGAGAACTTCATTAAGACATGTGTCCAAAGAGGGAGATGGATGCCGACTCATAAGATTAGAACGAACATTTTCAAATTCAGGCCGAAGTTTCATTAAAAACTGATCTCTCTGAGTAATTTTATGAACTTCTTGAACACCAGAGAGAGTTTCGCCAGTAAGAGTGGCATAGGCAATATCCGTGTATTCAGTCCAAAGAACGAAGAAGCCTGAGTAATACTCCTGGACAGTCATCTGTCCTTGAGAATATTGAGCAATTTCATGTTCTAATTGGAATCGACGGGCTGAATTTTCTTGTTGATATATGCGTTTCAAATATCCCCACATAACACAAGCATTTTTATAAGGCTTAAGATGTAAGAAAAATTGAGGTTCCACTGCACCCAACATCCAGCTCATGATTTGTGCTTCTTTGGTTTCCCAAGCTTCCAAATCCTCCAATTTATCTTGTTCCGATGGTTTTTGTTTAGAACCAGAAATATGACCCCATAATTGTTTGCCTTTCAGATAAAGCTCAAATTGATAGGCCCAAGCAGAGTAATTCTTTCCGTTGAATTTGATCAACTGCATCTCATTCTTGTCCATTTTCAACCCACAGATGACAGTAAAATGCTCAAATAAAGGTAGCAGCAACTATAGAGAGAGAAATAACAGCCCAGAAGATATTTGAAAACAACCAATCACAACAGATCACAAATCTGTATAAATAGATGAACAAAACTGGGCCAGACGTCCAAGAAATTTATCAAAAACAGTAGGTGGGACCCACTGATGATTCAATCTATCAGATCAAGATGACCAAATAGGCAGTAGCAATAGTATAGCCACAAACAGTAAGAAGAATGTAACAATAGCTAACAGCAAGCAGCAACAGTAATCTGATATGAATCAGATGTGTACAGAACCCAAATAGACAACCCAGGCGAGTACCTGGTTGGTGTCTGGATGAGCACGTGGGTCCCACAGAGGGATTGAAATGCAGATCAGATGAAAGATCTGAATACCAGTTGTAAATGTCTTCCTGGAGATGAAATCTGGTGTGCAGACTCCAAGGATCCAAAAAAATGAACGGTGGAGATGAAAACTATTGTCAAAACTGGCAAAATCACGAGATTGAGCAAATGGCCTACCTTTGAATGGCAAAAAATTGTGAAAAAATCATCAAAAAAACCTCCTGCAGTGGACGACCAAGACTGTTGAGGTTCCAAGCTGTGTCTGGACGATCACAAGTGGGCCACTGTTGAACAGCTATGATCAGCGGTGGATGATCAGACTGAATAAACTCTGATATGTCTGAAACAGATCCTAGAACACTCAGATGAATTGGAAGATTGCAAAGATTCTTCTGAGATAGGCTCTGATACCATGTCAGGAATAAACAAGAAGAATAATCTTGAAGATTGAATGGAATTTCCGATGATCCCTTGAGGATTCACCATGCTATTTTATAGATCAGTAATGCCCAATTTTGGGCTACAATTACAACCAACGAATCTCCTAGTATAGTATGTATTGCTGTACAGGTTTGACTAGTGACAATCAATTAAATATTACAATCAATCAAATCTCCTATTTATGGAATGTATAGTTGTACAAGTCTAATTAATGGGCTTTTGTATATGGGTCAAACGAATGGGCCTATGTTAACATCCCTAGGCTGCTTTTCCTTTCCTTCTAGTTTTCTAAAAATCTTCATGTAGACAAGGGTACTTGGTCGCATGAGTGCTTTTGGGCCAGTTTGGTAACTTCACTATTAAAATGAAGTGAGGTGAATGGTGAAATTAAGAGACAAAAAACAGAAGAGGGGTCAAATAAAAAAAGTGATGGCCTTTTGTCATTTAGTGAAATGAGAATGTAACTTTTTAAAATAAAAAAAGATGGTTTTTTGTCATTTAGTGGCATGAAAAAGTAACTTTTTGAACTTTTTTTTAATAAAAAAGTAGAGGTTATTTTCTGATTTGACCGTTTTTTTTTATTGTCTCTTGAAATGACCATTCACGCTACTTCACTAGTGGAGAGAGAGAGAGAGAGAGAGGTCGCTTACTCCCTTTTATGGAGAAGGGCTTTTTCTTTGTTTGCAATGTGGACTCCTATCTTGTTTAGAAAGTTTCCTCTTTAAGTCTTATTTGAGTTGGGACTCCGGCTTCTAATTATGCTCCCTCTTTCTGAATCTTGTGTAATTGGCTTTCCCACATTGAATTAATTACTCTCCTGCCCTATTGGCTTAGTGTCCTTTACCAACTGGGTCACCTCATATGGCAGGGTTATTTGACATATGTTACCAATGGGATAACCAATTGGCTAGGGTAGCCAATAACGTTGCTCGCCGCCCTCTAGGGGGCTACACATGGGTCCCGCAATACTTAATTGCAAACTAGCTTATCCTAATTAATTTAATTAATCACTAATTATTCCTTAATTATGCGAGCCGAATTTCCTATATTAATTTATTTTATTATTTAATTTCAAATTATCGATAATTAATTTAAATATTATAAAAATAGGATTTCTAGGCTTGGGTCCTTACAAAATTGCCCTCATATGGGTAAGAAAATGTGCCAATGGTGCCACAGTATGTGATCTATTGATCCATCCATGGATTGGGCCTGCTGTGGAAAGGTTTTGGACACTTTTTCTGCGATCCAACACTTCTCAATCTCCTCTGCAAGCATATCAGCCCGGTCCATTGGCAATTGTTCCTCTTGAATAGTCTACCCATTTTAGAAAACAGACTCATTGCGGATTTTTTTACTAAAGAATGTGTCTTTCGACTGTGGGTTGTTTTTTGCTATGACCACCCTCTGGCTTGATAAGTATTATATACTTATATATATGTAGTTCTTTCTTTTAAAACAAAATGTCTTCATTTGTAAATAAATAAACAAACATGTGTAATAGTTATTCATTTGGGATTTTAAGTGTTGCTTCTTTTTTTTATGTTTTTATACTTTGAAAGCCTTCTAGTTCTTACCAAAAGTTGTTTCTTGTCATTTTTTTGCAAGTACTTATTGAAAAAGAAATGCTCACTTCTTCCATCCATGTAGACTAAATAAAAGCTCAGGTTGTTCGATTGTCACCTCTGTGTATTATTTTTATTTTTTCTTTTTTGCAGATGGGATAATGGCTGTGGAATGGTCTACTTCTAGTGAATGGGTTTTGATCACTGGGGGTTGTGATGGTGCGATCCGTTTTTGGGACATTCGACGTGCAGGCTGTTTCCTTGTTCTAGATCAATCTAGGTCTCAACTTGGGAGACGGCCACCTCTCCTTGAAAAAACTTCTACGAAGGTCTCTCTCTCTATAATATGTGTGTGCCTACATGTGTATGTGTGGTCCTCGGTTGGTTAAGGACATGGATGTGTGAGTTCAAATCCCCTATGCAGCGGAAAAAAAGAAAAGAAAAGGAAACAGTGCGTGCATGTACTCAAAGCATGCATGCACTTGTTAAGCAATTTCATCAAACAAGCAAAACCTATCTAGTAAGATAAGAAACTGATATTGGTTATTACTTTCCTGCATTCTTTTGGTCAGGTGCCATGCTCATGTTGACAGAAGATGTTGGCTTTGCTTCTTATAATATAAATATTTACATAATTACTCTCAGAATTTTAAAAGCCAAATAAAATATGAGGGTTTAGCTTTACTCTTTAAGTAAACCCTTGCACAGCAGAAGTTTAAAAGCCAAATAAAATATGAGGGTTTAACTTTACTCTTTAAGTAAACCCTTGCACAGTGGTATAGTCAGTCAGTCCAATTGATGCTTTGCTTTTAACTTTAAATTACCTTACTCTAAATTATTAATGTTTATATCTCCATTCTGTCTGCAATTTTGTGGTAATTTATTTTATCTTATCTTTATAATCTCAATTTTGTTTGTGAGATTTGTGAAATTCTAACTGGCCTTTTCTATTTCTTTTATCCTAATTCTGTAAACACATTGTGAAATATTGTAGTGTGAAACCATCGACATGCTAAGATCACACTGTATGTTATACTTAGGAAGGTTGTTTCATGTGTATGTCTTTAATGACATTGTTCCATTAAGCACCTCTCTCTCTCTCTCTCTCTCTCACCCAAAGATCTCAGTCAGGCTTGACATATGCCAAACCAGGATACCTCTTGAATGAGCATAACTCTTTCCAGAAATACCAAATCTTGAGTGAAGCAAATACTGTGATGCATTAATTTTCAATAGAATTTCGAGTATATTCCTTTCGTACTGTTAAGCTTTTGATTAATACATGTTAATATTAAAAAAAATTAATTTTCAATAGAAGTATTACATTAAATCAACAAAACCCAAAGCGATATCCAGTTTGCCTATTATGGCAGTACTTTGTTGCTAACTTCTTGTGTGCAACTGTGCATGACATAAGGTACATTTACCAAAATGGACATGTTTGTCAAGACATATAGTCATGTGTATGTCTTTTAATGCCATTGTTCCATTCAGCACACCCCTCTCTCTCTCTCTCTCTCTCTCTCTCTCTCTCTCTCTCTCTCTCTCTCACCCGAAGATCTTAGTCAGATACCTCTTGAATGAGCATAACTCCTTCCAGAAAGACCGAATCTTGAGAGAAGCAAATACTATGACGCGCTAATTTTCAATAGAATTATCACATTAAATCAACAAAACCTAAAGCGATATCCAGTTTACCTATTATGGCAATATGTGTATGTCTTTAATGCCATTGTTTCATTAAGCACCTCTCTCTCTCTCTCTCTCTCTCTCTCTCACACGCGCGTGCGCACACACCGAAAGATCTCAGTGAGGGCAGACATATGCCAAACCAGGATAGCTCTTGTACGAGCATTACTCCTTCCAGAAAGATGAAACCTTGAGAAAAGCAAATGCTGTAACGTGTGAATTTTCAATAGGAGTATCACACTAAATCAGCAAAACCTAAAGCGATATCCAGTTTACCTATTATGGCATTACTTTGTTGCTAACTTGAGTGCATGAAATAAAGTACATTTACTAAAATAGACATGTTTGCCAAGGCATATTTTCTGGTTCCGTGACTGCCTGTCAAAATGATACACTTATCCATTCTCTCTCTTAAACATTCTCCTACAAAGGTGGATCTTTTATAGATTCTCTTAAAATACTAAAAATCATTGGCTATTAGATAGGGGCAGAAAGTCCCCTTTTGAGATAGGGGAGTTTTTGAGAATTTCTAATATATATATATTATACCTTGTCACAATTGAATTCTATATTATGCGAAATGAGTTGGCCTTTTCATAACTTCTACATGGGCATCATTGTGTTCTCTAATATATTTTCTTCATAGCCAGGGGCCGACATCAAATTCTTTTCCAGCAGGTCAATCCTTTTCTGCGAAGTCCAAAATGCCACAAAAGAGAACAACTCATGGGAGTAGTTTGAAGCAGTCGACAATCCTTTTAAAAGGTCAGAATCAAACCAAGAGCTACATGGTGCAAAGACAACACCCTGGAATGATGTCGATTCACAACCGTGCCACAGCTCATTATGGGGCTGTGATTGGACTTAAAGTTACTTCAGATGGCATGTATCTGTTGAGTGCAGGTCAGGTTTTACATTTATATCCAATTTGTTTGTTTTTTTCCCTGAAATTATTAAATAATTACCTCAACATCAGTTTGGAGGTATTTTAATAATACCAAGTGCAGTATCCAGTCCTCCATCAATTTTTGTTAACACCTGAATTCCATATGCATATGTAGGCATCATCCAGTAGCAACATACCGAAATGGTACTCGATGATGTTCTTATATATATATATGTATTTATATATATAATGATTAATGATGATCTTATTGATGGGGCATACACACACACACACACATCTTACTTATATGCAATTATATGCATATATGGAATTATATGCATGGTTGAAAATCAAAGTCAGACCATTGTGGCCCTAAAAACTGATACATCGTGGCGATGATTTGTGATTTGTGGCCATAACAGCCTGTCATTGAGTGACTTTTCATTTGTTTCCAGAAAATTCTGAAAAATTGTCAAAAAATCTAGAATATTGGAAAATGATAGAATCCTTTTTTTATTAGGGTGCATTATAAATGTTTATTTTGGTCTGCTGTAGTCATACATTTATTGCTGTTTTATTAGAAACTATTCGTTCTAATTTAATATAATGACTGGGTCAACCAAATTTGCTAAAAGTTGTAGGAATATAACTACAAGAACCATATGATATGCAAATAAAGTAAATATCTAATAAGTTGATAACATTGTAGAATAAATGGTAGGAATTTCACTACAACAATCCATGTGCTTATGCCTTGTAGTCCATTGATTGGTTGAATCATAGATGGTAATACGACGGAGGAGTTTTGGCTATCATTTATCTCGTGGTTGAAGCTTCAACTTTCAACCTCATCTAATGGATATCGCTATAGGAATTTTATAATGATATACTACGACAGAGGAGTTTTGGTTCATCATTCATCTAGTGGGTGAAGCTTTCAACTTTCAACCATCGTCTGATGGATATTGCTATAGGATTTTCATGATGAAACATTAGTACTTTATAAACTGTAGAATAGCACTTCATTTACATATATGCAATCAAATATTTTTTAGATCCGTTTGGATGCATCCATCATGAAGCAGGGCTTTGGATGGTTGAGTTTTCGAAGTATCTGACTGATATCAATTGTTGGATAATCATGGTAGTAAATTTATCTCTTGACAAACCGTAGAATGAACGCCCCAACTTTCAAGATGGTTTGGGGTTTGTTGGAGTAACATGGATAATGCTATGACCAGTCAGAGATTGTTGGAGTCTTGTGGCATCGTGGTAGCCTATTATGAGGTTTGTGCTTTTCTTCCATTCTTTTGGGCTTTTTTGGTTTGAATGGAATAACCAGACTACATCATGATTCATGAGAGGTTGCAAATAAGGTAAGTGGAAGCCAATATCATGGGCTCTTTCTCATAATGAGTGTCAAGGAGCTAAAAAAAAAATATGGATATGTGGTGTTGTTCGGCCGATGTGTTCCCAATTCTGGTGGCAGTGAGTAGGTCAGCAGCAATGTTAAAAATGGCTTGTGCTCTTCCAATGAGATTGTGGAAATTAAATTTGATGGCAGTGATTTGAGGGAAACAAGGCCATCTGGTTATGGAAGTGATTTGAAATAGCAGTGGGGATCAAATTCTAAACTATACAGGACATTTGGAGGGTGCAGACTCTAACAGTGTTGAAGTTATGGCATTTTTTGTTGGTTGAAACTGAAGAAGATTGTTGCATTGAGATCTTTGGTGGAGGGAGACTTATTGGGCTATTTGTCTTGCATTCTCTGACAGTCCATATTCATGTCATCTTGCGGATCAGATAGAGGAAATTCATTAATTAGCATTGGACTGCATTTTCTTTTATATAGGCCGAGAGCCTAGTCATATTGCTGATAGATTAGCCAAAGACTTTTTCTTTCATATCTGTCTCTGTCATACTTCTTCTTTATTTATCTTATGTAATGTTATTGAAAAGAAACACCCAATTATTTCAAATTTCAGGCTCTGATTCAAGATTAAGGTTGTGGGATGTCGAAACCGGTTGCAACACTTTAGTCAACTTTGAAGCCTTGCGACTACAAACTAGCAAAGCAATACAGTTGGCTGTTTCTGATGACTCGTCACTTGTTTTTGTTCCATGTATAACTGCAGTAAAGGTACTTATTGCACCATTTTTTTTATTTGTTTCTCATCTTTCCTTTTTCATCATGTGTGTATGTATATGCAGATGATCAGGTGTGCATGTCTTGCATCACATGAGATATCCCATGGGGCCCACCTGGCGCCCCACATGATTAATCGAATCCTGTTACTCTAAACCACGCCCAGTGTATGTCATGGATCCCATGGGTTTTACATCGATCCGAATGGGCTGGACTGTTGGATTGAAATAAATAAATAAATAAGTGCATTAAAAAACAGTTAAACTTGAGGGCCATAGATCAAGGGGTTAGGATGATGAGATTGACTTGATATTTTATATATGGTCTTGTCCCATATCTTTCGATCCCCTGCCTCATCCATGGTTGATAGGGACCCCAGGTGGGCCCCACAGGTTGTCTTGCATCGTCTCCCATGCGAGACATCTGCACCTGAACATGCGCCTATATGCATATCCCAAGGAATTCAGTGTTGTGTTGCATTCTGTCCATGTATCTGTGTTCTTTAACATATTTTTTGCCATTTAGGTGTTTGATGTATGGTCGGGTAGGACATCCCAGATCTTTCGTGGTCACTATGAATGCGTGAACTGTTGTTGGTTTAATCCACATGATCAGGTGCGTTGCCGTCAATGCAAACTCCTCACTGTCTGGAATTTGACATGCATATTTTGAAAATCCAAAAATCCTACTTCACATGATGCCCACTCAGGTCTAATTGAGGAGTCAATTGACTCCTGAAAGGATACGACTTGATAGCAATTAATAATTTCAATTTAATAAAAAAAAATTAGTGAGAAATGTGAAAACAGAGTGAAAAGGATAGTATATTCTAGAGAAATGGGTTATTTGGTTCAACATACCACTTTTCTTTAGAGTTACTTTTATCTCTTTTCCCCTGATCTCTTATTTCCTCCAAAATCATGCATTGTTGGGATATTTTGGTAGAAACTGTACACTTTATTAATATTTATTACCTTTGTGGGTTGCAGGATTTGTTCACAGGAAGTAATGATAGGCAAATACTCATTTGGTCTCCATCTAATTCAGTTGTAGCTGAAGTGGTGCTCTCTCTCTCTCTCTCACACACACACACACAGGGCTATGAGTGTCAGAAAATAAGTGGATAAAAAATTGGCCAAATCTAAAAATGATCTGATTCGAGATCTGTTTATTATCCTCAAACTCAAGATTTAATTCAACCGAAGAAAATCCCTCAAGCGCAGCCTGTACGTCAGTTTCAAAAGAGATTGATTATAAACACAAGAATCTAGCAGGTCTGTGTATAGGGCTGCTGGTGCAGGACAGAACCTCGGTCCCCATGGGTTTACCGACTAGCCTTTGGGCCCAGTCCAGCCTAGCCATTTATGTATGGTTTTGTTTATTTCAATAATTGAGTTGTTAGTAGGGTCTACAACATGTCTTTATTTTATTAATTGAGTTATGCAAGTAGGGTCCATAGGTTTAATTTATGTGTTTAATCTTGGCCATCAATATGTTTAGATAGTCCATATTGGTTTTAGAGTTAAGTCTTTTTTCTATATAAGGATGTAAAGCCTTTTGGCTTAGTAATGGTTGATGATAATGAAAATTGAAGCTTTTGGGATCTTCCCCAAGTTTTCTTCGAGCTCTCTTTTGCCTCCTGGATTAGAGTTTGGCATGAGGCCAATGTTCAGGTAATCCCTGATTTTACTAACCCATCTCATCTTCTATCCTGCCTGTCCTGCATCTCCCTTCCATTCCTCATTAGCTGCTGTTGTTCGTGTGCTTAATTTGAAGTCCATGGACTGTGTAATAGTTCCATTACATTGATGATATTGCGCCGATTAAGATACTGCACTTTATGTACTTGTGCAGCAACAAAACCAGTCCCCACAGGATGAATTCGAATCAGCAAATGCTCCTCAATTTGAAGGATAGACAGAAGCTACAGTAATGGCAGTTGAAAGATTTAAGAAACAAACAACAATACGTAGAATAGAAGAAAAGGAAGCACAGGTCTCGTGTGTATCTGTGACCATAGATGGAGAAGATACAGGGTCTCACAACCAACATTCATATAAGTGGAAACAGAAGTCCCCCATAGGGAAGAATACCAGACTGTTTGCATGCATTCCATAAAACTTCAAAACTGTCCTGTCAGATTGGCCTTATTTTCATTTTTAATATGCTTCGAAGTGAGAAACCCAATTTACATTCCTAGCCAATAAATGTAATCCTAACCCTTAATCAAAACACCTACTAAACTAAGAACCCTAATTAACTCTAAAGTAGAAGTCCTAATAAATATATAGAGTAACTAAAGCACTAAATAAAGAAGAGAATAAATGAACATAAAAAAAATCTCAACTAAAGAGGCTTGTGCTAGTTGAATTTGCACTAAATTATTAGTGGTTTCCAAGATTGGGCACTTCAATGGGCACCATGTGAACCCCTCATCGTTTGTATGCATAAGGTGGCATCAGATATTCATAAAACCTGGCGAACTAAATTGTGCCTACCTTGTAAAAATGCAGAATTTAACCTACCCCATATTAATGGGATAAAAGATACGTCTATGTGGCTCATTAGATGAATGGACCTTCTTGATAGTTGGGCCCATAGTTTTTAAAATCGGAATCGTATCGCAAATCATTCATACACATGAATTGAATCGAATCGAGAATCGTATCGTGAATCGTAGGATTTTTTATTTTTCTAATAAAAATGAAAAATAATTAAAAATTAAAAGAAAAGGAAAACGGTAATTATTCTTAACCATCCATTTTTCCATTTATAGTAGTATAAATATAATAACAAGTCTATCATACAATCATATCAAGAACATCATGACATATATATATATATATATGAAATAAATGATGTGTAAATAGTTAAATAAGTTTAAAATATCAATATATATTTTTTACTATCTTTAAATCAAAATATAAAAATAAAATAAAATCCAAACTGTCAATCTTACACGGTAGGATATCTTTTGAAGTTAAGAAAGTGTTCATGAAGAAAACAAAACCAAAATAGATTAAAAACAGAAGAAGATATAAACAAGCACCTTACGTATAGCCGAATGCTTTAGTTAAATGCTTGTTCTTTATTGATCTTTAAAACCTTATCAAAGCCGTAAAAAATTCTTACGAGGTTTCGTTAAGTACTAAATAACCTTTTAAAAATACAAGTGATAAAAGAAAGAGAGAATAAAGAAAGAAAAAAGGTAAAAGATCATTAATATTAGCTTATTGGCTATAACCATTCTCGCTTAGTCGAATCGCTTGAATCGTAAGATTCAATGAAACGAGTATCGAATCATAGGATTCACACCTAAATCCTAAGATTCATTTGTAAATGAGATTCATTACATAGATACGAATCGTTTTCCTTAAGATTCGGAACACGAATCGTAGAATTCTGATAACTATGGTTGGGCCTACTAGTTTGACATCTTACATGGCCTAAATGTTGTACATGTCTTCCACGCTTACACGTGACCCACACTTGAAGACCTATACTGGTCCAGCATCTCTTCACTGAACTACAATGCTAACATTTTCCTTAGCTGTTCATGGTTGTGTTTCTACATGTGGCATTCACCACCCGATCATGATATGATGATGGGGATGTCTGCCCCTGTATAATATGCTCTGCCATTTCATTCCAAATTCTTTCTCAGTGTTCCACAAGCTACTTTTGGTAAACCAGCCATATTGATCGTTCTATTGCCAAGTAGGAAATAACAAACGCTGCCAAAACTGAGTAGTTTCGCATCGCTTTTTACTGTGTGCCACTTATACCTTTGCCACATGATGACAAGGATGGTCATACAAACAATCTGTCTGGTGACCCCTTATTTAGCTTCAAGGCTCTTATCGTGCAATCTTGACAATTTACTTGACTACGTGCTCTATTGATACAGAGACAACATGTAGTGAGGGTGATACTTTTGCATTGAAATGGTGGGATTGACCATTTAGTGATGTGGACTGTCAGAAAGTCTCCACATTGGCCATCTGCAGTGGCACCTGCTGCATGGGCAGTTCTGATCCATGAAAACATATTCACATGGAGGTCAGGTGAAATTTCCTACGTTGGTTTTGCTTCATGAAATGGACACAGCAGTGCCGATCAGTGCGTTAATTATTCATCCTCTAATAGGGGAGTAGTCTTCGTTTCAGTTTGTGGGGACACTTGTACTGTCTTTCACTTACGTAAATTGATACATAATGTAATTCACAAAAGGGGACAAAAGAGAGAACAGAATTGAATGCAACATTTTATAGTCACTCAAGCATGCACCCCAAGCATCTACAGGTTGCATTCCTTAATCTTATCACTGTGCCAATCATGCAGGAGGGTGATGGTGATGAAGGGATGAATGATGACTGTGACAGCTGGAGCGACTGAACAGGGGCTTCGCCTTCCTGATGTAATGTAAAATTTTGATTGTTTTTCTGTTTTACATGTATAGCTAGGAGTGCTGTTGTGCTTGACCATGTAGATGTGTTTTCCTGCTGTTAGCTCTCCAACTTAGTCTTTTGGAAATTGATTTTCATGTTTCTTTTGTGAGAATGATGTTTATTTTTATTTTTTTTTTATTGAAATTGCAAAAATTTGTAGACTTACCGCACAACCCACTATAGTGGACATGCAACTAACAATCGACATTGTCGCAAGGAATTAAATGGTGATGATAGTTTCACACAGTGAAGATTTTATTCTTACAATAGTATTGAAATATGGGAGATGCTCCTATGAGAGATGCTCTCACCTTACCATGAGAGATAAGGTGGGGGCCCTCACACTCATATCCAATGCCAACAACTAAATTGTAAGGGTCCCAACTTATCTCTCATAGTAAGGTGAGAGATGTTCTCATATGAGCATCTCCCTTGAAATATTGCAGTATTTTCACTGTTTGGTAATTTCTGAAGAATGCAAACAATCCAACTCAGCTGTTTTGACTGTTGGTATGATTGTTTGAAATGTATCGCTGACTTGAATCTGCTATGGGAGCAGCTATACTAACTTGAAGCACGTTCATTAAAATCCAGATCTTCTCTAGCAGCAGCTTTACCATAAACCAACTGAACTCCCAAGAAACCTTCCTAGGAATCAATTAAGCTCCTCAAGTTCTTGTAGTTTTTGGCTCAAAAATCTGAACGCAACTCAAGTACAGGGAGGAATACCCAGATAACCCGAGTTTCTGAAATCCTATTTCTACTTTCCCTCGAATTCTTAGATCATCATAATCATCTTCACGTTGAAAACTTGGGTTTCCGGAGGTAGGCCTAGTGTGAGAGATGAAAGAAACAATCTCGCCAATCTGCTGGGCCTGGGATTGAAATTTCTAACTGGGGTTGACTTGATGTGGTCAGGTTGGGGCATCTAATTGAAATTGAGGTAAAGTAGAGTTGGAAAAGGTGTGGGTTTAGGTAAACCTGACCTGCCCCTTGAAGATATGCAACTGATGGTTATTCTTAGTTTTAAAAAAGTTGAAATTATTATCACCCATGAAATGAGCCTTGGAGGAGGTAATCAACTCCCAACCCTTCTCTTGCTTTGGTCAAATGCTCAATACCAGCTGAGTTTACAAGGGTTTTGCATATAATACTTTAGTAGTAAGTGCCTAAATTAATTATAAATGGGGCAGGGCAAGACGGCCCTAACCTGAAAACCGTCTCTGAACTTGAAACAGGTTTATAAGTTTATAAATTCATACCTGCCTTAACGTGAAAAGCCACTACCAAATCTGCCCCTAATAGGAGTGGGTTAGAAAAGGCACCCATTTAATGCATTATCATCCCTAAGTGTAAGTCCCGGGGCCTGTCCTTCCGAACTACTACTTCGGGTTTGGGCCTTGGTATGCCTTTCAGTGCAGACTTCACCCAAAGACAACATATGAAAATTCCAAATTCTGGTGCTTACCGTATGACATTGGAAAGAAGCATGAGGAACCCTGAATGATAGATGAGATTTTTAGCAAAAAGAAATATGGGGTAGTAAAAAGTTTAATCCCTCCAAGGCTAAACTCGACTAGATTTTATGGAAAAAATGAAAATGATGGACTTGGAATCTATTGGTCTAATCTTTATGCAATCAGACAAAAGAAGAGGATTTGCTCAAGGAAAGACTAGACAAAGCCATTGGAAACGTTCTATGGCGCATGTTGTTTCAAGAAGTGGTATTCTCTGTATAAACAGTGGGAGGGTATGATCAATCACTGTTTGCTTTTAAATGGAACAACTACAGACCAAAGTTGTGATCAAGTTATCATTAACTGGGAACAAAAAGATAAAAAGTTACTAAATAGACCTAACTAGATAGAATAAGAACAACTTTGGTAAGGTGGGACAATATTAAGAGGATTAGAAATGAGATTGAGATTATTATGCTGCAGGAAACCAATGAAATCAGCATAGAAAAGGAGCTTCTTCTAAACAAGAAACTTGAGGAGTATCTAAAGAGAGAGGAAGATATGTGGAGACAAAAATCTAGAGAACTATGGCTTAGGGAGGGTGATAAAAATACAATTTTTTTTTTTCATTCAAGTACTATTACTAGGAGAAAATCAAATAGAATTGAGAAAATTAAGAAGGAAGATGGAAGGTGGATTGATGAGAAGACTTGAATAGGAGAGACTTAGTGTAATTCAATCTATAAAATCATGGCCACATCTGGTAATAGGAAACTTGACGAGATTAAGAACTTGATAACCCCCGGTTATAACCACAGAAGAGAACCAAACCCTTGCCTCTGTGCCATCAAATTCTGATGTTAAGGAGCCAATATTCCAACTTGGCCCTCTTAAATCTCTTGGACCCCATGGTTTCCCAGACAAATTGTATCAATACATGTGGGAATCTATTGGATCTGTTATTGTCTCACTTGTCCAATATTTCTTTTACAACTTACAAGTAGGCATTCCCTTTAAAAAAAAAAAACAAATTAAACCTTTGTGGTATATATCCCCAAAAGAGCAACCCCCAAAGTGTTGGTGATTTCAGGCCTTTCAGTCTATGCAATGCCATTTACGAGATTATTGCTAAAGTTATTGCTAACAAACCCCAAAAAGTGACGGGGAAGGCAGTGGGCCTGTTCCAAAGCGGCTGTGTTTTTTTTTTTTTTGGTAGCCCAGGTTTTTTGGCCGGGAACCTTTTTTTTTTGTTTTTTAAATTATATAGAGCCTGGTATACCTGGAAAGGAAGACCACTGAAGTGGGAAGAAAGCCCGGCACACCAGGAAAAGAAGCCCACCGAGGTAAGAAGAAAGCCCACATATAGACATGCATGAATATATAAGGAGGAGGTGAGGGTTGAACCCTTGACCTCTCCAATAAGAACCCAACTCCTTACCAGTAGGGTAAGGAGCGGTTCTTCCAAAGCGGCTGTGTTAAAGGGAGATCTATCACAAATAATTATATTATTGCCCATTAAATTCTCCACTCTTTTAAGTAGAAAAAAAGGACCAAAATTATGGGACTAAAACTTGACATGGCTAAAGCTTATGATGGATTGGAGTAGGATTTCCACGAAGCAGTCCTTGAACCTTTGATTTCCACGAAGATTTGGTTCAAATAATTAGGAAATGCGTTTCTTCAATATCGTCCTCAAAATTACTGAACGGATCCCCTTTCGGAAATGTGCCTCCAAGTAGAGGTCTTAGGCAAGGGGATCCGTTATCTCTGTACCTTTTTATTTTAGGCGTATAGATGTTATCTCGAATGCTAATTAAGGCAAAAAGGGAGTGTTTTATCCAAAAAGCCAAGCTTGCCAAGGAAGCTCCTACTAGTTCTTCTTTATTTTTTGTCGATCATAGTCTACTTTTTTATAGAGTGAGAAGTTGTGAGGTTAGAGAAACTAAAGAGATCCTTGAAATTTATTGTCAAATGTCCAGGCAACTAGTTAACCTCACCAAATCGGCAGCTTATTTCAGCAAAGGGGCGAGTCAACATAGAAGTACAAACTTAACTAAACTATTGGGTATTAGATTGATGAATGAAAATAAAAGATATCCTGGGAATCCAATTATTACGAGTAGAAAATAGTCTAAATATATTGAGTTGCTCATCTCAAAAGTTAAAATGCAGGATCATGTTCTTCCAAGGATCTATGTTATCCCTTGTTGGGAGGAATACTTTAATTAAATCTGTAGCCTCTGCCCTTCTAGTTACCAATTAAAATAACTGAGGCTATTGATAAAATGATGAGACAATTTTGGTGGGGTGGTTCTTTCGGAAAAAAAAAAAAAAAAGATTGCATTCTATCAATGGATTGATATTTGTAGACCAATCGAAGATGGGGGTCTTGGCCTTCGGGATTCTAGGCATAATAATCTGACCCTGTTAGCTTAAAACTTCATGGCGATACCTAACTAATGGGGATATGCTATGTTCAAGAATCCTCAAATGCAAATATTGTCCTAACAAGATTTTGTGGGAAGCCAGATTTAGGAAAAGGAGTTCATGGCTCTGAAAGGACTTTGTAGAGGCCCACCGATTTCATTAATAAGAATTCTTGGCAATGGGAAGAAAATCCCGATTTGGAGTGATAACTGGATTTAACCTCTCTCAACTATGTGTAATCCAGGCCTCAAGGTCAGCTGACCAAGATAAAAATTGGACGGAAGGAATGGTTTTTAATAACGATACTGATCCAATAATATCCTTAAGACATACAAACCTACTAATAATAGGGAGGTTAGGAGAGTCTGGATATTTAATAAAAATGGGCAGGTTTCAATTAAATTTGCTTATGAGGTCCTCACACAGAACAGGAGTTCTGATGCCCTTCCTCTGTTCAAATGGAGGGATCTTTAGAAAATCTTCCTCCCCCAAAGAGTTGTGCTTTTTTTGGATGGAAATGCTTCAAAAATGCCATTTAGGTGGGTAAAGTTTTTTTTTTTTTTTGCCAAATCTATTACTAGTGATGCCCTCTGCCCTATCTGTAGTAATGAAGAGGAGACAATTATGCATGCTCTTTTTCAATGTGATCATGTTAAAGCAGTTTGGTTTGGTTCAAAGTTAGGGGTGCTTGTACACTCATTTACATCACCCAAGGTCTTAGAATGGTGGAAAACCATTTTTGGGGCATGCAATTCGCATCCTCATTCTCACAAATGCTATATGGAGGTCTATATTTTGGCTCTTTGGTGGGCAATACGGAAAACTAGAAATAAGTTTATTTTAAAACGTATTTGTTGCCACCCCTTTTCTATTCTAAAGCAGGCCAAGTCCATTATTGATGGTATAAATCTTCTCTCTTTAAACTACCCTATACATACCCTGAGCCCATTCCGGGGTTTGCCTATTGGCAACAGTGGATAATATGGCATTTCTATTTTGTGATGCAATGTTTAGAATGGCTTTGCAATTTAGAATGTCTTTGTTGTTTGCAAGGTCTATTGGTGGACCATGCATCTCTTTCTCTAAAGAAGCAAAGGCAATAGCTATTATTTCTGTCTTAAAAGGTTGTTAGGAGCTGTGGCTGGGCCAAATTACAAGTTTTGTGTGATTCCCTTAAAGTGGTGCAAGCTTTGAAAGGAGAGCATTGTTGGGCTACAGATTACATCTTGCTAGGTATTTTTTAATGTGGGGGTTCTTTTGAGTTTGTAGACTTTTCTCATATTTCCCGGAAGTGTAACATGGTTCCTAATGCTTTTGCTAAGAGTCATGTTTTGATTCCCTTGAAGTGGTGTTAGATACTTTTCCCTTATTTTGGCTGTCAGGGATCATTGTTTTTGTCTCTATGTTTCGTTTCCTTTTGGGTTTAATGAATTTCTTTTACCCAAAAAAACATATTTCATCCCTATGAAGCAGAAGATCAGGTGGGTCCGGGTTTACATATGTTAATGAAAACAAACAGGGCCTCTTAGCAATTTGTGACAAACATTCAAAAAATCCGAACATATCTAATTTTCTGCCAAACCATTCAAGATTCTCATGTTAATGATAACTATTAAGACGCTTAGCTTCATATCTTAAATACTCATGGATCTAGAGAAATTTGTGAAAGAATCCATACATAAAATCGTTGGATGTACTTGAAATGGTGATTTTGACAAACATGGTTATGTGTTTGCATACGTAACATTGGAATATGTAAAACCCATTTTCTTATTCCCTGTGTGAAAGGTGAATGACCGTCACGTGATAATTTGGAGTTAAATCAAGTCCAGCCTCGAACTATAAACAAGTTCTTGGGCACACTTCAACCACCCCACACATAGGGAAATGGAATATCAAAGACCGAATATGGACAAAAACTTAATTTTCATCATCATCATCATCAAAGTCTTGTCTTAGCTATGTTGGGATATGCTACGTTGGGGTCTGCTACATGAATTCTATGTTGTGGTTAACCATATGAATTATGTTTGGTGGTTTGAGTATATCCTGGGCCAGATCCTCAGAGATGTTGCATTTTTTCAAATCTATCCTAGTCTAAAACTTAATTTTTTATTCAATGATAATGACAATTAGGTACTAAAAATCCAAGTTAAAAGGTTAAAGCAATGGCTCTAAAACAATATTATAGAGGCTCCTTTAGAGATAGGTAGGTCATGGAATCTAGGTGATGTTGAATTTATATTTAATCTATGGTATGCCCTTTCTATCATACATGCATCTACAGTGAGACCCAAGTCAATTGTTAAGAGGGGAAAAAAAGGAAAGAAAAAAAAAAAAAAGAGATGGTTGGTCGAAATGTAGCATTTTTTTTAAATGCCCAACAAGAGAATCAACGGTTCATCAGCAGATTCTTATAAAACCTTGATTCTCTTGTAGGGCATTTCAAGGGTTTATCAGCATCCTTCTACCAAAACCAAAAAAAAGTTTTTTTATCAACGCCGTATCCCTGAAAAGCAATCTCTTCACTTAATTAGCATTGAAAAATCCCGGCATTATCAGCATATCCTTCTTTTTTTTCAGCATACCCTCTTGTGCTTGGCAATGGCAAGATTTTGGAAAGCCTTGTGAAGTTCTTAGGGATCTAGTGCCTGATCTAAGCTATAAAATGGAATCAAAATATAAACATTGCCTATACTAATGTGTTTTCAGATGAGTCCAGATCCTCAGTCTTTACCTCTAGATTTCATGAACCTATAGTGGGGTCTACCCTTTGAAAATCCAAGCTACTCAAAATGAATGCCCTCACTGTATATTAGATGTTCTCAGAGTTTACTCCAATAAGAGTTGGCCCCACTATAATTTTAACTACATGAAGAATAATGTGATTAAGAAATATGATTAATATTGCATAAGTTGTGTCAATCATGTTATTCATCACTTGATCATTCTCACGGCGGGACCAACTCCTATTAAATATATAAAATTCCGAGACATCCATAGACATTGAGTACATTTATTAATTTTGAGCATCTCATATTTTCAATGGGTGGGTCCCACTATAAAGTTTCACTACTTAGGAATTTTCTCAAAGACTCGGTGGATCCAGACTTGTTTTTAGATGCAAATAAAAGCTTGTCAAAATAGATAGTGCCAGTGAGATACTAGTGAAGTAAAATGGGGGGGGTGGGGGAGATTATTGAGGCAGTTAATATTTTAATGGGGCATTCGACTACAAGTCCCTGAATATATCACTTTATTGCCTTAGGTCCACAATCTTTTTCCATAATGTAATAGGTCTTTTTTTTAAATTTGAAGACCTAAAATGTCTCATTTACCCTTTCTTCAAAATCATATCCCACTATTAGTTGAATATGCCATTAATAATGGTCAACTACCATTTAATTGGCCAAATAAATTTCAAAAGATCAAAATAAATTCCAAAAGATTTAAATAAATTTCAAAAGGTCCAAATAAATTTCAAAAAATGTAAATAAATTTCAAAAGACAAAAATAAATTTCAAAATAAGTAAATAAAATAAAAAAATGCAAATAAATTTGAAAAATACAAATAAATTCGAACGAATGCAAATAAATTTCAAAAAATACAATAATTTTAAAAAATGCAATAAATTTCAAAAGAACGTGGAGAAATTTAAAAAGAAGCAAAGAAATTTCAAAAGATCCAAATAAATTTCAAAAAATATAAACAAATTTCAAAAGATGAAAATCAATTTAAAAAGATGCAAATAAATTTCAAAAGATCCAAATGAATTCCAAAAAATATATATAAATTTCAAAAGATGAAAATCAATTTCAAAAGATCCAAATAAATTTCAAAAAATGTAAATAAACTTCAACAGACGCAATTAAATCTCAAAAGACGTAAATAAAATTAAAAAACGCAAATAAATTTAAAAAAACGCAAATACATTTGCCAAAACTAAGATAAACCAATTTTCCAGATTTCATAAAAATTTGCCAAAAACTCAAGTATTTTTGCCAAAACTCAGTGAAATTTATTTCAAAAAATGCAAATAAATCTTGAAAGAACAGCTTAAGTTAAGTTTAGTTCAAAAACTTAGTTAAAATTTGCCAAATGGAGATAAATTTGGCATAAACTCAATTATATTTTTCAAAAATTCAAATAAATTTGTCAAAAAACTCAGATAGATTTATCCAGAACTCAGATAAATTTGTTCTAGAACTCCTATAAATTAGCCAAAAGCTCAGATAGATTTGTTCATTACTCAAAGAAATTTGTTTCAAAACTCAAATAAATTTGCGTAAAACTCAAATAAATCTGACAAAAAATGAAAAACTCAGATAAATCTGACAAAAACTCATATAAATGTGTTAAAACTCAAATAAACTTGACAAAAACTTATATAGATTTCACAAAAACTCAGATAAATTTCATAAAAACTCATAGATTTGTCAAAAACGATATAACAGCCCTGCTGCCTTCCTTCTCTGGCTATGGCGCAGCACCGTCAACTACGTTCAGATCTGAGATCGCACTCCAAATTGTCAAGATATTGCGAAAACAAACTTCAGCCGTTGATCCGGTCAAACTGATTTTGACTGTAGTATTTGCTGACGTCACTTATTTGCTTTCTGCTAACCTCAGTAGCTGTACCGGCGCCTTTCCCTGATTTGCTTCTGGCTTCTGCACAACTTGTCAGGTCTGACCTGGAGTGAACCCGACCCAATACTGAACCCAAAACAAAAAAAGAAGATGGGTTCTTCTTCTTCGTTCTGTTTCTGCAACCGGACATAAAGACCAGGGAGTGGTCTTCTTCATCCTCGACCATGGGACTATAGCGGCAGCGGTTAGTTCCTTCTCCGGCGAACGCCCTCTTCTCCAGCAACGATGGGCGAACCAGAAAATCAGATCAAACTCTCTCCGGAACCAAACAGTCCACGTCGAACTTGTAGGGTTCTGCGGCGGCAACGTTCCGCAGCGAATCCCGTGTCTGCAAGAGACTGTCCTCTCTCTTCCTCTCCTGCGACGGAATCGAAGCAGCGATTGACCCAAAACAAAAAAGAAGATGGGTTCTTCTTCTTCATTCTGTTTCTGTAACCGGACACAAAGACCAAGGGGCGGTCTTCATCTTCCTCGACCACGGGACTGTAGCGGCGGCGATTAGTTCCTTCTCCGGCGAACACCCTCTTCTCTGGCAGCGGTGGGCAAACCAAAAAATCAGAGAAAACTCTCTCCAGAACCAAATAGTCCACGTCGGACTTACAGGGTTCTGCGGCAACAACGTTAAGCGGCGAATCCCGTGTCTGCAAGAGACTGACCTCTCTTTTCTTCTTCGGTGATGGAATCAAAGCAGCGATTCTTGCCGGACTACTATGATCAGGCCATCAGATGCAAAACAGAAGAACACTATAACACTATCTTTTTCGGTTCGAATTGCACAGAGGTCTGTGCGTCTTCTCCGATCATTTTTCGGTTCGAATTGCATAGAGGTCTGTGTGTCTTCTCCGATCATGCAGTCGTGGCCCACTCTAACTTTCAATTCGGAACTGAGAAACCGGATCTTTTGAGACTTGCACCGGAAGAAAAAGGGATAAACGGATTTGAAATTTGAAATTTCAAAATTTTATGCTTAAAATGGTTGAAAGGGTAAATCAGTTATGAAAATTATATCTAGGGGCCTCTCGCTGAAATATGTTCAGCTATATAGACTACAGGCTTTAGAGAAAAGGTTGATGGACTAAAAGCATTACAAGACCTCTATGAGGGACCTTTCGCTAATTTACTATATTTTAATTGTTTTGGTGCATTTACCATTATTGGCTTTGTTACTATCATTGTAGCCAAGTTATACCCATGTGTTACCCGGAGGATATTATAAAAGAAATTTCATCCCTGTTTGTATATAACCCAATATAGGTGTGTAGTGAATAACATCTTCACCCTCTAGAGAATCTCCAAATGTTCTGTCCGGCTCAATCGCTCCCCTCATGGATTTTTCAGCCCCTCTAACGGTTTAAAGCAAGGTAATCCCTTATCCCCTTACATGTTCATCATCATAGAAGAAATCATCAGCCTTCATATCCTTAGCCTCCAATCCCAAGGGATCCTCTCCCCCCTCTATACTGTTCCCTTTACCCCCTGCCACCTGCCACCTGCTTTATGCTGATGATATCATCATCCTTATAAAAGGATATTGCTCTGGTGTGCTAGCTCTGCAAGATGTGCTTGAATTATGTCAATCCTCATCTGGCTAGCATTTCAACCTCCATAAGAGTCAGCTTCTTATTGGCAAATGTGGTCTTAGAAGAAAGTCAAGGATTTGCTCCATTCTTGGAATGCAAGAGAGCCCGGTTCAACTCAAATACTTGGGTTTCCCAATTGTCTTTGGCACTCTAAAGCCAGCTCACTTCCTTCCTCTTCTAGACTCCATCAATGCTCGGTTGTCTGCTTGGAAAGCCAAATCTCTATCCTTCGCAAGCGGCCTCATCCTCATTAAACATGTGCTGTCTTGCATTCCCATACACACGGCTACCATTCCACCACTTCCAGACTCCATTTGCAAAGCCATTAAGAGACTGATGAGACAATTTCTATGGTCGGGCGACTCGTCTTCATCAAAGATCAACTATGTGAATGGGCTCAAGTAACTCTCCCAAAAGAAGAAGGTGGTTTGGGCATTAGAAGACTCAAAGAAGTAAATGAAGCTTCTCTCATCAAGCTTGGCTGGCAAGCTTCAACTTTGATTTCCCTCTGGTCCAGCTAGTTCAAGAATCGGTACTTCAAACCCCACAAACACTATCTATGGCTAGTGTATTTGGAAGAGAATCCGTCGTTTAGCTCATCACCATCACCAGGGTAGTGTCTGGTCCTTTGGGAATGGCCAAGACATCAACGTCTGGCATGATACTTGGAGGGGAGACAGACCTTTCTCTACTGAAGTTCAGCACCTGCACTTTCCCCTGGACCAATGCTTAGCTTCCCTTTTCCACCGACGCTCTTGGCACGTCCCTTCCCACCTGCTAGAGGCAATTCAGAACCAGCTCATCCTCGCCGCCTCCAATCTCTTTCCTTGTCTATTTAGCTGGAAAGGGGCTCCAGACGGCCAGCTCTCTTTGAAGTTAGCTTGGAACACCATTAGATCCAGGGGTCCTAAACTCCAATGGCCCAGCCTGATCTGGAATGTTATCTCCCTCAACAAATTAAGCTGCTTTGGGTGGCGCCCCATGCTCAACAGAACCCCAACTGAATATCGTCTTCAGCGTCCTGGTTTTTCCATAGCTTCTAGATGCAATATTTGCTGCAATGATGAAGATTCTACTAGCCATATCTTCTTTTGTGCTCAAGCCTGATCCTTATGGCATTGGCTTCTTCAAGCTGCATGCGCTCGGCGTCCTGTCACCTGTTTTGCTTCTTCTCTTTGGTATTTTCTTTCTATAGCTAATGACACAGCTGGTAAAAAATACATGGCGGCGGTTTTTATCAATGTTATCTATGCTCTGTGGAAGGCAAGGAATTCAGCCATTTTTTATGCGCATCTTGTCCCGCTCAATCAGATCCTATCTCAATTGCAAGACAGTCTCTGCTTTTCCCTGGAGAAGATCTCCAAGACCTTTTGCAATCATCAGCTCAGGTCAATATTCAATTTTTTGAGAATCACTAAAGCTTCATCTCACAATGAGCTTTAGTTATACATTGGCTCCTCTTTTGTTTCAGGTACCTTAGTTTCTTCATGGGGGCTCCCCTGAGCCTATGTATTCTTTTTATTTTCTATCCTCTTCAATACAATTACCCTTTTAAGCGCAAAAAAAAAAAAAGACAGGCCTCTTGGTAAGGGCATCTCATTCTCACCTAAGTGTCATGATCAACCCTTGGTGCTGTCAAAGAGGACTTATGTGGGAGCATACTGTGATGGCAAAATGCAGTAGTAGTAGGCTAGGATAGTAAACAGGAAACGCTAATGCGGAGCACCATAGGGATGAGCCCCGGAATTTATAGATTAGGCTAGTTTAGGATTGTGATAATTTACAATTCCTCCCATGTAATAAAAAAGAGAAGGAAAAAAAAAAAAAAAAAAACAAGGGGGAGTCACGTGACAAGTCCCTGAACATTTCACTTGATGGCCTTAGATCCACATTTTTTTTTCATAATGTGGTAGGTCTTTTTTTCCAAATTTGAAGACCTAAAACGTCCAATTTACCCTTTCTTATTTATAGATAAATCATATCCCATGATTAGTGGGATATGCCATTAATAATGGTTAACTACCATTTAACTGGCCACGATTAATGAAAATCCCATTAATGAGATTTTCAAATGAATTTTAAAAAAATATAAATAAATTTCAAAAGAATGCTTATAAATTTCAAAAGACGCAAATAAATTTCAAAAGAACGCAGAAAATTTAAAAATATGCAAATAAATTTCAAAAGATCCAAATGAATTTTAAAAAAAAGTAAACAAATTTCAGAAAACACAAATAAATTTCAAAAGACGTAAATAAAATTCAAAAATACAAATGAATTCCAAAAAACGAAAATACATTTGCCAAAACTAAGATAAACCAATTTTCCAAATTTCAGAGAATTTTCCAAAAACTCAAGTATTTTTTCCAAAACTCAGTTAAATTTATTTCGAAAAACGCAAATAAATTTGAAAATACGCAAATAAATTTCAAAAGACACACAAATAAAATTCAAAAATACAAATAGATTTCAAAAAATGCAAATAAAGTTTCTAAGAAATTCAAATAAAATCTTTTTAAAAACTTAGATAAATTTTCCAAAAGAACATAAATTTTAAAAGAACGCAAATAAATTTAAAAGGAAGCAAATAAAATTTAAAAGATCCAAATAAATTTCAAAGAATATAAAAAAATTTCAAAAGGCTCAACTAAATTTGAAAGACGCAAATAAACTTAAAAAAACGAAAATACATTTGCCAAAATTAAGATAAACCTATAACGAAATAAATGAGGTTCATCAAAATCCAAGATCTAATAAATTTTAAAATTCCAGTAATCTTCAAATTAGCGAGCTTTCAATTTCCGAATCTCTAACTAATCGACTAAATGTAGTTCTTTGACCAACGCATTTACGAAAGAACTTCATTAGTTCCCAAAATTTGAAGATAGTTCTAATGAATTCCCATTGAACCTCTCTCTTGCAAGTACAATATACCAACTGTAATCAATCAAATATTGCAAAGCCTAGGTATTTGGATCACTGCATCCCAATTTATGATGTGGTAGGATGAGATACTTTATATTTATGGATTGTTCGCTTGGGGTCCTAATATACTCCAAGGATCCCAAGTGAAGAGGGGAAAATGACTAGGTTTACATCGACTCAATGGACCCGTCAATAAAATTTCAGCTCAGGTTTGGGTCAATCGATTTTATACCTTAGCATATAAGTAAAAAAAATAATAATAACATAAAGGTATATGGGCTCAATTTGGGCCCAATACAGGTCCTTTATTATGGTCTGAGTTTGTGCAGGCCTTCTATCAAAATTTGGAAAGATCCTATACTATGGTCCCTATTGGTAATTTGAGTTTGGGTCTCGTTCCAATACGGCCCACCAAATCCAGTGGCCGGAGTTTTTTTTTCCTTAATTGAAAATTCAAACCGCTCAAAATGAAGGTCCTCCTCGTCAATCGGCTAACCCCAAGTTTTACGCCAATAGGAGTTTGTACCATTGTAAGATTGAAGATGTGGCATTCCTGATCATATATGCTCAATCTTATACTGGGAGCAATTCCTACTTGATTAAAATTTGAAAAATCTTTACTTACGGGAGGAAAATTTATTTTGAGCAGTTTGGATATTCAATTGGTGGGTCTTAGTGTGATGCTCCATACCTCTCATAGGAAGCATGAGTGAGACAATCAAAGGATCTTAACTCTTAACTCCACATTAAAATAATATTCCCTTGACCTTCCATTCCTACCACAGTCATTGTAGTCCTTCAAACAATCACATGTAACCAATCAACAGATTTTCATTATCGACAGCGGGTGGATTGATTTACATGTGATCAGTTCAGCCTTGGTCTTACTTTGATTAAGAGTGAGATACAACTCTCAATGGTAAAATAAGGAGAAAACAATGATGTCGAGAGCTTGGCTTCATCATGATGAGCTCCATCATTTTCATATTTCAACTGCCCTTAAAAAGTTTAAGTAATTATGTCATAAAACATGTTAGTGTAATTTCAAAATATAGGGTTTTTCTTCAGATGCTATTAAAAAAAAAAAAAAAACATGCAAGTCTTTCTTGAATTTAATGTTTATAATAATAATCTGATAAATATAAAAATATTATTAGCCAACAAGCTCTTGTCCCATATAAGAAAATCCTGGCTCACTGACCGAATCTCACTCAATTTGCATACCTTTTGTGTGTGCGCACGATCCCTTTTTGGCTTTTTTGTGTCTCGTCTGGCTCAGGCATTGGCTTTATTTGTCCCTTGTAATGTCTGATCGATGCTTCGTCTGTTTTGATTGCTTATTGGCTTTGATAATTACTATGCATTGGCCACTCCTTCTACTTTATAAAGAGCTTTTTTCAACAGATGAATTGTCACACTTGGGTGGGAACAGCAGAGGCACCTTTTCTCGTGCATTCGTTTTTAGAAAAGGACTTCATAGAGTATGATGGTCACATATCTATCTTTCCAACTACATCATCATCAATAATCATATCATTGTTTTCACCGTTAAAGCCTTTTTTTTATCTCAGACTCCACTATCTAACAACATGTAACACCCTGTCCCGAGTTAAGTAAGCTTAACTCTAATTAATCGGGATTAATGCTAATTCAACATGCTTTATGGAATTAATGTTGATGAATGGCTAAATTGAACTTAATGAAATGAATAGTGAAAGTTCTGAATGGATTAGAAAGGGTTTTAGGCTAAATCAAGCAATGCAAGGACTTTTTCGTAAATACGAAATTACACGTATTTCGTCGAATACGGAAACTCTTGATACTCACATGTATATCTCGAGGAGTACGTTAACTTTTATAAATGTGACAATTCCATTCGACGTGAATTGGGTCAAATGACCATTCATGTGACTTGAAATGTAATTAGAAGAAATAGGAGGGGGTAAAATGCAAAAAGTGAGTTATAAGATGAGGATGAACTCATTTGAGTTCATTCCTTCATCCCAGCAACTCTTTCTCTTTCTCTTCTTCCTTTTCATCCGTTTCTCTTGGTTTCCATCAAGGTGTGAGTGAGTGAAAGAATTGTTAAGGGCTTGTGAAGAGGGCTCCATCTTCATCATCCTCTTCTTCATCTCTTTTCCTACTATTTGGGAGTTCAAAGCTTGAGAAGATCTCAAGATTTCTATCAAGGAAGTTACAAGTAAGTGAGTTATGTTGGTTTTAGGATTTTTGAGTTCACTTTGGTGATTTGGAATGGTTTCTTACATAAGAAACTCATTAAACTGTTCTTGAATGGATTGATTAGTCCTTAGGTTCAAAAGAAGGTTTGGCTTGAGGGATTCCACTTGGATTCAAGCTAGCAAGGGAGATTCTTGTTGATTAATCTCCAGATAAGGCAAGTATACTCCATTGCATTGATTTCAATTGTTAAGTGAATTTTTAGAACTCAAGAAGTTCAGTTACAGAAAATTCGGTTCAGAATTTTCTGAATTTCTGGGCGCAATTCGGTCAGCCGCCAGGCTGACCGACACCTAACCGAGAGCTGACCGACAGAGGTCGGCTAGCCGAAATTGTGAGTTCGGCTAGCCGCTTGGTGACCGCAAATCTTGTCAGGGTTTTTCCATCAGAAGTTGAGCTTCTGGAAAACGAACCGTAAGCTAACCGAATAAATTCGGCTAACCGAAATTTGACTTTCGGCCAGCCGAGTGGGTGACCGCATAGGTGACCGAATTTGGACAAATTGTCCTGTAGAAATTGAAAGTCTGGAAGCTGACCGAATGTGATTCGGTCAGCCGAAACCCCTAATGCGGCTAACCGCCAGGTGACCGCCGAGGTGACCGAAATTGAGAGAAATATCAGAATTAATTTCTGATAATTTCCTAAACCTTCATGGGTGTTAGCTAAACTTATGTGAATGTACATTTCACTAAAAAGTGATGTCATCCACAATAACACCTACATTACATAATGAACGTTTCACCCGAGTGTTGTTTTAGGAAATTTACTGTTTATGACTTGAGTTGGCTTGTCCTCTCTCGTCTTTTACTGTTATGCTCCTTGTTGAGCTATCATTGAATAATGTATTGAATTAATACAATGAAATGCAATGAAATGAAACGAGAAGAACTGAATTGAACAAACATTGTAAGGTATGAAAGATTAAGTCTGCTGCAGTAGATGGAGCGTTCCGGAGCTCCGTGGTGATGCCGGTGATCTCTGATCAAGACACTGGTAAATCCCACACATTTGATAAGCCACCTAATAAGTGAATAACCATTTGAAAAGCCACTTAATAAAGTGAGCGCTAATGAAATAAATGAGTCCGTCTTAAGGCTGGGTTATGAATGGTGCGCCCTTCCGCCTATGCTAGAGGACAACGAAAAGATACTTGATAAAGTATACATAATGAATTGAGTGCTCTCTTCAGGGGAAACTCACATGAATTGCATGCTTCCTTCAGGGAAGAATTATTTGAATTGAATTGACTTGAATTGAATTGAATTGAATTGATTTGAATATAATTGTTAACATATGATATCATAGAATTGTGTATACATTGTTGAACCGTCGTGTTCACAGTGTTATTGATGACATTACAGGCCCAGTTGGCCGTCCCAGTGGTTCAGAGACCGCGCCGCCAGCGGAGGAGACCAATCCGGTTCCTCCAGGAGGATTGAGTGAATGGACGTAAATCGGAGGCGACCGGTTTAGAGAAATTTGAAAACATTTTGAATAGATTCATTTTGTTGTAATTAGGGATCACATGCATTGTATTTGAATATGCATGGTGATTTAAATAGAAAAGGAAATGTATAAGTAAACTTTACTTTTGGTAAAGAATTTGTACATATTAAAGTTGAATGTCAATGTATATATATGTTTCCGCGAAATTGTACAATTGACAGGTATATGTAAGATCCCTTGTGAATCTCGTATTGGCTTCGGCGATGCGGGGTTTACGGGAGTAAGTATGGCATCACGACTCGGGGTTTGGCCGTGGTATCCCTAATCTCGGGCCCGGGTCGTGACATACTTATTGTATGGTATCAGAGCTAAGTTAACTAAGTTAAATGACTTAGCCAATGATAGGAACGAAGTGAGGAACGTTACGTTTCGATATATGTGATTTAAATGCTTTCACTTTATGTGATATATGTGATGGAAGTGTGGAGATCTATGTATCTTACCTTCCGTATCTTACCTTCCGTATTGTATACAGCATGGCTGCATCTGGATCGAATCCAGACAATGATGACTTTATTGAGGTTGTCACACCGTCTCCTGTCTCCGATATGGACACAAGGATGACTGCCATCCTGGAGCAATTGGTGAGAAGCAATGAACAAATGGCCAAGAGTCATGAAGCACAAATGGGTATGCAAGCCCAGATCACTTCTTTATTGCAAGTGCAGAGCCAATTACAGGCTCAGATGCAAGCAGCACCAGTAGTGCCACCCGTTCAACCACCTACACAGGTTGGAACACAAGTGGTAATTCAATCCAAGGAGAAAGACCCTAATGTCCTGTATGAACAGTTCAGGAAAAGAGGAGCTACTGAGTTCCGGGGTACTGAAGATGTGCTGAAAGCTGATGAATGGCTGGAACACATTGAGGATGTGTTTGGCACAGTCACGTGCACGCAGAAGCAAAGAGTTGCCCTCATTTCCTCCATGCTACGAGAAGTAGCAAAGACATGGTGGAAGAGTGTGAGTGGGGCAATCACTAAATTGCCAGAAGCAGTGATATGGGAGACTTTCAAAGAACAATTTCAAAGGAAGTTTGTCCCCGAGCATGTGAGGCAGAAGAAAGAAGCAGAATTTCTGCAATTGAAGCAAGGTCAAATGACTGTATCTGTGTATGTTCATACATTTCTGCAGTTGTCTAAGTATGCTACTGATTTGGTAGATACAGAAGACAAGAAGGTGAAGAGATTTCTCAATGGCCTAAATGCCACATATAAGAAGATGGTATTGGCAAATAAGCCTACTACCTTCGATGATGCCGTGGATAGAGCCTACACTGCAGAAGAAGTCCACAGAGAGGAATTGGCTGAAAATGAGAGTACCAAGAGGAGTAGTGGTGAAAAATCTACAGGCTCCTGGTTCAAAAAGGGAGGACGATTCAAGGACAAAAATAAGAAACAGAAATTTACTGCTAAGACTGAGAATAAGCCAGTTTGTGAGACATGTGGAAAGGCTCACAAGACTGAGTTGTGTTGGAGGACTACTGGAGCATGCTTTGTTTGTGGTTCTTTGGAACACAGAATGGCACAATGTCCAAAGGCAAGGAGAGATGACCGAGCTCCTAATCAGCAGACTCAAGGACAAGCAGCACTCCCTGCTCCTCCACAGCGATTAGCTTTGCCAGCGCCTCCTAGGCAACAGCAACCACAAGGCCAACAGCGTCAATGGCAGAGGCAACAACCTGGACAGCAACAGCAGAGGCCACAGATAGCTGGAAGGGCTTATGCTCTTAACCGAGAGCAAGCTGATGTTGCAACCAATGTGGTTGAAGGTACAATTCTTATAGGTGATAAACCTGCGGTTGCATTATTTGATCCCGGTTCCACGCATTCATTTGTAGCACCTGTATTTGTGTGTAGTATGCGAGACCGGATAATGCAATTGCCATATGACTTTACAGTATCGACTCCTTTAGGGAGAAGGGTAGTATGTGAATTGTACGTTCCCCAGTGTGATGTGAAAATAGGGGAAGTGGCAATGCCAGCTGATCTGGTTATACTAGCCATGAATGATTTCGATGTAATTTTTGGCATGGATTGGCTTGCGAAGTACAGAGCTTGTTTAGACTGTTTCCGCAAAATCATCACCTTCAAGGTTGATGAGGCCAATGCCAGTGTACGTTTTGAAGGCACTTTGAAGAGATTTGACACAAGGCTTATTTCAGCACTTAAGGCTGAACGAATGATGCATAGTGGTTGTGAAGGCTATATTGCATTCATTTCGGAACAGAAGCCTGAACAGAAATTAGAAAATATCCCGGTAGTCTGTGAATTTCCAGACGTATTTCCCGATGAAGTGCCAGGTCTACCTCCAGCAAGGGAAGTGGACTTCACTATTGAACTTGTGCCCGGTACTGCACCGATATCCAAGGCACCGTATCGAATGGCACCATCAGAGTTGTATGAATTGAAGAAACAGATACAGGAATTGCTAGACAAAGGTTTTATCAGACCGAGTGTCTCACCATGGGGAGCACCTGTACTGTTTGTGAAGAAGAAAGATGGCACCTTTCGAATGTGTATTGATTATAGGCAGATCAATCAAGTGACCATTAAAAATAAATATCCACTGCCTAGAATCGATGAGTTGTTTGATCAACTCCAAGGTGCAGCTTACTTTTCTAAGATTGATCTTCGATCTGGATATCACCAGATACGAGTTAAGGATCAAGATGTACAGAAGACTGCATTCAGGACTCGTTATGGACACTATGAATTTTTAGTGATGCCTTTTGGTCTAACCAATGCACCTGCAGTTTTTATGGCTCTCATGAACAGAGTGTTTGCCTCGTACCTAGACCAGTTTGTTGTGATCTTTATTGATGACATCCTGGTATACTCAAGGTCAGAAAGGGAGCATTCACGTCATCTGAGAATAGCCTTGCAGACACTGAGAGAGAATCAGTTGTATGCAAAGTTCTCGAAGTGCGACTTTTGGTTGCAGCAGGTTGCCTTTTTGGGTCACGTCATTACCAGAGATGGATTAGCTGTTGATGCGGCTAAGGTTGACGCGGTTAGCAATTGGCAGAGTCCGAAGAATGTGCCAGAGGTTCGGAGTTTCTTAGGGTTGGCGGGCTACTATAGAAGGTTCGTAAAGGACTTCTCCAAGATAGCAGCTCCGTTGACGAAACTGACTCGGAAGGACATTCCTTTTCAATGGAATGATGTATGCGAGTGCAGTTTCCAAACTCTGAAGCAGAAGTTGATAACAGCCCCAATCTTGGCTTTACCTGAAGGAAGAGGAGGGTTTGAGATTTACTCAGATGCCTCGGGCGTTGGATTGGGGTGTGTGTTGATGCAACGAGGTAGGGTAATTGCCTACGGTTCGCGTCAATTAAAAGAGCATGAGAAGAACTATGCTACACATGATTTAGAGCTCGCGGCTGTTGTATTCGCATTGAAGCAATGGAGACATTATCTGTATGGAGAAACTTTTGAAGTCCATTGCGATCACAGAAGTCTCCAATACTTGTTCACTCAGAAAGATATCAATCTGAGGCAACGCCGTTGGTTAGAGCTTATCAAGGATTATGATTTTCCATTCACATATGTACCTGGAAAGGGTAACGTGGTAGCTGATGCTTTGAGTCGCAAGTCAGCTGACTTGGCATCATTGGTGGGTGAATGGATTATGATTGAAGAATTCAGGGATTGGGATGTGTCCATTGAAGTCATGGATAATCAAGTCATGATTGCAGCGATGTCAGTGTTCGAACCGCTACTCATCCAGCAAATTAAAGATAGGCAGTTCGACGACCCGGAATTAGCAAGAATTCGGGATAACATTGCAGCAAGGCCAGATTTCGTGTTGGTATCAGGAGTTCTCTATTTCAGAGATAGACTATGTGTACCAGCACAGGAAGATTTGAAGCAAGCAGTCATGTTTGAAGCTCATCACACCAGATATTCTGTGCATCCAGGAAGTACGAAGATGTATAGAAATCTTAAGGGCAGATTCTGGTGGAACAACATGAAACGGGAGATAGCCAGTTATGTATCTTCCTGCTTGACTTGCCAGCGTGTGAAATTTGAGCACAAGAAGCCACCAGGCTTGCTTCATCCTTTGTATATCCCTAAATGGAAGTGGGAACATCTCACGATGGACTTTGTGTCCGGATTACCAAGGACGCGGAGACAACATGACGCCATTTGGGTTATTGTGGATCGTCTTACGAAGTCCGCGCATTTCCTTCCATTTAGAAAGGATATGGGATTCAGCGAAATGTCCAAATTGTTTGTCAAGGAGATTGTTAGACTGCATGGAGTACCGGTCTCGATCATTTCTGATCGAGATAGTCGCTTTGTCTCCACATTTTGGCAAACATATCAGAATGCCATGGGTACGAGACTGCGGTTTAGTACTGCATATCATCCACAGACAGATGGGCAGTCAGAGAGAACAATCCAAACTCTTGAAGATTTGCTTCGGGCTAGTGTTGCAGATTTTGGGAGTGATTGGGATGATCACTTAGCTTTGTGCGAATTTGCGTACAACAATAGCTATCACTCCAGCATTGAAATGGCACCCTTTGAAGCATTATATGGTAGAAGATGTAGGACTCCAGTTAGCTGGGAAGAAGTTGGAACTCGAAGTTTCCACGGTCCTACGATCATTGCTGAAACAGCAGATAAAGTGCAGAAAGTGCAAGAAAGGTTGAAAATTGCTAGATCAAGGCAGAAAAGCTATGCTGACAATCGTCGGCGTGATCTGGAATTCGCCGTTGGTGATTTAGTCTTTTTGAAGACTTCTCCAATGAAGGGCACCGTCAGATTTGGACAAAAAGGTAAGCTTTCTCCGAGATTTATCGGACCCTTTAAGATCCAAAGTAGAATTGGGAATGTGGCTTATCGTCTAGATCTTCCAGCAGAACTCTCTGGTATCCACAATGTCTTTCATGTGTCAATGCTTCGGAAGTATGTGTCAGATCCTTCACATGTGATTCGTCATGAAGAGATCCAAGTGTTGCCAGACACTGCATACGTTGAGAAGCCAATTCAGATAATTGATACCAAGGAGGTGGTTCTGCGTACCAAGACTATCAAATGGGTTAAAGTGCTTTGGGCACATCATGGACCAAACGAAGCTACCTGGGAGCTTGAAGAGCAAATGGCTCGAAAGTATCCAGAGCTATTCATTCAGGTAATTTTCGTTTTCAATTGCTTACTTGATTTGTATTGCATTCGGAGGACCGAATGGTTCTAAAAGTTTAGGGGAATGTAACACCCTGTCCCGAGTTAAGTAAGCTTAACTCTAATTAATCGGGATTAATGCTAATTCAACATGCTTTATGGAATTAATGTTGATGAATGGCTAAATTGAACTTAATGAAATGAATAGTGAAAGTTCTGAATGGATTAGAAAGGGTTTTAGGCTAAATCAAGCAATGCAAGGACTTTTTCGTAAATACGAAATTACACGTATTTCGTCGAATACGGAAACTCTTGATACTCACATGTATATCTCGAGGAGTACGTTAACTTTTATAAATGTGACAATTCCATTCGACGTGAATTGGGTCAAATGACCATTCATGTGACTTGAAATGTAATTAGAAGAAATAGGAGGGGGTAAAATGCAAAAAGTGAGTTATAAGATGAGGATGAACTCATTTGAGTTCATTCCTTCATCCCAGCAACTCTTTCTCTTTCTCTTCTTCCTTTTCATCCGTTTCTCTTGGTTTCCATCAAGGTGTGAGTGAGTGAAAGAATTGTTAAGGGCTTGTGAAGAGGGCTCCATCTTCATCATCCTCTTCTTCATCTCTTTTCCTACTATTTGGGAGTTCAAAGCTTGAGAAGATCTCAAGATTTCTATCAAGGAAGTTACAAGTAAGTGAGTTATGTTGGTTTTAGGATTTTTGAGTTCACTTTGGTGATTTGGAATGGTTTCTTACATAAGAAACTCATTAAACTGTTCTTGAATGGATTGATTAGTCCTTAGGTTCAAAAGAAGGTTTGGCTTGAGGGATTCCACTTGGATTCAAGCTAGCAAGGGAGATTCTTGTTGATTAATCTCCAGATAAGGCAAGTATACTCCATTGCATTGATTTCAATTGTTAAGTGAATTTTTAGAACTCAAGAAGTTCAGTTACAGAAAATTCGGTTCAGAATTTTCTGAATTTCTGGGCGCAATTCGGTCAGCCGCCAGGCTGACCGACACCTAACCGAGAGCTGACCGACAGAGGTCGGCTAGCCGAAATTGTGAGTTCGGCTAGCCGCTTGGTGACCGCAAATCTTGTCAGGGTTTTTCCATCAGAAGTTGAGCTTCTGGAAAACGAACCGTAAGCTAACCGAATAAATTCGGCTAACCGAAATTTGACTTTCGGCCAGCCGAGTGGGTGACCGCATAGGTGACCGAATTTGGACAAATTGTCCTGTAGAAATTGAAAGTCTGGAAGCTGACCGAATGTGATTCGGTCAGCCGAAACCCCTAATGCGGCTAACCGCCAGGTGACCGCCGAGGTGACCGAAATTGAGAGAAATATCAGAATTAATTTCTGATAATTTCCTAAACCTTCATGGGTGTTAGCTAAACTTATGTGAATGTACATTTCACTAAAAAGTGATGTCATCCACAATAACACCTACATTACATAATGAACGTTTCACCCGAGTGTTGTTTTAGGAAATTTACTGTTTATGACTTGAGTTGGCTTGTCCTCTCTCGTCTTTTACTGTTATGCTCCTTGTTGAGCTATCATTGAATAATGTATTGAATTAATACAATGAAATGCAATGAAATGAAACGAGAAGAACTGAATTGAACAAACATTGTAAGGTATGAAAGATTAAGTCTGCTGCAGTAGATGGAGCGTTCCGGAGCTCCGTGGTGATGCCGGTGATCTCTGATCAAGACACTGGTAAATCCCACACATTTGATAAGCCACCTAATAAGTGAATAACCATTTGAAAAGCCACTTAATAAAGTGAGCGCTAATGAAATAAATGAGTCCGTCTTAAGGCTGGGTTATGAATGGTGCGCCCTTCCGCCTATGCTAGAGGACAACGAAAAGATACTTGATAAAGTATACATAATGAATTGAGTGCTCTCTTCAGGGGAAACTCACATGAATTGCATGCTTCCTTCAGGGAAGAATTATTTGAATTGAATTGACTTGAATTGAATTGAATTGAATTGATTTGAATATAATTGTTAACATATGATATCATAGAATTGTGTATACATTGTTGAACCGTCGTGTTCACAGTGTTATTGATGACATTACAGGCCCAGTTGGCCGTCCCAGTGGTTCAGAGACCGCGCCGCCAGCGGAGGAGACCAATCCGGTTCCTCCAGGAGGATTGAGTGAATGGACGTAAATCGGAGGCGACCGGTTTAGAGAAATTTGAAAACATTTTGAATAGATTCATTTTGTTGTAATTAGGGATCACATGCATTGTATTTGAATATGCATGGTGATTTAAATAGAAAAGGAAATGTATAAGTAAACTTTACTTTTGGTAAAGAATTTGTACATATTAAAGTTGAATGTCAATGTATATATATGTTTCCGCGAAATTGTACAATTGACAGGTATATGTAAGATCCCTTGTGAATCTCGTATTGGCTTCGGCGATGCGGGGTTTACGGGAGTAAGTATGGCATCACGACTCGGGGTTTGGCCGTGGTATCCCTAATCTCGGGCCCGGGTCGTGACACAACATTTAAATAATCAATGTGTAAAAGAAAGGGTTTATAGGATGAGAGGAAAATAAAGTAGCTAGATCGAAAACACAATCCAAAGTTCTATTTTAAGCGGATTTATCCTACTTCTTGTTTTTTAAAAGGAAATTTTCAAAAAAAGTTAAAAAACTTTGGCTCATTTTCAGAATTTTAAAAAAGTATATAAGGATTTGGATATTTCAAAAAAGTATAAAAGTTTTCCACATTTTTGTCAATCAATTCCTCTATATAAAAGTTTATTGAAAAGTGACAAAAATACTCCTGCGAAAGTTTTCGTCGTTTCTTAACCTTCTCTCATCCCCAAAACCAACCCAAAAATAGCTTCTTTTGATGGTTCAGTCACCTAAGCAATACCAAAATTGGTCTTGGGGTTCTTTTCTCCAAATTCTCATATGGCCCAGGTTTTAGCTTGATTTTGATGATTATAACCATTTAATGAAAGCTAATATTTTAGTCATTTGGAATCCATTTTAAACATCTATGTATAAAGGTAGCTGAAATGGGCTCCATTAGGTTGTACGGGTCGGACTAGGCCATTTCTCTCAAATGATTTATTAAAGCAAAACATTGAAAAATGATTTATTATGGCGAGGACTTGACTGAAAGAAAATGGAAAACTTTTATACTATTTTATAATAATGAAATCTTCATGTACTTTTTTGAGAATGAACTAAAAGTTATAAACTATTTTGAAGTCTCTTTTTTTTTTATTTTTATACCTTTCTAGTCAGTGGAGAAAATTGTAACCAATGTGATAGTTTTCTTCTCCATTCTCAAAAGCTGTCTTCTTAAACTCATCTTTCTCTTCTTTGATTTCTTTGACCTCTTTTTTGGTGGAATGTAGAAGAATGATTTTCTTCGCAATTCTCTACCTTCTTCTTGTGACATTTTTTTTTTACTTCCACCGATGTTTTGAAAATATTGCAATATCATAAAATTAACTTCCATCTTGAAACATCTGCAAACTCAACTTGATTCAATAAAGAAGGTCACCTGGATGACTTACTCAAGCAACCCTGATCAACAAGTTAGTTGGGCTACCATGGTTTTAAATTTCAATGTTGGTTATAGTGTTGATCGGGACCAGATCGAGTCCAGATCGAGTTCCGTGCTACCCGTGCTAGTTCGTGTTGTTTGTGCGGGAACAATATAGTAGCGTCGGTCTTAAAAATCTAACAGAATTAAAAAAAAAAAAAACTTAGAAAAATAGAAAATGATAGAAAACTAGTAAAATGTGAAAATAAAGCTTTTTTAAGTAATATTTTATCTCAAATATAGTGATATTTAATTTTTTTTATCCTTGAGTTACTGATGGTGTAACATATGACTATTATTTTCTTATGAATAAATCATAGGAATATTCTTTGTTTAAGCTTGGCAAGTTTCACTGACTCAATTTAGATGCACGAAGGCTAAGGGAGGATAGCAATTGAAAGACTTGGATGTGGATTAAGAAATATATAATACCGAGCTATTTATATATATATGAAAGAGACTGATTTCAATTGAGAAATCAGCCTCAATTTGTTCAATTGATTTTGACAGTCCAACTTATTTTGACCATTCAATTATGTAACTTCTCTCTATTCTATTCTATTCAATAATGACGACTCCATATATTACTCTTCAACATTTCTAAAACTATGTAACGGTTCTGTTCTCCCTTCTATGGTTTAGTGCATCTCTTCTTCATATTCCCTTTTTCCTCTTTTAATTCATTTATAATATCTTCTGCTTAGTTTTATCATTTCCTTTCTTAGTTTTGTTTTAGTTTCTTTCTTAGTGACAATGCCATTTAATGAATAGTAACGGAAATGTCATTTAATTAAAAATAATTTTTGTTCTTAATTCTTTTTTAATTAACAATTGTCCATATCCTCAAAATGAATGAAAATAACTAAGAATACTAAAAGAGATACTTTGAAGTTTTAGAGTTTTGTATATATATTTTTCTTATGGACGGGCTTAGCACAGGCATTTTTTGCTAGTTCAAATGATCCTAGACTTTGGCTTTTGTTCTTCAAAATTTCAAGGGAAAATTGTCTTTTTATTTTTAACTCAAGGGGGGAATTAATCATTCTAGGGTAAATTAGTCAAAAGCAACAAAAAAAAATAAAAATGGAGGGTCTAGCCTCTGATTCTCGGTCCTCAAAGATTAAGAGGCAAAATTACCATTTTATACATAAGGAACAAGCCATTGGAATTCTTCTTGGGTAAATTAGTCAAAAAACAAAAAATATATATAATGGTCTACTTACCCTTTTTCCTCAGTCAACGGGAATTTTAGTAAATACACAAAATATGGGGGCCCTTTTAATGCTTAGTGAAACTATAGGGGCCTATCTAGAAAAAATATATTAGTAAACACAAAATGTAGTGGCCTTTTTAATGTTTACTGAAAATATTAATATATGGGCTTCTTTGTAAAAATATGTAAAAGGCAAAATTCTCTCTTTTTCTATAACCGAATACGACTGCTTGTACGGACCCGCCTGAGCTTTGTGAACAAGATGAACAATATATAATTCCTAACTTACAAGTGGCTAGACCCAATCCGACCAGACCTGCTGAGACCTCGATGGCACCTAGTTGATTCGGTGTCGATCAAGATTTTAAAACATGGTAGCAATCAAACTATAAACTATAAAGTCAGTCAACTCATCAAGACAATTCCAATGTAATTGTATTTTGGCTTCCTAGAACTCCTCTCATTGCCATTTTTTTTTTTTTTTTAAAATGAGCTTTTTTCATATACCACCCTAAGGGCCTGATTGGATAAATGAGGAGTGGAGTAAAACGAAGTGGACTTCACATGTGGAGTGGAGTGGAGTGAATAGAAGTAGGTTGAAGTTAAAGTAGAGTACTTCACTTCACTCCATTTAGATTCTTATTTTGAAGTTAAGATTTGGAGTAGAATCCATTTTTACTCAAGGAAATTAAAGTATTTAGAGTTGAAGTGAATAGAGTACACGTGGCTCACAACATTACTTCATTTATTGGGCCAGACTCATCCAAACGGTATAGAGTTGGAATTTTAGACTGTTAAGGCCTATTTAACTTCACTCTATTCTAATTTTTGCCTATCCAAACAGGCCCTAAAGTTTGTAGGATTTGTAAATAAGCCCATAAGGTTTTAGTATTTGTAAATAGACCCCTGTATTTTCTTTTTTAATACCTTCATGTCCCCAAAATCAAAACTTTTAACGAAAATGGGCAGCCACCATGAGATTTATGTTGGATTTTTATATAAATGACAGCTTTGCCCTTACGTCCATTAAAGAAAAATGAGTATATTATTATTTACAAAAACACAATTATTTTATCTCAAGTCCCAATAGTCCCAATAACTCCATGCACATGACCAGGGGTGGACCTAAGTACAAAGGCCTGGGGACTAAAGCCCCCACCCATATCTAAGAAAAGATTAAAATTTCCACCCCCACCCCCCCCCCCCCCCCCTCCCCCCCCCACGCGCAGATTCTAAAAATTATTTAATTAATTAATTAATTATTTATACATTTGCCCATTCCCATATTATTTCTTTTACATAGAGCCAAACACTACCCCCCTCGCAAATCCTAAAAATTAATATTTTTTTACATTTGCCCGTTCCCCCAATATTTCTTTTACAACACATGAAGAACAAACATGTATTTTGAAATTTTCACCAATCCAACAGCGGGTCATGTATGGATTGGATAAATCATAACCAAATATAAGTACAGACATTGATTGTCGGTCATGACCGAATTCAATTTAATGAAATGAGCACTATATTGATTTAAAAAAAAAAGAATTTATGTAGGGTTATTCTCTCCCACTAAGTGCAATTGTTAATGTTACGTGCTTTATAAAAAAACCGAATACAAGCTTTTGAAATTATGAATATAAGGATAAAATAGATGGATAAAAGTGTCATTTCACTCTAAAAACCTATGGTAGTTGGGAGACTATTGACTATGGGGATACGGGAAGTATTAAAATGAAAATGCAGGAGCCTATTTACAAATACTAAAACTTCAGGCTATTTACAAATCCTACAAACTTTAGAGGGTTTTTATACAAAAAGCTCAAAAAAAAAAAAAGAACTGAATTTCCTATTACGGTTATTAGTTTAGGAATTATTGTTGGCCGGCAATTATACCCTGTGGATAGGATCTAAACCAGTGGCGAAGGGAAGGGGGTGGAGTAACCCTCTCTCCTTTCCTTTTATACAAGATGAAAATAAAATTGGGTATGTATATTCCTATTTTTGCCCCTCCTCGTTTTTAATTTTTATTCATAAGAGGGACAGATTCTCAAAGATTATGAGCATTTTCATCATTTTCTTCTCTCCAAAAGATAGAATGAACTCAACATATCTATCCCTTAATTCTCTCCCTTGACTCTCTGGATTTGTTCCTCATCAAACTTGCATCAAGAAAAAAAGAACTCTACCCAGGAGCCCCTTTTAATGAAAACTCTGTTGAAAGATGAACATCCTCTAGTGGGGCTTTCCAAGTTTTATAAGCTAGTCCTACCTTAAAATTATGTTTATAACTATTAACATGATTAATGTTTAAATTAATCGTATTAATCATTCAATTGACCATATGTTCAATTTTATGATAGGAGCAACTCCAGTGGAGTAAATTTTAGGGATATCCTATAGATGGAACCCTCTTTGGCTCCCAAATTGAATTTTGTTAGGGTCTTCAATGGGTCCAACTAAGAAAAATAGAAACAAGCCATGAATTTTGATCCTTTTTAGGGTTTCCAATCATGAGAATTTTCTGATGCTCTTGAGTGGGTCCATTAAGAAAATTAATGAAAACATTCCACACTTGAGAAAAATCAAAATCCCATAAATACCCGTTTTTTTAATTAAAACTTTATGTTTGAAATGACTTGGGCTAACCAGGTATATCTATACAAAATATTAATCTTTATAATATTTTATTCAAGTACTTCAAAAGTTATCACTCACAGTGGGTTATTTGAGTGGAACCTAATGAGGTATATATACATTACATAAGGAGGCTATTTTCCTATTGATTTATCACTCATGAGTGGGCCCACTGAGTGGTCTCTTGAAATTTTGATGGTGCTCTTATCTAGTTTGGGTTTTTTCACTTTTTTTCCCCTGTGTGTATAGCATAAATCACCTCGAAAAATCATTAGCAAGCCATGAAATAAATGCCCTTTTCGAGAAATTTCACTCCAATATAATTTAGGGTCGCTATCAAATTTTCTTTTCTTTATCATCATTGACCAACACTTGCCCCCTCTGAATGAAAGTCCAGGCTCCACCATTGATCTCAACCGCACCTTAGATGTTGGAACTGTTTGGAATTTTGTATATTGCAATTTGATGGATGCATTATCATTTTAGCATCATTCGAATTTTCACATGAGCATTGAATTTGAAACTTGAAATCTTGATTTTCACATGCATTGTTTTAAAGCTTTTTGAACTTATGTTACATGCATGTTTTGGATTTTAAACTTGGATGCATTAAGTTTTGGAAAGAAGATTTTTGAATCATTCAAGCCTTTGGACCTAGAGTTTTAAATCATCTTAGGCTTTGATAGGTTCATGTTTTGGAAAACACTTTTAGATTGATTAAAACATGAGTCTAAGCATGATTTCCATGACCCAAAACTCCCACTAGCAAATTACTTTGGAGTAGCTTTTTACTTAATCTTTTTAGAAGGCAAAACATTTTTATGCTACAGTGATTTGCTACAGTAAATTGCTACAGTGTTTTTGCTACAGTGATTTCGGTCAACCGAACTGTAGATGTCGGCTGACCGAACCCACTTCGGTTCGCGTTCTAGAATGGTCAAAACTAGCCCTTTTTTTACCTTTGGGAGTTCGGTTAACCGAGGAGTTCGGTTAACCGAACCTGAAGTCGGTTAACCGACAAGCTAGCCGTTGGAGCATTTTTTCTATATAAAGAAATCATTCCTAGGCCAAATGGGAGGATCCAAGAGGCCCTCCTTGAGGTGTTTTGAGGCCAAACAAATGAGAATGAGCTAAGGAAGGCTAGAGGGTCATAAAGGGAAGCTAAAGCTTGGAATTTTAAGTAAATCATCTAAGTAAGCTTGGTTTTCGCTATCATATGTTTTCATGCTTTGCTTTAATTATTGGTAAATCTTTACTAGCATGATAAACTATGATTTGTTGTGTCCTTAACATGGATATGTTTTGAATTGATTTATTGTTTTGGATGCATCACCTTGATTCAAACCAAATAGGACTCAAATTGGTATATCTAAGTGAATCATGTTTTGAAATCATCTTTGAAATCATATATAACATGATTCTTATACTTGGTTGAATCTTTAGTTATTGTTTTCATCATAAGAAAATCACTTTCAAATCTATCTTATGTTTTGGATCCAACAACTTCACAAATCATATGTACTTTTGTTTTAAAGTTTCACAACTTGCTTAGCATTGATAGGTATATCATTTTCAAGTTGAATTTTTAAATACATATGATTTGTCTCTTCACTTCAATCAAATACCTTTTAGTGTTTTATACTTTCAAATGCTTTTAGCATACATGTATTGAGCTACATTGTTAAATTTGATTGAAGACCTCATGCATCACATGTTTTGCTCTTAAAATTTCACAACTTGTTTGGAATGAATAAGTATATCTTTTACAAGTTGTTCTTAACATGTGATTAGCATTCTTTCCTCAATCATAAATGTTTTTATGGACTAAAACTTTTAAAAGCCTTTTGCATACATTTATGAGCCTTTATTTTCAAATTGATTGAGGACATCATACATACACATTGTGCATTCATCTTTGCATTCAGTGTGTGTGTGTGTGTGTGTGTGTGTGTGTGTGTGAATTAGATTTTCACTTTCATATCCGCCTAATTAAGAGGCATTGTATTTGATCTTAAAATTGTATCTCTTCAAGTGTTGTGTAGACACTTCTTAGAGAAAACATTTTGGTTGCATATGTTATTGCTCAGCCTTAGAAAAGCATAAGTGTATGGTTAGGGGTGAACCATAAAACTCAATAGGTTATTGCTTAGCCTTGGAAAGCATGTTGTAAGGTTATTGCTTAGCCTTGAAAAGCATAAGTGTATGGTTAGGAGTGAACCATAAAACCCAATAGGTTATTGCTTAGCCTTAGAAAGCATATTGCAAGGTTATTGCTTAGCCTTGAAAAGTATTTTGTAAAGGTTATTACTTAGCCTATTGAAAAGCAGAGATAGTGGAAATCCGGTGGGTTGTAGGATCCCAAGCCAGTAGTAGATGTAGGCATTGAGGCCGAACCACTATAAATCATTGTGTGATGGTGCATGCTTTGTGGTGATTGTTTTTATTAGCTTCCGCATTTAGTTTGATAATTATCATTAGTGACTAAGTTATTCTAAGAAATTAATATTTATCACTAATTTGAAGCTCACCCTATTCACGCCCCCCCCCCCCCCTCCCTCCCGGGTTCGGTTCCCAGACTTTCAGGAACATTTTGGGATTTTTTTTAAAGCACATATAGGAAAGTGGACCTGTAAAGGAAGAATGTTCTATAAACAGGTTGGTCCAAGTTGGGTCCATGTTTGACCTAAACCTGATTCAGATATTTTACACCCAAAGGGTCATATTTTGATCCTTTAAGGGTTTTTTTTTTCTTTTTCTTTTTTTTTTAAGTTTAGGTGAGAGCGCCCTTTTAGGATCCTTGAAATAATAGAAGAAAGATGATAATATATAGGGTTTTTTACCCAAAAAAATACTTTATGTGGCCAGTGCACCAAAAAGGAAACATTAGGCAAACATGCACCTAAAAGAGAATCCGTACAGAAAAACCAACTTTTTTTTTTACCATTTCTTTGGGTGGTCGCTATCGACCTTCATATTTTGTTGAGCGTCGACGGCGACCCTTGCTATTACAAGTGAGAGTCACAGTTGACCATGAGCAGGTATAAACTCATCTTCTTCCTTCTTCCTCTTTTCCCTCAACCTAATCCGATGATGGATAGAGGGACTCGCTTGTGCGTTGTTCGCATTTATTCTCGTGAAGACATGCTAAGTGGCTTGGCCGCATGTTTTTTTCTTACCATGTCAAAAGCATGTCATGATTCAGACCATTGATCGAGTCTTATGGGTGGGCCTTGAAGGTGGTTTATTTTGTACTTTTTGGTATAGTAAAAGATGGGCATCACAAGAAAAAATGGTGCAGTAATAGATTATTCCAGTGAGGGTGGTGCAAATGACATGGAGTTGATCTATTTTTATATAATTTAGTATCAAAATTGATTTTGTGATACTCATAATACTTTGATTTTGTCCAAATCATAACTGTAAATAAGAAAACCTCCCAATGCATCAAACAAATGAAATTCTCAATAAGACGATTATTGTTGATACTTGTAAATATCTTTTAAATTACTTTCTACATTCGATCACTTACAGTGACTAGAACTAATATAGTGTTTTTTCCTACAAATGACAAGGCTCCAACTTAAAACATTTACCATGAAAGGAGCATCGTGACGACTCTTCTATGGGAGAGCCTGCCTTGCATCAATAGTATACAACTTGAGCAAATACTGATGATAATTTTGTGGGGCACACTAGGTCTACACAAAGGGAGGGAGTGGATGGGAAAGATCTGGGTTTTGATAGGTATTGGATGAAGTTTTCTCCAATCCAATCTTTGAACATAAGAGAATATTGGCCATTATCTCATCCATTTTAAAGATGTAAAAGTCTCAATAGCTTATATGAATGAGCAATTGCGATTGAATATAGTAAAATTTATCTACACCCATGATTTTCCCTACATTTCACAACCCTTCATGAACTAACACACATCCAAATGGGCCCCAAAAGTCATCTTAACAACAAAAGGGCACACCTCTGAGTGTGTGTTTGTATATGCTCCATCAATGGATTGAGTTTGGGGAAGAGACGAAGAAGAAAGAAGATGAGTTTATGCTTGCTCAGAGTCGACTACGACCCTCACTTGTTATAGTGAGGGTCGACAACACATAAAATGAGGGTCGATAGCGACCACCCAAAAAATGGTGGAAAAATTGGTTTTTCTATACAGATTCCCTCTTAGGTGTATGTTTGCCTAATGTTTTCCGTTTGGTGTATTGGCCACATAAAGTGTTTTTTCTGATAAAAATCCCTAATATATATGACAATTTTGTTTCCATCTTTTTTTAAAATTCCTGGTTTTAATAATCGCTATACATCCTGCAAATTTATTTTAATAAAACTTAACTATTCATTATTCAATCTTTTCTGTTGATGTGAAATTTGTTTGGATGATAAGGGTAGTGTGTGAATTAGAATCAAGAATGCAAGTAAAGGAGGTGCTTTTGGAGAATCTAGCTGACACAAAACAAGACAATGGCCATAATTGCTAGTTCGCAGTTTGACTGATTTACATTCAAGTTCACAATTCTCTCGATTCATAATTCGGAACTTGATTCAGAAATTTCTTTGGATAGGCTCATTTCATTTGCTTTTCCATTCTTCTTATTTCGAGTTTATATTAGATAAGCTCGATGAACTAAATTGTCTTGGTCCACTCTATGAATTTGTCACTAGGGCCCAAATTTAAAACACAAAGCTCTTGAAATAATTGTAAATTGTCCTTTCTCATATTAGCAACATTGGCCAAATCTCATTTCAATCAGTTGGGACCCCATTAGATTGATTACATGTAAAAAAAGATAAAAAAATAATAATAATAATAATAAAATAAACGGAGGAAAGTAAATCCCCATGTTTTACAAATGATCAATGTAAAGGTAAGGCCAACTCCAATTGGAGTTAGGTGCTGACTAGACTCAATACTTAGGGCTGCAGTGCTTTCAAGCGGCTTGCATTCTTAAGCAGCCCCACTGATGTAGTCACAATACTAATCTTAAAAGAGTTCTATGAAAAATGATGTGCAAACCGAATGGCAAATTGTTGTTGCAAATGAATAGTTCACAGTTTGAATACCTTATCAACGAACTAGGTAACTATAGTACTATGCCTGTTTGGGGGATTTACTTGTGGAGTTGAGTGGTGTAAAGGTTATTTTAAAGAAATAATAAAATATAAGTGTGTTATGATGGTATTTTGTTTTTAGTTGTTTGTGATGGAATCTTTTTGACTTTTTTTTATTGAAAAATGGAGTTTTTTTTTTCTTTTAGTGGTTGCTTTTTGACTTTTTTGTGAAGAATATGGTGGGAAATGGGAAAAAAAGTATTTTTGATGTGACTTGTTTTTGAGAAATATAGACTTTACTCCACTCAACTCTACTAATAGAGTTGCCAAACAACCAGTGTACGCATAAGGTGCATGGGTGAATTATGCTCATACCAACTATTTGAATTAGCAAAGATATATGGCCTGCTTGTAGGGCATATAAAAGCTTAGTATAAAGCACATCTTTTTGCAACCAAAACTTTTACCCCGAAGGGTAGTTTGTATGCATAAACTTACATGTGTAAATGACGCACATGCATAACCGTTACAACAATTATGTTGGTTTATGCCCATTTAAGCATGTGATGTGTGAAAATAGTATTTGTAAATTAGGTCATTCTCATCCTCACAATCTTCATACCTAAGGATAGAGTTGTTTATGGGTCAGGATAGGCTACACTAAGGCATATCCAAGCCCATCCTGACTTTAGAAACATAGGTCTGTATCCGTCCCAAGCCCGACATGGCATGGGCCTTAATTGCTTGGCCTCCCTTACACTTGTCAGCCCAACCCGGGCCCACCTTACACATCTTAGGCACAAGCTTTCCCATTTAGTCAATCTACTGGGTTGGGCCGAGCTTGCTAGGTTGAGCCGAGCTTTCTATAACTTGTTTGAATAAGTCGGTCACTAAACTATATGCATTACTTATTTGGGCCAAATCAAACCCGGCGTGCTAGGCTTGCTAGGCTTCTGGGTTTCTATCACTTAATACAAGCCTAGTCCATATATTAATAAACAAGAGAAAAATCCAAAATAAACGCCCGATTGAGTACTAAAACCCAAGGCTTGAACCCAACCCAAATCATGTTGGGCCTGACAGCTAAGCACCCCTACCTGATGCCATAGCAAATGGTTACATATGTGAATGAGGAGAATCAGTGGTGTAGGTCGCAATGGGAGTGTTTATCCGGATATGTTGCGCTTCAAAGCCTTCATCCATATTTTCTTTCTTACATTTTTGTGTGCCCCAAATCAGTGGCCGGAGCTGTTCATCTTCTTTATTGATCTAATAAACCCTACAATAATTTCATATCTTGCATTTTTATAGATTTTGACAGTTTTTTTTTAGACTTTCAAAACGCCCACCTATAAATCTAACTTTCTATACTTTTTATATCCCGAATTCATAATTTAAATCACTTGGTATTCCTATATTAATGAGAAGCATCAAGACATTTAATTTCTTATCTTAAAACTTTAGGGATTTTGAAAAATCTATAAAAAGATATTTATATCCTGAATTCATGATTTAAACCACTTACTATTCCTATATTAATGAAAAGCACCAAGATATTTAATTTTATATCTTAAATCTTTAGAGATTTTGAGATATCTATAAAAGAAAATACCCATAAAATCTGAACATATCTAAAACCTTTGGATTTATCACATGATAATGGTGATTTTGAAACACACTTTACATACGTAAAGCCATTTTCCTATTCCATGCACAAAAGGAAAATGACCCATACGCATTGTCAACGGAACCCTAGATAGTGACATGAAATCCAATCCACAAATGATTTGATTGATGGACTGCATCATTGTAGTAAAGGTGGTAATTTCAGAGAAATTATCCTAAGAGGGCATAGGGGAGAAAGTCATAAGCTTAAAATGTCCGGACTACTTTCGGGGTTGACACCTGAGGTGGGTAATGTAACTGTGTTAGCACCTGGGTCGATACCTGAGGCGGCACCTAAGGTGGGTGTGATCTGAGACAAATTTTCAATTTGTGGAGATAGAGTGTGTGTGGGAAGCCATAGGTGGAGGGTCAGTGACAGAGGAGGAAGAGGGAAGGCCTGTTCATCAAAAATTACATGCCGGGAAAAATAGAGACGACCTGTAGAGGGATTTAGACAGCGATAGCCTTAATGGGAAAGACCATAATCCAAAAAAACATAATTAATTGATTTGAAATTAAGCTTACAAAGATGATAAAGTTGTAGACGGTAACATGCACAGCCAAAAATGCGAAGAAGTTTGAAGTCAGTGGCTGCATGATATAAAGCTTCACATGGTGAGACTTTTGAGGCAATGGGCATCCAAGTAATTAATGAAACAGCCTATTAAAAGCTTCAAGCCAATATTTGGAAGGTAAGGTGGAGTGGGCAAAAAGAGAAAGCCCAGTTTCAACAATATGACGATGTTTAAGTCCTGCCACGCCGTTTTGTGCAGGTGTGTATGGGCAAGATAATTAGTGAAAAATTCCAGTGGAAGAAAATAAATGCTTAAATGATGTGTTCAAAAATTCACCTCCACCATCTGATCGAAACACTTTAATTTTGGATTCAAAGAAACGTACATAATTTTTTAAAGCGCAGAAAGTTTGAAAGACCTCAGATTTAAAGCATAACGGATAAATTCAGCAATACCAAGTGCAATCATCAACAAAAATAACATAAAACCGATAACCATTTATTGAACTTATAAGGTCTAAAGGTTTATGAGAAATAGATGTAGAAAACGAGAAAGGAAGCTTCGAACTTTTGCCCAAACGACAAGAAGAACATATTGTTTGGGCATGTCTATTAGAACACGCTAAAGTAGATAAAATAGCTTGCTGGAGGGTTGAAGATGATGGCCCAGACGACAGTGCCAGATGTCAGTGGAGACGTAATGACTGAAAAGTGATGGCTTGATGCTATTATTTAAGAATACTGACGAAGGGTCAGAACGAATGGGGTAAAGTCCATGTTCAATTGGGCCTTGGAAAAGCATCTTCCCCTTAGTTTTGTCCTTCACACAAAAGCCATTGTCATCAAAATAGAAATAACAATGATTATCACGTGAAAACTATGGCACAAACAATGAATTAGTGAAAGCCTGCAGACAATACAAAACATTACGAAGAGAAAATTTAGACCATGGTGTGGTCAGAGTAGTTGTACCAGTATTAGAGATAAAGAGAGTAGCCCCATTACCCACTTGGACGGATTCAGAACCATGATACAGAGTGTGGATGGGGAGATTATCCAAGTCAGAACATGGTGGGTAGCACCGGTATCTAAATACCAAGACTGAGATGAGTTGGGCTGATGAGAGGCCACCATTGCAGCAAGTTTTTTAGGCGGGTGACGCTCCTGGAAGGCAAAATCCATGCGATGATAAGAATCTATCGCAAGATGACCAATTTTCCCACAAATCTGACATGTGGGACAGGGTTGAGAGGCACCAGAACTAGTTCCCTGTGGCGGTTGCTGCTGGCCTGAAGATTCAAATGACTTGTTTGGATGATTGTTTGAACTCTGATCTTGACGAGAGCCGGGATTATTCTTCCTGCATTGATACTGGCTTGGAACAGTAGTGGACTGGCATGGGGGGACAGGTGTAGAGTTGCTGGCGGCGAATGCAGTGGCGGTATCACCAGTGACATCTTCGGCAAGACTAAGCTCTTCACAAACAAGAAGAGTGTGGAGTTCCTCCACAAGAACTGGGTCATGCCTTGACCTTGTGTGAATAGAGGTTTGAAAAGGTCGATAAACTGAAGGAAGACCTGATAAAGTGTAGAAAATAAGATCATCCTTGCTCACCGGAGATCTGCATACGGCAAGTGGATCAAAGATCACCTTAAGTTGATGTAGATACTCTTGCATTGTGGAAGATCCCTTCTTCACATGCTGCAGGCCTTTTTCTGAGTTCAATGATATGGGAATGATTAAGGGATCCATACATGTGTTCCAAGGATTCCCAAGCATCATTTGCAGTGTCTTTTCCAACAATGTAAGGGAGAGCAGAGTCTGAAAGCGTGGCATTAATCCATGACAGTAGCATCTGGTCCCATTCAAACCACGCAAAGAATGCGTGATTGGGAGTCATTTTGCCATCTACAGTAGTGATTTCCCTAGGTGGGACTGGTGTGGAGCCATCAATGAAATGCTCAAGATGATGGTTGCGTAAGATTGGTCGGAACAAGGATTTCCAGAGTAAAAAGTTGGTGCTATCCAACTTGATAGGGATGAGATTAGCAATGTTGGAAATCACAAGATTGGGTGAGGATGATGCTAGAGTGGTGGAGGGTGAGGCTGAGGAAGCCATTTCGTGATGAGGAGAAAGGAAGAAGATGGTGTGGAGAAAGGAAGAAGATGAAGAACATATCTTGTCATAGAGTTTTCCTTTTGAATCAAAAGTGCTATGATACCATAAACGCGTGAAAGTTTGATTGAAATCCAAATCTTGATTGAATGATTTAGATAAGTGTATTGAACATATATAATATCATACAGTTGGATTAGGTGAGAAGATATTGATAGATCACTAAAACAGTCATAATGATTTGGACTTGTTACAGCCAGAATACCCAAACCCAGTCAAGGTACAATGTATGGGGCTAGAATGAGATGGGCCTCGAGTACTCTCTATCATGTCTTTCCTCTATTGCTGTCTTTTACTTGGAACATATTACCTTCCCTATAGCATCTCTCACACAAATTAGACTTTCTTATGTAGTTAACCTAAAATGACCCTCTTTTATCTTTAGGCTACTAGTTCACATGCTAAAAAAAATCTAAGTCCTTCAAAAGGAGGCAAGATAACTACTTTCATGTCTTACCAGGAGGTAAAAATTATTAAAATAACAGAAAATATTACCCTACGAGTGAACTACATGTGCAATCTAGCTCTATGGAGTCCACTTGGGCCCACCTTTGATCAATGCAGCCTCTTTGAGAATCTTGTGGTCTCATGATTTGGCATTAGGGCTAATTTTACAGTTATTAAACCTTTACTCATTATTAAATTGAATTTAAGAAATTCTATATTAATCTGGTAAGGCTGAGGTTTTGGTTACCCCTGATCTATAAGGAGACCTTTTCATCTACCCACCTCTCATTGATAAGACAATCTTATTAGAGGACCCCATAACCTAGATTGTAAATAAGCAATATCCTTAAAGGAGAATGTTCTCCTTAATAATTAGATTGTGGTTGTTTACATATAGGGTTTCAAATGGGTATCCGATTCTCCAATTACCCGAAAGTTTCTATCCAAAGAAATTAGGTATTTGAGGTTCCGATTCATAAAATGGTTTAGGTCCGGAACCTAATTTAAGTTCTGATTGATAAATGGGTCCAGTTCTGAGTCCATATAGGTTCCGACCCATGGGCTCAAGACCCAATATATGAGTCTTTTTTTAGACATTTTAATATATAATATTGGAGGCAGTATACTTAATGCATTGTTATAAGTTGAATTATATGCTTATTTTAAGAAAAAAAAAATGGAGAGAAGTCAGAACCAGTTTCGGAACTAGATCCATTCTTCTAGGTGGACCAGATTCCAGAACCATATCCGAGATTTTCTATCGAAATTGGCTCTAGAACCAAAAAAATAAGTTCTGAGTCAAAACCGGATTCGGAACCGGAACCGATATGTAGAAACAGGTCCGAGTCCGGATTCAGTATGGTTCCGACCCAGAACCGTTCCGCTTGCAACCTAGTTTACATATGCTTAGAGCGTAACGCTCTCCACGCGTAGCATGTATGCATCGTCATATTTGTTTGCACTCATATGCATAAATGAATTGTGCAAATGATGTATAATTAAGGTCGTTTACGCACAAAAAAACTTCGCAACCGAATAGGTGTGAAAATCACTTTTACACATCTCTTTCAAAAGGTGTCGGTACACTTCTTATAGGGTGATTGCATTCCTGTGGGGCCTATCGAACTCCTTTTTTAGCTTTTCATTCCTATGGGCCACGTAATTGCAACCCAAACTGTTTAATTTATTTATCGGACCACTAACCCTAACATTTGAAGTTTATTATTTTAAATCTTCATAAATTTTGATTAATTTGTGAGAAAGTCTCAACCTATAGATCTAATTTTCTTCATTTTTGTGAGCCCTCAAATCATAATTCGAACCATTCAATATTCTTGTGCCAATGGCAAATACTCGTAATTTTCTTCACTTATGTGAGCCCTCAACTAATGATGGGTTTTCTTTCTTCTTTTTTTTTTTTTTTTTTTAATTTGTGAGAAATAACCCAAAAATCCAAATAAATATAAAACCACTAGATTTATTAATTTACTCATGTGAAAAAGGGTGATTTCGACAAACCTAGTATTGCATTTCACATATGTATAACATTAGCATATAGACCATTTACATTATTTATATATGTAAACCATTTTCTTATCACGCCTGTGAAAAGGCAAATGATCCCTTTGTAAGTTAAATAGAATTTGTCAAGAGGGTAGGTAAAAAAAAATCCAATACAATACGGTCTTGACTCTTGAGTCGTGTCTCCTTGGCAAGTGTTTAATATTTAACCTTTTTAGTCTTAATGTCACATAAGTAAGTCATAGATAAGCAAGTCTATTAGTGACGGAGGGATATCCAAAAGAAAAATAAATTCGATAGTAACTAAGGATAGGTTAAAATTAAATAACAGAGCTTTTATTTGTCACGGGCTGCCTAGAATGGGCCGCATCACTCTGCCAAGTGTCTTTAATAAGTTGGAAGTTACGTCAGCCTGCTGATGTAAACATTAAATGACTAGTAGGCCACCTAATAGGACATAGTACATACAGCCTGCACAAAACTCGACACCCCGACTACCTGCTCCACCTCCACGGCACTAATTAATTAAAAGAACATCACACCATGGTTTATTTTGCCTTGGCACATGGATACGTGTCCGTCCAAAACTTTTGGTCCACCAGATCAATGAGACAATCCATTGGTACCTTACCCAATTTATATGTTACAAGTAATAATGGTTGATAATGTCAGGAGGTACATTACATCACAAGATTTTCAAAGATCTGAAACCTTTCTTACTCTCACTTTGTTAGAGAATACATCATGCAAATGTATATATAAATTTATATTGTCTTATATTAAATATTAGATATTTTCTTCTATTACAAAATAAAAAATGAAATTGTTCTATTTTAATTGCATTCCAAAAACTCCATGTATTTACATACTAAGTAAATATTTAATTCATACATTATTTCGAGAGTTTTTTTTTTTTTTCGCCCATTGGAAACTTAGAACATACACACTCTCACTCACGCTCATGTCCTGACCAACTGATCTACGACTTCGAACATATTCGTATGTGTTTTGTTATGAAAAAAATAATATAAACCTTAGCATTGTTAAAACGTGTTTATATTTTTGACAAAGCACATTTACTAGTGTGGGTTCAACTCAAACATCCGTAGCTATGAAATGTAAGTATGATCCATGATTTAAGGGGCCATTTGCTTATTTATGTTGAATTTCTATGGACATATTTATATAGCATCAGAGGAAATTGAAGTATATAGACTTCCACTTTTTTATATAAGCATCCGCCCTCCGCCTTTCTTAAATGCATCCATCACCTCCTCTTCCCCAATCGGAAATGTTTTTTAAAGGATTCACAGGGAATCAAAACAAAGATCGACAATTTTCCCCAAGGAAAATTGCTCGCACCAAAGGTTAAAAAAAAAAAAAAAAAAAGTCCATGACAAATTAAAGCATTTTTCCCTTCATCCACGAGAAATATGATCCACAAACATGCCCTAAAAGTTCTACATAGTACATTTCTATCCAAAGGGCTAAGAATGAAGAACTAATGGTGAAGACCAAGGGCACGCTACACAACCACGCGGGTGCAGCCGCTCCCGTTAAACCACGGCGAGCTTAAAAAAATCCCAAAAAAAAAAGTTTTGGATCCACCATGAAAATCCTTGGTTTGCCCCTAAAACCAAACTACCTATTAAGGCTCGCACCCCTCAAACGAAGATCCCAAGGTCCGCCACTGTGAAGACCACCTCACTAAATAAAATGGCTATTAAATAATCTTCTCTTTTGGTGAGTTTTGATTATCGAATCATCTCACCAAGAAAACAATTTTTAGAGAAAAAAATGTGGATTTTATCTTCATTTCTATAACCTTTTGTCAATACCCGGCCCATTTCATCGTGAATTACTAGGAATTTAGTAAAGATAGACAAATGGGCCTACATGCTGACACAATTGTGATTATTTCTCTTTTTTTAGAAACGCTGATAGAAACTTACATCATTAAGCTATGTAGTAGTTCACATCTACTGAGTCTTTAACTTATAAAAATCTAAGTTAAAGGATTGGAACTCCATAGAAGGGCATCTATTGAAACTCAAATCGTTCAAAATAAACACCCTTTAAAGATATGTGCTATCCTCATAATTTATATCAAATGGAGTTTGTCTTGCCGTTGGATTGACCATTTGATGAAAGATGTGATAATGAATATGGATATCCTCGTAATTTATAGTTACTTTTATGAGAGAATTAATCTAGTTTTAAAGCATTATATTATTCTTGTATTTTGTTTTACTTATTTTTCTATTTTCTTGAATTATACTACTGTTTTTGTATATGAAGAGAAAATCTTGTGGGGAGAGAGAGAGGAAGAGAGAGGAAGAGAGAGAGAGTGCCCATCTATACCTACTTCCATTATGTTAATACCAAGGTTAGCGTGGATTAGATGGCTTTGAATGGGTTGCCTTCCTTTTGAATTTTCAAAATGACGGTCATGATAAAAAAAGCTCATTTGATTCTATGGTTTTATGATCCACTCAATGTTAAATTTTATGAACTACATTTTGCCAAATCTTTGAAGTGATTTTATCGAGAATATCGAATGGCTATTTACAAAGTACATCAAATATATTGACTCAATCTAGGAAATATAATCTGACTCAAAATAATAAATAAAAACTCTAATTCAATAATGACACTAGCCTAACGTAATTCAAATCTAATCTAAAATGAAGTCATCCATTCCATATTCAACCTTCTTTAAAATATTCTCTAATACTCTCGTACGATCACAAGGTCCTTTCAACAAAGTATCAAGCAAATGGTTACAATAAAATTAACCCTTTGACCTTGACTTATGTCACATCTCGGACCCAAGGATTTCTGGGTTAGGGTGGTTCTCGAGGTGTGACATGCGTACTCCTGTGAACTCGCACCCGTTTCGGATTAAGTCCGAATTTACGAAGGAGAAAATACCACTTCTCATGTGTGAGGATGTCATGACCCGGGCCTGAGATTAGAATTACGACGGACAAACCCCAGTCACGATCACCATACTTACTCCTGTAAACTTTGAATTAACCGAAGTTAATATGAAATCCACAAAGGATAGCATACATGCATACCTGTCATATGTACATTTTTGTGGAAATACATATATATTGACAAATTAATTTCAACCGTACGAGTTCTTTACATAAAAGTAAAGTTCAACTTACATATTTCATTTCCTATTCAAGTCCACCATTACATATTCAAATACAATGCAGATGACAACTATTTACTACAAAATGAATATACAAATCACTTCTCAACTTTTTAAAAATATTCTAAATTATCGCTCTCTGGTTCACGTCCACTCAATCAGCTCTCCTGGAGGAATCTGATTGGCCTCTTCCGCAGGCGGCGCGGCCTCTGGATTACCGGCAATGACAACTTGGCCTGTAATGTCATCAATAACACTGTGAACAAGACGGTTCAACAATGTATACACAAGTCTATGATATCACATGCTCATAATTTGTCTATCAATTAATCATATTCTAGATAATTCAAATCAATAACACTTACAAAAGTTGGCAATTACATAAGTATTCTTTCATTCAGTTCTTCCCAAAAGGAAGCATTTAGTATCAGTGTCCTTATTTGACACAGGATAGAAGACGCACCATTCATAACCCAGGCCTTAAGGAAGTATTCATTCAGTTATCTTAGTGGTTACACTTTATTAAGTGGTTTATCAAATGTGTGGGATTTACCAGTGTCTTGATCAGATATCACTGACATCACCACGGAGCTACGGAACACTCCATTCCATTTACTGCAGTGGGATTGTTCATTAATCATTCATTTCATTTCATTAATTCACTTCATTAATCCAATTCATTAACTTACTTCATTTCAACTCAATAACGAGCTTAAGAAATATTATGTAGCGCCATACCCGGGAATCAATCAAAGGGTTGAACCTAATTAAACTTTAATTTTCTAAACCCACATTATTCAGTTTCAATTTCCTAAACCAACATTCAGGTGAAACATTCATTATTTAATGCATGTGTTATTCTCAATGACATCACTTTTAAGTGAAATTTACATTAGCATAATCTTAACTAACACCAATGAAGGTTTAGTTAAAAACACTATCCACACAAGCCTTAGACATTGGGCTTCCATTTTAGAAAAATCAGACCTCAATCTGAAATTTCCCACCAGTTCGGTCACCTGTCGGCCAACCGAACTTTGGAACTCGGTTAACCGAACCCAGTTCGGTTCGCTTTCCAGAAGCTCATTTTCCTGACAAAATTCCTTACATTTCTTAAGGAAATTCGATTATCTGTCGGTCGACCGAACCCACAGTGTCGGTTAATCGAATTTAGTTCGCTTACCCCCCGGTTCACAATCCAGAGAGCTCAGATGAGCACGGTCAGGCAGTTCGGTCGCTTGTTGGTCGGCCGAATTGCGACTTCGGCTGATCGAACCTAGTTCAGTCAGCTTTCCAGAAGCTGCAATTTCATATGAAATTCAGCCCAGAAACGTCGGTCAGGTGTCGGTCAGCCTCTTGGCTGACTGAATTGCTCCCAGAAGTTCAGAAAAATTCTGAAATGAAAATTCCGAAATTGAGCTCCTTGAGCTCAAACAAGTCCATTAGCATCTTAAATCATTAGAAATGAGTATACTTGCCTTGGTTGAAGAGTAATTAGCAAAAACTCCTCTTTGCTAACTTGATTTTGAGATGAAAATCCCTCCAATCCAAGCCTATTTCAACCTAAAAACCAAAACCAATACATAGATAGAACTCTTATGAGTTCTTTGCACTAAAAACCATCCTAACTCAATGAATAGAACTTGAAAGTTCTGAATTTAACTTAAAGTACTTACTTGAAGTAAAAAAGGAAGGAACCTTGAGGTCTTCTCAAGCTTTACTCCAAGGAAATGGAAGGAGAGTGAGAGGAAGAAGATGAAGTGGAAGTCAACCACCTTCACCCACTTGCAAAGCTTCCAAACTCACACTTGATAGAGAGAAAATGGAAGAAGAAAAAGAAGAAAAAAGAGCCTAGGATGTGGCTATGTTGGAATGAGTGGGATGAACTCATTTGAGTTCATCCCAATCCCTTATAAGCCTCACTTTTGCATTTAACACCCATTTAATTCCATCATTTACATATTGAGTCAAATGAAAGATCATTTGAGTCAATTCACGTCGAATGGAATCACTCCTAGCACGAAAGTTAACGTACTCCTCGAGATACACGCGCGGGTAACAGGAGTTTCCGTATTCAATGAAATATGTTGAAATTCATATTTACAAAAAAGTTCTCGTATCACTTGATTCTAGTTTAAAATCAATTCAATTAGTTCAATGTCATTGACTACCCTTTCATTAAGCTCAAATTACCCATTTGAGACAAAATTCAATTCAATTTGGTCATTAACCATTATTAGCTTAATAAGCATGCTTAATTAGCATTAATTTCAATTAATTAGAGTTAATCCTGATTAACTCGGGACAGGGTGTTAAAAAGGATTACTCACTGACACCCGTCAATCAACATTTATTTGCGGAAGCAAGTACAACATTAATATCAAAGCCATGAATAGTCCATTAACCAATCCATTAAACCACAATGTAATCTTTAACAAAGCTAATAATTTAAATCTTTTAAATGTATAGTACACAAGTGCTCTAATGAATGCCTACTAGATGCTTATCTCAAAACGAAATATAATCCTAATACAATTGCAAAATAGAACTAATCACATGCATCACCTAAAGTTGAGTGCATATGAAATACTTAGTCTCAAACCCATGATTACCACTCTGATACGTACTCCAGTTATCATAGCTAACCAATATGCTTTCATATCAAATCTCTAATCTAAATTGTTATTAGTTATTCTCTTCGGTATCCTGGATCCCTGTGACACCAAGTGTAGCATCATGAATACAACTATCCAACAATGGACGAGCAATTAAGATATATCACATATTATATCAAATTTGAATTGTCGACAGAAGATTAAAAGATGTCAAGTAATTGTAAACTAGGCACATTGTGCAATATGAGTAATTCATGCTTTATCGAATCAAGATCAAATACCTACTTTATTCTAATTGGCTACTACCTTTTGCCTAATCCTCCCTTTATAGAAAGTACGCGTTTTGGGATGTCACAAGGGGCCCTGCCAAAGGTCCTCCTGGCTACCCGGGTTCTGGAGTTCCGGTGTTCCAAACTGTTTATTATGCAACGAAGTTCAATTCTAAACCAAGATTCAACCCCATCGAGTACCATTCAGTTGAAGTTAAGTAGTGCAGACTCATTCGATTCAATCAAGTACACCCACTTCCATCTCACCTCCTCGGTAGGGGTGCACAAAAAATCCGTCAATCCGTAAATTCAATCCGATCCAATCCGAAGGCAAATGGATTTTGATCAGATCTGAAGGCAAACGGATTGGCGGCGGATTGGAAATTTTGTAATCCGTTAGCAATGGATCGGTAGCGGATTTCACCCTTAATCCGCGGATTCAATCTGATCTGATCCATTATCATTAAATATAAAAAAAATAAAAAATATATAAGGGTCAAAATATAAAATAAGGAAGAAAAATGTAAGCGCTCAAAATTTCTGGATTTTAGTATTAGTATTTATGTTGTCATTGCTGCAAATTTACTGCAATTGGATGGAATTCTTTTTCTACGATGTTAATATGCAATGTACAAGAATTCATGGGGTTTTTTTTTTTTTTAGGGACGGATTGAATGGATTAATCTGATCCGATATGGTCCTCCACGGATCGGATCGGATCGGATTTTAATAGCCACGGATTGGTGACGGATTTGGCCCAATCCGATCTGTATACACCCTTACTCCTCAGTGTAGAATCTTGACTCAAGGTCTCACTTCCTCTGGGAAGGATCTTGATATCGGTTGGTCATTCACTTTTACTCCGTCTCACCTCCTCGGTGTAGGATCTTGACTTCGTAGGACGTTACAGTTTATCAAGTCCATGCACGATACAATTATAAAACAATAGCAATACTATGAGAGAATAACACGAATACTATATCCTTGAAATATCTAAGGGCAATAGTAAGTCATTTAAAATGCTATGTAATTCGATTCATAAAATCAAGAAGATTTATTAGCTAAGCTTAATCTAATTACCCGTCGTCTCTAACCATCCATTTTTATGTAGTTTTAGGTAATTCGATGCATGTGCTACATTTTATTGGTGTCACTTTTTGTGTGTGTGTGTGTGTGTGATGCGCCGAAATCCTTAAACCAACACCCATGGTAAAGTGCTAGATAAACAGATAAGCACATGAGATGATCTCAGCCCAAGATTTCTCATTTGTTATTATTTCCAGCGGTCCATGTTAATCGGTTAGGATTCCTTATCTAAAGACATATAAGGTCAGTCTTTCCTTTCTTAAGAGCCTTATAGGTTTAGTGTTTGTGCAATACTCATCCTCAAGGATTGATTATGAAGAGTCTAGGCCTTTTGAAGTGAGATTAACTCCCTTAATGGCCAATGGTTCCAGCCAAGGAGTCCAACTAGATTTAAAGTCGATTTTTCAAAAGAGATAGGGCCTGGTTCAATGGTCCACATATCAACTTTCAATCCTAATCTCTGATCATTAGGATGTGTGGACTATTGGTTTCTACATTTCAAGAACTTTCCGATGTCATGTGGGACTCCAAAATCTGATGTACGGATAAAAAGTTATGGCCGTTCAAAGTCTGCCAATTCGATGAGCATTCTTCCCAAATTCAGTTGACCGAATTTTGGCAGAATCCTCTGGACAAAACTTGTTTCTACACTGTTTTTCTATCTCCTTCTTTCCAATTCTTCCTTCTCAATTCTAGATCATTCCATAGACCTTTTAAATATGATTTGAGCCTCCTTGCTCCCATTTATACACATACATTCAAATTCAACCATTCCCATCTCAAAAGAATAAAAATAAGAATAAGAAGAACCCATTTCAATATCAATCTTATTAGTAGTAGGCTGAAATTAACATGCAAGAGATTATAATTTTCAATCAATGAATTATTAGCATGCATATATCCGAAATTGCTCATCACTTGCCTCTTTTTTGTACCTTTCACTCTAAATCTTCTTCTTGACTCAATTCAAGCTAAAACGCCCAATTTCTAAGCTCCAACCCATTTCCTACAATGGTGAATGGCAAGAGATGAAATGAATGAGGATACATGCAACCAAATCAAGTTCTATTAGCCATGTATTAACGAGGGAAATGGTGATTAAAGAGGTATTCCTTACCAGTAAGGAAGATGGACATCATTGAGGAGAGCCAATAGCTTGGGGAAGAAGAAGATGATACTCTTGAAAATGGGTAAAGCTTCTTAGCTCCTCAAATATAACATGCACAGTCTTCTTTGGCTTTTACTTAGTCAATTAAGACAAGGAAAGATGATTTTGAAGAAGTCCTTCTCAATGGAGACAATCCTGGAGGATGATGGCGTGTAGTAGATGGAATGGAGGAAGGAGATGAAGTCAACCCACCTTGCTGACACATGCACTGTCTACTATATCTTGAGTTGGGAGAAACAAGAAGAGGGAGTAGAGGTGGAAGAAAGAGGAAGATAGGAAGAAGAGTTTCAGTTGAGAAGGAAACGAGGATGGAAGGCACGGTTTGGAGAGAGGTGATTTAAATGGGTATTTGTGGTACTTTTGCATGCAAGTCCACTAGTTTAGGAAGATTTAGGGGAGAGGGCTTTTGTGTTGAAATGGGCTTGGATATGGGTTGGGTTGGGTCCAATTAGGTTGGGTCCAAACATGAAGTTTAATGTTAATGACATGCTTATAAAATGCTCTAAACCCATAAAACTTGGCAACACAAGAGTGGCCCAAATTATCAAAAGGTCGTAGGTCTACCCAAGTTTGCCCCAAAACTCTACTAATCTACCTAATCCATCACAAAGATCATCCAAAACATATATTAGAAACCTAATTAAGATTAATTAGGCGTAAAACAAACTTAGGCGGTGTCGGGGTCTAACAACTTATCGTCTTGCCAAAATGTTCTTTGTGCTTTGCTAGTCAACACCATCTTTATGAAGTTGTCCATCCACCATCATTTCCTTTCCTTTTGTTGGTTGAAATAAAGACAGCTTCTAGGGCATCCCAAACTTGACCGAACATGTCGAGATCAATGATTAATAGTCCTAGTCAAGCATGTTTTGATAAATTAAGCATTCTTCTCCAATTGCACATATTTGTGATTTTCAATTTCCTTTATGGATTCATCTTCAATTATGTTCGGAGAGGCATCCATACCAAGGTAATCAAAGAAGACCAAGCTTTTCACCAACAAAAGGATTTGTATCCTCCAGAACAATTAACTTGCTAAGCGCTGACCTTTTCAAAAAAATAAAACTTGACAGGCATTGAATTTTATATATATATACATATATAGTAAAGAGAGTTTTCCAACGGCTGGATTGTCTTGATTATTCTTCTAATATGTTGATCTCATTGTTACGAGTACGTAGGCGAAAAAGGATCAACAATCAAAGTCTTGAGCCCAGAAGCACAAAGTAATGTTGGCTATTAATTTTGGTCACATTTGCTATTTGTGGCAGTCTGCTTAGGCAAAAGCCTTAATGTGTTAGTTCTTGGTTTAAATGCAAGCAAGGGTGGGCCTAAGTATTGTGTTTTTGGGCACTTGTCCCCGGCAGACTTAGAAAAAACATGAAACATGCAAGTTGGAACATGGAGAAAAAGTGGATGCCTCTGTCAGAATTAAGCCTATGCCCCCTCAAATGAGAAAACAATGAATAAACTAGCATTATGGCCATTGTCCACACCCCTCAAGAAGATTCTAGGTTCGCCACTGGATGCGGGTGAGGTGCTAAGTCAGGCTTGGGACAATGAGACCTGAGTAAGCTCCTAAATTTTATAGTATCGCAATGAAGCATGAATAGTGTTGTTGTGGACTATAAGTGGGGTTTTAATTCTCATCTCATTCTAAATGCTTGGGCCGTATTTGGTTGCAAGCATTTGGGGATATCTTTTTTGGAATTCTCCAAATGTTGTTCCCAATGTATAATTCCAAATGCTCAAGTCCCCCCTAGCATTCTAAATCCCTGAATTTTGAAATTTCAAAGAGTTTAAAAGTGACGTTTAGGTGTGCAAATATTTGAAAATCTTAAACCAAATACTGCATTTGGAATTTCTTAAGGGACAAAATAGAAACTAGTATCAGAAATCACCAACCACCCAAATTCTCGTTAGAAATGCTTAAACAAATAGGCCCTTGGACATGTGTTTCTTTCTTGAGGATTTTATGGGAAAACCCCCCTTAGATGTTCGGTGCACAAAAAAGGACTCAACAGATCTTAGCAAACAAAAAAGGCCCTCCCGTCACTTTTATTTATTTATTTATTTATTTTGGTTTCAACTTGAGCATCAATATTGACGCTCATTATAGATGCTCAGTTGAGCATCGATATCGACGCTCATTACAGTATATTGACACTCCCAGAAAAGCTTGTTTGTAATTTTGACTTTTTTATGAGGAATGTGTAACTTTAGAATAATTTAATAAGTTTAGACTCATTGGATAACGAGTTTAACTTTAGGGAACTTTTGTTCTTGGTATGAATCAATCTAATGTCATTACACCTCCTTTCCAACTGATTTTGATACATGGAGAAACAAACTATTTTAAAATTTTATAAACTCACTGGTGCTCTAGTTTGTTAATAAGTCAGTCAAGCGCCGATATCTATGCTCATCATGAGTTTGGGGCTTCGTGGAGCATCGATATCGATGCTCACGGCTTCTTCCTCCTCTTCTTTCTTCCTCTTCTTCTTCCTTTTTCTCCATCTCACCACTCCAAATGGTTAATTAGTTGTGATTGAAGCGTAGGACGAAGCTAAGTTTTCTTAATCTCTCTCTTTTTGTTGATTATACTTGCTTGTTCATGTTACTGATTTAATGATTTATTGAATAATATACTTGTCTTCATACCAGTCGGTGCCTTTCATGCTTAGTTTTTAATGTTAGAATATGTGTTTGATCATTCATGCTTACGTTTAATACGCAATACTTAGTTAGGATTATGTTTTCTTTGATGGGTTATACTTATGTCTGATGGGTGATGCTTAGTTAATTCTAATACTTCGACGAAGGGAAGGAGGTTTTGGGTTTTTGCATATTTTTGTAGAAAAGATTGAGTCTCTCTAAAGAGAGAAATTGGGTTTTAATACTATATCTATCATCCAGATCTGGATGCCTTGATAGGGTCGTGATCTGAAGTCAAAAGAATTGAACAAGGGTGTTTAATGGAGAATGAGATTTTTGATTGCTTAGTGGATTCCGATGCCTTAATCTTTTTTATCATTCTGAATGTTTTCTATCTCATTATTTGCTTGCATTTGTTGTTTTTATGCTCTCATATTCACATGATATTCTACATCAATTTATTGATTGAAGATTTTTTTTTTCTTGATTCACTCTCGGTGGGTTCAACCTATATTTGCCACTATTTCGAAAAAGGGTAGTCGTGCACTTGCGGTATTTTATGATTGATATTGACTACATCATGTTGACAACATTTCCTTTCGTGCAATTCTTGAGGAGCGAGTGTGAGAAACAATGGGTAGTGAGAGGAGAGTATGGTTGGTCTGGCGGGAGAGAAAAGAAGGGAAGGAGGAAAGATAGGATTTAGCGAAATGATTTGCCAGTTACGGAGGTGGTCGTCGTAGCAGAAGAAAAGGAAGGGAGAGGTACCCTTTGGGGAGGAAGCATCGATATGGATGTTGGGATTCACAGTTAAAAGGACACAAGATTGTCACTAGTGTTTACACATGCACAGGGGGGGCTTTTTTCGTTCACAGAGCATCTGAGGAGCTTTTCCCCATAAAAACTCCTTTTTCTTTCTCTAAAGAGAGATATACTTACAAGGAAGAGTCCTACAACAGACAACATAGATATTACATCTCACTTAGACACAAACTACATTTTTCATATCATACATACTAGTACCTTACTAAGTATCTATACAAGTGTCAGATCCATGCTCACCTACTACACAGACCTACCATTTACATTATATCCGGTGCTGCTTCTGGATGACCTTAATCTCTCTGACTATGATTTCTTCCATCTGGATGCTATGCGACGAGCTCGCGAGCGGTGCTTGTAAATGTGTTTGAAGTGATTATTATCTGTTTTAAAGAATTTGAATTTCTTGGATAGATTAAGAAGAGAGCTGTGAAAAATGTGCACAAGAGACAAACATGAAGGGAATATGAAGGTCGAGTAAAAGTGCTTTGTTTTTTTCTTTTGTTTAAAGAGAAGGGCAAGTACTTGTTGTACTACAAGGATGGTGACTGATCTTATTTAATCTAATCTTTTATAATCTAATCTAACATGAAATTATCCATTTCATATACAACCTTTTTTAAAATATTCTCCAAGGTCATGCTTATAACACATTGCGAGATAAGATTTGTGGAAAAGCTTTTTGGCTTTGCATGAAAAACCAAGTCTGAACCCCCTCATTGAAAAAGAGCTTTTTTTCTTTTTTTCTTTTTTTTGTGCACTTGTTTCGTAAAAGAGATGCAATACTAAATATGAATTTTATTATACTATAGAAAAACTTTTCTGCTCTCCCTGCTTTATCCATAAAAAAAAGTAGCCACATAAACGTTCTCTAATATTATAATTATTTTCGTTGTAGCCCATTTATAGATGGACATGACCCAAGCTGCTAAACGTACATGAAGAACAATCAAAACTCTTTACAATAAAATAACAAATAAACAAATAAAGGCTTAAATTGGCCACTAATGATTCGAAATGGTGGCCTGCGAGCCAATTACATATAGCTTACATGCATTTCACCTCATGAGCCAATCGGACATCATGCCAAATCATGTGATGAAAATACCATCAGAGGAGCTGCACTCGATAAGGTGGCCCCCACAATGCTGGTATTTTACTGTGCCTTGAATGGAAGAAGATCCCCTGTTTAGTCCAAACAGGGAAACCCTGTTTGGACCAACCAGGGGCTGCCAAATGGGTGAAATTTTTTTTTTTTTTTTTTTTTAAAGGAGAGATGGGATGTGTTGATTAACTTTTTTTCCCCCATATGGCAGCCCCGGCTTGGTCCAAACTGGGGATCCTCTTCCGCCTTGAACTGCCCCACTGCTGCAGTCGGGGAGGGGTATAGAAGTCAAACCACGTGTCTTTATTTGTCGTACGTGAGACTTGACCATTTATAAAATGCCCCTGTGAAGGGTGATTTGGTCATTTTAAAAATATGTGCGTAAGGCATAGGCGGAGACGGGCATTGACTTGTACAGTCGTTTATCGTGTGTACTGGCAGAAGGTAAATAAGTTGTTTTTTTTTTATCGATGAGGATTATATAATTATACCTGGATTTATGTAGAAATAACAAAACTGCCACATACTTCTAATGGACAATAATACTGTTGTGCTGGTTATTCAATTTCTAACCACTACTTACTTTAGGATGGCAAAGATTATACAGTGGAGATACGATGCCAATTTTTGAGGTTTTTAGGATTTAATTTACTTGTGTGATAATTGGATTCCATACCTATAGGAAGATTATTTGATGATTTTTTTTATTTTTACTTTTTTGTGTCCACTCATTGCTTCAATTTTAACCATAGTTAAGAATACCATTCTTATAAATTAATATTGGACATGTTTTTTTTTCCAAAATAGTGTAAAATGAAATAAAATTGAGTGTCATGTTAAAAGAAAAAGAAAGTGAAGAGAGTTGGGAGTAAAAGTTTTATTTTGTCATTTTGTATCAATTTTGTTATTTTGTGTAACTAAAAGTGCCTTATTTGTATTTTCTGCTTTTACAACTCACTCAGTTTTATCTCGTTTTACTCCACGCTATAGGCAAATAGACCAGAATCTAATTTCATGGAAATAGATGGGTCTAGTGATTTTAGAAAGAAAATGACATTGGGTTGAGCAGTGATGGGCATAGATAGAGTCGTGTTCCCATTAGGTTGTGCATTATGTATAACTTATTTATACTCAACTTTAATTCAAGACATTCATTTGTTGGGTTGAAAAAGGTCAACAAATCTCAACTTAATTTATATAAGTGTTAAATCATGGCAAGTGCTAATTCCAAGAAAGAGAAGATATATGAGGGTGGATTTACGAATATAAGTGGGTTGGTTTCGGGCTAGAACCATACCAGACCAGGAACCACTTTTGAATGACGGTTTTAGTTCTGGGCTCGATTCTGATTCAAAACCATTTGTTGTTTACTCCAAATCAAATTCTAAGAAGATCAGGAGTTGGCTCGGAACCATTCCCAACTAGAAAAAGGGAACTGGTTCCAAAACCAGTTCTAACTTCTTTTTCTCTACCTTTTTTTTTTTTTTTTTTTGCTTAAAATAAAGATATCAAAAGTTATAAAAGTGAGTACCGCCTACAACCTTCAAAAATCAAACATAAGAATGTCCAAACAAAGTTGATTTTGAGTTTAAATTTGCAATATTAAAGACTCTTATGTGGGTCTTAAGTCCACATGTCGGAACCGGTATGGTTTCAAAATTGAACCCATTTATCAATCAGAACTTACACTGGGTTTTGGACCAAGACTTGTTTATAAGTAAGAACTTAAAACAAGTTCTAAATCCAATTATTTTTATGGGTCAGAACCTCTAGATCATCACATAATTGGATACCCGTTTGCATTCTTAGCTGGATTATTGAAATGTGAGTTTAAAAATTACCGAATCTCTCTCTTTATGAGCTGAGAGGAATCTATCATTTGAACATTTCAAGCAAATTTTCCCAATAAAAGAATTATACTCTGCTAGTTTTTATTCCGGCGAGAGAGCAATCCAACATTCTCACCCATTTACAAAGAGGATCAAAATCTTTTTTATCAAGTAAAATCAGTTCATTATCTATTAGATTATGCAAAAAAACTATGTCACACTAATTATTAAAAAAAAGGGTTGCATGAAAACTAAAATAATTTCCACCCTCGCGGTAGATTCCTTTGGTTGCACACACACTCTTTAGGGCCCGTTTGGCACTTTACTAATATAATACAAGTCAAGTAAAGCCTCCATTCTTCCAGACAAGATGTTACATCATATGTACTTTATTGAAAACTCTCTCCATCTTTTCTAAAAAAAGTCAAAAAGCAATTACCTTAATCCATTAAAATCCAAAAAAATTATATTTCTCCATACAAAAAGTCAAAAAAATTCTATAACAAACAACTAAAAATAAAATATCATCATAACCCGCTTATATTTTATTCTTTTCTCAAAATCAACTTTACTTCACCTGACTGAATTACTAAACTAGTCCTGTGAAAAGGTGGGGTACAAACTCCAAAGCAAGACCAACTGCTTCACAAGCTTTGTCCAATGAAATCAAGAGCAAAAAGAACAAGCCGGAGCTAGTGGCATTCTAGTAATTAAAATCCAAGACCGTATCCCTTTTTTAACAGCACGCCACAACAACGACGAAGACCCCACTCTCTTTCCCAAGTCGCAAAGGCAACGAGTCGACGACAGCGAGTGCCCGCTGACTTCACTCGGTAGGTCCCACCATCAAGGCTGAGTCAGCACTCAGCAGCAGCACCGTCTCTCATTTCCCTCTCTCCCCTCTCTCCCTCATCTTCTCTTCACTCTCTCTCTCTGCTCTTAAAAACCCCGCTCTCTCCCTTTCTCCTCTCCCATACATTCCTCTCTCCTACCGTTTCGGTACTCTGCAGGACCACCTTTTTCCAATAGCCCTCTTCCTCCTCCCTCCCTCTACAAGGTTTATTTTTTCTCCTCCTTCCATGCAGGTAGAGACAGCAGCGCCTCCCCGTCATCCAGTCCCAGCATTCCAGCTGTCAATGAATCTCACCGTCGAATCTGAGGAATCAGATCGAACGGCTGCGATCGAAAGCCCCCTCGAGTCCACGGCCGCATTGAAGGTCCAGAAGGTCTACAGGAGCTACCGCACCCGGCGCAGATTAGCAGACTCTGCCGTCGTGGCAGAAGAGCTATGGTACGCCTCAACCCAACAACGCTCAAAACCTTCCCGTCTCCTTTTCCCCGCCTTTTTCAGCCCTTGGTTTTGCTTCTTTTGGTCCCCAAAGAAAAAAAAAAAAACACTGATAGAAGAAGCCAAGCCCATTTCTATGCGCCAAAAAAAGAGGGTGTAAAGTACTGAGAGTCTCTCTCTTGTCTTGTGCTCCTCATCTTTTCCACTTACTATTAGCTTTTTGCCATTTTGGTACCCTAATAGAAATGGTTAGAAAAGAAAGAGCGTGTATGCGCCAAAGAAAGAGGGTGTAAAGTTGTTTTTATTTATTTGTTGTTGTTGTTGTTGTTTGTGTTGAAGGTGGCAAGCGATCGATTACGTTCGGTTGAATTACAGCACGATATCATTCTTCGATTACCTGAAACCCGAGTCGGCTCAGTCTCGATGGAATAGAGTTCGCGTGAATGCTTCCAAGGTATTTTTTGTATGTTCTTGTACTACTTGTAGCTTGCGTTTGATCATCATGTAACTCACTCAATTCAGATTTTTGAGAGTTGGTGTTTGTAATTGGGATCACATGTGATGGAATGTTTGTCTGTGGCCCTCAATTCCTGGGGTTCATGGGTTTAAAACTCGGCCGAGTCAGACTTGAACTCGGTAATTACCCACCGTCGGAGGCAGCCCTCTGCCGAGTCGACATGAACTCGTTAATTGGCCGTGGTCTGAGTCACCACTCGGCCGAGTCCACTGGGGATTTGGGTCAAAACTTGTTTTTCTTTTACTATTTCAAATTTCAGTATTAAGAGAAGATATTGGAGGCTTTCCGTTTAGGATCCTTTTGCAGTGGATTTGGAAGATTCAAACCACATTTTGTGTGTGGAAAATCTTTGCATTGAGAGATTGGAGGTATTGTTCATCAGATTGAGTGAAAATAAAATACACCACCACCACCACCACCTCCTCCTCCTCCTACTACTACTTAAATTCATTTAGAACAATTAACACACATTAAGGCAGTAAGGCTCAAATTCAAGTCTTCTTCCATGGATGCTGTAGTTTCATTTCACCTCTTTTCAGGGGGTTTTTAGTTGAGCTCATCATGCACAATTGGAGAGAGGTAGCCGTTCAGCAGTGTGATGGCTGATGGGTTTTAGTCCAGTCCCTTTTTGTGGTGCTTTTGGGATTGGTTTCTTTTTGCTTGATTGGGCTTATTGTTGTTTTATTTCCTTTTTGTTGCTTCTGTGGTCTGTTTCCTGTTGCTCTTCTTTGCCTTTTCAGTACATTTCTCTTGCACTGATTAGTGTTGTTTAATAATAATAAATACTAAGAATAATAATAATAATAGTAATTTCTATTTTTAAGTTTTAAATTCATAGGACATTAATTTCTATTTTTAATCTTGTTTTAATTATTCTTCACTAATTTTTTCTGGCTTTTTAGGCCTCCAGGGTGTGCCTCAGTCTGATTAAAAAAATTTGACTTGAGGGTGGCCGAGTTTCACCTGAAATCTAAATTTTAAAACCTTGTCCTAGTTAGAGGTATTTAAGTGGGTTGTGCCTTGTGTGGTTTAAGCTAGGGTGAGTTATTTCTAGTGATGAGTTGAACGAAAACTCTATTAGTTTTAACTTAGCCGGAGATAGTTTTGTGAATTGGCAAGTGATTGATGAGATAATGCTTCAAAACTGTTGTTGTCTTCGATAATGGTGATGAAGGAATGTTTGGCTGTGGCAAGTTGTGCGACCAGGTGATTGGACTATTAAGTTTGAGTCAGCTTGACCTAGTCCTGGTCGGATCGAACTTGGTTTGTTTTCCATGACTCTTGGTCAAATTACATGGTTTAAGATGACCTGATCGACTCAAAGCACATTTTCATCCTTCATTAATAATTGTAAAAAAGCCTCACTTTAGTAAAGTAGTAGAAGCTAAGCTTCAATTTAAATAACGATTATATATTTGGAAAATTGAAATTATAATTCTAGGAAATTTATGAAAAAATTTCAGCATAATTTATATTTGGAAATCTAAATGAATAACTCTCCCAGTCATCTTCTTGTTTTACTGTTCTACAAAACCTGTCAACTGACCAGTTTTGGTCGACTTGCCAGGTTGGAAAACTATGGTTTGTCCACCTTAGAAATTAAGAAACAAGATTTGTTTCAATATTCTTTTACTATTTGGATGAGATCAGTACCGAGGGCATTAATAATATAATTAGAGGCCGAGAGGGAGAAGAACGATGGCCCTACCCCCTTTTTTTTTTCAATTTCCATACTTTAAACCAAATTTGTAGCGAGAAGGATATGACATGTTTGATTGTGATTTGGGGTTGATTGTGATTTGGGGTACATCCAAACACACTCTTAGGTGGTGGTGGAACCCGGAAATTTTCCCTCGGGGCACCATGTTAAAAAAAAAAAATAAAATCTTGGTGGGCCACTATAAAGAAAATCATAAATTTCATGGGGGTACGTCCGAACACACTCTTAGGCAGTGGTGGAACCCGAAAATGAAAATTTGCTTCGTGTGTTGTGGGGGGGGCGGGGGGGGGGGGCGGGCTGAGGTTGTTGATGATTATAGATATGTCTTTATAGGTTCTTTCTACCATTCAAAAAAAAAAAAAAAAAACCAAACAAGGTTCTTAGTTCTCTCTAATTCTGATTGGGATCTGATGGCATGTTGACAGGTTGGGAAGGGTTTATCTAAAGATGAGAAAGCTAAGAAGCTGGCTTTTCAGCACTGGATTGAAGCAGTAAGTGTTCAGTGAGAGTGTTTATTTTGTTTTGTTTGGTTCCTGGTTTAGTTGGACAAGTCATAAACCAACTCTCTCTCTCTCTCTCTCACACACACACACACACACACAGATAGATCCACGGCATCGTTATGGGCATAACTTACATCTTTACTATGAGGAATGGTGCAATGGTGATGCAGGCCAGCCGTTTTTCTATTGGTGAGTATGATGCTCTTTTCTTTCTTTGAAGCATGTTGATTTAGGGTTCAGTGGCATTTAAAAAACAGTGTTTTCAACTAAAATGAGTGTAGAAGTGCATCATCATCAATATTGATACACCATCAGTGTTGATTTCGGGTCTGAATATATGATATAGTCAGCAGACCTATTAGTGTCCATAGACATACAGTCAATAACCTATGCCAGCAGTCACCTTTCAGACGCTACTCTTTTTTAACTCCTTTCATGGTAAAAGCCAGCTCTTTCTTCTTTCGGCAGGCTTGACATTGGAGATGGCAGAGATGTTGATATCCTGGAATGCTCCAGGTCATTGCTTCGGCAGCAGTGCATTATATATCTTGGTCCTGTAAGTTCTATATTGATAATCATCAAAGTTAATTTCTCATACAAACCATTGTTTAGACTTTAGGACTGTTAAGTTCAAATTCAGTCCGATACCTACTTAATTCTACACATAATTGTATTCAAGAATGGTGTCATGATCAGTAATTGTCGTATTTCTTTTTTTCATCTGATGAATATGAGGTTTATGAGATGATTGTAGTTAACCTACTAAGACCTGCTTCGTTTCCATGTTGAGTATGTTTTGATCTCTTTGCACATGCCCCACTGAAGTTGCAATTCATATATTTTGTCTTACTATGGGTGTCATTTTTCTTCTCAGCCTGTCTTCTTTCTCCTCTAAATGTTCTTGAATTCTGCTGAGCATTGTTGCTGTTATCACCTCTATGACATAGTGGTGTGTGCATGCAAAGTAGGCACCATCTGATAACAGGGAGGATTCTTTTTAGGCTTGAGGGCCTAAATGTTGCACAACTAATATGCATTAGATAAAGTGATTGTGCATGGGTTGTTTGCACAATCAATCCAAGGGTGTCCAAACTCTCTATATGGACTATATGGATATGGACTATATGGAAGAAAATCACTTGAATGAAGTGAATACCATTTGACCTTAGATATTATTGTGTTTCTAACTCTCTGCTTATGAATCATTATATTCTGTACAAACCTGTTGTATATTCATGACATTAGCCGAATCATTGTATTTAAATGTTTATAACACGTTTGCCTTCTCTTTTGCAATTCTCCATGTCTGTCTTCAGCAAGAAAGAGAGCACTATGAATATGTACCTAAAGATGGGAGAATCATTCACAAACAAACAGGAGAGTTAATTGATACAACTCAAGGATCAGAAAAGGGTAAATGGATTTTTGTGATGAGCACCACAAAAAAACTCTACGCTGGTCAGGTAAAAGTTCGATGAAACAAGAAGCTCCCATATGTACTAAATTATGCTTGTATCTGGGTAGTGTGTCCTAGTTCATAGTTACTGTAAATTATTGTCTGTTAGGTTGTATGGCTCAATAGAAGTAATAAATTTGGTAAACCGGGCCCTTGCATTGTCCATGTTCTACTGTGATTAGAAGTATGTCTTTTATTGTAGGTCTACTGTGATTAGAAGTAGTGTTTGGGTGTAACAGGGTTTTGGGGCTGATATTATAAATAGAGACTCAGAGCCTCTATGATGTACACCTCTTCTGATTGCATAGTGAATTCTCCTTTCTTCCCCGTGGACGTAGGCCAAAAGCCGAAACATGTAAATCTCTATGTTCTCTTGTGCATGCTTGATCTCTTCTCATAGGCCCTATATCATAACAATCTGGTATCGGAGTGTTGCACGTGATCGGAAGAGATTCGACGAATCAGAGCTCAGAGGGCTGGAGTTGTGGCTGCTTGATCGACGGGTTAGATATCAAGATTGAGATAGCATTTCTACAGTGGGAGATCAGTTCAGATCTCGGTGGGCCACACAAATTGCAGATAAGAGAAGGGATCGGTTCCCTGGTTCCGGATCGATTTGCAGGAGCAGATCGGTCGCGGAAAATTGGTGCGGTGAGCGTGGAAAAGGCGTATGGTCAACTCGTGCGGTTGATCAGAACAGATTTGGAATCTCGTTGAGAGGCTTGAATCTCAGGTGTGTTGTGAGGTTCGCCAGATCGGAGAAGGAGACCGGAAAAGAATGCGATCAAGGAGGATTTGGGCACTCTGTTACAAGGTGTTGAACGGAAAAAGAAACAGAAAGGAACATGGCTCTGTTTGGTCTCTGTCGGAAACCGTCGCTGGAGCTTTTTGTCGCCTGAGGAATCGCCGCGGAACATCACTACTGCGGAACCCTGTAAGTCCGACTTGGATTGTGGTTCCGGAGGGAGAAAGACTCTCTACTTTTCTAGATTCGCCCACCGCTGTCGGAAAAGAGAGCAGTTACTGGAAGAAGACTGTTGCCGTTGCTGTCACCGTATGAAGATTCGGTAGAAGCCCATCCGCAGCCGCTGCGCCGTTGCCGTGGAAGAAGAAGAAGACGGCTCCTGGTCTTTGTGTCCGGCTGCAAAAACAGAATGAAGAAGAAGAAGAAGGTGGTCCTGGGCTCTGCAGTAGTTCCGGGCTGGTTCCCCATCCGCCAGGCCAGTCTAGGTTGGGTCAAGTCCAGGTTGACCTAACCTGTGCAGCGAAACCCAGAAGCAAGAACAGGCACTAGTACAGCACTGATGTCAGCGACACGTCAGCATTTGTACTGTCAAAGATAGATTTGACCAATCAAAGGCTGAAATTTGTCTGCGCAATATCTTGGAGATTCGGAGTCTGATTGGAAATCCATTTGAACCTATGGACTTATTGCGAGCATATCTACGCTGTTGTGGAAGAAGATTGGTTGTTTAACGGTAAACGAAGGAGATTGATTGATTGGAGCGTAGAATTTTATTTCTACGATATCTTTGCCGTCCGGAGTCGGATTTCAGATCCGTTTCTTCCAGCATGCTCGTGGTGACCAGATCTACACTGGTACAATGAAAGATTCACAGAATGGCTGCGAAGTTTGAAATTGAGAAATTCAATGGAAACAACAATTTCCGTCTGTGGCGTTTGAAGATGCATGCTTTGCTGGTTCAGAATGGGTTGCATAAAGCTTTAAGGGGAAATAATGCTTTGTTTGAAAAATTGTTAGATGAAGAGAAGGATGAGTTGCTGGAAAAGGTGTACGGTCAGATTCTGTTGTTTTTAGTGACGGTGTACTGCGAAGGGTTGCTTAATAAAAAACCACTGTTGGCATATGGCAGAAGTTGGAGAACTTGTACATCACGAAGTCTCTAACGAATCGCTTGTATTTGAAGAAGTGGTTGTTCATGTTACAAATGCAAGAAGGTACGTCTATTTCAACCCACCTTGAATCTTTCATAAAAGCTATTATGGATCTGGAAAATATCAATGTTGAAATTGATGATGAGGATCAAGCAATTATGCTGTGCTTGTTACCACCCTCATATGAGCATTTTGTTGATACCATGATGTATGGTAGAGATACTTTGTCCAAAGAGGATGTAGAAGCAGCCTTGAACTCTAAGGAGTTGAAGAAAAAGGTTGCGGCTGACAATGATGGTTCGGGTGAGGGTTTGGTAGTACGAGGCAGAACAAAAGACTCTAGTAGTAAGGGCAAACATATATCCAATAGGAAAAACATTGAATGTTATTATTGCTTTAAGAAAGGGCACATCAGAAAAAACTGTTCCGAAAGGCAGATGAAAGGGAAAGAAATAATAGAGGATTCGTTATCTGATGATTCAGTCAGTGTTGCAGATGGAAGATCGGATTAAGTTTCCGACAATGCACTTTCTGTGATTGAAAATGGTATTCGTTGTAAGGATGAATGGATTCTTGATTCAAGTTGTTCCTACCACGTGTCCCAAGAGGGACTGGTTTACCACTTAAAGAGAAATCAACGGTGGTAGTGTCTTGATGGGCAACAATGTTGCATGTAAGACGATTGGGATTGGAATAGTCAAAATCAAGATGTATGATGGAATCATTAGAACGTTGGCAGAAGTTCGGCATGTCCCTGATCTGAAAAAGAATCTTTTTTCTCTTGGTGCCTTGGACTCCGACGGTAGTAAACTCTCAGCTGAAGGTGGAGTTATGAAGGTTGTAAAGGGTGCTCTGGTTCTTATGAGAGGCAATAGAGTTGGAAACTTATATGTTTTGTCCGGAAAAACTGTTACAGATGGAGCTGTAGTTTCTTCCTCAGATGACCATGAATCTGTCTCAACGCGTTTATGGCACTTGCGCTTGGCTCACACGGGTGAGAAGGGATTGACAATACTGAGCAATCGGAATTTGCAATGTGACACGAAGACAGGCAAGTTGGATTTCTGTGAGAAATGCATCTTCGGAAAGTATCAAAAGGTCAATTTCAATACAGGTATTCATCGCACGAAAGGTATCCTTGATTATGTTTATTCAGATGCATGGAGGGCCTTTTAAGGTTTATTCCAAGGGCGGGTCCCGGTTTATGCTGACTTTTATTGATGATTATTCAAGAAAAGTCTGGGTTTATACTCTGAAGACGAATGATCAGACCTTTGTTACATTCAAGTGATGGAAGGAAATGGATGAGAAACAGACTGACAGGAAGGTGAGGAAGTTGAAGACAAATAATGGCAATGAGTATAGATCGATAGAGTTTGAGAATTATTGCATGGATCATAGCATAGTTCAGCATTACACTACTATAGAAACTCCGCAGCAAAATGGAGCTGCAAAGAGGATGAACAGAACGATCTTGGAAAGAGCTCGTTTTATGTTGTTTACTGTAGGATTGTCCAAGGACTTTTGGGCTGATGCAGTAAATGCTGCAGGCTACTTGATAAATAGGTCTCCGCACACAAAGATTGGTTGCAAAACACCGAAAGAAATGTGGTCAAGTAATCCAGCTGATTATTCTAACTTGAGGATCTTCGGTTGTCTGGCTTATGTTCGCGTGAAAACCGATAAGTTAGAGCCAAGGGTTGTGAAGTGCATCTTGGTGGGATATGCTTCTGGGCTGAAAGGATACATGTTTTGGTGTACCAATCAGGATTCACCTAGATTTATCATCAACAGGGATGTTACATTTCATGAGGATGCTTTACTCGAAGTGCGAAAGCAGGTGGAGAAGACAAAAGTAGGTAGTAGCAGTGACACCGTTCAGGTGGAGTCAGACGTCCTAGTAAGGAAAGAGAGTGCATCCGGCTCCTCCCGCGATACATGGGATAGTCAAAATGTGCAACAGATGCAGCGGACAGAGCCGCATATGCCGCAGACGGGTAGACTGCGGAGAGAAAGGAAACTGCCGGTTAGATACGGTTTTGAGGATATAACGACGTAAGCATCGACATCAGATAATGGCCGTGATACTATGGTTGCATATGCATTGACGACTGAGTCTCTTGAATTAATGGAAGGGCTGGAAAGTAGTCAATAAGAAGCAACTATGACTAAAGAGATGGAGTCTCTTGACGAGGAAAATCAAGGCCATCGGATGCAAGCGGTTCTACGAGGAAGAGGAAAGGGTTTCCAGTACAGGTAGAGTACAGTTTAAGGTTCCTGATCATGTACATGGATGAAAATATCGGCCGCTACGTAGCGTAGCGGCCGATATATCCGCCGTGGCGGCCATGGCCGCCACGCTTTTTTCAAATTATCGGGTATCGCACTGTATGTGTAGCGGCCGATACATTCCGCCACGTTGCGTATTGGGCGCAACTAGGGTATGAAAGTAAAAAAAAAAAAAAAAACCCAGCTTTTCTGTTTACTGGAGGAAGAAGATGAAAAAAAAAAAAAAAGGAAGAAAAGGAATAAAAATACAGAGAAGAGATGCAGGAAACGTACCTATCCCAACGGTAGCTGCAGCGGCAGCAGCAGACGAAGGCAGCAGCAGCAGAGGTAGCAGCTGCTTCTTCTACTCCTCCTCCTCCTCCTCCTCTCTTTTCTTTTCTTTTCTTTTTCTTCTCTTCCTCTCCCCTTCTCGATTTTTGTCAATCCTTGTGTTTGGGAAAAGCAAGAGGCACCAAACCCTATTTAATTTAAGCCTTGGTTTTAATTCATTGGGTGGCACTTAATGGGCCCTGTTGAAGTTCTAAACAAAACTTAAATTCATTTGGGGGCACTTAAAGAGCCCTGTTGAAGTTCTAAACAAAACTTAAATTCATTTGGGGGCACTTAAAGGGCCCTGCTGAAGTTCTAAAAAAAAATTAAATTCATTTGGGAGCACTTAATGGACCCTATTGAAGTTCTAAACAAAAATTAAATTCATTTGGGGGCACTTAATGGGCCCTATTGAAGTTCTAAACAAAAATTAAATGGAGCCCCTCTTTTATTTCTCGATTTGTGTGTGTCAACCCCCTAAACCTATTTAATTTTGGCCCTGATTTTAATTCATTAAGGGGCACTTAATGGGCCATATTTAAGTTCTAAACAAAAATTATATGGAGCCCCTCTTTTATTTTTTGGTTTGTGTGTGTCAAACCCTCTTTTATTGAATCATTAGAGGGCACTTATGGACAAGTTTGAATGGCATAAATAAAAATTAAATGGACTCCCTCTTTTATTTCATTAGAGGTCACTTATGGGCACTTTGAAAGGTATAAATAAAATTTAAATGAACCCTTTAAGAAAAAATAAAACTTGAAGCACCTAATGCCTTTAACCATTGGTAGGAATGGGGCCTAAATATAAAAATAAAAAAGTCATGCCTTAGCCAAATATTATTTAATTGAAATCGATACCTTCGCCAAATTCCACTCTACTTGAAAATAGAGCTCAATCAAATTTCACTCTAATTAGAAATAGAGACCAATCAAATTTCACTCTAACTGGAAATAGGGCCATCCGGCCATCGCCAACTTTCACACTAATTGAAAATAAAGTCTAATCAAATTTCACACTAATTGAAGATAGGCTCTAGCAAAATTTTACTCTAATAGGAAATAGGGCTCAACCAAATTTCGTTTTAATAGAAAATAGGACCCTAACTGAATTACACTCTAATAGGAAATAGGCCCTGATCAAATTTTAATTTAACAAAAAATTTTAAACTATATATATACATTTCAAAATACAACTAAGAAATGTGATTTTCTAAGCAAAGATGGTGATAATATTTTGATGACATTGTTTGATTACAAACATGAATACATGTGAAAAAACTAATCATTACTATTATTTTCTATTTATACAGCGATACAAGACCTCATATATACGCCCCCTTCTCTTACTTTTGCAAAAGAACCACATTTTCTTTCATTTTACAATTTTCTGGATTTTCTGGAATTTTTTTAGATTTTTTGAGTATTTTTTCAAATCGCACCGCTACGCTGCTATGTATCCCCGCTACGCTACGTATCGCCCGCTTAGTAGCGGTTTGGCGGTGGGCATCTATGCCCGCCCTTACCGCTATTTTCATCCTTGATTATGTATGCAACTTAAAGAAATCATTGTACGGGTCGAAGCAAGCTTCTGGACAATGGTACAAGTGATTTGGTGCATTCATGAAGGAATGAGTTAAATTCAAGTTCAAGCATTGCTTGGACTTGATCGGTGTGCTCAGTACCTGAGTGCCCTAAGGGGCATGTGGAGATGGTGAGACGTGTTTTGTGCATGGGGATCTGCTTCAATGTTCGCCAAGGTGGAGATTTGTTAGGTTGTATGGTTCAATAGAAGTAATAAATATGGTAAACCGGGCCCCTGCATTGTCCATATTCTACTGTGATTAGAAGTATGCCAGGTCTACTGTGATTAGAAGTAGTGTTTGGGTGTAACAATGTTTTGGGGCTGATATTATAAATAGAGACTAAGAGTCTCTATGATGTACATCTCTTCTGATTGCATAGTGAATTTTCCTGTCTTCCCCATGGACGTAGGCCAAAAGCCGGACCACGTAAATCTCTGTGTTCTCTTGTGCGTGCTTGATCTCCTCATAGGCCCTAGATCACAACATAGTCCATGAGAACCACTATTGGCTCTTGAAATCTATGATGCCAAGATATGACATGGATATCGGAGGGACATAGATTTTATAAATAAAAAGTGAAGTATGGGATAAGATACAACACAATAAGTTTCTTATTTCGGAGTATCTGGGTACTATAGCCTGAAATAAAGGGCCTCCAGGCTCCCATCACATAAGGTGAGGGCAGTGCTTAGGACCATTGAAAGGTGGTGAGACCTATCAACCTTATTCCGATTTTGTATTTGCAAGTTGAAACGACCAATTTAGTGTTGTATTAAGCTACATATGTTCTGCATTATTCTTGCAAGATAATTTGATTTTTGTGTTTCTGCATACAGAAAAAGAAAGGCGTATTTCATCATTCCAGCTTCCTTGCCGGAGGTGCCACTTTAGCTGCCGGAAGGTTTACTGCAGAGAATGGGAAGCTTAAGGTACTGTATAAGGACATCAAAGGAAAGGCTAATGATTCTGTTATATTTTTGCAACATAGAGTAGAATGTTGTTTGTGGATCAAATTGCTCCATGCTGATGTTAGAGTTATTACTTCTGTGCATGCAATTTTCTCATGATTATAAAGCATTGATGGGTCACCCCGGTCTATATGTATTTTGGAAGGTAAACTACTATATAATTCTGCAATCATTTTTGCCGGGGCAAGCATTTCTGGCTTTTGGCCTCGTTGTCCCAGAGTTAATGATTGTTTATAGTTCTGCTAGACCTACTATCTTTGGTGATGTTAAAAGGATCTCTGGATGAAAATTGTAGCAATATGATATAAGTTTGCAGAAATGTGTATATTATAATATATATACTCCTTTCCCTCTAACAAAAAAACCCAACATATCTTAACCATTTGATCAACAGTCCCCAAGTTTTCACCGTCGAAAATGAGTACACAATTGATCCAATGGCCTAGTCCATTTGGTACCAATTTTATGGTTCACCTGGATGGATCATAGGATTTCTTTTATATATATATACACACACACATATGTACATAACTACATATACATGTATGTATGTATATGTACACATATATGTCTATAGGGAGATGCATATCTCACCTTATTATGAGAGATAAGGTGGGGGCCCTTACATCCATATCCAATGCCAACAACTTAAATGTGAGCCCCCCCCCCCCCCCGCAATCTCTCATAGTAAGGTGAGCATCTCTCATAGGAGCATCTTCCATATGTATATGGAAATGCTCCTATGAGAGTAAATCTCACACTACTATGAGAGTAACCACTAACCACAACTAGCTGAATGCAAAATGAGATTAAATTCCACTTGAATCGGACAACACAATTCCTTTATTTTTAAGGAGGAAATGGATCACCGATGGATCCCCACTTTGAGATGATACCCAAGCAAATAGCATTTGAAGAATCGCTTTACACAATCACCTCGATTTGATAATAATTCTCATATAAGCAATGAGCCTCTAAAACTTCCGCCTTGTTTGAATCTATAATACCAATATGTTTAGAGAACATCAGAACATCATCAACGCTTCTCTACTATTCCATGTAAGTGACATAACATAGGTATGTTGAGCTATCACATCCAAAAGCTTCAAGCACAAACGTGCATGACACAAATTGCCCTTTCCATGCATATTTTCCATATTAGAATCTCAACTAAAGATTTTCTTGTTGAAGAGATTTCATTAATCCTGCAGTTATCTTATGATACAGATTTTTGTCTGGAACATGATTCTCATCTTTTGGCACAAGAATATAATTCGTTCTATTTTAATTGAGTAATTTTGCAAATTTAAAGGATGAACTGGAAGTGGGATGAAGCAGTTCCTCAGTTTTTGAATCTGATACCCAAATTTCTGCTTTGGCGGCAGGCCATCTCGGCATACAGTGGGCATTACCGTCCCACCGAGGAGAACCTCAACGCCTTCTTGTCCTACCTCGAACAAAATGGAATCAAACTTGATGAAATTGAGGTATGTGATTCATTTTTGCTGTTTTAGTGTGCTATCTCCTACGTGGTTGCTTTTCACAGATGATAATCTGCACGACACAAGTCTACATTGACTTCTATCGTCTGTGCTTGAACTACTGAAGAAATTCTTGGATCTGGATGTTGAGACTATCCTGATGCCACCCAATCTAAAAGTGTGGGTTGCAATACAATGTTACAGACGATGATCTGATGATCCCATTGTTGATGGGAGATGCCAAAAAATTTCCACAACTGAAGAATCTAGATATCCAATCTTTGGTTTTATTCATGTCATTGTTCTGCTTTACGCTAGTTTCTCTCTTCTCGAGCCTTGGAGACTTGATGCCATTTTCAATGAATGTCATGACCACAGTAACGAATTTCATCCATTTTAAGAAGGGACTTGCATCATGGATTTTCCTGACCAAATAGCTACTAGAGATTCTCTTCATTTTGGGATCTTCCCTCAGTTTAGTGATTGTCCTTGTATTCTTTCCCATTACTGTGTCCATTTTGTATTCACGTATTAATAGAACAGTTTAAAATGAAAAAAAAAAAAAAAAAAGGTGTATGAACAAGGATATGTGAGCCCACAACATTGGATGGAGTGTTGGGGCTCACATGGGTGGACATTAGTGCGGAGATAATGGGGACCATAGCCAAATCAGTACTCCCATGTGTTATGACAGGTGTATATTTAAAGATCTATTGTTATTGATTAGATTGGATTGATTGGGTTGACTCCTGTATTTGGCCATGGGACCACTGATTTGGTTGTGGTCCCCACCATCTCTACAATTAGGGTCTGCATTTTGGAACCCATGGCAAAGAACACTGATGCACACATTCATCTTTCTGTATACAAAGGGGACATAGGGCCTTCAGCAAATTATTTGGTTGCTTTTGTACATGGTGCAACCCACTAGATCAATGATTGGATCCTTGAACCTATGGAACTACGAAGGAAGGGGCATATCACTCACTTCGAACCTTTAATTCTGTTTCTGATGGTCTGTGTTGCTATGTTGATATAGATACCTTCAGCTTCTAATGAAGACTACTATGAAGATGGCAACACTGTTAAGGTTGAAAATGTGAATGAAGCCCTAGCAGTTTCAGGAACGTCCCATCATCAAATCCCAGGCGAAATGACAAAAGATGTATCCCCGGAACAATCTCAAGATACCCAAGAAGAGACACTTCGAGTTGATGGAATCAGAATCAAAGGCAACTACAAAAGGACTTTATCTGGTGGTCTTCATAGCCCAAGAGCAGATGTGCCCCAAAAATCTGTGCTCCAAAGGATCAATTCCAAGAAGGCGACAAGTTCATACCAGTTGGGGCATCAACTTTCTTCAAAGTGGTCAACTGGTGCTGGTCCAAGAATTGGGTGTGTTAAAGACTATCCTCTGGAGGTGAGGGTACAGGCACTGGAGTTCGTGAATCTCTCACCGAGGGTACCACCCACGCCTTTAACTTCTTGGAAATCCTGTCCGATTCCCGTAAGTTAGATGTCAGCTGTCTTAACTGATGCAATAGATGATGTCTGGGTAAACATATTTACTCGATCTGCTTTCAGTTCTCAGGATGCTTTTGCTACAGTGTAAATTCCATGTCACTTTTTTTCTCTTTATCTTTGCCTTTTTGAATGTGGTCGGTTCTCATTGTTTCTCACTGAATTAAAAGGGGTGCATTTAGCTCGCCACCGGGTCATAATAGCAGATATGGAGTCCCTTTTTGGCTTAGAATTTTGCTCCATGAACACTTGGGGTGGTAGGATTTCAAACTTAAAACCCAAAATGCAGCTCTCCTGCCTCAAATTAGAGACTAAAGCAGGGCATGGAAATATGAACACCTGCATTTGTTCAGAAAATACTGTTGTACTCGACCGTGGGCCATCTAAACTGACCCTAAAGTATGGAATAGTTGAAAAGAAAACATTGGTTGGATTCGTAGAAATCCAGTTCTGATGGTTGGCTTGAAAATAGCTGAATTTGGTTGGATTGTGTTAGAACACAGTTGAAGTCCATTCACCATCCTGAGATGGTGATCATCTGGGGGAAAAGTAAAAGAGTTACAAAGAGAACTCAATATCCTGGGAAATCTTTGATTTCTATCAGCAAATCTTGCTGTTATGGTAATGTCTAAATTAAGAAGCAATTTGCTCGCTGACTATACCACTGAACTTTTTCATCATTCAAAACCACCTTCTTGTCTTTATGAACTAGAGTGACATCACGTACGTATGAGCGCATCCTGTACCCAGCATCTGAACTATTTGATTCTTCTCAATTCCAAGAATAACATATTTCCAGTGAATGGAAACAACAGGTGCTGCCATGTACTAGGAGGTTAGTTTTCTTCTAGCTTTCACTCTTCCATACAATGTCCCAGCATCACAGCTAAGAAGCGTGGTAGTAGCATGGCACAACCAGAGATTTTTTAAGGTCAAATACCTTATAATAATGTACATTCAGCAGTATCAGCATTGTCTCACAAAAAGAACTAAACTGTATGATCTGAGCCTTGTGTTTGTGTAAATCATGATTTCCTAATCCTGACCTCTAATTTATGTGCCCAAGAATGTCTTAACATGGTTCAAACTAACCGGGCTTGGGATTCCATTTCATCCAATAATTGTCATTCTTTGTTGAAAGTTGACCATTGATTTTTATCGTGTGTACATTGCCAATCTGAGTTGGCCCTATCCATGACTTGTATCAGGGCACTCTTGTAGTTGAAACACCTGACAATATCTGCCAGAGTGATCCAACCCTGACACAGCAATTCCGAGTTTGGGTTAACATTTCCAGCCCGATAACTAAATGGGCCTGTTTTTGGGTTGAGGCCACACACATTTTACCACCAGGAAATGAATCTAACTCCAACCCAACTTGTCAGTGTGGAACCGTCCCAATCCCACTTCCGAGACTGATTCTAGCCTTATCGGTTAGTTTAGGGTTAGGGTAGACATTTCCAACCCAATTAATAGCCATGGCCAGATCTGCCCACCCAGCTGCTTTCCATGACGGTCCAGGATCCAAGAGGGCCCTACTAGAGTGGATGCTACTGGGCCCATTACTACACTTTCTGAGTTGAGAAATGAACAAAGTATTTTCTGGATATTAATGCTTCAAATGTCCTGGTTTTCTGGACATAATTAATGGTTGAGCCTCTTTTACCTTTAAATCAGATTTGTCGCGACCCAAGAGTGGAGACTAAGGGCGTTTGGCATCGTTATCTTGTTGTTCCTAATTTTGTGCTCGGATCATATTGTGCTAAGTTCGAGTTGTGCCGAGACTATACTCTGCAGAACTTGTTGGGCAACATTACATTAAATCACTCTACTGAGAATATATTGTTGTATGGAACTTGTTTGGTAACATTATTAAAGTTTTACTCTAAAGAGTGGGTATAGGATTTACAATGTGGGACCTACCTTTCATTGTTTGTGGCGCTCTATTATTATCGTACACGGGACCCACCTAAAGAAATTACAACGTGGTACCCACCTTTAAAAGTTAGAATATTGAACCCATATTCATAGGATTTACAATGTGACCCACCTTTATAGGAATTATAATGTGGGGCCAACTTTTTGTGAATGTAAATATGGGACCCACCTTTAGAAATTAGAACATCGGGGCCAGCACATTCACAAAATTTACAATGTGGGCCCACATTTAGAAATTAGAACATCGGGGCCAGCACATTCATAAGATTTATAGTGTGCCTACCTTTAAGAGTGCGGATCCCCTGTTTCGTCCAAACAGGGGAGCCTTGTTTGGACGAATCAAGGGCCGACAGGTGCGGGGGCGGAGGAAAGAGAAATAGCACCTTTTCTTTCCTCCCCCCCCTTCGCCCCGCACCTGTCGGCCCCTGATTCATCCAAACAGGGCTCCCCTGTTTGGACGAAACAAGGGATCCGGATCCTACCTTTAAAGGAATTATAATGTGGGGCCATCTTCTTTATTTATTATGATCATGGGACCCACATTCGAAAAATTACAATGTGGTGCCCATCTTTAGAAATCCAAACATGGTTCCACATTCGTATGTGTGTGGGAAATGCTCCTACGAGAGTAAGGAGGGGAAGACCTACTAGATCCATATCCAATGCCAACAGCCTAAATATGTGGTCCCCAACCACCCCCCCACCTCATAGTAGTGTGAGAGAAAATATGATTACTTAAACAAATAAATTGATGAGGAAGTGTATAAAAAGAAATGGAAACTGAACTATTTTACTCGTGTAGTAGCTAGAGTTTTATCATCTGTTTGCTTGAGGGTTGTGGGCGACTCCCATATTGTTTTTACCTTGTTTGGCTTCATTCAACCTTGTAATGCAGAGTGACGTGCTCTTCCATAAATACATAATTTTGAGTAATTTTCATGCAAAAATCCCTAATTGGAAATAGAACACATATTGATATATTATTATGTAGTTTATATTTTTTTCTTTCTTAAATCATGACATGATGGAAGCCGATAAAAGCATGTATAAGATTCAGAGTAAAATAAAATGTTGATTACACATTGATTACCAATCAAAGCAAGATCTCATTATGTATACTTCTTCAACAGCTATAAGTATGTAATCTCAGGTCCTCAACCATGCACAGACATGAACAACAACTCTTTTGGAAGGGGGAGACAAATCCAAATAAACATAAACTATGCATACTTCTAGGTACTCTTATTTTGCAACCAACAGGGGTCAAGTTGATTGTCAACTTAACCAATTCAGCAATGATATTTTGTTGAGGCTCCATGACATATGGACTGACTATTGACTTGCCCACAAAAGAAAATTGTAGCACCAACTTTTCATACAGGCAACATGCCCTAAATGGCTTTGCAAAAAATGTGGGCCAATCTTAATTAGGCTTATATAAAGGAGCCATGCAAGTCAGCTGATGCGTAGGGTTGCAAATGGGTCCAATTCGGGAAGAAACATGTTGTATCCGGACTGGATCCCTTTTTTAAAGGATGGGTTGGATCCGCATGGGCATGGAACCTATTAGACGCATCTAGATCCGTGGATTTTTTTTTTTTGTTTTTTTTTGAAGGATCTGTTCCTGGCTCCGGACACAGTTCTGGCAATGATCTACCTTTAGTTCTGCATCCGATTCCAATTTTGGCTTCAGTTCCAAGTTTCACCACCACCACAATAAACTGAAATGAACAACAATGATTGTGATGATAATTGTTTCAAGGATGAGAGGAAATCAATGTAATCGACTAAGCTCGATTTCCAGTTTTGAGACCCCAAACACAACACATGGATTCAAACATATTTTATTATAAATGGAAGAAGATTTTGAGGAATCTTGATGCCTCGTCACGAGAGTGATCTTAAGCAAAATCTATTGTAAATGGATGTAGGAAAAACATTGTTAGTGGGTGTTGAAATACATGTTTGGTGAAAAAAAAAATTATTTCCTTGATGAAGTTGTGCTTTTGACGTTTGGTGTGACTTTCGATTTCTTAGTGAAGACCAATGATTTCTGTTTGGTGCGACAAGTTCACACTATTAAAAATAAAAAGAAAGAGCCAGTACTGATATTCAATGTTTCACGGCAATATTTTCTTAATGATCACGTTATCAATTTCCCAGTTTAGCATTATCGTTACTCCATTTTTCGACAAAATAAGATAATTTTCCTTTAAATAAAGGGAAGGCAAGTTCCAGATAATTATTTCATAGCACATGAGATCATCCACCCTTTCAAGTTCAAAAGAAAGGGTGAGAAAATGAGTCTAAAGCTTGACGTGGTTAAGGCTAATGATAGAATGGAATGGGATTTCATTGAAGTAATCCTTTAGGGCCTGTTTGGATGTTAACTTCTATAGGGTGAAGTTGGCAATAGGTGAGGAATACATATATATAATAATTTTTCACTGCCACTGGAATAAGGATTACTCACTGGGAATTTGTATAGTTGAGGATCTCACATTGATATTGGTGTTTATCGATGCATATAGTTGAGAAAAATAGGGTTTAGTGCGCAAATCCACTTGAGTAAGGATTTTCAAATCTTATGGGAGATGATCGGATCTGAAAATTCTAACAAATGAAGATTTTCATTCGTCCAAATCCTCATAAATTTACAATTGCCAAACATGAATTTACCACAACTTGAGGGAAACCAAAAATCTTTTGTCTAAAGATTTGGTTGCCAAACGGGAACTTAAGAGTTTTTGGTTTCCATGAAAAACTTAACAATCTGATTAAACAATGTCTTTCCTATGTTTCCATTTCTCTTTTGTTGAATGGTTCCCTACACGAAAAAATTATTCCTACTCGAGGCCTTCATAGGGAGCCCACTATCTCCTTATTTATTTATTTATTTATTTTGTGGGCGGAAGTCCTCTCTCATCTCCTTGTCAAAACTGAAAGAGAAGATTTTTTACATGGTGCTAAGATTGCCAAAGGGTTCCAAGCATTTCTCATCCTATTTTCGCAGATGATAACTATATATTTTGTAGAGCTTCCCTAACCGAGGCTAGGGAAGTCAAAGATCTTCTTGAGGACAATTGCGAAATATCTGGTCATGTATTTAATTTTTCATAAATCAGCTGCTTAGTTTAGCAAAGGTGCTTGTCAAAGAAGATGTAGGGCTATAGCCCAGATCCTTTGAATGGCGTTAATCGCGAAGGAAGAGAAGTATCTTGGGAATAATATTAAGGAGAAAAGAAATCTAAGTTTTGAGTTCCTAATCAAGAAAATCCAAAATAGAATTGGGCCTTGGCAGATTACTCTCTAAGCCCAAGTACGGAGAAGCACAGTACTAAAATTTATCTCTTCTACAATCCATGTTTATAATATGTTAGTTCTAAAACTCCTGAAAAAGACTATTGGTTCTATCGACAAAATCCAGAGGAGGTTCTGGTGGGCGCTGTGGAAGGAAAAAGGAAAACGCATATGACCATATGGAAGGATATTTGCAAACCCATTGGTCAAGGGGTTTGGGAATTAGGGGTATTGAATTTAATAATATGGCTATATTGGCTAATACTTGTTGGAGATATCTTAGTAACTATAAACTTTTATGCTCCAAAATTTTAAAGGCTAAGTATTGCCCCAATAGATCTTTATGAGAACCAAGCGTTAAAAGGAGAAATTCTTGGTTTTGGAAAGGTTTTGTTGAAGGGGTTGAATTTATGAAGGAAAATACTGGATGGGTTATAGGAAGAGGGGATAGTATTAACGCTTGACAATGTAATTGGATTCCATATAAAGAGGGTTTTAGGAAGCCCTTTTCATCAACTAGGAACCCTAATTTTTTAGTGTGCAAGCTTCTATTCCCGAACATGAGCTGGGATGTAAATAAACTAAAGATCTATTTTGATCATAAAAAGGATATGGAGGATATTTACAACATCTACATCCCTAATGTTAATAGAGGCGATAAAAGGATTTTTGGTTATGGACTCAAAACGGTCAACTTACCACCAAGTCATATAAGTTCTTATTGGATAATAATGCCCCTAACAATCAAAACCAACCAAATTGGAGAGTTGTTTGGAAATTTCTTCTTCCTAAAAGAGTTCTTGAATTTGGTTGGAAATGCCTCAATAATGCTAACATGGTAAGAGAATTTATTAATTCCAAAATCAATCATTTTCATCCAAATTATCCCTTTAGTGCTAAAGGGAAGGAAACAACTATTCATATCATGTTTCTTCGTGATCATGCAAGGGAATGTTGGTTTGGATCATATTTTGGGTTTCTGTCTCTTAAATTCCGTGATAAAAGCTTGAGAGATCGGTGGTTAAAGTATTGTGGAAATGATTCTTCTTCCTACCCTGTTAACAATGATAACTCTTAGATTAGAACTCTCGTGTCTTGGTGGGTAATTTGGAAGGCTAGAAATGATTTTATTATTTTAGAAACCTCAAAATAAATCCCTCATCGATTCTTACGGCTATTAATAGTTATATCTGGAATCTTTCAAATTATATTGGTCCCCATAGGATCTAGTGATATAAATCCAGTTTCTATTTCAAAAGTGGTCTCTTTGATATATGTAGCTATTGCTTTAGTGGACGTTGCTTTTTAAGCCTTTAGATGGTAGGGCCACTTTTGGTGTTGTTATAAAACCGAATAATAATTTTCTTCAAGCAGGAGCTATCCGTGGACCCAAGGTCTTCTCCGCCAAAGAGGCCAAAGCACAGGCGATTTGACAATGAGAGCTAAAGATATGAATTTGGCAAGAGTGGATTTTGTCTGATTCGAAAGATGTGGTGATGGCCTTGAATGGTTATGGTGACTGGTCTATCAATGCTATTGTTTTGGATATTTTGAATCCATATTCAGAATTTGAGACCGTCGTCTTTGCTTTTATCCCTAAGGGCCTGTTTGGCACCTTACTAGTAGGGTACAATTAATGTTACACCTTGTCCCGAGTTAATCAAGATTAACTCTAATTAATTGAAATTAATGCTAATTAATTATGTTTAATTAAGCTAATGATGGTTAATGACCAAATTGAATTGAATTTGTCTCAAATGATTAATTTGAGCTTAATGAAAGGATAATGAATGATATTGGGTGATTTAAATTGGTTTTAGATTCAGACGAAGGAGAACAAGGACTTTTTCGTAAATACGAATTTTCACGTATTTCTTCAAATACGGTCACTCTTGATACCAACGCGTGTATCTTAAAGAGTACATTAACTTTCGTAATAGACACGATTACGTTCAATGTAAATTGGATCAAATGACCTTTCATTTGACTTAAAATGTAAATAGGAAATGAGGTAAAGGGCTTAGATGCAAAAACTGGTCTTATAGAGATGATGATGAACTCTTTTGAGTTCATTCATTTATTCCCAACACAAGGCAACCTAGACTCTTTTTTCTTATTCTTCCTTCCACTTTCTTCATCAAGCGTCAAGATTGAGGCTTTTCAAGTGGATTGGAGAGAACTTCATCTTCTTCATCTTCTTCCTCTAAATACCTTTCCATTTTCTTGAAGTGGAGCTTGAGAGAGAACTCAAGAAATTCTCTTCAAGAGGTTTCAAGTAAGTGTTTAGGTGAAATTACAGAACTTCCAAGTTCTATTCAATAATTTAGAATGTTTTCTAGCACAAAGGACTCATGGGAGTTCTACTTGTGGATTGGTTTTGGTTTTAGGTTGGATTAGGCTTGGATTGAAGAGATTTTATCTCGAGAATCAAGCTAAACAAAGGGGCTTTTGCTAGTTAATCTTCAAGCAAGGCAAGTATATACATTTCCTGTGATTTAAGATGCTAGGAATCATGTAGAAACTCATGGAGTTCAATTTCAGAAAATCCGGATTCTGGATTTTCTGTGTACATGGGCACTGTTTGGTCAACCGAAGGCTGACTGAACTAGTGACTGTCGTTTCTGCACCACTTGCAAAAGAAAATGAGGCTACAAAAAAGTTGACCAAACTGGGTTTAGTCAGCCAAAGTCACAGTTCGGTTAACCGACAGGTGACCGAACTGGTAACCGAATTTATATAGAGCCATTTTCCATGAAAGTGGGCTCTCTGGATTATGAACTGACTGGTGACCGAACTCAGGTTTGGTTAACCGACAAAGGAGTGCTTGGTCGACCAAAATGTGACCGAGTACAGCTGCAGAAGTATCAAAAAATTTGAAGTTTCTGGATTGTGAACTGACAGGTGACCGAGTGGTTAACCGACAGAGTTCGGTTCACCGAGGTTCAACCGAGTACCTGACCGAACCAGTGACCGAACTTGAGAAAGAATGTCAGAAATGGCAAGATTCTGGAAAGCTAATTGAAATGTGGTTCGGTTAGCCGAGTCCTAGATTTCGGTTAACCAACAGGTAACTGAGAAGGTGACCAAACTTGTGGGAAATTTTTGATTGAAGTCTGAGTTTTCGGAAGCCTGTTGGCTATGGCTAACGTTAATGGTGTTTTACCCAAGCCTTCATGAGTGTTAGCTGAGGTTATCTTAATGTGTAAAAAATTCAATTAAAGTGATGTCATCGAGATTAACACACATTGGATAACGAACATTTCACTTGAATATTTGGTTTTGGAAATTGAATAGGGTTTGATCCTTCGATTGACTCCATGTCTGGCACTACATAGTACTTCTTAAGCTTGTTATTGAGCGGAAATGAATTAATGAAATGAAATAATACAATGAATTATTGAACAATCCTATTGCAGTAGATGGAAAGGGGTGTTCCGGAGCTCTGTGGTGATGCCAGTGATATCTGATCAAGACACTGGTAGATCCCACACATATTGAATGATAAGACACCTAATAAAGTGCAATAATTGAAAATTGAATGAATAATGAATATATTACTGACTGAATCTGTTAATTGGATAACTGAATGATACCTTTTGGGAATAACTGAATGAAATGTATACTATTGTAGTTGCCAAATTCTAGTCATTGTTACTACTTGACTCCAATGTATATGACACTGTTGTTGAGCTGGATTGTCTAGAGTTATCGATTGTATAATTGATGAACATGTTTATTAATATGTGCTATCATAGATATGTGTATATATTGTTGAACTGTCGTGTTCACAGTGTTATTGATGACATTACACACTACAACAAGTTGCACTTTTAGCGACGTTTTTTAGCAACGTTTTTAGAAATTTTTCGGTAAAGAGTAATCTTTACCGATGTATATAATTTCGTCGCTAAAAGTAAGACTTTTACCGATGTTTTTTTGAAAAATGTCGGCAAATAATACTCTTTACTGACGTTTTTAATTTCGTCGGCAAAATAAGCACTCTTTACTTTTTTTAAATAAAAAAATAATTTATCTTTTACCGACGTTTTAAAAACGTCGGTGAAAACAACTTTGGCCGACGTTTTCTTGAAACACGTCGGTAAATATAGATAATTACCAACGTTTCTAATTACGTCGGCAAAATGAGAACTTTTTACTTTTTTTAAATAAAAAATTTTTTATCTTTTACCGACGTTTTAAAAAACATTGGTGAAAACAACTTTGGCCGACGTGTTTTTCAAAAACGTCGGTAAAAACTATCTTTTACCGCTCATTCCTGACGTTTTCAAAATCGTAGGCAAAATTCCCACCTTTTTTCCCCTCCCGCCACCAAAACCCCTCTTTTCACTCTCTCCCCTGCTCTTCTCTCTCACGCCACCAAAATCCCTTTTCAATCTCTCTCCTGCTCCTCTCTCAGTCTCTGGTCTCTCACTCTCTCTCTCTCTGGTCTCTCACTCTCGCTTTCTCTGCTCTCTCACTCTTGCTCTCTCTACCATATCTCTCTCTACTTTCTCTCTCTCGCTCTCTCTGCTCTCTCTCTCTCTCTCTCTCTCTCTCTCTCTCCCCCTGCTCTCTCTTTCTGCCCGAAACTGATCGTCGCTCGAGACCCTCTCTTCCGTTGCTGCCTCTGCGGGGAAGAAAACCCTAAATCGATTAAAAGGAAAGAAGAAAAAGAGGGGACGAAAACAAAGAAGAAGAAGAGAAGAAATCGTTCCTATCTATCTGCGCTGCTGGGCTGCTTGTCTTCTCCCTGCTGCTTCTTATAAGCTCTTTTACCCTGCTACCCCGCTGCTCATCTCATTCCAGGTACAACTGCTCGTCTTCTCCCCACACCAGTCTTCTTTTTTTTTTTTTTTTACTTCATATGGGATTACACTACACAACTGATCTCATTGAATGTTGATTTCGATTTTTCTGCCATCTGCTGCTTTCTATTGTGTGGCACCATGATCGATCAAACCCATTTCTTTCCTGCTGTGGGAGGAATGAGATGAGGCCTGATTAAGAATAGAGGGCAATTGGATTCTCTTCTTGTTCTTCTTCTTCTGGATTCCATGTCATTGCAAGCCCATACAATGTCAACAAACCTGAGAACATAAGGGGTCGATGTAAACCTTGATTTTTCATATCCAGTTTGGGTTGGGTTAATAGGTAGCAACTGCACGCCTGCTTGGTTCTGTTGTATATGGATGCGGATTGTGGGCATTGAGTTGTCTCTTGCTCCCTTTCATCAAAGGTTCTCTCTACATGTAATTCATCACAGCAAAGGAGCCATGATCTTTACCTATTGAATTCCTAGGATTTGTAATCAATGCCTTTCATTGATAGGATTGAGAGAGTTGACGCATTAAAGGTGAAGAAACGATGATTTCCCTCGCCACCCTGTTTAGTTAAATTCTAGGTCATGAGGGTAATCCTCCATACGTCATATAATTTCTATAGGAAAAGTCCTTGAAAAAGGGTTGCAGTTAGCCCGATTGAGAGAGGCTTAAGGTGGTGCAAATCGATGATGAGCTTCAGCTGTTGTCACTCTCAATGCTGTTGAAACACATGCAAGAGCATGCATGCATTTGTTATAAAGAAACTTATGGGACGGTATCATCTGTATAATATTATCATGAATCATCTTGTTGTTAAAGATTGTTTTCAAATTGCATATAAAGAAAACACATTTGGCTAGCTTTGGAATTGGACCAGCTATTGGTTCCATGGTGAGATCTAAAGCTTGATAACCCAAACACCACAGGGGGCTCATGAACAAGACACCTTCAATAACATCTTGAAAGAGTCCTAAAAGGCCCCCCCAGCTGCTTTTATTGGAGAGCCGTTTCTTCTTAGTTAACATAACCACAGTGTCTAATCTTATGACCTGTCCATATCAACCATCCTATCAATGGGCCACTGCTTGACATCTGATTGAAGAAAATTACGTAACAGTTCAAATAGTGTTCACACATAGCTTCCTTTTTTTGCTTTTCTTTTTTTTCAAAAATCTTAATATATGTTTAAAGCTAAAAATAATGGAAATACAAATTGTTATTTCTAATTATGATCACTATACTGCTATGGATACAAGTAACGATGATAAATGATCTTATGCTATTGTCACAGTAGTGCTAATAGTACATTACATGGTTGTTATGGAGCCTGCCTGCCTGCCTTTGATCCAAATTACTCCCACAATTGTAGCCACGAGCATAAGTTTTACTCAAATTTAAGTAAATATGCACTATTGCATTGATCATTTGCGCGATGGACGATACTCTGCTCAGAGTGACATTTAAACAACAATTATATAGAGGGGTCCACTTGATATACAGTTGGGCCTCACATAGCTTAAATCAAGGCAAATAGATGCCATTGGCACACTAGGGTGATTGTCTTCCAGGGGACACTTGCATGCAGGTATCATGGTGTGAAATTCAAGGGAGTCTTCAGTTTTTTTTTTTTTTTACAAAGTCTCTGCCTCTTTAACATTCCAATCGGAATATTTGCATGTGGACGTTTTTATAGTAGAAAAGATTTTATTGGCACAATGCTCGTCATAACATGGATCATTTCACTTGAATAAAAAACCATTTGTGTGTTCACAATCTCCCTAGATTTTAGGACTCTCAAGTCATTACAATTAAAAATTTTGACAGTATCAGATACTTCAAGGGGCCAATGTTCAATAATTGAAAATTCTCCGCATGTGCTTTGCATGTACATTCTTCTTCTTAAATCACTGTGATAGCTTTTGTTGATGTGGGTGGAAATGTCATAACAAGCAGCAGTTCATCTATCTGTCTCTGTGTATCTATCTATCTATCTATCTATCTGGGTTATAAGAAATAATAGTGAGAATTCATTTCATTTATGTTGATGTTGTGTTGTTTTGTTCGATAGATTCTAATTACTTGTGATTAGGTCATATATGGACAGGAGTTGGATATTACATTATTAGAACCGATTTAGTGCGGAGTACATAGCTGGGGTGAACTCATTTATTGATTTTGTAAAGGCGAATTCGGGAGGGGCAATGTTGATTAACTGCCCGTGTAACGATTGTTGTAACCATCGGAAGCATGACTATGTAACCGTGAGAAGTCATTTGCACATTCAAGGAATGATGGTCTCATACCTACAGTGGATATATCATGGGGAACCTATAGTTCAACCTGATGATTCGGATGAGAGCGAGGATGAATCAGAACAGAATCAGGATGAATACGATGAGTTGATAGACGACCATCGCAGGGGAACTTACTTGGAGGAAAATACTCAAGAGAGGGATGATGTGCAGGATTTTGAAAATTTGTTGAAGGTTTCTCAGCGTGGCTTGTACCCAGGATGCAAAAGCTCAGATACTCTGTTATCATTTGTCATCAAGATATTGCATGTGAAGGTAGAAAGTGGGTGTAGCAATAAGTCGTTCTACAAGGTTCTTCAGATTTTTAAGGACTTCTTACCCGAAGGTCATGTGGTGCCGGAATCAGTTTACAAGGCGAAGAAATTATTACGTGACTTAGGCATGGAATACAAGAACATAGATGCCTGCAAACACAATTGTGTGTTGTATTGGAAGGAGAATACTCAATTGGATAAATGTCCAGAATGTGAAGAGCCTAGGTACAAGGTCAATGATGGCAAGCAAAAGAAGATCCCTCATAAAGTGCTCCGTTACTTCCCATTGACACCGAGGTTACGCAGATTGTATATGTCAAAGAAGACAGCCACAGAGATGAGATGGCACAGTGAGAAGCTCGTTGATGATGGGATAGCGCGGCATCCGTCTGATTCAGTGGAATGGAAAGAATTTGATAAGAAATATCCAGAGTTTGCCCAAGAGACATGTAATGTGAGGTTGGGGTTAGTGACCGATGGATTCGATTCTTTCGGTAACATGAGCACCTCTTATAGCATGTGGCCTATCATACTTATGCCTTATAATTTGCCACCATGGATGTGCATGAAGGGGCCATTTTTTATGATGTCATTACTTATTCTAGGACCAAACTCACCGGGAAACGATATCGATGTATATCTGAGGCCCTTGGTTGATGAGTTGAAGGAGTTGTGGGATCATGGTGTATCGACTTATGATGCCTCCACTAAACAAACCTTTCAAATGCATGCGGCTGTGATGTGGACGATAAATGACTTTCCTGCGTATGGTTACTTGTCTGGGTGGAGCACAAAAGGTTATAACCCTTGCCCCTCATGTAACGACAGCTCGCTAGGGGTGAAGTTGAAAGATAAGATTGGGTACATTGGCCATCGAAAATACTTGGAACTAAACCACCAATGGCGTAGAAGCAAGGCCTTCAACGGTCAGCCTGAGCGTGAAAAGAATTCTTTGGATTTACCGGGGCAAAAGGAACTAGACCAGCTAGAAGAACTAGCGCCGGTCAAGTTTGGCAAGAATAACAAAAGACCGCGTGACTATGGAGAACTGAATTAGACAAAGAAAAGCATCCTATTTGAATGGCCCTACTGGAAGTGCAAAAAACTCCGACATAACCTTGATCCTATGCACATTGAGAAGAATAGATGTGTAGCTTTGGTTGGAACAATTTTGGGTATAAAGGGCAAAAACAAGGACACCGAGAAAGCGCGTATGGATTTGAAAAATATGGGCATCAGGCCAGAGTTGCATCTGGTGGAGAGGGGCGATGCATCCAGCTTGAAGCCGCATGCCTCTTACACTCTGGAACCAAAACATAGAGATGACTTTTATGAATTCTTGAAGTTGATCAAATACCCAGACGGCTATGCGGCGAACCTTTCGAGGTGTGTAACCTCGAAAAATGATAAATTAGCTGGTTTAAAGAGACATGATTGCCACATCCTTATCCAACGCATCCTTCCTATTGGCATGCGCGACTTTCTGAATAAGGATATATGTACAACATTGTTCGAGTTAGGCAGCTTTTTCCAAGACCTCTGCTCGAAAACACAGAGACACGATGATTTGAAAAAAATGGAGGAGCAGATAGTTTTAATATTGTACAAGCTAGAGAGGATTTTTCCTCCTGCTTTCTTTGATGTGATGGTTCATCTATCGGTTCACTTGCCATGAGAGGCCATGCTTGGTGGACCGGTGCAATATTGGTGGATGTACCCGATAGAAAGGTAATAGTTGATGACCATTGATTAATTATTTATGTATTAGTACAATTGCTTTGCATTGAAAATCGTAATTGTTATCATTGGTTGTTTAAAGGTTTCTGAAGACCCTAAAAGGGTACGTTCGTAACTGAGCTCGGCCTAAAGGTTCGATCGCCAAGGCTTACATTGTCAAGGAGTGTCTCACTTTTTGCTCAATGTATTTAAGGCAGACTGATCGAGTAGAGCGTTATGATGATGGTGGCGAACGTGGCCTGAGGATGTCGGTCTTCACACAAACTGTCTGTCCCATCGGACTGATGCCAAGGGCACATGATCCTTCTCAAAGAGAGCGTGACAAGGCTCATTGGTTTGTGCTGAATAATTGCCCCGAGGTGGAGCCGTATCTACAGTATGTGCTTCAATCTAGCCATATTTATGCATTGCTTGTTAACTCCTTTATTCATTCTCTACTCATATTTATTCATTAAAAGCTATCTTGAGTAGGGAGCACAATAAATTAGTGCAAGATCAAAGAGGTGGAGATGTCGGGCAGATACAACGAAAAGAATTTACAGAATGGTTCAAACAACGTGTAAGACATATAAAATATTATCATTTTAATTGCTAGATATTATTGGATTACACTTCAAATGACACGGTTAGTCTAATACATTTGTCTTAATCTGCTTATGTAGATGAATCAATTGCGAACTCTAGGGTCACCAGAAGCTTTTAATGAGATGTGGTCATTAGCAAATGGCCCTAGATCCCTAGTGAATCTTTATCAGGGGTGTGATTGCAATTTCATCCAATACCACACTATAGACCGTGAGAAATGCCGTAGGAGCCTGAGTAGCGGCTTGGTCGTGGAAAGGGAATACGAAGGGGTGAAACATGACTACTATGGCTACATCTGCAAAGTCTGGGAATTGTCCTATCGGCACAGGGCTAAGGTGGTCTTATTTGAATGTGAATGGTACAACACTAGTACCAAGCACAAGATAAACATTGAATACCATGTTACAAGCATTGATATCACGGGTCGTTGGTGTAAAGATGATCCATTTATCCTACCAAGTCAGGTGACACAAGTCTTCTACGTCAATGACACCAGCAGAGGGAAAAATTCGAGAGTCGTAGAACGGGTCAAGCCTCGGGGAGTATGGGATGTACCCACTAAGCGAGATGACGGCGATGATGATGATGATGTGCCTAATGATGCATTTCAGCAGGACAAAAGGACATTTGTTGTCCCAGTCCTCGTCGATGGTACTAGTGTCCAATACTCTATGGATGATATGATCCTGAGATCGTTCTCAGTGATGAGTCAGTAGACGAGGATGGCCAAGACGAGGATGAAACACTGACGGAGTACAAAGATGATGAAGAAAATGATGTTCATAGTCAGGAAGATGATGACATGGAATATGACATGTAGTGCTTGTTTCAAGTTTTGCATATGTAACGATAAGTAAATTAATAAAGATCGTCTCTTACATAATGACATTGTCTTCAATTTCATTTCCTCTTCTGATTTGTTCATATATGGATAAGACATTTCTACATTTCACATTTTATTCTTATTTTGCAAAAGATGCCAAATGGAGGGAAAAAATGGGTCAAACCAGGAGAACTGTCCCGTCAAGTGCAAACATCCAATTATTTATTAAAGAAAAAAAAGACAATTAAGCAGAATGCAGAAAAACTTGCACGTCTAGGGCTCCCGTTGACTGCACATACTATATTTGGTTCGGCTAAAGGGACAAACGAGAAGGGAAAGAGGAATGTTAATGGGAATGATAAAGATGAGAACTAGATTCCCCCCGAAGATGATGATGTAGATGACGAGACATCTTGGTCTCAATCAGATGAGGTAATCTTTCTATGAATGTCTATGGCGTGTACTTGAAAATATTAGTTTGAAGTTGGTGACACTCATGCTAAAATGATTTCCATTTCCATTTAATGTAAATTGCTGACATTCACTTTACTAATATTATTGATTTGTGCTGAATTATTTATTTTCTTTGTCACTTTACTTTAAGCCAGATTGCAGATATGCCTCGGGAAAAGAGGGCGAAACATGCTCGGTAGATCGCAGCTACACTCAGGTTAGCTCCTGTAGAGAGCACACCTGAGTCCTCGGCACAGCCTCTGCCAGCTGCTCTCGATGTTACACGGTCTGGAGGATCAGGGAGTACCTCTAATTTGGTAGCCCCCCAGCCTCTGCCGATTCAGCCTCTGACCACACAGCCCCCGCCGACCCAGCCTTAGTCATCCTAGCCTTCCACGAGCCCTCATATAGTCAGAATCAGCGTAGGTGAGAAAATTATGACCTTTTAAATTTCAAAATGGTTCACCTCAATTTAATGATCTGTGATCCTCAATACAATATTTGATTATATTTTGTAATTACTAATCTTTATATGGCTCTCCCCTAATTGCAGCAATTTTTTTATATCGGGGACTATGAAGGTGATATGTAGCTCCAGGCGGACATTGACCGCCAATGCGGAGTTTTGTATAGGAGTTGGAAGTATGAGCTGCATACTCACTATCTCGAGCTTTTGGAGCAGGGGGTTCCTTGACCCCAGGACCACCCGGCAGAGGGTTATGGTCTAGCTGACTGGCAGCTTATGGTCTCGCAGTGCTGGGAATCACTAGCCTGGAAGGTAACCTTGGGATGTTATTTACAACAATTAATTATATTCCATTAATTATATTCCATTGTTATATTCCATTGTTCATGCAAGGGATAACTCTACAATATACATTTGCCAAAAACTGCATATGAAAACACATGTTTCATTGCAGTTAGAGGGACCTTACATTTTTCACTAGAAATGTCAATACAAATGCAAATACGACTCATTTCTTACTACCTATACTGTTATTGTTTTTACCCATCGAACTAAACCATATAGAATCCCATGACCGTTGACCCTTAACACGGGCTTCAGAGTTTACATGTTGAAGTGTAATTTATTGGGAAACTCTCACATCCTAAGTCGCATAAATAATGTGTTTGATAAAAAAGTAAATAAAAACATGGTTTCTTTTTTGACTGAAACCGGTTAGTGATTGCTTAGTTTCGGGAGGCTGGGTTCCCTGAGATGGACATTGGACCCAGTCCATGTTCTTTCAAGTTACGTGCACGAACCTCCATCAATACATGATTTCTATGATGCTCAATTCATGCACTCCACAAACATCCAACTAAAGAACTTTTTCTTATGTTTTGATCGAACTTTTGCTATTTCTTGAGGTAATAACTCTATTGCTAACCTTGAAAAATATGCTTGCCTACTTAATTCCTTGTTTAATTATGTTCTTGCTTCATTTGTTCTATTCTTGTCCGTGCTTAAAATGGCTTTGTATATTGTTTTCTATGTAGGCGAAATCGAAAAAAGCTCAAGAGAGTCGAGCCAAGCTGCCATATAATCATACCAGCGGCTCCAGGTCATTTGCATCACAGATGTCTATGATGGTACTGATTATATTCATATGAAGAAACTTGATTAAGTTTATTAATTTAGCAATATGTAGTTGGGCTCATATCTAATACAAAGCTATTTCAAATGACAAATGGCACAGAATGCCGGTCAGGCGCCGCCTATTACTTAGTTCTTCCATGACACCCACTACAGACAAAAAGAATAATGAGTGGGTAAATGAGGTGGCTCAGCAGAGACATGTACGTTTGCTAATATAAAAATTATGATCAATAATGCCATAAAAGCATTCTAAATCCCTTATTGATTTAAATGGCAGGAGGCCTTGGTGCAGCGGACTGAGGAGCAGTCGCAGCCCTCTGTCACAGCCCCGATGACCGAGGAACAGATTGCTGTTGATGTGCTTGGGAAGAGGTCGAGATACGTAAAAGGGTATGGGATATATAAGAGGACCTCTTCATCTTCCACACAGTCTCGTGCACTGGATTCTGAGGTGATCGCCTTGCGGGAGTAGCTAGCGGAGTAGGCCGAGCTGGACAGGAGGACGGCCAAGCAGGATAGGAGGACACGTGCACTTGAGGCCCTCGTTCAACAGTTGGCAGCTGCGACAGGGATAGATCCGACCTGCTATCTCGACATCACGGGAGGGTCCACTTCTGCTGGTGATGGCATATCTACTGGAGATCATGATGCTAGTTAAATTAAGGTATAAAATAAAAGCTCTAGTTTTTGAGTTCCAATTTACAATTAGTACAAATTACGATGATCATGCATTTTAGTATTTTCCTATAGTTGTATATGATTTCCTTAAATGTTTGGCTTAATTGAGAAATATGCAAGCAATGGATCAAGTTAGAACGATCAAATTGGATGATTAAAGAGTAAAGAGTAAACCACAAAATCCCACAATGCCAATCATACCTTGGCAACCCCATAGAAGCTGCATAGGATAAGTTGGTCAATATGTCGGTTGAAGAAAAGAGCCTACTGCAGGCTAAGGATTTGTTGCATGAGACGATAAACATTCTCACGGAACTGAAGAGACAGTTGTAGCCTTTCACACAAGTCTTTGATTCTGTCAGCATCTAACCTTGCAATCTGTGAGAACAAATCAGTTGAGATGTTATGGTGCATTGCAATTGCATCCAATGATGGCATGGCATGGGTTCAGCTAATAAACCAAGTGTTTGATTTCCCAAACACAGGATTCATCGTTACTCGAGTGTATAGAAAGTTGTTATTGAATTACTAGGATTATGACTACTTTAGTAGGAGTCTTAACGGATCATGTGAATGTAATGCCTTAATTTTTTTATAGATCATTTTATTTGAAGGAGTTGAATATGAAAATCTAGTTCTATATGCATATGCCAATTGGAATTTATATGAAACCCAAAAGAAGAAAAGGTACAAATGGAACTGGGAATCATGTAGTACTAGATTGATTCATTTGGCACAGATTAAAAACTTATTGAATTGAAACTTGGTGAACTCAATTAGTTTTGGCTGGAAACTAAGAAAACTTGCTTAGACCTCCTAAAGGTTTGTGACTTCAAGGTCAGAAATAGATTGTGCAGTCTCTTTCGCATCTAGGGCTGATGTCAACACCTGTCTTGACACACAATCCCTATTTTGGATGAAAGTTTTTCTTTTTAGGCTGCAGTTCAGCCATGGTTCATGGTTCAGATCAAGTTTAAAAGTGTGTTTGATTGAGTTTCTTTTCTGAAAGCAATCCTCTTGTGTATTGGGTGTATGTGTGTATATCCTAGTTTAGGCTATAGCATATTCTTAGCAAAACACTTCAATTATTCTAATGCTAATTATCTAAATCTCTCTCTCATTTGAACTTGGTTTTCTGTCCCCATGAGATTAGGCAATGGGAATCTCAGCCCAATTTTCATCGCTGAAATTTCACTTTACTAATCTTCGAATGATGATGTGAAATGCCAATAACGGGTGACAACCATATATCGTCCATGGCTAGTAAGAAGGTGACCCACCTCCCATCTTCGTCTGAATTTGTGACAATCTGTTGTCAAAATCGTAAGTAACAAACTTCATTTCAGGGTGTAGTTCTCTGTGTGCTCAAGTTAAAGTTGATTTGAATGCTTTGGATGGGAGAATGGTTCAGGTATATATTAGTACATCTACTGGCAACTTCACGGCTGATCAAACAAACTGTTGTGTATTTGGCTCTATTGGTGATATGGATCAACATATCAACTGTATCACTGAGTTTTCAAAGATGAAGTCCATATGAGCCCGGCATATTGGCATTTCAGTTCAGCAAATACAATACATATCAACTGATATATAAAATTATGTAACCTCACTGAACTGGGAGTGAGCACGGTCTTCAATATCGACTGATCATCAAATGTGCCAAATGATATTCCTCCCTGATTTTTTTCTTCTTTGAAATTTCCACACGGTGCAAACACATTTCCCTACCTGGTTCTTTAAAGGCAAAACGGTTTTTTTTCTCTCTGTTTTTTTTTTTTTTTTTAAATTGGTGGCATCAAAATGCACCATTAGTACGTACAAGTTTCAAGAAAAGCATAGGAGAGAACATTCCATTCACCAACCAAAACTAAATCGTGAGATGCAAGATGTGCTCAATAAGCTTGAAGATAAACCTATGATAAAACACCAAAGCATAGTTCAATTCGTGGTTTTATCGTAATACATGAAATCAAACAAAGTCCCAGTTCATGACAACAATCAATGGATAAACAACACTCAATTATTATTAATTCACAACGTTAACGGGTGCACAATCGTTTTCAACGGACAGCTTCACAGCATCCAGAACCTTCTTCTGCTGATAAAGAATCCAAATTTGGAGTTTATTTTTAGTTACAGTTTGTATGGATTCACATGCTACATTGATAGATAATGTATTGGTTTGAGGTTTTCAAGTTTTTCTCTCTTTTTCTATCCCCTGTGTTTCAGAAGATGATTGGGGGAAATCTGTTTGTTTTTTCTGATCAGTAGATGCTGTGAGTTGGGACATTTTCTCTGCATCTAAAGTAAGATTTTTTATTTTCTTGGCATTAGGAAAGGAGAGAAAAGATGTAGGGGTTTTCAGTGGTAGGTTGTTAGGGATCGAAACACACGCACAATCTACAAGAAACAATCAATTAATCACACAGTCAATCCACGAGACACAGATTTACGTGGTTCGGCAAGATTGCCTACATCCACGGGAGATTCACGCCGTTCACTATTATTGGAGATTCCCACAAGAGTACAAGCACTCACTGTCTCTCTTGTTCTCTCTCAATTTCACTGTAATAACAATGCTCTCACTATGCAGTATAAATACATGAAACCCTAAACCTCTAGACAACCATAACCGTCGGATCTGGCCTCATAACAGATGGTCCAAATTAAACCGACATATTACAGATAAACCCCTGTAAATACATAAAGTCTAAATCAGGCTTCACCAACCCATCGGGATATGAAATGGAAGGAAAAATTGCTTGTATTTTGAGAGTTAACTTGCTGTCATATTTTTATTTTGATTAACTGAGATTCTGCAGCACTCTCCATTTTTTTTTTCCTAGGAGGAGGAGATTGAAAACCCAATTGAAGAATTCAGACTGTAGTCTATGAGAAAGATTGGGATTTATAGCTTACTGATTTGGTGAATTTTAAGGGATAAAACATTTGTGAACAATTACTGATACAAACAATTAAATGGGTCAATATTTGCAATGACACAGATGATGAGTGCTGCATATTTTTTAAAAACACACGAATTAGTATCAGTTCTCAAGGCATTCAATCGGCATTTGCTTTAATTTTTTTGTCAAGATATTATTAAGCTTAATGCTACTAAAATCTCATGGAAGTTGTGACTCAATTTCCCATTTTATTATCTTCTTAATGGTACCATTTGCATTGCTGTTTTTTTTATGTCATAATATCATTGATTCAGACAATTCTTGTTGTATTCAGATCCTTATGGTGGACATCCTAGAATTGTTATGCTATTGTGCAATTTTACAATTATTAAACCCGTGATATATCTGTTGAGATTAGGCATATATAATTTTATGTATGAAAGCACAGCAGAGTAGAAGATACATGATCTCTTCCCAACTCATATAATTTTTGGCTTATCTCTTTTCATTTATAATTTAATTCATTGAAAAGATTCTAATGTTGTTTTTGTCATTGCAGATTGATGGACGCTTTGGGATCGGTTGCACACTTTGGGGGGGTTTTATTCTTTTTAGTTTATTTGTATATGTATATTGGACTTTTTTATTGGACTGTATCATTATTAATTGTAATATTTGATTAATGAGATGAATGATTTGATGAAAAATGGCGATGGTTGTTTGTTTATTTAGCAACTTTTGTTTGCATGCATTTTTTATATTGAATATAGGTATATGAAATGAACACATTTATTCTTTGGTAAAGTTGTATAAATAGGTTTACAAAGAATTTTAATTGAACAAAAAAAATTTTAAAAAAAATAAAATACTTTCACCGACGTTTTTTTTCATCGGTGAAAGTATTTTATTTTTTTTTAATTTTCATTTTACCGACAAAACAAAACGTTGGTAATTGTACTTTATTTTTTATTTATTTTCATTTTTTACTTTGCCGACGAAAACAAAACATCGGCTCAAGTATTTTTATTTTTTATTTGTATTCGTTTTTTCTTTTGCCGACGAAAACAAAACGTCGATAATTGTATATTTATTTTTTATTTATTTTCATTTTTATTTTGCCGACGAAATAAAACGTCGGTAAATGATTTTTCATTTTTTTATTTATTTTCTATTTTTCTTTTTCCGAGGAAAAACAACGTCGGTAAAGGTTTTTAATTTTTAATTTTTTCCTTTTATATTTTTCCGACGAAACAAAAACGTCGGTAAAGTTATTTTTATTTCTTATTTATTTTTGTTTTTCCTTTTGCCGACGAAAAAAAATGTCGGGCAAAGCATATTTTTATTTTTATTTATTTTTGTTTTTTCTTTTGCCAACGAAAAAAAAAATGTCTGTAAAATTAAAAAAAGCATCGGTAAAAAGTTAATTTTGCCGACGAAAAAAATTACGTCAGTAAATTGTTTTGTTGATGTTCTTTTACAGACGTCTGGCCGACGAAAAAATTTTCGTCGGTAAAGTCATTTACCGACGTTTTGTGGACTTTTGGCGACGAAAAAGTTCGTCGCTAAATGTGTAAACTGTTGCAGTGATAGGCCTAGTTGCCAGTGCCGGTTCCGCAGAGGCAACGCTGTATGCGCAGGATGCTAGTCAGATACCCCCAAGTGGATTGACTGAGTGGTCATAGATCGGAGGGTGAACAAATTAGAATATTTGGAACTATCTTGTTAGAAACATTTTGAGGAAAACTTTTATGTATTCATTTTGGAATTGTAAATAGTTGTCACTTGCATTGTATTTTGAATATGCAGTGGTGGACTTAAATAGGAAAATGATATGTATATATTGGACTTTACTTGTATGTAAAAAATCGGTACTATTTTAATTGTTGACTTAGATAGGAAAATGATATGTATATATTGGACTTTACTTGTATGTAAAGAACTTGTACTGTTTTAATTGTTTTGTCAATGTATATATAAATTCCGCAAAATTGTACAATTGACAGGTATGAATATATATTATCCCTTGTGGATTTCATCTTAACTTCAGTTAATTCGGAGTTTACGGGAATAAGTATGGAGATCGCAACTCAGGGTTTGTCTGTAGTAATCATAATCTCGGGCTCGGGTCGTGACAGTTAAGTACACCTGCCAACTTTGTGGCAAAATTGTGGTTTTCCCGTAAAGTAAGATGCCGTACAGAAACCGCTTTACCACCTTTGGGACGGTCGTCTGGTTAACCCTATTTCCAAATGTGATTCCCATTGCATACGCCATATAGGCACGTGCCTTGCGTTTGTGGAAAGAAAATCTCAGAAAGGTCTCGCTGCCCTATACCAAGGCGATGACTGCTAGTTATCAAATTGGATTGACACACAACCCCACTTTCTTTGCAACTGTAGGGTGGGCCCAAGGACCTCGCATGATGGGGAGGCACTAGCTGTGTGGTAATGGGAAGCCAAGATTATTGATGCAGTGGTAATGCAAACACTTGCTTTGGAGACGGTTCCTGTTAGATGCTTCCCTGACCCTTTCCAAATACTACTGTGATCGTGTTATCGTAACATCTCCGAAATACAGTGCTGTTGAAGACGAGAGCGCTGCAATCGGGCATCTTCTCATAGGAACTCTAGCCTCTGAGTATTGGTCAAACCCATACTTACGGGTACCATCGACAGTACGTGGAATCGATTTTAGGTGAAAGCTACCGTCTTCAGCCACGGCTACCGTGTATCATCTTGTTGGTATGCAATTACTCGTCAAATCTTACTCGCCACTAAATCTGGGTTGTTTGACTAGGCGAATCCCTTCTCCATTCTCTGCTCTTCTTTCCAATCGTGTTACGCTTCTTTGCTCTGTAGAGAATGTGATTTTTTTAATTAGGGTTTTGACATCATGTTTTTAACTCCGGGACTTCGCCAATGAATAAATCAGACCAATGATGTTTCGCAAAACTCTATTACGCAAGACGTTCTTCTTTCCAGTGCAAGTGCAAAACGCACTAACTGTATCTAGGGATAATTGTTATGAAATTGTTGTCTATCAAACAGTACAAGGAGCGGTTAATTGCTTCTAGAATGGTTGCATTCTAACTTCTGATTGGGAAAGCATCGTTCTATGTTCAATGGCTGTTGAATGTTCAATTTTCTTGCACCTACAGGCCTATGATTGTTTGTTTAAATTGTGATATAACCCAATTGTGAAGTTCGTATAACCAAACGCCCTCCACAAACTATTATGCTTAGTATACATCAAAACTCATTTTAGAAAAATGTGTGTTTGACATTCATCTACACACCTAAAAATATTCATTCGTATCCTAGTTGCTACCAATTGCACCTGATAGCCACTTTTGTCAGCTGTCAATATGGAACGAGAAATACTATACTATAATCTCCTATTATACGACGATGAGAACCATATATCCTCCTAGTTAATGCTTGAACAGGTAATTCACTTTTTATTGAATTGAACCATAGTTGTCCCTCAATGGGACTCATTCTATTGAACCTATTTCGGCTTGACTTTGTATGCCCCTGTCTTGCAGGAAATTGAGGCCCTCAAATTCATACCGATTGACCATCAATGTGACTCCTGGACGCTCACACCAAGGATGCAGGCTTACATGAAGATGACCGGTGATATGCATGGCATAATATAAATAACTACCCTTTTATTTGAATTTGCTAGTTGTTTATTTTGTCTTAAATGTTCTACTTATATCCTTTTTCTTACTATGCAGGAATTGGAAGGAGCTGAGCATATTTGAGCTTAATTCGGAGAGGTTTAAAGCTAAAACGCCATTTGAGAAAAGTTATACACAAAGAACATATAGGCTTGTTGGAGGAGAGTTGGAATTTCAAGTTAGAGGTCATGAGTTCAAGACTTGGCACAATCAGTTTTTATTTTTTTTTAAGACCGAATTTGGTGGCCCCCACTATATCTAATGCTTGATAATGGTTGCTAAAACTTAGCAATCAACTTTGCAAGAAAGAGAAGGAATGTCATGGACATCAATAATAATGTTATTGTTTAGTAAGTGATCAAATCATGAAGGAAAGAAGATTTTCGGAATTGTAGCTATCCTGCACAAGCTTTACTATTTTGACCATAACTTGTAACTCAAGATTCCGATTAAGGCAACGTCAGACGCGTTAGAAAAATGACTCAAAGGAGAGGAATATCATATCCCACGAGGATCTCCTAATTCTGACGTTTTGGGGGTCAAAACTGGCTGTCAAATGGAGGGATATGAGGGATGATGAATTTGAGTGATTTCTCTTTCTTTTTCTGCTTGTATTTTTTTTCTTTTTAAGGGGAGGCTCTCTTCTGCTCTAAGAGTTAATTTTATTTTTCTTCAATATTTGTTAAAAAATGAAGGTGGAGATTGAGTGGTGTAATAGACAACTTTGAAGGCTTTCAATAATGACGATTTGCTTCATTATTATTGTTTGTTCTACAGTGCTTGGCTAATCCGTAGATTAGGGTGGAAGAGGAAACGAAAACCGGTGAAATCATTCCTTATTATTTTTCTGTCTTTCCTTTGTTATGCTTAATGATTTAATAGGTTCTCCTTCATGAATGTTATTCAACTTCTGGTTTTGTAAAGGTTATTTGGAATATCTTTTAGTTTTTATGCTTGATTTTGACATATCATGTTTAGGTTAAATTCCTTTAATGGTGTGATCTTGATCTTGATAAATAGTGATTAGAGTTTCAACATATTGAAGTGAAGGGAGTCTTAGTACTATTTAGAGATTTGGATTTTTAAGAAAAAAGGGTTTTCAAAGCTAAATCTTCTGATCCAAGGCAATTGCTTGCACATTGGATTGAGTTTTATTGGGATAAGATTATGAAGTAATTTTGTAATGATTAAATATGTTTTGGTGAAATTCGATACCCTGATCTCTCTTTGTCTGATCAAGTTTGTATTTAGATTTCTTTTGATATCAGTTTAGTAATTATTTTCTTGACTAATTGTGGTTTTAAAATCTCTAGTATGAAAACTGATTGAGGATTTTTGGATCTTGCTTCTACAAATCTCTGTGGATCGACTCGTATTTGCCATTATCTACTTAATAAAAATTTGTGCGATTGCAGTTAACTATTTTGAGCACATCAACCGGACTAGAGCATTTGTCAAAACTGAAGAAATGCATGATAGATTACTCCCTGATCAATGCACTTGATAAGAGATGGAAACTAGAAACAAACACCTTCCATTTCATTGGGGGTGAGAAGACACTAACACTAGAGAATGTATCATATCTCTATGGACTTCCAATAGACAGAAAATCAATGACAGGTCCAGTTCGGTCCAACAGAGACAGGCTAGAAGATACATGTAAAAGACTGCTAGGCGTCAAGGTAGAAAAGACCGCCTATCTGAGGGGTGGCAGTTAAGTCTAGCTTGGATAAGGGAAAATTTCAGGAAGATGCCCGCCAAGATTACTGCAGCCGACGAAAAAAGATATGCACGTGCGTTCTTGTTCAACCTAGTGTCCTCGCAGTTATGTACCAACAATGCTAGTGCACGCGGCCATGCCTACATATTGGAGCTTTTCGAAGACTTCGACAGGTATGCACGGGGCCCCGCTTGTCTGGCTTCGGTCTACCGTAGCATGACCCGTGCCACTCAAATAAAGGACCGCTTGAGGACTATCACCGGTCCATTGCATCTTCTGTAAGTAACCTTGAATTTACTTTCTCTCTTGCTTGTCTGGGCTGAGTCACTAGCCATAATATCAGCCTCATTGTCTGGCATCCTTTTCAGATTTGGGCTTATTCACATACGACAGTAGGCCACCCGCGCAAAGCACAATTGGATGCCCTTCGCTTTGAATTTCGACTATTTCAGATATGGCAAATCATTTTGAAGACCTAATCTGTCTCCAGCATGATCCCGGAACGAAGCGATGAGCTAAACCAAATAAGTGATGAACAGGTACGCAGAATAACATATGCATTCGTATCCAACTAGTTGGTTTCCATCTACATGATCCAATAATTACCGACTGTGGTATAATTCACTTTTACTGTTGTAGGGCAGATTGAGAATCAACCGTATTTGAAGTGGACTGAACTGCTTGATGACATTGTCGACGAAAAGGATAGAAGCATTTTCCATTCCACTGCTCCATTGATATATTACTGGATTATCCATAGCCACAATGCCGATAAGGTATACTGGCAGTTTGGCGTAATTCAACCTGTGCCGCCTCCTTTTCACAGACTGCAGAGGTTCGACGAGCGAGCCTTAACCACCGTCATTGATTATCGAACAAGAAACAAGAAATTTATGGAAGCTTGGGAGGCCACAAAAACCACAGTGATAAGCGGGAATCCTGTGAAAGGCAATAACAGAAGTCGCGAAGATTATCTCAACTGGTTTCGCCACGCAACAAGGAAGTCAACATTACTATCAGACGAGGTAGACAGGAAAAGGGTTGATAATGCACTTAAAAAGGCAACAGCTTTGACACTCAACGATTTATTATTTTCGTTGAACCTTGTGTTCTCTATATATGGCGGTTTACATCTTGATCTTCTAGGTCAATCTATTCCTCCAATGGTAACTTGGAAGGATTGGATGCATGGCCCCAGATCAAGGTTCCATGGACCTATACCAACATTCGTTGAGGATCGGTAAGAAGACCCAGGCTTTTAAAGGGGCAACCGCATCATTAGAGGCCTTAGAACTGTGGGATCTAGAAGGGCTTAAGAATATTAACGTTAGCAGCCAGATCTCCGCCGCAAGTATCAAGAGCTAATGTCCAGAGCCCTCCCACTCTAACCTAGTCACCGCTGATCAATAAAAATTTCTAAATGCATTGAGATTTTCTTACGCAGGATAGCAGTAGCAAGTGGTCGTCTAAAATTCTTGTAAATTCCTTTGTCCTGTATAAAGGCAGGTCGCTGACAGCTACGGATAGCAATCAGCGGCCATATCATATGGAGACTTCAAGTGCATTTTTGGATGATGCGAAGGAGACCTTCAAACACAAGGCACCTGCGAAGAGTCCATCAGGAAGTGCTCGATAATAGCAAAGAATAGTCGACGGCTTCCCAACTCTTGTGTCTCTGTATCCTGCAATGCCAAAAGGGCATGCTTCGATGCCAAATCGTGAATATCAGTTATCCAGCAATGAGCTGACACTGTTGGATGATTTCTGGAAGAAGTGCCACGTCGCGTATGATACTCTATTCTGCCCCTCACATATAATCTACAATCCTTCCATTCTATGCATGTTATGTTAGCTAATGTTTGCCTTGTTATGCTAATCTATAATCCTTCCATTCTACGCATGTTACGTTAGCTAATGTTTGCCTTGTTATGCAGCCAGGACAAATTAAGTGCTATATGCAGCTACATCACTGTCAAAGAAATGAAGCAGGTCCTGGAAAGACATTGGATCAGTACGACGGTAATTTCGCTAAACAAAGAAATTAAATACCCTTCGATCGAGATTGATAACTTGTCAGATTAGGATAGGGAATTAACCATGTTGAACAATAAATCTCTTGCTAACCCTTAGATCATGGACTACTGGCTTGCTATCACCGCCGGGCAATTGATGAGCACCTACATATTCCCGAGATTGCATTGTGATGAATTAATATAAGTCTGAGAAGCGCCCTACATATTTTATAAACTCTGCTCATGGACATTATTGCTGCACGACTGGGCTGCAAAGCTGGCGTGGCCGAGGATGGAATGAAGCTTGTGCCGAAGCATTACATATCTGTTGGAGCTCGAGCATCGAACAGTTTCAGACATTGATCCTCCTTGTTTGACACCAAAGTCATTTCTTCCTCATAGTGGCATACCCGACTAATTGAAAATTGGAGTATTACAATACTATGGGATGGAGGAAGTGGGACTTTGTCTACGGAAGCCAATTTGTAAGACCTCCTGAGATAATTTCTAAAAATTAAATTGTTCTACACGGTATCTAAACTGACTGTAAATATGTATTCTATTGCAGAAATCATTCGTCTGTGCAGAGTTTGAGTCAAGAGGGTGGCATGGGCTGGGGCATTAGGAGATGACGGAAGCTGTTGACTATCCACAATAGGGTAACAAGTTAGCCTCACGTATGCATTACATGCGGGTTGTTCCTACAATTAAAGAAGATCAGATTGAAGATTTGATCACCAATGGTGTCATACTGTTTTCAAATATTGGCCACACTGTCTAACAATTAACTTCTTTTATTTTGTACTCAGCGATGACTGCATTCTCTTCATCATAGCCATTGTAGATCAATTGGCTAGGGGCCGTGCGCTCAAATTCTCGCGGGCGGACATGTGGTTCTTCCCGCAGAAGATTGTTTATGACATATAAAGTAATCATCTGAAGTTGTTCGAGAATGCGAGGGTGGTCCGAGAGGTTATGAGGGTTGATGAATGGCCTACTTATCTTGGCACTAACTGGAACGTTCTTGTCTTGGATTCAGTTTGTTTCATCTACTTTTCTATTTTTTGGTCCTGTGACTTTTTTTGAAGAACTTTTTCTGTAGATGGTAATCCGTTTTTTTTCCCAACCCTATCCTCAGTACATTTTGTAAGCCCAAAAAGATATATAACCGAGAAACAAACATAAAAATAAGCTACCTCCCCCATACGCAACAGTCTTACGGGTGCAGAGAAACAAACAAACTACATGTAGCGCATAGAAATTGCATCACAGATAAGGAAGGCCGTTAGCAACAGAACATAAAAATTTTTCTCCAGCACGAGAAGCTGTTTAGCAACCAACTTTTTCTTCTCATGTTTCCCTTCCATCTCCAATTGTTCATGTCGATTTTTCGTCTCAATTTCCCTCTTCAGTCCATCCAGATTGGTTGATAGCCTCTGCAAATCAGGACGGATGTCGACTATATGACATGGCACCGCATTCGAAACAGTGGAGCGATCAATCGAGACTTTGTCTTTCCAGAGGAAGGTGCATCCATATCCTTCCTGTACAAAAAACATGAAGAGAGAATAGTTTGAGAATGGTAAAGAGGCATTCTTTTTCGCCGTAGGAAATCACACCACATAGCTGACTTACTGTCCATTTCGGACATCCCCAAAACTTCCTGTTAGGATTGGGCTTCGTATGGGATGTGAATAGACACATATCACCACTTCCACAACGAAACTATGGTGTTGCTTCAACACTAGAGGAAGTGGACTGTGACACGCCGCCGCAATTACGCCGGGTAGGAAACAGTGGTTGAGTGGGAATATGTCTTCAGCGTGTAGCCAATTGACATGGGCGTAAGCAACACCACTTCTGCTCTGGCAGTCGTCTACCAATCTACTGTCAAAAAGGGTGGGTATGGTAGAAAACGACGGACAGAAGAACCGGTTACTCTACACCGCAATCTTGCACACTTTCTTTTTTGATTACTGCAGATGAAAACAAAAAACATCTAACCCATGACAAAAATTAGGAAAAGACGTACAAGTAAGTGTCAATCAGCTCATGAGAATACAAAAAAATTGTCGTTCATGACATAATCCACTTGCGCTCCGGGCATTAGTAACCACAATCAATAATAAAAAATTTCCCTCAGTATGTGCAGCTGTGTGCAAGATTAATGGCTGCACTCAATTAATTTCTGTTCATAATTCCCAACAACGATTAACTACAACACATATCGATGTTGCCACACTATTAAGATATAACTTGCAGACCCATTCTATTGGTATGTTACAGTCAAATCACAAACGAAGACACTGCATATCCTGCAAAAAGATGAACATCGAAAAACTCCAAATAGCATTAATAATAATGGTAAGGTTTACCGATTTCAAAATTAGTAGATCCGGCTGATAAAGCCATCTACCAGCACTATTGTAGCAGTTGCAGTCCATATTAATACTGTCCTGTTGAGGACTAATTGTTTTCAACAGACACATGGTCCCTTGTCATCAAGGAGGAAAGTTAGCATGTTATGGATTAATTTAAGTCAATATTAATACACATCAGTTCCAACTTCAGAAGAGTGCAATTAAACGTTTCTAGAGTTAGACAATAGAGCTGAATCAGTGTGACGGAGGACAGTGGCTGTGACTCGTGCAAGCATCGGTCAGAGTCCAGTTTCCCTATGCATGCGCTCTAGGCATGTAAACAAAAATAAAGAGTGTTGGTTAGGTTAGTAGTTAGCAGGTGAAAAGTGTGTGCATATTACAATTTTCATTTCATAACGAAAAAACCCCGGGCTTACACTAAGCTTCTGATCTGTCCAATCTTTGGACTGCCAGTACTCCTTTTTACAAAGAAATTAGAGGGGATGTGCTTTCTCCCTTGGGGAAGAAGGAAGATCATGGAGGACGTGCTCAGCCTCTTCCCCTTCTCCCTAGAGAGAATTTTCCATCTTCCATCCCCTTCTTTCCTTCACTCTTTTTTGTTTGTCCCTCTTGGGATCAGTGCCCCTTTCTTTTATAGCCATCTCGACGGGTGTCGCCGTTGCCTTTGTCGATGAATAAGACTTAACACCCCCTTTTAAGGCGAGGGCGCCCATCTTCCTTTTCTCCTTTGTTTCCTGCCATTATCTCTATTTCGTCTGTCTCAAACATAGGTAGGGCTTTCGAGGTCAGACAAATTCGTCTTTATCCTCCGTTCCTTATGCTCCCCTGCCTTTGTTAAATGCGGAGGCAGGGTGCTGCCCCTCTTACTTCCCCACTTGTTGGACGAGAGCCTCTCTTTTCTTTTCAAATGGCTGGCTTTTTTGCTCCAAGGGCGGCTCTCTACATTTGATTTTAAGACGTGTCTACAAGGCAACGGAAGATCCATGCCAACTTGTACTTCGAGTGAAGGAATGCCATCGAACTGTCCAAACTGTTGTTCAACCGCTCATATGCAATTTCCAGATCGGCAGGGGACAATTCAAGTATTTTTTCTAGTTCGGCTACGATGGTCTCTGAAAGGCGCTCCAAAGGATCCAGCATCATATGGGCGACCTCCTCGATTGATTTGCTGATCACACCGGAGGCTTCTTTAAAACGTGTGATGAATTATGTCATGTTTGTGCCCTTCCTCATCCATTTTCTCGAGCCTATAGAGCTTCCCCACCACCATTGCTTATGCGCATTTCCTCGAGGCAGTCCTCGATTCCTATTTCGGCATTTCTGGACACGGCTTGGGTGTTTGTGCGTGACTGGGAGTCGTACACTAGCATAGCATTCTGCGATGATCGCATGAAGTGGCCTGTTGCAGCATCGCGGGAAAAAACAAGCGATAACTTGTCGTAGTCGATTGTCTTTGAATGCTAGAAATGTGCATCCGAATGTCCCTGCATTGTGAAATCATACATGCTGTTGGCATAACAAATAAAGTAATTTCAACAGGTGTTTGGATATCCGGGCATCATACCACAAGCCAATCCCTCCAGACTTCATCACTAGCCACGATCCGCTTCGTTGCATTATCGAAGCCAAAGTCAGAAGCATTTAACAACTTCGTGCAAACAACGTATTGCTTTTTTAGATTTTTGCATCGGTTCCTCATCGTGCTCTCTGTCAATACCTTTCCAACCTTGTTCGCTGCCGTCATCGCACTCGCAATGGCCACGTATGCCTCGTCCTTGAAGCCACGGTAACCCTTCCTTTCCATTGCTACGTATTCCAACATGAGTTCCATTAGTAGTTCGTCCATCTCAGCACTGAAAACATGATTCTTCCTCTGCGGCACAGGAGGGGCTATACAGAGCAACGTCAGTGATAACAGTTAAATTTGAAAATAATAGTGTAAAGTTTTATCCAAACCAAAATAGTGAAAATATAAGCCAAGACTTATGGAAATTTTCATCTAGAATCATGGACCATCATTAACAGCTCTAATACGTAGTTCGAACTGACAAGGTGTTCCCAAAAAAAAAAAAAAAAAGCACTTTGTTGATATATAAAACATTAACATCTCAAACACTAAAATTTCCATGAGCCCTCAGATTGTTCTATGAGCCCTAGTAGACTGGTATTCTTGCCACATTTTGGCTGCAAAATTATCCCAGAATGAATGCCACTCATCCCTCTCTCACCAAGTGTACGGCCTAAATACATTCGTTAGATCAATTTCATTGACTGGATCATCACAATGGACAGTATCTCCAACATTAGATGCTTCGTTTTCATCCCCATCAGCCATTGATCCATCACTTTGATTGAGGATATAGTTATGCAATGTGTAGCAAACATGCACTATTGACACCTGATGGGTGAATTCATATTGGGGTGATGTCCGTAGAATTCCGAAGCGGACTTCAAGCAAGCCAAATGCCCTTTCAATGACATTCCTTGCTTGAGAATGCCTCTTCTTAAAGAGTTCATTTGCATTGTCTGGTGTCCGCCCGCGGTGGTCTTTCAAATGATATCGAACTCCTCGGTATCGAGCAAGGAACCTCGTTGCATTGGCAAATCTAGCATCCACGAGGTAGTATCGGCCTAATCCAACAAATAGGATAATGAAGTGGTTACACTCCATGTTTGGACCATGTTCTTATTACTGAGCAACTTATATACGCGTGTTTGGACATATACCTGGTGGGACGACCAGCGGGTCAGTCCTTGAGAGCGTGTTATGTAGGATTTATGCATTTGTTGCCGATCCCTCCCAACCTGGCAGCACATACTGGAACTTTAAGTCAAAACCACAAGCCGCCAAAACGTTCTGTGACAACGTTCCCTTCCAATTTCAGTAAGGTGGCTGTGCATGTATTGGTAAAAACGCAGGAATGTGCGTGCCATCGATTGCCCCAATGCAATTCTGTTTGCATGATACACATTGTTAGATTATATGTGTTCTGTTCTCACCCCACAATAACAGATTGCACATAAACATGAGAATATAAACAATGATCAAATCAAAGGTCCAATTGACAAGGTACCTGGAAATTGGGTGGTCCGAAGGGCGTATGCTGTCCTGCCGGACAGATGAAATTAGGAGAGAGCGTGAGGATAGCGTTGAGCACTCCGTGAAAGTGTCTGCTTACCGTATCCCTAGACCTCATGAACCTGGATGCTATAGTTCGGTTCTTCACAGCGTGTGCAAGAATGTGCAGGCACGCTGCGACCTCTTTTTCAACGGTTACCACACGACTGTCTTACAGCGGGCCCCTTTCTCTTAGAAGCTTACAAAGATAATCGAACCTTGCTTTATTTAGCCTAAGCTAACTAATACACTCCTCCTCCCTTCCCTTGTTAGTTTAGATAGATAATGTGCTCGTTCAGCACTCTGGCTCTTCCTGAAGTCCCTTTTATTTTGCCAGGTGAAGATTACTGTAGCCCCCGCCACCTGCATTTGCCAGGCTGCTAGAGTTGCCCACGGAACTGCCAAGACAACTTTCTTTTTCATGTTCCTAGCTTTCCTCCTCCTCTTATTTGAACTATTTGCAAACGAGCGTTCACCCTCCATTTGCAGTGGCCTTACCAATGATGTTTGTTCTTTCAAATGAAGGTATTTTGCATTTCATGCAGCTTGGGTGATTGGTGAGTATACGTGTATGAGGATTGGAAATAAAAACTTACTGCAAATCCAGTTAGACAGAAGAATAGAAATCATCACGAGGCATAATAGATTTGAACCACTTCCGGGTAAAGAATCGTGATGGCAGAGAATGGCCTGCTTTTGATATTTCCTTTTAATGGCCAATGTTTTAAAACATTTACCAAATGGAACATTCTTCAAATAGAAAAATATGTCAAGTAGAGACAGAGCAGAGAGGCGAAACAAATTTCAGGAACACTGGGCGTAATAGTTGATGAATGGCTGCAGATTTCAACACAGCAGACGATTGCAGTGTATGATGCAGCCATTATCAGCCTACACTATAAGCATATGTTATTAAGAACAGATTTTAGTGACACTGTATGAGGCAGAGTTGGTGATTACCTTGTTGCTCCACCAACATGTTAGCCTGTGCCTCAGAATCCTTCTTCCCTTCCAGCTGCTGCCAGGCCTTCTTGCATCACAAGGCATCCTTGGAGTGCCTTCTTATAGGCGGTTTTGTACTGTGATTCTGTGGGGTTTATTCGAATTATCAGTTTGATATGGAGAACAAATCCGCGGGGAATCAGCCAGGCACGTGACCAAATCTGGGTTGTATTGATCACCTGATTGAGAGATGAAACACTCGCAACACAGGGTCGTCTCAGCAACATCACCAAAAGAGGGAGCAGCAGATCTTATAGTAGAGATGGGGTGGATTCGGGCATCAAGGTGATGGGACGCATCATGCAGGTATCTTCTACAGATTTGTGGAGATGAAAATCATAAATCCCCATTTGCTAGGGCTTATGCGGTGTGGATTTGCATTGGGTTTAGCACCGGATTCAGAAAAAAAAAAAAAAGTAGGAGTGATTCAGTGTCCTTGAAGCCCTATATTTGACGCACACTTGATTTCCTCATTACGCAGATCTTCCTGGTGTTGGTATGCAATAATACCCATTGAATGATCTCTGGTAGGGATGACTCTCTCCGTCTTCTCTCCACTAGTTCCGTCTCAACCAAGGGGAGCATTCAGTCGTTTGAATCGATGGGAAAGGTTACTTTATTTATTCGATTTGGCTGCAAGTTCTGATTAACTTCACCATCACATCATGCGCGTATGGTAGGTTATTTGTGGAGTTAAGCTTTTAACGTGGGACAACTGTGTGGTAAAATCTGTGGCTCATTGGCAATACTTAGGCCAGAACCTATCGAACGCAATGAAGTGATCTTGCCGACCATTGGGACATGGCATGACTTAACTGTACAAGTTAAATTACCAAACGGGCCCTAAAAGACTAACAAGGTGACCTATATTTTGGCAAGAGTATTATTCTGTAGAATATGATGTGTTCTTCTTTTCTTTGGTCTGATCCTGTCTTTCTTGTTGTTTGCTTATTTTTGGTATTTTGATCCTTGTTTTTGTTCTTCGTCCACTGCTTGTTGGTTTGTTCCTCCTTTGTTAACGAATGAGTATCTTTGAAAAAAAAAAAAGGATAATTAGCCAAAAATCCCTCAGCACGGTCTTGTAAGGCCTCCAGTCCAACCACTTTCCTATAAGGCCTATAGTCCATACATCCGGACATATTTTGGCGAGATGTCCTAGATAAGCCACATCATACATTTTCATGACTGATTTACCTGTCGGAGATTGAAGAGGCATCATGGGTGCCGGTTCATAGCAGTACAGAATGAAGTAAGAAGAATTTGGGCCAGTTCAATAGTTTGGGTCAGGTTCAACCCAACCCATCCGCAGCAGAGGAGACCAGTACAGCAGCAGTGCTTCAGTATTCTAGACGGTTATGAAAAAAATCAGACTACAATATGTAACGAAAGTGATTGATAGAACTATTTGTTTCTTTGTGTGGTGTTCCAGCGGTGGTACATCAGAAGTGTAGCCCACAATATGAGGCCCTGATCCACCATTCTTTGTCGCATGTAAGTAGAAGATGGGTTACAACTTCACAATCCTATTTCTAGGCCATATGACTCATGTAAGTAGAGAATTTGAGGTGTCTCCATTTCTCTAAAGTGAGTTTGAATATTAAGAAAAAACTGAAGCACTGCCATGATTTTTAATTTAACTTATCGTTTACTTCATTATATTCAAACTTATCTCAGTTTTTTGGAAAATCTATTTGAGTTCTTGTCAAATTTATCTGAAGTTTTGGAAAGTTTATCTGAGCTTTTGGAAAATTTATCTGAGTTTTTTAAAAAATTTCTCTGAATTTCTGGAAAATATACCTAAGTTTTAAACAAAATTTATTTGCGATTTTTGAAATCTATTTGTGTTTTTGAATTTTATTGGTGTCTTTTGAAATTTATTTACGTCTTTTCAAATTTATTTGCATTTTTTTAAAATAAATTTAAATGAGTTTTTGGAAAAAATACTTGAGTTTTTGGTGAATTTTTCTGAAATTTGGAAAATTGGTTTATCTTGGTTTTGGAAAATGTATTTGCTTTTTTTAATTTTATTTACGTCTTTTGAAATTTATTTGCGTCTTTTGAAATTTATTTACATTTTTTGAGATTTATTTCTATCTTTTGCAATTTGCTTGCATCTTTTTAAATTTATCTGCGTTCTTTTGAAATTTATTTTCATTTTTCGAAACTTATTTGTGTTTTTTGAAATTTATTTGCATTCTTTTGAAATTTATTTGCATTTTTTGAAATCTATTTGTGTGTTTTTTTTTTGTTAATTTATTTGAAAATCTCATTAATGGGATTTTCGTTAATCATGGCCAATTAAATGGTAGTTGACCATTATTAATGGCATATCCCACTAATCATGGGGCATGACTTATCTTTAAATAAATAAGAACTTTTAAAGAAATGGTAATTTGGACATTTTAAGTCTTCAAATTTGAAAAAAGGGCCCACCACACTATGAAAAACAAATTGTGGATCTAAGACCAGAAAGTGAAATGTTCAGTAACCTGCCGCCGAATGCCACCCCCGCCCCCCACCCCACCCCAAAAAAAAAAAAAAAAAAACAAAAAAAACCACCCCATAAGCCACCACAACATTGCTACTAATGCGGCTTTATGACCACCGAACACAGCTGTTAGGAAAAAGGGTAACTCTTATAAGGGCGCCACTACTAATCCAGCTGATTAATCCGGGACAAAAGTAAGTGACATAAAACAACTTTGCCATAAGTATGCTAGAATAGACTTACTTCAAAAAAAAAAAAAAAAAAAAGATGAATTGAGTTGCTTTGTTTTTTTTTTTATAACCCAGTGTATCCCCCACCTAGCCTAGCCTAGGAGACTTTGGCTCTGAGCCCGAGGGACACTCGATTCTGAACAACCAAGAACTAATAGCTATGGGCACATGCAAACCCTTCTATCCACATGCACCTGGTAACACTATGGGAGGTGGCCAACGGAAGTAGGTGTGGAACATAAGACCAGGGGCGGACCTAAGGAGGCTGGCAGGGGCCATAGCCTCCCCTTACATCATAAACTCCCCTAATAACATCACTTTGGCCCCTCCATCGTGTGGCTATCCATTACATTATTTAAGATTTTATTAACATGATTTTTAATCATAGAAAAAAAGGAAATAAAGATATCGCTGATTTTAGGAAAATTTTAAAATGAAAAACAGAAGGAAAAGAAAGAAAAGGAAATGAGAACAAATAAAGAAGGCTTGATAGAGATTGGGAAAGAGATTTTTTAATATTCATTCTAACCGAACTACACTTGCCCCAAATCTTATGATCCAAGAGAGAACAGACTTGTAAAGACTTTGAGGAATAAATAAAGAAGAAGAACAACAAACCCACTTTCTCTCTTATAATATATATATATATATATATTTTTTACATTGCATAGATATACTAATTTCACTACATGTTGTCATGTATTTTCAATCTTGGTGGCTTATATTAAAATTTAATCCACTTAAAAATAATGTTTGTTTGCATTCTATTATTACATTAAGTTTTAGTTCAATTGGAGTTTTATCCATTGTGGATAAAGAAATACAGTTGTGTTTTTTAAATCATTAACTATGTCAGAAAAATATGATTAAAGAAATTTATGTTAAGAAAATAAAAACTAGTGGAACCATACTTAATTTTGAATGGTTTAAATTTTATACATGGGAAGATGTTATTACTTTTCTTCGAGGTTTTAAATAATAAAGTTTTAAATCGCAACCTACAAGTTACATGCATAAGAAAGGACAGTACCACTTAGAGAATTTTTTTGTCCATTATTATATATTTACATATAGTAAATGTACCAATGCATCATACATCATTTTGTTATTCAATCGTCGGGCCTTATACCTGAAATCTAGCCCACTCAAAAGAACATCCTTTTATTTCTTTCCTATTATATAAATTTTTAATCCAATCAGAACTTATCTACCATGGATAAATATAGAAAAGTTATTTTCTTATGATTATCCATGTGATTTGATTATTACGTATTTTATTGCATATTTTATTACTATATTTTGCAATTTTGTTTAAATTTTTTTTCTTTGGCCCCCTAAACAATATTTCTGGTTCCACCCTAGCACAAGACCTCTCCGCTTCTTGAGCCGCAGAGTCGTTGGCCTACTGAATTGAGTTAAAAAAAAAAAAAAAAAAAACCTTCCGTGCAGTAATAACTTGCTAAGGATATTTTTGACATGTGACACTGATTCATAGGCGCCTCTTGCTCTAAGAATAGCTTAACAATTAATGTCTATTGTTTGAAGTTTGGAGGGAGGCATCAGTTGGAGTGAAAATTAATATAAAGGCAACAGCTATTGATGCCATGGGTGGGCGTGAACTGGAGGAACAGATGGGATTTTTCTTGTTTACATGTCTTAATTAGCCTGCTACAAAGAGACAGAGCTAGTTGTTCTCGTCGTTATTTCATCTATCCACTACTAACGCCTTTCACTGCCCCCGTATGTGCTGGGTGTATGAAACAAATAGATATGTACCTTCACAAAAAAAAAAAAAAAAAAAAAATGAGTTACTAGTAAGGGCACGGACACAAATGGATTTAGTCCACAAGACCATGCTTGTAAATGGATTTAATGAAGAACTGAACCTGTGATTTCCAAAAAAGAGCTGAACCTGCAATCAGAAGATGTTAAAAGGGTAAGACTTATTCTTCATCTCAGTTGAAAGAGTATGTTTCTAAAACATATCAATATAAATGATATACGAATCAGTCACATACTTCCATTCACATAGAGTAACATATCAATACATGTGGTATACAGATCAATCACATACATCCAATAACAAACATATAATGCATTTCTAAAACATAGAAACAAAAAAGGAACACCCCATGTGAAAGCCATCTCCTGTGTCCATCTCCTATAAGAAAATGAAAAATGAAGATCAGACCTCAAACACTTGTTAGTATCACATAAGGTACATATTCTGAATATAAGAAGGGTAAGTACCATTATTAGCCTCACTGCTACATCAAATAAATGAGAAAGAACGTATCACTAAATCACATCACAATTAAAATGACTCAAAAAACTGCTGCAGCTCTCATTCCTTGGTCATTTTTTCATATTTGCAAAATGCTGTCATTTGCCAAACACCAGAAAAATTCAAACAGCTAATACCCCTTTCACAAAATTACATATCATGTAGCACATACATATAAGCAGTTAATAGAAATCTTGCAAGAGTTTCCGAAATGGGATATTGCATAGAGCCTTTCAATTTGAGCACCTTCCAAATATTCAGCCTGAGGCTCTAAGTTAGACTGACTTTATAAGCCTAACAAACATCATTTAATCATTCAATATAATCCACAAGCCGTTTCACATTTACCTTAACCACAACAGAAGAGTCTCAGTTCCAACTTACTAAATTAAAGCTGATAGATTTAAAAAGAATGAAAACTAGTTCACAAAGACAGACATTTAAAACTAGTCTGCACAAAACGAATGAGGTTATGTTACTGATGCTCAGTCACTGGAAGCACAAGGAACAAATAAACCTCATTATGAAATGGGTTAATATGAATAATAAGACAGGCACTTTCTGAAGCATCCTAAGCAGAATAAAACAGTCAAAACAAACGAAACAAACAAACTCATTTTCTGATCACTAGAATGTATAAAGTGCAAAATATGAATAAATCCCTGTCTCAAAGTATACATGTTATCATTATACCTGTTGGGCCCAACAAGACCATAATTAGAAAGGCTAGAAATAGATATGTTAGAAAGCAATTGAAATGCTTAAGTACAGGGTCAAAAGATATAAAAGTTGAAAGTTGAAACTCACCTCATATTTGCTCGCTAAACCCCAAGCAGAAATGTCTCTATTGTCATTGTTAAGAATCGAAAATGAGAGAAGAAATCTAATGTTCATTTAAAAAAAGAAATCTAATGTTAAGCACTGACCATTTTTCTTTCGTCGTCACCCATCCAAATCCACTGAGGTCAAGCATTGGTTTCACAATTCCATATGTCTTCTTCAATGTCTTAAACTTATTCTTAAGTTTATCTTTAGTAAAAGCATCACCAAATCGACCCTCATATTTCAGTGTCAACAGATTCGCCCCACATGTGAACCCTCCTTTCACACCGCTCCCTTTCGGCATTGCTCAACCATTAGATAGATGAACATCGCAACTTGCATCGTTACCTAGTTCATTTTTTTTTTTGGTAGGGAACAGGGATTTATCGTGTGTGTTTTGTGCTTTGATTTCTACAATTTGATAGCGCATATGAGAATATATAGTTTTCTCCTCAAAATCTTAGTAAAAATTATTATTTCTTATAAGAAATTGTCATTTTTTTCAAAAACAGTGCTCTTCTCACATAATTTTATTTAACAGCATCCAGCCTAAGGTCACTTCCATTTTTTTTTTAGCAAAAACATGGTGGCTTTTAAAAATTAATGCAATTTGGCATTCCAAAATGAAGCACCGTTTCACTAACAAAGCTAGTTGTTTATAACTGTTGTGATCTAGGGCCTATGAGAAGAGATCAAACACACACAAGAGCACGAAGATTTTACGTGGTTCGGCTTTTGGCCTACGTCCACGGGGAAGACGGGAGAATTCACTATGCAATCAGAAGAAGGTGTTCATCATAGAAACCCTAAGCCTTTATTTATAATATCAGCCCAATACCCAGTTACACCCAAACACTACTTCTAATCACAGTAGACCTATGATAATAGACCTACTTCTAATCACAGTAGAACATGGGCAATACAGGGGCCCAGTTTATTTATTATTTATTCAATTGAGCCAAACAAATAACAAATCTCCACCTTGGCGAACATTGAAGCTGATCCTCATGCACTTAGCACGTCTCACCGTCTCCACCTGCCCCTTAGCGCACTCAGGTACTGAGCACACCGATCAAGTCCAAGCAATGCTTGAACTTGAATTTAAACCATTCCTTCATGAGTGCACCAAATCGCTTGTACCATTGTCCAGAAGCTTGCTTCGACCCGTACAATGATTTCTTTAAACTGCATACATGATCAGGAACCTTAAACTGCACTCTACCTGCACCGGAAGCTCCTTCATCTTCCTCGTAGAACCGCTTGCATCCGATGGCCTGATTTTCCTCATCAAGAGACTCCATCTCTTCAGTCATAGTTGCTGCCTGTTGACTACTTTCCAGTCCTTCCATTAATTCAAGAGACTCAGTCGTCAATGCGTACGCAACCATATCATCACGGCCATTGTCTGATGTCGACGCGTACGTCGTCATATCCTTGAAACCGTATCTAACCGGCGGTTTCCTTTCTCTTTGCGGTCTACCCGTCTGCGGCATCTGCGGCTCTATCTGCTGCACAGTCTGACGATCCCCTGTATCTCGGGAGGAGTCGGATGCACTCTCCTTCTTCACTAGGATGTCGGACTCCACTTGAACGGTGTCACTGCTGCTACCGACTTCTGTCCTCTCCACCTGCTTTCTCGATTCGAGTAAAGCATCCTCATGAAATGTAACATCCCTGCTGATGATAAATCTGGGTGAATCTTGATCAGTACACCACAACATGTATCCTTTCACCCCAGAAGCATATCCCACCAAGATGCACTTGACAGCCCTTGGTTCTAACTTATCGGTTTCACGCGAGCATAAGCCGGACAACCGAAGATCCTCAAGTTAGAATAATCAGCTGGATTACCTGACCACATTTCTTCCGGTGTTTTGCAACCAATCTTTGTGTGTAGAGACCTATTTATCAAGTAGCCTGTAGCATTTACTGCCTCAGCCCAAAAGTCCTTGGACAATCCTGCAGTAAACAACATACAACGAGCTCTTTCCAAGATCGTTCTGTTCATCCTCTTTGCAACTCCATTCTGCTGCGGATTTTCTGTAGTGGTGTAATGCCGAACTATGCTATGATCCGTGCAATAGTTCTCAAACTCTGTCGATCTGTACTCCTTGCCATTACCTGTCTTCAACTTCTTCACCTTTCTGTCAGTCTGTTTCTCAACCATTTCTTTCTATCGTTTGAATGTAACAAAGGTCTGATCCTTCGTCTTCAGAGTATAAACCCAAACTTTCCTTGAATAATCATCAATAAAAGTCAGCATAAACCGGGACCCGCCCTTGGAGTAAACCTTAGAAGGCCCCCATACATCTGAATGAACATAATCAAGGATACCTTTCGTGCGATGAATACCTGTCTTGAAACTGACCTTTCGATGCTTCCCAAAGACGCATCTCTCACAGAAATCTAACTTGCTTGTCTTCGTGCCACATAGCAAATTCCGATTGCTCAGTATTGTCAATCGCTTCTCACTCATGTGACCCAGGCGCAAGTGCCATAAGCGTGTTGAGACAGATTCATGGTCATCTGAGGAAGACACTGCAGCTCCACCTGTAACTGTATTTCCAGACAAAACATATAAGTTTCCAACTCTATTGCCTCTCATAAGAACCAGAGCACCCTTTACAACCTTCATGACTCCACCTTCAGCTGAGAACTTACAACCATCGGAGTCCAAGGCACCAAGAGAAATAAGATTCTTTTTCAGATTAGGAACATGCCGAACTTCTGCTAACGTTCTTGTGTGGGTAAAACACCGTGGTGACGAAGTTAAACAGAAATCACGGCTAAACTCGCCGAACTCCTCAGCCTCTGTGGTAGAAGATCGTCAGCTCGGCAGCTCGGTCAATACCTTGGTACCTCGGCAGCTCGGTCAATAGCTTCGTAGCTCAGCACCACAGTTCGGCAGCTCGGCATAAATGCCAGCTCGGTACAAAGGCGCGCCACGGCCAAGCCATCCTTGGTCCCAGGCCACAGTACTAGTCAGAATGGGCCGCCACCTTCCTACTGGAAATACGGCGCGCCCTGACAGATATGAGCAGTCATTTATGGCGATAGGATCGCTCATTTATGGCGATAAGAGGTGCACTTTATCACCCCTGTACGCCAATTGGCTGAAGGCGTGGAAAGAGAGGGAGGGGTGTTGTCCATTTCATCTACTGCTGCCAGTCAAGGTAAGGATCGATGGGACCTCACCTCACCTACCCCCACTCACAGAGAGAATGAACGAGGAACACTCACTTATATATACATGGGATCAATCCCATAAGAGGTACGCGATAGACAACCCTCAATACTACGCACGCTCTCATTCCTCTCTTCCTCCTCCTGTTTAGTTTTCTCAGAGCTAACTCAGGCATCGGAGTGCCTTCGGCTCACGGCAGCCAGGGCCTCTGACCCTAGTCTTTCTCCTTCCTTTTCAGGTTCTTGGAGTTCAGCATTCCCCGTCCTAAGAAGTTTAACCCCGATCTCATCTCGATCTAAGTAGGTGTCGTTTTTACCGCCTACAGTTTGGCGCCGTCTGTGGGAAACTGAACAAAAAGCTTGTAAACACAATGCCTCCAAAAACCAGAAATGGCGAAGGACCCTCCAAGGGCAAGGCTTTGTCCATACAGCCTACACTGGCGCAGAATCTTCCACCTCCACCCCCTCAGCAAAGGAGGTCTGGGGGGAGGTCTCCCATGGTCCAGACACAGTCGCAGTCTAGGGGAGTAACCATGCTCTCCCTTCGCGACGTCCCACCTCCGGAGCAGCCCCGCCATAGCCATAAGTGGCCCGTGCAAGGTGACAAGTCAGTCACCAAGCCACAAGAGAAGTCAGCGCGGGCTGGGTCACAGTCCCAGCATCAGGCCAGCCTTGATCGAAACGAAGACCCCCACCTGGGGGACATCAGAGCACAAAACCGCCTCATCCAGGAACAGCATGAGCTTATCCAACGGCTCAAACAACAGCTCGAAGACAAGAAGGGTCAGAGCCCGCCGCCCAGGCGCCTGGACCACGGGCGAGACCTGAGGCACGTCCTCAACAGTAAGAGGCGTGACCAAGACCAAAGAGAAGAAGGCTCCAGCAGCAGTCACATGCACGAAGGGCCAAAGAAGCAACGCCAGGTCTCGGAAGATCAGGAGCTAAAGCAGTGGATCGACCAGCAGGTGAAGCAAACGATCCGCTAGAATATGGAGACTGCTGGTATCGACCGAGACCAGTATACCGCCTTTGAAGTCGAGGACACTGGCGCGTCTCCGTTCTCTAGGGAGATAAGAAAATATACACTCCCCGAGAAGTTCAGCGTCCCGAGGTTCACCCTGTATGACGGGACCTCGGACCCTGCTGCTCACCTCCGACATTACGTCCAGAGGATGTCGGTCTGGGGGGATGACGATTCCCTAAACTGTCGAGTGTTCTCCTCCAGTTTGGCGGATCTACCCCTGCGGTGGTTTTGCTCGCTTCCAGAGGATTCCATCTCCAGTTGGCGGCAGCTCCGGACCTCCTTCCTGGGAAAATTCCAGGCCCACCGCGTCATTCCGAAGACCGATGCCGACCTGATGGCCCTCCGGATGCAGGAGAATGAGAACGTCACCCAGTTCGCTCGCCGGTTCTGGATGTCTACAGCCAGATCGAGTGCGCTTCTGAGGAGCTGGCAGTGAGGTCCTTCCAGCTGGCTCTGCAGCCAGGCATCCCGCTTTGGGCGCAGCTGGTCATGTACCCTGTGACCACCATGAAGGAGCTGATGACCCGAGCAAATCGGTTCGTCCTTGCAGAGGAAGACGAGGCGCGAGGTCGAGAGAACTTTGGCCTCACCAAAAAGAGCCAACCGGCCAAGGGAGACAGCAGGTCCTCCAGGAGGGAGGATCGCCGCAGGAATCCATCCCCGGATCGGCGCAAGGCCCGGTCCTCGGATCAGCGCCGAACCCCCTCTGCCTCGGCGTCGGGATCACGGAGCGGCAGAGGGTCCGGCCACGAGCCGACCTCCTACGTGGCAGTGAACACCATCTTCAAGGAGCCAATCTATAGGCTCCTCAACAAAATAAAAGCGCAGCCTTTCTTCAAATGGCCGCGCCCAATGACGACCGACCCCTCCTCCCGGGACCAAAGTAGGTTCTGTGCCTACAACAAGCAGAATGGGCATAGGACCGACGAATGTAAGAGCTACAAGTTCCACCTAGAAAACCTTGTGAAGGAGGGGCACCTACGGGAGTACATCAAGCAGGAGGGCCGAGGTGATGACAGACCTCGGCGGGACGCTGACAACCAGGACAGCGAGCCAGAAGGCGTCATCCACGTCATTCACCCCGCCGCCCCCACCTAAGAAGAGCTTTCAGGCTCGCGCCGAGGCCAGGCGCGCCTCCCACCAAAAACAGGTGCTGACCGCGGCACCGGAACAGGCCGCGAAGAAGGCCAAAACAGAGGGGGTCAGAATATGGTTCTCTGACAAGGACCTGGAAGACGTCGAGCTACCGCACAACGACGCTCTGGTGCTCACCTTGAAGCTACAAAACTTCTTGGTTCAGAGAGCCCTCATCGACCCTGGCAGTTCATCCGAGGTCCTCTACTATGATTGCTTCAAGAAGTTGGGACTAAAGGACGAGGACCTCCAGGCTGCCCGCACCCCTCTGGTCGGCTTCAGCTCCAAGCCTGTCTATCCCAGGGGTAAGATCTCCCTTAGAGTCCAAGTAGGAGGCGCCTGCAGGCAAGTCGACTTCCTAGTAGTCGACGTCCCTTCCCCGTACAATGTTATAATGGGGAGGACATGGCTGCATAGCATGGAGGCGGTGCCCTCCACCCGCCATCAGAAACTCAACTTCCCTTTGGAAAATCGGTCGGGCCGAACTGAGGTGATCACTGTCAGAGGCGACCAGCGCATGGCCAGGCAATGTCTGCTGGCCGTGCTGCCTGATGAAGCTGAGCCTTCCCAAGTCAATGTGACCGAGCTGGATAGAGAAGCCGAGCTCGGGGACGTCGGCAGGGCTCCGGCACAGAAAAGCATCGAAGACCTCACCAAGGTCAATATTGATCCCGCCGACCCCGACAGATTCTTTCTCGTGGGAAGCCAGCTCCCCGAGACCGAGAAGACGGAGCTGCTCAACCTCCTCGAAGAGAATAAGGCGGTCTTTGCCTGGACACCCTATGAAATGCCCGGCATTGACCCGGCAGTCATCTGCCATGAACTGAAGGTGGATCCTAACCATAGGCCCGTGCTTCAAAAACCACGCCGGACTGGGGTCCCGCAGACTGAGGCCGTGGTTGAGGAGGTTCAGAAACTCCTCGAGGCGGGTGCAATAAAAGAGGTCCACTATCCGCAGTGGTTAGCCAACACCGTGGTGGTCAAAAAGAAGACGGGGAAATGGAGGGTCTGCGTGGACTTCACCGACCTCAATAAAGCCTGTCCAAAAGACAGCTTCCCTCTTCCGAAGATCGACCAGCTCATCGACGCCACTGCCGGACACGACCGGATGAGCTTCCTGGATGCCTACAGGGGGTACCATCAGATCCCCCTGTATGCGGCCGACCAGGAGAAGACAGCTTTCATCACTCCCCGGGGCACCTATTGTTACAAGGTGATGCCCTTCGGGCTGAAGAATGCGGGAGCGACCTACCAGCGGTTGGTGACGAAGATGTTCCAGGCCCAGCTCGGGAAGACGGTGGAGGTCTACATCGATGATATGGTCGTCAAATCCAAGAGGTCGCAGGACCACCTGACCGACCTCCGCCAAATTTTTGGCATCCTTCACCAATACCAATTGAAGCTGAATGCATCCAAGTGCGCCTTTGGTGTCGGTTCCGGCAAGTTCCTAGGGAGCCTGGTCACAAGAAGGGGGATCGAAGCGAACCCTGACCAGATCACCGCGATCCAAGAGCTCCAGTGTCCGACCTCGGCAAAACAAGTTCAGCGGCTGACCGGAATGGCTGCCGCCCTGAACCGATTTATCAGCCGCGCTTCGGACAAGTGCAGACCTTTCTTCCAACTCTTGCGAAAGTGGTCCAAGTTCCAGTGGACGTCGGACTGTACTCAGGCGCTGCAACAGCTAAAACAATATCTTTCGTCTCCACCGCTGCTCTCCACCCCGACGTTTGGAGAGGCACTGTTCTTGTACCTGTCGGTCTCGGACCATGCAGTGAGCTCGGTACTCATCAGAGAGGACAACGGCCAGCAGAGGCCTATCTATTACACAAGCAAAACCCTGCTAGACGCCGAGACTCGGTATTTGCAGCTCGAAAAGCTCGCCTCGGCGCTTGTTAGCGCCTCTCGAAAGCTCTCCCACTACTTCCAAACTTTCACAATAGTGGTTGTAACAGAATACCCCCTGAACGCTCTCCTCCGGAAGGCAGATTTCTCCGGACGGATCTCCAAATGGGCTGTCGAACTGGGGCAATATGACATCAGCTATCAACCCAGAACGGCCATCAAAGCTCAAGTCCTGGCGGACTTCATTGTGGAATTTACTCCTCAGAGTTCGGCACCGACCGCGCTCGACACCGAACTGGGGGGCGATAGGGGAACAGAGGTTGTCACCGAGACGGAGCAAGAACAGTCCTGGAGAGAGCTCCTAGACTCGTCCTGGAAAGTCTTTGTGGACGGATCCAAAACATCCAAGAGAGCTGGCGCCGGCGTAGTTCTCCAGTCTCCCGAAGGCCTCGTCATCGAACAAGCTGTGAGACTTGGTTTCAAGGCATCTAACAACGAGGCCGAATATGAGGCGCTCATTGCCGGACTTAATAGTGTCAAAATCCTGGAAGCCCGATCCATTGTGGTTTTCAGCGACTCTCAGCTGGTGACGAGCCAGCTCAGCGGAGACTACCAAGCTCGGGATGACAGGATGGCTGCCTACCTTGCCCACGCCAGGGGACTCCTCTCCCAGTTCGAAAGGGCCGAGGTCCGGCAGATCGGCAGAGAATCCAACTCCCATGCAGACGCCCTCGCCAGCCTCGGCTCTGCTGTGGAAGCCGGTGAAAAGAGAACTATTGAAGTGGAAACACTGCAGGAGCCCAGCATCGACCTCCAGCAACCCCGGCAGCTCATGTGCCTTGATCTCGGCCCAAGCTGGATGGACCCCATCATTACATACCTGAAGGACGACCAGCTACCCGAGGACAGGACTGAAGCTCGAAAGGTCAGACTGAAGGCGACCCGGTTTTGGCTCTCCCAAGACAGCAAGCTCTACAGAAAGTCATTCACAGGGCCTTACCTCCAGTGCGTTCACCCCAGCAAAGTCGACGATTTCCTCTACGAGATTCACGAAGGAATCTGCGGCAGTCATATAGGAGGTCGGTCTCTTGCGTACCGGGCGATCAGTCAGGGTTACTGGTGGCCGTACATGCAAAAGGATGCCCAGCTGTATGCCAGGAAATGCGAGAAGTGCCAGAAGTTCTCTCACTCTCTCCACCAGCCAGCCCAAGACCTGAGTCCCCTCTCCAGTCCATGGCCTTTCGCCCAGTGGGGCCTGGACATCGTCGGACCACTTCACCGAACTCCAGGGAACAAAAGATGGTTGATTGTGGCCACGGACTACTTCACGAAATGGGTCGAAGCTGAACCATTGTCCTCCATCATCGAATTAGACACGAAGAACTTTGTGTGGAGGAACATCATCACCAGATTTGGAATTCCCCGCACTCTAATTTCCGACAACGGTCCGCAATTCGATTCCAACTTCTTCAAAAGCTTCTGCCAGGAGTACGGCATTCGCAATGTCTACTCCACTCCGGCGTACCCTCAGAGCAACGGTCAGGCCGAGATCTCGAACAAAGTGCTCATCGACGGAATTAAAAAGAGACTCGACCGAGCCAAAGGTCGATGGGCGGAGGAGCTGCCAAGCGTTCTATGGGCCTACCGAACTACCCCAAGGCGTTCCACCTCGGCTACCCCGTTCTCCCTTGCCTACGGCATGGAAGCAGTTATTCCCCTTGAGGTCAGCCTCCCGACCTTGAGGTCGGAACTCTGTGACCAGGGTCTGAACGATCTGAACGTTGCGCGAGAGCTGGACTTGGCTGAAGAACGAAGAGAGGCGGCAGCTATCCGCCTGGCCGCCTACCAACAGCAGTTGGCCAGGGGATACAACCCGAAGGTCAAAGAGAGAAGATTCGCGATAGGAGAGTTGGTCTTGAAGAAAACACTTCCTGGCGACCGAGATCCCAACGAAGGCAAGCTGGCGCCCAACTGACAGGGACCGTTCAGAATAACTTATACAGCCGGGAGATCTGCCTACCGACTCGAAGATATGGAAGGGAAGCCGCTCCCGCGACCATGGAACGCGACGCATCTCAAAAAGTTCTACTTCTGAAAAATGTATTCAAGAAATCAAATATCAATAAAAGACAACTTTTCTGGAATAAGTCTTTGCATTGCTTCAAGGTTCACGGCGGCTCAACCCCTCTATTCGGGATATCAACTGTCAGCTCGGCGCCATCGCCAGCTTCGACATACGCATCAGGGTCCGGTAACAGTGCCACCCTCGCGGCTCGGCGCCTCTGCTCAGAGGGCCAACCGTCCTGAGCTCGGTGCCTTCACCAGCTCTGGCGGCACAGCCATAAGCACATCAGGGTCCGGTAACAGTACCACCCTCGCGGCTCGGCACCTCTGCTCAGAGGGCCAACCGTCCTGAGCTCGGTGCCTTCACCAGCTCTGGCGGCACAGCCATAAGCATATCAGGGTCCGGTAACAGTACCACCCTCGCGGCTCGGCGCCTCTGCTCAGAGGGCCAACCGTCCTGAGCTCGGTGCCTTCACCAGCTCTGGCGGCACAGCCATAAGCATATCAGGGTCCGGTAACAGTACCACCCTCGCGGCTCGGCGCCTCTGTTCAGAGGGCCAACCGTCCTGAGCTCAGTGCCTTCACCAGCTCTGGCGGCACAGCCATAAGCATATCAGGGTCCGGTAACAGTACCACCCTCACGGCTCGGCGCCTCTCCTCAGAGGGCCAACCGTCCTAAGCTCGGTGCCTTCACCAGCTCTGGCGGCACAGCCATAAGCATATCAGGGTCCGGTAACAGTACCACCCTCGCGGCTCGGCGCCTCTGCTCAGAGGGCCAACCGCCCTCGCTTAGTACCTATCAAACTACTCGGCAAACTGCTTGTGTCGATACTCATTCCACCACAAACAAGACAGATAACGCACAGAATATGTAAAAAATGTTGTTTTATTACGAAAAAATCTGCTTGAATACAATGTATGGCAAAAAAAAAAAAAAAAAAGAATACATAATTCAGGGAGCTGCAGCTCCCTTATTACAATTGGTCCCGATAGCGCTCTCGCTGGGAACGGCTGAGGAAGTTTCGGGAACCACTGGAGGAACAGGGGCGACTGGAACAGGAGGGACCTCCGAGGCTGAAGGGCCGGGGGCGAATTCCGAGACGGCTCGCAACTCTGAATCCGAGCGAGGAAACCTGGGGGAATTCTGGAAGATAGGGCTGTCCGTAGGGACACCAACCCTCTTTAAGGCCGCCTTCCACCCAAGTGTCCACGCCTTGTCTCGGATTCCTGGCAATTGGGCCTTGTAGTCAGCTGTCAGTTTGCCGACCTCCTCGTTCATCACGGCCTCTTGCTCAGCTAGGTACTCTTCCTTGAGTTTGGCTTCTTGCCCTTTGAGAGCCTGTGCGAGCTCGGCCGCCTTCCCCTCCAGAGCCATCTCTAGCTTTCTTTCGGCTTCGTCCCCCGCAGCATTTGCATGTCTTCCTCCAGCCGCGACGACGCAAGCCGGACCTCGTCTAGCTCCCAGGAAAGGTGGGCGTTTTGATCCTTCGCCTCCTTTGCTTCCTCTTTGAGGTGCTCGGCCAAGGCCCGTGCTGCGTCGAGCTCGGCAAGAAGATCCGCATTCTTGCTCGCCTCCTCCTCCAGGGTCGCGTCCCTCGCCGCCAGGGACTTCAGCAGCTCCTCTTTCTCCGCTGCCCAAACTGCTGCCCTGGCCTCGGCTGCATCCAGCCTTCCCATTCCAGTTTGGCACTTTTGCAAGAGCTGCAGTAAGAACGGAGTGTCACCAAATGAAATGCAGCAGAAAAAGAAGAGAACATGAATGAGTGTGCATACCGCTACCAGTGACCGCATTGAGGAAAGCAGAAGCGATTCATTATCCATTTGCGCCCACCTTGCCATGTCCTGGGGAAGGGCGCAAGCTCGTCCCAGAGCGGCAACCACTTCGGGGTTGACCGCTCGGTCCGACTCGGCTAGTTGCCTCCCCAGCACTCCCTCGATGTCCGGTCTCCAAGGGACAAAATCGGAGGGAGTGGCGGATCCCCCGACCAACATGGCAGGTTCCGGGGCAGATGGGGGTTCGACCCTGGGCCTTTTCTCCGGCCTGCGCGCCTCGACGAGCTCGGCAGTACCCTCTCTGCCTGAGTCGGAGGGCGACTCTTCAACGACGATGGCCGGAGGATCTGCGCCGACCTCGGCCGCTGCAGGAGGTCCAGATTGAGCCCCGTCGGTGGCTTCTGAAACCGCCTCGGTCTCGGGAGCGAGAACCTCTGCAGCAGCCGCCGACGACGTAGTTGGGGCGACGTCGGCGCCTCGAGAGGGGTCCGAGGTCTCGCCCCCTATGTCCCCAAATGCTGCGGGAGAGAGGTCTTCAGCCACAAAGCGCTGGCGACGACCGCGCAACATCTCGACTTCAGACTCTTCCGAGCTGGATGTGCTCCGGGACTCGCTGGAGACAACAAATTTCTGCCTCTGCCGCTTGCGCCCGGTCTCGGCTCTCTCGGCCGCTGCTGGTTCACGGACAGCAGACTGTCCGCCCGATTCTACCGGAATTCCGCTGGGAACCGCGACAGTCACCGTCTCCGGGACAGGGACCTCGGTCTGTACGGTGTCCGGTCCGATGCCTTCCCCGTGAAGCACGGAGTCGATCCCGGTCACCCGCCTCGGGGTAATGAACGACTTGTAGTACGGCTTGTATCCCAGAAGCGAGAACGCGGCTCGGCAGTGATGGCCGCGGTACTTCCGCACCCTCTCGTGCCAGTCACTGTTCACCTTCCACCGGTTCCGTCTGGCAAGCTCCCTCCTGTGTCGAAAACCTGCAGAAACAGAACGATGTCAACAGAAGGAAAGAGACATGATTAAAATACAAAATTCAGGGGGCCTCGGTTTTTACTTGGGGGGACTCCTATTATGCGTGGTATCCGGGCTGTGGTGCTGGGCTCCGCCTCGCCGAACTCCCATGCCCCGCGGACAAAGACACGGTCCTCCCCCGCATATTTATAGGAATCTTCCAGCGCGGTCACAAAGGCAGTTCGGTAGAGCCTTAACCGGAGATAGTACGTATGCCCCTCTGCGGATTTGCAGAGGTCATACGCCTCCTCGATGTCCGGGACACCGAGGTTGATTGAGAGTATCTCGTTGAGCCGCACTGCTCCCATGATGATCTTGTACCCGTTGGGAAGCAGCTGGCAGGGGCTCAACCCCCACTCCCGGAGACAGTCCCTCAGGAGTGGGTGAAGGGGGAACCGGACTCCTCCCTCCACGACGGACACCAGCCAAAATGGCATCCAACCGTCGCTGTATGTAATACCGTCGTCAGGGCTGTCTGGCCTAATCTCTACGTTCGCAGGGACCTTGTATGCCTCCCTGAATAAACCTATGGACAGTGGGTCACCCAGCCAGTGCCTGTAAATGCCCATTTTCTACCCTAGACGGAGGACTACCTACTAGAAAGGGAGAAGACAGGAGGAAGAAATCCTACGATGAAAGGCTGTGCGAACAGAGTGCTCGCAGGCAACAGGGATAGTACTGTTCTTCAGCAGATTGCAGCAGGGATTCTGAGGATCGAAAAGAGGGAAGACGGAGAAGGTGCCCTAATTTATAAGGGATGGAGGCGCCGTTTCAGATTTCGAGAGAAGCCTTCAATGCAGCCCTACCTCGAATAGCCCTAACGTCGTCTCGGGCAGCCCAGGCGTCCTGCAGATATGATTGCCCGCCCTTCGGAGAGGCGACACGTGGCAACGGCGCCGCATTTCCAGAGGACTATTAAATGCCGCGTCCTACGAGAAAATAAATGCCTCGACAGACCCAAAAACAACTGCCTCGACTGGCGAAGAGAACTTAATGAGGCACTCCACGTCAGCGAAAGGTGATAAGGAAGAGCCCTACCTTAACCGAGACTCCTCCGTCTCGGTATCGGGTCACAAGTACTCATAAAAAGATCACTCCCGGCCTGACAAAGCCACTCAGCTTCCGACCTCCTCCAAGGAGCCCACAGGTCACAAGCTGGGGGGGATATTATGGATATACAGCAGACCGGGACCACGGTTCATGCACCGGGTTTCGGTCGTTGGTGGATGTCTCAATCCAAAGAATAGCCAGGAGTTCGGTTATCCGGACCAACAACTCAGACAGAAAAGCATTGCGACATAAGGTCGACCACACATTTCATCAGAAACAAGGAGAAAGAACCAGAATGCGAGCGAAGTTTCAAAGTTTTTATTAATCAAAGCTCCTGATTACAATATGAATGGAGATACAATAAAAGAAAGAATTACAAAAATTACAAAAAGCCTCAGAGGGCTGCAGCCTCCACATTGCAGTCAATCTCTGGAGGGACCTCGGCCACAACCGCACTGGCCTCGGGAGCGGACGGGGTAGCTTCAGGAACACTAGCCTCGGGAGCGATAGCTTCAGGAGGGCCCTCGACGACCGCAGCCACTTGGTTGCCCTCGGGATCAGCACCAGCAGCTGGAGCCTCTTGAGACGCCCCGGGAGCGGCGTTCGCCTCCGGACACGATTGCGAAGAAAGGTCAGAAACCCGAGACACGGCCGCGAGTCCCGAGTCCGAGCAGGAAAAACTTAGGGGATTTAGGAAAAGAGGGCCATCCTCGGGGACCCCAGCCTTGTGCAAGGCTGCCTTCCACCCAAGCTCCCAGGCTCGGTCCCGGATCCCCGGCAGCTGAGCCTTTTAATCAGCAGACAGCCTGCTGACCTCCTCCCCCATGATGGAGTCGTGCTCGGCGAGGAACTCCTCCTTGAGCCTGGCCTCTTGCTTTGCCAGGGCAGACTCGATCTCGGCCGCCTTCCCCCTCAAAGCCATCTCCAGGGAACCTTGCGCCTGGTTCCGCTGAGAGAGGAGCCTCCTGTTTGTCCCCTTCGCACTCTCCAGGTCGTCTTTCAGTCGCTTCGCCGCAATCCGGAGGTCGTCGAGTTCGGAGGAAAGGTGGAGGTTTTGGCCCTTCTCGTCCTCCAGCTCGTCCTTGAGGCGCTCGGCCTCGACCTTTGACTCCTCAAGATAAAAAACGAGGCCGGCATTCTTGACCGTCACCTCTGTCAGCGTCGCGTCCTTGGACACCAAGGACGCCCGCAGCTCGTCCCTCTCAACCACCCACTCCGCCTCTCGCGCCTCGGCTACGTCGAGCCTCTCGATGCCCACCTGACACCTCTGCAACAGCTGCAAGATGAGAACCCGAAGTCAATAAAACAACACCGGACTAAAAGCTGAGGGAGAAACACTGCACTTACCGACACCAGGGATCGCATCGAGGAGAGCAGGAGCGGCTCGTTGTCCATCTCGGCCCACCTTGCCATGTCTTGAGGGAGGGCGCAGGCTCGCCCTAGCGCTGCGACCACTTGGGGATCGGTCGCGCGGTCTGTCTCGGCCAGCGGCCTCCCCAGAACCTCCTCGATGGCCGGCCTCCACGGAGCCAGAGGAGGAGGCAGGATCGTCCCGCCAGCAGGCGGAGGCGAAGAGGGGCCAGGCGAGGCCTCGACCCTTGCCCTCTTTTCGGGTCGTCCGCCCTCAACAACCTCGGCCGGCCGAGCCCGAAATCCGGCCCCCACGGCACGGTCGGAGGATGGGTCATCCGCAATCACGGCCGGAGGCGGAGCTGAGACGACCTCTGCCTCGTCAGGCCGAGCAGCCACAATCGCGGCAGAACTAACCGCCTCGGCGTCTGGGGCAGGAGTACCACCCGGGAATCCCGGAGGCGTCGCAGCCACTGCCTGCGGAGGATCCCGGACCCTGCTCCCAATTCCTCCAAAAGCCGCCGCGGACAAGTCCTCTGCAGTGTAGCGTCGCCCACGTTGGCGTAGCATTTCCTCTTCCTCTTCCTCTTCCTCCGAACTGGACGCTACTAGCCTCGTTCGGGAAGGCAGGGGCTTGGCTCTCGAAGTTCCGGTGGGCTCCGCGGCGGGGACTGCTGGAGCACGTTCTGCCGACTCAACCAGACGACCGGCGGGAATCGCAACGGTCACCACCGCCGAGCTTGGTACCACGGTCGTCTCTGTTCTTTGACTCACGCCCTCCCCGCTCAGCACGGAGTCTATTCCCGATACCTTTCTGGAGGTGTTGAAGGACCTGTAGTGGGGCACGTACCCTAGGAGAGACCACGCAGCACGACAGTTGTGGCCGCGGTAGTTCCTCACTCGCTCGTGCCAGGCGCTGTTCACTTTCCACCGGTTCCTCCTCGCGAGCTCCCTCTTTTCGCGAAAATCTGCATAGACAAAATCGTGTCAAAAGCCAGACGGGGAGAAAGAAAATAACTGCAAACTGAAAGAACTTCGGCCTTTACTTGGAGGAATCCCTATTTTTCGAGGGACCCGGACTGTGGTAGCAGGCTCTGCTTCACCGAACTCCCATCCTCCTCTGACAAGTACCCGGTCTTCACCCGCGTACCTATTGGAGTCCTCTAGCGCGGTCACGAACGCAGTCCGGCAGACCCTCAGCCGGAGATAGTAAGTGTCCCCCTCTGCGGATTTGCAGAGGTCATACGTGTCCTCGATGTCCGGGACACCGAGGCCAATTCCCAGGATCTGGTTGAGCCGCACTACCCCCATTATGATTTTGTACCCGTTGGGGAGTAGTTGGCATGGGCACAACCTCCACTCCCAGAGGCAGTCCCGGACCAGTGGGTGCAGGGGAAAGCGGACCCCCCCTTCCACTACAGAAACCAGCCAGAACGGCATCCAGCCGTCACGATAAGTGAGGCCATCATCAGGGTCATTTGGTCTGACCTCCACATTGGAGGGGACCTTGTATAAATCCCTAAAATGGTCTATGGAGCCTGGGTCTCCTAACAGATGTCTATAGACCCCCATTCTCGACTCAGACGAGGACCTATCTAAAAGAGAAGACGAGGAAAACGGAGAGGAGTCCTACGAATAGGGACTGCACAATCAGGATCGACGGAAGTCTGCAGGCGTCGGAGAAAGCTCTCTTGCAAAGCGCAGTAGAAATCTGAAGAAAGCAGAGGAAAGTGAAGACGAAGGAGGCGCCCTGATTTATAAGGCCTGGGGGCGTCGATTCGACTTTCGAGGAGAGCCTTTAAGAGGCGTCCCCTCAATCCGCCCTAACGTCCCGTCTCGCAGCCCTAACGTCTCCTCGAAGTAATTGCAAGACAGCTAAAAGAAGCGACACGTGCCACCACTAGCGCGATATGCGAGGACTATTGAATGCCCTGGACAGGCGAAGAGACATCTCGAAGGGGAACGCATGATAGCAACAACCTCCAGGGCCAAGGGGGCCCTCCTGATCAGAAGTTCCCTCGTCCCGGTACTACCCTCATACGACGATAACCCTCACTTGAGCTCGGTAGCGGAGCCAGCTGTACGGTCATCAAGCTTCTGACCTCCTCGAGCTGGGAAGCTCTCAGAAGTCAAAAGCTAGGGGGCAATTGTGTGGGTAAAACACCGTGGTGACGAAGTTAAACAGAAATCATAGCTAAACTCGCCGAACTCCTCAGCCTCTGTGGTAGAAGATCGTCAGCTCGGCAGCTCGGTCAATACCTTGGTACCTCGGCAGCTCGGTCAATAGCTTTGTAGCTCAGCACCACAGTTCGGCAGCTCGGCATAAATGCCAGCTCGGTACAAAGGCGCCGGCCAAGCCATCCTTGGTCCCAGGCCACAGTACTAGTCAGAATGGGCCGCCACCTTCCTACTGGAAATACGGCGCGCCCTGACAGATATGAGCAGTCATTTATGGCGATAGGATCGCTCATTTATGGCGATAAGAGGTGCGCTTTATCACCCCTGTACGCCAACTGGCTGAAGGTGTGGAAAGAGAGGGAGGGGTGTTGTCCATTTCATCTACTGCTGCCAGTCAGGGTAAGGATCGATGGGACCTCACCTCACCTACCCCCACTCACAGAGAGAATGAACGAGGAACACTCACTTATATATACATGGGATCAATCCCATAAGAGGTACGCGATAGACAACCCTCAATACTACGCACGCTCTCATTCCTCTCTTCCTCCTCCTGTTTAGTTTTCTCAGAGCTAACTCAGGCATCGGAGTGCCTTCGGCTCATGGCAGCCAGGGCCTCTGACCCTAGTCTTTCTCCTTCCTTTTCAGGTTCTTGGAGTTCAGCATTCCCCGTCCTAAGAAGTTTAACCCCGATAGGTGTCGTTTTTACCGCCTACAGTTCTGATGATTCCATCATACATCTTGATTTTAACTGTTCCAATCCCAATCGTCTTACATGCAACATTGTTGCCCATCAAGACACTACCACCGTTGATTTCTCTATAAGTTGTAAACCAGTCCCTATTGGGACTCATATGGTAAGAACAACCAGAATCAAGAATCCATTCATCCTTAGAACGAATACCATTTTCAATCACAGAAAGTGCATTGTCGGAATCATAATCTGATCTTCCATCTGTAATACTGACTGAATTATCATCAGATGATGAATCTTCTATTTCTTTCCCTTTCCTCTGCCTTTCGGGACAGTTTTTTCTGATGTGCCCTTTCTTATGGCAATAATAACATTCAATGTTTTTCCTTTTAGATCTATGTTTGCTTTTATTACTGGAGTCTTTTGTTCTTCCTCGTACTACCAAACCCTCACCCGAACTATCATTGTCAGCTGCAACCTTTTTCTTCAACTCTTTTGAATTCAAAGTTGCCTCTACATCCTCTTTGGATAGAGTATCTCTACCATACATCATGGTATCAACAAAATGCTCATATGAGGGTGGTAACGAGCACAACAACATAATAGCTTGGTCCTCATCATCAATTTCAACATTGATATTTTCCAGATCCATAATAGCTTTTGTGAAAGAATCAAGGTGAGTTGAAACAGACGTACCTTCCTGCATTTGTAACGTGAACAATCGCTTTTTTAAATACAAGCGATTCGTGAGAGATTTCGTAATGTACAAGTTCTCCAACTTTTGCCATATGCCAGCAGCAGTTTTTTCCTGAACAACCTTTCGCAGTACACCATCGCTCAAGAACAGCAGAATCTGACCATACGCCTTTTCCAGCAAGTCATCCTTCTCTTCATCTGACAATTTTTCAGATAGAGCATTCTTTCCCCTCAAAGCTTTATGCAACCCATTCTGTACCAACAAAGCATGCATCTTCAGACGCCAAAGACCGAAGTCATTATTACCGTCGAATTTTTCAATCTCGAATTTAGCAGCCATTCCACAAATCTTTCACTCAAACTGTGTAAATCTGGTCACCACGAGCACGCTGGAAGAAACGGATCTGAAATCCGACTCTGGACGGCTAAGATATCGCAGAAATAAGTTTCTGCACTCCGATCAGTCAATCTCTTTCGTTGACTGCTGAACAGCCAATCTTCTTCTACAACAGCGTAGATCTGCTCGCAACGAGTCCGTAGGTTCAAACGGATCTCAGATCGGACTCCGGATCGTCAAGATATCGCGAAAACAAATTTCAGCCTTTGATTCGGTCAAACTGACTTTGACCGTACGATCTGCTGACGTCAGCGATTCCCTGCGGGCTTTGCTTCTGGGCTTCTTCTCCACGGGTCAGGTCAACCTGGACTTGACCCGACCTGAACTGACGAACGGGCTTCTGAAACAGGTCAGGCTAGACCTGACCTGGACCCGACCCGACCTGCAGAACCAACCCAAAGGGATCTTCTTCCTCCTCTGTTTCAGACACAGAACTTCTTCAATCTTCAATCTACTTCCACGGCAACGGCGCAGGGGGCGCTGCTTCTCCGGGGGCGGCGGCGACACGCAGCTGCGGCGGTGGTGAGGACTCCGGCAGTGTTTCTACACGGCGAGGTGGGGCCCAGCCGAAAGCAAGAAACAACCCAATCCAAACGAAACCAGATCACTGCAATTTGTTCCGTTTTTTTTTTTCTTTCTGCGGTCGTCGTCCAGCGAAAGATCACCGGCGACACACAGCTCAATTGTTGCTGGAACCGGCGACACACAGCGGCGAGTCCTGTTTTCTCCTCTCCAGAACAGAGCCTGGATCGTCTTTTCCAAGCAGCAACAACGTCCTCCGGTCTTTGCAGCAGCAGGCGCAGTCCTCTCCTCCGGTTCCGTCGCGGGCACAGGCGGGGCTTCCTGCCTGTCTTCTTCCACGCTTTGCGACAGAGTGCAGAGAAAAAACCTTGCGGTTTTCTTCTTCCTCTCCGGTTCCGGAACAAGCGCGCAACAGCACAATTATTTTCCGGTGAATACAAACAGAAACAGAGATGCCTCTGTTTTTAAATTTCTGTTGCAGGAACAAGCCTCCGATCATGGTCCAAACAAATAACAAATAACAAATAACATAGGAAGATCATGGTCCAACAATCATGAGCAGAGCATAAGACATGAAAGCATGGATGCTTGTCTTCTTACAGACGCAAAGAAAGGGAAAACATGAAATAAGAAAATATACAAAAACTTATGAATGTTACCCTAATGTCAAATAAAGCATAGAGAAAAAATACCAAAACCACATCAAACACATTTTCTAATCACCAAAAAAACATCAATTATGCAATCTAAAAACTCAAATATATGCACAGAGATCTCATTTGAGCAACCTAATATCACATAAAGAAGAGAAAAAGAAAAAACAAATATCCATGTCACGATCAAACTCATTTCCTAATAACTGACACCCATCAACCATGCAATTTAAAAACTCAAGAACCCCTATACATGTCTCATTTCAATAGAATAGTACCAAACAAAATAGAGGGAAAAAAACAGCAGTCTCATCAATCGCATATCCTGATCACCAAATATTCAAATCGCAGGCAACTTGAGAATGGCTCCTTACCCCAGTGGTAAGGAGTGGCAGTTCTCATTGGGAGGCTCAGGTATCGAACCTGGCCTCCCCCATCCTTGCATATATGAGTTGTTATTACCTCACATGTGTGAGTTGTGTCTCCTTGCATGTGCGATGAGTTGTGTCTCCTTGCATGTGCGAATTCCCATCACCTCGTACGCATGAGTCTTATAGGGTCCAGCCACTTAGCTGGGATACCAAAAAACATAGCAGCCAACTCCGGAGCTAAACCAAAGGGACTGTGGAGGGGTTTTTCTGCTAGGGTTTTCTTTTTCTCGTTTCAGAGAAATCCTCTAGGAAATTTTAAATAAAAATGGAAGCTAGATTTTTTGCAGAAATCGAAGTCCAACCCCCTATAGAAAATAAAAATCCTCAATCTCGAGGAAAAAATTGTGCTACTATGGGTTTGTATTTTTGCAAATTTTAGCTGCACCAAAAAAATAGGAAAAACCTGTTTTCTGTGAAATAGCAGTTATTTTTCCATAAAAAAATGGTTACATGAACGAGCCCTAAATGCTACTATTCCATTTTCATCTCCTCTGAAGTTGGTTGTATTACTATTGTTGTTGGTTTTTTCTTCATTTTTTGGATTCTCTTTTCTCTACTTGTCTAACTGTGGTTTCCAATTGCTCAGTCACAGCTTGGTCACAACAGTGGTTGTATAGTTATCTTTTTTTAGGGGATTCCTGCTTCCAAATCCAACAAAAACCCATGCTTCCTATAGATTCCTAGAAGAATCCCGAGGTACTTCTTTGTCAAAGTCTAAGTCTATTGTCTGAGTCTTCCCTAGGCTTATAAGAAGAAAAGAAACATAAATCTATACAGAGGAGCTTCACTTTCTACTATGAGAGCCTTTTTATCTAAACACCCCTGAGAACCTTCCATGCAAGGCCCACCTATAATCAATCCAACCCCATCGCTTTCGGTATCCTCAATAACTTGCACTCACGCCAATTTGATTCTTGTTTGACCTATACTCACCTATGGCTTGAAACTCAAATTTAAGTTCAGAAATTGTTAACACACAACTTCCATTGAGGAAGAAAATCTTAAGTAGACACTGACAAGGGAGTAAATGACAACTAAGAAATGGAAAATGTTATTGCCATCCATAATGTACACATTATATGCCAGGAAATCATCTCCCTCTTCCTTTCTTAAAAGACAAGCCGAAGCCTTTCTTTGATTTTCCTCTCCACTCAGCTCACATTTTTCCATGTCTTATTTGGTTTAGATGTCATCCATCTTCCTTTAAATCTCTAAAAGTTCACATCCTACGCTAGATTATTTACTCTTTTAATATTGCACTTGGTATTTTGGCTTTAATCTTAGTCTGACTAGAGACATGCTTTCATTTTTTCTTCTGTAATATGTGTTTTGGTCAATTTATAGATGTTTGTCACACTCTTCTTTCTGCTTCTCCTTTTGATAAATAGTAGAAAGAGGGACCATTCACATAATAATATCCAATGTTGGGAATCACAGGGTGGTTGCTGTTGATAGCACCCGCTCCCACAATTCCACCCAGGGATAAATCCTTGAGTGGGATTCTTTAAATCTCCCAAAAAAAAAAAAAAAAAAACCCTGTGTACCTCCATGAGCATTCTTCCTATTTTTCTCTCTTTTTTAATCAGCAATTTTTATCTTTTTTTTATATACAAATCTTAGGGGAAGAAGAGTGATTTCAGAAAATAGGTGGACAAATTCTATGTAAAGTTTTGTTTAAAGCTGGATTCGGCAGTGGACCAACTCATCATATCACCACATGTTTTCATAGTGAAAATGAGATCTCTAACTTCGTGAATGTTGCTTTTGTACCAAATCTTTACTTGCTTAGGTACTGAACATTACCACAAGCTTTGCTCAGTTAAGGGTTACATTCTAAGATAACCACGAATTTGCAAGAGGACTTTCTTTCTTGGCCAATCCATGATTTTTCCTACCAATTCGTCTACCCAGATGTAATACCATTCCTTGAGTTAAAAGGATATATGCTAAAGAATCTCAATTTGGCAAGCTTCCAAACTTTGATGATCTAACAAAAAGATATTCGGTCCTGTAAAGTGATTGTTGAAAAGCAAACAAGGTAATAGGCCAACATTCAAGCTAGCCTTTGAATCTTAAAACAAAAAAACAGAAGCCAAGGTTGAAGCCTGCAATTGTAAAAGGACGGATTTTGTAGGTAAAGGGTCAGTATGAGAAGCATTAAAAAAGTATAAATTTGATGATCGATTAGGCTTAAGTTGAGAATTGACAAAATTAGTGGAAGGACTCAAAAGGAATTTATCTGTTTAATGAAGGCACAAAAGAATAATGCACTATATCAACAACTCCTCTGGGGCCTTTCCTCTGTTAATCTGTGGAAAAGTGCTCCTCTGATTAATCTTGTCATCTGTGGAAAAGTGCCATATCAACATTATCATCTGCATTAATTTTCAAGGATAGCCTGAGTTGTGGGACCCAATGACCAACTTGAACATCGTATGCATCCCCCTTCCCCATCTCCAAACACAAAAAAAAAGAGGGAAAAAAGTAAAAACCAATGTTCCCATCTGAGCCTTATCGAATTGGTATAATGCTGTTATCCTTTAGCAGTTTTATTGTTAGAATTTTATAGATCATCATTTCTTGCTTCTAGGTACGTCATGGGGAGACCTTTCAAACTCCTTACCTTGCCATGATACTGATGCTTCCAGTTGGTTCTCACAGGCCATGGTGCTCCATGCTTAGGTAGGGCTTGGCCATTCCTGGAAAAAGACTGCTTCGTCGATATTAATTCTAGCATGTAATTTAGATCAAAACCATATTGTGGTCCAGTCGAATTCCTATTTTGACAAAATATATATATATATATATATTCAAAACATCAAAGTAGGCTCCACCAGAACACATGATTAGTTCAAGAGTGATGTTTTCCTGTTCTTTCAAGCGGTTGAAGAGATCAGAATTCAAAGGCTAGCAATTAATCATTCAAGTGGGTCTTCTCCTCTGTACCAAGCTGTCCTATGCCTTGTTTGGACATTTGGAACTTGTTCACATTGCACTGAGATTACCTGTAACTTATTATGCTAAAAGCAGAAAACCACCATGACTTGTGCATAACTCAAGTTTTCAAACGCATAAATCTTCATTCATTATCTGTGTTCTAGGATCCAAATGAGCCCTTTTTAAGGGATAGTCATAAGTGTAGAAGATAACTCATAAAATAAAAGGTCCATGTACACTAATCAAGGCCCAAGTAGAATATCCCACATGTGGGACTGTGTTAAGTAATGTACAGCTTGTCTTATGGATTTACTTCTATGTATAGAGATTAGGATTCTTTATTCTTTATTTTTTATTGTAATTACTGCTGATTTATAGCATGTGATTAGGGTAAACATTGCTATAAAGATGGTTCGTCGATCCTCAATTGAGATACGACTATTTCCTCCAAACTCTCTCTCTTTATGCTCTTTCATATTATTTCAGTAAGTAGCAACAACATGCACCTTGAAGAAAAGAATTAACTGCTGCATAACAGGGAGTAACCCAAACATACACCCACGTATGAAGTTGTAATTTAAGCCTTTTGAACCTGCCATTAATTTCCTTGAACAAAGCACACTTGAACACAGTAACAAACATGAAATACAGGACACTTGTCATAAATCATACAATTTATTTTGTTGACAAGAAAAAAAGGTAAAAGAAATTACGAAGGATAAATCGTCTATACGTACCTCAAGGTACTAATCCTTGAAATGGATAGACATGGCAGTTGAAAAGATGTTTTATTAACCCTGCATGCCAAACAAGATTCATATATCAACTCATCTTGTTCTACATGCTACTCTATATACTAAGAGTTGTAAGATATGCATGAACCTTCGATTCAAAATCAACATGAATGAGTTTTGGTACACCATTTAAAAAAAAAAAAAAGAGTTTTGGTACATCATAAAGCATATATCACTGGGAAGAAAATAAATGACACTCTAGTTGAGGATATGCATAGCGTTCTCAATCCTTGAGTATGTACAACCATTATTTTGTTTTCTGTGACAATGACAACTTTAGGCCAGACCCAAGTGTGGACCATGAAATATTTCTGATGAAATACTACTAAAAGTTGAACTAGCAGGCTAGGAACCGCCATTATTAATTCAATGTAGCAATGATTCTCATTTCTCTAAAATTGCCAAAAATGAAAAAGAAAATGTAAGAGTTCTTCTAGACTTACGTTGTCATTATATCATATCATCATCATCAATTGAATCTCATCTCACCAATCTAGTGTCAGCTTATAAGTTCTAGTCAAATCCAAGTAGAATAATGACTAACTTATAAGTTCTAGTCAAATCCAAATAGGGTAATGACTAAAATACCTATATATATATAATAAGAATAAGAATTTAATCTACAAATACCTTTGCATATTTATAAATCAAGTTTGTAATAATCAATGATTATTAAAATCTCCATTTATCTTTTTCTAAAATGTGTACATTAATTTGAAATGTATGAATGTTCAGATTATTAATGTATAGGTATTGAATTTGAAGGACATATCTGTGCTAAGCATGAGTTATTGTGCTAGTTAAGTGCCTTAAACAAAGCACATTTGAAAACAATAACAACATAAAACGTAGAACACTTTAGCATAAATCATACAATTTATTGCATTGACAAAAAAAAATAATAATAATTAAGAAGGAAAATTAGTCTATGCGTACGTTTTAGTAGAAATTCTTGAAATAGACAGAAATACAGTTGAAGAGATGTTTTTACTTATGCTGCATGCCAAACAGGATTCTTGTGTCAACTCATGTTATTCTACATGCTACTCTGTATACTAGGAGTTATAAGATATAGTAATATTTCCAAAAGATAGAATCATACATGAACCATGAATTCATAATCAACATGAATGTGTTTGGTACGTCATAATGCATTTATCAGTGAGAAGTAAACAAATGAGATTCTATCTGAGGATATGATAGTGTTCTCACTTCTCAGTCCTTGAGTAAGTAAAATTTCCAAAAAATGAAAAAAAGAAAAATCAGAAAAAGAATTTGTAAATACCTTCCGAACTACGTTTTCATTATTTATCATATTATCATCACCATCCTCAATTGAGTCTGATCTCATATATCTAGTGTCAGCTTATAAGGTCTATTCAAATCCAAATAGGATAATGACTAAAATACTTTCTATATAATAAGAGCATGAGTTTAATCTGAGGGCTATTATTTATATTGTTGAAATCACTGAATCATGGGCTCCACATCAACAAATTCACATAGGGTGTCAATGGGTATGGTCCACTTGGCTAGCTGGTCTTGCTTCTGAGATCAGATTTGGGTCAATCCTAGCAACCTGCCCATCCACCACTGCTCTAAAGGGAGAAATTGCGAAGTTGTTGTGAGCTTGAGGTCTTATGGTTGGGTTTAATAATTATATGCATTTGGTCAAGTCTAGTGATTTTTATTTAGAACGCCTATTTTGAAGACCGCAATCTGATGGGCTAGAATGTTCAATTGCCTATCATTCTTCATTTGGTTAGTTCATGCAAATTTGACTTTGGGTTTTGATCCTCCAAATGGTATCAAGTGCATCAAAGTTGTACACCTCAAAATAAAGACTTATTCGACAAGGATTCATTTGACAAATAAAGATAAATTCATTAATTTTGAAGAAAAAAAACAAACAAAATAGTCATAAACTAATTCTTATAGATGGCAAACCTACAAAACCCTCTTTTAGCTCGACCAGTAAAACTGTCAGCACATCATCGAGCACACACCAAATGATGACTTCTCACAATTAGCATTAATTGCCCAAGTCATTCTAGCAGACCTAGTTTTCGACAGAAACTTGTTGACTGAGTGTTCACAAAGTCTCCGATAAAAAATCCAAGCTAAGTTTTGGTAAAGCCGTGGGAACAAAAACAGCATAAAAGTAAATAAAAGTGCAACTAAGTCTTATCATGACTAAGAGGCTTTTTTTCTTTTTTTTTTCTTTTTTTGCCATATCAGCAAAATTGGCATGAAGCATAAATTTCTCTTGCAGGTGTCCGCATGTAGCATCATGCATAAAGCCACTCACTGCCCTCAGTGCAAGGGTTCCACCTTGCATTGAAGGCATTCATTGCATTTTACACATGGTGCGTTTTATGGATGCTGGTAGGAGAAAATGTTTCCTGGAATCAAATTGAGTCAACTGGCTGAATTGATTAGAGAAATTAGTATAAATGGCCTTCCTCTGTCCAAAATTCCAGACTCATCAAATCATCACAAGCCTCACTCTGAGGGTTACAAGTGAATAATTTTTCATAAAAACACAACTATCGATCTAACACTCTAGTCCATATTCAGATCGGTATAGTTACATTCGCGGCGGGGGATGTTAGTTTGCTTGGATTGGTGATCATATGGACCCCACTATGAAGTGTGCACTGTGCATTGGCTATTTCACATAAATATATAATATGTACTATAATATTTCAATTTATAGAGTCGTACAAAAAAAGAGGACTTTATACTATTTTAATATTAGAATTGCACCTGACTTGAATTGGATCCAATTGGCTACAGTAGAGTCCAATTTGGTTGTGGCTGAACCCAACTTGTAACCATAGATCATGGTTTTTATATATTCAAAGCTAGAATAAAGGTTGCAAATGGGATGGGCCAATGCTAGTCCAAACCCAGCCCTTTTGACATGGGCATCATAGCTAATTGGCCTACAAATCAGAACAAAACTGAGCCCATTTGTGATTGTGCTGAATTTTTAAAGCCAACCAGGCCATATGGTATGGCCTTGAGCCAAACATAGTCTCACCCACAACCACAACCCATTTATCTTTCAGCCAAAACCTCAGGCTTGGATACAATCCTCAACATAAAAAGCAATCTCAGAAAAAGAAAGGTGATGATTTGGTTAATGCGTACCTCTTGTATACACTGACTGTTGATTAAAATGACTGACACATGTGCTATTTTATGCCAGTCCTTTCCTTTATCTCTGGCACATCTTCTCTCCAAACTGGGACAAGAATCAATGCTCAAGATTTCGAGTGTGGTGACCTTTTGCAATGATGCTGGCAGGCTTAGAAGATGGGGGCAGTCCTCAATATTCAATTCTTCCAATGAAGTGAGATTCTCAATTTCTTCGGATAAAGAAGCCAACTCAGGCAAGTCCGACAATTCTAAGGTTTTCAAGGTAGTCAGTTTATACAAACTCTCTGGCAAAGCGGCCAATTCAGGACAACCACCGACATACAAACACGCAAGGGTATTGAGGTGTTGGACTTGGAGCCCTTCACCTAAAGATCTCAAGTTGTCACAATCGTAGACCAAAAGATTCTCAAGGGAGGCTAGTCCCCGAAACCCTTCATCAGGCAATGATGTCAAGTGATTGCATCTTGAAATATGGAAAGACTTGAGGGAGGTGAGGTTCCGCACTCCCTCCATCAAGGATTCAATCTGTCCGCAGTTATCAAACACCAGTGTCTTTATCGTCGGAAGATCGTGCACACCTGATAAGGATTGCAGCTTAGGACAACCGTCGATGACTAAGAACTCCAAAAGAGTCATATTCTTAAGCAATTCTTCAGGGAGAGAAGTCATCTCAGGAAATCCACCGATCAAGAGGATAGTAATTGCTGTGTAGGCCGTTATAGACATCAATAGCATCTCATTGCATCTCATCAGCATTAGCTCTTCAACAGATGGAAGATGTGGCATTTGAGTCAACTTTGGACAATTTATAATGGTCAATCTCTTAATATGAAGAAGAGTCTCTTTGGTTTCGTCACTTGACCACTTCTCGAGGTCAAGCATACCTTTGATGGTGAGAACCTTGAGGTGGTGTAGCTGCGAAAGTGGGGGGAGAATTTTACACCTTTTACAATTGATTAAAGAAACTTCAATCAGGTTGGGGATCTTCAAATGCATAAGCCAATGTGGGAATCTTGAACCCATATAGTTCTCAATGCTCAAACTTTGCAAATTTGAATGTGGCTGAAGGCTTTCAATTACTCGCTCGTAGTTCTCATTTTCTGCTGCTGTAGAATCATGCGAATCTTTCCATGACAAGCCAAGGGAATGAAGTTTATGCCTCTCCCCTAAGCCCACTTTCCCTGCATCTGAAAGATTTGACACATTCTGGAGGTTTTGAATGTTTATATAACCTTGAAGGTTTAGATTTTGCAATTCATCTATTCCATTCTTTTTGCTAACAATGAACAATGTCAATGTCTGGAGGTCACTTAATTTTGAAATCTTGGTTGGCATTTGAGTTATTCTATTACTCCCACCGATTTCAAGATGCCTTAGGCTAATCATCTTCCACATGTTCTTTGGTAACTCTCGGAGATTTCTACAAGATATAAGTTTTAATGTCTGCAAGTTCCAAAGGGTGCAGATTGATTCAGGCAATGTTTCGATGTCAGTCACATATAAGCCAAGGTATCTTAGATGCTTCAACTCGCCTATTGAACTGGGCAAAGATTTGATGTTCGTGTGACATAACTTCAAGATCCGCAAACATGTTAATTTTGAAATGTCATATAGGATCACCTGCTTCTCAAGTCTTATATGATGGAGAGCGAGCGTCCTTAGTTTTTTTGCATGTTTAAAGCTCATCAAATCCGTTAGCAATATTCTGTCTTTGGAATAAAATGATAAATGTCGAGTTTTTCTGGGGACACATTCCATTCTTCTAGCTTTCACAATTAAGCACTCGGTTCCTCTAACAGACTTTGCAAGATCATAAATGTGGTCATGCATCTTATATTCTAGGTTTTTGGTATGGAGATGGACAAAATCCAGAACTTCTTTTTGAAAGAAAGACCTCCAACATAACTCATTAAAATACTCTATACCGATATCTTCCATCAATTTACCTTGTTCGGATGATTGGATGAGACCTTGTGCAATCCACATTTCTATTACTTCTTGTTGCTTAAAGGTACCACCCTTATGGAAGACAATGCAGTATGTGAAGCATTGCTTTAGCTGAGATGGCAAATGATTGTAGCTCAATCTTAATGTGGGCATAATCTGATCTTCTGGTAATTCCCAAATCTCATAGTTTCTAATAGAAAGCCAGTCGTTCTGGTTTCTTTTATAGTATAACAACCCACCTAGAGCCTTTGCGACCAATGGCACACCCTTGCATTTTTTCACAATCTCCTTTCCAATGCGTACCAAGTCCGGATATGTTTCTTCATCTCTGGTTGGAAATGCCCGTTGCTTGAATAAATGCCAGCAATCCTCCTCTGGTAGCCCTTCCAAGTGGTGCGTGGGAAGTGTTCCCATCATATGCCCCACAATGTTGCTGCGAGTGGTTGCAATGATTTTGCTTCCTTTTTTGCCAACGTTTAACAAGCTTTTCAATTGAAGCCAAGCCTCCTGATTCTCATTCCATACGTCATCAAGCACAAGGAGATATCTCTTTCCAGACAGTGTTTTTCGAAGGCGAGATTGCAGCAACTCCATGCGTTCAAGACCACACCTCTCCTGATCGGATTCTATAATTGCTCTCATGATTTCTGCACTATCGAATTTCTCCGAAACAAAAACCCATATCCTTTGATCAAAATAACGAGTCACCCTCCAATCATTGTAAACTAGTTTTGCAAGTGTGGTCTTTCCAAGACCTCCCATCCCAACTATTGGAAGGATGGAAACATTCTCATCACCCCTGTTGCCTGAGAAATGACCCCAGTGGACCAACAAGCGAACTAGCTTATCAGTATCTTCTTCTCTTCCACGAACTTCAGATTCATGTACAAATGAATGGGTCGGAACTCTTGCTCCAGTCTCTGTATGCCCATCAACATCTTCCTGCCGCCTCAGACTCAGATTATAAATAGACTTCTCCTGGGCGATCACATCCAATCGTTTCGCAACCTCCCTAACCTTGTTGCTCATCTTAAGTTTAAATGCAAATGGGTTTGAAGGAGTAAAGAAGTCGCGTACGCTTTTTGCTGTGCTATTGTGAATCTCGACTCTACGTCGTAGATCCTCTGTTGCGAACTCATCCAATATGTCGTCAACTTCATAAGCCACGTCCCTGAGCTTATCGAGCCAGTCTCTAATGGTGCTACTCGTCCATTGTTTCTCCTCTGCATCTTTGAGGACTGCTTGAATTGCTGTAAGTGTGCTGCAGAGATTGTGTAGTTCCCTGTCGACCTTATAGATGGATCCAAACTTGTCTAACAAAGGGGAGGCCATCTTCTTGAGTAGCACTGATATGAGGGCAGAGAGAGCTGCTTCAGCCATGGATTATTTCACGCTCCACAGCAACAAAAGACCAGAGGTGATGGTGCTTGTGGACCTTGAGAAGAGAGAGATGAGATACCGCGGCTCTTTGTTCTAAGGGATCCAGCCTATTCTTACTGTTGCCTGCCTGTTGAATTATGATCATTGATGCGCTTTTGAATGCATAATCGAAAAATAGGGACCCAACCACCTGATGGATTCCCCTTTCTGCTTGGTTCAAAGTCTACTTGTGTACCCAACCTGCCTTTCCAGCCTTTACAGCTGTGGAAGCAGGATTTGATTTCATTGAATAATTTGGGATTTCTTTTGAACTAAGTAAACGAAACGCCTTCCTTCTGTCCTTTGTACCGTGAGTTTTGGGGAAATTGGGTACGCGGTTCTTAAACAACAGCCTGTCGGCCGAGTTAAGTATACATGAAAAAAAATCATTTTATAGTTTAATTTGGTATTATACGATGGGAGGTGCTCCTACTGCAAAAGGAACCCAACTTGAATATGAGGACCCCCACCCATCTCTTACCAACTTGGTGAGAATGTCTCTCACTAGAACACTTCCCTTATATCATCACATATTATATATTTTATATAAAACATTCATAAACTATGCTGTTCATGGATGAAATTAAAACTATCATGTGTAATATAGTGAAACATTTTTGCTTGAGTCGAATCTACAACCCTTGCCTGCTTTATTCTTTGCTAAAATTTCTGATAAAAATGTAAAGCATTGTGGCTTGTTTGCTAAAATCTATAACCTAGCATGCGCAAATGTCATGTTTATTCATAAGAACTTAATTTATAAACATTGTCCACCTAAAAGATTGTAAATGACCGGATAAAATTTTGAAATTTCAGCCCCTTCGCTTTTTCTTTTTTTTTTTTGGAGTTTTTGGATGCGTAATTACAAAAGAGCATCCACAAATCCCATTATGTACGGGGAATTCAGAAGTTTCGTAGACTGAAAACAGGCCTTAGCTGCATTGAGATTGAGTTCAAGTCCAAATATCCATGGAATACTAATTAGTTCTATATCCAAAATGATCCCAAATTACACTGTTAAAATTCCTAGATTTATGAGTCCTAAATTAGTATCTTGGATTGTTTGGGCCATATTTTTATGAAAAGTTTTATTTGCATAAAATTAAACTGTAAATCTAAAATCCTCGTTGCTTTCATTCATGTATTTAAGATGTAAATGAATCAGCAAAATAAAATATTAAGATGGTTAGAACTTAGAATAGAGCTCTAACCTTGTAATAAATTATGTTTCCAAACTAAGCCAATGGGAAAAGTAGAATGTGAATGTTGATTTAGCTAATTTTGCAAACCAAAGAAGACTTCCTATATTGATTCAAAAAACGTGTCTTTGGAGAGATCATCTTTTTAAAAATTCATTCATGCAAGCCTAATTTTGAAAAAAAAAAAAAAAAATAACCGTTCATTGAACTTTGTAATGCCAATCCATTGGCATTGGAATGCTGAGACAACTCCCCTCCACAAAAAAAATCAAAGATTAAGCTTCGGCAGTAGCTCAAATGGTGATGAACTTAGGGCCTATTTATTTCACAAAATATCTTAGGTGAGTTTTATGATGTCAATAATTCTAGACATGATGTAATGGCCCATTCCATTCGAATATGAAAAATATCATGTTTCTTTGCTAGATTAGCCTCAACTATATTACTCTTTGAAAGTCTTAAAACTTTAACCTCCATAGTATTTGCAAATCCTCCACTTGCAAGGAGGATTTGAGAATTCCAAGCAAGGGATAGGTAAATGAATTCCCTAAATTTTGCATAAGTAGGTGTGTGAGTACTTATATGAGAAAAGAGAATTTTCTTCGTAATCAAACAAATGTCAAAGGCAAACACCACGGGCGTATTTAGCACTTTACTAGTAAAGTTAAAGTAAAGTAAAGCCTCCATTATCAAGATAAGAAAAGGGGAGCCATATCAAAAGTATACAAATTTAAAATTTCCTCATTCTTTTCTTTTAAAAATGTAAAAAAGCAACATCTTTTCTCTACTAGATGACAAAAAAAAAATCATTTTTTTTATATAAAAAGTAAGAAAGATATTCTATCAAATAACTAAAAGCAAAAGACCACCGTAACCCCTTAAATTTTATTCTCTTTTTATTTAATACTCCACGACACTTTACTTCAATTAACCATAAATGCGTAGACGAAGAGATATCGCACTTTCTATCCTTTCCCTCTGTTTTTGTGCTATGGGGGTAATATATTTCTCTTTTTCTCCAAAAGCAGTGAAATGGAATCCATACTGCTGGAAAGATCCGGCAACCCTGCCTAGTCTCATCAATAATGTCCACTACTAGTAAGTAGAGGGCCTGTTGTACTTGATTTTGACTGGACATGAGGACACGTTACTAAAAAAAGGTGTGAATACGCGTTATCGTGGTCGGCCGAAGACATCAGGTCTCTCCGTGTTATGGCGCCCGTCCCATTGAGTATTGACAAAACAAACACTGGTTTCTTAGCCTTGTAAAGTAGGAGGGTTAATGAATCTGGGGTCATTAAACAAACACACGGTTCCGTCCTAATCAGATAAAAGAAAGTTTCCTTGACAATGTAAAGAAGATGCACGAAAGAGATGATGAATTTGGGGTCATAAAACAAACACACTGTTCCTTCCTAATCAGAAAAAAAATAAAAATAAAATAAGTTTCCTTGACACTGTAAAGAAGATGGACAGAAGGGATAAAGAATTTGGGGTCAATAAAGCAGGAAAAAAGGGTGATTGTAGGTATAAAAAAGAAAAAACAGTGATTGTCAGTTCAAACCCATGACTTATTTGGACATCTCAAGCTCACAAGATTTTTGCACTAAGAGAGGGTAATATCTACAGGAGACCTTCGGGCATGTTTGGCAAATGGGCAGGAATCCCCTAGTTAGAGGTTTTCTTTGGTCTATTGGAACCAAGCCATCCTCAAAGAGGATTCCCTAAAAATAGTTCCAAGTTTGACAGAAGAGAGGAATCATGAAGTCTATGCATTGTGTGATCCTACAATCATAAGTTTTTAGTCAATTTCTCATAATCCATGAAATATCAAGGGTTGATCTTTCACCCTATAATTAGTTTTGGCTCTTCAGATATTCTGAACGGTTTAGATCGTGCAAAGGGGGCCACATAAATTTAAAAATTAATATTTAAGATTATATACTCTTTTGCAAATATCTCAAAATACATGATAGATCCACGGTTGAAATTTGGGTCCCTAATTGTATTTGGCCTCCTCTAAATTATTCACTATTCAAATGATGATTTCGAGGCCCACATAAATCAGAAAAATGAAAAAAGGGTACTGCCGGTGTAATCCCCTTTTTCTTACTATGGGGCATAACAACGGTCAGAATTGTTTTGCAAATATCTCAAGTAATAGATGGAATCAACGGCTGATTTTTGTTGTGGTAACCGTTTTGGACCTTCTTAACACTATTACCGGTTTAGATCTTGATTTTGGGTCCCATATAAACCAAACAAAAATGCAAAAGACATACTGCCAGTTAATCCCCCTTTTCTTACTGTGGGGCATAACAATGGTGGGGCATTGTTTTGCAAATATCTCAAGTTATAAATGGAATCAACGGCTGATTTTTGGTGTGGTAGCCATTTTGGACCTTATTAACACTTTTACCAGTTCAGATCTTGATTGTGGGTCCCATATAAACCAAAAAATGCAAAAAACCGATGACCCCTATATTAACGTCCATGAATACTGTAGCTCCGCAATTCCACTGATGCGTGGATTCTTCAGATCCATGGGGGGTGGGGAGGGGATTCTGAAAATATTTACAAATAAAGAATCCTCTGCTCCTCCATTACCTTTTCCATGCTGATCCAAACGTAGGTTTCCCACGAGATCGCGGAAAGTTGCCAGAAATCCTCTCTGAGGATGTTTCCCAAACATACCCTAAATATATTTGTTTAGCACAAGAAATAGTAAAGGTAGAGTTAAAAGTAGGTATATGATATGATATTTTTTTACTTTATGTTTAAATGAAGAAAGTGGAGTGAGAAGTAAACTTATGATGTGACATCACTTGCCTTTTATTACTTTATGTCCAACTCTATAAATGTTAAATTTTTTTTAAATAAACTTGTATTTGAGAAATAATAAAAAGTTAAATTATTTTAATACAAAGAACAAAGTCAGTCATCACCTTAGTAAATTAAATCTCGGAGCTCTAAGCTGTATGTGTTTGAGATTTTGAATTAATGAATAGGTAATTTATCTCACTGATATTACAAGTCCTTTCTCCATTCACAAGAGATCCAACAAATCTAGGGATCTTGCTCTAATAGAGAGCATATAAACATTTGTAAATTCAGCCAAAATTAGAAATTTTGGTTGTTTTAGGCTAATAAATTTGAAATTGAAATGTAAATTTCAGTCGAATAGGCCCAAACTCTTTGACCAAATATATATATTTTTTGATAACTCAAGGTGTCTCCCGCTCAGCCCAGCCCAAGAGACATTTAATTCTAGACAACCGAAAACTAATCCCTAGAAGTAAATGTAAACCCTCCTATCGACATGCACTAGGTAAAAACTATGGAAGGAGGCCAACGAAGGTAAGTGTCGAACACAAGACCTCTCTGCTTCCTAAGGCGCAGAGTCCTTGGTCAACTGCTACCAATTATTTTGACCAAATATTTTATGGGGTTTATTTGGTTCAGTCCTTAACCAATTTGGCTGAAACAAACTGAATTTTACTGCCATGGTCAAACTTCTATTCAAATGAGGATCAGGACATTTAGTTACTAATTTTTGGCACTTCTATGGGATATTTAGTTCATTATTCTTGTGTTCTTGGTAAGTATCAGGACATTTAGTTTCACATCTTATTTCTTCATGAATTTTGAGAAATTTAGGAAAAATGTTCCGAAAATCCAAATGCATCAACAATAGTTAAATGTACTAAGTTACTCACATGAAAATGGTCATTTTGAAAAAAATAATATGATAAAAGTGTTATGCGCACAATTTGGCGATCATGTCATCGGCATAAACCCCCATCTCCTTGTGCATCATGTGTGAAACAAGGCAGTCATCACCCTTTGGTAAGTGGCACCGACCTTTTTCAAAACAAAAGGCATGATTCCTAACATAATGTGCCCCCGACCTAATATGGTGATGAAGGATGACTTTGTTTGATCTTCCTCAGCCAACCTAATTTGGTTGAAGCCTGAGAAACCGCCCATGAATGATAACCTCTCATATTTGGCCGTTGAGTCGACAAGGACATCTATGATGGGGAGAAGGAATCCTTTGGACACGCTTTGTTGAGGTTGCAGAAGTCAATGCAAACTCTTACATGTCATCTTTCCTAGCAACGGGAACAAATATACAACGTTTGCATAAGTAGCATTTACATGTGTAAGTCTCACTTTCCTATCACATGTAAAATAAAATGACTCCTAAGAAGCTAAGATTTTTAATTTCTTAAGTTTTCTTGGATTTTGAGAAACTTGTGAAAAACATCTAAAAACTCTCCAATATAGATCATTCAATGGAATTTTATGGGCCCTAGATTCATGACCCAACTATTTAGTAATTTCCGATGAATGATAAGTATCAAGAAGAATCCTTTCATATCTTAAATCTTCATTGATTTTGGAAAATTTGTTGAAAACATTCATAGAATCTAAATACATCAAAACTGCTTGATGTAATTATTTACCCATGTAAAAATGGTGATTTTGACAAACATGATAATGTGTTTTTCATATGTAACTTTTGAAAGTGCAGGCTAGACCAAAGCGGGGCGGGGGTGGTAGAAATAAATTAACTTAAATAATCAAGTGCAAGTTCAATTCCTCAACAGTTCATTCAATTCACACAACAAGAAAAAACTAAGAGATATTGTTCAAGTGCAATGTAGCAATGAATATATATATATATATATACACACGCCAATCAATTTTGATTGTGTCAAAAAGAGCATCTTGATTTTTCACAAGTGAAGTGTGTGAGTATTCATACAAAATCAGATTTCCTAACACAATTGCCTAATAATGAAAACATACAACATTATGACAACAAATGATAGAAGAACAAGCTCACACTAATCTTGTAACACCCCAAATCCGAATACCGAGTTTGTCACGACCCTAAAATGGGGGTAGGATTATGGAGATTACTATAGCATAATCTTTCTTTTTCCCTAGGATCCGCATTGGTGAAAATTTCAAAATCTATCACCGTCATAGAACCTTTAGCGAAACTTGCATTGTGGTGCAACCTGAAGTCCGAAGCTCATCAGATTCCGTATTGCATCACTAATGTCTTATTAGCTGCATTTAACTGCACAATACGTCCTCAGACTGGTATAACATAAACAGAATATAAGCAGAACTAGACAAGTAAACATGAGATTTCATTTCCATATTTCAGGTTAGAGATTACAAAAGATATATTAATTACATTCCCAAAATAAAAGGTCAACAAAGTATAGTAAAATAGAATACAAAATCCAAAATAATACTTCTAGGTCATTTTGCGTCTCACTTGCAAGAAATGGAGTCTACAAGACAACCCCTGCACCTCAGTCACACGTCACTTGCGGTTCAGCAACCGCCTCCTTAGAAACTGTAATAGGGTGTAGGTCAGGGAATCAAACCTACGGCATCAAGCGTAGATCAGACAAAAAATGCCTAGCAAGTATTCTAGATAAAAAGCATAGTTTGCAGGTACAAAGTAGAATATAAATATAGGTCATTATTCAGGAAATTAGTGTCAGTGAGCTGGGCAGGTTGATTCAAGAAAATATGATTAACAAAATCATAAACATGAATTACATTCAGACTAATGATTACTTGACAACCACTTCGCATAATCCTCAAAAGGGGGAGCAATTGCTAACCCCTAACAAGCAGGCATGGGGTACCTCGGAACTTGTCCTAGAGTCCCTGTCACGGGAGTACCTGGTTGGCCCCAGATTGGAAGGGTACTTAAGTGACATCGGTCACATATAGGTTTCAAACTGCAGCGAGCAATATAAATATATATATACACTAAAATAACAACTTGGTGGTGCTGACTTGAGAATCAATGCAAAATGTAGGGTTCAATGCTTAATCGGGAATTAATGAGTAATTCGATTACTCACGAGATATATGTGGTAGTACAGGGGTTAACAAACAATTAGAATGCTTAAAAACATAAACAATGCTAATTTGGCTTTTAAAACAGTAAACTGAATTAAAGTTGGTTTTAAAATAATATATTCTAAGTCCTTTGTTTCCTAATAGCTAAGCAGATAGTACCTTAGGATTCGTCATGGAGCTGTTAACTTTACCATGGGGAAACCTAAATCGAGCCCGGGCATAGGTACTTTATTAATGGGCCTTGTCACAGGGAAACCCATATCGAGCCCAGATAAGGTCCTTCCATGGGGAAACCTGAATCGAGCCCAAGCATTGGTGACACCAGACACTTACAAGACATCCCAGAGGGGAGTAATATACAGTTATACAGGAATAATAATAACATAATGATGTCAACTCATAAATCAATATAAAAAATGGGATTTAAAACAATATCTTCTAAGTCAGGGAACTCAACAGAAAAATGGACAGCATTTCATGTTGGAATAAAGAAACTCAAAATGGGTGGCAGGAACGGCAAGGTGATCCAAGTATCTCGGAAGAGGCAGGGCAACCAAATGCTTGTACACAAATTGAGAAATCTCTAAGGATCTAGGTACATCCAATGGTCAAGCAAGCTGAGAATCACGCACTAAGACCTCATGAGTCCCATGTGGCAAGCTGCTAAGGTCAGGTTTATAAGGTGCATGATAAAAGTATGAAAAGTTTGATTGAAATAATTATAAACATACAAGTACGATGATTCCCAATATTATATGCTCAGAGGGATGGATATTGGTGTATTTTCATACACTTGATGCATTCGGAATGTGGAAATATCCAATTCCTAAGTTTGGATAAAATACAAGTCATTGTGCTATGCATGCTTTCTTAGTCATCCGGGTTTGAGTTTGGATTAAAAATTAATATCGGGCAAGTCGGGGTGCGGGGTACACCAATTCTTTTAAGGAAAGTAGGTCTATATGAATAATTTCTAATTAAGAGGCCTCTAGGTTTTATGGGAGTACCCATAGCTCATTTTGTACACCAACATTTGTATTTGGAAAGAGACAGAAGGTCACCATTGTGTCTTAGAGACTTGAAATACATTCAGGGGAATTAAAGGGTAAAAACCATGCTTCATCTTGTCTTAAAACCGGCTTAAAACTGGGTTTTTTTGGGGTTCCGAGGCGGGGCCGCCGGCCACCTCATCGTCTAGCTGTACCGGCCATAAAAATCGAGGGCTAATGGGCCCGTGCGGGCACAGCTACTGGCTGGCAGGTGTTGCTGCTGATGTTGTTGGCCCGCAGCTGCTAGGCCATGCAATTAGGGGCTGGGTCCCACAGTGGGTCCCATTGAAAAGAGAAAAAAAGTTTAGTTAACCCTTTAATTAGCAGTTCAAAGACTGCATTAACAAACTGATTTAAAAAACAAACTGACATTGAACCCATTAAATTCCGAGGTAAACAGACTCAGAAATTCCAATCCATTGCCTACGGATTGACGGATTTGTAATTCGTCACCAATCCGTTACTGTTGAAATCCGATCCGATCCGATCTGTGGAGAAGCGGATCGGATCGGATTAATCCGTTCAATCCGTTACTGTACGGATCGGATTGGATCGGATTAATCCGTTCATTCTGTTACTGTACATTACATGGAAAAAGAAAGAAGAAAAAATCCATAAATTTTGAAGCCACTGAATTAAAGGGACATGAACTGAGAACTGTATGCCTATTCTATTCATAAGGTTAGTGACTCATTACATTTTTTTTCTTATTATATATATATATTTCTTTTAATTTATATTTAATGACAACGAATCGGATCGGATCGGATTGAATCCGCGGATTAAGGGTGAAATTCACCACCGATCCGTTGGCCTTCGGATAAGATTAAAATCCGCGGATCGGATTGGATCGGATCGGATCGACGGATTAACGGATTTTTTGTACACCCCTACTATTGGCATCCAGCTAAAGTTGCTAGCTGCTGGCCGGGTTGTTCATTAAGGAAAGGGCAGGAAGGTGGCTGGGTGAAGTGGGATATTTTGAAATGGTTACTTTGTGAGTCCACCACACTATAGTTGAACTTGAAGTGCAGTGACGGGGATCTTCAGAACCCCGGACAGACTTGGTCAAAGAAAAAGAATTGTGGCTCATGCGAAGAGCTTTCCAACAAACCCAAAATCAGAGTTTTCAGAGGTCACTGTAGAAGTTGTAATTTTCAAATTGCGGTATACACCTCGGAAACTGTGTTAGGGGTCAACTGGGCTTTCAGGGCCTCGGACAAGTTTGGGCTGAACATTAAAATTGTTAGGCAGGTCAAAATCTAATTTTCGAGCCCAAGAATGACACGTTTCACGGCTCTAAGGGAGAAGTCAATTGTTTCGTCAAAGTCTACTAATTTATGACGGAATTGGTCAATTGAAGGGTCTCAGGGCCTCAAACTCATTTAAGTTGAATACAAAAGTTATCCGGAATGATAATCTTGATTTAATGAGCTCAGAATAATAGATTTACAGAATTTATGAATAACCCTCCAGTCTTTCTCGAAATTACAGACAGCTCCAAAAAGGGGTTAAACTAGACTCAAAGGCTCTTAAAAACTTCCCAGAGCTGATCAAATACCAGGGTTGACCTCTAAACCCACTTAGTTACCCTAACTACAGAATTTATTAGTGCTAATCCTTAGGTTAAGAGGTAGGGTTCTTACAGAGTTTACTGCCAAGTTACCCGAATTTGGCGTGATACTTCCCAAATCAACCGGGAACTTCCATGATCATAAGTCCACAGTGAGGTCAAATTTAAAACTTTTACATCAATATCAATAGGAACAGTTAAGTGCGGAAGCAAATATAGAATAAGCAGAAGCAATAGGGATGGCCTCAGGGGTCAGGGTTAAGCCCAACCCTTAATTCATGCTTGGCACATCAATAGGGGTCCACATAGAAGGTCAATGAGGCCTAAGAACAACTACATATATACAAAGGGAGGCAATCCTGAAAAACTCAGCTCACAACATAGACCCATGCAACAGGATGCCTGCTCAAGCGGGTGTCCCATAAGTGCCCTCGCCCGAGCGGACCATAGGGCTTGCTCCAGCGAGCATACTCGTTGGAGTCCCTAACTCATTCCAGAACTTCCGTCGCTCAAGTAGATCGAAGTTCGCTCGAGCGGAAAGCGAAAATTGAGTTTTGAGAGGCTTCTTCGCTCTAGCGGCCGACTACCTGCTCAAGCGAACATGCTAAAACTCTACTTCGAATTTCCAGCTTTTGATTCCCTTTTTCCAATTACATCAATTCCATTCCAAAGTATCACAAATCCAACTCAAATCATCATATAACAACTCCAAACATCACAACTCCATCATCCACCACCAATCCAATACCCATGGACTATTAATCTTCCAAATGGGAGATCGCATCCATCAATGGCCATCAAACCATCAATAAGAGCTAAAAAAAGGTAGACCTATGCACCAAACATCCATGGAAATAAAAATTGACAGAATTCAAAGGGAAAAAATATGCATTCTATGCTAGAAGGTATATTGCACTTGCCTCTTTGGTCCAAATCAAGATTTCCTTACTTGATCTTCAAGATCCAAGTTGTAGACCTCCAATCCAAGCCTCTAATCTCCCAATTCCCCAAAATAGTCCAAAAACTCCAATTTAAGAAGTTCTACGGCTCCTACACTCAAATCCCAAAGAGAAATTGTATAAGGAAAGGAAATCCTAAGGAAATAAGAAGATTTATAAGGAATTAGAGCTAAGGGATGAAAATTTCCTTGGTGTAAAGGAAAGAAGGAGATCTAGAGAAGGGGATGGGTCTTCTTGTTTGAGAAGGCTGTAGCTTCAACGATTCTAGCCTCTTTTGATGGTAGAAACCCTAGATCTAGGAATTCTTGTAGAGATTTTTGGAGGGAAAAGAGAAGAGAAGAGAGGGAAGAAGAGAGAAATGCGAGGGAAAATGAGAGAAAGATAGAATCGTTGGAAATGGGAAGGCGGGTTTAGTTATATAGGCTTGGGTTTGGGGTGATTTGACTAGATTGCCCTCCTTGATTAGTTATAGGTTTGAGATAAGGACATGAGCATTTATGGTATTTTAGGTTTGGTTGCACAAATCTCCATGAGAAACCATTCTTATTTACTAAAATCTTCTCTTAGGGCCTCTAACTAACTAACAAACTCTAACAAGTCCAATTAGGCCCCTATCAAGCTATAAAATCTCAAAAGACTCTCAACCCTATAAAATAGGCCTAATTCCTAGGAAAAGACTAAACTACCCATACTAACCCCTATTGATTAGCATAGATAGGGGTTAGCATATATATATATATATATATATGTGCTAATATATACACACATATATGTGTGTGTGTGTATATACTATACTAGAATAACAGCTTGGTGGTGCTGACTCGAAAATCAATGCAAAATACAAGATTCAATACTTAAATCAGGGATTAACGAGTAATTCAATTACTCACAAGAAATATTTGCAAGTACAAGAGTTATCCGACAAAGCATGCTTAAAATCATAAACAGTGTTGATTTGGCTTTAAAAACAGTAAACCGAATTAAAAATCAGTTTCGAAACAATATTTTCTAAGTTTGGAAAGTTCTACGGAAAAATGGGCAACATTTTGGATAGGAACAGGGGATCCAAATGGGTAGCAAAAAAAGCAAGGTGATGAAGGTAATTCGGAAGGGTAGGGCAATAAATGTGTGCTCACAAACTGAGAAACCCTTATGGATTCGGGTACATCCAATGGTCAAGCAAGGCGCAAATCATGCTAAGACTTTCGGAGTCCCGTGTAGCATGATGATAAAAATCAAGTTTGCAAGATGCACGGTAAAAGTATAAAAGTTTGCTTAAAATAATCATAAACATGTGAGTATAGTGATTTTCAAGATTACACGCTCAAAGGGATGGATATTAGTGTATTTTCGTATACTTGATGCATACAGAAGGTGTGAATATCCAATTCCTAAGTTCGGGTAAAATTAGAAGTCACTGTGCTCCACATGTATTCCTAATTGTCCAGATTTAATCATTGAGTTTAAAATTCTTATCGGGCAAGGTTAAGGTACGGTGCTCGTCAAGTCTAGCTCTCGGTCACTTTTTCAAGGGAAGAAGGACTATCTACATTGCCTGGGTTTTTAAATCAAAGCTTCTATTTGAAGTTAGTGGGCAATTACCTAATTTTTCCTTTAAATGTAGGTTAAAAATATCCAAGTTCTTTATTTGAAAACTCAGAATTTCCCATGAGGTTAATCAGTTAAAACGAGTTGAAAATGAACCCAAAAATCCAATTGAAAATAGGTTTTTACAGGTCCGAGGGGCAGCTGGCTGGCCGAGACACCACGCGCCGCAGCAGGCCGCCGCCGCGCGTAGCGAGCTGGCTGCTGCACTGCAGCAGTTAGCCGCTAGAGATGGGATGCTGCTGCAGCAGCTGTGGGCCCGCAGCTATTGCCAAGTGGGGCAGGGGTTTGCAAGTGGCTGGCGAGGAGAAGGGATAATGGGCGTTGGAATCAGGTGGGAAAATGGTGGCCGCTGAAACTATTGGATCCTGGCCGCTGGAATTGTAAAATCCTAGCTGCTGGAATTGCTGGGGGTGGGACGTTTGGCAGTAGCAACGGCTGTTTGAAATTCAAGAGGGAGAAAAGGAAGGGCAGGTGGTGAGTGTGGACTGGCCGCTAGGATTGAAGGATGGCCTGGCTGCTGGAATCAGTTGATGGATTGGCCGCAGGAAATCGGCCGATGGACTGGCCGTTGGGATCGGATGATGGACTGGCCGCTGGGATCGGATGATGGACTGGCCGCAGGAAATCAGGTGATGGACTGGCTGCTGAAATTGATAATGATGTGCCAGCTGGGTGATCGTAGCCCCAAGTGCAAGGCCGCGATTGTAGTAATAACCGGTGAAACCGGATCGATCCACGGAGAGTTTAGTTATCGCAAAACCCGTCCTAATAAAAAAAAAAAACTAGTTCTAGCCTAAAAAAAACTATACAAATCAAATTTCCTAATTGAATTAAAAATTAATTACAAATCTGAAATATTAATTACAACCAAAGAAAATTAAAATCCTAATCTAGAAACCTAATCTAACCACTGCATCACCATAAGATTCATTAGCCCAACCAATTGCAATAATTGTTAAGGGTGCATAGAATAAAGAATAAAATAAAATAAAATAAAATCAAATAAAATAAAATCAGAGAATAAAGAAATTATATTTTAATTCTAAAACTTTGCAATAGTTACTTTGCTTAATGCCATCAAGAAAAATCAAGACCACCGCACCAAGTGCGCACTGTCACTACGCACAAAAATTCAATGTTGACTCATTGGTGAAGACCAAGACCCCATAAACTTGATTTATTAATGAAAGACCCATTACAAGCAAATAACCATTACAAAATTCTTTTAATAAAAATAAAGTGCATCCAACCTTACCATAGACACAAGAAACACTAAACGGAGGAGAGGGACTCGCGGTCTTGAACGGCGATCCAACCGGCTCTCGTTTCGCGATCTGAAATCCAAGCAAGGGAAGATGATTCCAAGGATGATCCGATGGTGGAGTGACGATAGCAACGGTGGCGGCGCGAAGGCGTAGAAATCCAAGTGGTAGTGTGCCTTAGGGAAGGCCTTGGATGAAATATTGATGGAAGGAGGAGAGATGAAGAAGAATTAATGGAAAAAGGGGGAATTATTGTTGCTGGTCGTCCAAGGGGAATGGAGAGATGGGTATCCACGTCCAGCCCTCTTTTGGCTCTATTTATATATTTTTGATAGCTTGGGTTGCAAGGTTTTTGATTTGGGTAAGGATTAGTAGTGTGTGGTCCAAGTTGGATTAGGATTAGGAGGGTTTTTGAGAGATTTTCTAGGGGTTGGCTCACAATCCTAGTAAAATTAGGATTGTTCTTATCTCATGTAACTCCCTCTCTTGGGTCCCACTTGGGTTAAGGATCAATTCAAATCTGAATTTCAGATTTGATGTGCAATTCTTGAATGCATGTGGACCCCACTTGGGTGTACACAACATGGAACGTCCCATGCCTTGGCTTGACTTTCTTTTGCAATTTTTTTTTTCTTCTTTGTTTGGCTTGAATTGAATCTTAGCCATCCATCTTGACATGTAAGCAATATTTGTTGGAGAGTAGATATGACACCTCATCATCTCATGGCCCGCAAATTTGGAACTTATCTTCAAGAGATTAAATCTGATTTTTTTCTTGCATATGAGAGCGGACCCTACCATGGCCGCCCCTACCTTAGATTCCATGCCAAAGGAAGGTGGGTCCATGGTGCATTTGATTCATCAATTCTCTTCCGTGGGCCCCGATTTCTGAAATTTCCTACAAAAATAGAAGCAAAGATCAAAGAATAATCTAATCATATAGGTAAGGAATTATACAAGATGCGGTCCCAATTCACATCAAATAAATGCAGAAAATGTCACCATTTTATCAAGTTTTCTTCAATTAAATCAATGGTACAAAGAAAATTCATCATTTCATGTGTAAATGCAATTTTTGGATGAATTTTGACTCGAATTTAGACTTTGATGCTCAAAATATAAATTCATAATTTTTTTACTAAAATGGTCCATGATTTGATGATTAAGTCCTTAATTACTCTAAAATGATAAGAAAATATTGCATTTTTAAGGACTTATCACTAGGGCAGCTGTTTTGATCCATGAGAAGGAGGGGGGAAAGGGATGGCCGCTGGCCTGCTGGCAGGGGACAAGTATGGGTCTGAGAGCTGGTTGCTGGCCGCCCATTCCAATCAGCTGAAGGGACTGCATGGGGCGAACATGGGGTTAGTGCTGACTTTTAATGGATTCCAAACCCCAAAAATCAAAGACAAATATTACCAATTGCAACATAATTAGGAAGAGTCCTTCCCAACTAAACATAGTTCATTTTCATCATGAAAATAAAAATCAAAGTTAATCAAGTGTAATTATGCTAAACAAATTGAAAACTTGCCTTAATCAAGGATAACCCAAACAAAGTATGCAGTAAATTTTAAACACTTGCCTCTAAATCAAGAACAGTCACCCTTAACCAATAGGACCTCCAAGCTCCAAAATGAGGCTTTCTCTCCCCAAAAAAAAAAAAAAAACCACCAAAACTCCCTAAAATAAAACCCACAACCGTCAAAAACCAAATCCAAAACAGAGCACACTAATGGTGAAGAGGATGGGTTCTAAACTAGGAGGAAGAGGGCCTACCTCTTTGAAGATCAAAGAAAGGAAAGGTGACTGATGAAGGGGCTGCAACAGTCAGATTCGGACCAAAACAGATTATGTTTCGAAGAGAGTGATGAGAAGTTGCTTGGTAGGGTCAGATTTGCAAGAGTAGTCTCCACTGTGAAGTTCTTCAAGATGTCATGGAAGTAAAAGAGGAAGAAGAGAGAAAGAGAGAAACTTCTCTTTGGTTATAGCCCGTGGAAATGAGAGTTAAATGGGTTGTAGTGGTAGTATGTGGGGATATTAATGTGGTAGGTGGGCATTTAGTATGGTTGGTGGGGTAGTTGGAATACTTTACAAGGCTTATGTTGTGAGTTTGCTACATTCTAACTAAACTTGGGGCGTGCTAATGAAAATTTTCTGGACCTTGGACGGGTCGGGTCAAAGAAGAGAATTTTAGTTATAGGGAAGAGCTTTCGAACAAACCAAGAATCAGAATTTTCAGAGATCGGTGGCAGAATCTATGATTCTCCAAACTGCAGTAAAAACCTCAAAAAGAGTGTCGGGGGTCAAATTGGACTTTTTGGGCCTTGGATGAGTTTGGACTGAACATGAAAGTTGTTGGGTAGGTTGAGACCGAACTTCTGAGCTCAAGAAACAATTTTTATAAAATTCTCAAATACCCCTGAAAAACCTCGGAATTCTAACTTAACCAAGAAAAGTTGAATTCTCACTAAACTCATTGAAACTCTCCGGAATCAAAATAGACTTAGTTCTAATCCCAAGAAACTCTCGATCAAGCATCATCTGCCGCTAAACGAAATTAATTAGCATTAATCGCAGAAATTAAAAATCGAGTTCTTACATTGCTTAAATTGTAGCTCCAAGCTTTGACTCCTTGGTAGCTCCCTTGGTGTTGAAGATGATTCTCCAATGAGTGCACAACCAAGAGGGATGGAGAGTCTAAGTTTAGAATGTGAAAATCTAATTTTGATAGCTCAAGGTTTTCCCTAGAAGGTATGGCTTCCACTAATCACACTTCTCTTGAGCTAATGAAGCTTTTGTTTATGCATATCAAGAAGCTAAGTGTGACTAGAAAGGGTTTTAGAGGGCTTAGAAGATATCACTAAGTTTATGGATCAAGAACGAAGAAGCTCTCAAAGAATCACAAAAAGTGTTATAGTTGAAATGACCTCTTGCTATATATAGACAAAATTTTGACGGCTAGTTTACTCGTACTACTTTTTGAGGCTAGCTGTCAAGCCCCAAGGAAGAGTCCAACGATATAAGTTTTTGAATTTTGGTTGGCTCGCGGTTAGCCATGTATGAATTACAGTTGACCGCCAGCTAATCGTAAAACATAGTGCTAGAAAAACTTAGCTTATGGAAATATAACCGTGAGCTGACCGTAATACAACTACAGTTAGCTTATGGTAACCTTACGGTTAACTGCAATCTAACTGCTAGGTCACTGAACTCAGAAATCATGAGAAATTTCAGGTATTGAGAATGTGACCACGAGCTGACCGTTCACATAGGCGGTGACCTGCGGCTACCTGAAACCTAATTTCTGTAGACTGGCAGGTGACCATTGTACAAAGTTCTACAAAAAGTAAGGTACTGGAAAAGTAACTGCGGTCAAGCCATAGAAGGCTGGTGGTTGGCCGCTAGCCAATTTCGGTTAGCCACAAACCATGCAGCAAAACAACATAGCTTCTCATATTTGGGCAAAACACCCTAATGGTTTTCCTATTTGGTTTCAAAGGTTCTAGAGGCCTTTCCTAGGTTTGCATATCGTTCAAATTACTTGAGAAGATTGACGCTTTTTTGGAGGTTCTTCCTTGATGAAATACATACCTTGTAAGACTCGAACTTTTGCCTTTGATCTTGATCTTCCTTGGAGAGACTCTAGAGACAAGGTCTTGGATGTTGACCCGAAATTAACAACACAGTGACAGTGCAAATATGACTACGACACTAATAATCTCCACCTTTGTCAATTTTGTGGCAAAACACATATTCTATACAACTTTACAAAATTGGAGTCAATTACAACCAATTACATATTGTCACGCTCCGGGACTGGGTTAGGACTAATCAAAATCATTAGCCTAGAGTCGTGGTGATACAAATGGGGCCCTTTAAGGCTTTGACCTCCCTAGACCTGGCCTTGCATATATTGAGGGTAGGATAAGGACAACCAGGCCCAGCCTGGCCCTTTGACAACCCTAGTCGAAAGCCCGAGAAACTACTGTTAAGCTGATCCAATGAAATCTAGAGCAATAACAAGAGCTAGAGCAAGTGGCATTCTAGATCAGACCCCTTTTTAAAGAGCTGCTAAATGCACACACGATTTTTCTCTCCACACGCTGTGCTTTTTTTTTTATGACCAATATACTCATGTGTTAAATTACTTAAAAGTACATCTATCAAAATTCTCTCTCCTCAACTTCTTTCTACACTCACCCACCCTGGCCACTACTGCCCCCTCCGCAAGCATGAGAGAGAGGGAGGGCGAGGGAGTCGATGGGCAGGGAGAGGGAGAGAGGGCAATGATGGGCAGAGGTGAGTAGGGAAAGGGAGGGAGAGGGAGAGAAACAGGAAGAAAGAGATGGACAGGAGGAGGGCGGGGGGAGGCGGGCAAGGGAGAGGGAGTATGAAAGGAAGTCAAGAGTATAGGAAAGGGTAGTGTAGAAAACATGGGGTGTGTGGAGGGTAATCTATACCATTATATAAAAACAACAGTTTCACCTGCCTTTCTCAGGACCTTTATTCCTTTGCTCGTGGGCCCCACTTAGATTTATCCTTCTGCATAGGAAAGATGTCATCCTTTAATTGTCCACTTCAGATGCCGTCAATTTCTCCTCCCCGTTCTACATGTTTCTACAACATTCCTAAGATGCAATTTCATTTATACACAGCGGTTTCACCTTCCTTTCTCCGGACCTTCATTCCTCCACTTGTGGGCCCCACTTAGATTTATCCTCTAGGACAGATGTCATCCTTTAATTGTCCTTTTCAGTTGCCATCGATTTCTCCTCCCCTTTCTACATGTTTCTACATCGTTCATGTGATACCTACTGAGATGCAAGTTGACAATTGGGGAGCCCTAGATGCAATTTTGTTTATACAATATCGTCAATCTCACTCCTCTCTCTGTGTTTCTAGATTATCAGGTAGGCTTTTTATTTGGCATGTTAATCAGTGGATAAAAATAATTTTTTTCCCAGTTTGTTTGGGTATGATGAAATGCATGTTAATTGGGTGGATAAAAATAAGTTTTCTTTATTGATTGTAATGGATAGGTTATGTATGTTAATTGGGTGGATTTAAATTTTCATTGATGGGTTTCTTTTTCTATAAGTTAGGATGAACAACAAGTGTTTGATTATATGCTATTGAAGTTATGCTTACAAAATTTTAATTACTCTTTACTAATTATGTTCATTTTCATGCATTGAATAATTAATCACTCTTTAATAATTCTGTTCATGTTCATGGCTGGTACTGTATTTGAAAGTAAGAAAGTGTTTTAACTTTCAATTCATGTGCATCTGGATGAACACCAATTGTTTAATTATATGCCATTGAAGTTATGCTTGCAATTGAAAGTGTTTCAACTTTCAATTCAATTGTCTCTCCCTCCTCCCTTTTTTTTTTGCATAGAATATGAAATAGTACAAATATTTTTTTTAAAGCATCTTATACATTTAACAAAATATATGAAGGTAGTGAGAAAGGAACCCAACACATTGTTTTGTTTCCAACCGAACATGTAGAGAATCGCCATCTGCCTATTGCCATGGCAGAAACCTCTACTACATTGCAGGCAATTGAGTCAGATTTGGCCTCATTTAAAAACCACGAGCACTTTCAGAAGAACATACAAACAATCAGTCTCTACCAATGGGTTTTTCGGTCACTGTATCTAGGAATGTTTAGTCTTTTTTATTATGGAATTATAGTTGGAAGCAATCAAACTGGTCATCAAATCTATGATTTAGATTAAAAAGAAATAACTCCACGACCTGGGACGGGTGATCCAATCTAGCCCAAAAGTTCATGATAAAAGAATTTTATGAGTCCTTTACGATGCAAAAGCCCTTTATTGGATATATGAACTTCCAAAATCATATCCAAGCTGAAATATCTTAGCCATCAGACATCTAATTTTGCGTGTGTTGTTTTCAATATGGACCATTAAAATGTTGCATCAATTACAAGGAACACTCCTTGATGGTCAATCCTGAGGTCACTTGAGAAGTAAATGGATTTTGAGGTATGCTCGGCCATCATATTGTTCAACATGTCAAATGGTCTTCAGTGGTTTAGAGCCCACATATGCAAGCTCAAGGGTTGCTGTGTAAACTTCTTCCTCTAGTAATGGGGCTACCAAACACTGACATAAGATATATCAGATCAAGTGCAGAAGGAACTGTTACTGCTATTGATGGAGCGATGCTAACTTCGGACCTAAACCTAAATTAAGGAAGACATACTATAAAGATGCACCGGCGCAGGTTAAATTACATTGGTATAAAGAGGTAAAAGATGGGAGAAGGTAAATTTTCTTCAAGCTCCGGCAATGTAGTTGTAATGCCCCTTTCTTTAATCTTCTATTAATTATAATTAATTGCATGATTAGTTAGTAAGTGTGTTTAGAGTCTTAGAGAGTCGGGTTTGGCATGTGGATCTTACGTGAGAAGTCTCGCGTGAGTCCAAGTTCGTTTGGGTACGGTAGCGGGTGGTTTGCAATTTTGGAAAGTTTTCAGGGGTTTTTATGAGATTATGAGTTTTATGAGTTTGGGTGCATTGGGTAGGTCTCGACATTTCACGAACTTTAGTCTTCAGTTGCGTCGAAGAGGCCCGAATATCCACACTAGCGAGACTAAGGACCAAACTGTAATTATTTCATAACCTAACCTAATAAAGCCTTCATCCATCTCATTCCATCTCTTTCTCTCCTTTCACTTTTCCATCTCCAGAACTCCCAGCCCCCTCACTGCCTCCTCACCATTTCCGGCCACCGGAGCTCCATTCTTGCTGGCCAAGCTCCTCATCTTCTTCCCCAAGCAACCAAGACCACTCCTGTATACTTTTCTAAGCTTCCTATCCACAATCCACTTCAAGGTAAGCTCCTGAAGCTTTTAGACCAACTCTTCTTCTCTCTCTTTGGTTAGAAACGGATTAGGGAGACTCATTTCCACCCTTAGCATGCATTTGTAGGTTTGATTTGGGATTGAGAGTCATTTTCTCCAAGTTAGAGCTCTAAGAGGATCTTTCCCTAATTTCTTCTTGGATTTTTGGTTCAAGCTCTTCATCTAAGGCAAGTAGATATCTATATATATATGCTTTGATATGTTTGTCTCTCCTTGGATTTGATGATTGATGTTGATTTAGATGCCATTTACTCATTTGATGTTTGAGAGGATTGAAAACATGATAAATGACTTGTTTTGATTGAAATGGATTGATTTTGTTAAGAATGGACTCGATGAGAGGGGGGTGTGGATGTTTGTGGAGAGGGCAAGGCCCTATTTTTACTTGTTTGCAGGTGTTAATGAAGGAAGGGAGTGAAACTCCCCATTTCTGAATCATCTCAGAACTCGGTTCAGAATTATGGGGTCCATCGGTTAACCGAACTGGAGCAGTCGACTAACCGAACCTGGGTGTCGGTTAACCAAATTGCAGTTCGGTGACCCTTGGTGACTTGTCGGTCCCAATTCTAGAATATTACATTTTCTGAAGGAGGAGTTGGACTGTCGGTCAGCGTGTCGGTCAATCTGTCGGTTGACCAAACTGCACTCGGTTACCCGTCGGTTCCGATTCCAGAGAGCTTCATTTCCGGTCGTTTTGTGCAGTCGGTCGCTATGTCGGTCGATCCTCGGTTAACCGAACTTGTCGGTTGACCGAACCCTGCTGTTAGCTTGACTGGGTTTCCCCCTTTTTGAAAGGGTTTATCCTTTGATCTATGGACTTAGGCAGGACCTTTATTACCCCTTTTGGACTCATTTGACTATGTACGAGGGTCGTTTTGAGCAGATGATTCCTCATAGTTATCCTAGTCTTCCCGGGTTCCAACTTCACTCAATCTTAAACGGTACGGGACAACGGGATACCCTCTTTATATCTATGCACAGAGACTATTTGTTTGGGTATCACAAACCTTATTCCTTTCGTTGACTGAGTAGGGTTGTACGAGAATTTGGGAATAACATTCGACTTAGGTTTGGATTGTTTATCGTTTCTAATTTCGAATTGTACCATCTGGTACTATCTACATGTAATGTCCATGTTTTTTAGCTTCGTTTACTTTGCTTTGTATTGGGATTATATGAAGAACTTAGATGATGGACTTAGGATCCCCTTTGATGTTCTGTTTATTCTGAGATCTGTTTGAAGTGTCAAGACTAGGCGGCCTTGATTATAAGGCTTGAAGAGAACTACTATTGAAGTCTGAAATCTGTTGGTAGTCTGATCTGATTAAAAGTAAAGTAGTTTCTCTATTGTTTATTGAATCTTGTTCACACAAGAAAGCCTAGTCCCTCACCGGTGTCTGTTTAGGATTTTCTTTGTCGGGCACCACTCAGTTGTTAACGTTCAACACAGCTGAGGCACCACTTGTGTGAGGGCTTTAAATTCTAGACCATCTGCAGATCGGGTTGGTGTAATGGACACTAAGGTGTAATGGACACCGATTAATGCCAATGGGGTATCATTCTGAACATTCTGATTGAAGGGGTATGATCCCAAGCTATTTATATCTCCACCACAACTCAATGGGAGTAGGGAGGGTAATGACACTATCCCATGGTAATTAGCATATGTAGACCGCCTATTTTGATAGTTGATTATTGATTCGAATGCTATGTATTTCCGGTAAGTCTGACTACTTGTTTACTCTATTTAGTTCTGCATAGCTTTGATGATTTATATATCTATCCGCTTGTCGACCGGTGTGTCTGATGATGTTACTCTTGGTGCATAGGTACCGAGCCATTCTACCTCGCAGAGGAAGCGACTGAGGAGGTTCAGGCAGATCAACCTGATGACTCCTTAGATTATAATACGGATGACATTGTATAGCCGTATCGACTTCGTACATGAAAGCCTTCATGCCTTACTTGTTTAGATTCTCCTTTTCGTTACTTATGGTTTATTTTGATTTGGCCCAGCTTTTTGTGTGGCCTTCTTATTGTGATTAATACTTTTGTTAATTATCTTAAACTTGAACTTTAGTTATAACAATTCAGTCTTTGCTGGTAGCCATACAATCTTCGCTAATTGTTGTTTTATTCGAGGAAATGCTTATCCCTCACAGCAGTCTTCGATCCAATTGGGACACGATTGGGGCCATGTTATATTTGATTAATGTTGGAAAATTTTTAATTGGCCCTAATCTCACGCATAATTGGTTTTACTTTTGAGGGCGTGACAAGTTGGTATCAAAGCATTACTATTTTTAGATTAAAAACAAGTAGAAACCTAAGACGTGTGAGGATTGGTTTCCTTTTTGGGTATCTTAGCTCTTGTAGATTGTATAGTTTGTATGCTGGATTGAGTCTCATATGGCTAACGTTTCTTATGTTTCAGAATAGCTAGAGGACATACCCGTTCCAATCAGAATAATGACAACACTAGTGCTAGTTCTAGTGATTCCATAGAGGGTAGATGTAACGCCCTAAGATTCGGGTACCTTGAATCTCGGGACGCTACGAGAAAGTACCCAAGAGATGCGGAAAATCCAATAATATAATCAAGTGTAAATCTCATATGAGCAAGTAAATGGACAAAGCCCTAAAATTTTATTTCACTTTAAGGGATTATAAGGTACTTTCCGTAATTAAACTAACTATTCAATCCTAGGGCAATACGGCCAGCTACAAGAAAAGAAAAGAATAAAGATCTATGTGATAGACGCCTCTCGATGCACCAACTGCATCATTCTCTGAGTCCTGCGGTAATGGATCAGCTACCAAGCAATTCTACCAATCAAAGAAAGCGAAAGAGAAGATACCTGAAAACACCAAGGATTGGGTCAGGCTCGATGAGACAGGCAAATAGGCATGTTTAGATGGCAATATATTATATTAACAGATAAGGAAGAAGACCATACCTGATCCCCGTTGTACCTATGTGATTAGTACCTTGATAATAATATAGAATATCAGAGAGCAACAGAAATAGTATGGGTGTAGTGCTTGAACGATAATTGACATAGTACTATGACAGATGTTAGATACAGCATATCAAGTAGATAAGACAAGCCATCATCATCAATAAACCATATAATTCATACAAGCACAGCAGTGTCACCAGTAATAGAAGTAATAGGGGGAAGTAGCCCTACCATATCCACAACCGTCGTATCTAGATCCATCCGTAACAATGTCGACAGTCAAAGACACTAAGCAACGACATCCACAACACTTAATAATCATTCAACCAAGATACATACATAGGATTGCACAAGGGCACATCCACAGTTGAAGTACAAGGGACATGGGAGGTCAAAGTCAGCCCATCGTCGTCGTCCCGACAACTGTCAATAGACATCAACCATGGGGGTCATAGCCACCCATCACTGTTGTCTCATCGAATAAGAGCGTACAAGAGTCCATCAATATCCATAGCCAATGCCAAATCCCAGCCATTGGTCTTACGTGCTCAATCACTCATCATAGCCATAGCCAAATCTCAGCCATTGGTCTTACATGCTCAATCACTCATCCATGGCCACAGCCAAGTCCCAGTCATCGGTCCTACGTGTTAGATCAACATCACCGTCCATCCACACTCGGTTCAAGCGTTAGCGGTCTCAGTACCCCTCCCACACCGGTACCTACTGTGTCATCCAATAATATCTCAATATCAATGTCCATGCCGGTATCATAACCCTCGGTAGACAAATTGTTCATCCACAAATCCTATAGACCACTAGGTGGGGGTACTCCGAACTGGATAGTCTTATCATAATTAATATAAGACGATATTAGTCAAGGGCATGAGGCACGGAGTTCAGGTATAAGTAATCCATCTTTACGATTCCCAACAGTTAATAATGCATACCCTTGCAAACTCCGCTTCTCGATACGCTTAACATTATCTCATTATACAATCTGTCCATCAATATCTACCGTTATGTTCCCAATATTATAGGTCAGGACTTCAAGTGCCATGTCCTAACATCTCACCCAATACGGACCATGATCATGGATCAAAGCCTCAGTGCAATGCCCTGACTATAGTACCTCTCCAGGCCAACATCTAAGGTTCGGACCTACCAGTCAGCCTCAGTGTCTGTTTCATCAATATAAGTACCATATGTCACAAATCCATAGATGATCGATACCCCTCTATTTAGGTCTAGGGTCCCACTTCACCTAAGACAGTGATCACGGAGTCCCAGATGCTTATTATGTATCCTTAGTGCTCTTGAAGGTATTTAGCATCATAGGACATCCATAACCATTGAATCAGGTTCCGTTTACAACCATAGACCCTACTTAGGTGAATACATGGGTCAAGGTTAAGCCCGGCCCTTGACTTGTGTCTAGTGTATCCTAAATAGTCCAAATGGAAGGTCAACGGAGCCCACACATGATCAATTCGTAAAAGGATCCAAAACTGGGAAATCTACTGTTTACAGTGTGCCAGGTCGACATCATGGGTCCACGGGTCGACCTGCTACACTGTAGAAGTGGACGGCTAACTGAGAGAGAAAACACAGTTTATAATGTCCCCGATCGACCGGGTACACTGCGAACATTTCCACAAATATCTGGCATGTGGGGAAGACTGCAGTGTGGCCGGTCAACCGGGTACACTGGGTTCTGTACCCTGATGTGTTTCTCTACTCTCAGTTTAGGGGAAGTTCCCTGTGTGCCTAGTCAACATCCTTAGTGACTAGGTTGACCGGGTACACACAAAATCCTGAAAATCAAGATTTTGTCCTCCTCCATTTTCCACCAAAATTCTATCAAAACCATCCCAGGTCTACACCAATCACCTCCAAATAATAAACACCCCTCCCACATCATGATCTCATCACAAATGGGCCATTGATCTTCCAAATGGGGGATTCACATCCATCAATGGCCAAAACACATATAAAGAGCTTAGAAAGAGAATGATCTATACAACATAGCATCCATACAACCATCAAAATATAGAAATCAATCTAAATATCCATTCAAGACAGTAATTAGAAATCTAAGCATGTTAATCAATTTATTTAAGGAATCTAAGCATGTCTACTTGCCTAATTAGGAAGAAAGCTCCTCAAATAGCTTGGCTTCACTCCAAATGCTTTAAGATCACTCCAACAACTGGATCTACAATCTCTACACCCATTCCTAAAGAGAGAAATGCATAAGGAAGAGAAATCTAAGAGAAATGACTATTGTATAAGGAAATTGAAAAGCGAGAAGAAGGTTACCTTTACTTGGAGAGGAAAGAGAGATCTAGGAGATGAATGAGCTCCTAAGCTTGTAGATGGCTAGGTATAGATGAGGCTCTTGCTTCTAGTAATTGGAGGGCTAAGATCTAGAGAGAGAAACCCTAATCTCTAACTTAGAGAGAGAGATGGGAGGAAAATTGTAGTGAAATGAGAGGAAGAGAGTATAGGAAATGTTTGGGAAGTTTGTAGTATATTTCTTTTATAGGAATTAGTGGAATGGAAGATGTCCAAGGTGCCCTCCCTTGCTAATATAAGTTTAGGATAAGGATGGGGTTTTTGAGGAATGTTAAAATGGAATGACTAAAGGGTTCTTAGTTGCTAATAGAAATAAAGGATAAGGACTAGGGTAGTTTAGGTATTCACATTTAATGACTAAAGTATCATCAAATGAGTGGTTGTGAATAAAGGAGCCTAAGGGCAGTAAAGGTAGGCTATTTATATTGACAAAAGTACCCGTGTTTACTTGGTTGACAATAAAGGAGGCCAAGGTCATTTAAGGTATTGGGATTTCCAAAAAGGAAGGAAAAGGTATGGTTGGGAGGACTAGAGCACCCTCATATAATAAATGGGTTAATGAATTAGGCCATGGGTAGTTGGGTTATTCTAAGATAAATTGCACAACTCTCTAAGGAAAACCCATATATGGTTAAGATTACAACTAAGGCTTCTAATTAGAAAATTAATTCTAGGAATCTACTATTAATCTCACAAGGGTTTTAATCTTATAATCTAAGCTAAATTGATGGGAATTACTAACTACTAATGCTAATCAGCTATTAAATAGGATAACCTAGGGTTGACTTGGTTAAATTGGGTCCCACTCGGTATTTCTAGGGACAGGTCCTTACAGTAGATTCCATCAGTTGATGCAGGCATTTGTGGCTTCACAAGAAGCACAAGCTCAGAACCAAACTAAACAAAGGGAAGATCAGACTAAGCAGAGGGAGGAGTAAGCTACCTTCCAAGCTCTGATGTTGCAAGTCTTACAACGATAAGTTCCGCCGGCTCAAGTCATCGTACCAGCTCGGGTGACAGACCTGAATGACATGTATGACAAATCAAAAGGAGGAATCCACCAGCTTTTTACTGAAATGAAGATCCACTTGATGCTGATGAGTGGATCGTACAAGTGGAAAAGATATTTCCAAGTTTTCCGGTGCACAAACGGGGAGAAAGTACAACTTGCAGCCTATCTATTTAAAGGTGTAGCGGAGATGTGGTGCAAGTCAAATAAGACACCATATGATACGATAGCTGAAGATGCCACGATCATCGATGCTACTGCTTGGACTTCGCTTGAGAAGCTGTTCCGTACCAAGTACATCCCGCCCCACATCCAGGCTTAGAAGCTTATTGAGTTCGAGTCTTTGGTGCAGAGAGAGGATACAGTCCAAGTATATGAGCAGAAGTTCACTAACCTGTCTAGGTTTGCACCAACCCTAGTGCATGTGGAAGCAGGCAAAGTGATGAGGTTCATTCGGGGTTTGAGGCCCGATATTCAGATGGAAGTGACCTCTGTCACACTACCTACGTATGAAGAGAACCTCAAGGGTGCATATTGGGCTGAGGAGTCCATTCGGAGGAAGACCCTTTATGCACAACAGCTTCAACAAGGACAGATGCAGACTAGAACTCCGAGTTCAGGACAGTTTCAGCAACGTCTGCCACAGCAGTAGTACCAGCAGCAGGCTAAGAGGCCTAAGTTTGATCAACCACGCAAGGTCTATTGCATGCACTGTGGCAAGGATTCACATCCATCCACGGACTGCAGATGGAAGTCAGGAGCTTGTTTTGGATGTGGCGCGCTAGGCCACCAGAGGCGAGATTGCCCTAGGTCACAAGAGTAGGGCGTACGGAACACCTCTCCTAGACCACCTATGGCTGCACAACCTTTGAGATAGGCACCTCAACAGCAGCTTAGACTTCCAGCACCACCGCAGCATAGAGGGTAGCAGAGGCCCCAAGGACAACAGAGGACTCAGGGACAGCAGTATGGCCAACAGAGGCAACAACGGCGACCACAGCAGCAGGGCAGAGTCTATGCCCTGGATCATCAGGAGGTCGACAAAGCTGGAGGAGTGGTGGAAGGTACACTCTCTATCTCAGATGTACCTGCTAGAGTCTTATTTGATTCTGGTTCCACGCATTCCTTTGTGTCACCTTTATTTGCTGCATGCTTGGTAGGAGAAGTAGCTACATTACATTGTATCTTACTTATTAGTACCCCATTAGGGAAGATAGTGCACTGCGAGTTTTGGCTTGAGCAAGTGTCTTTTTTGGGACACATCATCTCTAAGGAAGGTTTATCAGTGGATCCAGCGAAGATTAAGGCGGTAGTCAATTGGCAGAGTCCGAAGTCAGTGTCAGAAATCAGGAGTTTCTCGGTTTGGCAGGGTATTACAAAAGGTTTGTAAAGTGATTCTCCAGTATAGCATCTCCATTGACCAAATTTACAAGGAATGATGTTCCTTTTTTTATGGAAAGAGCACTGTGAAGCAAACTTTCAAAAGTTGAAGACCAAATTAACCACAACTCCTATCCTTACCTTACCTTCGAGAACGAAGGATTTGTGATATTTACAGACGCTACAGGCGTTGGATTAGGTTGCGTACTCATGCAGGAAGGAAAAGTAGTGGCCTACAGGTCTAGACAATAGAAAGAGCATGAGAAGAGATACGCTACTCATGACTTGGAGCTCGCAGTAGTGGTTATGGCACTGAAGATGTGGAGACACTACCTGTATGGAGAGAGATTCGAGGTTCATTCAGATCACAGGAGTATTCAGTATTTGTTTGGGCAGAAGGATCTGAATATAAGACAAACTAGATGGATGGAATGCATCAAAGACCACAATTTTCCGACAAAGTATCATCCCGGGAAAGCAAATGTGGTTGCAGATGCACTGAGCAGAAAGACAGCGAATACCGGATGTTTACAGACAGAATGGTCTTTGACGGAGTTATTCAGAGATTTAGCCATTGAGTTTCAGCCTCAGAGTAAGAGAGTCATGGTTGCTTGCATGCATACTTGGGAACCAGAGCTTATTGGCAGAATTAAGAGCAATCAGGCAAAAGATCCAGAGTTAGTCAAACTGATTGACAGCATAGCAGATAGGCCGGAATTCAGACTCTTAGATGGAGTGTTGTATTGCCAGGACAGATTATGTGTTCCGGATCTTCATGATTTAAAGAACGAGATCATGGTTGAGGCACACCATTCTCGCTATGCTATTTATCTAGGGAGCACCAAGATGTACCAGAACTTGAGAAGTTTTTACTAGTGGAATAACATGAACAAAGACATTGCCGGATTCGTCTCGAGGTGTTTAGTGTGTCAACAAGTGAAGGTTGAGCATTAGAAACCTCCAGGATTACTTCAACCGTTTGAAACACCGAAATGGAAGTGGGAACACATCACCATGGACTTCATTACAGGGTTGCCACCCACGAAGGACCACGATAGCATTTGGGTGATTGTCGACAGACTCACCAAATCAGCACACTTCATTCCAATGAAGATGAGAGGATCTATGGATATCTTGGCACACAAGTACATTGACAACATAGTCAAATTGCATGGGATTCCAGATTCCATTGTTGCCTATTTTGGGTCAGTTTGCGGGCCGATTTTGGGTCAGTTTGCAAGCAGCTTTGGGTACTACTTTGAGTTTCAGCACTACGTATCACCCTCAGACCGATGGACAGACTGAGAGGACCAACCAGATTATGGAGGATATGTTACGGGCATGTGTTCTTGATTTTGGGAAAGACTAGGAGAAAAGTCTCCCTTTGAGTAAGTTTGCCTACAACAACAGTTTTCACTCCAGTATCGGGATGACTCCTTTCGAGGCATTGTACGGACGGAAGTGCAAGACTCCGATTTGTTGGGAAGAGATTGGTGTTTGGAGTTTTCACGGACCTTCGATCATCAGCGATACCAGTGAGAAGGTGAAACAGATCGTTGACAGGCTGAAGATTGTAGGAGACCGTCAGAAGAGCTACGCAGACCCCAAGAGGAGGGATCTAGAGTTTAAAGTCGAAAACAAGGTTTTTCTCAAAGTCTCACCGACTAAAGGAATTATGAGATTCGGTCAGAAAGGAAAATTGGCAAGGAGATACATTGGGCCGTTTGAGATCGACATGCGCGTGGGTGAAGTGGCATACAGATTGATACAACCAGCAGAGTTAGCAGGAGTTCATAAAGTTTTTCACATTTCCATGCTAAGGAAGTACATTCCAGACCCTTCACACGTGCAACATCACGAGCCTTTAGATGTTTAGCCAGATACTACATTTGTGGAAAGACCGAAGAAGATTATTGATTCAAAAGAGCAAGGTTTGAGGACAAGGACCATTCATTGGGTCAAAGTACAGTGGGAACATCACAGTTCGAGAGAAACTACATGGGAACTCAGAGATCAGGTTAGAGAGAAGTATCCAGAGTTATTACCAGAGGTGTGTTAGAGATTTGGAGGACCAAATATCCTAAGGAGGGGAGCATGTAACGCCCCGTTCTTTAATCTTTTATTAATTATAATTAATTACATAATTAGTTAGTAAGTATGTTTAAAGTCTTAGCGAGTCGGGTTTGGTGTGTGGATTTTACGTGAGAAGTCTCGCTCGAGTCCTAGTTCATTTGGGGACAGTAGGGGGTGGTTCGCAATTTTGGAAAGTTTTCAGGGGTTTTTATGAGATTATGAGTTTTGTGAGTTTGGGTGCATCGGGTAAGTCTCGACATTTCACGAACTTTAGTCTTCAGTCGCATCGAAGAGGCCCGAATATCCACATTAGCGAGACTAAGGACCAAACTGTAATTATTCCATAACCTAACCTAATAAAGCCTTCATCCATCTCATTCCATCTCTTTCTCTCTTTTCACTGTTCCATCTCTAGAATTCCCAGCCCCCTCACTGCCTCCTCACCATTTCTGGCCACCGGAGTTCCGTTCTCACCTGCCAAGCTCCTCATCTTCTTCCCCAAGCCACCAAGACCACTCTTATCTACTTTTCTAAGCTTCCCATCCACAACCCACTTCAAGGTAAGCTCCTAAAGCTTTTAGACCAACTCTTCTTCTCCCTCTTTGGTTAGAAACGGATTAGGGAGATTCATTTCCACCCTTGGCATGCATTTGTAGGTTTGATTTGGGATTGAGAGTCATTTTCTCCAAGTTAGAGCTGTAAGATGATTTTTCCCTAATTTCTTCTTGGATTTTTGGTTCAAGCTCTTCATCTAAGGCAAGTAGATATCTATATATATATATGCTTTGATATGTTTGTCTCTCCTTGGATTTGATATTTGATGTTGATTTAGATGCCATTTGCTCATTTGATGTTTGAGAGGATTGAAAACATGATAAATGGCTTGTTTTGATTGAAATGGATTGATTTTGTTTAGAATGGACTCAATGAGAGGGGGTATGGATGTTTGTGGAGAGCGCAAGGCCCTATTTTTCGTTGTTTGCAGGTGTGAATGAAGGAAGGGAGTGAAACTCCCCATTTCTGAATCATCTTAGAATTCGGTTCAGAATTATGGGGTCTGTCGGTTAACCGAACTTAGGTGTCGATTAACCGAACTGGAACAGTGGCTAACCGAACTGTAGTTTGGTGACCCTCGGTGACTTGTCGGTCCCAATTCTAGAATTTGACATTTCTGAAGAAGGAGTTGGACTGTCGATCAGCGTGTTGGTCAATCTGTCACTTGACCGAACTGCACTCGATTACTTGTCGGTTCCGATTCCAGAGAGCTTCATTTCCGGTCGTTTTGTGCAGTCCATCGCTATGTCGGTTGACCCTCAGTTAACCAAACTTGTCGGTTGACTAAACCTTGTTGTTAGCTTGACCGGATTTCCCCCTTTTTGAAAGGATTTGTCCTTTGGTCTATGGACTTAGGCGGAACCTTTATTACCCCTTTTGGACTCATTTGACTATGTACAAGGGACGTTTTGAACAAATGATTCCTCATAGTTATCCTAGTCTTCCCGGGTTCCAACTTCACTCAATCTTGAACGATACGGGACAACGGGATACCCTCTTTATATCTATGCACGGAGACTATTTGTTTGGGTAATCCGAACCTTATTTCTTTCGTTGACTAAGTAGGGTTGTACGAGAATTTGGGAATAACATTCGGCTTAGGTTTGGATTGTTTATCGCTTCTGATTCCGAATCATACTATTTGGTACTATCTACATGTAATGTCCATGTTTTTTAACTTTGTTTACTTTGCTTTGTATTGGGATTACATGAAGAACTTAGATGATGGACTTAGGATCCCCTTTGATGTCCATTTTATTCTGAGATCCATTTGAAGTGTTGAGACTAGGCGGCTTTGATTGTAAAGCTTGAAGAGAACTACTATTGAAGTCTAAAATCTGTTGGTAGTCTGATCTGATTAAAAGTAAAGTAGTTTCTCTATTGTTTATTGAATCTTGTTCACACAAGAAAGCCTAGTCCCTCACCGATGTCTGTTTAGGATTTTGTTCGTCGGGCACCACTCAGCTGTTAACTTCCAACACAACTAGGGCACCACATGTGTAAGGGCTTTGAATTCTCGACCGTCTGCAGATCGGGTTGGTGTAATGGACACTGATTGATGCCAATGGGGTATCGTTCTAAACATTCTGATTGAAGGGGTATGATCCCAAACTATTTATATCTCCACCACAACTCAATGGGAATAGGGAGGGTAATGACACTATCCTGTGGTAATTAGCATATGTGGACCGCCTATTTTGATAGTTGATTATTGATTCGAATGCTATACATTTCCGGTAAGTTTGACTACTTGTTTACTCTATTTAATTCTGCATATCTTTGATGATTTCTATATCTATCCGCTTGTCGACCGTTGTGTCTGATGATGTTACTTTTGGTGCATAGGTACCAAGCCCTTCTACCTCGAGGAGGAAGCGACAGTGGATGTTCAGGAAGATAAGCCTGATGACTCTTTAGATTACAGTACGAACGACATTGTATAACCGTATCGACTCCATACATGAGAGCCTTCATGCCTTACTTGATTAGATTCTCTTTTCGGTTACTTTTGGTTCTTTTATTTTGATCAGGCCCAACTTTTTGTGTGGCCTTCTTATTGTAATTAATACTTTTGTTAATTATCTTAAACTTGAACTTTAGTTATAACAATTCAATCTTTGCTTGTAACCATACAATATTGAGATACCTCTTGTTACTTTGAAGCTTCCACTAATCGTTGTTTTATTCGAGGAAATGTTTATCCCTCACAGCGGTCTTTGATCCAGTTGGGACATGACTGGGGCTATGTTATATTTGTTTAATGTTGGAAAATTTTTAATTGGCCATAATCTCACGCATAACCCCGGTTTCACTTTTGAGGGCGTGACAGTAGTACAGGTAGAAACCAAGAATTTAAATCAAAATGGTACAAGTACTTCTATATATACGTAGTCCAATTATTGAAGGCCAAGAACCTGTCCAATCTCAGAGAATTGGAGGGATGGATAGGATTAAAATGCCAAGAGCGCAGAAGAGCCTCCTCAGCTTTAAAAAAATAATAGTAATCAATGGCTTTAGACAAGTCTTATCCATTGCATACAAAGGCACAATTGATGGTGGAAGTGGAGCTGATAGAATTTCAATGTAAACCACGATCAGCCACAGACCTTAATATCATCTTTTTAGAGGTGATATTCACCACTAAGTTGAACCAGAATCGAACCACACAAACATACCCACATTTGAAGGTGAAGACTACTGAATTTTGACAGGACTGAATGTCAATCTATATAGAGGTGATATTCACCTTGAATTAAACCACACTCACTAGACCCATAAAAAGGGTGCAGACTACAGAATTTCAAGTTATCCGATAAGTGGTGATGAGCTTGAATTCATCCATATAGACATAATACTCACAATATTGAACTGAACTAGCATTTCCACTGCTACCATTCTTTTCAATACTCACAATGTATAAGCTGATCTACAGCTTGGGACAAATTTATTTCCCTTTTCATCTTTTATTCTCTCTATATGATCATGTTGTGGCCACACAAATATTAATGCATAGTTATAATCAGATACCGCACTTCTCAACTTTTATCTCTGCAAGTTAGATTTTCTTCTTAAGCACTTATCACAAGGAAGAAAATCGCTCTCTGCTTAGATGAAGCATTTCTCCAATATACAACTACTCCCTTTGGAGGGTACTCTTGTCTTGTGGTGCTCTCTATAACGATTAATTTCAAATGTCTAGGTGTTTTAATTGCTGATTGAAGTTGGAAGCTTACAATACAATACAATTTATGTATATGAGTGTGTGTCCGATCCTATCCACCTATACATTCTTTGTCACTGCCCTTTATGATTTTTTTTATGATTACTTTAATTTCTTTAAGCATATGGAATTGTGCTTTTGTCTTCATTAACACCTTCTCACTTGGCTTGTGTTTTGCAGCGGAAAGGTCCCAAGCGTGTTGGGGCTTTATATCTGACTTGCCAACTATTGAAAGTGCATTTTAAGGTCATGTTTTTATTGCTTTCTATTGTTTATTTTCCTTACTATATGGAAATAATGCACTTGTTAGAGACTTCATATTCCTTTTATGTTGGGAAATAATAGTTGTACTGCTCAGATTTCCGAGTTTGAGGAATTTCCAATAATAGACAAAGTTAGAAATTAATTAACTCATGCTAACTAGAGTTACAACTTTCCTTAAAATCTCATTCCTTTCTATATTTATAATTAGAAATCACTGTGCTATTTCACTATGACTCAATGAATTCTGCTCAAGTGTATTTGACTCTTAATTTATTTCATGACAGGTCACATGTATTTTACAGGTCGTCTGTAAATATTTAATGAAAATTTCCTTGTTGTAAGTAGTACGAATCACATGAAAATTCATTATACTTTATTTCATTCTGTACTTATTTGAATGCCTGATATATGATAACTATATAGGATCCATTATTTTTAGTTGCTTTTATTTAAATCACATCACTCTCTCTTTTCAGCTGTTATGTAGGTAAACTGTGAAGAAATCAAACGACTAGGTAGCAAAACAGCCGGCAAAGCAGGATCCGACCAAGCCTAAGAGGCCTCCAAGTGCCTTCTTCATTTTTAAGTTAGTGATTTTTTCTTCTCAATTTCTCTCATTTTTTTATTTTTTATTTTTTCTGTTTTGGGTTATCTGCTTCTTATAGATATAACAACCTGAATCTGAATTTTATTTTTTTAAAAGGAGTTTTAGAAGATATTTAAAAAGGAACAAAACAACCTAACAACATATCGGTAGTTGTGGTAAGAAGTTTCTTCTTATAAGGTCTCCTTGCTTTTTCCCATTTTTTATATCTTTCCTCATTTATGCTTATGCTTTTTTATACTTTGAAAATCAGTTAGCAAGGCCTGTGGAGATGAATGGAAAACTACATGTCAGATGCTGTGTGAGTATTTACTCTTTTTTTTAATGGTGATGTTGTGAGTTCCACTTAAAAATTTGAAGAAAGAAATCTTCTTAGTTCACAATAAGAATATAAATTTGTGTTGCCAACTTCCCCATTAGCACTGAACAATAGATTTAGTATCTAATGTTTACAACAACCAATGTGTCAACATTTATAAATATATATCTAGATTTTGATTCACTTTGGTATCTCTTTCTTTATCTCTGCCCTTCTTTTAGTTTCTCTCTAGATTGCACAGCTTTTACTTGTAACATTGAGCAGTACCATAAAGGCTCTTGTTCGAGAGAGTGATAGGCAATCCTCACAGTATTTTATTTTGGAGTTTGATACTAATGGTGATGGGAATGCAATAAGCTGGTGCTCAGTTCTATATTCCACTAGGTAAGTGGCTAGCTACATTAAGTTTTTTTATTGAACAAGTGTCTCATTATTTTAAGGTCATGTCCAAGATTTTTTTGCCTTCATAATCCACTAAATTATCTCTTTACAAGGGCTATTAGATATTCACATGAAACTAGTATCTATACCATAATATAAAAGCGACACTTTCACCTTTATGTTATATAAATATCAAATCTACACCCTCCCACCCCTCTTTTGGTCTGCCATGAATATTCAAATCACTAGAGAGAAGAATGTCATCCTTAATAGTTTTCTACACCTCCTTTTGGTGAATTCTACATTGATAGAGATGGGATATCTAGATGGACTAAGCATAGCTCATCTGTTACAAATAGTGGCTCATATTTTGAATATAAGCTTGGGACTAATAAATGTTAAAACTTATAGTCAACCATTATAATTAATGGTTGCTCATGAACTCTCCAATGATTTTTACTCAAACTCTCCATTTGTATTTAGAAAAGATTATTTTATACAGCATATTATTGAATAATGTAATATGAAGGTTTTTGGAAGAAAGTAAGATATTGTAAGATACTTTCTAAGCAATTGAAACAATAAAAAAAAAAACCCCATGAAAACCATCATTTTCTTTATCCCTTTATTATAGCAAGAACCTGAATTGTAAAACTCTTTCTCAGCTCCAACCAAATGGCTGTAATTTTAATCCAAATATAAAAGATAAGGGGAAGAAAAAACCATATTCAAACAACAGTAGAAGGCAAAAATCATGAAAACTCTCACCATGAGGAGTCCCAATCCAGAAGCTCCATAAAACATGAATCTGGAACTACTCCACAAAGCAAAACCCCGGCATCAAAGAACATACACCACCACCACAAAGTCATCAACAAGAACCACTCTTGAAGAATTTTTTTTTTTTGCAAGGACACCCACTTCTATCCAAAAACAATTAAATATATGAATTTAGAACCACCTTAGACGAAAAACAAAAGATAAAAAAATAAAATAAAATATTCAATTGAGAATCTAAAATAAATAAAGAACAAAAAACCCCTAAAGAAAAAATAATTATAGCTAACTTTTTTGATGGGGGAGAATGGTATAAGAGATGTTCATGTGAATATTTTGTTGGGTTGTCAAGAATGAGATAAAATTGATGAGTTCACAAAAGATACACTTTTATAGCATTATTTTATGAGTTTTGAAAGATAAAAGAACTCAAAACACTATTTTTAGCGTACAAAACATAAATTCCCTCCCCATCATCTTTGCTTATATCTTTCAATTTTAAATGGCCATTTGTATGCATTTATATGAATTCCAATGGCTTCCATACAAAATATGTTCGAAAATACTCTCAATTATATTAATTTCTCTTTATAGGTGTTAATTAAAGATTAATTTAAAGATTAAAGTTGAGATTCAAGAGTTAAAGAGAGTAAGGATAAGTTTGGAAGGCAATTGGATGAAGAAATGACAAAGTTAGGCCAATAATAAAAAGGAACATGATAGACCTGGGTTGGTATTTTGACCATATCCTTTTACTTGGGTGTCCAATTGAGGTGATCTCAGAAGCATTGGACAGCTTGTTCAAAGATCTACAAATCATATTTAATAATATTTTTCCAATTCGGACGTTTCGGGGGTCAAAATAGCATATCAATCTGGGAACTGTTTTCTAAAACGAGAATCACATACATATGTTCATATTTCTATTCTTGTGAAGTCCCACATTGGAAAGAAACTTAAAGAGAGCAAGGCAAATGTATCTATATAAGGAATGAAGCTCTAGGCATTAGATACACAAGCAAGGAGAACCTCCTCCTCTTTACTTAAGCTATTTATGTATTTGAGAGCAATTGTAGAGAGAAAGTGATGAAAGCCTTGTAAAAATTAAAGATTTGGAATGGAAATGACAGCTTTATCTTCTCCAATGAGTGGCTAATCGCTTTAATTGGATCTTCTAGGTGAAGTTAAGTTGATCATATTCCTTTTGCTTATGCTCTTTATTTTAATTCCCTTGTTTATGTGCTTAATATGTTAGAGTAGATTTTTCTTCATTTCATTGTGCAACCTTCCATGCTTAGTTTCTATATTAGCATTCTTTTTACTATCTATGCTTAGGTTTGATAAATCATGCTTAGGAGTTAATATCTTTTGATGATTTATGCTTACTTTTGATAGATAGTCATTAGGAATCTTTTCTTTTATGAAGGGAAGAAAATCTTGGCTATTAGATTGTTAATTCCTATCTTAGTGCTTTAAAGTTATATTTTCTAAATCTAAGCATTGATTTGTAATTAGATTTTAGTATTTTATTTTGGAAAAGAGAAGAGCATTAGTGTTTGATTAATGCCACTTAGTGGATTATAGATGATTCAATCATCCATTAGTATTGCTTGTTTATAGTTTTACTTACTTTAGTTAATTTGATTCTATTGACATTCTCACAGACTTATTCACTTGTTTTAATTCCCACACTCCATTTCTCTATTCACACCATCAATTCTACATTTGATTTTACACTACTTTAGCATATTTCTTTATATCTATCCACTCATTTTCTATCTTTCACTTGTAATTTTCACACTTATTCATTTGATCTATCTAATATTTCTCCATTGTTCTTGTATTATGTTATTTTTCTTTTGACATTAACTTTGTTACTAACTTGTTACTTAGCTTGTTCTCACTTGAGTTTTTCTATTTTTACTAACATCTCTTTGTTAACTAGTGTTTGTTTTCTTTTAGTTTGCATTTTTTTATTTTCCTTGTTATTGTTTTGTTTCTTGTTTCCATTGTTTTTGTTATTTCCATTTGCATTTGTTAGCTATATTTGAGTTGATACTCATTTTCATTGATTATTGTTATTTTCCTTGTAATTATTCTCGTGGGAACGATATTCGGACTTCTATAGTCTATACTACTTGAGACAACTGTATACTTGCGAGAATTCGCATTAGAAACCGACATTATTTTCTTCATCAATCTGATGATATAGTAATTATAGCAATATTTGAATGTACATATTTCACTGATTGTATGCTATTGAAGTTGTCCTGCAGAATTTTATGTATATTCATTAACTTTTTTTTTGTAATGAAATTGATTGGGTAGAAGTCAGTTTTGATTGATGCACCTTTCTTTTTTCATAATTAATCATGCTTCTGAAGTTTTGTTGAAGTGACCACAAGTCAGACACTAATTGATATACGCCTCAATGTAAATAAAAACCCAAATCTAAATTAATGCACTTATGTCAAAAGTTTGTTTAACATTTTAGAGTATAGGCATTATTAGAGTTTCAAAAGACAGAATTTTAGAGATTTTGATCCTCAAGTTTTGGTCATCTCTTTCAATCAGTGGGTGATTGCGTAGTGAGCGCACACATTAATTGGAAGCCACCAAAAATTAACACTTAGAGAACTTTTTGAAAAGATTGATCATAAGCATGTAACGACTTAGTAGTTGGGCCCATATGAAAGCATGATCAATCATGGGTTGTATGAGGTCTAAAAGGTTTCTACCCTAAACCCTGAAATCTCAACCTTGCATGAGTAACACTTTTGTTACATGGATCTCAGAAGTAATTAAGATTTTATCATTAAATATTCATATTTTGATTATTTAAGCGTTGGATGTTTGTGCTTACAGTGATACTAATCTTTCATTTCAAGTATATGATGCTGACAACAAGTACTGTGTCAACATTTACAAATATATATCTATTATGTCAATAAACTCTTTCTTTCTCTCTGCCCTTTTTTTGTTTCTTTTCAGATTGCATAGCTTTTACTTGTAGCATTGAGCAATACTATGAATAGCCTTGTTTGAGAGAGTGATAGGCAAGCCTCACAGTATTTTATTTCGGAGTTTGATACTAAGGAAGATGAGAAGGCAATAAGGTGGTGCTTAGTTCTATGTTCCACTAGGTAAGTGGCTAACTACACTAAGCTTTTTTTTTTTTTTTTTTTTGAACAAGTTTGTCATTATTTTAAGGTCCTGTCCAAGATTCTCAGGCAAGCCACACTTTCACCTTTGTCTTATATAAATATAAAATCTATAGCCACCCGCCCCTTTTTTGTTGTTGTATGAATATTCAAATCACCAGAGAGAAGATTGTCATGCTGGATAGTTCTCTATACCTCCTTTTGGTGAATTCTACATTGATAGAGATGGGATATCTTCATAGAGTAATATTCTACATTGATAGCTCATTTATTACAAAAGGTGGCTCATATTTTGAATCTAAGCTTTGCAATACTTTTTGAATATTTTTAATACAAATATTTTTAATCTAGATGGATTCATCATTTTACTAGCTGAGATTCACAATAGGTTCGTCCAATAGTAGAGCTCAACAATAGGTTCGTCCAATAGTAGAGCTCAACACTCTTGCATGAAGATGAGTTTTCTTCTATTTTAATGTGCCTCCTGTCATTACGGTGTATGAAATAACTTTCTAAGATGTTCTCATGTTATTATTTCTTCCAAAAATATGGCTCCTTCATTAAGGATTTCTGCTTGTTTTTCTTAATTTCTTTAATTTTAGTTTTCTTTGATGGAATGCTTACCTTCCATTTAATTTAGCATCTATTGGAACATATGTATATTTTTGCAATAATTTTAAATAATTTATAGTTCTTTTATTACTACATTTGATGCTATTTTTTAATGGATTCCTTGCTCTCTTGTTCTTCTGTTTTAAATTGCTAATGTTCTCCACCTATATGAAAATGGACTTCTGATATCATTTTTCTTTATCTTTAAACACGAATAAATAAGTATGTAATATGGGAATCATGTTGATTTTTTATTAATTTATATGAACTTACTTGATTTATGTTGTTTAGTTTACCATCATATACTTTAAGATAATTTACATTTTGAAAGACATTTTAGAAAGTGTTAAAAGGTTAAATTCATACTACATAACTTAAATATAGTATCAAACGTAAGAACTGAGCATAACTTAAATATAGTATCAAACCTAAAAATTGACTAACTTGTTCTTTTCTATAAAAGATAAGACCAAAAAGCGTCATCAGAGACAGCACAACTCGGTACGCCAAGTTCTCTATTGAACAAAAAGAAAGAATCAACAAAAGCAACATCAAACTTAGGTTTGTTCTAAATTTTATAATACATTTATGTTTATAATTACAATGAATAATAGTATTTGTAATTACTAATTCCATTATTTGTCCTAATATAGAGCATGCAAAACTTCAAAAGCGACTTCAAAGAAGACAATGGTATGCCCCATTGCCAAAAGAAAAAAAAAGACGCACGTTCTACGAAAAAGGGAGGCTTATGCTAGAAAAAAGTTACTAAAAGGAGAATCTTTAAGAAATCTTACTTCATCATTTAATACAAGTCAACAAATAGGTAACTAATTCTATACTCTTATATGCAATATTAAAACTATTTGAAAAATATAAGGAAAATATTTCTAATTAAATATTTATCTTTTGCACCGAACAGAAGCCACTAATACACTACTGGGTATCAGTCTTAATGATATTCCCGCAAATATTAGAGCGTAGATGGAAAATAGAGTATACCATACTTATGAGATTGGTAAGTTCTATATTAGAAAATTAATAAATATGTTCATCTGATCTAATATATATATTTATATTACAAACTTCTCAAGATCATATATATCTTCTACTAGGGCCAACATCTAGACAACCCGCTGAATTTGATGAAGATGCTTCTTCAAGTATTTATTTAGAAAACACTTCTACATTAAACTACAGACAAATAGGTAAACATATTTATACAAGAAAATAGCTTAGGTCTATTATAAGAACCGAATTATGCTAATACAATTTTTACGTGCAGCTATATGTATACTTTTGACGTAAGCATTCCTTCCCAACCATCGATATTAGAACAAAAACCTGATTGTAGCTATTGTGGAGCGAAGAGATTTGCTTATGAACCAAAGGGGGTTTTTGCTGTTCTACTGGTCAGGTATTAGTAGCTTCAAATTTTGTTCTTGAAGAGCTTCTAGCTCTATTCACATCAAATAGTGAAGAGGCAGTTCATTTCAAAACACATGTAAGAACATATAACAATACATTTGCATTCGCCTCCTTTGGTGTCAATTATGAAAAAGAGCTTTGTAGAAGGAACAAAGGTATTTACACGTTCAAGGTTCAAGGCCAAGTTTACCATTACGTCAATGAATTGCTACCTCCTAATGGCCATCCTTCATATCTGCAATTATACTTCTATGATACTAATCATGAAGTGGAGAATAGGATGTGTCAGTCACCAAAGCTTAGGCCTGATGTTGTTCGAAAACTAATAGATATATTGACCATCAATCCTTATTGTGAATTTTTCCAATCTTTAACAGATTTGCCCATCAGTGATGATACAAGAATATTCATAAGATGTGATCCTCAACTTGATCAAAGGGTATACAATGCACCTTCAGCTTCACAAGTTATGGGAATTTGGACTGAGAACTCAGATACCAACCAATCAGCCAAACACGACATCATCATTTATAGTCATTCTGGAAACAGTCACAGAATTAAGCATTATTTTGGTTGTTATGATCCATTAGAGTATCCACTACTATTTCCTTATGGAGATTCATATTAGCATAGACGTATCAAATAAAGACAAAGAAATGAGTTGTTAAGTCATCCAAATATAGTTTCGATTGATGATTTGTTGAACAAAGAAAAATGAGATATATCTTATCTTCATATAAATTATTATAAAATCAACTTGAACACTAAAAACTAACAATATCTTCTCTCTTTTTTTTTAGCTTTAGAGAAAAAAAGTTCAGCAAAAGAAAACATATCATGTCGACAATATTACTGTTATAAATTACAAATCTGACCATCTGAAAGCTCAATCCTTCTATATTCTGGTCATCTTTTACAACAGTATGTTGTTGACATGTATATAAAACTTGAAACTTCTCGGTTGGATTACTTTCGAAATTATCAAAATTCAATCTGAGCAGATTTATATCAAGGAATAATGGATACCATTAGCACTAGCAAAACTTCTGGAAAAAAGATTGGAAAAAGAATAGTACTGCCACCATCATTTATAGGAGCTCCAAGAAATACGCGTCATCGGTACCTTGATGCATTGGCATTAGTTCAAAAGTTTGGCAAACCAGACATCTTCTTGACAGTCACATCTATTCCAGCTTGGTTAGAAATTGAAGATCAACTTGGTCATCATGAAGAAGCACAGAACAGGCCAAACTTGATTGCAAGAGTTTTTAGAGCAAATAGAAGAACTCAAACTTGATTTAATGAAGAAGAATATTTTTGGTGCAATTGCAGCCCATGTATTTGTTATAGAATTCAAGAAAATAGGACTTCCACATGCTCATTTCTTACTCATCTTGAAGCACAGGTACAAACTTAAAACCCCAGAGATGTATGACAAATTTGTGTCTGCTGAACATCCCAATAGCAGAAGCTATCTACATCTATACAAAATGGTTGTTCAACATATGATGCATGGACCATGTGGGAATTTGAATCCAAATAATGTTTGTATGAGAAATAGATAATGCAAAATTCACTATCCTCGGGAATTTTGTTCTGTCACAACACAAACAAAGAATTCTTATCCATTATACAAGAGACAAAACACTGGAGAAGAGTCAAAGTTCGTGGTTGTTTCCAGGATAACTGATCAGTAGTTCCATATAACCCGTATTTATTAGCAAAATTCAATTCCACATGAATGTTGAAGCTTGTTCGACAGTAAAAGCAGTAAAATATTTGTACAAGTATATTTATAAAGGACATGATAGAGTCATGTTTCACCTTGGTGACAATGTTGTTCCTGAAGATATTGATGAAATACAACAACTTCAACAAGCAAGATGGATATCTCCTCCAGAAGCAATGTGGAGGGTTTACTAGTTCTGTTTAAATGAAATATATCCATCAGTCAAAAGCTTACAAGTTCATCTAGAAAATATGCAAACTGTTGGATTCCGAGAAGATACGAACTTATTAAGCATCTTGCATAATCAACAAGCATTTAAAACAATGTTTACTGGATACTTTCAAATGAATTTGCTAGATAAAGATGCTTGCAGATTTCTCTATAAGGAATTCTCTGAATATTATGTTTGGAATAATACTGTAGCCAAAGAAAGCAATGGAATGCAATTGGTAGACTTGTTGCTGCAAGCCCAGTTGAGGGAGAAAGATATTATCTACGATTACTATTAAAACATGTCAAAGGAGCTACATCATATCAAAGTCTACAAACTATCAATGGAATTAAATTTGATACATTCCATAAAGCAACAAAGCCATACGTTTTGCTTGAATCTGATAACAATATTGATCAATGCATAGAAGAAGCAGTATTGTTCCATATGCCTTTTACATTGCGATGACTATTTGCTACACTTTTGCTCTACTGTGGAGTGCATAATCCTGCAGCATTATGGGACAAATATAAAGATGCAATGTCTGAAGATTTTGCAAAAACAAACTTCATGTCTACAAGGAACACTGAGGCAAAAGCATTGTAAAGTATCAATTACTTCCTTGAATCAATGGGTAAAAGTATTATTGAGTATGCTTTACCAGTAGTAATGATTGTTGATAGTCCAGATGAAAAGCTCTTGAAGGAGATTCATGAAGAACTAAACATCCCAATTTCAGAAAATGAGTTGTTCACAATTCAAAATTTGAATCCTGAACAAAAAAGAGCTTATACCATCATATTAGAAAGAATAAGAAGTGGTAGTGATGGAGTCTTCTTTATCGATGGTCTAGGAGGAACAGGAAAAACATATTTATATCGAGCTCTACTCATAACTATGAAATCAGAAGGATATATTGCACTAGCAACTGTCACATCTGGCATTACTGCATCAATTTTGCCAGGCGGCCGCACTGCACATGCATGGTTCGAATTACCATTAAACTTTGAAGATAGATCAACATGTAATATATCAAAACAAAGTGGCCTAGCAGAGCTATTGCGTAGAGCAAAACTTATTATTTGGGATAAAGCATCCATTGCAAATAGACGGGCAATTAAAGCACTTAATGTTATGCTGCAAGATATAACTGATTGTAAATTACTATTTGGAGGAAAAGTAATAGTATTTGGAGGAGATTTTCGGCAAATGCCCCCTGTTGTCATTCGTGGTGGAAAAAAGGAAACAATTGATGCAAGCTTAGTGATGTTAGAATTATGGAGAAAAATCAAAAAATAGAACTAACAGAAAATATGAGAGCTAAAATAGATCCACATTTTAGTGAGTTTCTGTTACGTATTAGGAATGGAACTGAAATAGCTATTTCAGAAGAAAGAATTCAAATTCCAAAAACAATGCTCATTCCTTACACAGATGACATTAACTGAAAGTTCAAACTTATCAATTGTGTCTTTCCAAATCTCATCATGAATGGATATGATGCTCATTTCTTGACAAACCGAGCTATATTGACAACAAAAAATGAATTTATTGATGAGATGAACCAAATCTTGATTGAACAATTCCCAGGAGATTCAATCAAATACTACAGCTTTGATTCTGCAATAGATGAGGCGCAACGAAATCTATCAAAAGAGTTTCTAAATAGGTTGACTCCAAGTGGCTTACCTCCACATGAATTGATATTGAAGAAAAATTGTCCAGTCATTTTATTACGTAACATCGACCCTTCTTCTGGCCTTTGCAATGACACTCGATTAATTTACAGAAATTCTCGAAAAAATGTAATTGATGCTGAAATTATTGTTGGTCATCATGAAGGAAAAATGGTGTTTCTACCACGAATCCTATTGCAATCAGATCAGGACGAGAAATTTCCATTGCCATTCAAGATAAAACAATATCCCATTCCTTTGAGCTTTGCAATGACAATAAATAAATCTCAAGGGCAGACATTGAAAATTTTTGGCATGTATCTACCTCAACCTGTTTTTTCACATGGACAACTATACATTGCCTTATCAAGAGTTAGATTAGGTGAGGCCATCAAGATATTAATAAATCCATCTTGCAACAACAAGAATGAAACATCATATACAAGAAATGTTGTTTACGGAGAGCTCTTGGCACTTGCTTCTAACAACAAATGATGCCAAACATATAATACAGGTATATGTTATCACATAGACCGGTTTTATACATTTACTTAATGTTTTATATGTTAAATCATATATTACAAATTATACATGATTCACAAAAATTTGAAAAAACTTATTACTTTGTCATTTATTTTGTTCCCACCTTATTCCATGGCCCCATAACCACTTATGTCAACACCTAGATGGCTTCTTATTTTTATACATTTCTTCATACATAATACATATTACTTTAACATACCAATTTATATGGTATTTTTATATTTTCATTTCTCTCTCTCTAATATAAATCAATGTTCCTCTTTAGAGCTAAATCACACCAAAATGGTTATTTATTTTTACTTCAATACAAATAATTCAAATGTACTATTGTAGATCACAAAATCATTAACCTTATTGTAATATAGTAACCTGAAATAATAACTATGATATACTTCCCTCATAAGCATCCATCAAACTGAGCACTCTCAGACATAAGTGTACTGCTTATGCTTTGCATCTAAAAATGCAGCAACAAATAGGCTAGAATGGATACAATATCTCTTGGATCCATTGAACACCACTGATTTCTTAATAATTGTACTAACTTTCCTCATTAAATGTCTTCTATGATGGTTGGCTTTTAATAAAATCAATAAAATTATATTACAATTTCCCATCACTTTTAGTGATGATCAGTAGTGGAGAAGCATATACTTTTACATGGTCCCCTTCAAGTCCAAATGACTGCAAAGAGCACACGTTACAGGTGTGTGAAACCCGTACAATTGTATGTATGTTGAAAATGGTTTTTTTCATGGAACTTTTGAAGTTTCTCACTTTTTGTAACTTATAGCATTCATGATCCTTTCTTAGTACCCCTTCAAATAGTCCACTTTCATGTTCTTCTATCCTGCAATTTAGAGCACCAGAAATTTGTTCTTTGTTTGTATTATTCCTAAACGCTAAAATTCAATAGTACGTATATATATATATATATATATGTGTGTGTGTTTGTATGTATGTATATATTCTCATTTTATCAATTACATGTACAATGCAAAGCACTAAGACTGGCAGTGACATGAACAGTTCATCCTCTTATTTCTTTAAATCCATACCATCGAAACTGGACAATAAAGGGTTAGGCTGACAAATAAAGGCAACTTGGCAACTTACAAGAGCAACAGAGGACAAGGACATCTCTTTATTGTGGAGTTGACTAATGAAGATGTGAGTAATGCATTGGTGTCTAATGTTACTATAGGTAATATTTGCATTATAGAATGCTCTATCCTTTCAAAGGATCAATTTCTTTTTGCTCTTTTTCCTTTTTGTCATATCTCGTAAGTTATGTCTATATTTATGAAGCATGCTTTGTACATCCAATTTTCATTTTCTAGCATAATTAGTTGAATATTTCGTTCTATTTGTCCCTCTAATATGTATACATGCCAGATAGACTTACTTGGTTTTGAGTTACGGACTTAAGGTCCAACAAAGTTTAATGGGGCAACAACCCTGTTGTTCCACAAGTTTGAGCTTGAAAAGGTTTACTACATCTCCAATGGAGTACCATATTTTGAAATTGATTGCTGTTATAATTAAGGGATAAGTATATCATATTTTAAATATAACAGTCCAATTATGGCCCAAACAAATTTGATGTAACTATCAATACATTATTTTGCATGTATTTCTTTATTTTTTTTGTCTCTTGATAATATAAATGTTGCAGGATACCTCAATCAAAGGCATGCCAGTTTTCTCAAATTATCATAAAAAGTTCTATCATTTCTGCATTTTTTACTTTATTTTCTATTACAAAAAACAATCCATGTCTCCAGTTTAAAAATTGATTGGAAGATTTTTTTTTTTTTAAATGCATGAATTTACTAAATAGAAAAAAAATAAAAATACCAAAACTAACATTCTTATTGTAATATTTGTATTTTTTTCATTGACATATGCATCCTACATATTTATTATTAGCTTAGTAATATCCATTATTGCTTCTCTAATTCAAATTACTATCTCTCTCTTTTCAGGCTACTACTCTTCTAAACATACATACATACATAAAAATGGCAATGCAATATCAAATGCTTAAAGAAATTAATAATGGAATTCAAAGCTAGACTACAAAGGTTTGCATTCATGAAATGAGACATCCACAATCTTCAAAGAATAGTAAATCAACTTACCAACACTTGATCTTGATTGGTGAAGATGTATTATTTCATCTATAATTGATATTAGCATGAAAACTAATATCCTATTATATTATTAATGCAGATGCTTTGTTTCTTCAATATAGGGGACAAAAATGCAAGCAATAATTTTCAATGATGACATCAATATATTTGCTTCAAGAATCACACAGGATTGTACATACTACATATCAAACGGTCTCATTAAAAAAATTCCACCACAGTAAAAACTTGTCGAGCATGACTATCAAATGATCATAAACAATTATACAAAAGTGGAAGTAGTTGAAGAGGCATCCATCATCGGTATGCAAAAAAGGTATAATTTCAACCCTCTCAAATCCACTTCCATTGATCCTTCCTCAACAACAACAGCAGGTATCAATCCTCTAATACCTCTAAAATATTAGTAATTTTAATATTGAAAAATAAAATCCCTAACAATGCTTTCTTGCTTTTTAGATATTATTGGCATTGTCTTGGATATTCTCCCAAAAAAAAAAAAAAAAAAACATTCAAGAGGAAATGGGACAACAAAGATGCATTAATTCAAGAAATAGTTGTCATTGATCCAAAGTATACTTTTCACATTCTCAAAATCTTATTACTTTTCAATGTATACATATTTTAAAAACTTTTAAAAGATACCCACAAAAAATTCTAACTATTAAACTTCATTATTGTATAGTTTGGAGCCTATATTTCTATCTACCTGGGACAAATTCATAGAAGATGAATGCAAAAAAATATTCAAAATATTACTATATAGGCTAGTCGTTGTTGCAACAAATCTAGCTCCAAAAGAGTTTAGAGGTATGAAACAAAAGTGACTAAATTAATTTATAATATCTACCTCATTTCTAATAACAATTTTAGGATAAAATATATAGCTATTTGAATACTGCTATTGATTCATAGTACTTACAATTTTTAAATTATGTTTATGACTAATAATATTTTAATTGGTGTTTTCATCCTTAATTAAGGAAGAAGGTCATTCTCAACAAGGTCATTATCAAATATTCTCATTAATCCGACCATACCCGAAGTAGAGGAAATGTTTTCGTTGTAAGTATTTTCTTTGAAAAAAACATTATACATTCTTAAATTAAAAAATCAAACTAACTAATTGTTTTTTGCATTTTACAGCTCTATAAAAAAAATAGAAGTATTGGATTATATTGTTTCAAAGAAATCATACTTACAACTACCAAAGCCAAAAGACTTGAAAACAACATTGATCCAAAAAATCATGGATTCTAGAGAACTTGTGTGTATCAATTTACTCCATTTTATTATTTATTCCACATGTATAACATCATAATTATATTATTATAGGATAGGATTCATTGGGTCAAAGGTTCAATTACAAGCGTACCAGAAAACCAACAATTCTGGTATATGGCATGCAATCATTGCAACAAAAAAAAAAAAAAGACACAAGAAAGTTCATCATTTACATGCCTCAATTGCAACAAATTAGACACTGCAGTACCAAGGTATGCTAATAATGTAGACAAATTATGTAATTTTCATTTGTAAATCAAAACACATACTAACTTTCATTAAACTATAGATGCGTTATCAATGTCGAAATTACAGACTCAACCACATCTATTCATGCAATGCTCTTTGAAGATGAAGCACAAAAAGTATTCTCTTGTATAGGAGAATATATTATGAATGCTCAAATGAAGGTGATTTTATTTCAATAACCTTTGTAATTCTCAAATATAATCCATTCAAGATGTTTTGAAATATAATCTTTATTTCCATTTGTAGGAAAACCATGATCAAGTCAAAATATGGATGAAAGATTGTGAAAACAAGAATTTTCTTTTCTACATCAAAGTACAAGAACATCAGAGTGGTTAGAAAAGGGCCATTATTATCACATCGCAAAAGGATGAATAGCTCTTACATTTGTTTATCTAGCAAAAGCAGTAATTTCTCATCTATCCAATCACTTACATATCTAATCATTCTAATTAAAATAGCTACCCAAGCATAGTTATAAAACTCTGGCCTAACTCATTATTGAGTCAAATTAGGTTCCTAATTTAGATAACCAATGACAAATTGCACCAAAAAAAAAAAAAAAAAAGAAAAGAAGAGAAAAAGGGCTATCAGACTCATAACCCTATTCTTTCACTAACTTCAAAATTATTATTCAGAGTAATGTTTATAACTTTGGTACTTGTTAATCCCTTCCTGAAATGTTGAAATATTGTATCCTTTGTAGGATCAAAGCTGTTATTTGTTTGTCTCAATTGAATAAATAATAAATAAACCGGGCCCCTGTATTGCCCATGTTCTACTGTGATTAGAAGTAGGTCTATTATCATAGGTCTACTGTATTTAGAATTAGTGTTTGGGTGTAACTGGGTATTGGGCTGATATTATAAATAGAGACTTAGGGTCTCTATGATGTATACCTTCTTCTGATTGCATAGTGAATTCTCCCGTCTTTCCCGTGGACGTAGGCCAAAAGCCGAACCACGTAAATCTCCGTGTTCTTGTGTATGCTTGATTTCTCTTCTCATAGGCCCTAGATCACAACAAACTGGTATCAGAGCATTGTTGGCTTGATCGAAGCAGATCTGACGAATCGGATCTTCAAAGGGTTGATCGGAGAAGAAAAGGGATAGCTCCCTGTTCTGGATTGGTACGCAGGCAGAAGCTACAGACGTTGGGCCCACCTCCGGCTACGCCACCATCGATGCTTGTCACCGCCGTCGACGACAGCTGCCGTCGCTAGATTCCAGAGAAGCCCCACATCGACGTTGTGTTCGCTGTTGCCGTGGAAGAAGAAGAAGGAAACCGGAGGGGACGACAACTGCAGGGAAGGGCGATCGTTTTTTTTTTTTTATTGGGTTTCTTGCTGGGCCCCACCTCGCTGTGAAGAAAATCCCGCCGGACTTATTCGCCCATCGCCGGAGTTTTCGCCAGACGCGCATCCCGTCACCGGAGAAGAAGTGTTGTTGCGTTGCCGTCCCGTGGTCGTGTGGGTTCTGCGCTAAAGCTAGGGTTCTGTTGCAAAACCCAATCGAAGAAGAAAACCCATTTATCTTGGGTTTGTTTCCGGGTTTGGTTCAGTCCAAGTCGGCTTGACCCGTTTTCGGAAGCCCGCAGTCAAAGCCTGCTGCAGAAAGGTGCTGACGTCAGCAGATCGTATGGTTAAAGTCTGTTTGACCAAATCGAAGGCTGAAATTTGTTTTCGCGATATCTTGACGATCCGGAGTTTGATCTGAGATCCGTTTGAACCTACGGACTCGTTGCGAGCAGATCTACGCTGTTGTGGAAGAAGATTGGCTATATAACAGTCAACAAAGGAGTTTGATTGGTCGGAGCGTAGAAACTTATTTCTACGATATCTTAGCCGTCCAGAGTCGGATTTCAGATCCGTTTCTTCCAGCGTGCTCGTGGTGACCAGATCTACACAGTTCCAGTGAAAGATTTGCGGAATGGCTGCTAAATTTGACATTAAAAAATTCGACGGTAATAATGACTTCGGTCTTTGCGTCTGAAGATGCATGCTTTGTTGGTCCAGAATGGGTTACATAAAGCTTTGAGGGGAAAGAATGCTCTATCTGAAAATTTGTCAGATGAAGAGAATGATGAGTTGCTGGAAAATGCGTATGGTCAGATTCTGCTGTTCTTGAGTAATGGTGTACTGCGAAAGGTTGTTTAGGAAAAAACTGTTGCTGGCATATGGCAAAAGTTGGAAAACTTGTACATCACAAAATCTCTCACGAATCGCTTGTATCTAAAAAAGCGATTGTTCACATTACAAATGCAGGAAGGTACATCTGTTTCAACTCACATCGATTCTTTTACAATAGCTATTTTAGATCTGGAAAATATAGATGTCAAAATTGATGATGAGGACCAAGCTATCATGTTGCTATGCTCTTTACCACCCTCGTATGAGAACTTTGTTGATACCATGATGTATGGTAGAGAAACTCTTTCTAAGGAAGATGTTGAGTTAGCCTTGAACTCCAAGGAGTTAAAGAAAAAGGTTGCAACTGAAAACCATGACAGTTCTGGTGAGGGTTTGGTAGCACGTGGCAGAACAGAGAAGAATGAGCAGAATAGAAGAGGCCGATCTAGGTCAAAATCAAAAACTAGAAAATTAAAGTGCTTCAAATGTCACAAGGAATGGCATTTTAGAAAAGATTGTTCAGAGCGTAAAGGGAAAGAGAAATCTAATTCTGGAGAAATTGCCGGAGTTGCAACCGATGTTGCAGAGACTAATTTTGATGGTGCAGAAGTTCTTTCGGTTACTGTTGGTAGCTCAGCCACTGAGTGGATTCTTGATTCGGGCTGTTTCTATCATATTTGTCCTTACAGAGATTGGTTTACCAATTATCAATCTATTGATGGTGGTAAAGTGCTTATGGGAAATAATGCAGTTTGTAAGGTTGTTGGGATAGGTGCAATCAAAATTAAGATGCATGACGGTATTGTGAGAACATTGTCAGATGTTAGGCATATTCCAAAGTTGAAGAAAAACTTGATTTCCTTGGGTACGCTTGACTCCAACGGTTGTACCTACAAAGCTGGAGGTGGAGTTATGAGAATCTCGAAGGGTGCTCTTGTAGTGATGAAGGGACTGAAGCAGAATGGTCTTTACTTTCTTCAAGGTAGTACAATTACAGGTGCTGCAGCTGTGTTGTCCTCAGATTCAGATTTAGAAATTACCAAGTTATGGCATATGCGACTTGGGCATATGAGTGAGAGGGGTATGGATGAGTTGACTAAACAGGGTTTGCTGTATGGTCAGAAAACAGGAAAGCTGGACTTATGTGAGCATTGTATCTTCGAAAAGCAATGTAGAGTCAAGTTCAGGACTGCTGTTCATCGGACAAAGGGTACTTTGGATTATATCCACTCTGATCTTTGGGGTCCCTCTCGTGTTCCATCTCTTGGTGGTGGATTATACATGTTGACCTTTATTGATGACTATTCTCGAAAGGTCTGGGTGTATATCTTAAAGCACAAACATGAAGCTTTTGCACAGTTCAAGCAATGGAAGGCTATGGTCGAGAAGCAGACAGGTAAACAGCTCAAGCGCTTGAGAACTGACAATGGCTTGGAATTCTGTAATAGTGCTTATAATGAGTTCTTCAAGAATGAAGGTATTGTGAGACATCGCACAGTCAGAAATATACCGCAACAGAACGGAGTTGTAGAACGGATGAACAGGACTATTCTAGAGAAGACCCGGTGCATTCTCTCTAATGCAGGGTTACCTAGGAAGTTTTGGGCGGAAGCTGTTAACACAGCTTGTTATCTGATAAACCGGTCTCCATCAACAGCTATAGAATGCAAAACTCCTGTAGAGGTATGGTCTGGAGCTCCTGCTGACTACACCAACTTGCGAATATTTGGTTGTCCTGCTTATGCTCATGTAAATGATGGAAAGCTTGAACCAAGGGCAAGAAAGTGCATATTTCTAGGGTATGCAGATGGTGTTAAAGGATATAGGCCGTGGTGCCTAGATGGGAAATCTCCCAGATGCATTATAAGCAGAGATGTGACCTTTGATGAGTCTGTTATGTTGAAACCGAAGGAGCGTCATGATGCTGGAAAGGTGGAGGATCAAAACGGTGTCAGTAAACAGGTGGAGCTTGAGAAGGAAGCTCCAGAAAAATTGCAGGATAAGGTGCAAACAAATGTTCTAGTTCAACAAGATGTAGAGGAGATGCAAAGCTCAAATGAGGAAAGTGCAGTTCCGGATGATTACATGCTTACTCGGGACAGAGAGAGGATGCATATTAAGAAACCTCAGATATACGGGTATGAAGATATTGTTGCCTACGCTCTTAATACAGCTGAGAGTATTGAGTCTGAGCCGGTTACATATCGGGATGCCATCACTAGCAAAGAATCAGTAAAATGGGCCGTAGCCATGGGTGAGGAGATTGAATCTCTTCACAAGAATCAGACTTGGGAGTTGGTAAAACCTCCGAAAGGCCAAAAGATTGTTGGATGCAAATGGGTCTTCAAGAAAAAGGAAGAAACTCCGGGGGTGGAAGAGACTAGGTTCAAAGCACGACTGGTTGCAAAAGGCTATACTCAGAGGGAGGGTGTTGACTTCAATGAAGTGTTCTCTCCTGTGGTGAAGCATAGTTCTATTAGGGTGCTACTTGCTATGGTTGCTAAATTCAATTTAGAGTTGGAGCAGCTTGATGTCAAGACTGCGTTCTTACATGGCGAGCTAGATGAACAGATTTATATGCATCAACCAGAGGGGTTTAAAATTCATGGAAAGGAAGACCACGTTTGTTTGCTAAAGAAATCGTTGTATGGTCTGAAGCAGTCTCCTAGGCAGTGGTACAAGCGTTTCGACACCTTTATGGTTGGAAACGGTTATTGCAGGAGTGCATATGACAATTGTGTATACCACAAGAAGCACTCCAATGGCTCGTATGTCTATTTGCTGCTATATGTTGATGACATGTTGATTGCTGCAAAGGACATGTCTGAGATCAACAGGTTGAAAAATCAGTTGAGTGGTGAATTTGAGATGAAAGACTAAGGTGCTGCGAAGAAAATTCTTGGAATGGAGATTCAAAGGGACCGGAAAGCGGGCAAATTGTCTTTGTCACAAAAGGGGTACCTTGAGAAGGTTATGGAGCGCTTTGGTATGCAAAGTTCGAAACCTGTGAATACTCCATTGGCAGCCCATTTCAAACTTTTCGCTGCTTTGTCGCCACAAACTAAGGAAGAGGTGGAGCACATGTCTCGTGTTCCTTATGCTAGTGTAGTTGGGAGTATCATGTATGCCATGGTTTGCACGAGGCCAGATATTTCACACGCGGTTAATGTAGTTAGCAGATACATGGATAACCCCGGAAAGGCCCATTGGCAGGCAGTGAAATGGATACTCCGTTACTTGAGAGGTACTACTGATGTTGGGATAATTTATGATAGAAGTAATAACACTTCTAGAAGTGTTATTGGATATGTTGATTCAGATTTTGCTGGAGATTTAGACAGAAGAAGGTCCCTGACAGGTTATGTCTTCACTTTTGCTAGCGGTGCCATTAGTTGGAAGGCAGCATTGCAATCCAAAGTTGTCTTGTCTACCACTGAAGCAGAATATATGGCAGCTACAGAGGCAGTGAAGGAAGCTATTTGGCTGACAGGCTTGGTTGGAGATCTGGGATTGGAACAGAAGCTAGTTACTGTTTTCTGTGACAGTCAGAGTGCGATCGATCTGACACATAATCCAAAGTATCATGAAAAGACCAAGCACATAGATGTAAGGGCTCATTTCATTCGAGATGTCATCGCCGAGGGTGCTATTGCAATAATTAAGATTGTTACGGCGGAGAATCCAGCAGACATGATGACCAAGACTATTCCAACAGTCAAGTTCAAGCATTGCTTGGACTTGATTAATGTGATCAGTACCTGAGTGCCCTAAGGGGCAGGTGGAGATGGTGAGACGTGTTAAGTGCATGAGGATCAGCTTCAATGTTCGCCAAGGTGGAGATTTGTTATTTGTTTGGCTCAATTGAATAAATAATAAATAAACCGGGCCCCTGTATTGCCCATGTTCTACTGTGATTAGAAGTAGGTCTATTATCATAGGTCTACTGTGTTTAGAAGTAGTGTTTGGGTGTAACTGGGTATTGGGCTAATATTATAAATAGAGACTTAGGGTCTCTATGATGTATACCTTCTTCTGATTGCATAGTGAATTCTCCCGTCTTCCCCGTGGACGTAGGCCAAAAACCGAACCACGTAAATCTCCTTGTTTTTGTGTATGCTTGATTTCTCTTCTCATAGGCCCTAGATCGCAACAAAAGCCAATGGCATATGAAGACAATGATTGCTACATAACTACAAATTTGAACCGCTGATGTTGGTCACTTTTTTATTTCTTATCATGGTCATTTTGTAATAGGTTGGATGTAATTAACCAGTAGCAACATGTAAATTTCTGAATGATGGGATTTCTACAATCTTTGTAACTTTTACTTTTGCTTTATATTTTGTAAAGAATTACTGCATAATATTTATTGATGAAAAACTTTTAATTTGAGACTTGACTTTCAGTCTTTCACTACATATAAATCACCAATATCTATCTCCTATATCTATCTCTTATTGTTTATACGAAAGACAAATTAATCCAGTTAGTTTATATACATAATTCTTCTCTCCTCGAGAACCCCACCAATGTGTGATAAATGCAATCTAGCTCCCAAAGGTATGCATCAATAGCTTGTATCTCTATTTCATTGCTTCTTAATATTTCATCATAATTCTTTCCTTGCATGATGACAATTCTTCCCTTTTGTTTCTGATAGTTCCCTTTTTTTTACATATTAGACACGACGTCTCAGGTATTTCGTCTCCCTCTCATTAGAATAAGACCCCTCTGTTATTCCAGCATGTCTCTTTTTAAGATCCTTTTTTTATCGTATTATTATCAATTCCATGTTCATCTCAATTTATATTTCATCTCAATCTTCTTTTGTGATTCTTCTAATCAATTCATTGATGCATTTTTCTGTTGCACAAACATAATACATTAGTGAGAAAGGGCACAAAAAGTATACATTCATTCTCTATATATATACATATATATCTTGATATTAAGATATTCTTGTGCAATAAAATGAAAATGACCCCAAAACCACTCATGAAATTACCATTTTGGCTAGGTTCATATCATCTCTCTCTAAATGAGTTTCCAAAGTAGTAGGGAAGATAGTTCCTAAGTAGTTGAGATTATCTCTGAAAGGAACAAATCTCTCTCATGAAGAAACAAATCCAAAAAAGAGTTATAAAAAGAGATGCGTTGTTCCTTTGCAATATATCATAAGAGAACAGGATTTATAATTGAGGCATGCATTTGTTTTTATAAAATTTGAGAATCCTGTTTTTCTATATTCAATATCTGGGTTTCTTTTCCTTTGATTTTGGGTTCTATTCTAGGTTTCCAGTTTGCATTTTTCTATTGTATTTTCATGGTTTTATTTGGACTTTTGAACCCTTTTCATTTTAATGTCTCTGAATTCTAGCATAACTAAAATCAAGCCAAGCCCTTAGATTTGCAACCCCCAGCAGATCTATCACATTAAGAAAGTGGTTTCTTCTGCACAATTTAAGTCGGCAAAAAAAGAGAGATTTCCATCTGCCAATATTGAGTATTACATTCTTCATGAGCAGAACGCACTGTTGTTTTCCAATAACCCTGATGGTATCAGTTTGATGAATTTTCAGTCGTACCAGTTGACTTGGTTATTGTAGGCAGATTTGTTGAAACTTATGTTTCTACTCCAACTCATTTGAATGCATCTCATCTTATTCATGCATTCTCTTAACCAATTTGGATTTTGTATACTTTGATTAATGGCCTTTTGATAGTTGAAATCTCTTATATTTTGCATATAGATCTCTAATTGAAGTGGATGAGATTGTTTATTGGGTTCAGTGCTTAAGAATCATTGCCCTATCACGCTTTTTGTTAGCTTTTGAGCATTTGATCTTATTATTCTATTATTTGTCCAATCCATGGTGTTTGCTTATAGTTTTAACTCTTCAATGCTATAAAAGCCTTAAATTTCTTGCTCTGGCGGCTTGATTGATGGATGTTGTAACTTTTACTGTAGTGAAGGCATCCTTTGATTCTTTCCATGTATACATCTGACGAAGGAAAAGTCTGACTGAATCTAAGGAAGTTAAAATCTAATTGAGTCAAGGTAAGGATTCAAGTACGTTAGATCTTCTTTGCTTTTTGTTTGCTTTGAATTGTCATTTGTTTACTTTTTATTTTATTTTTACATTAGGACTTATCCATCCTTCCTTGAATAAATCATGTTAAGTCCAATCCTTTTTACTCCCAAATATTGTGTTTTACATTGCTTTAGAGGCTAAAGAGGCTTCTTCTTTCCACATCAACACATAAGCTGTGTGTCAAAATTGAAAAAAAAAAAAAAAAGAATAGATACAAGCTCTCTTTTACCCCCTTTCTTTGTTGGGACCTTTTATAATCAAATCTTGAGTATTTGCTTTTTGAGTTTGCGAGGTGAGCAACTGCCAGCCACTTGATCATTTTCAGCAATTTCCTAACTCATTTGCAAACCTTTAGCTGTTTTTGTGGTTGCAAACTAAAGATTTTACAATATTTGTGTCAATTGAATTTTAAAGCTAGACTCAAAGCCTTAAACTACTTTACCCATTATGTTTATGATAAGTTTATTTGATGAACATAACCACAAATCTTCAATCACATTCTAACATATCTAATGATTTTAAAAAAATTTTATTGCTTGTGTATCAATGTGTAGTTCCTAATTATGTTTTTGTCACCAAGGGGAATCCTTACAAGTGACTGACTCCATCTCAACCCTTACCACGCACCACCCTTTAAGTTAAAATTGTCCATTACGGGGGACAACATCAATGGCAGGAGATCATGTAACATGGATCTCACAGACTCGGCTTCCAGTGCAGAATTACAAGTGGCCTAATTTCTAGATAGTGTTTGATGAATCTCACTTGATTTGAATCTAAAACTTAATCCCGCATGGGTTGATCCGCATTGTACTTCTAAATTCTAAATATCAAGGTTGATCTCAAATGTAGCTATGGTTTTGTTACCTAGAAATATTTCTTTGCATCTTTGTAGCCTATCAACACTTGTGTTAACTAGACATTGAAGTCAGTAGAAATCATTTTGGCCCAATGTGATCTCACTCGCCACATTTGCATTGCATGAACTGCTAATTTTTCTTTTTGATTTGGAAGTGTTCATTGTCTAAAACTTACTATGGAGACAAAAAAAATCAGGGTCTGTTTCATAAAGTGTGTTCACATGTAAGTGGCTTGGCACCATTGTCTGAGTACTTTCAATTGATTTAATATATTATGCTTTGAATCAGGGGTCTGCTTATTAGAATTTTGAGCAAACAATCATTGATGTGCATTTTAACTTGACAATGGTTGCTATATTGCATGATGATCTAATGGACACACATAGAACATATCAAACTGAACTGTTCATTGAGCTCACGTATTACCAAACCTTATATACATCATTTGATGGGGGGAAGTTACCAACCTTCATTGCTCATGTTGTTTTCCTTGGTATTTCCATAACTCTTTCTATTGTAACTAGGACAACTGAGATGTTTGTGTAGGAATAAGGGAGAAGCCCATGTCTAAATATTGCTATTGTTTTTTATTTTAATCTACTGTTCTTGTTGAACAACACTATATCTGATGAATTTTAAGATTATACACTAATATGTACTATTTTACATGTTAAACTTTCAACTTATGGAGTCAATTACAGTTTTTTTACATGTTAAATCTATCAATATCTTACTTGGATTCATGCAAATGCCAGTCACAGCTATTGAGTTTGATTAAGATAGATTTACAAAAGGATGCCTTGTAAAACTGCTAAGGTGGAGAAATGATTATCTTTCAAAGTCAAAATTTTGATTTCTCATTCCTTTTATTTTCATCAATGTATTGTTTAATTTTGTTGCAATTTACTAGAAAAGTAAAGACATGTTCAAATGTTATCACTTATCATACCCCTCCATTTTAATGTGGAGTTGGGTATTTTTTAAAATCAGTTTAAAAAATGTTAAAAATAATAATGTAAAATAATGGAATTTGATAATGATTCCATTGAAGAATTATTAATTCTGTGAATTGTAGGCACTCAAAATTAGAATTATTTTTTTTAACGGTTAAATTCATTGAAAAAGCTAGCAGTACAAAAAGGACTATAGTGACAAGCTTCAAACTCCTCATAATTAGAATTGCTCCGATAGCAATGCCCTTTTCATTATGTTCTGATCTTGGTTTTCTTTTAATAAATGACTCTTCCTTTAGCTTCTTGTAAGTTAATCTATGATGTTTCTATTTAAAATAATAATAATAACACCCTATTTTATCTTAACTTTGTTTCAACACATTTTTCTGAGATGAAGCACGTGACTATTGTCTTGAGCTGATCAATTCTGTTGATTTCATTATATCAGATTATTATCCTTAGAATTTGGTTTGAAGAATGTTAACTTTAGGCTATTGCAGAGGTCAAGGAGATATGGGATTTCTTTTGTATTATCATACGGCCTATTGAAACCTGACAGCTATCTTTTTAATGTGACCATATCAAACATGTATGATAATCACATTTAGGTGTACTTTACAGCATTTTTAGCATGCCAAATGTATGTTTTTTTATTTTTAATATATTATGGCCAAATTATCTACATTACTTTTTTACTGCCTACAAATTATGTTGAAATTATTCTTAGAGTATAGCGGGGCAATCATAGGCAACAGTTTTGTTCAGCGGCCTTCGAGTTTGAGTTTTACTAGTTAAAAAAGCGTTATTAATAGAATGCACTCTTCTTTTAGGCTTTATATTGCCCCAGCTCCTAGAAGGATGGGTTACACTGGCACTGTTGAAAGGTAATGATAATGATCACATAATGCAATTATTATTTGCTTTTCAATTGAGTTTGAAAAATCACAACAACAAAGTCCCTTCCCAATCATATGAAAAAAATACTCCTACTACAAAATAATAAAATAACACTTCAACCACTCGTTCCTGATCTCAGTAAATGTGTCTTCTTTATCAATTCTAAGAATTCAACATAATATGTATTCCAACCAAAGTAATGATAGGTGAAAGATATAACATAAAGATTGGGATTTTAATTTAACAGGTAACAATTATTATTATCTAACCTCATTTGATCTTCCATCGAAACAGAGATTTTGTCCAAAAAGAATTTCAAAGATGAATAAATAGAGTACATTTGAATATGAATGGATATTGTCATTTTAGTAACAACATGCAACGATTATAATTGGTGTTGTCTCACATTCCTACAGTTTGTTATATGGGATGAGTGGATGATGATTTGTTTTGGCCCTCATTTGATCCTTAGTTATTACAAGGGATTCGAAGCAGAAGAGGTTCAGCCCTTCCCGAAATAGGAGTGGATCCAAATCTATTCTTAAACCTACTTTATTTAAGGAATGTTGACATTATAATTTTCATGGATGCTAGAATATTAATACCGTAATTATGTAATTATTTGATTTTGTAGTCAAGTTTCTAATTAGCACATACATAGTTAATCTGGTCATACATTTCTTTCTTTTATTTCTCATTTGCTTGACGCTATATTCCTCTGCCTTTACTATCTTCAATCACATGTAGTCATTTAATTGCATGTGTCACCACACACTAATGCTCATATTTTTTTAGTCCTTTGCTAGGATTATATTAAAGATCCGGATTGGAGATTTATTGCGCGCTGATACGGTTTCTGCAATTGTCCTCTTCGCGATGTCACTAATCCTTGCTTGGAAGGGCTTCTTGCTTCGACCATACAAGGTGTCTGCTTGAACTCTCTGTTCAAACAACTTTTTGAATTAGTTTAGGAACTATTGCTATTGAATTAACATGTCCAATGGCAGATTCTTCTATAGGCTCTACCATGGGGAAGGTGTTTTGACACAAGCAATCATGTTCATCAATCCAATTAGAAATTAAAACCCAGTCAGTCATAAAAAGCTTATAACCACGTTGCTGTAGAATCTATTTTCTTAAGGTGCTCTCTCTTTATAGGAACTTTTAAATTTCTTATGAGAGCCTTTTAGTGAAACTTTGAATGATGGGATTTTTACAAGGCCTTTATTTTTGTGTTTTTACTTGAGTTTCTAAATAACTGGCAAAATGCCCCCGTGCTTAGCACGGGCAATAGGATTCATAAAAAATATAACTTTATTTTATGAAATAAATAAATAAGTAATTTTGATATATATATATATATGTTTATATACATAAAATCTAAGATAGAAATATTTCTAAAAAAAAACTTATAGGCTTAAAATTATATTCACAGATAGAAAGGATGCTATGTCCTGTGTCTCAATCACAAAACAAGGAATAATAAGCTTTCTTAAAAGTCACACAGTTAACATTTAAAATAAATAGCTAATATAAAAACTTTAAGTTTTATACGAAACTTAAAATATGATATTCTTGTATAAATTTTGTTGAGATGGAAGGAATTTTTAAAAAGTTTAAAATATGATAATCCCCAATTAGAGGAGACTATCATATTAAAAATATATTAAGACTTTACCTCTTCCTTTTTAAAGAGACCAACATGATTAAGAAATTAAGAAAGGAAAAAAATACATTTAAAAATTATTTTAATACAGAATTAGCCAATGCAAATTAAGATGCAAAACAAAACATTGATTTTTATTCAAATGAGAAATCACACATCATCCTTTTATTACATTACCATATTGTAGCTTAGTCAAATAATAATCCCTATAAATATTTTTAATGCACCTCATCATATTAATTGACAAGATCATGTGGATTATCATAAAAAAGAATAAAGAATTTTGATTTTTTTTTTTTTTTTTGCGTGTTGGTCCCATCAAGATCCTGTATGTAAATTGGCAAAAAAGAATGAAAGTGTAACATGTAATGAGATAAAAAAAGTGTATCGATCATATAATTAGAGAAGCAAAATCTACGCACATGATGTAAAACACACACTTTCCGTTATTTCTTCTCTTTTTTCTTTTTTCTTTGTTTTTTTTTTTTTTTTGAATGTTTACAGGTAGACTTTTTTTCAGAATTTTCTAATCAATTTTTATCGGTTTCCCACATGAAGTAACATATTAGACACTCCTAAGACCTCTTGATCTATTCATACCCGTTTCTCAATGTTTATTCTATTGTATTTCTTATGTCATTTATTATACATCTGAACCCACCACACAAAAGCATTGTTTTTTATAATTTCCAGATTGTAAAAGGAAAAACTGAAGTATTGTGAATATTGAATTAAGGCATATTCCACCAATATAATGGCATTTGGATACACCTTGAACAAAGACTGCCCTAAACATTACCTAAAAGAAATAACAATGATAAAAAAGCAACCCATTCTTGTTACAAACCATTCTCTTATTCCCTATCCATTCTGTGTATCATCATCGGATTGATCAAAACATACTGAAGTAGGGCTCGCACGTTCAAAAACAAAGTGGTTGGATCAGAATAATCTAGCATACAAGGTGCAAGTTGGTTCCACATTTTTCTTGAGGAATGCTATGGTTTAAACCACTGGATATCCATCTCCTGTAAACATACTTTACTGCTGAAACACCCGTAAACCATCATACTGTCAGTTGGGATTCATTGAAGAATCATACTAAAATAGATCTAACTGCTATATATTGCATGGCAAAAGATGGAGAGATGGACAAGGGGGCAATCCATACATTGATTTTTTGAGACGTTGAAGGTACTTAAGAAGAGTTATGAGAGTTAATGTGGAGAAGAGGGGAACGTGATGGGGGTGTATGGCACTAATTACATTGCTGGTTTGGTTGATGAGTTAATGTGGAGAGAAAGGCGGGAGAAAGAGGACGTGGGAGAGAGAGGGCATTGGGAGGGGGTCAAAGTATATAGAAAATGTCAAAATCTATTGAACAATTGAGGCTGACTTCTCAATTGAAATCAGTCTCTTTCATATATATAAATTGGTGCATAAGTATTTGATAACAATAGAATGGAAGTTATGTTTATGTCATTAATGAACTCAAGTAGGCATAATAAGAACTGAACATTTGTATATATTTTTTAGGGATTTTTACAAAATAATTAAGCTTAAAGTGTAATTAATTGATTTTATGAAGAATAATAACAAAATTACCATTTAGTTGTTCATACCTTTTTTTTAACAAAATTACCCAAGTTGACGATATCGCCAACTAAGTTGGCGATATCGTCAACTTCCTGTATCTAAACCCACGAATTTTCTTATTCTTTTTCCACTCTTTGGTGAATAGGTTGGGTTTTTTTGTGTTCTATTTAATTGGAAATTTAGAACGGAGCTTGGGGCTTTGGAGAGAGTTAGGGGACTGATTATGGCATGCGCATGGTAGACCAGTGTTTTACGAAGAAGAAGAAGAAAAATCGTGGGTTTAGATACAGGAAGTTGGCGATATCGTTAACTTCCTGTATCTAACCAAGAATTTTCTTCTTCTTCTTCCACTCTTTGGAGAATAGGTTGGGTTTTTTTGGGGTTCTATTTAATTAAAAATTTAGAACGGAGCTTGGGGCTTGGAAGAGAGTTGGGGGACTGATTATGGCATGCATAGGGTAGATTAGTGTTTCACGAAGAAGAAGAAAATTGGTGGGTTTAGATATCGCCAACTTCATGTATCTAAACCCACGAATTTTCTTCTTCTTCTTCCACTCTTTAGCGAATAGGTTGGTTTTTTTTTTTTTTTTGTTCTATTTAATTGGAAATTTAGAACAGGGCTTGGGGCTTTGAAGAGAGTTAGAGGACTGATTATGGCATGCGCAAGGTCGACTAGTGTTTCACGAAGAAGAAGAAGAAGAAAATTTGTGGATTTGATACAGGTAGTTGACGATATTGCCAACTTAATTGGCGATATCGTCAACTACGGTAATTTCGTAAAAAAAAAAAGGTACGGACAACTAAATGGTGATTTGTTACTATACTTCACAAAATTGATTAATTATACTTTAAGCTTCATTATTTGGTAAAGATTCCTATTTTTTAATGACAATAAACACGTCTCTTTTAACATGGAGGCTCTCAATAACATCTACGTGCAACGCACGTACATCTCACTAGTTTTATTAAAATTTTAACTTAAATGAAAGAGGATTTTACCGGAAAAAACACTTAATTCGCACGTGTGACCCGATCAAGCACTTTAGATGTTGGTGCACCAATTAGAGCAATTGGACCAAAAAATCCTTTTTTTTTTTTTACCAATTTGGCACGTGGTCGGTGCCGACCTTAATTTACACTACCTAAGGTCGGTGCCAACCCTATTGTCATGAAAAGTTACAACTCTGTGTGAAAAAAATAGGAAACCTGCGTCGGCACCGACCTTATTTTTAACTAGTAAAGTCGTACCGACCCTGTATCCAAATTGGGGAAAAAAGGTTTCTTCACACAATGTTCTTCACACATTCTTTTGGGGTGGGGTTTTCTTCACACATTATTCTTCACTCATTGGCTGGGGGGGGGGGGGGGGGGGGGGGGGGTTGTTGGTGGGGGTTGGGTTGGGCGCGCACAAAAATATTTTTGAGTGGCTTGATCATTTGACATCCAAAGTGAGTTTTTACCGTTGATTTGACTTTGTAGGCCTTGTCTAGGGTTTAGTCTTTTGGAATTTGCTTTGCAGCCCTATCTGTGGCCTGATCTTCTGGAATTTACTTTGTAGACTTTGTTTGTGGCCTAATCTTTCATAATTTGATTTTTTAGGTGCCCCAACTACAACAGAAATAGTAGTAATGTCAGCAACTCTCATTAGTTGGAGTTCTTTTTGGAAACTCCCTTGTCCGAAGGAATTCTTCTTTCTAGATGGATATACATAAAAAAAAGGCTATTCCATCAAGATCCTTCCTTGGCTTTGAAATTGACCGATGTAATGCCTTATACCCAATTTGTGAATGTAAGGAAGGTTGATTGAACATGCTCTATTCCACTCTGATTGTGCTATAGCAGTTTAATAAGGATTGATTTTGGACTATTATCTCATAATATCCAAGAGGATGCCATTGCGGATTGGTGGAAAGTTATTTTTGAGTGGCTTGATCATTTGACATCCAAAGTGACTTTTTACCGTTGATTTGACTTTGTAGGCCTTGTCTAGGGTCTAGTCTTTTGGAATTTGCTTTGCAGCCCTGTTTGTGGCCTGATCTTCTGGAATTTACTTTGTAGACTCTGTTTGTGGCCTAATCTTTCATAATTTGATTTTTTAGGTGCCGCAACTACAACATAAATAGATGGATATACATAAAAAAGGCTATTCCATCAAGATCCTTCCTTGGCTTTGAAATTGACCGATGTAATGCCATATACCAAATTTGTGAATGTAAGGATGATCGAACATGCTCTATTCCACTATGATTGTGCTATAGCAGTTTAATAAGGATTAATTTTGGACTATTATCTCATAATATCCAGGAGGATGCCATTGTGGATTGGTGGAAAGATCTTTTTAAGTCCAATCAAGTCTCTCTCTCTCTCTCTCTCTCTCTCTCTCTCAATAATGATCTCTCTAAATCATGAATCTCAGTATATATCATGACAAACCATTTGATGAGCAGAAACACTGCATGGTAGTATGAAGCAGCACCCAGGTTAAAATCACAGGTGGGGGGGCACATTTGGAAAATCCAAACCGCTTCACCGCCCAAAGGCTCATTGTGTAGTCTACATCTGAATATTCAAAATCTATTTCAGTGGGCCAACCGATGGATTGACCATCAGATTTCACACAAAGAGGCTCCTTCCATTTCTACTCTTTAAAAGGAGGAAATAAAAGAAAGTTAATCATATATTTCAAATTTAGTTGATCCAACGGTGGCAATCTCACTAATTTGAATAATAATCTAACATTTGATCACTATAATGGTACTAGGACTAACAAGAGGTCTGGATTTTCCAAATGTGGCCCCCACCCACTATTTTAACCTGAGTGCTGCTTCATACTACCATGCAGCCAGAAATGAGTTTCTATTTAAAGGTCAGATTTCAAAAGGCTCAAACATGTTGGGGTTCCCAGAACCCTCAAAACGAGGGTAGTAATAATCTCAAAAGGTTCAAAATATGTTGGAGTTGCCTAAACCCTTTAAAGAGGCTGGTGATAAAAAAGAATCCTGATCATGATCATTAGTTTTGATCAAAAGAGATAATATGGTCTTTTTATTTTAAAATACGACCTTTCAAATTCTGATGGTAAATCAACTTTTGTCCCGCTTCCTACATGTGTGATCATTAGTAAAAAATATGGTCGGTGTTGACACAGATTTTCTATTTTTTTCGCACAGAGTTGTAACTTTTTCATGACAATAGGGTCAGCACCGACCTTACGTAGTGTAAATTAAGGTCGGCACCGACCACATGCTAAATTGGTAAAAAGTAAGAGTTTTTTTTTGCCCAATTACTCTAATTAGTGCACCAATATTTAAAATACTTGATTGTATCATATGTGCACATTAAGAGCCTGTTTGACATTTTACTAATACAACGTAAGTTAAGTAAAGTCTTTATTTTTCGGTAAAATCCTCTTAATGAAATGATGGGAAAAGCAGTATTTGGACGGCAGCTCTCCCGTTCCGCAACGACAACGAAACCCCCGGCGTTCTTTCCATGTCCTAAGACCGAACGAGACGAAGAGCCGACGACAGCGAGGGGCCGCTGACTTGACCCGGTGGGTCCCACCATCAGATCTGAGTCCTCGGCAGCATCACCGACTCTCATTTCCCCCTTCTTCTTCCCTCTCGCTCTGCTCTTAAAAATCCCCCTTTCCTCCCTTTCTCCACTCTCATTCCTCTCTCCTTCTTTCCCATCGTTTCATTCCTGTCTCCCTCTCTCCCATCGTTTCGGTACTCTGCAGGACCAACTTTTCCAAAAGCCCTCATCCTCCTCTCCCTCCCTCCCTCTAGAAAACCTAAGCCCTCTTCCGAAAGGCCCAGCGTTCCATCTGTAAATGAAACCCACCGACGAATCTCAGGAATCGGATCGAAAGGCTGTGATCAAATACCCCCGCGAGTCCGCGGCCGCATTGAATGCCCAGAAGGTCTACAGGAGCTGCCGCACGAGGCGCAGGTTAGGAGACTCTGCCATCGCGGCAGAAGAGCTATGGTACGCCTCAACTCAACAACACTCTACAGCACTCAACACCTTTTTTCAGCCCTTGGTTTTTGCTGTTTTTGGTACCAAAAAAACTGAGATGGTGTATGCGCCAAGGAAAGAGGGTGTAACTGTGTGTGAAGTGTGATGTTTTTTTATTTTATTTTAATGTAATTGTAATTTATGTTTGAATCGTTAAAGGTGGCAAGCGATCGATTACGTTAAATTGAATTACAGAACGACATCATTAGTCGATTACTTGAAACCCAAGCCGGCTCAGTTGCGAGGGTGCCTAGCTAGCTTGAATGCTTCCAAGGTCCAGAAGGTCTACAAGAGCTACCGCACCCGGCGCAGGTTAGCAGACTCTGCGGTCGTGGCAGAAGAGCTATGGTACGCCTCTACTCAACAACGCTCAAAACCTTCCCGTCTCCTTTTCCCCGCCTTTTTCAGCCCTTGGTTTTGCTTCTTTTTGATCCCCCCCACAAAAAAAAAAAAAAAAAAAACCCTGATAGAAGAAGCCAAGCCCATTTCTATGCGCCAAAAAAAGAGGGTGTAAAGTACTGACAGTCTCTCTCTTGTCTTGTGTTCCTCATCTTTTCCACTTATTACTAGCTTTTGCCATTTGGGTACCCTAATAGAAATGGTTAGAAAAGAAAGCGGGTGTATGCGCCAAAGAAAGAGGGTGTAAAGTTGTTTTTTTATTTTTTTGTTGTTGTTGTTGTTGTTGTTTGTGTTGAAGGTGGCAAGCGAACGATTACGTTCGGTTGAATTACAGCTCGATATCATTCTTCAATTACCTGAAACCCGAGTCGGCTCCGTCTCGATGGAATAGAGTTTGCGTGAATGCTTCCAAGGTATTTTTGTATGTTCTTGTACTACTTGGAGCTTGCGTTTGATCATCATGTAACTCACTCAATTCAGATTTTTGAAAGTTGGTGTTTGTAATTGGGATCACATGTGATGGAATGTTTGTCTGTAGCCCTCAACTCCTGGTGTTCATGGGTTTAAAACTCGGCCGAGTCGACTTGAACTCGGTAATTACCCACTGTCGGAGGCAGCCCTCGGCCGAGTCGACATGAACTCGTTAATTGGCCATGGTCTGACTTGGCTGAGTCCACTGAGGATTTGGGCCAAAACTTGTTTTTCTTTTACTATTTCAATTTTCAGTATTAAGAGAAGATATTGGAGGCTTTCCGTTTAGGATCCTTTTGCGGCAGAGTTGGAAGATTCAAACCACATTTTGTGGAAAATCTTTGCATTGAGAGATTGGAGGTATTGTTCATCAGATTGAGTGAAAATAAAATACTCCAACACTACCACCACCTACTACTACTACTACTAATACTTAAATTCATTTAGAATAATTAACACACATTAAGGCAGTAAGGCTCAAATTCAAGTCTTCTTCCATGGATGCTGTAGTTTCATTTCACCTCTTTACAGGGGGTTTTTAGTTGAGCTCATCATGCACAATTGGAGAGAGGTAGCTGTTCAGCACTGTGATGGCTGATGGGTTTTAGTCCAGTCCCTTTTTGTGGTGCTTTTGGGATTGGTTTCTTTTTGCTTGATTGGGCTTATTGTTGTTTTATTTCCTGTTTGTTGCTTCTGTGGTCTGTTTCCTGTTGCTCTTCTTTGCCTTTTCAGTACATGTCTCTTGTACTGATTAGTGTTGTTTATTAATAATAAATACTAATACTAATAATAATAATAATTTCTATTTTTAAGTTTTAAATTCATAGGATATTAATTTCTATTTTTAATCTTGTTTTAATTATTCTTCACTAATTTTTTCTGGCTTTTTTTAGGCCTCCAGGGTGTGCCTCAGTCTGACTAAAAAAATTTGACTTGAGGGTGGCCGAGTTGCACCTGAAATCTGAATTTTAAAACCTTGTCCTAGTTAGAGGTATTTAAGTGGGTTGTGCCTTGTGTGGTTTAAGCTAGGGTGAGTTATTTCTAGTGATGAGTTGAACGAAAACTCTTTTAGTTTTAACTTAGCCTGAGATAGTTTTGTGAATCGGCAAGTGATTGATGAGATAATGCTTCAAAACTGTTGTTGTCTTCGATAATGATGATGAAGGAATGTTTGGCTGTGGCAAGTTGTCCGACCGGGTGATTGGACTATTGAGTTTGAGTCAGCTCGACCTAGTCCAGGTCGGATCGAACTTGGTTTGTTTTCCATGACTCTTGGTCAAGTTACATGGTTTAAGATGACCTGATCGACTCAAAGAACATTTTCATCCTTCATTAATAATTGTAAAAAAGCCTCACTTTACTAAAGTAGTAGAAGCTAAGCTTCAATTTAAATAATGATTATATATTTGGAAAATTGAAATTTTATTTCTATGAAATTTATGAAAAATTTTCAGTATAATTTATATTTGGAAATCTAAATGAATAACTCTCCCAGTCATCTTCTTGTTTTACTGTTCTACAAAACCTGTCAACTGACCAGTTCTGGTCGACTCGCCAGGTTGGAAAATTATGGTTTGTTCACCTTAGAAATTCAGAAACCAGATTAGTTTCAATATTCTTTTACTATTTGGATCAGATCAGTACTGAGGGCATTAATAATATAATTAGGCCGAGAGGGAGAAGAACGATGCCCCTGCCCTTTTTTTTTTTTTTTTTCAATTTCCATACTTTGAACCAAATTTGTAGCGAGAAGGATATGACATGTTTGATTGTGATTTGGGGTACGTCCAAACACACTCTTAGGTAGTGGTGGAACCCGGAAAATTTCCTTAGGGGCACCATGAAAAAAAAAAAAAAATCTTGGTGGTCCACTATAAAGAAAATCATAAATTTCATGGGTGTACTTCTGAACACACTCTTAGGCAGTGGTGGAACCCGAAAATGAAAATTTGCTTCGTGTGTTTGTGGTTTTGGGGGGGTGGGGGGGTGTGTTGTGGATGATTATAGGTCTCTGTCTTTATAGGTTCTTTCTACCATTCCAAAAAAAAAAAAAAAAAGAAGGTTCTTACTTCTTTCTAATTCTGATTGGGATCTGATGGCATGTTGACAGGTTGGGAAGGGTTTATCTAAAGATGAGAAAGCTAAGAAGCTGGCTTTTCAGCACTGGATTGAAGCAGTAAGTGTTTAGCGAGAGAGTGTTTATTTTGTTTTGTTTGGTTCCTGCTTTGGTTGGACACGCCATAAACCAACTCTCTCTCTCTCTCTCTCTCTCTCTCTCTCTCTCTCGCACACACAGATAGATCCGCGGCATCGTTATGGGCATAACTTACATCATTACTATGAGGAATGGTGCAATGGTGATGCAGGCCAGCCGTTTTTCTATTGGTGAGTATGACGCTCTTTTCTTTCTTTGAACCATGTTGATTTAGGGTTGAGTGGCATTTAAAAAACAGTGTTTTCAAGTAAAATGAGTGTAGAAGTGCATCATCATCAATATTGATACACCATCAGTGTTGATTTCGGGTCTGAATGTATGATAGAGTCAGACGACCTATTAGTGTCCATAGACATACAGTCAATAACCTATGCCACCAGTCACCTTTCAGAAGCTACTCTTTTTTAACACCTTTCATGGTAAAAGCCAGCTCTTTCTTCTTTCGGCAGGCTTGACATTGGAGATGGCAGAGATGTTGATATCCAGGAATGCCCCAGGTCATTGCTTCGGCAGCAGTGCATTATATATCTTGGTCCTGTAAGTTCTATATTGATAATTATCAAAGTTAATTTCTCATACAAACCATTGTTTAGACTCCAGGACTGTTAAGTTCAAATTTAGTCCAATTCCTACTTAATACTACACATATAATTGTATTCAAGAATGGTGTCATGATCAGTAATTGTTGTATATCTTATTTTCATCTGATGAATATGAGGTTTATGAGATGATTGTAGTTAACCTACTATGACCTGCTTCTTTACCATGTTTAGTTTGTTTTGATCTCGTTGCACATGCCCCACTGAAGTTGCAATTCATATATTTTTTCTTACTATGGGCGTGTCATTTCTCTTCTCAGCCTGTCTTCTTTCTCCTCTAAATGTTCTTGAATTCTGCTGAACATTGCTGCTGTTATCACCTCTATGACATAGTTGTGTTTGCATGCAAAGTAGGCACCATCTGATAATAGGGAGGATTCGTTTTAGGCTTGAGGGCCTAAACGTTGCAAAACTTCTATGCATTAGATAAAGTGATTGTACATGGGTTTTTTGCACAATCAATCCAAGGGTGCCCTAACTCTCTAAATGGACTATATGGAGGAAAATCACTTGAATGCAGTGAATACCATTTGACCTTAGATATTGTTGCGTTTCTAACTCTTTGCTTATGAATCATTATATTCTTTACAAACCTATTGTATATTCATGACATTAGCTGAATCACTGTATTTAAATGTTTATAACACTTTTGCCTTTTCTTTTGCAATTCTCCATATCTGTCTTCAGCAAGAAAGAGAGCACTATGAATATGTACCTAAAGATGGGAGAATCATTCACAAACAAACAGGAGAGTTAATTGATACAACTCAAGGTTCAGAAAAGGGTAAATGGATTTTTGTGATGAGCACCACGAGAAAACTCTACGCTGGTCAGGTAAAAGTTCGATGAAACAAGAAGCTCCCATATGTACTAAATTATGCTTGTATATGGGTAGTGTGTCTTAGTTCAAAGTTACTGTAAATTATAGTCTGTTAGGTTGTATGGCTCAATAGAAGTATTAAATCTGGTAAATTAGGCCCTGCATTGTCTATGTTCTACTGTGATGAGAAGTATGTCTATTATTGTAGGTCTACTGTGATTAGAAGTAGTGTTTGAGTGTAATAGGGTTTTAGGGTTGATATTATAAATAGAGACTAAGAATCTCTATGATGTACACCTTTTCTGATTGCATAGTGAATTCTCCCGTCTTCTCCGGAGACGTAGGCCAAAAGCCGAAACACGTAAATCTCTATGTTCTCTTGTGCGTGCTTGATCTCTTCTCATAGGCCCTAGATCACAACAAACTGTTATAAGACCGTTGCGTGTGATCGGAGGAGATTCGATGGATCGGATCTTAGAGGGATGGAATTGTGATTGTGTGATCGACGGATTAGATCTCAAGATTGAGATAGTGTTTCTAGATCGTGCAGTGGGAGATCAGTTCAGATCTTAGTGGGCCACACAAATCGCAGAAAAGAGAAGGGATCGGTTCCCTGGTTCCGCCGTTCCGGATCGATTTGCAGAAGCAGATCGATCGTGGAAAACTGGTGTGGTGAGCGTGGAAAAGGCGTACGGTCAACTGGTGCAGTTGATCGGAATAGATTTGGAATCTCGTTGAGAGGCCTGAATCTCAGGTGTTGTGAGGTTCGCCAGATCGGAGGAGGCCAGAAAATGGTGCGATCAAGGAGGATCTGGGCACTCTATTACAAGGCGTTGAACGGAAGAAGAAACAGAAAGGAGCAGGGCTCTGTTTGGCTTGTTCTCCTTCGGAAACCGTCGCTGGAGCTTCTCATCGCTTGAGGATTCGCCGCAGAACATCTCTACCGCGGAGCCCTGTAAGTCCGACTTGGACAGTGGTTCCGGAGGGAGAATGACTCTGCTTTTCTGGATTCGCCCACCGCTGCTAGAAAAGAGAGCGGTCACGGGAAGAAGACTGCTGCCGTCGCCGTCTGAAGATTCCGTAAAAGCTCTGTTCACAGTTGCTGCGCCATTGCCGTGGAAGAAGAAGAAGACCGCTCGTGGTCTTTGTGTTTGTGTTCGGTTGCAAAAACAGAACGAAGAAGAAGAAGAATAAGAAGGTGGGCTTGGGCTCTGCAGCAGTTCCAGGTTAGGTTCGACCTGACCCCTTTCAAAAGCCCATCCGCCAGGCCAGTCCAGGTTGACCTGACCCGTGTAGCGAAGCCTAGAAGCAGGAACAGGCGTTGGTATAGCGCTGACGTCAGCGACACGTCAGCATCTGTACTGTCAAAGACAGATTTGACGGATTGAAGGCTAAGACTTGTCTACGTGATATCTTGGAGATCCGGAGTCTGATTGGAAATCCATTTGAACCTACAGACTCATTGCGAGTAGATCTACATGGTTGTGGAAGAAGATTGGCTGTTCAACGGTCAACGAAGGAGATTGACTGATTGGAGCGTAGAAATTTATTTCTGCGATATCTTAGCCATCTGGAGTTGGATTTCAAATCCGTTTCTTCTAGCATGCTCGTGGTGACCAGATCTACACAAGTACAATGAAAGATTCGCAGAATGGTTGCGAAGTTTGAAATTGCAAAATTCAATGGAAACAAATATTTCAGTCTGTAGCTTTTAAAGATGCATGCTTTGCTGGTTCAGAATAGGTTGCATAAAGCTTTGAGGGGAAAGAATGCTTTGTCTGAAAAATTGTTAGATGAAGACAAGAATGAATTGCTGGAAAAGGCTTATGGTCAGATTTTGTTGTTTTTTAGCAATGGTGTACTACGAGAGGTTGCTCAAGAAAAAACTGCAGCTTGCATATGGCAGAAGTTGGAGAACTTGTACATTACGAAGTCTCTCACGAATCGCTTGTATCTAAAGAAGCGGTTGTTCACGTTACAAATGCAGGAAGGTACCTCTGTTTCAACCCACCTTGATTCTTTCACAAAAGCTATTATGGATTTGGAAAATATCAATGTTGAAATTGATGATGAGAATCAAGCTAGTATGTTGTTGTGCTCGTTACCACCCTCATATGAGCATTTTGTTGATACCATGATGTATGGTAGAGATACTCTATCTAAAGAGGATGTGGAGGCAGCCTTGAACTCTAAAGAGTTGAAGAAAAAGGTTGCCGCTGACAATGATGGTTCGGGTGAGGGTTTGGTAGTACGAGGAAGAACAAAAGACTCTAGTAGTAAGGGCAAACATAGATCCAACAGGAAAAACATTGAATGTTATTATTGCCATAAGAAAAGGCACAAAAAAAAAAAAAAAACTGTCCCGAAAGGCAGAGGGAAGGGAAAGAAATAATAGAAGATTCGTCATCTGATGATTTGGTCAGTGTTGCAGATGGAAAATCAGATTATATTTCTGACAATGTACTTTCTGTAATAGAAAATGGTATTCGTTGTAAGGATGAATGGATTCTTGATTCAGGTTCCTACGACGTGTCCCAATAGGGACTGGTTTACCACTTACAGAGAAATCAACGGTGGAAGTGTCTTGATGGGCAACAATGTTGCATGTAAGACGATTGGGATTGGAACAGTCAAAATCAAGATGTATGATGGAATCGTCAAAACTTTGGCAGGAGTTCGACATGTCCCTGATCTGAAAAAGAATCTTATTTCTCTTGGTGCCTTGGACTCCGACGGTTGTAAGCTCTCAGCTGAAGGTGGAGTTAAGAAGGTTGTGAAGGGTGCTCTGGTTCTTATGAGAGGCAATAGAATTAGAAACTTATATGTTTTGTCCTAAAATACTGTTATAGTTGGAGCTGCAATGTCTTCCTCAGTTGACCATGAATCTGTCTCAACGCGTCTATGGCACTTGCGCTTGGGTCACTTGAATGAGAAGGGATTGACAATACTGAGCAATTGGAATTTGCTATGTGGCACGAAGACAAGCAAGTTGGATTTCTGTGAGAAATGCATCTTCGGAAAGCATTGAAAGGTCAGTTTCAAGGCATGTATTTATCGCACGAAAGGTATCATTGATTATGTTCATTCAGATGTATGGGGGCCTTCTAAGGTTTATTCCAACGGCGGGTCACGGTTTATGCTGACTTTTATTGATGGTTATTCAAGGAAAGTCTGGGTTTATACTTTGAAGACGAAGGATCAGACCTTTGTTACATTCAAGCGATGGAAGGAAATGGTTGAGAAACAGACTGGCAGGATGGTGAAGAAGTTGAAGACAGATAATGGCAATGAGTACAGATTGACAGAGTTTGAGAACTATTGCAAGGATCATAGCATAGTTCGGCGTTACACCATTACAGAAACTCTGCAGCAAAATGGAGTTGCAAAGAGGATGAACAGAACGATCTTGGAAAGAACTCGTATGTTATTTGCTGCAGGATTGTCCAAGGACTTTTGGGCTGAGGCAGTAAATGTTGCAGGCTACTTGATAAATAGGTCTCTACATACAAAGATTGGTTGCAAAACATCGGAAGAAATGTGGTCAGGTAATCCAGCTGATTATTCTAACTCGAGGATCTTTGGTTGTTCCGCTTATGCTCGTGTGAAAACCAGTAAGTTAGAACCAAGGACTGTGAAGTGCATCTTGGTGGGATATGCTTCTGGGGTGAAAGGATACATGTTTTGGTGTACCAATCAAGATTCACCCATATTTATCATCAACAGGGATGTTACGTTTCATGAGGATCTTTACTCGAAGCGAGAAAGTAGGTGGAGAAGGCAAAAGTAGGTAGCAACAGTGACATCGTTCAGGTGGAGTCAGACGTCCTAGTAAGGAAGGAGAGTGCATCCGGCTCCTCCCGAGATACATAGGATAGTCAGACTGTGCAACAGATGTAGTGGACTGGGCCGCATATGCCGCAGACGGGTAGACTGCAGAGAGAAAGGAAACTGCCGGTTAGATATGGTTTTGAGGATATGATGACGTATGCGTCGACATCAAATAGTGCCCGTGATGATACGATTGCATATGCATTGACGACCAAGTCTCTTGAATTAATGGAAGGGCTGGAAAGTAGTCAACAGGTACCAACTATGACTGAAGGGATGGAGTCTTTTGATGAGGAAAATCAGGCCATCAGATGCAAGCGGTTCTTCGAGGAAGAGGAAGGAGCTTCTAGTGCAGGTAGAATACAGTTTAAGGTTCCTGATCATATATGCATTTTAAAGAAATCATTGTACGGGTCGAAGCAAGCTTCTGGACAATGGTACAAGCGATTTGGTGCATTCATGAAGGAATGAATTAAATTCAAGTTCAAGCATTTCTTGGACTTGATCAGTGTCCCCTAAGGGGTACGTGGAGACGGTGAGACGTGTTCTGTGCATGAGGATCAGTTTCAATGTTTGCCAAGGTGGAGATTTGTTGGGTTATATGGCTCAATAGAAGCAATAAAGCTGGTAAACCAGGCCCTTGCATTGTCCATGTTCTACTGTGATTAGAAGTATGCCTATTATTGTAGGTCGAATGTGATTAGAAGTAGTGTTTCGGTGTAATAGGGTTTTGGGGCTGATATTATAAATAGAGACTAAGAGTCTCTATGATGTACACCTCTTCTGATTGCATAGTGAATTCTCCTGTTTTTCTTGTGGACGTAGGCCAAAAGCCAAACCACGTAAATCTCTGTGTTCTCTTGTGCATGTGCTTGATCTCTTCTCATATGCCCTAGATCACAACATAGTCCATGAGAACCACTATTGGCTCCTGAAATCTATCATGCCAAGATGTGACACGGATATCGGAGGGACACGGATTTTATAAATAAAAAGTGAAGTATGGGATTAGATGCAACACAATAAGTTTCTTATTTCATAGTATCTGGGTACTATAGCCTGAAATAAAGGGCCTCCGGGCTCCCATCACATATGAGGTGAGGGCAGTGCTTAGGACCATTGAAAGGTGGTGAGACCTATCAACCTTATTCCAATTTTGTATTTGCAAGTTGAAACGACCAATTTATTGTTGTTTTAAGCTACATATGTTCTGCATTATTCTTGCAAGATAATTTGATTTTTGTTTTTCTGCATACAGAAAAAGAAAGGGGTATTTCATCATTCCAGCTTCCTTGCCGGACGTGCCACTTTAGCCGCCGGAAGGTTTACTGCAGAGAATGGGAAGCTTAAGGTACTGTATAAGGACATCAAAGGAAAGGCTAATGATTCTGTTATATTTTTGCAACATAGAGTAGAATGTTGTTTGTGGATCAAATTGCTCCATGCTGATGTTAGAGTTATTACTTCTGTACATGCAATTTTCTCATGATTATAAAGCATTGATGGTTCACCCGGTCTATACGTATTTTTGAAGGTAAACTACTATATAATTCTGCAATCATTTTTGCCAGGGCAAGCATTTCTGGCATTTGGCCTCGTTGTCCCAGAGTTAATAGTTCTGTTAGACTTACTATCTATGGTGATGTTAAAAAGATCTCTGGATGAAAATTGTAGCAATATGATATAAGTTTGCAGAAATGTGTATATTATAATATATATACCCCCTTCCCTCTAAAAAAAAAAAAAAACCCAACATTCCTTTGTATGGTGATGGAGGGCCGGATCATTATCTTAACCATTTGATCAACAGCCCTCAAGTTTTCACCGTCGAAAATGAGTACACAATTGATCCAATGGCCTAGTGTATTCGGTACCAATTTTGTGGTCCACTCGGATGGATCAGAGAATTTCTTTTATATATATACATATATATGTACACAGATACATGTATATATGTATAGGGAGATGCATCTCTCACTTTACTATGAGAGATAAGTCGTGGGCCCTCACATCCATATCCAATACCAACAACTTAAATGTGAACCCGCCCCGCCCCACACCCCGCCCCCAAAACCCAATTCCAAATCTCTCATAGTAAGGTGAGAGCATCTCCCATATGTATATGGAAATGCTCCTATGAGAGTAACTCTTACACTACTATGAGAGTAACCACCAACCGCAACTAGCTGAATGCAAAATGAGATTAAATTCCACTTGAATCGAACAACACAACTCCTTTATTTTTTAAGAAGGAAGTGGATCACCGATGGATCCCCACTTTGAAACAATACCCAAGCAAATAGCATTTGAAGAATCGCTTTACACAATTACCTCGATTTGATAATAATTCTCATATAAGCAAAGAGCCTCTAAAACTTCCGCCTTGTTTGAATCTATAATACCAATATGTTTAGAGAACATCAGAACATCATCAACGCTTCTCTACTATTCCAAAGCACACCCCCTACACCTGTAGATGTACACGTAAGTGACATAACATAGGTATGTTGAGCTATCAAATCCAAAACCTTCAAGCACGAATGTACATGACACAAATTGCTCTTTCCATGCATATTTTCCATATTAAAATCTCAACTAAAGATTTTCTTGTTGAAGAGATTTCATTAATCCTGCAGTTATGATACAGATTTTTGTCTGGAACATAATTCTCATCTTTTGGTACAAGAATATAATTCTTTCTATTTTAATTGAGTAATTTTGCAAATTTAAAGGATGAACTGGAAGTGGGATGAAGTAGTTCCTCAGTTTTTGAATCTGATACCAAAATTTCTACTTTGGCGGCAGGCCATCTCGGCATGCAGTGGGCATTTCTGTCCTACTGAGGAGAACCTCAACGCCTTCTTGTCCTACCTCGAAGAAAATGGAATCAAACTTGATGAAATTGAGGTATGTGATTATTTTTGCTGTTTTAGTATGCTATCTCCTACGTGGTTGCTTTTCACAGACGATAATCTGCACGACACAAGTCTACATTGACTACTATCATCTGAGCTTGAACTACTGAAGAAATTCTGGGATCTGGATGTCGAGACTATCCTGATGCCACCCAATCTAAAAGTGTGGGTTGCAATACAATGTTAGAGATGATGATCTGATGATCCCATTATTGATGGGAGATGCCAAAAAATTTCCACAACTGAAGATTCTAGACATCCAATCGTTGGTTTTATTCATGTCATTGTTCTGCTTTATGCTAGTTTCTCTCTTCTTGAGCTGTGTAGACTTGATACCATTTTCAATGAATTTCATAACCACAGTAACGAATTCAATCCATGTTAAGAGGGGGCTTGCATCATGGATTTTCTTGACCAAAGAGCTACTAGAGATTCTCTTCATTTTGGGATCTTCCCTCAGTTTAGTGATTGTCCTTGTAATCTTTCCCATTACTGTGTCCATTTTGTATTCACGTATTAATAGAACAGTTAAAAATTAAATTAAAAAAAAAAAGGTGTATGAACAAGGATATGTGAGCCAACAACATTGGATGGAGTGTTGGGGCTCACATGGGTGGACATCAGTGTGGAGATAATGGGGACCATAGCCAAATAAGTACTCCCATGTGTAACACCATGTGTTATGACAGGTGTATATTTAAAGATCTATTGTTTTTTATTAGATTAGATTGATTGGGTTGACTCCTGTATTTGGCCATGGGACCACTGATTTGGCTGTGGTCCCCACTATCTGTACAATTAGGGTCTGCATTTTGGAGCCCATGGCAAAGAACACTGATGCACACTTTCATCTTTCTTTATACAAAGGGGACATAGGGCCTACAGCAAATTATTTGGTTGCTTTTGTACATGGTGCAACCCATTAGATCAATGATTGGATCCTTGAACCTATGGAACTACGAAGGAAGGGGCATATCACACACTACGAACCTTTAATTCTGTTTCTGATGGTCTGTGTTGCTATGTTGATATAGATACCTTCCGCTTCTAATGAAGACTACTATGAAGATAGTAACACTGTTAAGGATGAAAATGTGAATGAAGCACTAGCGGTTTCAGGAATGTCCCATCATCAAATCCCAGGCGAAATGACGAAAGATGTATCCCCGGAACAATCTCAAGATACCCAAGAAGAGACACTGAGTTGATGGAATCAGAATCAAAGGCAACTACAAAAGGACTTTATCTGGTGGTCTTCAGAGACCAAGAGCAGATGTGCCCTCAAAATCTGTGCTGCAAAGGTTCAGTTCCAAGAAGGCGACAAGTTCGTACCAGTTGGGGTGTCTACTTTCTTCAAAGTGGTCAACTGGTGCCGGTCCAAGAATTGGGTGTGTTGGCGACTATCCTCTGGAGGTGAGGGTACAGGCACTGGAGTTTGTGAATCTCTCACCAAGGGTACCACCCACGCCTTTTAACTTCTTGGAAATCCTGTCCGATATCCGTAAGTTAGATGTCAGCTGTCTTAACTAATGCAATAGATGATGTCTAGGTAAACATATTTACTCGATATGCCTTCAGTTCTCAGGATGCTTTTGCTACAGTGTAAATTCCATTTCTCTTCTTTTCTCTTTATCTTTGCCTTTTTGAATGTGGTCGTTTTTTTTTTTGTTTCACTGAATTAAGAGGGATGCATTTAGCTCGCCACCAGGTCATAATAGCAGATATGGAGTCCTTTTTGGCTTAGAATTTTGCTCCATGAACACTTGGGGTGGTAGGATTTCAAACTTAAATCCCAAAATGCAGCTCTCCTGCCCCAAATTAGAGACTAAAGCAGGGCATGGAAATATGAACACCTGCATTTGTTCAGAAAATACTGTTGTACTCGACCGTGGGCCATCTAAACTGACCCTAAAGTATGGAATAGTTGAAAAGGGAACATTGGTTGGATTTGTGGAAATCCAGTTCTGATGGTTGGCTTGAAAATAGCTGAATTTGGTTGGATTGTGTTAGAACACGGTTAAAGTCCATTCACCCTCCTGAGATGGTGATCAAGAGTTACAAAGAGAACTCAATATCCTGGGAAATCTTTGATTTCTATCAGCAAATCTTGCTGTTATGGTAGTGTTTAAATTAAGAAGCAATTTGCTCGCTGACTATACAGCTGAACTTTTTCATCATTCAAAACCACCTTCTTGTCTTTATGAACTAGAGTGACATCACGTACGAATGAGCGCATCCTGTACCCAGCATCTGAACTATTTGATTCTTCTCAATTCCAAGAATAACATATTTCTAGTGAATGGAAACAACAGGTGTTTCCATGTACTAGGAGGTTAGTTTTCTTCTAGCTTTCACCCTTCCATACAATGTCCCAGCATCACAACTAAGAAGCGTGGTAGCATTAGGGGTGTACAAAAAATCCGTCGATCCGATCCAATCCGATCCGATCCGCGGATTTTGATCCGATCCGAAGGCCAACGGATTGGTGACGGATTGGAAATTGTGTAATCCGTTAGCAACGGATCGGTGGCGGATTTCACCCTTAATCCGCGGATTCAATCCGATCCGATCCGTTGTCATTAAATATAAATTAAAAAATAAATATATATGTATATATATAAAATAAGAAAAAAAAATGTAAGGAGTCACTAACCTTATAAATAGAATAGGCATACATCTCTCAACTCATGCCCCTTTAATTCAGTAGCTTCAAAATTTATGGATTTTTTCTTATTCTTTTTCCATGTAATGCACAGTAATGGATTGGATGGATTAATCCGATCCGATCCGATCTGTACAGTAACGGATTGAACGGATAAATCTGATCCGATCCGCTCCTCCACGGATCGGATCGGATCGGATTTCAACAGTAACGGATTGGTGACGGATTACAAATCCGTCAATCCGTAGGCAACGGATTGGTGACGGATTTGGCCCAATCCGCACCAATCCGATCCGTGTACACCCCTAGGTAGCATGGCACAACCAGAGATTTTTTAGGGTCAAATCGCTCATAATAATATACATTCAGCTGCATCAGTATTGTCTCACTAAAGGAACTAAACTGTATAATCTTAGCCTTGTGTTTGTGTAAATCATGATTTCCGAATCCTGACCCCGAATTTATTTGCCCGAGAATGTCTTATCATGGTTCAAACTCCCAAGCGGTTGACTGAGTGGTCAGGACTACGATTCCTCCCTCTTCTGGAGCAAGAGGTCCTGGTTTCGATCCTTGGTTCCCCCTCTTCTGAAACCGATAGTTGAGTCCACTAGTGCTACTATTTGGGGGTAAAGGGGTTTTGCCCGGCTTCTCTCTGAGCCCAGGAGGATTAGTTCAGCCCAAAGGGTTGGGAACCTCCGTCAGCAGGAAGAAGAAGAAGAAGAAGAAAAAAAAAAAAAACTCGGCTTGGGATTCCATTTTATCCAATAATTGTCATTTTTTGTTGAAAGTTGACCACTGGTGTTTATCATGTGTACATTGCCAATCTGAATTGGCTCTATCCACACTGATCCAACCCTGACACAGCGATTCCGAGTTCGGGTTGACATTTCCCGCCCGATAACTAAATGCGTCTATTTTTGGGTTGAGGCCACACATTTTGCCACCAGGAAGGAATCTAATTCAACCCAACTTGTCAGTGTCGAACCATCCCAATCCCACTTCCGAGACTAATTCTTGCCTTCTCAGTTAGTTTTGGATTAGGGTAGACATTTCCAACCCAATTGATAGATGGTTCGTACTTAGTAGGGTTCAAGTTTGGGGCATACTTGTAACATAAGACGTCAGTCTGACCATTTATTTTCAGCCCACTAGCTATAACTACCATTAGGTTGAGAGGTGTCCGCCTAAAGCTTATTTTTGAACATCTTGAGTCTATTGAAATGGCCCCCCACCTTCCAGTTAGCCCTCTCCGCGGCAGCTTTCATATTAGCGGCAAGTAGCCCTTTTTTTAATCTTTTATACAGTTTTAACTCTACTTCAGGTAGCCTTTTCTTTGACTCAAACCTGAGACGTGGAGGTCGGCTCTGATACCAAATGCTATAGACCTAACCAATACGCTAAAAGCCCCAAGACCGATGGACCGTGCCAAATAAAGTCTTATAACTATTTAGTACCTTAACAAGAAGGACCTCCCTGATAACTCCTTGATGATTCACTGTTATCAGTCACTGATCTGAACAGTTTTAATTGTTGGGCTTAAACCGTAAAGTGTTTGGGGTTTCAGAAAAAAACCAACACCCCCCAAACCACCCCCACCACCGCCCCCCTGCCCCGCGGCATATTTGCCCACCCAGCAGCTTTCCATGACTGTCCAGGATCCAAGAGGGCCCTACTAGAGTGGAGGCTACTGGGCCCATTCCTTCGCTTTCTGGGTCCTAGTTCTGCAATAGAGAATTGAGAAATGAACAAAGTATTTTCAGGACATAAAATGCTTCAATTGTCCTGGTTTTCTGGACATAATCAATGGTTGAGCCTCTTTTTACCTTATAAATCAGATTGTCACGACCCAAGAGTGGATGCTAATATTGTATTCAGAGCAGCGTGTTTCAGAATACAAGATATGCATTTCTTTTTACAGCTTCCATTCTCATCTAATAGCAAAATATAATTTTGGTGCTACTGTTGCCTAACATTAAAAATTCATCAGCTGCTACATCAAACAGGAATGTTTTAGTGGTAGTTGGTTTGGGTGGACCTTCCCTAACACAATTCCTGTGCCTCACAGTTTACCATTCGTTGTTGGATGGATCCTGGTGGGAATCAGTTTTATTCTCATTTTATGGATGGATTTTCGTCTGTTCAATTAAGTGCTGTTATTATTATTAATAATTTTTTGAATGGTAACTGAAACCTCTTAATTAATTAAAAGAAGATTACAAAAAAAAGAAAGGAAAGAGGAAGAGACATAATAAAGAACATAAAAGAAAGAGGAAACATAAAAAGATAAAAGAGCAACCAGGTGCATGAGCATTGTACCCCAATCGAAGCAAACTACAAGATAATACCCTCCCAAGGAGACATCCTCTCAATCCCCTATTTAGCTAAAGCATCGACGAAGTAGTTGGCTAATCTAAGCTCATGGCGGAAGTGAACATTGATTGGGGAAGATAAGGCACAAATTTTATTAAAGAGGAATTGGAATTTCCATGAGTTGCTCTTCCGATTAGTCACCCAAGCGATCGCATTAGAGGAGTCATTCTCCACAATAAAAACACCATGGAAGTTTCTAGAGAAACAATGAAGACCTTTCAAAATCGCTAATACCTCTGCTTCATTAGAATCACAAACCCCTGCATGCTTGGAGAACATCCCTTACTATTTCGAAGGACCCCACCAATTCCGGCTGGCCTCAGTTCACCTCTAGCAGCACTGTTGACATTGAACTTAAGAACACCAAGAGGAGGAGACCAATGAACGGACTTCGTCACATTAAAATGACCACACCGCAAACAAGCTTCCCAATTGACTAATATGTCATTAAGACTAAAATTCAAAAACTCCTTTCTAACCAAAGCTCAATTTGCAATCATCAGAGAGATCGAGGCAACCAACTCTTCTGAAGTAGATGAGACATTCCTAAAAATTCTATCTTCTTTCCAAATGCACTACAGAATAGCAAAAGGGATCATCCTCCATAGTGTATGCCCACATCCAACAAATGAACCTCTTGTCCAAGACTCTACCGCATTTGTAATAATTCTCCGACCTGCACCAAGCTACCCCATACCTACCAAAGAAGAGACCCCAGATACTTGTTGCAATTTCACAGTGTAGAAAAAGGCGGTTCACTGTCGGAGATGCTAGGCGTCGTGAGTCCTCTTTTCTCAAATCATTTGTCGTGGACACCTTCGCTGCAACAACAAGCCAACAGAAGACCTCGGAGTAGCCAGCCCAGTCCAAACCAAAGAAGAAGAAGATATGGAGGTATGGTTCCCCTTTAAGGCCAAATGAAAAGCTCTAGGCGAGAATACTCCGGATAAGGGAAGTTTCCAAATCCGAGAGTCCTTGTAATTCATGCACATAAATACATTAGAAAGAAGGCTCAACAACTCCCCTGTATCGAACCTCCTTTGACAAGTGGAGCGCTCTCCTAAAAGACACATTCTACACAGTCCCACCCTCCCTCACCTCATAACAATCATTGACAGCAGACTTCTTATTCAACACCACTCTAAATAACCTAGGAAATAACTCACACAAAGGTCCTACCCCTACCCAATCATCCAACAAAAACATGAATAATGATAGAACCAAACTGAAACTCGGAGGTTGATAACAATCTAGCAAACAGGTTTTCATGAACCCGTTTGATGGTAACAGAACATGAAATCTAATTTTAATCAGTACACTGAGCATAAATCATTCGGGAATGGTTCAGGCCTGACCGTTCCTGAAAATTTGTGTGTTTTGTGTGTGTGTGTATAGGCTTTTATTCAGATGAGAACTGTTCACACAAATAGTATACAAAGTTGGATGTAGTCCGTTGGATTATGTTGCTAATCCAATGGTGCCTGGACAACCTTTTTAAGAAACAAAAAACAATGGAAGCCCGCCCAAACCACCCATTTCCCCCTCTCCCCAAACGAAAAAAAAAAGCTTTCTCTCTCTCCCATATCTTCCCATTCCATCCATATTTTCCCCAAAATGAAACAAACCACGAGGAAGGGCTTTTGTGCTCTCCACCGTCTTTCTCATTTCTCTTCCTTGAAAGCTCTCTCTGTCTCTCATCTACATCGGTTGCACAAAAGGAAGCTCAAGCATCATCCTCGTCTTCTTGAGATCAGGTTAGTCTTCTCTCTCCCCGCCCTTTTCTGTAGTCTCCCCTTGCCCTTTTAGATCCCTTCCTCTTTGGGAATCTGAAGGTCATGTTTGGAGTAGTTAAATGAAAATGTTTCCCTCCCTCTCAACGATGGTGTCTCTCTTGATCTCTCCCACCAGCTCCACTACAATAACTGTCGCCGAGCTCGAAACACTAATTGTTGCCTATTATCTCGACGCTCCTCCCATTCCTCGCCTTGGCTCCATCTACGTTAGTTACTTCTTCTTCTCTTGCTCTTTCCTATTATTTTTTTCCCTGGATTTGGGCTTATGTGATTGAGCAAAAGAGGGATGTCGATGGCGCTGAGATTGACAGTTACGTCTATGGGATGGGAATTTCAGTTAGAACCACAAAATCCCCAAATCTTTATATCCATACAGCCCTAAATGTCACATTCAGGTCCCGAATCACCCTGGCCTTAGGTAATCCCTGAGGTATGATATGCGTACTCCCTTGATATTATACCCGTCGCGAGTCAAGTACAACATCATGAAGGAGAAAATTCCTTGTTTTCCACTTGTGAGTCTAGCTCACCATTATCTGTAAAACAATATTTAATAGCGGAAGCATTTCAATAATATACAATTAGGTACCATTCATGCAGAGTCCTATTTAAAAGTTAAAGTGTCAAGTTTATACAAAAGATATTTAGAAATTAGGACCAAAGTAGGGATTATAAAATCACCCTACCACCTATACAAAAGTTCTCCACATCTATCCCTGTGATCTAACTAGTGTGACCCACACAAAAAGGATTCAGTCACACTTCCATTAAGCTTCCAAAAGAATCCATATCGCTCTCCATGGACCAGACTACATAGGCCCATTATCTGGCCACTCTTCTAATCACCTCCTCAGTCTCCTCCTCTCCCTCTTGGATCTCCTCAAGATCGGGAGCTGCACCTGCGTCTTTGACAGCAAGAATAGTACCTCAATATGACGAATCAGAAAGTATTTGCATTAATAAAGAAATACATAATATATCAAATTGAATAAAATGATAATTGATTAATAGATGTCAAATCAAGTAATAACTAGGCAATTGTGCAAAATCGAATAGTTCATGCTTTACGAATCAAATGGATAATAAATTATACAAATGTACCTACTACATTGAGCTCATCCTCTCGAAAGAGAGCGAATCCAGTTGGGATTTCACCAACAGCCCAACCAAAGGCTAGCTGACTATCCGGGTCTGGAGTTCTGGTATTCCAGATGACTTACTGCAACAGTCTCGAATACTAAAACGAATTTAACCTCGTCAGGTATCACAAGGTCGAAGCTAAGTCATGCCGACTCAATTGAATCGAATAATAATCGAATTTGAGTAAGTTATATTTATTTGTTCACAGTCGAATCGAATAGTAATCACATATACATGAATACTTACTCAATTCAAATCTCCATCGAATATTGAAATAGCTGTATGACAATTCTAACAACAAATTGGAAAATGGATAATCGAATCATAATGCAACGAATTAATCAACCAGAATTTGATATCAATGAAGAAAACTAATTTCAATATGAAATGCAATGGTTTTAGAGAAGTCAAGGTATATTACTAGCCCACTCTAACCTATTACCCATAGTCTCTCACCATCCAATACAAGGTAGTTTTAGAATGATCAACATACTACTATTTTGTTTTAGTGTAACTTATTATAAGAAAGATACGTTGAATTTCTAAACCAACCCTCTGGCATAGTATTAGACTAATGATTTTCCATTAGACAAAAGATTGAGGTTACGGTTTCCATTCTAACTTCATAATAGTCTTTTAAGGTCTTAATCACATATTGGTTAAGGGGTGCACCATAATCATTAATGAGAGAGGATTATGAAGGGTTAGTATCAGTTATAAGTGATATTTTACCTTTGAATGGCCAAAAAGAACCCCAGCAATTAGCTTCAGTTTTGCTCGATCGGTTCCATATCCGCTTGAGCGGATGTTATCCAAAGAGGTGGTCGCTCAAATGGCCCTTTTGCTCGCTGGAGCGGATGCATCCAGAGAACAGTTCACTCGAGCGGCCCCTTGTTCATTTGAGCGGATGCTCTAGAATTGCAGATTTCAAAATTCTCCAAGTTTCTTTCCTCCATTCGCTCTCACACCTTCTTCTAACATGTAATTTGCACCACTGAGCCTCCTTACTCCCATTTACAACGCATGTCATCACTAATCATACCTCCAACACTTAACTCAAGGAAACTAATCTAAATCATACATTCCATTAAGAACTAGAATTACTAAAGAAATAGAATTTCTGAATCAATCAGGGAATAGACAACATGCAAGTCCAAATTAAGCTTCTACTTGCGTCAATTAAGCTTTCCAAACTTTCTTCCTCAACTCCTTGCTCAAATAGACCCAAAATCCCCAATATCAAACCCTAATAAGGAAACCCACATGAAAATGCTAAAGTGTCACGCCCTCAAGATTAGGTCGGGCCCAACCCGATCCCGAGGGTGTGAGAATTGAGGTCAATTAAAAAAAATTTCACCATTCATACTTGAGACCCCGATTCCGAGTGGATCGAAGTTTGCGGTGAAGTTATGTATGATGATCAATCACCATAATCTAATCACGGAAGCATCAAGAAACAAACAACTTGCGCAGATGGTAAAAACATAACCATATAGATAACAGAGCGGAAGTGGTACAGAAGTGTATAAGTTCAAATAAGTTTACAATGTCTTAATTTAAGTTAAGGCCTAACACAACCATGACATTAAAATAAAAGGGCTAGAGGTCCAAAGGTAACAATCTCAAAAGTCTACCGATATGTATGGTTCTATGATGCTAGGCTCGACAAATCAAACTACGTCGTCGGCGCTCCACTCATTAAGTACGTCATCTGGGGGAACCTCCTACCCCGCCTCGCCCTCCGACTCGACGGGGGCAACGGTACCTAAGCACCAAATGTAGCATCATCAATAACTGGCAAGTAAATAGATATGAGTAACAGTATAACATGTGTCAATTGAGACCAATATGTGATATAAGGTACGTAAACACTGAATAAACGAAACATAACTAACCCATAAATAATCAAACAATCAAATGTCATCATAATGAATGTATCCAGGCGAACCTGGTACCCAGATGAGCTGGTCAAACAAATACAACCCAGGCGAACCCAGTACCCAGACGAGTTGGTCAAACAAATGCATCCCAGGTGAACCCGGTATGGTGGCGTATATCAACCCTCGATTTGTAGACGGTAAGTACAAACCGCATACACACAAGCCTACCCATATGCACACACACCCAACTCACACATGTGCACGCACATACACCCACACTCAAACCCACGCATACACTAATCATGTAATATATATATGGGGAGTCCTAAGCGAACCTTAACCTAACCGGACATATGGTAAAGGGCCAAGGGAAGTAGGTGCTAACCAACCTAAAGCTAAGGTTAAACATCACATGTAGGGCCCATGTTGTCTATCACGATGGTTACATAGGTCCAGGATGCCTTTGGTAGTCATTTGGTGCTGTTGAAGTTGTTGACACCGAAGGGGCCCACTACGCCACCCACATAACCCAACGTGGGTCTCACGTGTGTTATCGCACAATCCACAATAAGGTGCTAAGCCTACACAGCCCCCCTAGCTAAGGGTCCAATTCATATTCATAGGCCAGGTGGGGCTAGGGTCCAAATTTCAGCGGGTCATATCATGACATTAATCGTAGATTAATCTAGTTCCATCTCATCAAGTTGATTTGGAAGTTCCTAAAGATATCATCTGATCCCACACAATCATTACTATTGTCTAAGATCATTATATAATTCAACGTGGGTTTTGTCTTTAGTATTAAGTAAGGGGGCTGGGTTGAAAATTCAAAAAGTACCACATGTTCCCAAAACTCATATCTCATTAGCTGGGTTTAGTAAAAAGCATGAACAGAACTCATGTCTACTTACATGGGACTATTTAACACCTTTTCCTTGAGCTACATGGATGGTGGGCCATGGGGGAAATCCCATATGATCCCTAGAAATACTAAATAATCAATCAAGGCTTTGTTGTAGTTATTTCAAGAAGGGAGGGCTGTTATGAGGTTAAAAGGTTGTCACATGACACAACCAAGGGTGAGCAATGAATATTCCCAGGATTAATGAAATGGGGACTCACGCCTCCCATGCTTGGGCTGGTTGGATGGTGGACCCAGATGGGTCCCACCCACAAAGGGACCCGACCATTAAGGTCGCCCATGTGCTCCCTTCATATGACCGGATCAGATTGCCTATCCAATGGAAGCAGGTAGGCCCCACATCAAATTTTGTTTTTAATCAACCTGTTCCAGGAATATAACCCTTTCCAACTTAGTTTTGTGCATCAGTTGGCCAGAATTCTAAATGCTAAAAGGAAGGTTTGGATCCATATGATGGTGTCCAGTTTTATGCCAATTCATCTTCTTCCTATATTGCTTATACTCTAATATAACATTGATGAAATGAAATCCAAACTTATGCAATAACATATCTACCAACTAGTACCAAACTAATGGGTTAGTCAATGAAATTTAACGAGAGAGGAGTATAACCACAATGACATCAATCAAATGTCTTTACCAATTTTGTTTTATGAAACTATCCACCATTTATGCATTTTAAATTCATACCCACAACCCAAATATCATAAATGCACATAATAGAGAAGGTTAGCACATTTAAAGCATTAGAATAAACCAAATAAACATGCCTACACCATTGATCATGTCTATATACTTGCCTTTGGCTTAATTGAGCAAAAACCCCTTTCTTAGAGCCTAAGGTTACCTCAAACCTTGCTCTTCACACCTCCCCACTTCAACCCAAGCAAAGAACCCACTTCCTACATGCCAAAATCAAAGGGAAAACCCGCTAAATCACCAATGCAAGCTCCTAGTTTTGAAATAAGCAAACTACATGAGTTTAGAGAGAGGGTTTGCTTACCTATTGATGAGAATGAGAAGAGAGGAAGATGAAGGAGATGATGGGGGAGACTCTTGAGCCTTGGGGAAAGCATAGAAAACTCTTGGAAGGCCTAGCTTGGTTGGTGGAGCAATGGGGGAGGAGGAGTAGAGATGTTGTAGAGAAGAGGAGGAATGAAATGAAATGGGGAAATGGGGCTTTTGAGTTAAAAAGGGGATTTTATTTGGAATTTTTGCACATAATGCCAAGTTGTTAGGGAGTTTACAAGGAAGTCCTTGGCAAGTGGGTAAGGGCTCATAATGAGAGTGCCTTGGGCCACCGGGCCAAGGTGGGTCCAAGTAAGTATGATATGCATGACCCACTACTTAATGCACCACACACCACTAATCCTGGTGCTTAGGCCACTAAACCCAAGTAAGCACCCTAAATCCTAGTGATTAGTGACTAACCCCCTCTAATAAAGGCATGAGACCTTACATCCTACCCTCCTTAAGGACATTTGGTCCTCCAAATGACTAACGTACCTTAGGAAGAAGGTGATGATACTATCGCTTCACTTGATCTCGGAGCTCCCAGGTAGCTTCTTCTGGACTGTGGTGTTCCTACTGTACCTTCACCCAATGGATCGTCTTGTTCCTTAGTACCTGTTCTTAGTATCTATGATCCCAACAGGCTGCTCCATATACGTCATGTCTGCCCGCACATCTAGAGGCTCATGTTGCAACACGTGTGATGTATCTGCTACATACTTCTTTAGCATAGAGATATGGAAGACATTATGCACCCAGGACAGTTCAGGTGGCAATGTTAGCCGGTAAGCCACATCGTTTATCTTGCTCTTGATCTGGAAAGGACCAATGTATCTTTGAGACAGCTTCCCCTTCTGCCCAAATCTTAGGGTTCCTCGAACGGGGGAGACTTTCAAGAAGACGTACTCACCAACTTGAAACTGCAAATCTCCTCTTGCCATCTGCATAGCTCTTCTGGCGGCTTCTAGCCACCTTCAACCTCTCACGGACCTGCCAAATTTTCTCACTGGAGTTACCAACCACCGCGATGGGGCCCACACCAGATCTAGCCCTGTGGTTTGCCACAGATGAACTCCCAATAAATCTTGATCTAGTTGAGTCAGAAAAGGACCAATTTCTTGGTGGTAGAGTTTGGAACAAGTTCAGACTCCCGGTTTGACAGATTTCCCACTTTGGTAAAGAGATGTGGGATTCCAAGAGAGGTAAAGTTCGGATAGAGTTGTAACTCCTAGGGATTGCTCTATTTAAGGGAGATGGGAACCCTTGTTTCTGATCATCTAGAGACCTAAGATCATTCCCTGCGAGTTCGCAGGTTTACCTCACATCGGAACGCACAAGGTTCTCAGCGAGTTCGGTTCTGACAGCCATCTGGGAGCAGTAAGTTCTTTCAATTGGTATCAAAGCCAGGTTTATGCATTTGATGGTTCGGATCTTGCGTAGGGATATGGATCGACAGAATTTGAGTCGTCTTGTTCATGAGTTCCATCTCGGGTTGGGTTTTCTGCAATGAAGCAAAGAAAGGAGGAAGACGATCGCCTTTTGTCCGTTGTGCAAGGACAATGTTCTTTTTCCAATATTTTGTTCACTGCTGCAATGTCTTTTTCCAATTTTTTGTTCATTGTTGCCAAGAAAAGTGTTGCAACTTTTTCTATGTTGTCCTTTTCAATATTGAAAGTGTCCTTTTCAATCCCTATCATCCACTATTGCAAGGAGGGAACAGCCTCGAGACGTGCGCAATTACTTCTTTTTTTTTTCTGTTCTAGCGCAAGATAATATGGGTCGAGTTAGGCCAGAGATCCAACCCGAATAGTCTTCAGTCTGGCCCACGGCATTGCAGAAAAGTAGTCACTACCCCTGTACAGTGACATTAGCGCAGCGCAGTTGCTAAAGCAAGCGCGGGACCCTGTCCCCTTGGTCAACAGAATCTTTGATCGGCCGTAACTTCCTCATCCGACCTCCAATCAACGAACGGTTTGGTTCTGTGAATTCATGACAATGAGCATTATTCCAACGGTCAGAAATTTGTTTGACTGCGATCACGATTAGTGGTATTTGGACTTTGTTTATTTTTTTAATCAAATACATTTACTGCTAAATCTGCTCTGCACGATCTCACTAAGGTCGATATTTTCAATGAGAGGAACTTATCCATTTGGAAACGTTGGATGGATGCCTTGTTGCAGTTTGAGGGTCTTTCTTATGTTATTTAAAAAAAGACACCTGACAACCCCGCTGATGATGCTTGCAAGGAAAAAAAAGTATCTCTATGTTACTTGGGAATATGATAATGAATCAACAAGGCATCTGTTACTTGGATTTATTTTCAATGATTTGGTCAAGCAATTTGAGCAATTGGCTTAAGCAAAAGAAATTTATGATCAATTCATTGCGAAATATGATGCTTCCACTGTGTCCCACCTTATGGAGGCATTCTCGAATTATGTTAATTATAAAATGCCTGAAGGAACCTCGATCAATGACCACATTGACCAGATGATTATAAGATTGAGGAGTTTGATTGCTTTGGGAAGGGATATAGATAAGGAGTTAAAGCAATTGTATCTGTTGTAAAGTCTTTCACTTTCATGGGAGAATGTTTCTCAGACCCTTAGCTTTCAAAAAACACTGATCGTTAAAGATATTGAAGTTGAATTAATTGCTGAACGACAAAGACAGGCTGCCCGTGGTGTTGTGCCTACCGCTTTGCTTGCCCAAACCAATTCTACTAGTTGTTCGATGGCCACTATGGGGAAAAGAAAGTATAAGGGCAAAGGGAAAGCAAATGTGCAACAAAAGAAAAAGGGGCGTTGCTTTATTTGCGGGAAGCCTTGGCACTTTTGTGCGGATTGTTCGGATAAAAAAAATAAATAAAAAGGGCGAGAATGGGCAACAGAACATCGTACCACATGGAAGTAAGTTTTATATTGATATGATCATGGAATCCATGATGGTGGACACCAATGAAAGCAACTGGTGGATCGATTCTGAGGCTACTCGACACATCTGGAGGACCAAAGCAGGTTTCATTGAATTCCAAGAAATAAAAGATGGAGAACATAATATATACATGGGGAATGAGACATTTTGCAATGTGTTGGGGGTGGGGAAACTCAAAATTCCCCTCGCAGCTGGAAAATCGCTGTATTTGTTAGATGTCTTTTTCGCTTCCAGCATGATGAGCGTGATTTTCGTCATCCAGCTTGCATCGTGTGGTTTTGAAATTAGGTTCACTACTGATAAGGTTACTATTGGGTTCAATGGAAAATTTTGTATTTCTAGTTTGCTTTATGAAAAAATGTATTTGCTGGACACTTCTAAAGTTGCAATAAAATCTAGTTCCAATTATTCTGTGTGTGTGAATGAATGTGTTAATGGTTTGGCATTGTTATGGCACTACAGATTAGGACACATTAACAAGAACATAATAACTAGGATGGTTACGGATGGATTTTTACCTAATATTAAAAAAGTGGAATACCCTACATGTGAACCATGTCTAAGTGGGAAAATGGTCAAGAAACCATTCCCAAAGGGAACTAGATATTCATAATTGCTAGACCTGATACAGACAGATATATGTGGACCCTTAAATGTTCGTATTAGGATGGGGGAAGTGTAGTTTATTACATTCGTTGATGATTTCAGCAGATATGATTATATCTATTTGATTAAAAATAAACATGAGGCATTAAAAAAATTTCAAATATATGCTGCTGAAGTTCAGAATCAAAAGGGCAAGAAAATTAAACGGATTCAATCCAATAAAGGGGGGGAAGTACACTTCTGAGTTGTTTAAAAGAATAATATGCAAGAGAGGGTATCATATATGAGTATACAATCCTTTACGCCCCACAACAAAATGACCTGGCTAAATGTCAAAATCAAACACTTCTGGACATGGTTAGATCCATGATAAGCCACGCGGAACTTCTACTGTATTTGTGGGGAGAGACTAGAAATTGATAGTTCTCCATACTAGAAATTAGATCAGTGAGGTTATCTATTAGCTTCGATTGCCGGAGTACGTACAAGAGTGGTAATCATGGATTTGGGATTAGGTATTGCATCTTACATTAGTTTATGGTTATGCATGTGATTAATTCTAATTGCATTTGAATTAGGATAATGTTTCATTATGGTTTAGCATCTATTAGTTCTTCATTAGAGTACTTGTATACAATGCCATGAAGGTTTAAATTATTAGCTTTGTTAAAGACATTTGAATTAAAATGGATTGGTTCATGGACTGCTTGTGGCTTTGATGTTGATATTGTACACGCTTCCGCAAATAAACATTGATTGACAGGTATCAGTGAGTAACACTCACACGTGTAAAGTGGAATTTCCTCCTTCGTGAATTTAGACTTGATCCCGAACATATGTGAGTTCATGGGAGTACACTTGTCACGCCTCGGGAACCACCCTAATTACGGGATTTTCAGGTCCGGGATGTGACACTATATAATGAACTTTATCATTCAAACCTGTGATAAATTTATAGAAAATTCCAAACATAACAAATTCATTAAGAATAACATCCAAACATCATAGAAGATAAACACCTATATCATTGAAACCTTTTTTAACCACAAGTTTCAATTACAAATGGATCATTTGAACATCCCAACATCATAAATTCCGAATAACATTACAACATGTCTTTGCATGATGTTCCATCACATTACATTCCAACACTTTCTAATACACACTAAAATACAACATGACTAGTTGAATCCAAAGTGGGGGCGTTTTTCAGAATTTCCCATATGTGCGTGTGTGAAATGCTCCTATGAGAGTCGGGCGGGGTGGGGGGACCCATTGAATCCGTATCCAAAGCCAACTGCCTAATATGGGGGTCCCCAACCCCCTCCCTCCTACTCACATATAGTGTGAGAGAAAATCTGATTACTTAAGCAAATAAATTGATGTGGAAGTGTATCAAAAGAAATGGTAAATGAACTATTTTAGGCTTGTAATAGCTAGAGTTTTATCATCTGTATGCTTGAGGGTTGTGGGCGACTCACATATTGCTCTGACCTTGTTTGGCTCCATTCGACCTTGAATAAATACATAATTTTGAGTAATTTTCACATAAAAACCCTAATTGGAAATAGAACACATTGATATATTATTATTTAGTTTATAATTTTTTCTTTCTTAAATCATGACATGATGGGTGCCATCAAAAGCATGTATAAGATTAAGAGTATAATAAAATGGTGATTACACATAGATTACCAATCAAAGAAAGATTTAATTATTCCTACGTCTCCAACAACTATATGTAATCTCAGGTCCTCAACTATGCACAGACATGAACAACAGCCCTTTTGGAAGAGAAACAAATCAAAATAAAGAATGAATAATTTTAGGTACTCTTATTTTTTTAACCAATGGGGTCAATTTGATTGTCAGCTTAACCTGTTCAGCAGAGATCTTTTCTTGAGGCTGCATAACATATGGATTGACCTTAGAGAACAAACTATTGACTGGCCCACAAAAGAAAATTGTTACTCCAACTTTTCATATAGGTAACACGCCCTAAATGGCTTTGGAAAAACTATGGCCAACCTTAATTAGGCTTATATTAAGGAGCCATGCAAGTCGGCTAATGTGTAGGGTTACAAATGGGTCTAATTCGGGAAGAAACATGCATCCTGTTGACACCAGAAATGTCACTTTGTCTCTTCAACATCAAAAGCTACATGGAGCCGCATTCTACCACAAATAGACAAATGCCACTTCAAGCATCAGATCTTGTCAGAATCAAACAAAAATTGCAAGATCCTTCAAAACAGCCAAAAGAAGGGTACACATTAAGTTTCGGGTCATTTTAACATCATTTGGCCTAACTTCGCTCTTCCAACGACTGATCAGGAGCTCTTGGCGGCGGTGAAGCCAGAGACGTTGACACACAAAACAGAGCACACAATTGGCCTCAAAATGCCACTAGGAAGCTCTACATCAAATTCCAGGCCATTTCGATTTTGTTTGGCCCAAAAAGGAAATAACCTCAGCAAAGTCAGCTCTCCCGGCAGTGACAGTGTTGAAGACTTCAAATCTTTTATCAGAGCCTATGGATGGTCTCAGAATACCTCCAAAAGGCTCAATGCCAAATTTCAAGTCAAACCGACAACGTTTGACCATCCATCAACCCTCGAGCAGCAAAATCAAGCCTCTCGGAGGCGAGAACCACTGAGGCCATCACTCATCAAACAAAGCACATGGGTGGCTTAAGCATGCTTCTAAAAGACTACTCGTCAAGTTTCAGGTCATTTCGACAACATTTGACCCAACTTTGACGCTCGGAAGCCAAATCAGGCCTCCCAACGGCGAAGCTCCCCGGGACCATGACTTCCAAATCGGAGCTAATGGATCGTCTCAAAATAACTCCAATAGGCTTTCTGTCAAATTTCAGGTCAATCAGATATCGGTTGACCATATATCAAAGCGCGGCATCTTCCTCGAGGCAAAATCAAGTCTACGGAGTCGGGACCCCACATGGCTTCAAAACTCAAACAGAAGCCCATAGTTGGTCCTATCTACTGATCAGGAGGCTTTATCTCAAATTTCATGTTATTCCGACATCGTTTGACCTAGTTTTGGCTTCTGATGGCAAATAGGTAACAAAGCCTTCGGCTTCTCCAAAAAATAGAAAACTCTATGCTCTTATTTGCACCGCTTCTCATCAAGTTTTCTTCAGGGAAATCAGGCTAAATACATGAGGAAAAATGTCAAGAAAAATACCGAACAAAAAAGAATCAGGAAAACCCAAAAAATGACGGAAAAATGGCGACCAAAAGGGATAAAATCCCCATGGTCGCCGGCGATCATGGAAATTCAGGTCGCTGGATTTCGCCCGAAAACCCACTTTTCGGGCTTATGTTCATATCTCGAGATGATTGGCCCCTATGGTTTTCCAAAAATCTGATTTTTTGAGCATGAAATCCGTTGATCTTCGTCAACATCACGGATCCGCCGCCAAAATCAGGGGATCATCATCCGACATGTTAAAATCGTCAATTGGCCGACCAAGAAAGCATACTTTCTGTCCGACCGATCAAGAAATCGATTGAACAGATGTTACCGGCTCACTTGTATCAATCAATGTCTGAAGTTATATTGCCATCCGACATCAAACAATATGTAGATTCATCGGTGATCATCGCAAGAAGAATTCCAAAAGACAAGGCGCGACTCGCGACTTTTCGAGCGCCCTGGCGACCACTTAATGCAGTTAAATGACCCATTTTATGACAAGTTAATGCGGTTATTAACTCATTATTTTGGATGGCCCAATCAGAAACGAGGAAAAATGAGTTACAAGTCCAAGTAATCATGACATTAAATCATGTAACTCCCCTCATCATGGAGTTTAAAGACAATTATATGTCCATCATTCTCCATCGGCTAATCAAAAGCCAAGAAAATGGATTTACAAAATCATGAATTAAAAACATGTAACTCCTCCCATCATGGAGCATTAATGCAATCAATGCTCATAAACCCTCTTAATGGCTACCAAAAGCATGTAAAAGGGGGGTCATTCGAAGAAGAAAAGGTCCGAGATTGATCGATAAAAAGTCCAGAAAAATCTAGAGTTTCTGTAACGGTTGCTGCAACAATCCCTCCTCCGTCGGAGAGATTCTGCAATAAACACCACAATGTGACCGAAGTCCCTTGGGGGGCCACCCCTTCAAGGTCCTCTCCTTATATCCACATGGGTTAGGCGTTGCTCTTCAGCCCGTCTACTCAGCTTTTCATTGTATATAGGACCTCTTCTTGGTCTTTATCTTCTAAAAATATGAGGTTAGAGCCGAGCCAAGCAAATCAAAGCATCACATGTTCTCATATGAAGGATGACGGCGAAGCCCATACATGACTTGCGACCGTCAATTTGAATGAGTTCCCACAATCTCCTGAGAAGTTAGAATTAAATTTCTTACTTTTCATTGTATTTTGTATTTTTCTGAAGAGACAAAAAAAAAAAAAAAAAAAAAAAACCATAATTCTTGTCTTTACATTTTGATGAGATTTGTAAATCGCCTTTCATAGCAAAATAAAATGAAATGGCCTTTCACGGCAAAATTCTTGTCTCTTTTCTTAAATATATGTGCAATGGAAAGTTAGAAAAAAGATTGATTTCCTTTTCTACTTGTGAAGGTGAATCTCCAGACCACCACTTCTAAATTCTAAGTAGAATAAAGAATTTGGCATACCCGTACAAAAATGTTGATGCTCATTTTCCTCCGCTGACCCCCAGTAGCCTCGGGACGGAAGGAGAGAAAAGCCGGGTCCATCAAGTTAGCATATCCGATGGGATTCATTCATTTGAGAAATGATGCTTAGATTCTTTAGCTCCTTTCTAGTTGCTGGCCTATGTTGGATCTTGCATCTAAAAAACATGAGATGAGATTTTTTTTGGAAATTTCTATCTTTCAGTTTATTTCCGGTCTTTCTCGTTTCAAGAAAATAATCTGATTTCTCATTTTTTGGATTCAATTTTGAGAAACTTTGATCTTTTCCTCTTCGGACTTGATAGCTCGCAGAAATGTTTGCAGCTATCGTTCGTATCAGGGAATGGACCATCTTTTCTCTTTGATGAGTCCGATAGGGATCTTCAAAGAAAAAAAACAAAAATTTCAGATTTCTCTCTTTTGGAGTCAAATTTGAGAAACTTTGGTTCTTTCCTTTTCGGGCAATAGCTCACGGAAATCGTTTGTTGCTAACATTCGGATCGGGAGGGGCCATTCGCTCTCTTTGATGGGTCCATTAGAGATCTTTCAAAAAAAAAAAAAAAAAGAAAAAAAAAAGAAAAATTTCAGATTTCTCTCTTTTGGATTCAAATTTGAGAAACTTTGGTCTTTCCTTTTCAGACAATAGCTCGCGGAAATCGTTTGTAGCTAACGTTCGGATTGGGAGGGGCCATTCGCTCTCTTTGATGGGTCCATTAGTGATCTTTCAAAACAAAAAAAAAGGGGTGGCTAAGAACACTAAGGTTGTACCGATTGCGTTCTTTGACCAAAGTTGATTTAAGAAAAGTCTTGTCTAGAGTGTGGAGATAGCCAGACTGTTCTAGGCAAGGGTCCTCAAAACGGGTTCATTAAGTAATTCTACCCTTATCTGGAGGCTGATTTATCAACTGAGGTTTCATAAGACCGAATCAGGAGACCTCAATGTATTCTCCAACCTCTAAAAAAAAATCTTCAAAAAAAAATAAATCTCTTGAAAAAAAAAAAATTATGTCACTTTCGAGTTCATATTTGAGAAATCTTGGTTCATTTCCTTTCGGATAAAAGCTCGCAAAAATCGTTTGTAGCTTGCGTTCGGATTGGAACACCATTTGCTCTTTTTGATGAATTCGATCTTGACCTTTCGAAAAAACAAACTTACGTCATTTGTGGGTTCAAATATGAGAAATCTTGTTTCCTTCCCTTTTGGACAATAGCTCGCGGAAATCATTTGTAGCTTGCGTTCGGATTGAAATACCATTTGCTCTCTTTTATGAATATAATCTTGACCTTTCAAAAAATCTCATCTCGTGTCCATTCCAAGGATGCGATTTTCCCTTTTGGGTCTACTGTATTCGCGACCAGCACATTTGTACCTCCAACCTTATATCATCTTACCTTGAGTGAGCCTCGCTTCTTAGTAATTTGAATTAAGGTTTACAATTGCTTCTAGCAGTCAATGGAATGCTCATTCTGAGCCTACTATACTTGCGTTTATAACAATTATACCCTCTATGGCGTTTTGCCTTCTTCACTTCACTTGGCCCGGGCCATGTCCCCTCGAACGATTTGAAAAGACAACACTATAGTTATGTTTCCATTTATGATCATATTCTTGTGATTACTAATGGATGTGGTCTTGTTCCAGAATTTTTTCCAAACTAACAATGGCAGCTTCACTGATCATCACATTTGATGAGAACAAGTACCAACTCATGCTTTAAGAGAAGCAAAACAAGCGCACTCACAAGCGCCTTGCCAACTGCCGAAGCGTCATCTCCCTCGGCAACTGTAACAACCTGTCTCTAGTTAATCAAGATTAACTATAATTAATCGGGATTGATGCTAATTAAATGTGTTTCATTAAATTAATGTTGGTTAAGGACTAAAATTGAATTGAAATTGCCTCAAATGATCAATTTGAACTTCATGAGAAGGTAATTGATGGAAGTGAACTAATTAAAGTGATTTTAGGCTAAATCAAGTAATCCAAGGACTTTTTCGTAAACACGAACTTTCGCGTATTTCGTCGAATACTGAAACTCTTGATACCCGCACGTGTATCTCGAAGAGTACGTTAACTTCCGTAATAGTAGCGATTCCATTCGACGTGAATTGGTTCAAATGACCCTTCATTTGACTCAAAATGTAATTAATGGGATTGAAGAGGGTGCAAAAATGGCTTTATAAAGGATTGGAATGAACTCAAATGAGTTCATTCCACCCATTCCAGCACAACCGACCTATTCCCTTTCTCTTCTTCTTCTTTCTTCCAATTTCTCTCCCTCAAGTGTGATTGGAAGCTTGACAAGTGGATTGAATAGGATACTTCATCTTCTTCATGTTCTCCATCTTTTTCCTTGATTTTTTTGGAGTTTGAAGCTTCAGAAAAAGCTCAAATTTCTTTTCTATAGAGCTACAAGTAAGTATTTTGATTAGTTACAGAACTTCCAAGTCCTCTTGAATGGTTTAGAGTATTTCCTATTGCAAAGAACTCATATGAGTTCTATTTGTGGACTTGGTTGTGATTTTAGGTTCAAAAGAGGGTTTCAATTGGGGTTTTCATCTCAAACTGGAGCTAAGCAAGAAGGTTTTTGTTAATTAATCTTCAAACAAGGCAAGTGTACTCAACTTTCATGATTTAGGATGTTAATAGACTTGTTTGGACTCAAAGAGTTCAATTCCAAAAACTTCTGTTCAGAATTTTCTAAACTTTTGGGCGCAATTCGGTCAGCCGCCGACACCTGACTGACCTTTTCTGGGCTGAATTTTGCAGGAGATTACAACTTATGGAAAGCTGACCGAACTGAGTTCGGTCAGCCAAAGTTGTAGCTTGGTCGACTGACAGTCGACCGAACTACCTGACCGAGTGTATCTGGGCTCTCAGCTGAGCTCTCTGGAATTGGAATCGAGGGATAACCGAACCGAATTCGGTTAACCGACACTGTAGCTTCGGTCGACTGACAAGGTGACCGAATGCCCTTAGAAAAGTGTCAAAAATTGTATTAGGGAATTGAGCTTCTAGAAAGCTAACCGACAGAGTTTGGTTAGCCGAAATCCAAAGTTCGGTTAGCCGACAGGTGACTGACAAGGTGACCGAACTTGAGGAGATTTCAGATTTGATTTCTGATTTCTCTGAGTAGAGCCCTATTGTCTAAGGCTAGTGTTAGTGGCATTTTCCTAAACCTTTATGGGTGCTAGCTAAGGTTATGCTAGTATAAATTTCACTAAAAGTGATGTCATCAAGAATAACACATACATTAAATAATAAACGTTTCACCCAAATGTTTGGTTTAGAAAAATTTAATTGGGTTTATTGTTTTGAATTGATTTATTCTTCCGAGTCTAACACTGTATTATACTTGTTATGCTCCTTGTTGAGTGGAAATGAATAATGAATCAAATTAATGAAAAGAAAGGAATAATGAAATGAAATAAATGAATAATGAACAATCCTGCTGCAGTAGATGGTATAGAGCGTTCCGGAGCTCTGTGGTGATGCCGGTGATCTCTGATAAAGACACTGGTAAATCCCACACATTTGAAAAGTCACTTAATAAAGTGTATAATATGAAAATTGAATGAGTCCTTTCTTAAGGCTGGGTCATGGAGGGTACGCCCTTCCGCCCTGTGCCAATGAGGACAATGATAAGTCACTTAATAAAGTGCACTCACTAAATGAATGCTTTCTTCAGGGAAAAACTAAATTAAATGCTTCCTTTCGGGAAGAACTAAATGAATGATTAAGTGAATGTAAATGTTTATTGATTTGAATTGTTTAGAATTGATAGGCAAATTGTTAGCATGGAATTGTGTATGAAACGTCGTGTTCACAGTGTTATTGATGACATTACAGGCCAAGTTGCCCGTTCTGATAATGTAGAGGCCGCACCGCCAGCGGAGGAGGCCAATCAGGTTCCTCCAGGAGGACTGAATGAATGAACTTAGATCGGAGGGTAATAATATTAGAATGTTTTAGAGATATTTTGATAAATACGTGTATATTCATTTTGAATGTAAATGGTAGTCACCTGCATTGTATTTTAAATATGCAGTGTTTGACTTAAACATTAGATGGAATGTATATAATGAACTTTACTTTTATGTAAAGAACTTATACGGTTTAGATTGATTGTCAATGTATATATAATTTCTACAAAAATGTGCATTTGGCAGGTATGAATGTATGATATCCCTTGTGAATTTCATATTGACTTCGGTTAATGTGGGGTTTACGCGAGTAAGTATGGAGATTACGACTCGGGGTTTAGCTGTGGTAATCCTAATCTCGGGTCCGGGTCGTGACAGCAACTCTCTAAATATCGGGTCCACCTCTACTCCCCGGACCATCGTCTTCGGGTCACTGAGACCATTCTCACTCCCCGTAGAAGAAACTGCACATGCCAAAAAGCAGAATGCTCTAAGATCTCCTGGATAATCAAGTAAGGGTTCCTATCTCCCTTAAATAGAGCAATCCCTAGGAGTCACCACTACTACGGAGTCTACCCTACCTGGAATCCCACATCCCCTAACCAGCGTGGGAATTTTTCCAACCAAGAGTCTGAACTTGATCTAAACTCTACCACCAAGATTTTGATCTTTATCTGACTCTACTAGATCAAGACTTGTTGGGAGTTCATCCGCGGTATATCGCAGGGCTCGATCTGGCGTGGGCCCAATGGCAGTCGGGCCATACAGTTTTCCTAACAATCTCCCACTTGACACGAATGCCATGTAAATCAAACGTGCCAACGTACATCAACATATACTATAGTCCCTACATACATCTCCAGCCAAGAAAATACTTAATGAAAGGAATACACATAAATCCCACCAGTGGGATTCACGAGATTGAGATCCTACCTTTCTTACCTACATTTTAGATATACTGTTTTCGCAATTCAATTTCTTGAGAGATTGTGCAATTGTGGTTCCACTCACCAATGTAATGGTGGACTCATAACATTTGCACGGGCTCATCGGTTCTTACCAACTTCAATATCCATGAAAAGATCCAACCTAATGGCTACTTGGTTCACTGCATCGCCGGTTGTATCCCAGCTTCTGTTCTCAATAGAGCTACCATGTTTGTTTTCTTTATACCAGAAAATCAAGACCTTTGCCAATGGGTTAAAATATAAATAGACATGGATTCCCTCTCGTCCAAGTCATCATCCCAACAGGCAACCATACAACCATACAGTTCCAAGACAACAATCATACCACAAGAATGGTGTAGCAAATGTTTTTGATGTACCCAGGTTCCTCTTATTCACTTGCCATAACATGCACACCCGGATAACATAGGAATCTGATTATGAGACCAACGGCATTCCATTTCTGGTCTCATAAATCCGGAATTACAGCATTTTATGCACGATGAGGATGTCATGCATTATGCACCTCCCACTATCTTGAGTAAGGCCTGTCTCTAATCATGAGTATGTCGTTCTCACTAATGGGATCCCGATTGTTGGACAATTTGAGTTTCGATTGGCTTGCACATCTCCATATCCAACTGTTTTAACACAACATCCTACTGGGACCCATGTGACAAAGTCTGTACCAGATTTGGCTTACATGGTTGCTGCATATGCCCAGTAAATAATGCTTCTACTCATGTTTTCCATATCGAGTCAAGACTTCAATGCTGTTGTTTGGAGGCTGACCGAGACCGCCGAAATCATCACTCTTAAAAAAAGCACATGGATGGTCTCAAAATACCTCCGAAGAGTTACATATCAAGTTTCAGGTCATTTAGATGTCATTTCACCCAACTTTGGCCCCTCGGTAGCTAAATCAGGTCTCCCGGTCACGAAGCCCCTTGGGACCATGATCTGCAAATCATAGCTGATGGATCATCTTAAAATGACCTACGAGGCTCCCTGTCAAATTTTATGCCAAGCTTCAAAGCACAACATCTCCATCGCGACAAAATTGAATCTATAGGCGACATGACCCCTAACGGCTTCAAAATCAAAATTAAAGCTTATGGTTGGTGTTATTTCATGTCCAAGAAACTTCACCTCAAATTTTAGGTCATTCCGACAATGTTTGACCCAATTTTGGCTTCTGGCGACAAATCGACACCTAACCGCGACAAAGTATTCGGCTTTTCTTCAAACATGGAAACTTCACCCCTCATTTTGCGAGGATTCTCATCAAGTTTTCTATAGGGAAATCAAGCCAAAAGGTGTACAAAAATGTCAAGGAAAATATATCAAAAAAGTAAAATTAGAAAAAGTAAAAGAAACGACCGAAAAGGGGACCAAAGTCACCATCGTCGTGACTACCATTGCTACATGGTCGCCGGAAAACTTGGAAATCTGGGCCGCCGGGTTTCCGAAGAAACCCGATTTTTGGGTCCCTTTTCCATTTTTAGGTCTTTTTGCCTATAGAACTTTCTAAAAAAACTGATTTTCAAGGCTTGAAATTCGTCGATCTTCATCGACATCACGAGCTCGTCATCGAAGTCGTGCATTCATCTCCGGACACTCCAAAGTCATCATTCAGCTAACTAAGAAAGTTTACTTTATGCTCGATGGATCGATAAATGAATAGAATAAATGGTATTGGTCCATTGACGATGATTAATGTCTGAAATTACCAAGTCATCGGACTTCGAATCAAGTGTGAAATCCGCTGTGACCAAAGTCCCCTTCATTAGAATTCCAAAATCTACAACATGGCCTATGACTCTTTAAGTGCTTTGGCTGCCACTTAATGCGGTTATTGACCCATTAGCATGACTACTTAATGCGGTTAATAACCCATTATCATTGACGGCCCAATCAAAATCCAAGAAACGAGAGTTACAAATCAATGCAATCATGACATTTAATTGCGTAACTCCTCCTATCATAAAGATTCAATGCAAATAATGGCCCATTATTCTACAATGGCCAATCAAAATTTAAGAAAAATGAGTTACAAAACCATTAATTCAAAATATGTAACTCCCTCCTTCATGGAGCATTAATGAATTCAATGCATTAAAGTCCCATAAACCCTCCACATGCCTAGCAAAAGCCTATAAAAGAAGGCCATTTCCACCATTTCAGGGCATCAGATGCTCATCACATACGCTAAGTCTACATTAAACCTGCTTGACAGACTCATACCCCTCGTTCTATCAAGGAAGGGTTACGGTCAACTGAATTCATAGTTCCGGAAGTCTGGCGCCCTTTATCATGACCCTAAGCATAGGTGATTAATAGATTAGGATTGGCCTTTTGTGAGGAGACTTGTATGAGCTTGGCATCTCCTCACGGGTTGCCCGGTTTAGCATATGGGACCTGTATGGGACCATGTAGGTGGCTAGCGGGAAACCGGGGTGCCAATAACTTTGAAAGCACCAAATGACTTTTTAGGCATCCCGAGCCCATGGATCCGCTGTGATGGAGCATGTGGACCCTATATGAGATGGACAACCCCAATAACTTCGGAAGCACCAAACGACTTTACAGTTGACCGAGTACATAGTCCGGGAATCGGGAATTCTGGGAATTTGGGACAGCTTACCCTAGACTCATGACCCGTAGCCTATGTGATTAACATATTAGGATTGGCCTTTGGTGAGGAAACTTGTGTGAGCTTGGGATCTCCTCACAGGTGGCCTGGTTTAGCATATGGGGCCTGTATGGGACCATGTGGGTGGCAAGCAGGACACCGGGGTGCTAATAACTTTGGAAGCACCAAGTGACTCTATATGCATCCCGAGTCTGTGGATCCACTGGGATGGACCATATGGACCCTATACGCTATGGACAGCCCCAAACCTAGGTCGATTAGTATCTTACCTCTTTCGCTCCTTAATTACTTGTCCGGTAGGTTAGAGACTTCGTACATTACGTCCTAAAGGAGAGCGGCGGTAGATGGGCTAGCCCTTTCATGGGGTTAGCCCATTGATGCACTCCAATGTCAAAAGAGATGAATAATTAGATTATGTTCCATGCATACCCCTATTTAGGCCATTTTGACCAAATTTTCAAAAGTCCAAAAAATTAGAAACCTCCAAAAAGATTCCAAAAAATGGTTTTCAATCTCTTGCATGCACACCCTAGTTTAGGCCATTCCAACCTCTATTTCAAAACACCCAAAAAAATAAAAAATTATAAAAACCCAAAAAAGCATGCCAATGTTTTGTTGCGTCTCTAGCAAAATAGGGTAGACCTGCTCTCTTTAAAAGATGTCGATTTTAATGCTCATGTGCGTTTTCTTAAAACCACGCATTATTGTTCAAATCAAATCACTAATTTTTTGGGACCTACGCGACCCTTGTTTTAAAGATGCAACAGCGACACCGCCCCTCATTTTGCTCAACTCCCTAGGCCTTACGGCGATAGGCTCCTAGAGGACTCCCTATGATTGACCGCGGCACCATCCCAATCATCTTTAGTCCAAGTTAGCCTTTGGACCCTTCAGCTTTCATTTTTTTTCTTTAATGTCGCATAAGTTTTTAAATGCATCCAAGCATCATTCTAGGCGTCTTTTTCTCAAAACAAGCCTACCCTTGTTTGCCATGGGACTTGAAGTGGGTATCCGGTGATACGGATTTGATCCCCTTCATCAAGATATTGGCACCAACCCCCCTTTATTTATTTTTATTATATATATATTTTCATCGTCTCTAGTAGATCTTCTTGGTTAGTTTTTATGTCACTGTGCGATTTATTGAATAAGGTAGATAAACAATGCTTGACTTTTCTTTTCTTTTTTTGGGTTCGCAAATTGATGATTAGGGATTGCTTTATTTCACATAGCAATTGATTATTTCCTTAATCACATACATGTCTTATTTGGAATAATTTTATACCGCGGCTCGTTAAATGTCACGACCCGGGCCCGAGATTAGAGTTACCACGGCTAAACCCCGAGTCGCGATCTCCATACTTACTCCCGTAAACCTCGCATTACCGAAGTCAATACAAAATTCATAAGGGATACCATACATATCTGTCAAAAGTGCAATTTTTGCGGAAAACATATATATATACATTGACATCAATTTAAAACGTACAAGTTCTTTACATAAGAGTAAAGTTTCCTTACCCATTTCATTTTCTATTTAAGTTTTAAGTCAACCCTGCATATTTAAATACAATGCAGGTGACTGCTATTTACATCAAAATGAATCTATACTCAAAATATTCCAAAACATGCTAAGTGATTGCCCTCCGATTTATGTCCACTCGTTTAGTCCTCCTAGAGGAACCTGATTGGTCTCCTCCGCTGGCGGCGCGGCCTCTGCAATATCGGGACGGGCAACTTGGCATGTAACATCATCAATAACACTGTGAACACGACGGTTGAACAATGTATACACAATTCCATGCTAACAATCTGTTTAGCAATTCTAAACAATTCGAATAAATAAACAATTACATTACATTATCATTCATTTAGTTCTTCCCTGAAGGAAGCATTCAATAGCATTGCATACACTTTAGTAAGTGACTTTTCATGGTCCTCTATGGCCTAGGACGGAAGGGCGCATCCTCCATGACCCAGCCTTAAGAAATGACTCATTTCAATTCAATTTCATTTTTATACACTTTATTAAGTGGCTTTTCAAATGTGTGGGATTTACCAGTGTCTTGATCAGAGATCACCGGCATCACCATGGAGCTCCGGAACGCTCCTTCTATTGCAGCATAATTATTCTTTAACTCATTTCATTGATTCATTTATTTCATTTCATTATTTCGATTCATTATGCATTTCAGCTCAACAAGGAGCGTACAATGTAATACAGTGCCGAATCTATTCAAAACAATCAATCTAATTAAATTTTCCTAAAACAACATTCGGGTGAAATGTTCGTTATGTAATGTATGTGTTATTCTTGATGACATCACTTTTAATGAAATTTACATTCACATAACCTTAGCTAACACCCATGAAGGTTTAGGAAAATACCCTTCAACCCTAGCCTTGGTCAATAGGCTTCTATTTTGAGAAAGCAGAAATCAATCTGCAATTTAATCAAGTTCGGTCACCTCGTCGGTCACCTGTCGGCTGACCGAACTCTGGATTTCGGTTAACCTACATTTGTCGGTCAGCTTTCCAGAATTCAGTCTCCTGATACAATTTCTGATACTTTATCCAGGGGGAATTCGGTCACCTTGTCGGTTGACCAAACCTACAGTGTCGGTTCGGTTAACCCCTCGGTTCCAATTCCAGAGAGCATCAAAGGAGCTCTCAAACAACTAGGTCAGATAGACAGTCGACCGAGTTGTAACCTCGGCTGACCGAACTCTATTCGGTCAGCATTCCAGAAGTTGGAATCTCTGCGAAATTCAACCCAGAAAAGGGTCGGTCAGGTATCGGTCAGCTGCCGAACTGCTCCAGAAGTTAAGAGAAATTCTGAACTGAAATTTTCTGGACTTGAACTCTTGTAGTTCAAACAAGTCCATTAACATATGAAATCAGTAGAATTGAATACACTTGCCTTATTTGGAGATTAATTCACAAGAACCTCCTTGCTTAACTTGAATTTGAGATGAAATCCAATTGAAACCCTCTTTGGAACCTAAATCAAAATGAATTTCACAAATGGAACTCCAATGAGTTCTTTGTGCTAGAAATCATTCCAAATCACCAAAGAGGACTTAGAAATTCGATAAACAACCTAATTCACTTACTTGTAGTCTTCTAGAAAAGAACTTTGAGCCTTTTTCTCAAGCTTCAACTCCAACAAAAACAAGGAAGAAGATGGAGAAGATAAAGAAGATGAGACAACCTCTTCAATCCACTTGTCAAGCCTTCAAACCACACTTGATGGAGAGAACTTGGAAGAAGGAAGAAGAAGAGAAAGAGAGAAAGAGAGCTGTGCTGGGAGACAAGAGAATGAACTCCTTTGGGTTCATCTCAATCTAAATAAGCCCAAATTTTGCAAAAGCCCCCTCTCATTTCACTATTTATATATTGAGTCAAATGAAGGGTCATTTGATCCAATTCACGTCGAATGGAATCGCGCCTATTGCGGAAACTAACGTACTCCTCGAGATACAAGTGCGGGTATCAAGAGTTTCCGTATTCGACGAAATACGCGGAAATTCGTATTTACGAAAAAGTCCTCGTATTCCTCAATCTAAGCCTAAAACCATTTCAATTCATTTAATAACATTCATTTCCTTTTCATTATGCTCAAATTGATCATTTGAGGCAATTTCAACTCAATTTGGCCATTAATCAACATTAATTCAATAAAACATGCTTCATTAGCATTAATCCCGATTAATTAGAGTTAATCTCGATTAAATCGGGACAGGGTGTTACATTAAAGCATCGGCACCACATGTGAATAGGTTGTGATAATGCACTATTGAACATCAAAATGAATTTCCATAAAAAACGTGTACTGCAACTTTTGTTAGACCGCTTGTTTTGCAAATGTGCTAAGAAAACGCACTGCATGAACCTGGTTTTGCGCGTTTCTAGTATGTGGTGGAATTTCTGTAAATGCACAGAGCAGTGGACTTTCATGGGAATCTGAAATTGTAGCTATCCGATCTATGTGCTATTTGTTGGAATTTTTAAGGCAAGCTGCAGGTAGGAATCTGTGACTACTGTGTGCAGATTGTGCAAGCGCAGACTGCATTTGATGAGCTTGAGCACTATGTTACTGTGCAAATTTCACTGTGATGGTTTTTCTGTAGGTTCCTAGGCCTTAGAAATTTCAAAGAAATCCAAAACCTCAGCAATATCAGGCCTGTAGAATTTTCTTTCTCTGCGTCAAGACTTTTTTGTTTTTTTTTTTTGGCAGAAGAGGAATTTCATTAAAAATAAATAAGGAAACAAACAAACAACGAACAACACCACCCAACAACTTTTCCAGAAAAAGAAAAAAAAAGAAAAAAAAAACAGCAGCATCCAACAAAAGCACCATTGTACGAGTCTCTTTGAGAAGCCAAGTAAAATGGGTTGAGATTTGATTGTACCTTGTACCTCGGAAAATTTTACGAGCTCCATTACTACACTGAAGATCGTTAGTATCTCCCCCACAAGTCAACAAAGGCACCAATCACTTAAGCCAAAGGACTAACATAAGAATTTAAGGTAAGATGGGTTCCAACAAAGGAATATCAAAGGATTGAAGGATAAAAGGTGGGAAAGTAGATGAGATCTTTAACTTTGATCCACCAGGGCATTTTTCACCAAAAGGGAGATTATCCCCCATGACCATTTATTGATTTTCATTTGTCTTAGGAATTCAATTCCATGCAAGCGAACAAAAGGGTCCAAAGGGCATGTTTGTGTAACACTTTCTGCAGAAAAGTGGATGATTTTCCACGAAAAACCCACTTTTCAAGTGTATGGTGCAGAACAATTCCATGAAAATGCTTTCTTGCCTCGTTAGCATTTTCCTTGATAATGGTGAAAATGGATTTTCTATAGGGGTATGGAACATGGATTTCTTTAGAAAACTTCTTACTATTTTCCTCACTCTTGTCAATTTCAACTCAAAACCCTATAACTCTTTCATTTTTTATTTCTTTAAATAAATTATTATTTTATGTTGAATAAATAATATACATATTATGTTATTTTTCTTCAAAAAATTGTTTTACCAAACAAGAAAACTTGATTTTCTATAAGAAATCCACAGCCGCGCCAAACAACAATAGCACCAATTCAACGAGGAAATCTTTTTTGCACCAAATATGAATTTCTAAATTCTACGGAAATTCTTTTTCAAGGTTTCCATTTCTATGGAATTTGCTGATGTGGCAATTTCCCCTTTCCGCGGAAAGAATGTAAACAAACGTGCCAGAAGAATCTTTGGAGAGATGGAAATGAGTCATCCTTAGGTTGGGCCCTTGCACACCTAGACCCAGACTCAAACTCCTGACAAGGATCCCACACATGACTGGGCCCTTCCTTCGCTTTGTGGGTCCTAGTTCTGCAATAGAGAATTGAGTAAGGAACAAGGTATTTTCTGGACATAAATGCCTCAATTGCCCTGGTTTACAGTGCTGCTGCAAAGTGTTAATCAATAGTTAGCCTCTTTTACCTTTAAATCAGTTGAGTACTCCGAGCATAATTCATTCAGTAACAAGACAATTCCCAGTTCACGGCCAGACCGTTCCTGAAAATTTGTATTATCAATATCTCCGAGTTTTCAACAAAGTTATCAGGTTAGTGAGGTAGTAGCTCCAAGTTTTCAACAAATTTATCACGCTAGTGAGCTTGAGAGAGAGAAAGCCTCCAGTTTTCCTCAAGATTTACATATGATTAGTTTCTACAAGAACAATTAGTAATGACCCAAGACCAATATAAAGACCTTATCAAGATAAAAACCAAAATATGTACACTATACAAAGATCTGCTGTACATCTACAAGATTGCCAACTTGAGGTTAGTTTAGATATTTCAATATGATCAGAATTACAAGCGTATTTGAAAGTGTTTTCTCGCTAAGCTTCAGCTTGAATCCAGCAAACTAAGGTATGGAGTTTCCACCTGGGTATCACACCTTCGGTGACTTGAACCAGATTCAGTGCAACTTGTCAGCCCACCTTCCCTCACCGGAGGGCTTTCACCTCACCCGAGGTCTACTTCCCTCACCTCTCCCGAGGTCTACTATGGGGTACCAGGAAAAAAAAAAAAAAGAGGGTAAGATAGCAATTTTGACCTCAGTCGTTCTAAAGCATGTCATTATTGCTTGAGCAAATTTTCATCTTTATACACATGAGATTGTCCGTGCTCTCTGATCCCTTCCAATCAAGACTTTGATCATGGTTGCCAAATAGATAAATAGACGAGTGCTCTGTTGCAGGAAATGGGCACTGAGAAGCATAGCTATTAGCAAGGAGAACAGTATTCTGCAGTATCTGATAGCCTCTGTTTTTCGCTTAAGAAAAAGCTTGTGCTGTTTACATGGCCTTCTCTTGGGAAAACACATTGCTTTTGGATTGGTTGGTCTGTCCTTGGTTTGAATTATACAACTTGGTTATAGGTTTTATCTAACTTCAAGAATCCAACAAGTGCACTCTTGGAGAAGCTGAAATTTATGATATATGGCTATGTTCAGAAAGACCCGCATTTTTTTCAGGAACTCGGCTGTTTCTTCTTTGCATCTGAATGAACCAGCACACCCACATTGCTCAGCCAAATGGGCAGCTTTCACCTGATTGCACCTGAGGCACACTAGGTCTTGTAGATGGTAGAGCCGTTCTCTTTGCCTGATTATCTGAAGGAGTGCATTCTCCATCTCTTCGCGGTTGTATGGCTGGCCACATTGGGGAACAGCACAACGCCACTCACTTGCGAGCAGGGCTGAATCACGGCACAGGTCTAGGTCACGGCAGTCATTGCAGTAGCTGAAAAGACAAAAGAAAAAAAAAAAAAAGGCCACGTGTCAAGTAAATAGTCTGAAAGTGGATGGTTTCCGGAAAATTGGATGTGCAAGGCTTAGCTTGAATTTGTAATGTTTAGTAATACCATTCTCTCCAACTACAAACTGTACATGTGGGGTGCAACACTAGGTGAAATAAACCATTCACCATAACAAGGCCTATGGCCGATAGGAGAGACCCCAAGTCTCCCCAATCAAATTATCCATATGCATAATTTCTCATCTTGAATGTGTATTTTTCTGTAATTATTCATTTGATAGCCACTAATGGGTAGCCAGAATCATCCAATAGGGAGCTATATATCACATGCTGGTAGCTAGAGCAATCCAATGGGGAGACACATATTGCATCTCCATCCCATTATTGCCCCACCAATTGGATGGTTTAAATTACCAAATGGTGCGCCCCAATTGTATCATTGTTGATTCGATAAGAAGCATCAATACATCTATGCAATAAAATGTGTACATCCAAATATATGCCCACTCTAGCAAAATGGACAGAATAACAACACAATCAAACTTAGAATGGAGCAGTTCCATACTGCCCCTGGTTTCAATTTAGGGGTGACTCGCTTAATTTTTTTTTTTTGAAGATGGCCTGGGACTAGTGCTTAAATACACAAATGCATTGATCAAGCCTTCAAACAACTCGATTGAATGTTTGGAGACCTGAAAATCATATATTATAGCAACTGACTTTTGACCAATAAGAAAAAAATCATTTCAACTCGAATATATGATCGAGCGGTTAACTACGTTTTCTCAATAATCCTGCTTGCACGTAAAGTTGGCAATGACTTCAGAGTTCTGGAACCCAGGGAAACAAGAAAAACTCGTGTGCATTTCTAAACATTTTTAATGGCACGTACTCTCTAACTACAGAGCCTTTCCATCCTAACCTGTAGACCCTCCAATGACAGTTGATACTTGAATATGCCGAGCATATCCATATTGGGCAGATACACATACTGGTACATGATACTGCTCCTAGTACTTCTAGGGTACAATTTAGCATATCTCATTATACTGAGTTACTGAGTTCATTCTTTCAAATAGTTCTATTCTTTTCAACATAAAATGTTAGAAAGGAATTCAAATAACGGTAACTTCTGTAGAAGATAACAGGGCTTAAGATAACAGGCCCTAGGCCCAGCCAAATAAGGTCCATGTACAGCCTCTCACACATGGGATTTAGGCTAGATTGTATATAGCTGATTTCTCTCATCTTTATTCGTTGTACAGATTAGGAGATATTCTTTCTATTCTTTCTTTATTCTAATTTGTATTCTTTAACATGTTTAGAGCCTTGATTAAGGCATATAGAGACTATAAATACAATAGTTGATCCTCAATATTTCTCTCCAATCGTCTTCTTCTTCTTCTTCCTTCTTCTTTCATCTATGTTAACATGGTATCGGAGCCATAAAATCTTGGAGGTCTCATCTACATCAAACCATCTTGGAAGAAACACAGATCAAGAATCTGTGATTTTGGAAGCAAATCGTGAGTGCCAACCTACTGTTTTCTCATCGTGATCAATAGTAGCCCACCTGCGATCATCACAAAGTTCACAAGTCTCACTCCAGCCTTGGTCGACTGTCTCTCCTGGTCTTTTTGGAGATTTTTTCAGCAATTTTCAGAGATCAGAGGTAGGCCTTTTGATATGTCTTGCGATTATCCAACTTTTTGAAATAGTTTTCATCACGGCCGCACAAAATCCTGGATTCTAAACGGATCTTGATGAGACTTGTACTGCTGGAAAAGGAATTTGATACTGGTTTTAGCTTCTAATCTGATTATCAATCGGATCAGTCCGTGGGCCCCACGCAGGGATCCTACCTCCAAATTTCAGTTCATCTAGGACTGGTTTTTGCCAAAACTGCACCTTTTTGTGCTGTTTTCTTTTGGCAGCTTCATCAACTATTGTTACTGCTGCTTTCTGATCTGTGGACTGTTTTTCACCTTATCGTGCTGATAAGGGCTGTTTTCTTCTTTAAACACTGGTGTTTTTTGTGCTGCTGCTCTCTGTTGTCCTTCTTTCTACTACATTCTACAATGGACAAGTATGATGTTATCCCAATTAAATTTAATGGGCATAATTATATGTCCTGGTCCTTCCATTTAAAGGACTTTGTAGAAGGACAAGGACTCTTTGGTTATCTTGATGGATCAATCACTAAGCCTCCGACTCCAAGTACCATTGACTCAAAAGTCTTAGCCACTTGGTCTAAGGAAAATGCTATAGTTGTCACTTGGATCCTTAACTCTATTGATCCCTCTCTTGCCATTGCTCTTCAAGCCTACGCTACAGCAGCTAATATGTGGGCACATCTCAAGAAAGTCTACTATCAAACCAATAAAGCTCGAAAGTTTCACTTGGATAGTGAAATTGCTAAATATAACCAAGGGGATAAATCTGTGCAGGAATACTTTAATGGTTTCCTCACCTTATGGACTGAAAGGGATTCCATGTTGATCCAAACCTTCTGGATTTCTATCTGAGGCTCTCAAATTACAAGAAGAAACTCACATTAGCCAGTTTCTTATGAATCTACGACCAGAATTTGAATCTGTTCAGTCTACCCTCATGAATAGAGAAATTTCTGCTAATCTTGATACCTGCTTTCAAGAAGTCCTTTGCGAAGAACTTCATCTCACCTCACAGCGTGTTATTCTTGAAGAACCAAAAGCCTTTTTTGCGCCTCTTCCTGCTGACTCTGCTCTTTTGACAACCCTAAATCCGAAGCTGACTTAATATTATGAATGCAAAGGCTTCGGTCACATTGCAAAAATTGTCGCAAGAGATTGGTTTGCCGATATTGCAAACGCTCTAGTCATCTTATTGATGACTGTCACAGTGTACAACGAAGGAATGAGACACGGCCTAAGAAACCTCCCACCAATATGCCAAGACAGAATCTTCCAGCTGCATTTCATGCTCAAGCACCCGTCTGATACAAGAAGCACTTCCTCAGGGGCTATATCCATGAGTCCTGCTCAGATTCAAGAACTGATTCAAAACACGGTTACCTCAGCATATGCATCTATGGCCTTTATTGGCGATCGGTATCAAACTCATTCTCTTATAGCTTTTCCTGCCTTTGATTCTCTGCATATCTTTCTTCTCCTATCCCGTCATCTACATGGCTTTTAGATTCAGGAGCCTCAAATCACATGACATCTGTCGAACATAGCTTTACAGATTCCCACCCTTACCTTGGTAAAGAAAAAATAACCACTGCTAATGGAGATCAACTATTCATTTCTGGAGTTGGTACCATTACTTTATCTAGTGTGTCTGGCCAATCCATCACCCTTCCCAATGTCTATTTTTTTCCAAAATTATCAGCCAATTTACTTTCTATATGACAACTTATTGATGATGGATATATTGTTCACTTTTTTGCCTCTTGTTATACAGGGGCGACAAACTAGGAAGGTGATCGCGACGGATAGTAAACACGGGCGTTTGTTTTTACTTGACACTGGAGATCATTCATTCTTTGCTTTTTCTTCTAATAATTTTAATAAATTGTGGATTGTTTGGCATCAACGCCTGGGTCATGTGAACAATGCTCATTTGATTTCCTTGTTTAAGATTGGTTGTTCGGAATCTACTATTGATAATAAAAGAGAGTCTTCTTTATCTCAATCTAAGTGTGAAACTTGTTGCTTGAGTCACATTTTGCCATTTTCTATTCATAATTCTTGTGCATTGGCATCTTTTGACATTATTCACACTGATGTTTGGGGAATTGCTCCTACCTTAAGTAGGACGGGATTCAAGTACTATGTGACCTTTATTGATGATCATTCCCATTATACTTGGATTTATTTCATGCGCTTGAAATTTGAAGTATTCTCTATTTTTCAAAGCTTTTATAACATGGTCCAAACCCAATTTAAGAAAGCAATCAAGATTCTTAGATCAAATTCTGGTGGAGAATACACATCTCATGAATTCTCTGCCTTCCTTTCTGATAAAGGTATTCTTCAACAAAAATCTTTTCCGCATACTCCTCAGGAAAATAGAATTGCGGAAAGAAAGAACAGACGCACTCTTAAAACTGTTCGTACTCTTTTAATTGCATCATTAGTTCCCCCCAAATTTTGGTGTGATGCTACGTAGATTGCAGTGTATCTTATCCAAGGATGAAAATAGCTACGTATCGGCCTCTAAATGTCCACCGCTACACTTTATGGAAAATATCGCCGCTCACAACTGTGGCGGCCACTACACATGCTTAGCAGCCGATACGGCCGCCACATTCACGTAGTGCCACCACGTATCGGTTGGGGTTTCAAAACCCCACCAATCAAAAAAAAAAAACCCTTCTTCCTCTTTTTTCTTCACTGCTGCTGCTTTTGTTTTTAAATGGCATTCACTGCTTCTTCTTTCCTTTTCATGAAGAACAAAAAAGGAAAAAAAATGGAAGAGAGAAAGAGAGAGGAGTTTGTAGACGACATAACTAGATCGGTAGCAGCAGCAGGTTGCACTGCTCCATGCAGCAGACGCCAGAGTCCTCCTTCTATTTCTGCTCCTCCTCCTCCTCTGTCTTTTCCTTTCCCTCTTCTTTGTCTCAGTCGTGGTTTGCATTTTTGGACGAAAAATAGGGCAACAAATGCCCATTTCGGATCCCTCTTTCATTTTATTAAAAGGTTAGCTATGGGCCTCATGATGAGCCCACCTAATTAAAGACATAAATAAAAACTAAATGGGCTCTTAAGATAACAAGTAAAAACCCATTAAAAAAGTACTAAAAAACCATTAAAAAAAGCAACCATTAAAAATCATTAAAAAACTTATTCAAAAAAATCATCCAAAAGAATTTATAAAACCACTTAAAAAAGATCATTAAAAAAACCATTCAAAAAATTAAATGGTCACATCGAAAAGAAGAAAAGCCAAAGAACTTGTTGTCTTTTTAATCACGGGTGGGCTCCATCATGAGGCCCAAATTTAAAATAAAAAAGTCATACCTTAGCCAAATATTAATTAATTGATATTAATGCCTAAGTCAAAATTCACTCTAAATGGAAATAGGGTCATAGCCAACTTTCAAAAATAAAAAAGCACAGCCAAAGTTCGAACTAATTGAAGATAGGTTCCAACCAAATCTCACTCTAATAGTAAATAGGGCCCGACCAAAGCTCTTTATAATAGGAAATAGTGCCACAACAAAATTTTACACTAATAGAAAATAGGGCTCTAATCAAATTTAACTTTAATAGAAAAATTATCTCCATATGTGTGTGTGCATTTCACGACACAACTATGAAATGTTATATTCTAAATATGAGACTAATGATATTTTAATTACATTGTCTTTTTACAAACATCTTATTAGTTTTTAACCTAGAATAGCCAACCAATATAAATACATATGAAAAAATTGATCAATGCTATGATTTTATAACCAAACAACGATATAGGACTCATGCAATGAGGGCACTGCTACGCCCCTTTTTCTTACTTACTTTTGCAAAAGAACCACATTTTCTTTCATTTTACAGTTTTCTGGATTTTCTGGAATTTTTTCAGATTTTTTTGGCCTTTTTTTCAAATCGCACCGCTACGCCGCTACGTAGCACCCACTTCATAGCTGTTTGGCGGTGAGCGTCCATTATTTTCATCATTGATCTTATCAATCGCCTTCCCAGTACTGTTCTAGGCAAGACTACTCCTTACAGAGTTCTCTTTGGTCATTCCCCGTCATACTCCCACTTGCGTGTTTTTGGCTGCTCATGCTTTGTTCATCTTTCACCTACTGAGTGCACTAAGTTATCACCTCAGGCTGCCAAATGCATCTTTCTTGGCTACAATAATGAACACAAAGGGTTTTTGTGTTATGATCAATTCGAAAAACGCATGCAAATATCTCGTAATGTGATTTTCTTGGAATAGATTCCCTTCTTTTTGTTACGTTTGGACAGTCATCCTATCGCTGTGTCCTATCTGCCACAGTTCCCGGAGCTTGCTCTCCATCCACTGTTCCAAAAGCTTATGTCCGGCGTAATACGGTCCCTCCTATGTAGGGTTGCAAACAAGTATCCAATTCTACGATTACCCGGAAGTTCCGACCCGTAAAAAACCGGATCTAGAACCTATTTTAGATTCCGATTCATAAAAGGGTCCGGGTCTAGAACCCACTTTAGGTTCTGATTGATAAATGGGTCCGGTTCCGGGTCCATATAGGTTCCAACCCGTGGACCCGGGACCCGGAATATGAGCCTTTGATATTGTAAATTGTACCTCAAAATCAACTCTTTTTTTTTTTTTGACATTTTTATGCATAATATTAGAGGTAGTAGACTTGATGCGCTGTTATAAGCTTAATGATATACTTATTTTAAGAAAAATGAAGAATAAAGAGAAATTAGAATCGATTTTGGAACTAGAGAGGACCCGGTTCTGGAACCGGATCCGGGTTTTCCTATCGAAATCGGGTATGGAACCAACAAAACAGGTTCTAAGTCAAAACCGGACCCGGAACCGGAACCGTTATTTAGAAACAAGTCCAGGTCCGGGTCCACTATGGTTCCGATCTGGAACCGTTCCGTTTGCAACCCTACTCCTATGGTGCCTCCCACTCCTGATCATCTCTCCGTGCCGCCTACTTAACCTTCAGGTAATAATGCTTCTTCTGATAACATCTTTTCTCTGCAACGCTCTAGTCATCTTTTCGTTGCTCCTAACCGTTATGGATTTCCTGCTCTTTTTACTTCCTTGGATAGTGCTCCTATACCCACCTCATATTCACAGGCCTTGAAGATCACTTACTGGCAGGATGCTATGAATGGGGAATTGCTTGCTTCTGAAGCAAACCAAACATGGGACTGGGTACCGACCCCTGAAGGAACATCTGTGATTGGCAGTAAATGGATCTATTCCGTCAAAGTTCACTCTGATGGGAGTCTTAATCGCTACAAAGCCAGATTGGTTGCGCAGGGTTATAAGCAGGAATATGGAATTGACTATGAGGAGACATTTGCACCAGTGGCTAAAATGACCACCGTTCGTACTCTTCTTTGTGTCGCGGCAGCCTGTAATTGGCCTCTATGGCAAATGGATGTCAAAAATGCATTTCTTCGTGGGGACTTACGAGAGATTGTTTAATTAAAACCTCCTCCGGGATATGCTTGTCCTCCAAAGCATGTTTGTAAGTTGCGGAAATCTCTTTATGGACTTAAACAGGCTCCCAGGGCTTGGTTCGATAAGTTGCATTCCGCAATTCTTCAAGCCGGATTTCGTCATAGTTATTCTGATAGTTTCCTATTTTTTAGATGGACACCGAAGGGCTACACATTCCTCTTAGTCTATGTGGATGATATGATTATCAGTGGCAATGATATTGCCGGCATTACGGATCTCAAACACCATCTTACTCGCCATTTCAGAATGAAGGATCTTGGTCCTCTCACCTGTCATTCTCACAATTGCAAAATACAAGAATGAAACGAGAGTTCTTGGAAAAACTGATTGTATTAATTTTTGTGTCTTCTTCTTCCTTCTTCTTTCATCTATGTTAACAACTTCATCAATTTAAAAATGTCAAAGGAGGAAAACACTAGTTTTTGTATAAAATATGAAATTTCATGTTATGGACAGAATTATGGCTAGATATCTGTCCTAGATTTTCAAAAGTACATAGTATCTGAATTTATCTATATCCATATCCATATTTGTTTATGGGCATCTGAGCCCAACACATCTACCAAGACAGGACATGTTAGAAGTAACATATCTTACTGAAAAAGAAATATGCTTATCTGTTTTGTATGTCCAAACTATAGAAGATCTTTGTAGAAATTATAGGTTCCTGAGCCTTAACAAATGCATTGCTGAGTAACCAAACTCCTGTGTATTACCACCATTGACCAGTGTTTGATGGCATTAATAAAATAAGCCCCAATTTCAGTATCTATATCTATATCCATATCCATATCCATATCTATATCTGTTTATGGGCATCATAGCCCAACACATCTACCAAGAAAGCACATGTTACTTGACCATTTGTCTTACAGACAAAAATATGCCTATCTTTTTGGTCCTTCTGAACTATAAAAGCTCCTTGAAGAAATTATATGTTCCTGAGCCTTAAATGCATTGTTAACTGAGTAACCAAACTCCTGTGTATTGCCACCATTGACCAGTGTTTGACGCCATTGACATAATATGCCTCACTGTGACGATGAGAAAATAACTCGAGTCTCACATTAAAAGATCCTAGTAATTCAAAATGGAACCATGGCATTACTAGACCACCAGCCGAATGGTCAGGATCCCATAATATACTGAAATTCATGGGCATCTCCAGCACAGCTGGGCACATCAGATAAATGGCCGGGATCACACTAATATGAGTTCCACAAGTATGGAGCTGAAAGTTCAGCAATTTGTTAATTGAGGCTCAGAAAATAAGACGTTATGATTCCTCTGTTAACATGCAGAGGCTCACGATTGATGAGTCTACAGCCTAAAAAGCAGCACTTGTCAAAGCTTCAGACTTATGTCCAATATATAGACCTGTGGTCACCATACTACCTGTAGAACTATGGATACTTGGAACAGATGATTATGATTTTCTCCAGATCTTACCATAGATTCGAAAATTGATGACAAGGGAAGCTCCCAACTGAACTAACAGAAGGAAAAGATTCTTTTTTTGGATGGGCCCCTACAAGCAACTTAGGCCCAACTGACAGGATATGAAAGATGACTCTAATTACCATGTAAATAAAAGTGAAACTTTTGGATGAAACAAGTGATCAATGAGATCAGCTGCAATTCCCCAATTATAGAGTTCAAGATACTATGGACAAGAATCCTTCTGAAACTATCCATTCGTTAGCAGCTGATACAAGCATCCAATCTAAACTCCTAGGATAATGAGAATAAAATCCATTATGCCAAACCACAGGCCTATACAGCCTGCACGGTCCTACAGCTAGAATGGTACACCACAGGCCCACATATAGTACACATTCTTCAACTTTGCTACTTATAGAATTGATGATACTGACTAACATTATGAACTTCGAAAGAAAAAAATAGTGAGTCTGTTGCACATCCTTTTACCTGCAAATCACATTTGGGAGGGTGAAGGACATGCAGGGATCTCGAAATTCTGCTTCTGGAGCAAACTCCCTAATGCAGATCAATTTCAATAGATTTTTCCTCATCACCTGTCATAGAAATTTTGAAAAAAAAATTGAAAAATGACGTACAAGCAGCATAAGCTTTAAAAAGAAATTGCACGAGACAATTAAGTCATTGATTTCATGATTTTCATTCAATTGATTTAAAGAAGCATAGTAGGTTTTCATAGATTGGATTTTCTTTCTTTTTTGAGAAATGTTAATATATTAAAGGAAAAAAAGGCATCACAAATACACGAGTCTTCAACAAGTAATAGTACAATCTCAAAATGACCAAGATGACCAAATCAAAACAACAAAGCAATGGAGAAATTTTTTTACAGTCAACCCCCAGCTTGGTCAAAGCATAAAACAGCAATTTCATAAATTAAATTTTGAAGCTCTTTTTTATCTCCCATCTCAATAGCACATGAGTTAGGGAAGATGAAGCACATGAATCTAGAATACCTATCCTTGACAACCTCTTCATGCAAAACTCTCTCAATTATATAAGGGGAAAAAAACCTACCTCTTCATCCATGCAACATGCTTTCACTTGAGAAAAATAGAAAGAAAGATGGAAAAGTAAAACTTTCCTAGGTCTTAGCAATAAATAAATAAATAAATACGAAAAAAATTCCTAGCAATTTTCATATTTCAATGGAAGACCACTGTTTTGTTTAAGAAATGTGAGAATTACATAACCCCAATTTTAGATATCCAACTAAGGGGTATTACTGTAGTACATGGGAAGGGTTTAATGGGAAACAGAAAATGCAAGCAGTTAAAGAATATATACAGTATTGTAATCACACATGTATATTTTAAGAAAACATCTGCACACTCCTACAGATAAAAAAGATCAAATACCAATAAGGAGTTTTTGAACAATTATCAGCCAGCGTTAGAGCTCAGCAGTTAAGAGGTATCAATGTATATATATATATATATATATATCACTATTCATTACTCAAGTCCCAATACAATCCATTCTCAAGTGAAGGATCATATAATCCCTCCCTGGTGAAAAATATTCAGTTAGAATCATTGCTGACCTACAATAAATAAAGCATTTTCTTCAAGAGAAGCATTTGTTTACAATGCTGAGAAAATTTAGAATAATGAGTTTTACCAGTACATCATGTTGAACATTCTGGTCAAGAGCAAGAACAGCACAGACATGCTTGATGAATTCCAATGCAGCATCTCCCATATGTATATTGGAACCAGCTAACTGAGGGAATCCATGAACTGTAGGTTCACCACTCCCAGCTTTGCTCTTTCCCTTTGTATGGCGAAGTATATCTTCAACAATTCTAAGAAGCTTCTCTGTGAAATAAGAATCAATCTGCAAAACATGCAATAAATCAACATAAATACAGGAGAGAATTTATTGAAGTTGGAACGGTTATATATAATATCGATTTTAATAAATAACTTCATCTACCTGCTCTTTCAGAAAATTTGTAACACGTGATTCAAAAGTTTCTGCAGCGTTGACAGTGATTGATGGAGTGCACAAGTTACCATCCCTAGAGGCATCTCTTATCGCAGCTTGTTCTTGTGAATATTTCCATGGGACATACATAAATTTGGAGACTATAAGAACGAAATGTTCCTGCCCAGAAGCCCATAGAACAGTTGATTATTAAGAATTCAAACACAGGAGCAGATGGCCTAGATTTCATGGATGCTGTGTGTGTGATCAGGCCTTTGTTTATTTGGATTGATATGATCAATCAGATGGCATACCGATCCATCTCAATTGGGGCCCAGTCAAAGAATAAGAGCGCAAATCTAAAATTCGATAGTCTAAACGGGTTTAATATTGGTTTCAAGAAATATACTGAATTTAATTGGGACCCCAATGAATCCCTTAAAGAGTCTATTGAGATAATCTAATCAAACCCAGTTGAGTCCTAACCAGGCCCGAGATGGACGTCTAGAGCTGGCCAATGTTCAAACCCCCATTTGATCAGTTCTACAAGCACAAAATGTGGGGCCCACTGTCCTTATGATGTGGCACGCCCAATGACTTCCAATGCAAGCAATATGGTAATTGGAAACCTTTCAAGAAGATATTCTAGATTTATTTTTGAACGGTTACTGGAATTTAAAAAAAAAAAACTTCACAGGACAATGGAATAAAAGATATTCTAGATTGGGAAAGTTTCTTAAAATCTGGCAGGCAAGGATAAAAAATGCAAGTAGAATCTAATCTCACTCAACATGGGGCGTCCAATTCAAATTTGAATTCCTTTAGAAACTTTCTAATTTTCATCCTGACTTATGCAAGGACTTTAATTAGTGATATTTATTAGTTGGACAAAATGTAAGGCTAGGACTAGAAGTAGATTAGGGGTTCTTTTTGCGAGTGAACATTACAGAAGCAAAGCATGTGGGCTTTCTCCATTGGTTTGAGTGTTTCTCCTAAGAATTGAAGACCTATCAAGTAGAAGATTAGGATTCATGGTGAACTGTCTTCTACTTTTGCTCCTTGTTGTGCTTGTTTGTTGATTCAAGTAGAGTTCACTTCGGGGCTTTCCGATCAATCAAGGTTCGTCATTTGGCGTGGTTGGATAGTCCGATTTTCAAACTGAGACAACATCAGATTCAGAAGCAAGCAATCACTAGAATAGCAAGGAATAAAAACTCAGACACTCTGAAAATTCTGTTTATGAGCAAACAATTCTTGTTTTATCCTGCCACAATTCTTTCCTCTGCTTTACTGTGAATAGTCAATAGCTATTCATAGAGTACAATATAAAATTTAATCCAAACAAGAAAACCTAATAACAATCACGACGGGAAATCCCAAACTAATTAAAACTCGAAACTAAAATAACTCAAGTTTAATATAATCCTAATTTAGGATACTTAATAATAGACCCATTGATTCAAATTACAAATAAACATGTGATTCTCAACACTTACCCTAAAGCTGGTACCTAGATACTATGTTTAGCTTGGAATTAACATCATTTTTCAGCTTCTGTTTGCAAGTACTTTGATGAGGAACTTTCTCAGCTTCTTCTTTAGCACATAACCTTTTGACAGATCTTTGATCTATTCTTGCCACTTAACTGATGGAGGAGATAAAAACATCACCACGACATAAACTACACACTTAGCAACATTGCTAATTTGTCCTCCACCTTGGTATGCTACATAACATATCTAAAGAGGCTGAATGCTGCACGACGTTCTTATTCGAGAGTAATGACTTTATTGATTACTTGGATTCTCACTCCCTGTTCGGAATTCAGAGTTTTCTCCCCCGACTTGATTAACCATACAGTTAACTTTTCAGATGGAAAGAAACAACCTGATATTACAAATATGAAGCCTGAACAATCTGTCACTGCACCACTCTGATTTGTTCACAATTAGTATAACCGCCTTTTCTCAATTGATGTCTTGCCAAAATGTACATTATGCTATGTTGGTGGTCATCGCCTATCTGTAAAATCCATCTCTATAGTATCCACATCACTTAGGGTTTGACAAAGCCAATGAGGCACTGACCCACTAGATAAGATTTGTCATGATCACTTATAAAAACATGGATCATAAGGTTGATGAAAAAGACAAGGTTAAGAGGGTTCATGAATGTGTGGAAGATTGGAAAAAAAAAACATTTTCAACAATTAGATTGTACTGATTGTTAGTTTGACCCAAACTTGAGCTTCATCGATGAAAGTTGATGTTTAAAACTTATTTAAAGCTTCCTCAAGCTCCTCAAAAAGAAAATGTTAGAAAATCTGGAATGACAAGTGCCCCTAGCCACATTGTTTAAGGATGTGAACCTTGCATCGGAAAGAAAGGTTTCAGAGAAGCCCGATTAAAAATTTTGAAGCACTCTCCGCACTCAATCCTCTTGGAGGTCTTCTCTTGCTTTTTCACATTTACTTTTTAATCAAATTCCATAGAACCCCACAACGTCTTCTTGAAAAGATTGATGATCGTTGGATTTCACATTTTCACTGGCTCGAGACCCCCAAAGTTGATGAGATGATCAGAATATTTGATTGTAAGGGCCCCATAGAAGTTCCTGGGTTGGCCAAAAGGTTTGTAAGGCCTACAGTGATGGCTGGGACTTGGTTGAGGGCCAGTGATTCCTTTGTGAACAATTTGTCCTGTCACGATCAAGTCTTGAGTTGCTGGTCAAGATCAAGCATTTTTCCCCTTTTCTTTAAACAAATCCTTATCTTCCTCGACTTGGCCTTGTGTTAGAACCCTACCTCGACATTGATTCGAACAGTGTGGTAAACGCCAGCACAAATCAATTCGTGTTGATGATATCTCTATATGCTGCTGAATCGGAGCTCAATGTCTCCAACTATGCAGACCCTAATCACTTGAGGTTCCTCTTCATGCAGAAGGGTTACAAATCCTAAGAGAAGAAACTGATCATGAATGTAACCAACAGGATTTTGCGGGAACCCTTGAATATAGCTGCATCAATTAGGGAGAAAAATCTTTGTTGTCTTGGAGCTTTTGGATTTTTTCTTACTCCAAGAAGCCTCGATATACAACACAAAAATAGAAAAGGAAACCCTAAAAAAGAGCCTCTTGAAGGCCTTTGGGAATGGGGGTTTCGAACTTTGAGAAAGAAATAACAACTTCGGTAGCACACACTTGAAAGAGTAGGAGAAAAAGGTAGGGTAAAAAACCCAACCCTAACTAGAGCTTTGATACTAAGGTGAGATTTTATGGCTACATCTTGACACAATTCTTTGATCTGTTATTGTGAATAGCCAATTGCTATTTATAAAGTACAATCAAAGATGTTATCCAAACTAGGAAACCCAGTAACTAACAAAAAATCTTAATCACATGATAACTCTTAACCTGAAGTAAACCAAATTGAATCTAATCCTAATTTAGAAAAGGTAAAATCAACAACAATCCATTGATCGAAAATTACAAATAAATACCTATATCTCAATAATTTCTTTCCTTCACGCATACAACTCATATGAATTCTTGTTACAGTAAATAAAATAGCAAAGCAAAGAGGAAGTCTTAGAAACCAATTTACACATGATGGTTTATGTATTGTATTCTTTTTTCTTAAATGGACTGAGGGGTTTTAGCCTTTTAGAAAGGACAGAAAAAGAGACTGCCCCGGGGAAGGGAGATTGGCCTACCTGTGTTTCCTTGGGTAAATATTCAGCTATATTCCAGCTGGATACAATGTCCACCTGAGGTTCATCCTGTATCTGAGAACATCCACTACTTGCTTTGGCCTGGATCCCACCAAAGTTGTACTGCCATATATAAAAAAAAAAACATCAGGTGGATAAATTAAGAATATACAAACAAAAATATGAGAAAATAAACAGCACTTGCGAATTGGAATGTTTAGAGAGACGCTACAGTCTTACAGGGAGAATATATATATATATATATATGTATGGGAGATGCTCCTATGACTATGAGAGATGCTCTCACCTTATTACGAGAAATAGGGTGGGAGCCCTCACATCCATATCCAATGCCAACAACTTAAATGTGAGGGCCCCCACCCTATCTCTCATTTTAAGGTGAGAGATCTCTCTCATAGGAGCATCTCCCTATATATATATATATATATAGAGAGAGAGAGAGAGTTAGCCTGTGATTAAGTCCTCTCCTATTAATAATACTATTTGCGAGCATGGTTTAAGAAACGGTCATTACCACCATTTTATAACGGCTGTTATGAAATGGTAACAACATGTGCTGTTACAATATTTTAAATATAACGGTCATAATGGTTCCGTTATTAAAAAATGTGAGAATTTCAATATAATGGTCATAACAGTTATATCGGGGCCGATATTTTGAAAATATCGGTCGATGTTTTTTTTTTAAAAAAAACTTTATATCCCTTTCTTTCATACTCAATCCATCTATGGAGCTTCTTGAGACTGTTCTAGGGCTTCCCAAGCCTCTCTTTAGGGCTTCCCAAGCCTATCTTTTCACCAAAACTCATGTAATTCGTAAGATTTTGGTAGATTTTCATATAAAGGCATCTTCCCACCTCAAACACAATACCCCTCTGGGCACAACGGAAGTGCAACACAGGAGTTTGACTCTTATTATTATCCTCCAAGAAATGAGGAACAATATTTGTTATGTATTGATGTTGATAGGGATGGAAAATAGATACATTATGGACATGTATAATTTTTTCTAGTTTTTTCAATATATTCTTTTTGAATTTTTTCATCTATGTTAAGAAAAGTAGAAAATAACCTACCATTCACAATTCGCTTCGATTCAATTCCCCGAACGATTCATGATATGATTCACGATTTGACACTATGTTGACAACGATTATACTGAGCTAGAAGGCCACTCAACTTGGAACAAAGCCCAACCTCTGCCCCTTATCTTAAGGTTTGAAGTCTCCTCCCACAAATCCAGGTAAATGTCCATATTCCACTGCTTTAATTATTTAATTCATCTTGATGTAGTAGTAAATGTTACTTGAAAGTTGGAATACATTGTCAATTTACTTGATGATTGCGCAATTCAGTATTGTACTACTACTACTAGTTTCTTGACTGCAAGTGTTAACAGTAATGTCAGTTAAAAATTATGGTTGCATTTTGTAAAATTTGTGATATTTCAACTTATGTTAGTATATGCATGTAAATCTATTTAATTCAGAACAAACTTTACTAGTTTTGGAGAAGAAAGCTAGCGATATAGGATATTATGACTTAGGGGACCGATATTTTTCTTTAAATGGTTTACTAATGTAAAAATAAAAAAGTTTTTTCAGCATTTTATAATATTTAGAATTTTTTTGTTATTTTTTAGATTTTTTGGGATAAAAAAAAAATTTTCACACTGCGATGGGCCACGATGAACGCGGACTGCAACATGATGCTGCATCATAATGGTTTTCAAGGTTTACCGCGTCTGAAATTTTGAACCATGTTTGCTAGTTCCCTTATATAAAAAACTACTAATATGGTCCTAATTAATATACATAAACCCATCAATATCAGATACTCCCAGTTGTTTTCGCTTAGGGATCATTCGTTTGAGTAAATGATTCACATGTGTAATGGTTATGCATCATCACATATGTTTGTGCTACACAAAAATCTCACACCTAAATAGGTGTGAAACTCAAATCTCCCGCTTACAAAAAGGCACCAGTACATACTTCACATTGTGATTGCATTTGGCTATGCAATTGGTTATGGGATCAAATCTCAAGAACCTCTTTTGCATGGCTGTTTCGGCAGAAGCATAATAGATTTGGCCACTTCGGCCAAGCTGCGTATGGGGGGAGCAACTTGCCTTTGTCTTAGTATATTCATTGAGTATTGCCCAAAACAATTTGTGATTGCTTTATGTGGGTGCCACAATGTAGCCAGCTCACATTGGACCATCTCTTCTATGTAGGTACAAAACACAATAGAAAAAAGTTCTGACATTAAATTATTAAACATGAAGCGCTTAGCATCCATACCTCAGTCATACATTTAAGTATATCATTCTATGGTCAAAACTCTAAAAATGCAAAAAAAAAAAAAAAAAAAAAGTATACACTACTCTACTATTTGTAATAGGTAAGAAGATCCACATTTCAATACACAACAGTTAAATGAAAGCCAACATGAGCGCACCTGATCCATGAACAATAATGAATGCCAAAAGTTTAAATGTTCAAGCTCGATCCATTCAAAAAGATCCCTACAAAAATTAGCAAAGTTAAAAGATTTATACAATGCAAAATGAAAAAGAACGTACTTACACTGGAACCTTGGGTGCTAAGCTACCTTGTTTGTAGAGTTTTCAACAAACAGTCACAGTAAGCTTGGGCTGATACCAAATCATACTTTCCAGTGTCTATAATAATCTTTGAAAAGTCCGCAAAGACAATTGTGGCGCCTAGCTTACGTAGCTCCGCCAACAGCAGTGCAAATACCTTTTGCATAACCTGTCCATGTGCATTTTTATAAACCAAGAAAACATAGAATAGTGAGTTAGGCACAAACTGACAGCGAAGGCAAAGTTACCATACCTTTTGAGATAATGAAAATTCTGAAAATACTTGCAATGGAAATAAACGCTGCCTAGCCTATTGGCGGCATGGAATCTCTCCTCTCTCTATATATCGGACAATCAAGCTCCTCCCTCACCTGCCGGGCCCATTCAGATTAGGCACGATACAGATTCATTCCTGTTGGGATTGGCCCTTTAGGTATTGATGAAGTATTTCCTGTAATTGCAAGGGCTCGATAGTGAAGGAAACCTTCTTACGAATGAGCCCTAGAATCTATCTCATGAAGCTCCTATTGACACTCCAAAATTTCCTGGTCCCAGTCCCCAATAAAGAAGGATTTTGTCAAACAGAAATTAGCCGTAGAATTGACAAATCTTGTTATGAGTTATACCCCAACAAATTCTAAGGCTAGAGTATTCTCCAAAAGCAAACCACTGCAACAGAGACCAGGTGTAGTAAACAAGTGAAGGGTTGACTTAGACTAGATTGTCCCCCAAACGTGGTACCAATAAAGACACCTGCCTCTTGAAAAAAGAGAAAAAAAGGGCAAGGGACACTGCACCTTAATGAGAAGATTTGGATAATAGAAGCAGCCACAAAAGTTACAGCTGGCCTCTTTAATTTGGATACTTCTACAAGGGAAAAACAAAGCAAAAGCTATCATAGCCTTTCTGCAAGAGACTAACTGGAGGTAGGAAGAAAGCTAGGGATCTTAGCTATGGGGTTTAAGTTTTCCTCACAAACAAAATACCAATCAAAAGATAAAGTAGCTACTGTGGTTCAAGGAATCTAGAGATAGAGTAGCTATTATGGTCCAAAGGAATCTAAAGGTTGTACAGGTCAGAAAATCACATGATCATATAATGGCCAACTTTGGCTCGATAAGATAATCTTAAATGTATTATGTGCCTCAAAAAGAATCAAAATAAGTTGTTAAAAGAAATATTGGAAGTTGGTAAAAACGTGAAATAGTTTATTTTTCCCCCATATTCTTTTCCAGCATTTGAACTTGGTACAAGACCTTTCAAATCTACTGGTGGCCTCATCAATCATGGATGCTGGCCGTCATCTGTGCAGAATTATAATCATAAATGAGAAGTGAGAAGTGAGGAAATGCTCCTAGTTTAGATAGTACACTGAAGGATTTATAAGAATTTTAGCATCATTTTTGTAGAAATTAATAGGATTTTTTTTCAAGTCCGAAAAAAAGCTTGATGCACCCGGTGTTTTTATGATGTGATTCATGTGACAGCAAAGCAGTTTATTTTTAGGATTTTCAGTTAAATAGGAACTGCGAATTTCATAAAATGAGTTTAGAGAAGGTTCATGCAATTTGAATTACCTCTGAGAAAGCAGTAACAACCATGGATACGTACCTCTGAGAAAGCAGTTTATTTTTTTTTTTCAATTCTCAGCCGAGATTGGTTCATGTCAGCCGATACGTACCAGTCTCGACATATACCATTCCGATAACGGCCCGTGTATCAGTCGCGGTCTTGGCTTGGAAAAAAATTCCCCAAATTAGCAGAATTTATCAGCCAACAATTCAAAATATCGGTCTTGACCGAAATACAAGACGATATTTTCAAAATATTGGCCAACAATATATAAAACCCTTTTTTTCTCATTTCCCCTCTTATACTCATTTCTTCCTTCTTCCAAACATATTAGCTGCTACTCTTCTTCTTTCCCAACATCTATTTCATTTCCAAGCCATCAAACAGTCTAATTTTTTCGTGGATTTCATCCGGTAAAATCATATACAACTCTAACAAGGTGAGTATTGTGACTTTTTTTTCAATTTTTTAAAAAGATTTGTTTATAAATAGCTTAGAAATGAGGATTGAATGCTGTTCTTGCTGTGGATATATCTCATTCTCTTTGATTTACACATTTTGAGGTTAGATCTACTATTTGGGGGTTTGAAATTGGTACTTTTGTTGAAATCTTATGGATTTTTGCAAAGTAGTTATTCACTTTGTTTGGAGTGGTTTAAAATGCTTATGGCTTCTTAGTTTGGCATAGATCTATTGCTCAACGAGTGAAAGCTTTAGTTTCTTAAACTTAAATGCCAATAGATAGCTCATAAGTCTTATGATTGGATTTCATAGAATTTGTGATATTTCAACTTAGTTTAGTGTATACATGTACATATATTTAATTGAAAATAACAATTACACAATTTCATATAAGATAGAGATACAGGATGTTATGGCGTAGAGCGCCCGATATTTTGGTTTATAGTTATTACTAATTGAAAAAAAACATTGTTTTCTAACATTTTACAATATTCTAGATTTTTTGGATAATTTTTCAAAAAGTTTTGGGATAAAAAAAATTCACACCGCGACAACCGCGACGGACCGTGCACCACGACTCATACCAAAACCATTTTGGTTTCTAGGTCGGCCGATACCGTGACCGATACTACAATTTTAAACCATGGCAACATCCTACATATTGCAGCCATGCTGTCTCCTTTTCTGAGTTTGACATGCAGAAGGCTATAATGCCTAGATACGGATACAAGTACAAACACGGATACGGGGATAAGGGATACAACTCTACACGTTTGGAAATTTAGGACATGAATATGGATACACGTGTACTAATTTTTCTTTAGATTACTTTTAAATTAATGAAATTATCATTGTTCATGCTCCTTTCTACCATTTTTTATGTTGAGAAGTAAGAAAATTTAAAGAACTACATGAATGGACTTGCTAAGTACGTCATGCTAAACTTACAACCTAGAAGTATTGGTGCAGCATCGGATACCAATACAAGTATCGTATCGGTCCAATATGGATACGTTGGGCTTGTACAAGTATCCCGGTATCATTAGTAAAAGGATATTTTGGGTTCACTATGGAAAATAATTTGGGTCCCAGGAAGGTCGTTGCTTTGGTGCAATGGTAAAAGTCTCGGGTGCCATGCATGACAACGTAGGTTCGAGACCTGTGAGCAACTACTTTGTCCAAAATTGTCAAATGTTAGGTCTGTCACCAGTCTGGACCCTCCCAGGACCCTGCTTCACCGGGACCGCATTGGGTGATGACCTTTTTTCTATGGGAAATATAGCCATGTAGACTACTATAACCTAGAGGGAATATCAACTAAGATTTAGTTATCAATCTCATTCCATTTCCAATGTAACGGGTGAAACCTTTCATTTCAATCACTTACTTGTAACAAAATCACCTCATAAATTTTCTAGTCAAAATTCTGTTCATTTCAGTCATTTCAACTTAAATTTTGGCGTCTTTGTTTGAAACCAACTAAGAACATATCCATCTGCCGTCCACTGTTTTTTCTTTCACTTTTTCCAGACCAAAAGAAACTTAATTAAAACTTTGAGAGGTCATTAATGCTTTTACCCCCAAAACAATGAGAAGGGATTTAAGTGACGTCTTTAGGGTTTAAAGAGATTCGCCTCAACTTAAGATAAACTCATTTGAGATATTTGTACAAGTACAACACAGGCTAACAATGATGCTAGTGAGGAAAAATTTTTCTATATAGGTTGATGGCCCTTCAAGGAAAAGGGGTAGGTCGAAGCAGACATGGATGGTAGAAGGATGGATCTGAAGATATCCATGGATTTGGTCCAAGAGAGACTGGATTGCTGAATTAGAATTCATGAAGCCGACTTCAACATAGTTGGGACAAGGCTTTGCTGAATGCTAATGACACAACTATGATGTTGATGCCAAGTTTTATTTCATAGTCAGTAGGAGCAGCATACCCCTGTTTGACTATGATCGGTTCTAATGAGTACGATCATGGACGGCACATTTACTTATCTGTTTTGTCATTCCATACTAAATAAAAAGAAAGTGAAACTGAAACTGAAACTGGAAAGGTTGCATGTGGACAGACCAAAATTTTCTTGTGCTACTAGTGAACTTGCTGTAACTACCTTATGTAGAATACGATGAAGAGCTGGCTCATGAAGCTTTGATTGCGGGCTGCAATAGTAATAAAAGACATTCAGTTAATGAAGAAAGTAGAAAGCATAATGCATAAATGCACAGATCAAGACCTGCAAAACCATCTATAAAGATGTTGCAATATTGCATCAGCAAAAACATTCCCAGATGTCACTGCATCCTTAATACACCTTTGAATCAATTGCTTCAGGACTCGAAAAGCAGGCGCACAAGAGCTTGCTTCATCAAATCCATTCTGTTCACCAAGAAGCCCAGAATTCCAATCATGGTCAAATCCTAACAAAGTTCCACCTTCCATTTCATTCACTTGGGTGCTCTTCAGAAGAGCATTTACAGCTAGGTGATGGATCTGCACAAGAACAATACTTAATCTGTTACCATATGCGTATGAATCATCCTGAAAAAGGAAGAGAAAAATAAAAGAAACTCTTTTAGAATAAAATGAAAGTAAATTGATAAAATAACCTTTAGCTCAACAGTCACTTTTCTATATGCCCCAGGATAAATGAGTACAGGTTGATGAACCTGTTCAAGCAAAACCAGCAGTGAGTAGAATAAAGAATAGAACAAAGCAAATATAGTAATGTCCACACTGCTGAGTCACGAAATGGGCTATTTGTAGCGCAAACATCCAAGTTGACATTGTATAGAAACAAAGAATTAGAAATAAAGCACCTCCATTTAATTACCCATCATGTTACTATACAAAATGATAATAATAATAATCACCTGAGAACAATTCCTATTAGTTTATCAAAAGCTTTCAATAGAAAAAAAAAAAAAAAAGGCTTTTTCATAGCCTGGTCCCAAGAATAGCCCACATTGTGATAATTTAGATGTTCAACCAGTGACCCCATCTTGAGATGGAAATTTTCTTAATACCTCCCCATCAGATTATTCTAACTATCCACTCATATTTAAATAATGGGTACGGGTACCAAGTATGGGCAAGGATTACTTAAAGTGAATTCTCTAAACAAAACATACATGGAACATGGGTATGAACAAGTTTCGTTACATAAAAAAGGCCATTACCTAGTGTGGGTCCCACCGAAGCAGGAATCTAGGAGAGTCCAGACCGGAGACAAACCTAAGCTTTGGCAATTTTGCACAAAGTAGCTGCTCACAGGTCTCGAACTAGTGTTATAACGCATGGCACCCGAGACATTTACCAATGCACCAAAGCAATGACCTTAACAGGCTTCATTACATGTGATACACATAATCAAGTTAAGAATATAGCATAACAATGAGCACGCTTAGGGTGAAAGTCGGCCGGAATTATTTAAATACGATTCTCAATAACTAGTAGGTATGGCATTTCAAAAAACAAATAAAATAGCTAGTGGGTTTAGAGTTCAAAACCAAAAGTAAATATGGAGCTCATGTTTGTTGAAGCAGGATTATTTATCTGTACACGATCAAAATATCTAAATATTTAAATTTTGAGCATTCTGTTGTTTATAGAAGACATTATTACGCCAATCAAATCTACTTAGAACAGATAATTACAAGAGGTCCACATTTAATAAAGGTAAACCAGAGTTAAGAACTATGTGATTTTTCAGGGTTGCAGGGCGACTGAGATTAGGATCTAAGCAATGACTAGGACAAGAATACATTTTTTCTGTGTTTCAGGGTATTCCTTCTATCCTTCCTTCCTTTCCTCCTTTTTTCCTTTCTTGCAACAAAAGCTCTCCACTTCTGCATTTTTTTTTTTTTTTTGTCTAAAAAAAAATTTGGCCAAAACCTAGATTTTGGCCATTTCGAGCAACATATGGGATTTCGGCATTTTAATGGGGATTGTTCGGTTTTGACCACCAGGCAAACCAAAATTATCCATCCAATTCGGCGAAACAAAACTGAATTCCGTGACTGTACTGCAACCCCAATGAAAATGTTTGTCCAGTTTCTGCAAAATTCAGCAGCTTTGGCCTTCTAGAATGCCACAAAAATCACAGGAGGCAGAACACAACCAGCACATCAAAGAATTAGTGAATTCTAGTTTGGATGGAAACCCAAAAATTCTCCACATTCACAAAGCTTCAACACGTCTTTCCTCAATTTTGAAAAGTCAACCAACCAGAGAATGGCTGCAGTTAGCTTTTTTCATTGATTTTATATGCACAACAATAGGTTTATGTAATACCTCAGACCCTGTTATATCGGATAGAAATTTAAATATATGTATAAATATTTAGTCTTGTGTTCCTTGATTTTTCAAATAATTGATCTTTATATAATTATGTGGGATCAATAACTGTAATGCCCATACAGACATGGACACGGGAAATGGGGATTCCATAGGCCATTTTCAAACATTAGGACACGGATACAGGTATGGTATGGACACGGGATACGACACGGATACGGGCACATATATCTCAAAAATATAGAAGATTTCATTCAACTAAGCGTCCAAACCCCTTAATTTTACATAGAATAGTATTCAATTACATATATGTAAAAAATATAAAACAAATACTAAGATTTAAAATAAATATAAATTAAAACATTTCTATTATAGTAAAAATTTAACTGGGATTTATATATATTTATACATTATATTGATTTTAAATTAATTAGTATTTTACTGGTAGCACATGTTGCATTAAAGAAATTGCATTCAAGTGCTTTTCTATTTTGATAGGGATGGACAGCAATGCCAAAAGCAGATAATAAAAGCAATGAAGGGGCTGGAGGTGGAGAGAGGTAGGAAAAGACAAAAGAAAGAAAGTGACAAGACAGATGGAGTTGTCAACAAAGAGAAGAGAGATAACACTTCATTGTAAAAAGCAAAAAAGATATCAAGAGAGAGGAGAGCAAGGATGAAAATAGCGGTAGCGGCGGGCGTAGCGGCCTGCTGCCAAAACGCTACGTAGCGGGCGATACGTAGCGTAGCGGCGCAGCGGTGCGATTTGGAAAAATCGTCAAAAAAATATGAAAAAATTCTAGAAAATCTAGAATATTGGAAAATGAGAGAAAATGTATTTTTTTTGCAAAAGTAACTAAGGTAAGGGGGCGTAGCGGTCCCCTCACTATATGAGGTCCTGTATCGCTGTATAAATAGAAAATAATAGTAATGATCATTTTTTTCACATGTGCTCATGTTGCTTGATTATGCTAACTTAGAAACTAATGAAAGGCTCAGAAAAGAAAAAACTATATCATGAAATCAAGACTTAAGAGTACCTAGAGAAAAAAATACATCTACCAAAGGGGGTGTCTAATAGGATGTACTTAGAGAAGAACTCTCTGTATTGACTGTAATTCGGCGAGATCATGTGCTTTTTGGTGTTCTTTTAAACATAAAAGGGTAGAAGAGTTGTGTAGAAATGTTATTTGAAGAGAAGAAGAAAAGAAATAATTCTTATTATGTATTTTAAAAAAAATTTAAAAGTAGAAATTTTTCTCACCCCGTAGCGGCCCCGTAGCGGTCGTAGCGGGCCTGTAGCGGCCCCGTAGCGGATGTAGCGGCCCCGTAGCGGACGTAGCGGCCGCTACGGGTGCGGCGGCCGATAAATCGGCCGTAGCGTAGCGGTGGCGGCCGCTACGGCCGATATAGCGGCCGCTACGCTACGTAGCGGCCGCTATTTTCATCTATGGAGGAGAGAGAGCACTTGTGTTAAAAAAAATGGTAAAAAGGTTACCATACGAGAGAGAGAGAGAGAGAGAGGAACATAAAAAGAGAAAAAGGGAAGAGAATGAGAAAGAGAGAACAAGGAGGGCACTTCTCCCGACCGTTGTCATCAGCTCGTCTACTCACTGCTGGAGGTCTATTGAGTGTTGATGCTTTCTGATTTGCTCATCTTGTGCTCGCTGCTGATTGTCGATGGACGATCGAAGCTGCTGGAAGGCCTCACGCGTTGCTCGCCTGGTGCTCTTCTTCTTCATTTCTTTCTTTTTTTTTTCTGGCCTAAAAAATTTAATGATTCTCTGCTAGTCTTCTTTTGGCTTTCTGATTTGCTCATCTTGTGCTCGCTGCTGATTGCCGATGGACGATCGAAGCTGCTGGAAGGCCTCACGCGTTGCTCGCCTGGTGCTCTTCTTCTTCATTTCTTTCTTTTTTTCTTTCTGGCCTAAAAAATCTAATGATTCTCTGCTACTCTTCTTTTGCTATCTTTTTATATTCTTTTTTAAACACATGCACATCTCGCTCTATGCTTTTTTTTTTAAAGGATTTAGATCCAGAATGAATTGGGCGCCATATCCAAACCATATTTTGCCGCATCCCATACCCGTATCCGTACGGGTACAAAGGGTCAACTGCCGTATCCGGGTATCATAGTGTAACACCACAATTCCAGGTTTATAATTTTCTTTTTGCTGTTGTGTGGAATTATGTGATTTGATACAGAATGAGAATGTATGGCTTGGCTGAACCATAACTAGAGACTAAGAGACATGGCCGAGCTCAATGATAGCTTAAAGAGGCCGGTGAAACCTAGAAGTTGGGACTTAGGGTTTAGTCGAACCCTGGACTAAGTTGATTTCATACAAACTCTAGAATTAGGGTCTTGTTGTGATGAACCTTAGAATTAGGGAGAACATTAGTCAATCCTAAAGTGTAAGACCTAATCTTGTGTATTCCCTTTGGAGAATAGATTGTGGTGCAGTCTTTCTTACATGATGCCAGAGAGTTAATGTATAATTCCATATGAGATAATTGCTGTTTGAGTGATTATTGCTTAATATGTGGTCTATAAGACAACTATGCACAACTGGTTCAATATGATATTATTGTACTTGGATATGTGGTTCTTTATGTGATTATGGCTTGTCGATCATGTAAATTAAGATGTGTTCTTAAATCTATAAAAGGATGGCTATATGATCATTCTCACGCACATCGGATACCAATACCAAATTGGATGGGGGCAGATCAAATCAGGAATTGTACGTGGGGCTGATTGTATAAGCCAATTTGGTTAGAGATGTTGAATTGGATAAAGAGTCAAATCAGAATTCAAAGTGCAATTAAAAGATCGTGGAATGCTATGTAATGTCTGAGGACTTAAAAATATACTGGAATTACCCGTAGACACCCCTAGACCACTAGCACAGTACGAAGGAGACGTCCTTTGTAATATCCCTAAAGTGTCAACAGGGGTTAGGTTTTTTTTATGAATTTAATTATGGCGTTTTATCCCGTATTTTATGTGATGATGAAGCTATGTAGGGGACCACTAATTGTTTTCTTCTAATTGGGTCTTTTAGTTGTCAGAATGCTTGGACCAATATTTACTAAGTTTTAGGGGGGACCGTTGAATTAGAAATAGAAGAGTTTTATTGCACTGGGTGGGACACAATCCCTTAGCGTTAAGGAGTGCACGACAACCATATTCCACCAAGGGACTTGCACATGCTTCTTTGGAGGCTTCTTAATGAAATAGGAGGTGGAGTTTCCTTTAGGACAAGGGTTTGTACAGGAAAGGGGAAGGGGACCTCAATCATTTATACATACCTCCATTTTTTGGAGCCTACACACGACCTCCTCTCATCACGGCAATTAGAAGTTAGAGACAATTTAAGGAGAAGATAGGAACCAGCAAGTAGGAGAACCAATTAATGACCTATAGTTGTCCACACATCGCTAGGGGCCTAGGGCTACCGTTTTCTATCAAAGGAGAGTAGACTTGTGTTCATGAATTCTTCTTTTAAATTAATGAGGATGGAACCCTAATTCTCTGCTAAATTGATGATTGTGGCTGGCTGGTTGTTGGTTTAATGTTTGTCATGTCGGAATGGGAATTAAGGGGGAATATATGACTAGCTGTAGTGTTGTTGGCTTATGGCTGGTCAACTAGGAAATTTCGGCAACATGACTGTTTGACTTTTGGGTTAGCTCATGGGGACTGAATGATAGTGGCATTTACGTCCAAGGAAGGACCAAATGTAAAATTTGGGGATTTTGAGAAGTATAGTACCTTCTCATGATGTATAATGAATGGCTGACTGTGGTATGGCTTGCATTAGTGAAAGATGTGTAGACATGCTGAATGTGGCTTTGAATAATTACAAACTGACATGTAAGCTGTGATCTGGGGTTTCGATTGATATAATAAGGGCCCCAAACCCTTGATTGATTTGGGGATATGGGTTCCAAATCATGATTAAACCCAACTGATGGGTTCTTTACACACGATCAACCTCATTCTGGGACTTGCCCATCACAGAAACCACATTGGCGGGCGGATAGGATTTTGTTACCTCATGGAACATTGTTGATTATTGTTGCTTATATTTTTGTGGTATCTTAATTACGACATTGATGTATTATGGAAATTGGAATAACATTATGGTTGAACTGTTTAATCATGCTCACCGAACTTATGCAATTTGGGAACTTCTTGTAACGTAATGCAGGCCGAACATCAATGGGGGATTTCAGGTTGTCTGAAATTCAAAGTTTATACAATGATGGTGCTGACCGAGATTATTTAGGTTGTGATTAGTTGAGTGCCACATTATAGCTCTATTTACTGGATGTATTTTTGGAATTCCTTGGTGACTGCTTGCTTAGTTCACTAGTGATTTTAAGAAAACAGGAATCATATTGCTAGTGTCACTATGCAAAGGAGATGATCTCAATCAAGTTTATACTGCAGAGTTGTGGGATTATTAATGTAAATTGCAGAATGATCTTTTATATGATCCTGAGACGGTTGTATATACTGTATATGTTCACTGTTTCATATGACCTATGTTGAACATTCAACTAGTTTTCTAAAATTTTGGGAATGTCTACAATCTATAAGTATTAGTTATGCAATTGCCTTACACCATCGGATACCAATAATGGATCGGTGCAGGGCATAGAAAAAACCAGATGGCATATAAAGGGCCGATTTCAAGCTAACTCATTATAGGAAGTTGAGAACGACTAGAGAATTGTGTAAATCTGAATTTCCTCTTACCATCTCTATGGAATGAATATTGATGATGTAATTGGATTAATTGGACCTACCGGTTAGGCACCCTTCGATCACTGGCACGTGAGCCTAAGAAATGAGTTGCTTATGTAGCTTTTAGTCCATCCACATAATCTCTAAGCTATAGGTTAGCTGTTCAACTGAATATAGCTCAGCTCTTCTGATGTTATAGGAGACATCCTTAGGGTATGTAAATTGAAAGCCTGTGCATGCACTGGTTAAGTGGTGGTCACAAGGTTAGAATTAGAAACCTTAACCGGACTTAACAAGTAAACCCCATCGTTGTCACATGCCATGTTGAATATTTTCATTTATCATATTGTTGCTTACATACATGTAGACTTAGAAATCTATTCACTCGATGTTACTGATTTGTGTATTTTCACCTCAATCCCAGGTAACCAAAACATAAAAAGATAGAAGGATCCCAGCAATGAAGTGATAGGATTCGATACATGCGGTTGAGCGACAATGGGCCTGATAGATCAAATTAGAGGCTTAATTTAGATGGTTTGGTTTAATTCAATTTAAGCAGCAAAGACTGCTTCATGGGGATTTGTATATTTATATTTCTCATTAAGGGTTATTTTTTAACATTAAGATTTTGATTTATCAATTTTAATTAAAGACTGAATTAATTAGGTAAATGCCTGATTTTTATGCTTATGTTGATTTGAGTCATGATGGTGTTATGCTACTTATAAGACATGATATGGAATCCGACAGGGGCCCAGATTCAGGGTCGTGAGTCATGACATCCTTCGTGCGATGGCCCATGTATTTATTTGTTGTCTGACTATGGGTCGACTGTGGGAGGACTCGATCCTCTGTTACCACCATGATGTTGTTGGCCCATGGGTGACTGTGAGTATGTGCAAATAAGAATTGAGGTACCCGTGTACGATTTCGTACTCTAATGGTACAAGATTCTGTGTTGGCCGGTGCTACCAAGTAGTTGGGTGGTTGTCAATTGATGTGACAACGACTTTTGGATTACTGTAGAGATATTCTTGACAAGGCTACATTAATTTTCTTATATGATTCCATTTCGAGTCCATCTTATGTTTTAAATCTAATGTGATGTTTGTTTATGCAATTAGATTTGAATGTTCGTTCACTCAACTTCCACTGACCCTTGGATTGCCCCTACGAGGTAACCACAACTAAGAGTCTAAGGAAGACTGCGACAATCAAGCTATAAGCTTCGGCATGCGCATTTTAGCGGTGAATTCACATAGAAGATCAAGAGAATTAGTTACACAAATTGGACATCTAAAAATATTGTAATTTTTTATTCAAAGACAATTGAAGACAGTTGACCTGCTTAATTGTTTAACTTGATTTCAGACTCTAATGTTATATTCAAGTTTTATTTAATAGGAAGCCCTAATTTCTTATATTGCTTGATTATTTGACTGGTGAATGTGAATGAAATACTTGGTAAAATGCAGAGTTCGAAGGGCCTTGGTTCTGGGTCGTCATAGTTTATGACCTAATAATAATCTAAACCACACCTTTCAGTGTAGTTTTGCCTCCTTGTGTAGTAGTGTGGACGGGGCTTGTTCCACCTAGATAAGAGGCTTTTTGTTGGTTAGCAGTGGCGGGCACAGTTTCGACAGCAGATGTTTTGAGAAGAAGGGAGTTGGTGTTGGATTCCATTTCACATATTTGTTGCCTATGTAGGAGGGAGATGAAGAGGATAGATCACTGGTTCTTGCATTACGGTGTAGCTTCGTCCATTTAGGGTTTCTTCCTCAAAGAATGCGGAGTGAATTGGTGTTTTCCAGGTTCATTAAAGATGGTGTTTGAAGTTATCACAAAAAAAAAAAAAAAAAACAGTAATGGCGTTTGAAGATTGGAGGGGAACTCCATGTTAACAGTTGTCATTTGTTGCAGTTTGATAGGATGCATTTATTGTTTTTCAAAGCTTGAACTCTCATGGGCACATAACTTTTAAACTTGAAAATCTTCATGCATGTTTCATAACTATCATACCTTTTCTTTGTAGCATTTTTCTCATGCATGGCTTTATGACTTGAAAACTTCATTTTGAATGCATAATTTGATTTTTCATCTTGGGTCCAAAAGGAATTTTAAAAATACATGCACAAACATGTTTTGAATCATATTTTGAGAGTCAATTTAAAAAATTCTAGACATATTTCAAAACATGATTTCCATGGCCAAAATTCCCTCTTAGAAAATCATTTTCATAGCTTTAAACCTGGGAATTTTCTATTAACCGACCTTCATGTCACTCACCCCTTGGTCACAATAGCAGGATGATTAAAAATGTTCATTTCTGCAATTTGGTGACCTGTCGGTTAACCGATATCCGGTTTGGTTAACCGAAGGGTAACCAAATTTTAAAAATCTACTTTTTGATTGTGGCCAAACTAACCGTTGCAGATGACCGTTAGGAATCTGGTTAACCGACGATCTAGCCGTTGGCAACCTTTTTGCTATAAATTTGAACTCTATCGTTGGGATTTGTGCCTTGCCTTTAAGAGTTTTGTCGGGCCAATGAAGGAGAATCAATTGAGCTAGGCTAAAGAAGGTCTTGGATGGCTAATCCTTGGTTTTCAACCTTTGATTCATCACAAATGGGTTTGCCCCTTTTCTCAAATTAACTCAAGCTATGTCTCAAACCTTTGCTTTATTTAATGGCATGATTTAAATGAATGTTTGAATTGATTAAATGTTGTTTTCATAACATGATTAGTACTGTAAATATGCTTAGCATTATGACTTCAACATTTAGCTTGTTTTACACATGTTTTACTCTCATGTTTTGAACAAACTGGCTAGTCTTAGTTTGCATTTTCCAAATCAAGTTTGTTTACCATTTCAAACATGTGTTCATCATTTAATACCTCTAACTCACATTTATGGTTTTCATCTTTGCATCATTTATGAGCAATCAATTTCAAAAAGAGTTAGGTTTCATGCATATGCATTGAATGACAACCTTTGCAATCTTGTTTATGTGTATGCTTTAAGTGTAATTTTCATTTTCGTATCAGCTTATTTAGATGCATCAATGTGTACTCAAACGTATCTTAGTGTATTCTTAGGCATAGAATTGAGAGAAAAATTCCATTTTGTGTTATTGCTAAGCCTTGAAAAGCATAAAGAGTGGTTGTAAAGGCTATTGCTTAGCCTAGAAAAGAATAAAGAGTGGTTGTAAGGTTTGAGGTAAATGATATACCTCATTGAGACAGTGGAAAATCCGGTAAGGGAAACTAGGAGTGGATGTAGGCACGTTGGCCGAACCACTATAAATTCTTGTGTTATGGTGGATGTTTTTCTTATGCTCATGATTTATGGTTGATGCTCATGACTCCGATGGTTGGAAATGGTATGATCTTATGGAGAATTATTCCTCTTTCCATTCTTCGGTCAATTTAAAAAGAAAAGGATGATATAATTTTTCAATAGTAAAGAATCATCTTGGGAGGATTTAATTCCAGCTATTCTTTTGAGGATTGCTAAATGGGCTTGTCCTAGAAAAGAATTTTTGAATCTTAAGGTACATTGCGCTATGAAAAATTGGGGAGCTTGTTTGAAGATGGGTGCTATGGAGAAGAAAAGCATACTATCTTGGTGTTCTCCACCGTGTGGAGTACTAAAATTCAATGTGGATGGCGTGACAAATGGAAGACCTGGCTGGCATTGGAGGTGTTCTAAGAAATCATAAGGGGGAAGTTTTGTATATGTTCTCTAAACACATAGGGATCAAAGACTCTAATGAAGTGGAAGTTATGACAATTTATCATACCTCATTTCATCATTATCTTATTGTGGAAAGTGACTCAGCTAATGCTATTTCTTGGGTGAAATCGCTGACTTCTCTTTTTAAATTGACCAAAGAATGGAAAGGGGAATAATTCGCCGTAAGATCATACCATTTGCACAGGATTGTCATGTTAATAATCCTACCTTAAATATCAACACGACTGAAATCAACCTGTTCATTGCTAGCCTTCTTAAATAGGAAAAAAGGAATGAATATAAACTTGTTCAAGTTTGCAAATTGTGCAACTGTGTGCAGGTTGTGCTGTGTCAACAGCCTAAAGGGACGGCCTCTGGACCCGCAGAAATATCCACAGGGCCTGGTTTCATGACCTTTTCTGGGCACACAGGTCACTGGCTGGATCCATACTACAGTCCCTACTGGGACTCTTCAGTGCAAACAGCCCTTAAACAGTATTTCTCAAGGGGCTGCTTTGGGGTCAATGGGATCCAACACCTCTAAAAATGGGTCAGGTCCCACTTGCATGATCATAACACTCCAAATAATTCAAATCATGGCCCACTATGCAATCTTCTGGGATTAGATCACACTGACCACATCAGTCTCTCCAATAAATAATAGTCCAGCATATGAACAATATCGATCATAAGATCGGACCTAACAGAACATTTGAAGACATGGTAGAGTTCCTTTTGAAAGAAAATCTGAAATATAAGTAGCTTGACGCCTAAGATTTTTTCAGTACTTACTTCATCAGCAAAGCAACTGTCCTCATCACAAGTTCCTCCTAGGTCAGGAATGCCATCATTGGATATCCAAAGTACCTGGATTCAGTGGGATTGACAATTAATAATAGAAACTGAACTGTTCTAACCTGAAGGTTAGGACTTCTTATCTGTAACTTGCATCAAATGAACTATGGCTTGCAAAAAAGGAAGGGACAACATGCAAGTGGCACTATAGGAGTTTTTTCTTTTCTTTCCTTTTTTTTCCTTTTTGTGATGAAATCCATATTCCACATGCCAACAAATTCCAAATGACATGAAATTGGACACTTTCAACAGCTTATTCAATCAGCCTTTGTAATGGACAAGTCATGACCCACTTCCCTATAGCATACCAGAGTTACAATGCTGGAGTATTTTATTTGCTTAATCCTAACCCTCTGAGTAAAGAAAAACATTCAATATTATGTTAAGAAGAGCTAATAGTTGAATTTGTGTTATATTAGATAGGTATGCATTTTTGTTCCAACAATCACTTTCCCAACTGTTAAGCATCTAATTTTCCAGAAATCTAATGAATTAAACAACACTTCTTCTACCTTGACATTACCTGGATATTATGATTCTCCAGTTGGATTTGGACAAGAAATTAATGTTCTCATTTTAAATTCAGGATTGCTTCAGAATAAAATGCATTTTCTTCTGATAATGTTAAACTCAATGGTCGAACCAGGAAATTTACCTTAGAGGCCACATGTAAAAATAAATAAAGAAATAAAGAAATCTCCATAACAGTTAGGGGTTTTCTGGAATTTCAGGGGCAGAGGTGGGTGGGTTGGGGGCGTTAACATTTTCCTACTCATAATACTTCTGCAACTGCTTTTTTTGAGGTAATTCAGTCTAATATATGGAGAATAGCTCCTGTGATATCTTGTTCTAGTTATAATTATCTTTTTACGTCCATTAATGATTGTAGTAGATTTACTTGGTTCTATTTTTTACATGCAAAAACTGATGTTCATTCATGCCTTCAAACAATTACTTGCCTTAATTGGAACCCGATTTTTCACTTCCATTAAATTTTTATAATTGGACTCAGGAGAAAATACAGTTCTCAAGAATTTCAGAATTTTTTTATGCAGAAAAAGAATTATTTCATAGTAGTCATGTCCCTACACACTCAACAAAACATAGTAAATAGAATTAGAAAGGAAAAACCATCACATCTTAGAAGTTGTCAGAAGTCAGAACTCTACTCCATGATATTAATGTAATTGGGCCTGCTTGTTTCCTTGACAATATTCAGAAATTTCACGTTCCAATTGAAATCGTCTGGCCGAATTATATTGATTATATATCATCTTCAGGTATTCCCACATATTTTTAGCAGTTGATGAGGCCTTAGGTTGAGTAAAAGAGGCAAAAAACAATAATTCAGTTGCTTCTGCTCCAACTTCACTCGTGTCTTCACAACCATCCTCTTCTGCTATCGGTGCTCCTGTTGTTCCTGAATTAATTCAACAGATTATCCTTCAAGCTTTTTCAACGTCAGGGATATCAGGTAAAAATCAATCCTCATCATCCATCTGGTACTTGGATTCTGGAGCTTCTAATCATATGACTTTTTCTACCACTAATCTTTCAAATGTTCAATCCCATGCTGGTAAGCTCCAAGTTCATACTGCCAACGGTGGAAAAGTTCCTATCACCGCCATTGATGATATTTCTAGTCCCTTAGGGCCCGTTTGGCACTTCACTAGTTAAGTAAAACTCAAGTAAAGCCTCCATTTTTCAGACAAGGGGTCACATCGAAATAACCTTTTTCAAAATTCCCTCCTCATAAAAAAAGTAAAAAAGAAACCCCCTTTCTCCACTAAAAGACAAAAAAAACTTCACTTTTCTATACAAAAAGTCAAAAAGATTTCATACCAAACAACTAAAAACAATATATCATCATAACCCACTTATATTTTATAAAGCAACCTCCTTTCTCCACTAAAAGTCAAAAAATCTCCACTTTTCTATACAAAAAGTCAAAAAGATTTCATACCAAACAGCTAAAAACAAAATACCATCATAATGCTTTGACTTAGTACATAGTGACGTTTGGGGGATCACACCAGTCATCTCTCATTCGTATTATAAGTATTTTGTCACATTCATTGATGATCATAGCGTTCTATTTTTTAATAGCCAAATATGAAGTATTTGATGCATTTCAAAAAAATTATCTTATGTTGAAAATCAATTTTCTACTTGCATCAAAACTCTACGCCCTCATTCAGGAGGGGAAATTGTCTCGAACCAATTTCAAAGCTTTCTACAAAAATGGGGGATTGTATCCCAACAAACTTGCCCTCATACTCCCCAACAAAATGGAGTAACTGAGCGTAAGAATCATCATCTCCTTGACATGGTTCGATGTTTTCTACTTGACTCTTCTGTACGACCTCATTTTTGGCCAGAGGCATTAACCACAACTGTCCACCTCATTAATCATCTTTCTTCTTCCAAACTCCAAAATCAAACTCCATATTCTCATATTCTCAAAACCCAACCAATTTCAACACACTTACACCCATTTGGCTGTGTGTGTTTTGTTCAAGGATGAAAATAGCGGTGGCGGCGGGCCGCCGCTACGAAGCGGGCGATACGTAGCGTAGCGGGGATACGTAGCGGCGTAGCGGTGTGATTTGAAATACTCACCAAAAAAATCTGAAAAAATTCCAGAAAATCCAGAAAATTGTAAAATGAAAGAAAATGTGGTTCTTTTGCAAAAGTAAGTAAGAAAAGGGGGTGTAGCGGTGCCCTCAATATATAAGGTCCTGTATCGCTATATAAATAGAAAATAATAGTAATGATTAGTTTTTTCACATGTATTCATGTTCTTTAGTCATGCTAACTTAGAAAGTAATGAAAAGCTCATTAAAAAAAAAAAAAAAAAAAAAAAAACTAGAACATGAAATAAAGGCATAAGACTTAAGAGTTAGGTCATTAGTGAACATTGAACAATCAATAGTCAATACTTTAAGCCTCAAGGTTAAAGGTTCAAATTCAATCAAGTGAATGAAGTGGTCAACACTCAACAACTCAACATTCAACACTAATTTAGAAATGAAGTGGTCAACACTCGTCCTCTCAGAAGATGACACATCCGATTAAGAGGAAGACTGCAAGGTCAACACATAAATCAATTACATCTCCTACAAAACAATGATGGAGACCGTGGGAACTTAAGAAGTTCCCTCTCGGGCCTCTCCCACTTAGTTATTTAACAATGAGGGTTCTTTTAAAACAGTTAAATTAAGACCAGTTTAAAATTTAGTAGTAATAGGTAACCATATCTATACTACTACACACATTCCAAATATAATTAAACATGCTTAATATCATATATTAACAAATAATGATAATAATAGACATCCAAGCACAACAAAGAAAGACAACCAGTAAAAGAGGCCTAGTTATCATGGTCAAGTAGGATCCTTTTGTTTTCATGATTGTCACTTCTTTAAAACATGCGTTTCGCAAAGGGGGTCCAAGGATATCCCCCGGCGGGGATTGAGAGTGATAATCTCAAAAGTTGAAAAAAAGTGAAAAAGTCGTGGGGGGGGGGGGGGGTGGGTGGGTTGTGTTGTTTAACACTGCCGATATGTATCGGCCGCCACCCGCTATTTTAATCCATGAGTCCTTGATGATGAATCTTCTTTAGATTCCTTAGAATAGTTGAATCTCTTGATTTTGTAGCAACAAATCTTGACAAAATGGAGTTGGGACCACTAGGGGGACACACAAAGGGTTCACAGCAGTAAAAATGGAGAAAAAAGAGGAAGGAAGATAAAAAAAGTTGAAAAGGTAGAACGAAAAGTCGTCGGGTGGGTTTTATTACCCCCCAGCGCCACGTAGCGGCCGCTACGGGTGCGTTAGCCACTAAATTCAATTTAGCGTGGCGGCAGCTGCCGCCACGGCCGATATATCGGCCGCTACGCTACGTAGCGGCCGATATTTTCATCCCTAGTTTTGTTTATCTACCCCCTTCTGAACATACAAAGTTATCTGCTCAATCTGCCGAATGTGCATTCCTTGGTTATGCCTCTCATAAAAAAGGATATCTTTGCCATGGTCCAATAGTAAATTGCATCCGTATTTGTAGAAATGCTGTGTTTTTTGAAAATCAATATTTTTCTCAAAACCATCTTGATTCATATCCTCGTGTTTCTATTGCTCACTTACCATCTTTTGATCCTTTAACACCTTCTGATCTTGTCCCTTCACCTAAACAGTTTAAACCTAATCTTGTGTATGAACGGAAGAAAACAGATGCTGCCGCACCGCCGCCTCCCCGAGAACCACTTGATCTGGCACCTGATCCAGATCCAATTCCTCCCCTTCTTTGCTCTACTTGTATTTCCTGACCCCTCGATCTTTATGGTTTCTCTGATACTACTTTACTTGTTACATGATCTTCTATTGCAATTCCTAATTCTTATTCTCAAGCTGTGAAGCATGAGTGTTGGCGACAGGCAATGAAAGAAGAGTTAGATGTTCTTCAGGACAATCACATGTGGGAAGTTGTTTCATGTCCACCTACAATTAAGCCGATTGGATGTAAATGGGAATTCTCTCCCAAACTCAAGTCTGACAGCTCATTGGATCGGTATAAAGCACGTCTTGTTGCTCTTGGCAATCGATAGGAGTACTACATCGACTATGATGAGACACTTGCTCCAGTAGCCAAAATGAATACTATTCGATCAATCCTTGCTATAGCTGCATCTCAATCCTGGCCACTTTTTCAATTAGATGTGAATAACACATTCCTTCATGGTGATCTGAAGGAGGAAGTATATATGTGTCTTCCCCAAGGATATATCATTACAAACGATTGTGATGTGGCTCGTTTGAAACGTTCTCTGTATGGACTAAAACAAGCTCCTCGAGCCTGGTTTGAAAAATTCCGAAATGATTTATTGAATTTGCATTTTCTTTAAAGTCCATATGATCCGTCGATGCTTCTTCATCATTCCTCAGTAGGGCTCACTGTACTTCTTGTTTATGTGGATGATATAATTATCAATGGTTCTGATACAACCATGATCAAAGATCTGCAGGGTTCTCTTATCAGTCATTTCATATGGAAGACTTAGGACCTCTTACATATTTCTTGGGTGTCGAAGTTCATTAGTTTGACAAAGGAATAGTACCAAATCGACATAGGTACACTCTTGATCTAATTGAAATGGCAGGTCTTCTTCACTCAACTCCAGTTGATACTCCTCTTGAAGTAAATCTTAAGCTTAGTAAGGACAGCGGTGATCTTTTTCCCGATCCAACATTATACAACCAACTAGTTGGTAGCTTAATTTACTTGACAAATACTCGACCGGATATTTCTTATGTGGTCAATCTGGTAAGTCAGTTTATGACCTTGCCTCGTCATCTTCATCTAGCAGTTGTACACCACATTCTCCACTACCTGCCTAGTACTCCTCATCGTGGGTTATTTTTTCCTACTAGATCTTCTCTCATATTGACTGCCTATTCTGATGATGATTGGGTTGCATGTCCGGACACTCATTGCTCGATGACGGGATGGTGCATGTATCTTGGAGATGCATTAATTTCATGGAAATTTAAGAAACAAGACAAAGTTTCAAAATCTTCCACTGAGGCAGAATATAGGGCTATGTCGGCTGCATGCTCCGAAATACTTTGGCTTCATGGATTGCTCCTTGATCTTGGTTTTCCACAAGTCCATCCAACTCCACTTTATGCGGATAATACAAGTACCATCCCGATTACTGAAAATCCAGTCCTACATGAGAGAACTAAGCTATAGAGGTCAATTGTCATTTTATCCAAGATGAATTTTTGCATAACGTCGTCAGTCTTCCATTCATCTCTTCGGGCTTACAGATTGCAGATATTTTTACCAAAGGACTCCCTCTCCCTCGACATTAGTTCTTGACTGCTAAATTGATGCTTGTTGACTCCCCTGCATCAATTTGAGGGGGGCATTAACAAAGGCCCATTTGGGCACTACATGGGTCTGGCCCATTGTTATTCACACCTAGGCCCAGACCCACCTGCTACATTATTGGTCAAACAATCAGTTTTGTATAATTATATATTTCCTAGTTAGGAGATTTGATTTCATAGACATTCAATCATGCATAATTATATAGTTCCTTGTTAGGAGATTTGTTGCATAGTCATTAATTGTAATTGCCCTATCAAAGGGATTGCAAATTGATAGCACTTACTGTATATAGAAATTGTTAGGAGATTTGATTACATAGATATTCAATCATATATAGTTCTCTCGCTTTTGCTATTATCAATATATGGATCTATAGATCCTAAGATGGTATCAAAGCCAAGTTTGAATATCTCAGAACACAAATATATCACTGTCGTGCTACAACAGAGACCATAGTCTCTGTTTCCTTTCCTCCATTGGTTCAAGGCATCGGATCTCATCTCCACATCAGATTGGACCTCTTCTCAGGCATTAGATTCAAGGATCTGAACAAAGAAAACTTTCTGGTCTCTCTTCATGCAGCTATCTATTGATCTGACCGTCTGATCAAGAACTGGGGCCCACCTCGATTGTGCAACTGTCATAAATTCTGCACCAAGCTGGTCGCTAATTTATTCTGGGATTTCTCCACATTTTTCTGGAATTTTATCATCTCAAAAGGAATACGACAATGGCTTTCTAGCCATATGGACTGAGAGGGATCAAATGCTCCTTCAATCTGTTTCGGCAACTTTTCTTCCTCATGCCCTCAAATTACAGGAAGAACAACATGTTAGTCAGTTCCTTATGAACCTGCGATCTAAATTTGAACCTGTACGAGCTGCTCTTATGAATAGAGAGATCTCTCGCGATCTAGATACGTGCGTCCAAGAGGTTCTCCAGGAAGAAACTCGCATGTTATCTGCTCATTCCCTTAATGCAGAACCAAAGGCACTTTTGACACAACCAGCTCCATCATCAGCCGATGAAACAGCTATGTTCACTACTCGTGGACAGAAACCACAGTGTTATGAGTGTAAGAAGTATGACCATGTGGCTCGAGATTGCCGGAGAAAATTGTTTTGCAACTATTGCAAGCGAAATGGTCACATTATCTCCAATTGTACATGAAGGCCTGATAAGAAACAACATCAATCTACAAAGCATGGCCCAACTGCTCTTCAGGTTCAACAAAGCACCCTGCTTGACTTGCCATCCTCAGATACAGGGTCAATCACTCTGACCACTGCTCAGAATCGTGAGATGATAAATTCTTATGTGGCCTCTGCATTTACCTCCATGGGTATTAGTGGTGTGTCTTCCTCTACAGCACTTCCTGCATTTCACTCATCTACTTCCCTCACATCACCTGTCACACACTCAACATGGTTTCTAGACTCTGGTGCATCCAACCATATGACCTCTGTAGCACAAAATTTGCACAACAGAAAACCATACATGGGCCATGATTCAATGACCATGGCCAATGGTCACCAATTGCCAATTTCTGGTCTGGGAACCATATTCATGGGGACCTTTACATTATCTGATGTTTATTTTGTTCCCAGCCAATTTGGCAACTAATCTAATTTCCATTGGTCAACTTGTTGATTGTGGCTACCTTGTTCATTTTTCTCCCTCTGGTTGTGTCATTTAGGAACGGCAAACTGGGAGGGTGATCGGGAAGGGAAGTGAGCATGGCAGGCTCTTTCTCTTGGACATGGGACAACCTTCATTGTTTGCTTCTTCTGTGGGAGTTCTAAATAAAATGTGGACCCTTTGGCATAAACGCCTTGGTCACTTGAATAATGCAAACATGCTTTCATTGTTTAAACTTCGTAGTTTGGAAAAATCTGTTACTAGTACTATGTTTTCTTTTTTTGCACAATGGAAATGTGAAACTTGTTGCTTGAGTAAAAGTCATGTGTTGCCTTTTCCTACTCATCACTCACATGCCACTGCTCCATTTGATATTATTCACACAGATGTTTAGGGCATTGCTTCTCAATTGAGCAGACTTGGATAAAAGTATTATGTTACATTCATAGATGATTGGGTTGGTTGGTAGCCTACTGTAACTGACTATGGCAAGGCCAGATATCTCTCATGCCATTCAGACAGTCAGTTCCTTAGCGATCCTCGTAAATCACATCTCCATGCTGTTTTCTGGATTCTTCGGTATGTCAAGGGCACCCGTGATCGAGGATTGTTTTATCCGACCACTTCTTCACTACAACTCCAAGCCTAAGCCAACACAGATTGGGCGGGGTGCCCTGACACTCGTAGATCCACAACCGGTAGGTGCATGTTCTTAGGAACGTCGCTCATCTCATGGAAGAGTAAGAAACAAAGCACTCTTTCAAAATCAACTGCTGAAGCTGAATATCGGTCTATGTCCTCTGCTAGAAGTGAGATTGTTTGGCTTCGTCGTCTCCTTCGTGAGTTCAGTGTTTTTCTCTACGGCCCTACTCCACTTTATGCAGATAACACAAGTGCCATTCGCATTGCAAAGAATGCCGTCTTCCATGAGCACACTAAGCACATAGAAATTGACTGCCACTTCATTCGTCGGCTGATGTATTTACTAAAGGGCTGCCCCGGGATCAACATGAATATATTATTTCCAAAATGATGCTTTGCTCCACCCCGCATCAATTTGAGGGGGAGTGTAGAGACATAAACAGGTCAACTGACCCCACCTGAAAAGCCCATAACCATAAGCCCATATCCAAACATATCTCACGTGTGGAATCTTAGTGGGATTTTGTAGATTGGTCAAATATCCCTTTCTTGGAAGGTTGTGTAGACATTTCTATATTTGCTTGTAATCATAGCCTAATCATAGGATGTAAAGATATCATCATCATTGTAAATTGATACCAGTGAAGTGTATATAAAAACAAGTCGACTCCCATCTTTGGGTACGACAGACATCTACAAAATCACCTCTTCTTCTTCTTTCTCTCTCTTTTCCTATTATCAATATATGGATCTATAGATCCTAAGAAAAACCTCCTTGACTAACAGTCAAACTAGACAAAAGGTAACAAGACCGTTCCGATTTTATTTACTTTGAACAATTTACTCTTAAGAAAAACTCAAATGACTTATCCCCTGAGTTAAAAAATAAAAAATCAATGTTGCAGATTAAACTTGGAGGAACAAAAACCAAAGGCTATGATCATATGAATGGCTTGATATTACATATTTCTTAACCCACGTCCAAGCCTTTTGATCAAGATGCTCCCATAGTCTTCATGAATCTAGGTGGGCCCTATTGACTCAGTGCTCATCCACACTAAACATCACATTATTTGAGATAGGATATTACTTAGATAGCTTAATTTTCACATTTTACAAGTTTTCTATCATATTCTTTCTATTTCTTATTAATTTTGACACCTTTTAGTACCGGTACTGCCATACCAGTCCGACACGCTCATCTGGGCACCGACCAGCATGAAAACTGATACCAGAATTTAAAACCTTGATCCACAAATATCAGAACGTGAAATTACAGAATAAACAGAGGTTAAAGCTAACCTGTTGCTCATCACGTAATGCCCTGGAAAAGAAGATATCAACAGTAAATAGAAGCCAATCGAGTTCAAAATTTCCCAAGGGCACCTGTTATAACTTCCACAAAAGTTAAAATGGATAGTGGAATATGTATCGATGAAATCACAAATACATCAAGGATTAGGTGATGCAATGGATGAAAAGGCATGTTACATGTGCATATCTGGAAAGAGAAATTCTCTCATTCAACCACTGAGATGATGCAGCACATCGCTGCATTCCAATTTTTGCTGCCACAACCTGCCAACCAAGTGCCTACAAGGAGCACAGAACAACTTAACAAATGATTGCCGCCAGATGCATAGACTGAATATAAAACACGACACTTCCAACTGGACAAAATACTTTGTAACTACCTGATATTGGCTGTCACGAGCATTGCAGGGAATGTTAATACATGGAAATTCATCTAAAATGCGTATACGTGACTTCATAGCTTCAGCATTTGGACATTCAATGACACCAATAATGGGGCCATGATGATGGTGTCTGTCACAAATCATAAAATTGAAACTTGCATTTCAGAATAAACACATTTAGTATGACAAAAGAAGAGCAAACTACAAAGTTTCTTTACAGTAGGTTAATTAAAGCACATCGGCCGATAAATGAATCTTGTTTAGGGGGTGTTTAGAAACAAGATATTTCTAAAGATTTTAAGATATTATCTCATAGATTATAATCTAATCTACTCACCTAAAATGTAGGCATTTGGCTACTGTAGAAAGTAGAACACAACATGCCAATTTCTTATGAAAACCTCTATATTATATTATTCAAGGATATGGTGAAGAAAATCATCTACAAGATAATAAAAAATTCTTGTTAAAAAGGGGTGGAAAGATTTAGCATGTACGTCTCTTCTTAATGAGCGACCACATAGCACATATGAACTATATACGATTTTAAAAATTGATTATTTTCTTTGTGGTTAAAATAATAAACAGGTCCCACTATAACGCTAAACATTATAAATATTGGTCCCATATTACAGATATCGTGTGCATCCTACCGTGATTACTAGCATTCGTGAGTCTCCTCATGCTGATCAACATTAGATGGCTCATTGTTGATCACTGATACTAGGTGGGGTGCCTAGCATTTATTACATAAGATGGTTTTCAAATCCAACTAGGTTCCCCCTATAATTTTAATATTAGATGGACCCCTCAACAGCATCTAACATTTGTGTGACAGCATAGATACATTACATGGTGGGACCTGCTCTAAACATTTTAATCAAATTTCATGATTTTAACATTAGGAGGTACATTGATTCTCTAACATTAAATGGATCCCACCATGATTACAAAGACATAATGTTGGCGGGTTCCATTAAGATAAGATTTAACATCCATTAATTTTTTTTCTTGTGAATTCAAATATTAAATAAATAAAATAACAATTGGAAATATTAGACCGGTGTTACATAATTACAAATATTGGGTGGTCCCATCAAATTTACCATCAAAAGAAGGGTTTCAACACTAGATGATCCACTTGGGTTCTTATGTCTCAATTTTCTTCTTTCTGGGCATATTCCTTAAAAAGTGCCAAACACATCAAGTTACTTGAGGTTGAACTGGTACAAAATGCCAAGCGTTATAATTGTCATAATATTATATAACGACAATATTATATTTAGTGATGATGAAAATTGCTAATATTCAAATATGTTAAGATTATATTCTGCATTAATCCAAACACCCCCATAGTTATAACTTATAAGGCTCAATTGTTTGGACTAAATCATGTAATCCAAAGAACCCAGTAGCATGGTGTATCAGAAAGATAGCAAGTAAAAAATGGATCAGACAACCTTGTTTTGGTAAAGGCCTTGTAGTTGAAGTCATGAGCATGACGATACTAAAACAAAAGTCTGTCACACCTTCGTGCTATTTTGCTTCACATCTACCAGATGATGGCATAAGCAAATACCAATGAGCAAGGATCAAAATCATGATTGTGGCAGGTGAAGCAGCAGATACATGACAGTAGCGGCGATACGTAGCAGGATAGCATTGTGAATCAAAAAAGTTGTACAAACCATGCATATGTCACTGATGTGGTCCAATAGTTAAATAGGCATGAATAACTAATCAGAATGCCACTTAGATCTATGTCATCAATCAAGGAGTGCATTGTACAAATGTAAATTATTGTCGGTCACAACCCTCTTAGTAAAAGCAGGTTAAAAAAAACACAAGAGACTTTTTACTTGCTTAATTAAGATATAAAATGTCTTCCAGTTGATGGGAGGACTTGAAATTTTTAATCACTCGTTATTCGGCCAATTGTTGGGTCCCAAATGAAGTCAAACACCAAAAGCTTCATACTAATGCCAATTAAAAAGTGAGTCGGACCAATTATTTTTCGCCATAAAAAATTTTTAAGGACCAATAGAAGAAGCTATCTGCCCTATCCTTCAGTAAACTAGCCAAAGTCAAAACATATTAAAAAAAAAACTCTTTTGACCAGAGCCCCAGGTGGAATGCATAGTGCACACCATAGAATGGGAGGAGCGCAAACACCCTACAGCCCTATCTAATTATAACGGAATCTTTAGGCATTTCCCATATTTCCATTTCTCGCTTTCCAAGTCATCAAAAATATAAAAACAGTGGCCCGTACCTTCATGGCACATCCAAAAGCATGCTATCCACCTCCAAAGACATCCATTCCTTTCCAAGAGATTTCCAAAGAACAAGAAGATCAGGAGCTAAAAGGTTTTCCCTCCTCGTTTGCTTGTGCCTTTAAGCATTGTAAAAGGGCTATTGAAGACTTTAAATCTTCAATGTTTGTTTTGTCAAAGTCCAGTGCCAATGTAGCCCAAATTGAACATTGATAAAAGCCATAAAAAAATTCTTTTCAATTCTCTTTTATTTGTGTTGGAAAAAAGATTGGAGAACTTTTCTGTAATTTTATATTTTAAGGACTTATAATTATATTCTTGAATGGGGCCCTAACAAATTTTACTCTTGGCCATGACCAATTCAATTGTGGGCCCACCCCCAATAGTTATTTTTGCAAGGCTAATGTAAGAGATGATAGTTATTTTTAATGGTTTCAATTTTAGATATAGCAACATTAATGGTTTTCTTAAATTATAAGGATGAACACGGAGATTAAACATTTAAACTTACACAATTAACAATTAAATATTAAACAGCGACACAGAATGTTATGACTTAGGGGGCCGATATTTTGGTTTATAGTGTGTACCTAATGTATACACACACACATATTTGCTAACATTTTCCATTATTCTTGATTTTTGGATATTTCTTCAAGTTTTTTCGAGTTAGAAAAAAACTCATGCTGTGACAGACCACCATGACCACGAATAGCAATGCGACACCACATCATAGTGGTTTTCAGGCTCGACTATGACGGTGACAGATACCACGATTTTGAACTATGAGCTCTAGTTGTACAGAGTATATCATTTTCATATCAACAAACAAAAAAATGTCAGTATTATTCTAAAGATTACTTGTCATGTGAATAAACTATAAAAAGACCGCATAGGCCATCACCGACAGGATCAGTTAAGTGCATATTCTCTCATGCTCATTCGCTATATAGCTAAACTAGTTGGCAACAACAAAGAATGTAAGGGATGTAAAGTTGAACCTGTATTCACTTAATGTTCTCTGCAAAAGGTTTTCAGCATCCTTTACAGTTCCAACATAGTCTACCTGCATATTAACTGCTAACATGAAACCACGAATGGAAAAGAGAAAATACAGGATGCAAATCAGTAATCTGCTACCAAACATAGTAACATTGTACCTTAAAAGTAATTCCATTTCCTTGCGAAGGAGGATTCACAGAGAGGGCCTGGCAAGCTTCACGGAATTGCTTTTCAAGAAGAGAGAAGGATAGTTCTCTGTTCTGGAAGGGATTAACCACCAGGACGAATATTGTGTAGGATGAAGGAAAATACACAACATATATTGCCCTTCCTTCAGAGATGCTGAAACCAAACATAAGAATGATAAGATCTCACAACTAGGACATTTGCTTCCAATTTCCTCTAAGAAAATACTAGAAATAGGCGATGGTAACAACTAAACAAAAAATAATTAAAAAATACATATATGCATATACCTTCAAGGGAAAGTTTAACATGTAATGCTTGTAATGGTCATCATAGTACTAGTGATAGTCGTAGGGACTAGAAGTCTATTAGGAGTACAAGTCATTTTGTATTACAATTATCTCTTAATAAAATAAGGAGTAGGGTTGTGCTCTTGAATTTACAAAACGCGACTCTTCTGTAATAAAAATAAATAAAAAATAAAAGAACACTTCCTCTCAATCTCTCATCTTCTTCTCCATCAAATCTTAGCTTCTCTCTCTCAATTCTCTTTTTCCCTCTCTAATCTTCAATTCTATAAAGGATCAAAGATAACGTGTACAAGATTGAGCATCCAAAAGGTGTGAATAAATTAGGCATATTCAATGTTGCTGATCTTACTCATAAAGAAGCCGTTGATCATGGAAGTGACAAACGATGCAACTAAAAGGTTGAGTGCTAAACAATCCAAAAACAATGTTGTGAACCATGCACATGTAGAGTGCATGGTCCTGTAACAGCCATAGCCAAAACTTACATCCACAAGTTTGACTGTGCCTTGGGGGAGAAGATAGCTTATGTGAGACCTTATTGAGAACAACACTCCAAACAACAAGATCCAATGTGAAATATTAGCCACGAATCATAACCGGATAGGGTGAGCCTAAACACTTTCTAAGCCATTCCAGGTTCTGTTAGGTTATGGATTATTTTTTGGGTTTTTGTAGCTGACAGTTAATAGCTTAAATGACGGGCTTTCCAGTCTTTCTTGGTTTACTTATGTAAAGTTGCAGTTAAAACATCTTATGATGTAACATGCTAGATGTAAAATCTAGAATAATCATAGGGCTGTCTTTCATTCAACATAGAAATAATCAATAGGGTAACCATACTGACAGCTCTAGAATGGATTTTTCTTTTATTAAAACTTTGTGAAAACTCCTATCTGGGACTGTTCTACCTATTTTAGTTGAAACATGGAATCTAATGGTTCTCTCCATTATATTGGAGTTCATGTTGGTTATACCCTGATGTTCACGCTCTATTGCAGTATGACTCAAATTTGGTGGTAATAGGACTGGCTATTAGCTGTGTATTGTTAAGTTACACCCATCTTTCATTGTAGCTATCATATTCTTCCAGTTCACCGCCAAGGCCTATAGTTTCTTCCTTTACAGCGTTCTTTCCTTTTTCTTCATCCTTCTCTCTGTTTTTCCTAAATAGTTGCTTAGTATTCTCTACTAATTTAGTAACATGAGACAACTTCAAGAAAAGGTAATTTAGCAAGACTGGAAGCATAGACCATATGACTCGGTACACTTTCAAGAAAACAGCCAGCCATTGAGGCAAGAAAAGTACATCTTGTCCCCGGAGTTATTGCCCTAACTTATCTTAGTTTTCTAATAGCCTATCAAATAAAAATTATCTAGCAGTTGAAATTCAAGTTAGAGATTAACCACGGCAGTGATTACTATACCTATGGTACATGTAAAAGAAAGGCATGGCCTGCTCCAAATAAGAGCATTCAGCTGTAGTCTTCATATGTAATTCACTCAGACTCCACCCTTCTTGGACATTCCTGTGTGTAGTTCCTCTGTCCACTTTACAGACGCAACCAATCTGGAGAATGGCATTATATTCAAGTGGCACCTTTGTCTCATATAACCCCTGATGAAAAAAATATATAATCAAATTAACTAAAGATACATAAATAACCAACAGAGTCAAGAAGCATGATCACTACTAACCTAGAATGTAAACATTTGTGCACATGAATATATGTCCAAGGAAGTAATAATCAGATCTAGAATAAAAATTGTGAGATGATGTCCAATGGCACTGGATGCCCTGCCTAGGAGTGTGGGACGTGAGGAATCATATGAGTGTTGTTTGAAGCATCACTCTAATCGAAGACCTCAACCCTCATTCCAAGACCAACTTATTTCAGATGTGGCAAACATTTGTTGTTGGATAAGCACTCATCCCAAACAATCTGATCGTATACACATCCCACCCACGCTTGTGAATTGTCATTTACCATCACAAGACTATTGTCTATCTATCTATCAACATATATTTGAGTGGGTTGTCATGACACCTAATGCGTGGCCCATTTGGATGCATACCATTCAAACAAATAGTTCTGAAATATGATGCAGGCCTTACTTTATTTTCTCCTAGATCTTTGTCATATTGCACATGATTTTAATGGCCCACAGAATAGCATAGTTGATAATTTCAGGCAGATCACATTTGGGTTAAGCCTCCAACTGAAACGTTTCGACGTATTCAGAATTTTGGCTAAACATTTTGCAAATAAAACAAATATTAAATTAAAAAAAAAGCCCCTGTTTGGCATCACTAATTTTTGCCACTATTTCTCAAAATCTCAAAATCAAATAGAGACTTTGACAATAGAGGCGTTTGGCAGCGTTTGACAGCCTCTTTTTTTGGTAGAGAAGTAGAGGCAATGCCTCTATTTCCCACAACCCACCATTGATAGCATGTAGAAAGTAGAGGGAAAAAAACAGGAGCGTGAACACTGGTCTTGCCCATTCATGCCGCTGTCCCTTTTTTTTTTTTTTTTTTAATTTTTCTCAAAATCTAAGAGTCTAAATCAAGATCCAACCCGTTGGAAATGTTCACAACATCAAACAGGGCCATGACACCAAATTTCAGCTTTTGGATCATCACCAATGTCGAGATGTGTACAAAAACGCGAGCCATTGGATGCAATTTTCTGGAATCTGTGGACCCAAACGCAAAATCCACACCATTAGATCTCTTTGAAAGGCTGAAAACGGCTATGTGGTCAATTTTCAAGGCTTGATACCTTGTGGATCTCGAGATATTTGCAAAACAATATCAGTCATTGATGTATTACGCTCGATATGCAATTTGTCCATGAGCAGTAATGTTTTCTATTTTATTTATTATTTCTGGGAGTGTAAATCAAGATCCAAACTGTTGGAAATTTTAAAAAGACCAAACATGGTCATGACAGCAAATTTCAGCCGTTAGATGATCACCAATCTTGAGATACATGCAAAAACCGTGAGCCATTGGATGCAATTTTCTGGATTATGTGGGCCCCAAACACAAGATCTAAACCCTTAGATCTCTTTGGAAGGCTGAACGCGGTCATAGGGTCAAGTATCAATGCTTGATACCTTGTAGATCTCGAGAAATTTATGAAAAACTTTCGACCATTGATATAAAAAAGTCTATTTAATATAGATCTTTGCATTACCAAACACTTCTTTTTTTAATAGCTCATTTTTTAATGACTATTTTGACGAGTCTATCCAAAAAAGAGTAGAGATACCAAAACACTTCTATTTTGTAGAAAAGATGCTCTAGGGTTAGGTTTTACAGTGAATTGAACTAAAGGACCATGAAGGATGATGAGGAAGGGTTGTTAGAACCCTAATTTGACAAATACGGCATTGAGATTTCTCAATTGGCCAATTCCATATGGTTTGACCCTCCATCATGTGAAAAGGGGTTATCTTAAGGTTTATCAAATTGTGATATATTTTATTCTTAGTGTTTAACTTGGGATTCCATAAATCAAGTTTGCAGTAAATTACAACAATAGGAATCAATTTGGGTTTGATTCTACCCTTATTTTGTCAACTAACATGAGTAGGACATTGTAGAACCAAAGCAGATAATGCCAACTTGCTCTAAAGATAAAATCGAGAGTATATGGGCTGGTTGTAACCTATGCATGGGTTTAGGTCGGTCTTCCATCTTGGATCCAAGGATCGATAGTGAGATTTGGGTATTTACTATTGAGCATTAATGGTTTTGTGTTTTAGGATTACAACATGTAAAATTGATGCATTGCCTCAGGCATTGATGATTCAGACTTAATCTACTTGTCTCGATTGGTTTTAATCATGTTTACCCACTGCCCTACTGTATTTTGTTAGGAAACCTTGCTTTATTACTTTGAAATTCAGTCCTCATTCAAATAACTTGGAATACAATTCCATCTTTGAGTGAATTTGATTTTGTAAAACCTATTTTTAGGTTTATATGTGATTCCATATGTGTTTTGGGAACAATTAGGATAATTGGGTTCTTAGTTGAGCCGAAATCAGAATTTCCTGCACAAGGCAGCAAACATTCAGCCCACTTTATGAGGATCAAACGATGTTAGAAATGAAAACCATTGGCTCATTGGCTTCGTCTCGTCGAGTAGTATGAAATCAATATAAAGATCATCGAATTCGGACATCGGATGAAAAAGTTATGGACTGTGCAAGGTTACAAGTTAAAACTGTCTAATGCAGTAAAAGCTGTTATTGGACCCTACTTGTATGCTTAAGAGAACCAAACCAGCAGATTTGATGTAATTTAGGTTAGTAATATATATCTAGTGTTTCTAATCATTTCCAAAATGCTAACTGAATCACCTATGCTGAATCTAGATACCTAGCTAGTTTGATTAGGGGTTTCAGTAAGATTATTTGTAATTGGTGAACTTTGTGGGTCTACTCAACTAAACCTGGAACTTGTGGATATTTGTTATTTGCTTGGAGTAGTTGCCTGTTGTTTATGTGAGCTTGTATATATTTTTCCAGATACCTCAACTGTTGATGAGTCGACACAACTAAGCTGGTTTTAGCTTGGCACAGAGGGAAAGCCGTTCTTGTAATAGTCTCTTGCATTAATATTACTATCACGAATATGCAAGAAAGGTCTTAATACAAGCAAGACTTAATGGAATTGGATATCCTGTCACGAGGATCCATCATTGTATTTATAACTCGGAGATGCCCAATTTTGGGCTCTAATTACAATCTATCAAATCTCTATGTTTAGTATGTATTGTTGTACAAGTCTGTCTAGTATCCATCTATGTTTAGTATGTATTGCTGTACAAGTCTATAATAAGATGGGCTGAGCAGATGGGTCGTGGATGGGCCAAACTGATATTATAATGGGCCTTTGTTAACACCCCCCCTCAAATTGACGATGTGGAATCAGTAAGCATCAATATGCCGGATAAGAATTGATGACGTGGGCGAGGAAGTCCTTTCGTGAAGATGTCCGCAATCTAAAGGCCAAAGGAAATGAACGGTAAGGAAATGACATCCCGTAAATATTCATCACGAATGAAATGACAATCAACTTCGATGTGCTTGGTGCGTTCATGAAAGACTGGATTTTCTGTAATACGAATAGCACTAGTGTTGTCAGCATGGAGAGGTGTAGGTGAGCTTTGAGGAAAACCGAGATCGAAGAGTAGCCCACGGAGCCAAAGTATTTCAGAACAGGCAGCAGACATGGCTCTATATTCTGCTTCGGTAGAAGATCTTGAGACCTTATCTTGTTTCTTACATTTCCAGGATATCAACGCATCGCCAAGATACATACACCACCCAGTTGTGGAGCGACGGGTGTCAGGACAGCCCGCCCAGTCAGCATCAGAAAAAGCAATGAGATTGAGTGGAGAGCCTGCAGGGAAGAATAGACCACGAGTAGTCGTACCAAGAAGGTAACGAATAATTCGTCGGACAGCCACCAAATGAAGATGCCTCGGTTGAGTCATAAACTGGCTGACAAGATTAACAGCAAAGGAAATGTCGGGGCGGGTATGAGTTAAGTAAATCAAGCTACCAACCAATTGCCGATAAAGTGTGGCATCGGGAAGAAGATCCCCACTATCCTTGGAAAGCTTTAAGTTCACTTCAAGGGGAGTATCAACTGGAGTTGAGTGCTGGAGTCCTGCTAGTTCAATTAGATCTAGAGCATATTTGTGTTGGTGCAAGATGATGCCTTTGTCTGTTTGATGAACTTCAAGACCTAAGAAGTAGGTTAAAGGACCCAAGTCTTTCATATGGAATGATTGCTGCAATGAGGATTGAAGTTTAGATATCATTGTGGAATCAGTTCCAGTAATAATGATGTCATCAACATAAACAAGAAGGATAGTGATACCGCTTGGAGACTTATGTAAAAACAACGATGGATCATAAGGACTTTGCTGGAAAGCCAACAGAAGCAAGGCGTCCCGAAATTTTTCAAACCAAGCGCGAGGAGCCTGTTTAAGGCCATAGAAGGAACGCTTTAGTTTAGCCACATCTGAACCACTGGAAGAGGAATACCCGTGAGGAAGGCGCATATACACCTCTTCTTTAAGATCACCATGAAGAAAGGCATTCTTTACATTGAACTGAAGAATAGGCCAAACTTGAGATGCTGCAATGGCAATAATTATCCGGACAGTAGTCATCTTAGCAACTGGAGCAAATGTTTCATCATAGTCAATACCATATTCTTGGCGATTACCAAGAGCGACCAGGCGAGCCTTGTATCGGTCGAGAGAGCTATCAGATTTCAGTTTGACCGAGTAAACCCATTTACACCCAATAGGTCGAACTGTAGGTGGGCAGGTAACCACATCCCACGTATGATTATTCTGTAGATCTTCTAATTCCGCAATCATAGCTTGTCGCCAAGATTCATGTTTCACAGCTTGAGAGTAGGAAGTGGGAATGTTAACAGAAGCAAGAGTGGCAAGACAAGCTGAATGAGAATACCCATATCTATCAGGAGGCCGAGAAACACGCGTGGTGCGTCGAAGAGTGGGCATGAGAGCTTGTTCTGATGTAGTGGCTAGGGGAGTTGGATCAGGTGCCGGATCAGGTGGATCTAGAATGGGCCGTATTGTAGCAGTGATCGGTTCCGTGCGTCGCCTATATACAATTCCAGGTTTGAACCTTTCAACAGAAGATGAAAAAGTACCGGAAAAAGGTGGTAATATAGCCATGGGAAGTGAAGTGTGAGAATCTGTTGTGTGAGAAAAAAATATATAAATTTTCAAAAAACACAACATTGCGAGAAACACGAATTCTTTTGAGGGATGGATCATAACAAACATATCCTTTTTGATGAGTTGCGTATCCAAGAAAAACGCATCTAGTAGCTTGCGCAGACAATTTTGTCCTTTCAGAAGGAGGAAGATGAACAAAACAAACACATCCAAAAGGATGAAGATGTGTATAGGTAGGATGAGAGTGAAAGAGACGGAAATATGGAGACTGATTTTGAAGTTTGGAAGAGGGAAGCCGATTTATAAGATGAACGGAAGTGGATATAGCTTCCAGCCAAAATCTAGGAGGAACAGATGATTCAAGTAGCAAGCAACGAACCATATCAAGAAAATGGCGATTCTTCCGTTCAGCAATGCCATTCTGCTGTGGAGTATGAGGACATGTTCGTTGAGAAACAATCCCCTTAGATTGGAGGAAATCTTGAAAACTGTGTGACACATATTCCCCTCCTGAATCAAATCTGAGAATCTTTATGCAGGTGGAGAATTGTGTTTCAACATAGGCCAAGAATTTTTTTAAAACCTCAAACACCTCTGATTTTGCCCTTAAAAAATAAACCCAAGTGAATCTGCTATGGTAATCGATGAATGTGACAAAGTATTTAAAGTGAGAACGAGAAATAACAGGTGTTATACCCCAAACGTCACTATGAACCAAATCAAAACATTTTTCTGATATAGAGGTATGCACAGAAAATGGAAGGGCTTTACTTTTTCCTAATTTGCAAACAGAACAATCAATATTGACATCAGAAGTAGAAAATTGCATTTTATTAATCAAACCAGAATTTTTCAAAGATAACAATATGTTCGAATTAGGATGTCCTAATTTTTTGTGCCACAGATGCACATTATTTTGAAGAACACATGAAAAAACTGAAGAAGAGTCATCCCTAGGTTGCATAGGCAGATTAAGCGGAAACAACCGGCCACACTTAGGCCCTTCGCGATCACCCGTCCCGTCCCCTGATCCTGGACAACACAACCAGAAGAAGAGAATGACACATTACAATGATTATCTACGAGTTGTCCAACAGATAACAAATTTGTAGAGAGGCCAGGGGAAAGAAAAACATGATTCAAAGGTAATTTGTGCGGACTATCTCCAATTGCGGTGATAGGTAAATGACCCCCATTAGCGGTTTGAGCTTGGAGTGTCCCATCATATGATTGAATATGAGTCATGAGTTTGGAAGAGAAAGTCATATGATTTGATGCTCCAAAATCAAAATACCACATGGAAGGAGATGGAAAGGTTTTACCTGAGAGGCCCAAGGTGGAAAATGCTTGGAGAATCATTTGTTGAATCATTTCAGGGTTGATAGGAGGACTGGATGCAAATTGCTGTGAAGACATAGATGAAGACGGAGAAGCGGGTGCCACGGAGTGAGAATCTAAAGAAGCAATAGCAAAATAAGCACGCGAATTACGATTTTCTGGTCGTTTCCTGCATTCAGAAATGATATGCCCACTAGCTTTGCAGTAGTTACAAACTTTCCTCTTGCACTGAGAAGAATAATGTCCATACTCCTTACAAGTGAAGCATTGAATTTTGCTCAAATCCTCGGTCGAAGTATCACGTCCGGGAGGTTTCCCTTTTGCCACATAAGCAACTTCTGTCGGGCCCATGGATGATTGTTGGGATAGTTGATGCTGAGTGACTATCCATTGTTCTTCGCGGAGCACTTCAGTGAGACATGTATCCAAAGAGGGAGAGGGATGACGACTCATAAGATTGGATCTAACATTTTCAAAATTAGGCCGAAGTTTCATTAAGAATTGATCTCGCTGAGTAATTTTATGAACTTCCTGAATCCCAGATAGAGTGTCTCCGGTGATAGTAGCATGGGCAATATCCGTGAATTCAGTCCAAAGGACAAAGAAGCCGGAGTAATACTCCTGGACGGTCATCTGTCCTTGAGAATATTGAGCAATTTCATGTTCTATTTGGAACCGACGGGCTGAATTCTCTTGGTGATAGATACGTTTCAGATATCCCCACATATCTTGAGCAGTTTTATAGGGTTTAAGATGTAAAAAAAATTGAGGTTCCACTGCACCCAACATCCAGCTCATAATTTGTGCTTCTTTGGTTTCCCAATCATCCAATTTTGCAATATCTGTTGGCTTTTTCAGAGAACCAGAAATGTGTCCCCATAATTTTTTGCCTTTCAGATATAACTCAAACTGATAGGCCCAGGCAGAATAGTTTTTCCCATTAAATTTGATCAATTGCATTTCATTCTTGTCCATTTCCAACTCACAGATGTCAACAGCAATATACAGACAGTAGTAAAAAACCACAAACAAGAAGAGAAATAACCAGACAGCAACAAAACAACCAGAGAAACTTTTAGATAATGTAGAAAGTGCAGATGAAACAGAGATAGCAATACCAGAGAATCAAGGAACAACCTAAAAACTGTTCTGAAGCAACAGATTACAACAGATCTCAGATCTGTATAAAAGAACACCCAATTTTGGCCCAGGCGACCAAAATTTTCTGCAGAAAACAGTAGGTGGGGCCCACTGATGATCCAATCTATCAGATTAGAGTGATCAGATAGGTACTTCACAAAAATGTCGAACCAACCCAGCAGAGATTGTAGCAATCAGATATTTGTGCTAAAAGATGGGCGGATCTGATGAAATTATATTGCAGAAACAGGAAAAATCAACATGTGATCACAAACCCTACCTCAGATTCTTCAAAAATGTTGAAAAAATAGCCAGAAATTCCTAGAAAGACAGGCGACCAGGGCTATGGTTTCCTTCTGATCAAATCTGATCTGCAAATGATGGCCCTTTGTTGATCTCCACACACTGGCGTCTTGTAACTCTTGTTCAAAGCAATCGACAGAGGAACTCTCCTTGAGATCTTTAAGCAAGAGAGATTAGATGACTCTTAATCCCTCTATTGCACCAAGGCTCTAATACCATATCACGAATATGCAAGAAAGGTCTTAATACAAGCAAGACTTAATGGAATTGGATATCCTGTCACGAGGATCCATCATTGTATTTATAACTCGGAGATGCCCAATTTTGGGCTCTAATTACAATCTATCAAATCTCTATGTTTAGTATGTATTGTTGTACAAGTCTGTCTAGTATCCATCTATGTTTAGTATGTATTGCTGTACAAGTCTATAATAAGATGGGCTGAGCAGATGGGTCGTGGATGGGCCAAACTGATATTATAATGGGCCTTTGTTTAACAATTACTAGCCGTAGTTTAGCCTTGTGAAGTGATTATGATCACTTGGTACCATCTTGATTTGACATATTTGGTCATATTCCCACAGGGAACAATTGTACCACTTTTGACCATCTGTCGTCTGGGGCTAAAATACCCAGCACTTGAGCGCCTTATAGTGAGGCTATAATACATCTTTTTAGCTCTCATGTAGATTGCCATTTTATATAGTAGTTTGTAATTTGTTCGACCTGGTCATATTGACTGCTGTAACATTCTAACTTTACTCTTGCATTAGTCTCATCAGGTTATCGTCGCATTGACCTCATACAATCATTACTTGTTTATAATTTTATTTGCATGATCGTATGCAATATTTTGAGGGCTTGCTTACTTGCTAAGTTTCCATGAACTAAATCCAATCCATGGGCACGTTTTTTCGGTGAAGTGGTTTCACTACCTAAAGATAATACATACAAGCATAGTTATCACAAATCACAATCCTACGATTTCATATACCAAATCCCGATTTATATCCCGAATCCTAAGGAAAACGATTTGTATCTATTCAACGAATCCCATTTATAGATGAATCTTAGGATTCAAGTGTGAATCTTACGATTTGATACTCATTTAATTGAATCTTGCAACTCAGCTCCGTGAGAATATTAACAATCTTTTACCTTTTTTCTTTCTTTATTCTTCTTTTCTTTAATCAACTTTACTTATAGAATGTTATTTAGTAGTTAACGAAACTTCTTAAGAACTTTTGCAGCTTTGAGGAGGTTTTAGAGATGAATAAAAAAACATGCATTTAATTAAAGCATTCGATTGTATGTATGATGCTTGTTTATACCTTCTTTTTTTAAATCTTTTTTGGTTTTTTTCTTCATAAATACTTAACGTCAAGAGATATCGTACGGTGTGAGATCGATGGTTTAGGATTTATTGTTTTTACGTTTATATTTGGATTTAAAGATGCTTGTTTATATCTTCTTTTTTTTAAATCTGTTTTGGTTTTTTTCTTCATAAATACTTAACGTCAAGAGATATCATACAGTGTGAGATATATGGTTTAGGTTTTATTGTTTTTACGTTTATATTTGGATTTAAAGATACTAAAAATAAATATATATTGATACCATAAACCTATTTAACTATTTACATATTTCATTTATTAAATATTAATATATGTCCTGACATTCTTGATATGATTGTATGATAGACCTATAAATGGGAAAATGGATGGTTTTGAATAGCTACTTTTTTTCTTTTTCATTTCAATGTTTAATTACTTTTTACTTTTCATAGAAAAATCAAAAATCAAATGATTCACGATTCGATTTGACTCATGGGTATGAACAATTTATGATACAATTACAATTTTCAAAACTATGCATTCAAGGGAAAACCTCAAGGGAGAGGGCAAACCACAAAGGAATCAAAAGTGGAGTGTGGATGACACTATCTAGATATTTTCAGAGAAGCTTCACAAACAATACCTTTGTTTTATTTTCTTAATGTGGATTATTGTAATAAGAACCTCGAATCGGTCAACTTTATATTGGTTTAAGTTTTATATTTGGCTAGACAATTTGATTTAATCAATAAAGTAGGATTTATTAATAACCAGCACTCTATTATGCAATGCTTGATTTTATTTCATTTTTATAATGGTAAATTTTCTTCCAAAAAGAAGAGCAAAACAAAGGGGAGAAAACGAACAAGACTAAACATAAACAGAAACAAATAAACTAAACATCAAAAGAAATATATAACAGAAAAACTCCTTCCCTTGCAAGACCATCTCCCAAAACATTAGCTTCACGAGGAATATGAATACAAGGAGCTCCTAGCTGAAACGAAATATCTTGTACCTCCTCCACCAAATCTATTAAAGTCCATGGATAAGAAGACTTTCCAAAACCCCACTATATCGCAGAGAATGAATCCCCTTCAATGATTGGATGAAGACCTCCTAATTGACGTAGTTCATGGCATCCCACCAATAAAGCATACATTTCAGCTCCATTCGAATCAACACAATTCACTGAACCCACAAAGTTTTTGACAATTTTTCCAGAGAAGCCACAAATAACACCCCATCAAAATTCACCTTGAGAAAACCATTCGAAGGAGGTTCCCACAATACTTTTTGTCTGAGATTAGAATACCTACCACCTTGAAAATGGGTGAACAAGAACTATTAAGAGCTTCGAATGAAACTCCAACAAATTCAGCCTTCCTAATTACCCATTCTGAAACAACCCAAACAACAGACCAAACAATCTCCTCAGGAGGTTTGCATTTATTTGGAAAATTCGATTATTCCTCTCAATCCATAACATCCATAGACCAGCATATAAGGATTACCGCCACAAAATGCAACCACGAACAGATTTTTCCCTAAAAGTCCGCTGCTCAAAAAATTCCTTAATCAAACAAGGCATAACCCAACACATCGAACATTTTAAGGAAAGACGCCTACACAATACGAACATAGTTGCAATGGACCAATAGGAGACCCGCCGTTTCCTCATGCAAACAAAATGGGCACCCATTAACAATAATATAATTTCTCCTTCTCAATTTATCCAAAGTTAAGTATTTTATGTAAGCGCGCTACCCAACAGAACACCAAGATTCTTGGGAGGAACAAAAGGGTTCCAAAACCTCTTCCAACCAGCCATCCTATCACCCAAACCAATCAAAACATTATAAAAAGACGTAACTGGAAAATGCACTTTAGCATCTGGCTTCCAAATTCTAACATCCCTTCTCCGTCTAGATAGATACATCTTATCAAGCAAAGAGAGCAATCTAACATACTCTATCATCTCATGATCATGCAAATTTCGACGAGAGTGAAAATTCCAAACTATAGATCCACCCACAAAAAGATAGTTATCTGCAACAAAGGCCTAAGGATTCCTAACCAAAAGGAAGAGAGTAGGAAACTGACACTTCAGGGTAACATTACCACACCATTCATCATGCCAAAACTTAATACCTTTCCTGTCATGAACCCTATACCTAATCCACTGATAGAACTCAGTATTGACGGAAAAAATTGAGTTCCATAATCCTGAAGACTTGTAACTATGATCTGGAATACACTATCCATCCCTTCCCACCTTATACTTATTAATAAGGATTCGTCTCCATAACCCTTGAGTCGAGTTACCCACCCTCCACAACCATTTTCCAAGCAACGCTTTGTTCATATTTCCAAGCAATGCTTGATGTTTTAAAATGAAAAAAAATTACACAACAATTCGATTTGACATATTCTAACAATTACGTAAAATTAGATCAGCAGCAAAAAGCACAGATTTAGGGTTTCGAAGGAAGATCCTACTGGCAAAGATAATTTGGTGGCGATCCAACAAAATCGAAGCAGAATTCTTTAGCCGAAATCTGAATCTGTCTTCATCATAGAATCTGTCTTCATCTTGGCATATCACCTTACCAACCAAGCATGAAATCTTCGTAGATAATTCTTGACCTTTATAGATGGCCAAACAAACCCCTGATTGATCTCTACAGATGGGCGTAATCCAGTGACACTCTTTTGATCAACCTGTTTCGATCAAACTATTGTCGGTTGTTTCATCATCAACCACAAATTGACTCCTTCTCTAATACCAACTAAAACTAGTAAGTCAAAAATCTCAAAGGTCAAGAAACACTAAACACCTCCCTTTTATATATATATAGAAGGTAACGGGTAACTTTATTAAGGAAAAAAAAAAGATACAAAATGGAAACCAAGGGTGTAAGAGATATATAACAAACCAATTACATCAAAAACACCTCCCATGGCGATGCTCTATCAACCCCTTCCGTAGTTAAAGAATCCACCAAAACCACTAGCCGATTTAACCACATCAAAAAAACACCACAAGAAGACATAAGCCTAATGCCTCAATCTCATTAAAGCAAAAGTGGAGCTTCCACAGCTTAACTTTATCATTAATCATGCAAGCAATTGCACTATTAGAGTCACTCTCCACAAGAAAGAGAAGGAAAACTGTACATGCATGCATACATACAGACATATATATATAGAGAGAGAGGGAGGGAGGGAATTCATTTAACCAATTGATAATGGGGGTGTAGCATAGCGTCAGATGACACCTCCCATATATAATTCATTATATTTTCAGCATTTACAAAAAACTGTTGTTATATTACAAAACAGTCCAGAGTGATCCAGTTATTACAAACAAGTCTTCAGTGTAACTCTTAGCACTAACTGCTAAGAGAAAGCAGCAATATACAAAAAATCAAAATAATAAAAATCAAATATCAAAATAGAAACCTCTCTTGTTTCAGTTCTCGTATTGCAAAATAAGAATTAAAGCCACACCCAGAAAAAGATACATGAGGATGCATATGCATGTTATGATTAATGTCCTTAAAAAGGTTCAGAAATTGAACCTCAACTTCTGGATCTGCAAGGTGAGCTGCAAGTTTCCTGCTTTCAGCCTTGAACTGATATTCATCAGTAATCACCTATAAAAATGTTAAAAAAATGTTATAAAAAAAAACAAAAACCATGAACACACAATTAGTAAGCCAAAAGAAAAAAAAAAATTCATTGACGGCTCCAAAACAATACCTCAATGAGATTGAAGGTAGGGCGACTATGAGGAAGAATTTTGTTTACACGTCTTCCAGGAAACTCTTCTGTAATAGGCGCTTTAGAGTTGAGGTAAAATACTCTAGGGACATTTATGGGAACCTTAAGCATGATTCCTTCAGCAACAACCCAAGCAAAGAAATGTCCAAGTTGTGAACTTGGGATGAGTTGTATTATCTGGTCAACATAATGTGCTTACATCAAACCCATAACTATTTAGACTAGTTTATTCTTGGCAGAAAAAACTTGAAAATAATTATTACCTGCCAATAAGAGCGGGTAAGGGCTAACTCATGTCTTCTAAAGAATGAACTAACTCCATTCCGAGCCTTATCAAGTTTATGACTAGTCATAGAACCACGCAACTCGGTCACATTAACAGATTGGTATGGTCTCTTCAAATCACCCAACCTACAAGCACGAAACTTCTTAGAAGAATTTTGGCACCAATTCTTGCTGGGATGTACATCACATGTAAGTAACACACTAAAATTGCAACAGTGAAAGAAGCTCATTTTATGCTATTAAATGGCAACACAAAAACTGAGGAACTATACATCACATAAAGCTTCCAGTTAAGTGAATAACAATATCTATAGCCTAAGGAATTAATGCCTGGCTGAAGGTATAAGACTGAAGATTTTGCATCAAACAGAAATAGATATGGCATCCACAGTATCCACCCAAATTTAGTACTGAGAAACATTACGCCAAGCTAAGATGTTTACTTATTCAAGCTAATTTTATGTACTGTTCATCACAACTTGCTAAATAGTAATCATATTTTCCAAATCCTTAAAAAAAAAAAAAAAAAAAAAACTCAATGGTCATTCACAATTACACACTAAAACAAGGATCTAATACAGCATTATTGGTTGGCCTGCATATTAACATATTCATCAAACATCTGGCACAAGTAGTGGTATTATAACAAACTGATAATGGAATTTGGACCATATACAAGCATCTGATTTGTAAACTTAATAAAAATTCTCAAAATTTGATTGGATAAATGATACAGATTGTGATGAAGATTGTGCAATTGGACAAGCTATAGCATACAAGAAAATATTTGATAGCGCACACTGGATTTGGAACCATGTGTTAGGGGGTTCATTTAATTAAAGAGGCCAAACAGCCTCAGTTTGCTGAGCTTACAACATCACATGGGCTGGTTTAATACTTAGAGAACTCCAGGGTGTGAATTTCTAAATTCTGAAACTATTATTCAGAAAATGGGCAGAACGTGACTCTGTTTTAGGCCTTCAACAAGTGGGCCATTTGAGCCTAAACCCAACTGCTACCAGCACTACATGGATCAACCATGAGTTCTCTTTCAACAGACAGCATCCACCTTTCCATAAGGTGGGCCACGTGGGTCCCATGACTGATTTGGTCCAAAGGATCTGAAATGACCTTATTCTGAAATAAGTCTTGCAATTATTGGATTTCTTGCTATTTAGATGTTAGTTTCCATTCCATCAGAATTTCATGAGTAGGTAAATAATGATGGTAAGTAGGAATTGTCGTTTGGATAGATTATTAATTAAGGGGATGCACAGTCAACTGTGCATAGGCTGCCACAGTCAACAGTCAACAACAGCTCTTGTTTCCTTTCTTTTTCTTGTTTATTTTAGCAAGTTAGGGTGTCAATAGTACAGTTTTAGTAAGAGACAGTGGTGAGGGATTTTCTTTCTTCGTTTCCAAAGCATTACAATATGAATGTAAACAGTGAGCAACTGGTGGCAGAGAGGAGGTCGACAATTTCAACATATTGAATAACAGTGAGAATTATATTCTCTTTTAAACTCTATGTTACTTTTCCTTGTATCAGTTCCATTCTTCTTTGTATTTATGTTGGTGATTTGGCCTTCCTGAGTCAATCGACCACAACTTTCTTGCATTGTCAAGTTCAAAAGGAGTTCAGCAAACATGGTATACTGATGGAACAAAGTATTGAACATCGTACGCTGTCATTGGGTTCCGATTAATATCCCTGACTGCATCAATAAACAACCCATAATCCATTGAGAAAGTCAATTATAAATGTATATTAGGAACATGGTCTTTTAAGTGTAATATCCCTGAACTTTAATTAGGGATAAAATTTTGTGCTTGTTTTAATTAATGTTTTCCTCTTTGAATTCGTTCATTGGGACCCTCTTTTTTTTTTTTTTTTTTTCTGTTGTGCCAGACTAATTAATGGAATGCTTTAAGTTTTCCTTTGGATTGAGTTTAATTGCTAGACATTGGTGGGTCCTTGCTAGACATTGGTGGTTCCTAACTCCTAAGTTGTGTATTATAGGGTTATAAGTTTTTTATTGTGGAGCCCTTTTGTTCCAAGTTATTAGAATCAAGGATGAAAATAGTGGTGGTGGCGGGCATAGCGGCCCGCCGCCAAACCGCTACGAAGCGGGCGATACGTAGCGTAGCGGGGATACGTAGCGGTGTGATTTGAAATACTCACCAAAAAAATCTGAAAAAATTCCAGAAAATCCAGAAAATTGTAAAATGAAAGAAAATGTGGTTCTTTTGCAAAAGTAAGTAAGAAAAGGGGGTGTAGCGGTGCCCTCAATATATAAGGTCCTGTATCGCTATATAAATAGAAAATAATAGTAATGATTAGTTTTTTCACATGTATTCATGTTCTTTAGTCATGCTAACTTAGAAAGTAATGAAAAGCTCATTAAAAAAAAAAAAAAAAAAAACTAGAACATGAAATAAAGGCATAAGACTTAAGAGTTAGGTCATTAGTGAACATTGAACAATCAATAGTCAATACTTTAAGCCTCAAGGTTAAAGGTTCAAATTCAATCAAGTGAATGAAGTGGTCAACACTCAACAACTCAACATTCAACACTAATTTAGAAATGAAGTGGTCAACACTCGTCCTCTCAGAAGATGACACATCCGATTAAGAGGAAGACTGCAAGGTCAACACATAAATCAATTGCATCTCCTACAAAACAATGATGGAGACCGTGGGAACTTAAGAAGTTCCCTCTCGGGCCTCTCCCACTTAGTTATTTAACAATGAGGGTTCTTTTAAAACAGTTAAATTAAGACCAGTTTAAAATTTAGTAGTAATAGGTAACCATATCTATACTACTACACACATTCCAAATATAATTAAACATGCTTAATATCATATATTAACAAATAATGATAATAATAGACATCCAAGCACAACAAAGAAAGACAACCAGTAAAAAAGGCCTAGCTATCATGGTCAAGTAGGATCCTTTTGTTTTCATGATTGCCACTTCTTTAAAACATGCGTTTCGCAAAGGGGGTCCGGGGGTATCCCCCGGCGGGGATCGAGCTGCCCGGTCAGCTCGCGGGGGCCCAGGGGGCAGCGCCCCCGGACCAGAAATTTTTTATGAAGTTCTTCCTTCGAAATCGAATTTCTGCTTTCAGAACCTGTGCCCCTCCTTAAAAGTTGTGATTCATAGTAGTTAGAGAGTGATGATCTCAAAAGTTGAAAAAAAGTGAAAAAGTCGTTGGGGGTGGGGGGGTGGGTGTGGTGGTGGTTTGTTTAACACTGCCGATATGTATCGGCCGCCACCCGCTATTTTAATCCATGAGTCCTAGATGATGAATCTTCTTTAGATTCCTTAGAATAGTTGAATCTCTTGATTTTGTAGCAACAAATCTTGGCAAAATGGAGTTGGGACCACTAGGGGGACACACAAAGGGTTCACAGCAGTAAAAATGGAGAAAAAAGAGGAAGGAAGATGAAAAAAGTTGAAAAGGTAGAACGAAAAGTCGTCAGGGGGGTTTTATTCCCCCCAGCGCCACGTAGCGGCCGCTACGGCCTGTAGCGGCCCGTAGCAGCCGCCACGCTTGCGTAGCGGCCGCTGCGGGTGCGTTACCCGCTAAATACAATGTAGCATGGCGGCAGGCCGATTAGCGTAGCGGCCGATATTTTCATCCCTGATTAGAATAATGCTGTAACCTGTAAGTATGAGGTGGGACCAAATTTCTAACCAAGAAGGTGTGTTCGACACCCATATTGCAAAAGGGAAACTTGCGCATGAACTTTTACGGGGCTGTTGCACGAATTAGACAGAGTACTCTCTTAGATGTTGTTCAATTGGAAAGAGGAGAGGAAACCTAAGCTTTATGTAAGTGTTGACCCTTGAAAACCCCCACACAATCTCCCTTTCCTCTCTAGCTTTCCTACCAACCAGAACCTAGAGAGAACTAAGAGAAGACAATGAGAACTGGAAGAAGAAGTAGCGAATCAGCGAGTAGAAGCATCGATTAATGTCCTTAGTCGTCCGCACATCGCTAAGGCCCTATTCAAGGAGAGAAGAACTCTAGACCTACTTACTTTCCTCTTGATTCATCTCTTCCTAAATGAATTTAGGGTTTAATGGGTGCTGGATGATGATGTTTAATGGATTGTTAATGTAGAATGCTAAAGATACCCAAAAATCCCAAGGCTGGTTGATATATTCGGTTCAAATCTCATGACAAAAATCCCAAGGCTGGTTGATACATTGAGTTCGAATCTCATAACCGATTGATGTATTGGATTCAACACCCTGGCCAAATGGGATCTTAGGCTTTAAACCCATGACCAAACCCAAGTGATGGGTCTTTTCACAGAAGCGAACTACTGATGGTAGTTGGAAGATGGTCGAATGACTACTAGAGGCTATGGACACGTCGACATGTGGGAGTTTATCAATCGTTGACGTATATTTAATGTTATGATCTCTGATTGATGTGTTATGCAATTTGCAATAGCATTGTGGATGGTAGGATGATCATTACGTATGGGGCTTTTTTTATTATGGGCAGTTGTATTTATGATAAAAACGGGGTCACATATAAATCCCAGTCCATTATTTGTGTCTGTGCTGGCTAAAAACCCATCAAAGTGTAATGTCCCAGATTTTTATTTTATTTATATATTTATTTTTTGGGTTTATTACTTTGAGGTCTTTTAATTCAATTATTTTGTATGTTAATACTTGTGTGTTAGTCCGTTATATGGGCTGGGCTAGTGGGCCCTAAATTTAATTAGAATTCTTGTTTAATTAGAAAGGACCGATTGGAATCAAGTTATTTGTTTTATTTTAAGTGATGGGACCCTCTCATTACATGACGAAAGAGTTATGACTTAAAAGAGGCAAAGTTGTCAATTTCGTTCCGGTCGCCGTTCCGGTTTGACCCTTTAGTGGAACGTTTCAACAACCCGGTCAATTCCGGTATTCCGCTCCGGAAAAGAAGCTATTAAATAATGAAAAAACAAAAATAAAAGAATACCTAAATTGAAAAAATAGTTGAATGCTAAAATAACACTAAAAATGCATGCTTACATCACTTAAATTAAACTACACTCTACAATTGACCATTTTCTAGTTTTCACTACATGTGAATGAAAGTATGAAACCTTGGCCAGAATGGGGCGGAATTAGCCCGGAATTGGAGCCGAAATTGGGACCGAAACGGACAAAACGGGCCAAAATGACCGGAATAGACCAAAATCAGGGCCGGAAACTTTTAGGGGGCCATTCCGTTCCGCCCAAGGCTATTTCCGGAACATTCCGACCAGGGTTGTAAAAGGCGCGCCTAGGCGCAAGGTGCACTACTTGGGCTTCAAATACCTCAAAGTGAGGCGCGCAGCCTAGGCACTTGAGGCGCGTGCCCTGGAGCCAGGTGCAAGGCGCACGGGTCTAGGGGCCTTTTTTTTTTTTAACACATCATCGTGCTATCACCGATTTCTCATCAGTAGGGGTGGGGGCAGCCATTGATATTTTTTATTGTTTGATCTAGGGCCCGATTTTTTTTTTTTTTTTTTCTTTTCAAACAATTACCAATTGGCAAACCATTACCAATTTTTCTCATCCATGAGTGGGGGTGGGGCCTTATTTTGGTTTTGATGTGGATCGTCTTCATTTGGTGATGATGATGATGTTGATGTGGATATGGTCATGGGCCATGATGGGGATATGAGTTGATTATTTGGATTTTGAAGATCTATACATTTTGATATTTTTAGATTGATGTTTTAGATTGAAGATTTTGCATTTAGATCATAAATGAGCTCATTAGTGATCCACATAACATAACACAATGCATCTGACCTACTTAAAACTGAAGGTCCACTACTGCATAACACCAAGTTGAATGATCTGATTTTGGGGCTTGTTTCATTCTTTTTCAGTTGCATTTTACGGTCATACTTTTTGTTCCTTTTTTTAATCAAATGATGTCTGCTGGGCTGGAATTTGGATTACACATTGCTCATTGAATTATTTGTCTACACCAAAATATCTAGTTTTTATCTACAATGTGCGCCTCGCTTCAATGAAGCCCGCGACTTGCCTTGCGCCTAGGCCCTAGGGGACCTTAGGGTCTTGATGCACCTCTAGCTTTTAAAAACAATGGTTCCAGCCAATTCCATCTGGAACGGAACGGTATAGACAACTATGAGTAGAGGGGCCACAGGTTTTTAAAGAGGGAGGACCCTTGCACACAAGTCCCAAGGTCCCAAGACCTCTTGGGTTTGCGCTAGTCCTAAGAAGGGCCCCACTTGAACCTCACTACACTTGCTTGGGGTCTCTCTTAGTAACCCTAAATCTTTGTTATCTCTCCCTCTCTCTCTAAGCCAGAATCTCTCTTCCTAAAGGAACCCTAACCTAGACGTCTCGGAGATCAAAGAAGGAAGAAGGAAAGGAGGAGTTCCAAAGATTCCTATAGTCTACCGCGACTTATCAGGGCCACTCAAATCTATTCAAGGTGAGTGGAAATCCTATTATAAATATGTTCTTTTTATTGTAAGTCAAGGAATAGGACTTATTTGTAATTTGTGGTGACCTAGGGACCTTCATGTAAATACCAAAAACTTGAGGCTCTTTTTTGTAATTTTCAGAAATAGTGAAATTACATTATAACAAGGGTCGACTAGCCATCTAGGTTAATTGACTCTTCTGTAGTTTTCCCATTTCTCAACTCTTTCTAATTATTTTCTAATTTCTTCTTATTTTCCATTTTTTGATATCTTGGCATAAAACCCTAGATCTAGGAAGATCTAGGTCTACAACTTGGTATCAGAGCTTGTTGGGAAATAGAAGACCTGTGTATAAAGGAATCCAAGGGTACAGATCTTGAAGAAGAAACCAGCCTGAATAGAACAAGCCCTAGCTGAACCCGTGTGTAGGTTCGGCCGGGAGGAACAAGGCACTGAGCATCATCAAATCATGATGAATAGCCCATGTTTATTGTTTGACAGTGCTTTGTAAGGCTCGACAGTATTCTGTGAGGCTTGAATGATGAGTTTGTGATGGTTTTAGGTGTATTTGGTGATCTGTTGCGGGTCAACAGTGGTATGCAAGACACAACGGTGTTCTGTAAGGTTTGAATGATGAGTTTGTGATGGTTTGAGGCGTATTTGGTGACCTGTGTTGTGGTTGCTGAAGCTTTGTGATGATCCACTGTGTGTCAACACCTATATGTGGGATGTTCGTGTTCACGTGTGAGTTTTTGGTGAAGGTTTCTGGTCTTCAGCAGGCTTCTGTATGATCATTGGAATGTGATAATTCATTTTCTTGAATTCAATTTTTTGTATGAATTCAATTGTGCTCGACTTCAAAGTGTGATGGAGTCCAAAAGTGATAATTTGAATACCACCATTGTCCCACTGGCGTAGCCCCGAAACCTCGATCGTACTATAGACCAATCTCAAGAATGAGATTGACCGAATCCGAGGGATTCCAGCCCTAGGGCTCAAGACAAACCATAACACTCAAAGAGAAAGAACTCACGATAATAGATTTGATTGAATAATGCACGCCTTTAACAAGAGTGTTCTTCTGTATATATAGAAGACCTATTTTTAAACTAAGCAAGACATTGAAATTAGTAAAATTCCTAATCCTGCTCAAAATAGAATTTAGAAAGTAGTTCCTATTAAGAAACTAAATAATATAACTAATTTAGATATTGTCTCAAATAACGATAGGGATCTCTGCTTAGGAGAGATCATGTGGACCCCATCAGATGGATCTGTCACGGCCTACGGGTCCTGGTCTTGCGGGCTGCATCACCCACAAACTCCTACCTTTGAGATTTTGAATGTTATACCACCTAAGCTCTTCAAAGGCATCAGTTACAAAGATTGGACTTACTCGGCTAGAATGGCTATTGGAGGAACACGAAGACTTGGTTAAATTGACAGGAGCATCAAGGAACCGAATAAAAATAATCCCAAATATTCAGATTGGGTCTCCGAAAGCATGTTAGTTATGAATTGGATCCTAAACTCCATGGAAGGAGGAACTGCAAACAGCTTCAAATATTTGAATACTCCAAAGGAACTTTGGGATTCAATTGGGAGTGCCTATGCTCAAAAATGGAATAATGATCTCGTTTTGTTATTAGAAAAGGAAATTGTTGGATTCAAATAGAGGAGTTTGTCTGTTGGTGATTATTACTCCAAGTTCAGAGCTTTATGGAAAGAATTCGAGTTGTACATGACTCTTGAACCGTGAGTGCTAAGAAACAGTGTTGCGCCTAGAAGGAAGCGAAATTAATAAAAGAACAACACAGCTTTGAAATACTTGGGGGTGTTAACCAAGAGTTTCAGGCTACATATGCACAAGTAACAAGTCAAGATCCTTTACCTCCTATAGGCACAGTGCTTGCCTTGTTACAAGAAGAGGAAAGTCGAAGAATGGTTATGAATGTCAAACAAAATGTAGTGCCTAATTGGTCAGATCTTGCAAACAGTAATGAGGGCAACATAGTAACTAATACAGGGTATAATGGTGGTAGAGGCCATGGTCGTGGAGGTAACCGCAGTGGTGGTGGCCGTGGTCGTGGATCTCCTGGTGGTGGCTGTGGTGGTGGGCATGGTACTGATCGTGACAAGCTCCACTGCACTCATTGTTGGGATTTGAATGGTTTGCCTCACAATGTGTCTGCCACATCAGCTGAAGAAGAGCATCCCAATAAGAATACAGAACAAGAGACATGAAACCAACATTGGAAGGATGAACTTTCGCTTCTTCAACAAAGATAAGCTGCATTAGAGGGTGTTACTCAAAATCCATTTGTTGGTATGACCTCCTCTCATGATCTTGTGGTTTTTGCCTCTTCTGCCTCTTCATCCATCTGGTCATTGATTCAGGCACTACAGGTCATGTGACAGGTATATGTTCAGAGTTTTTATCCAATAATGATAACACTCAAGGAAGGGTGAAAATTGTTGATGGTTCATATGCTCCTGTAGCTGGAAACGGAACTATCCAAGTCTCACGTGACCTCTCTTTGTCATCCGTTCTTCATGTTCTTCATTTTTGTTCAATCTTATGTCCATCAGTGCTCTAACTAAAACCCTCAATTGTTGTGTCACCTTCTATCAATCTTATTGTATTTTTCAGGATTTGAGGACGGGAATGATCTGCATACTCTAGATCTAAAGAAGGCAGAGCCTGAAGTGTTGTAGACAGAAACAGTTGATGAGAATAAAATTGCAAGAGCTGCCTGTATACATATTGAAAAGTAAGCATCCACACCGTCACAGTGACCTTCGAAAACGGGGCAAACAAGGATAAGTCGTCCAACGTGAAAGAGATGTGTTTAAAAGGGACTGAATCTGCCTTCTGTACAATCTATTAATTACATATTTACCATAGTCGTCTTAGCCATGCACGCTTACAGTGCCTTAGAAGTTCGTATGTTCTGAATATTCAGATTAACAATAATAGTGTTTTTAGATGTAATGCATGTCGGTTTGCTAAGAATAGGAGAACTATGTATTCTATGAATATTAATAGAAGAAGTACTAGTCCATTTGATGTAGTTCATTCTGATGTGTGGTATGCTCCTGTGGTTTCTGTCTATGGTCATTGCCATTTTGTTACATTCATTGATGACGCAACTCGAGTTACATGAGTGTATTTAATCAAATCAAAAAATGAGGCTTCCAGTATTTTCAAAACCTATCAACAAATGATGGAAGTTTGATTCAGTAAAAGGATCAAAGCTTTCAGATCTGATAATGATGGAGAATATACCTCACAAGTTTGTCAGATGTACTCGACTAAAAATGGGATTGAATCACAAACGTCATGCGTGCATACTCTAGAGCAGAATGGGGTAGCTAAGCATGAAAACAAGCACCTTCTGGAAGTTACACAAGTTCTCTTGTTTGAGATGAATGTTCCAAAATGTTTCTGGTCAAATGGTGTCTTGACTGCAGTTTATATGATAAACAAAATGCCTTGACGGGTCTTGGGAGGAAAGAGTCCAATAGAGATGTTATGTCCTAGTATGCCATTGCTCCAAATTCCACCAAAAGTGTTTGGATGTACGTGCTTTATATATATATTCCTAAACACCAGCGGGAAAAATTAGAGCTAAAAGCAATTAAGTGCATATTTGTGGGGTATCCTAGCAAGTAGCAACCGGAAAGGCTACAAGTGCTATGCTCTAGTAAAGAAGGGTTGTGTATTTGTTACAATAGATGTGAGCTTCCATAAAGATATTCCTTGCTATTCGTCTACAAGTGATGAACAGATTTATGAAAAAGGGGAAGAGAAAAGAGGAGGAAAATCTACCTCTTCTTGATTTAGTTCCCACTTCAGTATATCAAGGATCAACAACAAAGACAGGTACAAAGTTGTAGCATACGGAAGTAAAGGACAAAACAGACAAGTCTAAAGAGCCATTGCAAGTGTACTCCAGGTGAAAGATAAGAGATAGACCGGTGTTCTAAACCATAACATCATCATCTGATGTTCCTAATCCAGATCCTCCATCGTCCTTCAATCCTCCGTCTAATTTTCTCGAAAAAATAAAGGTAAAGTAAAGCATCAAATCAAGAGAATAAAATATAAGGGGGTTACATGATGTCAAATGGGCAGGGCTGCAACGGCACTGCCCATCACGGGAGTCAACGCCCTGTGCCATGGGCCGCACGGTTGGGAGCAGCTCGTGTCAGCTGTGCTACACAGGCCGACACGGCACGGCCTGCCCAACAGTTAACTGATACTTCTTTTCAAAAAAGACCATTTACAAACCCCCCCCCCCCCAAAAATAAATCGGTCATATAAGGGGTATTTTGTGTCTTTGAATTTTAAAAAGTCCATAAATAGTCTCACCCTCTCACTCTCATCAAAATTATACGACTCTCTCACTCTCTCTCAAAGGATTCAACTCTCTCTCTCTCTCTCTAAGAAGTTTTTAGAGGACCAAAGATCAAGTCATCAAGAGACAAGATTAAAGGGGCCTTCAAAATTTTGGAGGTATTTATATCATTTAAATTTGAGATTCCAAATTTATAAGTCTATAATATATCATATTAACTCTCATCTTCTCCCCTTTCTTATATTAATTATCATAAAAAGAAGGCTATTACAATTATTATATAACTTTTGCTTTCAATTTTCATTTAAATATAGTTGGACCATCTTTTAGAAGAATTCTCACACAATCTTCTTCTGTTAATTTAGGGGAAGAAGATGCTTTTTGTCCAAAATAGAAGAGGAAGAAATAGGGGAACAAGTCCCAATACAACCTACTAGTTCCCGTAGAACATCTAAGAGAGCTAGAACTTCTGTTGTTTGACAAGCATATGAAATTATTACGGTTATTGAAGATGGAAAAGAGGTCCCTAAGCCTAAATATAAATATTGTGGTAAGATTAACGCAGCCGAATAAGCTGGGGGTACCGACCATTTAATAAGCCATAGAAAAACATGTGAACCCAAACATATTGCAGGGATTCAAGGGGAAGGGGGGTCAGGGATACTAATGCAGCATAAACCTCATGGCCACGTGTAGGGCCCACGTAGATTTAGGAATTTATTTTTATGTCATTAGTTTCTTTAAATATTGTAATTAGGATTAGGTTTCCAACGTTATTCAGTTTCCTAGTTTAATTAGGTTTCTTAGGGCTAAAGTCTTCTTTTACTATTTATATGGCATTGTAGAGAATTATTTCTCAGAGAGTTGATTAATGAAATTGGGTTTTCCCATTGAGGTGCATCCTCGTTTAATGTCTCTTCAGAAATTGATTGTTTCTTCGGACACGTGCTTCGGCACCCATTGTGCTTTTAGCACTTCCCACGCAAGCCCTAACCCTAGGACCGCATCAACTGGTATCAGAGCCGAATGATCCTCGATCGTCAGCGTGATTACGCTTATCTGTCATCCATCCATCTTCTCGTCAATCCACCCTTCCCTGCCGATCATCGTTTGCCCTCCTCCAACGTCTAAACCTCTTCCGATCTCCCCTTCCAGCGACACAACCCCTTGCCGAACCTCTCCGCTTGCCCCACAACCCCTACCGAACCTCTCAGCCTGCCCCATTGTCGTTTTCTTCCACCCACAGAAAACCACTCCCAGCAAAAAAACAAAACATCTACAGCCCGCTGCCCATCTCAGAGAACCCATCTCAATCAACAAACCACAACAACCCATCACCCGACTCCGCCAGCAACCCCACCCCCCTCCCTGAACCTCATAGCCCCACCCACACCTCTTTCCGGCCAACTCCAGAAGAACGAGACCCCCACCTGCATCCATAGCCACTTGCATACAGCGCCATCCAAACTAATTGCCAAAACCCAATCCTCCCACCCAAAAAAAAACACTTCCCCACTTCTTCGATCAAATCCCAAACCCAGAGAACGAAAAAAAAAAACAAACAAAGAAAAAGCCAGCAGAGAAGAGAGACAGAGGGGAGCATACCTTGCACCGGAGCATACGAGTCTCACCCGCAATCACCATTGGCCGTCATCGCTCCCTTGCAAGTCGTCGTGGTTGACCACGTCATCGCAAGAACCCCAGAAGCAGTGCTCTCCACCCTCGAAGATTCCTTTCCGCCGCCGCACAGCCATTGTCGCCAACGCCTCGCCATTGTCAGCATCTCCCCATCGCCCATCTCATTCGCCCAACGCCAACCGCCACGACCTTTCTCTCCCATTGCCCATCTCTCCTTTCCCCGTTTGGACGAAGCAGCAACAGAAAGACGAAAAAGGGCAAAAGCCCTTTTACTCTTCTCCATCGACGCAAAAGCAGTAAGCGTAAAAATAAGAAAGAAGGGTTTTAGCCCGTTGTTTGTGCGCATAGAACACGAGCAACAAAGGGCCCTCAATTGGTCCTAGTTTAGGTCTAGGTCAGGCGGCCTTGCCTGTCTTGTCTGAGGTCCAACCCTGTTGGAAGCTCAGCAGTGTTGTGTTGACGTCATCCGTACGTCAACAAAATCCGATCAAAGGCAGATTTGACAAGATCAACGGTTACAACTTCTTTTCGTGATATCTGAGTCATCCACCGTTAGATTTCTGATCCGTTTTCACCATTGTGATCGTGAAGAGCATATCTACAATTACGATTAGTCCATTTTCAAGTCAAGATAAAATTCCATATCAATAGATTTTACAATAATCATCAAAGACTCCAATATGCGACTAAATATGGAATATGGTATTATGAGAACGAAGTCTATTTTCGGTCCTTTCTTGATTTGAGACAAAGAGAATTATCTGTTCGTGACTATGGTGACATGTTTTCATGGCTCCAAGACAAGTGTGGATTAGAAGATGATGAAGAACATGATTTCGTTAGTTTTGTAAGAGGCTTGAGACCGGACATAGTGGAGAGAATGTGCGACTGCAAGACCATCCATGAGGAATATGGGAAGCAATTCATGTGGAGCAAATGCTTAAAAGGTCTAGTTTAGTGGAAGTTATGTCTCAAGACGAAAAGTCGCCACACATAACAGACTGTGTTGAGGAACCAGTGCCAGTGGCCATGCAGACCGATCAGCCAGAACTAGACACAGAAGATTCCACAACTACAGATGGCCTTGAAATTTCTTGTGTGAATAGTAATAATCCCAAAGTGCAAACACCAAGTGATGAAGAGCAAGTTGTTGATATTCCCCACATAAACTCTGAAATTGATTGTCTTTGGGGATCAACAATTTCAATTGGGAGATGACCAGCGGATAGTCAGAGATTATGATTTGATAGTGCATGTTCTACAACTACAAGGCATCCAACGGTTCAATCGCGTATCACCACAAATTTCAGCCATCCAAAGCAGTTATGCATGAAGCTATATATGGAAGCTGCAGATGGACCAACGAATCGAACATTCGTCAGATTGATCTTTGATCCAGGTGGACATTTTCTGAACTTGAGGTCGAGTTCTTTTTCAAGTGGGGGAGAATGATGCAGCATAGACCTCATGGCCACATGTGTAGGGCCCATGTAGATTTAGGAATTTATTTTTATGTCATTAGTTTCTTTAAATATTGTAATTAGGATTAGGTTTCCAATGTTATTTAGTTTCCTAGTTTAATTAGGTTTCCTAGGGCTAAAGTCTTTTTTTACTATTTATATTCCATTGTAGAGAATTATTTCTCAGAAAGTTAATTAATGAAATTGGGTTTTTCAATTGAGATGTGTCCTCGTTCATTGTCTCTTTGGAGATTGATTGTGTCTACAGACATGTGCTTTGGCACCCATTGTGCTTTTAGCACTTCCCACGCAAGCCCTAACCCTAGGACTACATCAAATACAGACCCAAATTTCTACTAGTAGTGGTAGTAGTTTGGGGCTTGTTTCTTATAATGTTGTTGCTGGTAGACAATCACTTGTTAAAATGATTGTCTTAGCTGAACCACCATTTGTTTTTGCTGAAAATGAGTTTTTTTAAGAATATGTCCAAAATAATCTGTGCCCGCAATTTAGAAAGATTTCTAGAAATACTACTAAAAATGATGCTACTAGGCTTTGGCAAAGTGAGAAGGAAAATATTAAAAATTACTTTGCAGACATTCCTAGTAGAACAGCTATAACTACAGATATATGGTCATCTAGAGGAGATGATAGTTATCTATGTATTACTGCCCATAACATAAATGCAAAATGGGCTATCAATAAACGAATAATTAATTTAGCCAAACTTGAATAGCCACATAGTGGCAATAGAATAAGTTCCCTTATTTTGGAAAAACTAGAACACTATAATATTAAGGATAAAGTTATATCTGTAAGTTTAGATAATGCAACAAATAATATAGTGGCTATTAAACTAATGAAATTGCAGATGCCACTTGCATCTTTAATAGATGGTTCTATCTTCCAAAACAGATGTGTATGTCACATCTTAAATCTCATTGTAGGAATTGGTTTAAAGCATATTTCTAGTATAATAGAAAAAATTAGAAAAATTGCTAAATAAATTTTCTGCTCCGCACAAAAAAGGCAGTTATATTCCGGAATATGTGCGATGCATAATGTATCAGCTATAAAAATACCCAAAGATGTTGGACATAGACAGAATTCTATATATGATTTGTCAAACAATGCAATTGATATAAAAACAGTTTTGAATGAAAATTGTGCTTTTAATGCACAAGACTTGTTGATGACCGAGGAACATTGGGAGTTGTGTGCCCACATAAGTGATTTATTACAAAGATTTTATACTACAAGATTATTTTTCTCCGGGGTATATTATCCCACATCTAATGGAGCTTTAAGTTCTCTTTTCGAAATTAGTTTACAATTTACAAGATCTAGAGATCATTTTTTACTTAAAGACGTTAAAAAAATGAAAGAAAATATAATAAATATTGGAAAGATGCTCCAATGACATTTTGTTTAGCTGCTGCATTAGATCCAAGGTTAAAATTAACTAGTGTACAGTTTTTTATTTAAGAAATAAATAATAATCTGGACCACCAAGATTTAGATACTTTTTCAAATATGAGGACAAAAATTACAAACACTTTTTAAATTTTATTGTAACCAAATGGGTACAACAGGGGTTACTATGGACCCTCAACAAGTCTAGCAACCAAGTGGAGTTGGGTGGGATCTAGTTTATAGTAGACTAGGCAGAGCCTCCAGCTCAAGTAATACAATGGCGGAGTTATCCTCATTTCTTGACTCTAGTATATTACAGATGCATCTAGTTTTGACGTTTTAGCCTAGTGGAAACAACACGAAAACATGTTTCTAGTGTTAGTCGCTCGCAGCTACTAACTATTCAAGTGTCTTTGGTAGCATCAGAACAGGCTTTTTGTGCATGTGGACGTGTGCTAGATGACAAAATAACGAATCTATCTGACGAAAAAGTGGAGTGTTGTGTTTGCCTATGGGACTGGGATTTGACTGACAAGAGAAAGTGAGAGTTGAAAGAAATTGAAGATTATGATCCAGCCGAATAGATTTGCGGACTACAAGTCTAATTTTTTACTTTTTCTTCATTGTAATTTGTAAATAAAATTTATTTTTATTTTTATTTTTATTCTCTAAATAGATTGTAAAGGTTTTGAAGGTAATCCTAATGAAAAACCTTCAAGTAGGAAAGATCCAAATGGATCTATTCACAGTGGAGTAGGTCGAGTTTGACCGAACAACTTAAATATGTGACATTCTCTTCTCAATGTGTATGCTTTAACTTTTTATTTTAAGTGGAATTTTAAGTGGAAGACCGAAAATAAAGAGAAGACCGAAATAGGAGGCACAGCACGGCCCAATACAAAACAGGCACCACCCGTGCCGTGCCAACGGGCCCTGCTAGGCCGAGTTCTAGGCACCGCACAGCCAGTTTGACATCTCTAAAGGGGGTTATGATGGTATTTTGTCTTTAGTGGATTGGTAGGGAATCTTTTTGACTTTTTCTGTAAAAAGTGGATTTTTTTTAATTTATTTTTTTGTCATTTAGTGGAGAAAGGAGGTTGATATAACTTTCTTTTTTAAAAAGGAGGGAATTTTGAAGATATGTACTTTTTATGTGACCCCTGTCTGAAAAATGGAGGCTTTACATTACTTTTACTTTAATAGTAAATACTCGAACGGACCCTAAGTTAGAGGTTTATATGGACCCTCCACCAGGATTTGTTGCCAAAGGGCAGGAGAATAACGCATGCCGTCTTAAAAAGTCTTTATATGGACTAAAGCAGTCTCCCCAAGCCTGGTTTGACAGATTCAATAAAGCTGTGTCTAAACACGGGTTTACGAGATACCATGCAAATCATACTATATTTGTAAAAAGGAGAATCAAGAAAGTAGTTATACTTGTGGTGTATGTTGATGGCATAGTTGTCACATGAGATGATAGTGAAATCATTAAATTAAAAAATTTCCTTTGAACGGAGTTTGAGATAAAGGACCTAGGACTGCTTAAGTATTTCCTAGAAATTGAAGCAGCAAGATAAAGAAGTGAAATTGTCATAATCACAAAGAAAATATATCCTTGATCTCCTCAAAGAAACTGGAAAGTTGGGTGCAAAACCAAAGGACACTCCAATTGAATAGAACTATGGTTTACACATAGAAAGTGGAGAACTACTTGAAGATAAAGACTATATCAAAGGTTGGTGGAAAAGTTTATTTATCTCACCATTACAAGGCATGACATTTCCTATGTTGTCAGCCTGGTAAGTCAGTCCATGCATGCTCCTAGAATAGATCATCTTCCAGCTGTGTATAGGATCCTCCGATATTTAAAAGGATCTCCAAGCAAAGGAATTATATAAAAATCCTATAGAGATGCAAATGCAATGGCCTTTACAGAAGCTAATTGGGTTGGATCTCTGACAAATCGGAAATCTACTACAAGTTATTGTACGTTGGAGGAAATATAGTTTCGTGGAAAAGTAAGCAGTTATGACTATTAAGTCCAGTGTAGAATTTGAATACAGAGTTGTAGCTCATGAGTATTGTGAACTATTGGGGTCACGAATCTTGCTAGATGAGTTATAGTTCAACCAAGATGGTCCAATGCATATCTATTTTGATAGCACATCTGCAATTAAACTGGGTAATAACCTTGTCTATCATGACAAGAAAAACCATGTAGAAGTAGATTGCTATTTTATAAGGGAAAAAAAGATTGAGAAAGAAGATGTGTTACTCATACAGGTTTCTACTGAAGATCAATTAGTAGATTTTCTTACTAAAGCATTTAATAAAGCTAAGTTGCACTTTGTTATGTCCAAGCTGAGCATAGTAAATATCTATGCACTAGCTTGAAGGGGGGTGCTGCAAGTTAAGGACTAAGGAGGACTTATATGTAATTTGTGATGAACTAGGGCCCTTGATGTAAATACCATAAACTTGAGGGGCTTTTTTGTAATTTCCAGAATTAGTGAAATAACATTATAGCAAGGGTCGACTAGCCACTAGGTTAATTGCCTCTTTTGTCGTTTTCCCATTTCTCATCTCTTTCAGATTACTTTTGCAATTTCTTCTTATTTTCCATTTTTTTTTATATCTTGGCATAAAACCCTAGATCTAGGAAGATCTAGGTTTACAACATTTTTGTGTTATTGGATTTATGTAATTCCGGTGCATGTAAATCCAAGATTTCAGATCTGAAATCTCTTTCGGAGGAAGAGATACATGATGAGCCTATGATAGAAACCATGTTGGAGGCTTATTCTCCATAGCTGAACCCTACATCTTTAGATCTAAGGCCGGACAAATCTGAATGTAAGTGTTTTGGGTTGACTAAAACCCAGATCTTGAGATCTAGGGCTGGCCGAACCCTATGAAAGGGATATTCTGATGTGCTACAACATATTTAGGTATTGTTGTGTAGTGTGATACCTATTAACATGGCTGTAGTTTATTTGTATGAAATCCATGAAACCAGAATTTACATATGAGGATATGTGAATGAGATCGACATAATACAGATTAGGGGCCAACTTTAATATTCAGTATTCCTAGTTTCAGAAAACTGACCTTTGCTACGTTGGTGAGAAATTTTTCCAAATATACTTGGAGCATGATACACATATATTTAGGATTCGCACACATCTGTTGTTAGTAGTATATCTGAGTGTTCATGTTCTAAATTGTAAGCTATATTAGTGAAGTGATTTCTGGACATGCTGTGATAGCGGAATTTCGCTACATCATCAATGGTTGGTGATGTAGTTAGCATCACCCACAAAGGTGACCTATTTTGATACAGGTAAGGGCAACTTACAACCAGGGAGTAGCGTGCGATCTGATTACAGAAACCCATCCAATAATGTGTAGCAGACATCATGAAACTCTATGATAGCAGTGACAATCAAATAGACTAAAAAAATGTGGTAATAAATAAGAATTAAGCTAATTCTGATACCATATTTTTGGACACCCTTGACTGCCAAGCACTATATAAGAAACACCCTTATACGAGGGCCACCATGGGAGGTTGTTTCAGATTTCAGATTCTGCCATTATGAGGCTGTGTATATGTTTAGGAGGGCATCTTTATAGGCAAGCCCTTGTTATGTTCTGTTACGATTATGTGTTGTGGGTGTATTTTGTTGTGTTGTGGGAGGCATCACTTGATACGTATGTTTAAGGGAGGCTTGATGAGATATATGTGTTGTGGTGCACCTTTTGTTGTGTTGTGATTGTCAATACAGACCCAAAAGTCCTGGCCCAATAGTGAATTACTCACATGGAACTGGGTCAAACAATTGTTGTACCATAATTTTGGAGATTGTCTGTGTATTATATTTTCCTATTTTGGGTAGATTAGATAAGATTGTGGATCTAAATCCATTGCAACAAATCTATTGCCTATTTTTGTTAGATTAGCTAAGATTGTGGATATAAATCCATTGTAACAAATCTCTTGCCTAAATAAAGGCTTGATTGTATTCATAGATTGGGCTTCCAGCTCTATATAATGAGAACACAGTCGATCCAAAGGAACACGACAATTAAATCCAAAATCTCACTCTTCTTTGATCTCCTTCATCATCTTGAAATTCTCTTCAAGGTGACATGGTATCGGAGCCTAGTTCAATAGGTTCCTTGGTGATCGACATCTTCTTTGTCTATTGGTGATCAACATCATCATTGGCTATTGTGATAGTGAGCCCTGTACCTCACTCAAGATTGAAAGATACAGATTCAGATCTGCATCTCTGGAAGTTCTACAGCATCTGGGACAAAGAACTACCTGCTGATCAGCCTAGAATGACCGCGGCCCACCTGCGATGATCAAGACATGCTTGGCAATCATATGTATGTTGGTCGTCTGATTACTCCAAGAATTCTAGTGACTTTTCCAAATTTTTCTGCTGCTTCGAGGTAGGATTTCTGATTGTTTATGTGGATCTCCTTTCTTAAGCACTAATTTTCATCTCAACCATCCAAAATCTTGGAATCTCATCCAAATTGGCTGAGCCTTGATTACTTGGTAGCAGAAAAACACTACCTAACATCTAGGAAAATCTGATCATTCCCCAGCCAATTTTTTGGAGTCTGAGATCAAATCACATATCTGAGTGTTGGCTACTTCCGGTGATGCACTACTGCCTTTATTCTCATATTTTGGACTTGGTTCGCCCCATCTGACGGTCTAAATCTTGCTGGTCTGTTAATCTGGCTGTGATTTTGTGACCTGCTGGTTGGAATTGTGTCAGATTTTTCGCCTTGTTGAGATGTAAAAATCTGAAATTCCTCATGTGCTTTAATGGCAAAAACTATGCCTCATGGGCATTCCAATTTCAGTTATACCTTGAAGGGAAAGAGCTTTAGGGGTGTATTGATGGATCAGAAAAGATACCTAAGGAAGATTAAAAGAAAATCTTAGCTTGGAAAACCAAAGGTGCAAAAATTAAAACCTGGATACTTGGAACTGCTGAACCCCATTTCATTCTGAATCTCAGACCTCGTCAAACAGCTAAAGACATATGGGAATACTTGAAAAAGATGTATCACCAGGGCAATGATGCTCGCCAATTCCAATTGGAATTTGAAATTGCCCAATATACCCAAGGCACATTATCTATTCAAGAATACTACTCCAGGTTTCTTCCTTTATGGTCAGAGTATGATGAAATTAAATATGCTAATGTTTCTCAAGCACTTCTTCCCGTACAACAAGAGAGTCACCGCGATCAGTTTTTGATGAAGCTATGTTCTGAATTTGAGATCGTTAGATCAAGTTTGATGAGTAGAGCTATGCTTCCCTCTTTCGATGATTGTCTTCAAGAGCTTCTTTGTGAAGAACAAAGTCAGATGACCAAGGCTACTCTTCAACAGAAACTGTCGGACAAACAATCGTGTACCAGTTGCCTATGTTGCTAAAGGCCGACCACCTCCTCGAGATATGAGTAAAGTGCAGTGTTTCAATTACAAGAACTATGGCTACTATGCCAACCAATGCAAGTAGAAAATTTGTAGGTACTGCAAAATCATTGGTCATATCATTGACGAATGCCGAAAGAGACCAAAGAATCCTGCCTCTTATGCCTATGCTGCCGTTACTGCACCTCCTGCTACTGATGTCTCTAGACTGCCCGAACCTTCTGCAATACTTGGTTCCTCGCTTAGCTTGGGCCCTCTGCTGCTTTAACCCCAGAGATAGTCCAACAAATGATCATCAATGCATTCACTGCATTTGGCCTTTCAGGTAAAATTTCATCACCCTCTCCTACTTGGTACTTAGACTCAAGAGCAACTAATTATATGACATCCTCACCTGCGGGTAGATTAGTAAAGATTGTGGATCTAAATCCATCACAACAAATCTCTTGCCTATTTTGGGTAGATTAGCTAAGACTGGATCTAAATCCATTGTAACAAATCTCTTGCCTAAATAAAGGCTAAATTGTATTCATAGATTGGGCTTCCAGCCCTATATAATGAGAACACAGTCGATCCCAAGGGACACAACAATTAAATCCAAAATATCACTCTTCTTCTTTGATCTCCTTCATCAACTTGAAATTATCTTCAAGGTGACAGTGATGCATCAGTTCTGTTACTTATGTTGGAGTCATGGAGATGCATTACGTAGAGAATCATGTTATGGGCCTGTGCTGGCAAACAGTTGAGGGGTAGTTATTTTTGAAAACCTCTATTCAAATTATGAAATTTGATTTCTGTTATTTACAAAAGAATCTTTTGTTTGATTTTTCTTATATTACATGTGTACACACAAGCACACAATAAAGATAGAATTTTCATTCCCTCAGTACGTACTTATTCTTGGTTTGCCCTTGCCAGGTAACCAGCAAATAGGAGATTTTGTGAGCCGCGAAGATCAAGAATTGAACTTTGACGTTCGTGGCTGAGAGGCGCAAAACCAGTGACTTCGAGGACTAACCTCATTTAATTTATCTAGATCTGAATTTAATGAATAACATTTTGTTTAGTGGAATTTATTGGCTTCATTTAGAGATGTTGGCTTAGATTTCCTTTTTAATTGTAGGCATTACTGATGGTTGTTAGTTAATTGAAATAAATGCCCAGATTTATTTTTATATCATGGATTTGATTTATGCTGGTTTATGATGCTTAATAGTCATGATCCGGAATCCGAATGGGGCCCAGATGTGGGATGTGACAGAGAGTTTCAGGTTGGCCGAACTCTAATTAGTAGTCTAGCCTCTGTCGAACCATGTGTTTGAAGTTCCTTCAGATATCTTACTTTGCATGCAAGAGTTTATTGATAGATATTGTAGTTTCCCTCATCTTTAAAACCCTTCAGTTTATTGGGAATCAAATTCCAAATTTCTGATTTGCCCACTAATTCTGGCAATCATTTAAGATGTCGATAAGTAATACAATTTATCATTCATGTATCAGTGAAATACGCTACACTTGAGTGTAGTACTTAAGACAAAAGGCTTGACATTCTTCTTTTTACTAAAATAAGAGACATATGTAAGTTAGCATGGAATTTGCTTCAAAAATAAAAATAAATAAATTCAAGGGATGTCATATGACTGCTTTCATAAACTATAAGATTCAATGAGATCATTTAGATTTTAATGAAATATATTAAAAAGCATGCAAATATTGTACCTATAAGTTAGTCGAACTGGACCCACAATAGAAAGAAAACTCTATTTAGAAGTAAATTGAACATGTTCATAGAAGTTAGTGAACTGGAAGTCTGGAACTACAAATGATAAAACGATAAAAATGAACCTTACCCCAATAGATTGGCACCAAATTGCAAATGACAAAATCAAATACAAAAAATACAAAGTAGTCAAGCTGAACTGAAAACTAGATAACACGGGTCTATATCAAAAAAACCATAAATAAAAAAAAAGATAGCATGGTGTGATCTCCATATTGTACGTTTGAACGGTACCACTATTCTTAAGAATGGTGAAATCAGTCAAGATGCCCGTTCTGAACATAGAAACCTCACAAACAAACTTTTCAATCCAAAAATTCCTCAAAAAGAACTAGATGCATCTATGCAGCAAACTTACAGAGCCATTATAAAAACTGCACTGCTCGAGAGTCGAGAGACCTTTTATTTGGTTGAAAAGAGCATTGAAAACTCTGACCTTAAATGGTAGTGGACTCACACGACAACTGAAAGTGGAGGAGAGCAACAATCAATGAGAGGAATACTACCAAGGTCTAAATAGGGAAAATGGATGTAGATCTGGTTAGTAATCAAACCTGAGCTGTAAACAGGCATGATGGAGATCAATGGCAATGAGTAGGGGCTAAGCAATGATCCGTTGCTTAGAATGTAGGTAACCGTGGAATAGCTAAAGATGGTGACTGAGATAACATTGATAAGGTATGCAGGTCACAATTGCTAAGATTGAGAGATGGTGGTTGCAGAATGGTAATGAAGGAGAATATATGAAGTGTGCATGATGTTGGGCAGGAATGTCATATGAGAATAAAACAGGCATGCAAATATAAACAGGCATGATGGAGACCAATAGCAATGAGTAGTGGCTAAGCAATGATCTGTTGCTTAGAATGTACGTAACCGTGGAATAGCTAGACATGGTGACTGAGATAACATTGAGAAGGTATGCAGGCCACAATTGCTAAGATTGAGAGATGGTGGTTGTAGAATGGTAATGGGGGAGAATATATAAAGTGTGCATGATGTTGGGCAAGAATGTCATATGAGAATAAAACAGGGGCCAAAGGGAGAAACGACAACCTCGGCTAAGAGCAGCAGGATACCAAACTCAGAGGTTAAGATAGAGATCAAACCAAATGCAGTACCGCAAGAGGGTGATTTGCAGTGTAAGACAGTATTTAGAGATGCAGAACAGACAGGCCTATGACGAATCAGTGCTGATCAGTAACAGACTAGACAGAGACAATGCTAAACCAGATGAGGTCCAGAAAGATCTGAGTCAGAGATCTCAGGGTGCAGATCAATCATCAAAGAAGCAGAGAAAATGCAGAAGGATAGTGGGGCCCTTGATCAAGAGCTGATTGAGGTGCCAAAGGTTGACGGAGTTGTTGTCTCACCTTAATGGATGAAGAGTTAGGTTATTGGCAACAATAGCATGTAAAATTTACATAGAGCACTCATATTTCACTGTGAAAGCAGAGTCATAATATACATCACGCAAATGATGTTTATGTTGACAGGAACACTCAATTGACTACAATTATCTTAAGATGACGCCCATCTAACACTACTTTCCTAACCCAAATATCCTTGATAAAACTAGATTCTATGCGTCAATTTGAAAGATCTGTGCAGGAAAGGACTTTTCATTATGGCTTTAACTCCCATACATACCAATTCATGTCAGTAATGGCCAACAATTTATTTACCTGCATCTCTTCCGTTCTTCACGAGTTTCTTTCCATTTTCTCTTTTTCACTTCGAGCCACCCTTGGTAGTCTACATTTCTGTCAACGTTTTCAGTAGAATCACAATGTTCACGCAACTGCATCAAAGGTTGACATTGGTTGTAAGCCGCACCATTTAGTTTCTGTCTGTTACAAGAATCCTTGCTAACTGCCAAAGAAGATAACTTGGCGGAATGTTGCTCTGTATTAACTTCATAGCTACGGACTATTGGTCGAGGTCCACTTGGGGAAGTACTTGTCTTGTTCACAATGTCTTCTAAATCAACATAATTCACTTTGTCTAATGCATGATTAAGGGGAATAACACAGGAATCTTTTTTAGCAGTATCATTTTTGTCCAAGAAGATGAACATATCAATCAATTTTCGTTGTCGAAATTTATCCTCCTTCTCCCGGACCTTTCTATGTAGCCAATCAGGATGAATTACTCTAGGGACAGGATTAGAAACCTGAAAAAAGTTTGCCTCATGTTAGAGAGAGAGAGAGAGAGAGAGAGAGAGAGAGAGAGAGAAAGAGAACATGTGATAGTAGGATCTACAAACACATTTCATTTGACACCTTTTGCATTGCTGCAGGAATAGTAATAATCTTCTGAATGGCTGAACTAAGCCTTTGCCTGTAGTACAACCAATCGACTATTGATCGAATGCCCACATCAGAAGAAATCTTGCACCATTTTCGCACATAGAACTTCATAATTTCTGCCAAGGAAAAAAAAGAAAAAAAAAAAAAAACAAAAACTCCTTGTAATCTGTTTTAATAGACAAGCCAACAAGACATATATTTCCAATAGCAGAAATAAATCAAGTAAAGGATAACCAGTACCAGGATCAGTCTCAAATATTGCAACAGGGATAGCACGCTCGCTTACTGGAGTTCCCTGCAGGGATTAACAAAGACCAGATTGTTTCATGATAAATAATTAATAAAAATAATAACAACAACTACAACAACAACAATTCTGTCAAGTAACACTAAGATTGCATGTTCTTCAGAAACAGCCAAGTAGCACGTAGGACTACAAGAGCATAAAATGACATGCTTTGAAAAATGTATAGCAACATACGCAAACGGAATAAGCAGCATAAGCAAACAGAAAAATTAACATGAGCAAACAGAATAAACAAAAAGCAGTAGTACTAGTAGGACAAGGAGGGGGAGGAAGATAGCACCAAGGATAACCAATAAGCTGTGTTCATTCTTGTCATCACTGTAGTAGGCATCAGCTTGAGAAAGATTTTATCCGGCCCTTGGTTGTGGCAGACCTTTACGGCACATTTAGTAACAGAGAGGAATCATTAAATTGCAAGATTCATTGATTACCCTGGAACCTGGCCCTCAATGACAATTTTTGAGGGGAGAAATCATCACATGCCATATGACAATTTTTGAGGGGAGAAATCATCACATTCCATATTTGGCTAGGATAGCATAATAACAGCATTTACACTAATACATCCAAAAGTTCACTGTTTTTAGCAATTTTTTCAAGATCCATTAATGAATCAAAGCCCCAAATTTGACCCCCTCCCCTAGCCATTTTCAGCCTTCCAAAAAAGGTGAACGGTTCGGATCATGAATTATGGGCCCAAAGAAGTCCAAAAAGGCAGATCTGACTGCAGGGAGTTTTTTCAAAAATATCACAAATCCATGATAAATGAATGGCTAAGATTTAACCCCCCTAGCCGCCGTTTTTTGGCCTTTTGAAAAGGATGAACAGTTCAGATCATGATTTACAGGCCCACAGGAATGAAAAATAATGGAAAAAAAGGGCTAGCAAAAATGTGAAAATCACTGTAACTGATCAACCACCTAGAGTTTTTCACAATTTTCACAAGATATATAACAAATCAAGGCCGGTTTGGTGCAATGGTAAAAGTCTTGGGTGCCATGCATGATAATGCAGGTTTGAGACCTACGAGCAGCCACTTTGTGCAAAATTGCCAAAGGTTAGATGTGTCTCTAGTCTAGACCCTCCCATGACCCTGCTTTGGCAGCCTTCCAAAGAAGGCGAACAGTTCGGATAGTAAATTAGGCCCACATAAGTCCATAAAAGCAAATCTAACGGTCCAGAGTTTTCACAAAATTCTCAAAATATGTGATGAATTGACAACTGATATTTACCCCTAGCCATAATTGGCCCCCTAAAGATGATGAACGGTTCAGATCATGATTTAGGGGGGGGGGGGGGGGCGGTGGGCGGGCACAAGAATAAGAAATTGATAAAAAAAACACAAAAACTTGTGAAAATCATTGTAGCAGTGCCGTTTCTCGGTTAAGCATATTTTGAAGATCCGATGGAGGTGGTGGGGGAGGAAGACCATGAAAATCTTTGGTTCTAGAGATATTAGAAATTGGGGGTGCGTTTCGAATCATGCCATTCAGATGTTCCCATGTTCCCACGAGATAAGGCTTTGGAAAACAAGTTTGGTATGTGTAAATCACTGTTCTGAATTTTGAGCTCAGGGTAAGCAATCTAAAATTCTTAACCCGCTGGCATAAGAAAGTTGGAACGAAAAAACTTTATTTTTTTTTTAAGAAACAACTAGTTGGCACAGTTGTTTCTTACTTATACTTTAAAAAAATGTCATTTAAAGACTCCAAATCCTCTCACTTATCCTAAAGGTAAGCCCCATGTTCACAATCTCAAAGAATGTGGCCCCACTTTATATTTCCTAAAGGTGGGTCACATGGTCACAATCACAAAAAGGTGGGTCCATATTAGAATTTTAAAATGGTGAGACCACAAAAATAGATTTTGTGTTAGGACTTCCAAAGACTGCACGGAAAGTTGATTCCATCTTTGTTGTTGTTGATCGTTTTTCTAAAATGGCACATTTCTCCATGCAACAACACATCAGATGCTTACAAGGTTGCTCAATTATTCTTCAAGAAGTTGTCCGTCTTCATGGCCTCCCTAAGACAATTGTTTTAGATCGTGACACCAAATTTATGAGTTACTTTTGGAAGACTGTGTGGATGACAGTAAAGGCAAAGCTTCATTTCTCTACTGCTTACCATCCACGAACTAATGGACAAACTGAAGTTGTTAATAGAAGCCTTGGACAGCAGTTACGATGGCTTGTACGTGATCATATCACAACATGGGATCAGATTCTACCTATGGCTGAATTTGCTTACAACAATTTTGTTAATCGGTCCACAGGCATCCCACCCGTTGAAGCAGTCACCAGCGTTCGACTGCGCTTGCCTATGATCTTGGCCCCTTGCCTCTTGAAGTGCACCCTTGTGCTGAAGCCGATAACTTCATCAAACACATGCAACAAATACATGATGAAGTTCGACGACATATCGCCGCCAGCAATGACAGTTGAAAGGCTCATGCCGAAAAACGTCGTCGTTTCCTAGAGTTTTCTTAAGGAGACATGGTTATGGTCTGTATTCATCCGAAAAGGTTACCGTCAGGAGCTAATAAGAAGTTGCATCCGAGAAATACAGGTCCATTCAAAGTGTTGAAGAAGCTTAGTTCCAATGCCTATACTCTCGAGTTGCCAATAGATATGGGTATTACCCCACATTCAATGTTGCCGATCTCACTCTCTATCGTGGGCATGACAATGAGGAAGATTCTGACGAGCAAATCATTACGTTACCAGCTGCTCCGTCACCGCCTGAAAAAATCATTGATGTTCTTGATGATCAAATTGTTTCTACTCGTCGCAGAGAATTTCAAAAGTTCCTTATTCGTTGGCAAAACTGGCCCGTCTCCGATGCTACCTAAATTACTGCTACTGAGTTCCAGCGTCAGAATCCAGATCTTTATGAGCACTATCAAGCAATTAACTCGCCCGAGTCGAGTTCTTCCAAGCCAGGGAGAGTTGATGCAGTACGGAAGTCCAAAGAGGCCCTGGGCCCACATGAGGGGCCCAGCCATCCAACCCAACCTTTGGGTTCAGTCCACAGGCCCAAATTGACAGAGAAGGCTAATGTGGCATTCTAAATTTATCTTAGGATTGATTAGGAATTGTTTCTTGTTTTGTTATTTGATGAGAATTAGTAGTTTTCTATTTTTATTATAGTTTACTGTTTTAGTAGCCTCATTACATTATAATTAGAGAAGCTGTAATAGTCATGCTTATATCAATTAATCAAGAATTTCTTTGAGATTATCGTGAGTTATGGGTTGTTCCCTAATTTTGTTTGTGCCCTAGTGGCTGGAATCCATCTTTGGATTATATTCAATCCTTCAATGGAATTTGATCTATTGCTCGATCGTGGATCTTGGCTACTCCAACACAACAGATAAAGGAGACAGTTTGAATGCAATTGACAAAGGAACGAGCTTCCCGAACTAGCAAAAATTTATAATGGCATTAAAATGTATGTTCTTAAGTTAACGAAAGTAAAATTTAGACAACACGTGATATTGTAGTTATAGATAAAAGCCCTTGCGAATGAAGATGAACACTTTGTCACAAAAGTGGTGTGCATCTTAGCAATTACAGTTAAACAAAGCAACATACCCGTGGCTCACATGCAACAATATACTGGCAACGTAGTCCTTTGTCCTTAACCATTGCATCGCCAAGAAAATTAGCAAGCCTCCTTGCAGTGGTCACAGCACATGACTTCTGCTCACCATACTCAGCTAAAGACTTACTCATTGTGCTTGATTCAGATATGTAATCAAGCAATTCGCTGTCTGCAATATCAATTCCTTGGTTCTGAGACAAATAATAATAATAACAATTATTATTATTATTATTAGAATAATAGGGATTTTTTCAGTACTGATCTCTTCACATAATCATGATATGAGTTCTTCAACATCCATGAAAACAGAAAAAATGATCATCTTTGAAGCTTCAGATGACATGTAAGATAAAAGATATTGAGCTACATACATCCAGAAGATCAAGCCAACGATTTGCAACAGATGCAACTGCTGAATAGCATTCCTCTAAGGTAGTCCCATGAAGGAACTTGTCAAAAACTTCGGCCTGTTGAATGAACATGAGCAAACAGTTCAACTTTAAGAATTGAAGGCATCAATGAATTCATTGCAAGTAAATGGTAATCTAAAATACCTACCAATGGTGTTGAGCTGAGTGCAATGAGTTAATTTAAAAAAGAAAACAAAAACAGAGATGAGCTTCTTGCTCGAATCAGTGGCTCAACCAGTAAATTTTCAATGGAGGGGCCACTATGTAAAAAAATCCTAAAAACCCCCATAACATATGGATGGGGGATTCCATAAATTCGATGGGGGACATGAACACCTCCTGCGTCCCACTAATTCCGCCCCTGGCTTGAATGAACCATGGAATTTACCATCCATTCGATGACCAATAGAAATAACTGTGTCCAGTGCAATACAAAACACTTTTATGTACAAAGATATTAAGGGATCTTCTTTATCATCTTTTTTTTTGGTGGGGGCACTGTCACAAATATAATTTTGGATATCTTGGATTTTTAGATAACATAGTATTATTTTCAAAATATCAGAAAATCTGAAAAATCCACATAATATTGTAATAAGAAGACAAAACTGTAAAAGTTTTAAAACTAATCAAATAATAAGATTGATTCATTTGTATAAATCAAATAATAATATTGATCCATTTGTACAGTTATTTTCTATATTTCCATTTTTTTACTAAGTAATAATTAATTTCATTTCAATTTCATCAACATTCTATTGGAAATAACAAAGAAAATTTTAAAAAAATAAATTTAAATCATCATCACAGACTAATCCCTTCTATCCAGTATTGGCTTAGTGAGTTCTACTTTTCAATTAAACGTCAATTAGATGCCACATTCTTTGTCACTAAAGAATCTACCATGTCTTTCCTCACAACTTTTTCAAGGTCATTAATAAGACTGTTGGCCTCCCTTTTTCTTTTGGATGGTAGCAAGATCTGAACCAAGAACCTCATGGTTGCTTCAACAAACACCTTCTAACTGTGCTAAGGATCCATGTCCCCTTTCTCCAAGTTCCATGAACTTGGAACCTTCAATAAACCATACAAAGAATGTTTCTACCTTCAATAAATCATACAAAGAATGTTTCTATCTTTTTTGTACGTGTCCAAATCATCCAATATGGAATTTATTGTTTTTCTCCTCTATTAAACCTACCCAAACAGTTCCGTTTATGTACTATTCCTAATTTTATCATTTCATTTAACTAAAAGTGCATCTCAAATTTCAAGGGGTCGTTTGTTTGCAGTCATTTACATTTTGTAAATCATTCACATGCGCAATGGTTACGCACCATCACGTTTTCCCCAAGACCTTGAAGCTGATTATCTAAAATCTTCTTAGATTTTGAGTAATCTGTGAAAGAGTCCCAATCTATGGATCTAATTTGCTGCATTTTTTGTGGGCCCCCAAGTCATGATTCGAAACATTCAATATTCTCGTATTAATGATAAGCATCGAGATTTTTAGTTTCATATCTTAAATCTTCATGGATTTTAAGAAGTTTGTGAAAAACACCCAAACACATCTAAAACTGTTCATTGTACTCATTTACTCATGTGAAAAAGGTGATTTTGACAAACAAGGTAATGTATTTCATATGTGTAACATTTACATACACAACATTTACACGTGCCAAACACATTTTCCTATCCCATTTATGTCTCGATAAAATCCGAAGCCCTAGATTGGAGACGCTACTGTGTGGGGGATGGAGGGAGAACTAGGAGGCAGTTCTTATAGGGGCATTCTTTTCTTTTCATAATGATATCTAAAGATTTGTCTTGCCATATAGACATGAGATTATTGCTTGAGACTCACCAGTATAGAAATGAGGTATTTATATGACTATGATAAGAGGGAAATGCTCATGTGAATCATATTTAGGAAGAATCCTTACACTTCAATGAGATCAAGAAAGATAAAAGAAATGAGAATAAAGAGTCCAAATATGATGAGATATGATGCCAAGATACGGCATGGAAATGGCAGGGACACACCATGGACATGGCAGGTACATGGGCTTTACATATGAAAGGTGAAGTATCAGCACAAAACGTTGCCCATTTTGAAGTATCAATGCATCATAGATGATAAGAACATGTTCTTTCAAGGAAAGAAGACAGGTTCAAATCATCATCGAGACCGCAGCCCACCTTTTCAATTTTGGTAAAAGAGACGAGTTTGGTAGTGACACTAAATATGCAGGATCCGAGGAGAAACCCCTTCTGTATATATCAATGAGGATATATGGTACAACGGTAAATATAGTGATGAAAATAAATGGTAAAAGGTAAAATGCATAATACAACATATTTTACATTATGGAAATCTTGGTGTGCACTCAGATTGATGCATAGGATCTACAGCATCAACTTGATGACTAACAAATTATGACAATGGTGTTGCCTTTGTGAAAATGAATGTTCCTTGGAAAAAAGCAAAGATTACTGTCCTTAAAATTTTGGACACACCCCACAAACAGGGAGGTTAAGCACAACGAAGATTGATGCAAGAGTGAGCAGGCATAGATCTGATGCAATTCAGTCTGATCCCCAGTTCAAGCACAGAGAACCAGAACAAAAATCTGGGTTTAGATCCAGACGAGGCAAGAGGCAAACCCAGGACACAGTCCAAACTCCAATTGGGAGTTGGCACCCATCGCTCGAGTTGCGGTCACGAAGACTTATTCTTGGACTATTGCAACATAGTCAAGCATGAGAGAATTCTGCCACTTAACTTCTTTTTTTTTTTTTTTTTTGAGTATTTCAAGTTAGAATAATATTCCTATTTCAGATATGTTTGGAGCGTTTAGATGAAAAAAAAATTAGTGTCAAATATTATCCAACATCTTAAATTGGACAAGGCTTTATATTTCCTTTGCTTAATCAAATCAGAATGTGTTACATGATACATGACCAGCACATTCAATATGTGTGTGATATATATTTAGTACTACTAAGGCCTAAATAAAAATAGAAGAAAAGGAAACTATCAATATTTATAGTAGTTATCTACATATACAATAATATAGCAGTGCATGGAAATACATCCATGCATCATCATGTAGATCAGTGCATGAAAAAACATCTGTGCATTATCATGTACACAAGAAGCCATTAAGAATTCAACGGATCCATGTGAATCAACAATGAGATACAGAATTTTTTTAACTTAGTCAAAAAGAGAATATATATATATATATATGTCCAGTTCCAGAACTGGAAGCATTTGAATGCACTGGAATTGGACAGAATCAAGAATGACTGAACCTTATTCCACAATATGAAATATTATATAAATATGTGTGTCCAATCTTATAACTTGAAAATTTAACAAGTCATGCAACATTCAAAAAGAATAGTATAACAAACCTGGAAAACTTTGATGAGCTTCAGCTCACCTCTCCGTTTGATCTCAAAGCCTTTAAGCTCCGCAAGGGTACCATCATCATTAAAAACAGCGTAACGCTTCTTAATTAAAATCCCTTCTTCTTTTGAAGCAGGGAGGATCATTGCCTATTAAAAGAAACATTAAAAATAATAAATAAACACACTGACAGGTATCTAGAAGTAAAATTAAGAAATATGGTTTTCTGTTGTATCAACATCACCTTGTAAGGTCCATCCACTTCAAACTCGATAGAGCATTCACTGTGTGTGGTGTATGTCTTACTGATAGGATCTTTGAGGGTCTGAATGGAAACAGGAAATAATTAGGATTAATATTCTCCAAAACCAGACAAATTCTCCCAGCCAATAATCGTTTTAGCAGCTCGAAGACTAGTGTTAGAAAAAGAAAAAGAAAAAAATGATAAGAAAACAAGTGAAATTAAAGAAACAATAAACTAAGAATTTTACATGTTGACAGCAAAATCAACTGTCACCCTCACCTGGTACTGGTCATTTGTATTATTCCTTGCCACATCAACATTCAGCATAACACAGGGATATGAAATAGTCAGCTTTTTCTTTGAGTCCCTGAAATGTGTTCACAGAATTTAGTCAGCACTTCAAGAAATATCATGTAAAATCTTGACAAAACTGCTAGATACCTTAAGCTGAAAACACCATAAGCATGCCCATTAAACTTCCTGAATGTACCTTAATACGATGAGAAAAGAGAGCATTTTCGTTCTATTATACAAAGATACATTTTATTCATCACCTAGAATACTCCAAATAGAGTAAGTGGAGTAATATCAATCCTATGTGTATATGTTAAAAGGAAGAAAACTACTTCGACCAATAGCATCCGTAAGACCATTAACATCTTAATATTTAACTTGGCCGTAACACAATATAAGCAGCAAGTGAAACTTACCTGGTTTTGAAGGTAAAATTCTCCGGGAAAGATCCTGGAAGTGCACACCAGATCCCATCAGTATCCAATTCAAGTGGCCTCCCAATCTTGTCAACAAGAACGCGAGCATTCTGAATGATTTTTGCTCCTGTGTAAGTGACAACTCCAGCCATTTCCATTGAGTACCATCTAGCACCCCTAAAAGAGCCCATGAAAAAATCAAACAGCGAGTCCTTGCCATAAAAACACACAATCAACAATTATGAGAGTGAATTCTCAACAGCCAACATAATTCCAAGAGACTCACTTGCGCATGACATATCCATAAAAGGAATTTAGTATACATTTATGAGCAAGCTGTAAAGAATCAAAGAGAACAACCATATCCTGCAAATGAAATAAGGATAGCCAATGGGAATATCAGATGGGATATCAACAAACCCTTCACATGAAGACAGACAGAATACATAATATAATCCATACTTGAGCTTCCTGTATCCTCATAGAATTCCCACTGGCCTTTGCTTCAGCCAATTTCCCCTTCCAGACTTTATTAAGACCTTTGTATTCATACCTTCTGTCCCGGAAACTGAAATTATTAAAAAACCCAATCATAATTTAGTATAGGCATATATCCAAACATATCACAAGTTAGAATAGCATAACCTCCAAGACATTGGCTACATGTATGCTGTCCGGCTACCAACTTACAAATCCAGCTATCAGGATTTTACATCTCGAAAATGGAATAAGATATCAGCTGTTACATATATCAGGGTGTAGCAGCAGTGACTGCTATGGTAACTACAAGTTATAGCCGTTAGCAAGTGTAGCAGCCCATAGTGGGCACTACGCAACCATTATCAGCTGCAACGACTCGACCGGTATAAAACCCAGCTTGGCCGACCTTTTGCCTTTTACAACCCTCTGTTTACCACTTCTCTCCAAGAGCCCTTTCTGGAGTTGCCTTCTACCATTCTATGGTAACAAAACACTAGCAAAACACAAAATGTGACCAAATCAAAGCTGTTACAAAGCATTGCACTCAAGGACGGGAATTTTTTCGTGCATTTTTCTTCATGTTTTTGTATTTATATATACACTACTTTATATATCCTCTGCTCTGTGTGTGTGTGTGTATATATATATATACCTGTGCATTTTTTATTTGAGTTATTCAAAAATGCACAATAGTGAATAGTGATGATATCATGATGACACTGCTTGATTATAAGCATTTTTTTAGTTTCTAACTTAATATACCAAACCAACATGAATACATGTGAAAAAATAGATAAATACTATGATCTTATAATCATACAGCGATATAGGACCTCCATGCAATGAGGAGACCACTACATCCCCTTCTCTTAGTTAAAATTGAAAAAAAAAATTCAAATTCTAACACTTTCTATTATTATTGATTTTTTAGATTTTTTTCACTTTTTCAATTCACACTGCTACGCCATAACATATTGACGTGACAATTATGGAACGCTTTGGCCGCCGGCTGCTTCACTTGCCGGTTGCCACGACGGCTATATTGATCCTTAATCTATGGAGAACACCCAAGCACTATTAGAATCTAGGTTTTCTCGTAATACTAGGAAATCTAAAGAAAAAGAAGTTATTTTTTAATTTTAAGATACAAAACTATCACAAATAATATAAAATAATATTAAAAGTAGAGGGAGCAATACAAACATGTTAATTTTCTAAAGGATTAAAGAACAACAATAGTAAGTAGCACTTGTAATATTTCTCACTCAGTGCTAACATTTTACTAAAAATAAATCAGTAATTGATAAATAGGCATAAATCATAATCTATGGATTGTTTATTTTATATAAGATTGATCATTATACACCAAAGAAGGAAAGCGATCAATGTTGAAATAGAGAAACAGGAGGAAAAGAAAAAAGAAAGAGGTTAAAAAAAAAAAAAGGACATCTGATATGGTCAGGTTATGATCCCAAACTCATCTGCCAATTATTTCGTGGTATTTTCATATTATTTCGTGGTATTTTCATTATTACCAATATCTTGAAGATATAGTGCTATTGAAAATTTCATTTAGCATATCTCTTACTATGGCAATATTTTATCTATACCGAGTAATGTGACTTGAACCCAATCTGGGACTGTTTGTTTGCAAGATGGATAGAGTAAGAGTGGAGCAAGTGTCGCATCAGGCATAAAGTTAATGAGGAGTGGGATGAAATAAACTAAGTAGTGTGTTGCGTTGCATGTGTCTGGATGGTTGGTGTAAAGTGAAAAAATAAAAGTTTTAAATGAAGAGGATGGAGTAAAAGGCACTTTATTATATATCATGGGAGTAACTCTGAGTAGAGTGAAGAGTAATAGAAGAAGAATCCACCTCAGCCGCCTTGTTTACTCCTCGTCTCCTCAGGGCCAACCAAACACATTAAGAAATAGAATTTCCTCCTGTTGGGGCCAGTTCCACTCCTCTTTCATTTTACTCAAGTGCAAACAAGCAGGCCTAGATTGCAATAGTGAGCACCTTCCACTGTGCCACAGGCTCTTATATCATCGACAGATACAATATTTTCAAATAAAATAATTGTAACAATGCCGTATACATTATTGTTAACGATACTTCCTCGTATCTTCTATGAATGAAGAAGTACAAGGGACCACACCAAGCCATTTTTAGGTGAAGTATTTAAACAAAAAATAAAAAATAAAAAAAGAGTGCAAGCTGCACACCTGCGAACTGTGTCCGCATAAAACGGATTCTCACGCATGCATACCCCTGCTTCTCGAAGTTCGGTGACAGGTTTGTCAAGAACCCTTTTATATGCCTTCACAAACCATCAAAACATTGAACATCAGTTGTCCACTTAGCAAATACCTATATCTAATGCAGAAAGACATGTATACCTTTTGACAATACTTCTTTAAGCGCTCCTTCAGCTTCAACTGTTGTTCCATTTTTGGAAGGTCAAGGAAAGACTTCGATAGCTGACCTCCAGTTCTATCAACTAGCTCAGACTCGATCTGCTTCTTCAGGTGATAATAGTCACTGATGAACAGATGATGTTCCACAACTTAATGTATCAGCTGTTTCAGATGAATTATCCACAAGGGGGAAAAACACGAAAAAGACATCAACTATGAACCTTTTTTTAGCCATGAAGATTTCACCACGCCAAACCCATTCAAGCTTTCGCAGGCAAGTTTTTCCTGGACGATTGAAATCACATGCAGTGCAAACCTCATCTGAAACTATTGATGGGGGCTGTAATTTAAATAAAAAAAAATTTTAAAGTTTCAGATCATGCTGAAAGGGGAAAGTGAAAGTTGCAACAGGTCTATATAGCTACAATGACAACTATTTGTTCACTTGTGAACAAACAAAGAACATGCAAGAACCCATACCTGAAGCCTGTTTGTTAAAATTATGTTTGGATACATTGCGGCAACATCTAGATGATATATAAGAGGGCACTCCTCCCTCATTGGCTCATTTCGCAACATCATGAGCTGTAATTTGAGGCAGAAAGCAAAGGATGCATGTTTAGCTGCAGGCTTTGTGACAAATAGAATTTACCTAACCGAAGTAAGAGTTCAATTTACTAAAAACAATATGAAATAGTGAAAAGGGTCACTTTAAAAAGCTTAATCAAACAAGACTTCAAAATATAATGAGGATGTCAATGTTACAACAATAGGTAACGCAAGAACGGAAAAGTTCGACACCTTTTCCATGATAGCATTCTTCACATCTTCATAATTTATGACTGCATTAACATCCATCTTCCCATCAACTCTTATTGCATATTGCAGATCTCGATCAAGGTTCTCGATTAAATACTGGAATAAAAAGAATATGCCATCATCATCTAACCTAAAATGAAGCTATCACAAATTATTGTATGGAAGTTCGAATGCTATGTCATGATAAATGAACGCAATCAACATTAGGATGAAAAGCATCTGTAACACAAGGAGAACTTATTTAATGAACCAATTTTGAAGGAATCCAAGCCTATTAAGCCATGTAAATGAGTCAAGGAAAAATGTTGAACTTAGAAAAGAAAAAAGAAGTTGCAATTTCTAACACGAAGGCATAGTTATAATCAGAAGCAAACCCACATTAATACTTCCACCATTCTCAGTTGAGATCATAGAGGAACAATATATAGAATCATCGACAAGAAGTCCTGTGTGCATGGTAGACAAGTCGTCATACACTGTGCAAGGAAAGGAGCCGGAAGAGTAATGGTATGGTAGACTCTTCAACCTTCCAGTGCTAAATTTAATTTTTTTTAGAAAAACCACTATGAATGCAGGCTATATCACAATCCAGGTTCAATATAGTGGCATCAGAGGGCATAACAGACAGCTAGAAACATGTTTTGTATTGTGAAATGGACAGATGTGCAAGTATCAAAATAAACGCTAAAATAGAAGAAACCAGAATATAAAAAAAATTTAGAATCCTTATATGGGTAGTAACAGAACACAAAATATCATTTACCATATGTATCGATTTATGACCCTTAACTAGTCCCGATCAATTCATTCATTCTGTTGGCTGAGATTTTAACAAAATTACATAGTGAAAAACATGCAACTTATGTGTTGTAATCATAAACAAAGGACCCAGCTGATGCAGGCCCTAGGGTTAGGGCTTGCGTGGAAAATGCCGAAGCACAATAAAGGTGTCCGTAGACACTATGAACGACGTTTCCACAAAAACTATCACTGAGGACGCACCTCAAAAGGGGTAAAACCCAATTCTATCAATCATCAACTCTGAGATTCCCGTCTCTAAAATGACATATAAATAGGAAAAGAAAACTTAGGGGCCAAGAATCCTAATCAAACTAGGAAACTAAAGAAATAGGAAACTATCTAATTACAACCCATTAAACAAAATTAAAAATCTAACGACAAGTAATTAATGAAATAAGTCGTAAACTATTTTGAACCCATATGTGGGTCGGCAGGTCTATCCAGCATCATCAGTTGATGGGAAAGGCTCTGTTCTTGTTAATGATGATAATGATGACAACAATGATGATGGTGTGAACTAAACACTAAATAACTCGTTAGACATAACATTAGTTATCTAGTGTACTCAAAATAATTTTCAAATAGGATGTATAAAATGAAAATGGCTCAAATCACATAAATAGGAGTGGAAAAAAAAAAAAAAAAAGGCTAATCAGATTTGCAAGGAAGATAATCCAATATCCCAGATGCCAATGAATGGATCTAATACTAGCACGATTGTTGATGAGGCTTATCACATTGTTTATGCAAGGCGATACTAGATGATTGATAATCCAATAATAAGCTAGTAGCAGCTGGATACAACACAATTGAAAAACCAAGCAATACACGAGATCTGGGGAATGAATTCGTGATCATTGTCAACAGAAGACCCCTCTATTTATAATAATCATATGACAGTTACAACAATAGTTGGCCCTTTTAAAGGAAGTTGCAATCTCTAAGGACTCAAGGCTACATGTATGGTGTTAGGGACTTTGTGTGTTGAAATTTAATGGGATGTGTACTTGTTTTTTAAGCTTGATTTTCCATGCCTTAGTGTGATTTTAATTTCTTAACATTCTTCCATGTTTTGAAAAGCATTTAATTTTTAGAGGTTAGGATTTTGTGCTTATATTATGATATGGTCCATTATTTATCTATTATTTATTTATTTATTTGCTATTTGCATACATGAGAACAAGATTTAATAAGTATTAGTAGGGCCCCTTTCGATGTAAGAACTATTTTTCTATTAAGGTGGGCCATGTTTTGTTAGTAAAGGAAATAGTGGGAGCCTTGAACAACACTTAGAGAACCCAAACCAGGAAGGATAGGACCCAACCCCATGTGCGCACAAACCCATGCCAATTAGAGTGTGCGCAGACTTCTATAAGGACCCCAAGTCGAACATAGAAAGGAGTATGTAAACCTCTTGAAGAAACCCCTCAATTGACCCTTTTCCCTCTACTTTTTTCTCTATTTCTAGCAATACTGAGGGCTTGTTTGGAGGGTCTAGTCTATTTTTTGAAGACCATTCAAAATAGACCCATAGAAAAAAGAGGCTAAAAAAAAGGTGTTTGGTAATGCAAGGGTCTATGCTAAATAGACATTTTTATATCATTGGTTGAGAGTTTTTCATGTATTTCTTGAGATCCACAAGGTATTAGGCTATGAAAATTGACCCTATGGACGTGCTCAGCCTTCCAAAGAGATCTCATGGTTGGGATGTTGTGTTTGGGGCCCACATAATCCACAAAAGTATGCCTAATGGCTCACATTTTTTGCATATATCTGGAGATTGGTGATGATCCAACAGGTGGAATTTGGTCTCATGGTCATGTTTGATACTGTGAACATTATTAACAGTTTAGATCTTATTTTACACGCCTCTAAATAATAAAGAAAATTGAAACAGTTTACTGCTCATGGACAAATGCAATATTGAGCATAATACATCAATAGTTATTTTTGCTTCGCACATATCTAAAGATTCACAAGGTATTATGTGATCAAAATTGACCACATAGCCATTTTCAGCCTTCCAAACATATCCAACGGTTTTGATCTTGTGTTTGGGGCCCAAAGATCATAACAAATTATATCCAATGGCTAACGGTTTTTGGCACATATCTCGAGATTGGTGATGATTCAAGGGCTGAAATTTGTATGCACAGCCGTGTTTGACCTTGTGGACATTTCCAACGGTTTGGATCTTTATTGGCCCTCTCCGATTTGGAGAAAAATTAAAAAAACCGGACTGGGCGTGATTATGCACAAAACACCGTAGCTCTGCCTCTTAGTTTTTCCCTCTATTTCTCAACTACCTCATCAAGGTGGCTGTGGAAAGTAGAGGCATTGCCTCTACTTCTCTAAAATGCGTAGAGGCTAAAAGGTGGTGCCAAACACTCTATTTTTCCAAACCTCTATCCATTTTGGAGAAATAGAGAAATAGGGGGAAAAATTAGACCTCCCAAACATGCACTGAGTCAAGAGGACAAATGCTAGGGATAACATTAAGGGAGAGAAGGAGAGTTAGCAAATTGAAGCCTCGCTTGATGTCCTTTAGCAACCCCTATATAGCCAGCTCCACTATCGTTTATGCATGAACCTTCCTCTTGATTGATGTGGCTGTCATGACCTTTTCATGCTGGATTTTCAATTTTTATTTGATTGAATGTAATGAGACTTAATTTAATTGGGATTTTCCCACAATTGAATCACTGCTACAGTCCCAGAATTGTACTGTCGACAGGTAGTTGTGGGTAGGAAGCCTGAAATCACTATCTCTAGCCCTAGAAACATGATAGATCATCTCTCACCACTGGTAGGATTGTTAGTGTGTGTTCGCAACTCAAATCAGTCCTGAAATTGGGAAAAACCTAGACAGAAATCAGAAATTTGGATGAACTTTTGAGATTGGTGGCCCACCTGATGAATGATCAGATCTGATGACCTGAAAAACAACCCCTAGGTGATCCTTAACTCTTGGTTCTTTAGTGGACTGGGCCCAGTTAGGGCCACCATCTAATGGACTCAAAATCCTTCCACCTGAGGAGGATTCTACTGACTTGAGACTTCACTTGAAGTTTCAGATTTTCTGCCTAAATCTGCCAACCTGCTTTTTATCTAAATCTGCCTAGCCACTTTTATCTAAACCTGCCTAGCCAATTTTGGATCTTACAGTTCTCTAAAATTATAATTAACCACCTATTATCTTTTGAAATTACTGCTGAAACTTTTATGGACTGTTCACTTGAGTTCCAATTATCCATAAATTACAAATAAGGGCCTGATTGCTCATGGTTATTATATCGAAAAACTGTTTGAGTTGTTTTTTTCTTAATTCTTGGCATCATATGTGATGAGTAGGTTTAGTTCTCTTAACCCAAACATATGAACAATTGAGTTTACATGGTTGGCAAAATTATACACTGAAAATTTCTGAATTCATAATTATAATGCTGAGTTACAGTACTATTTATGCTCATTGATAAACATGCTCTCTTCCATAATGTAAAGATGGGTGAATAGACTGTGTATGGTTTCTTATATTGCATATGATTAACATGATCATACTTTCTGAAAATTTTGGAACTGTCTCCAATTAAAAAGGGGTTAGTGTGAAATTGACTTTGCACGATCCAGATACCTTACTGGGTCAGTGCAGGGCGTAACAAATTCAGATTCCGTGCAAAGGGCTGATTTCAACTACCTCGTTTTATGTGATGCAACAAAAAAGATTGTGATCCATGAACAACAAACCTGTTGAATAATAGTTTAGTTGGACCTACCCATTGGACACCCCTAGATCACTAGCACGTGAGGTGAGATGAGTTATTTACGTGGCTTTTAGGCCATCCGCATAATTTCTCTGCCTTCTACGTCAGTTCCATTGTTAAATTGGCTATAGGTCAGTCATTCAACTGGCTATAGTTCATCCCTTATGGCCCGTTTGATAATTTTACTTGTCAAGTAAAGTCAAGTAAAGTAAAGTTAAGCATCAAATCAAAAGCACTTTAATTCAAAACTCCCACATTCTTTTTCAAAAAAAGTCAAAAAGCAACTACCTTTATTCACTAAAAGACAAAAGAACTCCATTTCCCCGTACAAAAAGTCAAAAATATTCCATCCCAAACAACTAAAAACAAAATACCATCATAATCCATTTATATTTTATTCCCTCTTTTTATTTCACTTCACTCCACTTTATTTTAAAAGTAAAATGCCAAACGGGAAAGTTTCGAGAGGGTACCATGAGGTGTACGATTTTGAAAGCTTGTGCATAAGGTGGTTAGGTGGCAGTCCCAAGGTTAGAGTTAGAAACCTTAACTGGACTTAACAAAGCATATCTCACTATTTCATGCTAAATTGAATATTTTCATTTATTATATTGTTGTTTACACACATACTAGCAGATTTAGAATTCTATTCACTCAGTGCTACTGATTTGTGTATTTTCGGTTCAATCCCAAGTAACCAGAATGTAGAAAGATAGCAGGATCCCGACAATGACGAGATAGGACTCAATGTCTGCGGCTGAGCGACGACGGGACAACAGATCAAATTAGAAGGTTAGACTAGATGATTTAGTTTAATGTATATTAGACATCAAAGACTTTCATGGAGATTGTATATTTTATTACTTAGTTTGGATCATTCTTTAACATTGAGATTTGGATTTATTATTTAATTGAACATTGAATTAATTAGGTAAATGCAACAACCTGGAATATGGGGCCCTATCTGCACTGTAACCAACAAGTAGCATAACCATATCATAAATCAAATCATTCGAAGCATAAATAACCAGGCTTTTGCCTAAAATCAGAATCTTTAATTGAATGAATATCCAAATCCAATAACAATGTCCAAATAAATAAAATAAACAACAAAATTCCCAAATAGTATTTGTCATTCAAAAGGATCAACCAAAGCAAGTATCGAGTAATTATTGCCGGCGAGTCCTGTAACGCTCAGCTGCAGTTGTTAAAACCGATTTCTTCGTCATTAGGGACCTCCAGCCTTTCTAGGGTTGCCATACCTGGTATACACCAGGTTAGCCCTATTGACTAGTCCTTCTTCTCCTTTAAGTTCCTTCAAGGGTAATGCTTGACTAAGGTCTAGATTGATGGAAAAGAAAGTGGAAGAGTGAGAGAGAGAGAGAGAGGCTTGGGGGTCGATGCATATATAAAGGCTAGGAGTCGAAATACTTCTCAAAGTCCTCTTCCTAATTTCGATATTTTCTTCTCACAAGCTACTCTTATTCCTAATATCATTAGGAGTCTCCACTATAACCAGCGCAAGCCCCACTCTTACTGTTGTGAAACCTCTCCATCAAACCATGGGTCCCAACATATATATAACAAAGGGTCCCTAAAATATCTCCCATCTAAAACCCAAACATAATATTCTTTGCATTAAAAAATAGGATATATATATGGGAGATGCTCCTATGAGAGCATCTCTCACCTTACTATGATAGATAGGGTGGGGGCCCCATAGTTGTTAATTTCGTTGCCGACACCATTTCGGTCTAGCCTTCAAACAAAAATACTTTGGTCATTTCGGAATTTCGGCGAAATATTTCGGAGTTCTATTTATGAAAAATAAAAATATAAAAAATATATACAATTAAAAGAAATATCCTCAGACTAAAGATGGCACCAGGCTCAGCCTTTTATAAAACCTGCCCCAAAGTAGGCATGCCGAGTCCCAAAATAAACCCAGCCAATCCAACCCAATACGCACCCCAGGCCAAGCCCTACAATACCCAACTTGAGGCCCAATTGCTGTTTTGGTAGACTCCAGCTGTCCACCACATAGTCCCATCGAGTCAATTCCAGGACGCATCTCGATGCAAAAGAAAAAATAATGGGGGAGCACATCCCAAGGAGAGGGAGAGGGAGAGGGAGAGAGAAGAAGCGGGGGAGGTGGATCAGCGGCACCATGGCGATGGCGAGCAATGCAGTCAGGCAGGGCAGACGGCTCACTTCTTCTTCCCATTCTTCCTCTCTTTTTTTTTCTTTTTCCCCTTACTGCTAGGTTAGATTTTTTCTGCAACTGAAAAAAAAAAAAAAAAGAAGAAAAACAAAAAACAAAAAATCTAGATTTCGGCCATCTCGGCCTAAATACATGCTTTTCGACTGAAATCTAGGATTTCAGCCGAGATAGGCCGAAATTTGCACGAAAAGTTACATGCAGCATTTCACTTCTGCCAACTGACCAAAATGAAAAATCTCAACCTTATCGGCCGAAACGGCACAAAATCGATAACTATGGGGCCCTCACATTTAAGTTGTTGGCATTGGATATCGATGTAAGGGCCCCCACCCTATCTCTCATAGTAAGGTGAGAAATGCTCTCATAGGAGCATCTCCCTATATGTGTGTGTGTGTGTATATGTGTGTATGTGTATATATATATATAAATATATATGTTTATACATGTGTATATATACATATATAATTGTATTCAGGGCTAGTCTAATAATCATATACATATATATGTATTCAGGGCAAGAAAATCGAGGAGATTTAATATAAAATACCAAAAAAATAATCTAGACCCTAAAATTGGGCTGGGGCGGGGGCCAGGGGCCTGGGGTATTACAGTAAATGACTGATTATTTATGGTCATGTTGATTTACATTATAATGGTACTATGCTGCTTATGATACACGATACAGAACCCGACAGGGCCCCAGATTTCAGGTCGTGACATATGGGTACTTACTTTTTTAGCCTGATTTTCTATGCATTTTTGTGATTTTATTATCATATCATTTTAGGCACCCAAGCTTCATGTTTTGAAAAGCATTTTTACTTTTAGCTGCGACCTAAGGTGTGTGGATCCCATTTGCAGCTTCTCATTGGACCAAAATTGAGGTTCTTGACAAAGTCCTTCGGTCGACCTAAGGGGTCCTTCGGTCGACCTAAGGAGTGCTTGGTTTTTCTTCGATTTTCCTTTCATTCTCTTTGACTTAGTTCCCAGACAACATTTTTCTATCTTTATTCCAGACAACATTTTTCTATCTTTATTCCTTCAGTCTACTGAAGCCAGTCCTCAGTCAACAGAACCTAGCCATTTGGGAGGCCAAATATGACCATTGGAGCTTCGCTTAACTGAACCAAGGCTTTGGTCAACCGAAGAACTAGCTATTGGGAAAGTTTTTCTATAAGTTCCATCTCGTTTTCAGGCTTTTGGGTCCAGATTTTGTAGATAAAAGAGTGCAAGCCAAGGGTTTAAAGCTAAAGGAGGCTAGAGAAGCTAAGGGAATGGTAAAGCTTGGATTCTTCACATTGATACGCACCAAGTTGGTTTAAACTTTCATTTCTCTAAGTTTTCAATCTTTACTAAAAAAAATTTTTCTTTTATAGCAGGTTTCGTTGCTTGGTTGGATCTCTCTATGTTTGATTCCATCACATGAAAATCAATTTCAACCTATTTTTATATTCAACAATGCTCATACATCACATGTTTTGTTTTAAGTCTTTGTTCAACTTGTAATGCTTTAATTTTCAATCTTCCATTTAGCTGATCCATACATCTCATGTGTTTGATATATTGCCTCAATCATATCACTTCTTGATTTCATATATTTCAAAAGCCATTTTATTTGGCAAATTTTTAAGAACTATCATTTTCATTAATTGATGGTAGCGCTCACACATTGCATTATAATCTTCGTATCTTCACTTTGTGTGTTTGGGCAGATTATCACTTTTTTCTTCTGCCTTTTGTTAGAGGCATTCACTAGTACTTCATTTTATCTCCTTTTGTGTTCTAGACACGTTTTTAAAAGAAAATCTCATTGATGTAAAGGTTATGGCTTAGCCTAAAAATCATTTGTAATGGTTTTAAATTAGCCAAGAAAATCTTAGTAGTTGTAAGGTTTAGAGATGAACCGAAAACTTCCAAGTGACTAGTAGAATACCAGTGGGATGATGAGTCGCAAACCGAGAGTGTACGTACGCATTTGGCCGAACCACTATAAATTGTGTTCCGGTGGTTGATTTTTTTTTTTTCTGCGGTGAATTTTTATTGCTTATGCTTCACTTGTGCCGAGATTGTAAGGAGAATTTAATTGGTTATAATTGGATTAGTTTTTGGTTCACCATATTTAACACCCCCCCACCTCTCTCCCAGGTCCGGATCACGGACTTTCACATGGCACTACAGAGCTATAAAGTTTAGAGTGTAAAACTACCCAATAGATCTAATAACAATCACATACATAAGTATCAAAAACTAAAAATAACTAAATAAGGTAAAGAAAAGGAAAGCCTGCTAAAATCAAATAAATCTTATTCGTGCAAAGCCATTAGTTGTAAATAAGTAAGTTTAGAAAGGAAAACCAAACATAATAGTGAATTAACTTTGCAGTAAAAAAAAAAAACCAGAAAAGTATCGTTCTTGTTGACCAATGTTATCGATTGTATCAGCTGTATGCATGTATCTGCCAATATTTTTTACTGATGCTGGGTTTTTTATTTATTTCGGAAACACTATATGTCAAAGTTGATTCCAACCAAACCTGCTAACAATAAGCCTATGCCTATAATTTCAGATTTGACCAAAATCGGAGCTATACAGAATGGGGAAACTTCCTATCATTTCCTTGGCTTAATAAAAGAAGACAACTGTTATAAAAGGCATCTAAGTGTTCTAGATAAGTCCAAATAACTATTTTCTGTTCTTTCTTTTCCCAACTGTAATCATGGAAAGAAAATTATGATTATGAAATGGGCAGCTTCGAATTTCATGGATCCTAATAGTTCTGTCTCTCTAATAAATGAAATTTAATTTCCAGAAAGAATCTCAGTTTTTTTTTTGTTTTTTTTTTTTGGAATGTTATCTCAGATATTTTGTTCCTACTTCATCATGCATTTATAAAGCAAAACAATACTACCAGTAACATTCTTAGAGAGGTGAGGATGTTCAAGAGAGTCAGTCCCATTGTGATCCGCTCCTAAAGAGTACTAACTGTTTGCTTCATTCAATTAACAACAGTGGAGGGAGAAAGAGACTACTGTAAAAGATCATTCATATTAAAAGGCCAATCACCTCATATCCAGATGGATCAAGCTGAAACTTAGTGGGAAGATCAGATCTGAAAACACCACTTTCAAGGCACTCAACATGTCCCCCTATGTACGTTTCACTTTCCAGAAGGTGGTTATTATAAAACTTCTCCTGCTCTGCTTGATGTTTGTTAGGACAAATGACATTTGCCTTGTATGCCTGTACAAATATTCAAATGAGTCACTGCAGATGAGTCTTAGGCAAAATAAAAGCATAATTCCAAGGAAATGAAAAGGTAACTAAAGAAGCAGATTTTCCAAAGTAGTAACAAATACAGAAAATGAATAAACAGACATGTAGTTTACATGTTGAAGCTCTTGAAACATAGATATCATGATATAACGGGTCATGCTGCTTTCTACAGGATAACATTTTCATTGCAAAAATAATGCCAAAATATTTAATATAGCCAATAAGACTAAAATAAGCATTAGAATGTCAAGTGCTATTTTAAGAACCATAATGATCCAGATTCAAAAGGTCGGAAGGTCCAAGGAGGGGTCCCACATTCAATTCACGGGTCAACATGCGACGAATCCAACATATGGGCCATTTGCTCTGTGAGAAAACCTTGATCACATAAGTGTATATTCTTTATATTTAAAACATCTGTAGTTTGTTGTGCTTATGTGGATGCTACCTATTTTGCTAGGATGATTACTTTGTTTCATTTAATGAGATTTTTTTACAAAGCTACAAAAATTGTGATAATTATTTATGAGCAGTTTGGATTTTGATTATGAATTACATTGATCGATTTATAAATCATAAGGCTGAGGAAAAATATTAAATAACATATTTAAGAGCCAAAGATTAAACAGTATTGATACCGATATTTTTATTTATAGTTGTTACTAATGGGGAAAAATTGTCATTTTATAATATTCTGGATTTTTTGGATTTTTTTCAATTTTTTGGGGTAAAAAAAAAACTCATGCCGCAACAACACAAACCACGACCAATACCGCGACTATAACGGTTTTTGGAGTCGACCAACACCACGATTTTCATCCATGTATACTATTACTTGCTAGTTGGACTTGACATGGTATCAGATGAACACTAGGTCGCAAGTTCGAGCCTTGTATGGGCACTATTTCCTCAAGTCGTATGGGCATGCACGTATCGCATGGGTAGGCACATGCAAGTTTCAAATTCAAACAGCGTCCCATTCAAGAGGGGGGTTGTTAAGTAGATTGGTCTTCAACTTCCTAAAAGCTTAAGGTTTTGGAATGTATTGGCTAGTTGGACTTAACAGTTCCCACACCTTCCACACTCATCAAAACCCCAACCCTAAATCCCTTATTATAATCTTCTACACCACACCAAAACCCCAAACACTAAATCACTACTTGTGTGAATCCATCATGCTGCTGTTTCTATTTTTAATGATTTGAATAAATACCCTTCAGTCGATAAAAATAAATAAATAAAAACCCTATTTCCCGTTCCTCCTTCACTCTTCTCTTCAATCTTCCCTCCTTCACTCTCCCCTTCTCCTCCACCCCTTCTTGAGAAGGGGAAAACGGGAGTTGATTTGGCTTGGCCAAGTCGGACCCATGTCCCAACTCATCTCAACTCAAAGCGTGCCGAGGACCGAGTCCTAGCTTTAAATCATTGCTACAAGCTCTCTTGGATCAAGCGAACAATGAGGTATCGGTTACAAGTAGAGATTTAGTTTCTTATTCTATTGTTACCACAATAATGTGTGGTGTGACATTGTTCAAATGGACATCTTGGATAAACCAAGGCGATATGACCGCCGCACACACCATGACAAGTATAAAAATATGCTCACCTCCTACAAAGATAATTAAGACTTGTTTTGGGCCCCTGTAGCTAGAAGTTACCTATGAAACCTAGTCTGAAGGGGGAAGTGAGTTGCCTTTCCGCTGCACAATTCATGGAAAAGGGCAATAAAACAAGGATCGAATATGCTTTAGTAGGAAACGAGGTATATAATAGTGGAGATCTACCGAGAGAGATGACACCATTGATGAAAGGGCTTGGAGACGTCTTTGCTAACCCCAGGTTTGCCATGTATGAGAGATACTCAACACCAAATAGATTATGCTTGTAGAGAGTTTGTAGAATGACCCCAAAAGAAATAAGGCTCAATCAAGTGATCAAATTATTGGAACATGAATATATATTTATATATGTATGGGAAAGCATGAGCCCTTGTGCAATTCTAGCCCTTATAACTTTAAAATAGGATAGGTCGTCAAGGATGTCCATTGAAAGCAGAGTCATCATAAAATCACCATAAAATATTGTTGTCCTATTCCACGCCTAAATGATATGCTTGACATGCTACCAGGCACTAACGTAGTCTCTATAGTGGACCTCAGAAGTGGATGTCATAAAATCCATATCAAACCGGGTGATAAATGGAAGACAACATTCAAGACTAGAAGGGTAGTACGAATGGCTGATTATGGCGTTCAGATTGATCAATGCAACTAGCACTTTCATGAGGGTGAGGAACCAAGTGCTTACACCCTTCATCGGGCAGTTAGTTGTGGTTATTTCAATGACATCCTAGCATATAGCCCAGATGTGTCTACACATATCATATGGAGCATCCACACAAACTTTCTTCTTTTTTTTTCATTTGGTAAATTACACGAACTATTTGGTGTTACGAATGCATAAAATTATGCCAATCTTAAGCAGTGCAGCTTCATTACAAATAGACTGACCTTTCTTGGTTATATGGTGATAGCAAATGGTATCATGGTGGATGTGAAAAAGGTTAAAGCCTGAAAAAATGGTGGACACCTTCCAATGCATGATGTGAGGAGATTCCATAGATTGGCCACGTTCTATCACAGAATTGACCGATTTCAGTTCTATTGTTGCATCTCTTACAGATTGCATCAAAAAAGTACTTTCGTGTTGACTAAAGCCGACAAAAACTTTCAATTAATCGAGAAATCTATCGACGATCCCGGTTTAGCACTACCAAGTTTGACAAGTGTTTCAGGGAGATTGCGATACATCGCATGTCTGGATTAGTGTGGTGTTGATTCAACAGGATTGGCCCCTAGTATTCTAGGGTGAGAAACTGAATGGAGGAAGGACTAGATATTCCACTTATCAAACTCAATCCTATCATTCAAGCCCTTGCATTGATTTGTATTTTTCTAAAGCATTCTGGTATAAAAAGGGAGGTCACCCTCAATGGGGGATATATCTCTCATTCTCTCTCCTTTCTTTTCCTGAAGCTCTATATCATAACCATTTGCTATTTTCAACCAAAAAAAAAACGCATCACAATGTTGTGCAACTTTAAAAAACTATATATCAACGAACAAAGTTGGGCTGAAATAACGGTGTGAATTTGCAGTTCATTAAGAACTAACCTGGACCATGAGAAGCATCTCACAAAGGGTTCCAGATCCTTTTCGTAAAACTTCATCAGGTGGCATAGGGATTATAGTTGCAAGTGAGAAAATGAATGGATGAACATACGTCATGTATAGATAGTATGTCGCAACAGCATCTGACACGGAATAGGACACCATTGTCTGCAAAACATCATTTTGTAAATATAGGGAAACAATGCTTAGCAAGCAAGATTCATTAATATAGCTCACTAAATTAATTTATTCAATGACATATAAGCTAGTTGCTTAACTAATAGCCATGATCATAGTTTTCAAAATCAGAATCGTATCGCAAATCGTCATACCCATAATCGAATTGAATCGAGAATCGTATCGTGAATCGTAGGATCTTTTTATTTTTCTAATAAAAACAAAAAATAATTAAAAATTAAAAGAAAAGGGAAAAAGTAATTATTCATAACCATCCATTTTTCCATTTATAGTAGCATAAATATAATAACAAGTCAGTCTATCGTACAATCATATCAAGAACATCATGACATATATTATTATTATATATATGAAATAAATAATATGCAAATAGTTAAATAAGTCTAAAGTATCAATATATATTTTTATTATCTTTAAATCAAAATATAAAAATAAAATAAAATCAAACCATCAATCTTACACGGTAGGATATCTCTTAAAGTTAAGAAAGTGTACATAAGGAAAAAAAACCCAAAATAGATTAAAAACAAAAGATCATATAAACAAGTACCATACATACAACCGAATGCTTTAGTTAAATGCATGTTCTTTATTCATCTTTAAAACCTTATCAAAGCCGTAAAAAATTATTATGAGGTTTTATTAACTACTAAATAACCTTTTAAAAATACAAGCAATAAAAGAAAGAGATAACAAAGAAAGAAAAAAGGTAAAAGATTATTAATATTAGCTTATTGGCTATAGCCATTCTCGCTTAATCAAATAGCTTGAATCGTAAGATTCAATGAAACGAGTATCGAATCGTAGGATTCACACCTGAATCCTAAGATTCATTTGTAAATGAGATTCATTACATAGATACAAATCGTTTTCCTTAAGATTCGAGATACGAATCGTAGGATTTTAATAACTATGGCCATGGTAGTAAGGATTGCAACAAGAAAAAAAATACGATAAACATATTGTAATAATAATGTGGGCAAACCCATAGTTGTCAAATCGCGAATCGTTTAAGGGGTCAAATCGAATCGTGAATCGTAGGATATTTTTTACTTTTATTAATATCGATGAAACAAATCTAAAAAAAAATATTGAACAGATAGGAAAAATTACAAAAGTCCACAATCTATCTACTTTTCATTCATATGAACATCAATGCATGACAAATATTTGCGTCTTAGTATATTACTATGTGAATCGCTGTATATGATTTAGATATCAAAAGGAGGTAACATATCTATCATCTCAAAATTAAAAATAAGCATGTAGGCTCTAGAATCAGATAAATGGGCCCACACAAAAAAGCAGAAATCATATGGCCCAGCAAGGCCCACATGGCCACACTTGAAATATATCCACATGCGAGGCCCACTGATGGATCATCCACATATGTTTAGAAAAACAAGAAGGAGCAAAACGAACAGTTGGGACGCCAGTTTCTATTGATATGAAATGAGTGGGCCCATCTAAGAGATCAACAGAAACTGGCGTCCCAACTGTTCGTTTTGCTCCTTCTCATTTTTCTAAACATATGTGGATGATCCGTCAGTGCGACTCGCATGTGGATATATTTCAAGTGTGGCCATGTGGGCCTTGCTGGGCCATATGATTTCTGCTTTTTTGTGTGGGCCCATTTCTCTGATTCTACAGCCTACATGCTTATTTTTAATTTTGATATGATAGATAAGGTACCTCCTTTTGATATCTAAATCATATACAACGATTCACATAGTAATATACAAAGACGCAAATATTTGTCATGCATTGATGTTCATATGAATGAAAAGTAGATAGATTGTGGACTTCTATAATTTTTCCCATCTTTTCGATATTTTTTTAGATTTTTTTCATCTATATTAAGAAACGTAAAAAATATCCTACAATTCACGATTTGATTCGCGATTCGGTTCGATTCGACCCCTTAACGATTCACGATACAATTCACGATTTGACAACTATGGTAGGCGCATCAAAGTTTGGATTAATAATAGATGGATCTCATTAAAAATTCCTTTAATTCATTTTGTCATGGTTCCCATTGGAATGTTTTCCATTCATATAAACGAACCACGCATATTTCAACCACCTCATTTTATTCATAGGGCTCGTTATGGTTGAACCCTCAAACATCTACCACCATATGAATCGGCACTCAACCGCATTTGAAATAGATCCAACCGTTACCTACCACTGGTTCGAATGACAAACAAAGGCACCTGAAGAACCATTTAAAATTTGAAACCTTAAAATCATGGGTTAAGATTAGTTGATCCTAGTGACATTGGTTGATTCCAATTGATCCAAGTAAAACTTGGCCCACTCCTAACCACATCAATCCCTTTCCATTACTCCCAACCATATCAGCCGCTATTTCAAGCCATGGTTTGTGTTCATCTATCTCTTGTTCACTACTCATCTATTATGCAATCATATTTAGATCTTATGCATCCCACACGAGGATTTGGCTCAGGATAGATCGAAATGGAGAAACAAAATTCATGTAGCCGACCCCAACATATTTGGGATAAAGCTTTGATATGATGATGATGATATCGACAATGCTGATTTAGATCTTACGCTAAGACCAAACAATAACCAATCACTCATACCTGGGGTTGTTCCTTAGCAAAGCGAACCATATCTTCAGGATTCACCTCAAGTGGATCATAGCCCAACTTCGCCTTCGTCACAGCCTAGGAAACCCGAAAGAAAAAAGAGAGAATCCAAAGTAGACAATCATAATATATAAATGGAAAGATTAGTGTAAAAAATCAAAAGCAAAAATGCATGATAGGAAGTTACATCTCTAAATCAAAACCTGTGGTAATCAACCTACAGATGCAGCAATGCGAATCCAATCTTCCATGAATGGACAAAGCACATTATGACAGATTGTCATTTAATTAAATAACTAGTTACGAATGAAAATTTTCTACACATTATGTCTCTACAAGCAATTACATTGCAGACATCTTCACAAAGGAAATTAAAACAAACACAAAAGGCATAATATATGCAGCAAATTGAAAGAAACTGGACAAGTGGAAATTTACACTTGTGGGACTTTACAACTATGCAGGTAAAGTGTTGGTGGACACAGAGTTTTTGTACAATGAACCAATGACTTCCTCTAGGTAACTACATGTAAATTTGTTCTTCCCAATATACCCTAGCACATATCCTCCCACTAAAGCCTTCCTAAAGGGAATTCATGAAATTGTATATTGTGGATATATATATAAATATATATATATATATAAACAAAGCACTCCCTGAAAGGATAAGGCTTATTTCATATCAATTTTAATATTATTGTGGTATCAAAGCCCTGTTAGAAATGGATTTTCCCGATTTCCATCTTTGTAGTGATTCCATATATAAGTTCAGAATTCAGATCCTCTTTCTCGATTAAGCCGTAATCATGATCCATTCAGATGGACCATCGAGTAGACCCCATTGTGAGGTGCGCAATGTATGCATGGAAGCTTCCATGCACACCTTGATGTGGGGCCCTGGGCTAGGACTGAGGGGATCTCTTCATCTAGTTAGGGCCTACCTGTGTACAAAAATGGGCCATCTGATCATCCTAACTTCATCAACAGCCAATAAGTTTCACCCTATTAAAAATTGCCCTTCAATACAACAGTACCGTCCATTTTGATGGGTGTAAAAAAAGGGACCAGTGTAATTCTATAGAACTTATACTATACATACAGTGTGAAGTGTGCGCACCTATAGTGGGGCACACCTGATAGTCCATCCGACTAGACCACACACACACACAACACCCTTTTGAATTACACACGCCCCGTAGGATTGACCCATCCGAATGGACTAGACTGCTGGATCAATTGTGCAACCATGCGAATGGACTAGACTAGTGGCCCGTGGATGAAAGGGTTAGGAAGATCAAATGGGGCTATTTTTTTTTTTTTAACATAGGAGGGCCCGCCCAGATCTTCAAATCCCCAGCCCCATCCAACGTGGGCCTATAATTTGGCCCCACAGCACGGCACGCATGGAGCACACACATAGGATCACCACTTATCATCCTAACCCCTTCATCAATAGCCAACAAGTTTCACCCCTTTAAAAATTGACCCGTCAATCCAATGGTACAGCCCATTCGGATGGATGTAAAAAAAGTGACTGGTGTAATTCAGGGGTTTCTTCTGTGTGTGGGGTACATTCGGATGGGTCCCCCACTATGAGGTGTGCATGGTGTGCACATAAAAAACGGTGTGCAGAGGATAACTTCTGTGTGTGTGTATAAACACTACACAATCTTTAAATATGCACATAGTGACATTGAATAAAAACATCATGCTTTACACCTTTAAACCTTGGCTCCCTTGAGGGAGATAACTGTCTCGTTTCACCCATGCAAAACAGTCCAAGTGGCATGCAAATTTGGCACGACATTCACCCTGATTTTTATCACAAAGGAACCCTATCTCCTGCAAATTCACAGACGACGTGTAAGTTTCACAAAAGTAAATGCCAAAAAGAAAGTAAGCATATAAACATATTGAACAAAACAATTTCTACCACTAAAACAAAAGCAAGTCAGGGAGTACACAAATATAAACGTATACTAAAAAGCATTAACAAAGACAATGACCAGGATTATGATAATCATTTTCTAGAAAATCAGAAACATATTTTAAATCATTCAAGGGGTCAAATCGAATTGAATCATGAATCATAGGATTCTATAAATTTGTTTGTAAAAAAAAAAAAGAAAAATATATATTAAAAAATATTAAAAATAAGAAAAATAATAGCAACATAATTCTATAGCAGGGAATCAAATCACGTCAAATGTATAAAAAACGGCGACCAAAATGTTTTAGTGAAGGACAAAGAGGTGGAGTGGATATTTTTAACAAATTTTTAAATGAAGACTTTATAGGAGGCTTAAGAAAGAGAATGGTTACTTCGTTGGAGGGATATACCGTTGCCACAAAATTAGGATAGAAGTGAAGAAAGCATTGGCACTAATGAAGACAATAAAGGATATAGGGCCAAATGGCATTCCAATAGAGGCTTGGACATGCTTGGGAGAAATTGGATGTATTTAGTTAACTATTATTTTCAATACAATATTAAGTACAAAGAAAATGCTAGATAAATGGATGGTATTACCTATACAAGAACAAAATAAATAAAAAAAGTTGCATCAACTGTCGTGGGTTTAAACATAAGTCCACACTATGAAACTATGGGAAAGAGCAACGGAGCAAAGACCTAGACAAAAGACCAAGATATCTGAAAATCAGGTCGGGGCGACCAACTATGCAAGTTATCTTCTCACTTAGGCAATTAAAGAAAAAAATATCGAGAGAAGAAGAAAATTCTTCATATGATCTTCATCGATCTAGAAAAAGCCCATATCAGGGTACTCAAAGATTTGATTTTGTGGGTTTTAGATAAAAGAAGTGTCCCAAGAGGTGATATTGAAACTATTAAAAACAATTATAGGGGCAATAGCGAGTGTGAGAACTACTCGTGGAGAGAAAGGGGATATTCTAGTGACCATACATTGAAGAACCATGCACAAAACCCTGACGGAATAAACACCCAGCCCTAGAGATGGTAATCAGCCTGTCTTAGAGAATTTCTTTTTTTTTATAACAGTATATTTTATTGAAAGGAGAACATGACTTAGAGCATTAGAAAAAGGAAATTATTTATTAGGTTACAAGAATTAGGTGAAACCCTAATTCTAGGACATGAATATAACATAAAACACTAACTAGAACAAGCATGCATCAATTCAAGTACCAAGGATCATCAAATTATATTGGAAACATCAAAAGAACAAAACCCCTAGGAGATAATGAAGTAAAAACCCAAACTCAAAGCCCCGTGATAGAAAAAAACCCAGAATCCACAAAGGGATGGAACCCGATGGTGTTTGGCCATGGTGGGTATCCCTACAGGATCCCATCACTCTCTTTTCATGCAATTCTAATGACTTGGGGGGCTGGCTTCCCAGTTCCTCCTACAACTAAGAGTTATGTTCTTGGCGTACTTGACAAGATTTATTTGTCTATTGGTAGAGCTGATGAAAGCCTTTGGAAACCCAATGTTAAATGTCAATTTTCTAGTAAGTCTTTTTACATTGTTTTGTCTATCTCTCCTAGTGGAGTGGAAGGTTGACGGTCTTTTTGAGATCCTTCCTGTTGTTAATGAACAATCAAGGCCCAAGTTCATGACCCACATGTAAAATAGAAAAGCCCAACCCAATTATGTACATAAGAATAAGTCAAAACCGTGTACAGACGGTAGTTACTGTTTTAGGAGATTCTTTTACTGTATTTTACAAGATTGTAGCCCAAGATTGGGCATTTTTGTATCTATATAATGAGACGGTCGATCCTTAAAGGAGGTAACCAAATTTCAGCATTCCTTTTGCATTATCTGCTATCTCAAAAGAATGTCACTTCCGTCCCACCAAGAGTTTTAGTGTTCTGTTGGGTGGTAAGGAAGCATTAAATTCGGACTATTGACAAGTTGAGAAGACGAACTCGTTTAATAGTTAATGGTTGCCCTATGTGTTTAAAAGCTGAGGAAACAGTGTATCATTTGCTGATTCATTGCCGCTTTGCTTATGAAGTTCGGATTGATATGTTTAACCTTTTTCATATGAATTGGGTTATGCCTGGCAATGTGAAAGATCTTTTTACTGAACGGCGGGGAGTAAGTTTGTTCGTGGTAAAATTTTATGGAAGTTCGTTTTATATGCTACTATTTGGAAGCTTTGGTTGGAGAGGAATAGGAGAATGTTCGATAATAAAAGCAAAGATGCGGAGGAGATTGTTGAGTCCATTGTTCAGAATGTGTCAAAATGGGTGTGTAAGAGCAAGGAGTTTGTTAGCATCTCCTTGGAAGATCTCAACAGGTCTTGGAGTTGGACTTCTTTGTTAAAAAGGGATTAAAACACTAAAATTGTCCATAAAATGATATGGACTCACCCTCCTCCTGGATTTCTTAAGTTGAACTTTGATCGTAGTTTTTTAAAGAGTACTCTGTGAGGGAATGGCAGCGTAATTAGAGATTGGAATGAAATCATTGTAAGGATTTATTCTGGGCCTGTGGATTGTTCGGATCCTAATGAAGCTGAGGTTTTTGCTCTCCTAATTGGTTGCCGTGAATTATGTCTTATGGGAGGGCTTAAAATCTAGGAATGTGACTCTTTTTCAACTATTCGAAGGGGCTCGAGGAAGGCTATACATCCTTGGAGGATAGCAGATTGCTTAGAGGAGCAAGATATTTCCAATCATTTGGGAGCTTCTTTTCAACATAATCTGGAGGCCTAACATCCTTAAATAGAGGAGTTGGCTTAATCCTTAAGCAACAATATTTCCTAATATCTGAATAATGCCTAAAATAGGAAACATACTAATATTAATCCCAAACAAATCAAACTACTTAATAATACTTCCGAACTAAATGAATGCCCCGTTGGGCCTATGGACTGGGACCCAATGGGTTGGCCAACCTATTGTCTGGCCTGCATCAATTCTCCCCCGCTTGAAAAAACTCGACTCCGGCAAGTTGACAGCTTGATGATACAGGAGAATCCAACCACAAGTTCTGAAAATATCCGCCTGGGTCGAAAATCAATTACACAAACGTCCGTCTTTTCTTTTGATTTGCATTGGCATGGTCTGGCTGGCTTGGAAGTTTCACACAATTTGCTTCTTCGTCTAAAAGTAGACGGGAAGTGCCGCTTCTTCTGATGTCTGCATTTAGCTCGAACGTGCGCTTTTCCCATGAGAGACCGCAACTATAAAATATGCCATATCTGAGTGCAATCTTCAAGCTTCCATTGTTGATCCCTTAAGAAGTAGACAATGAGAGGGACGTCAACAACTTGATGTTCTTGGGAGACCTCTGAAACAATTGATTTGATTTCCGATGACCCAATTGAATTTTCTGGAAATGGCATGACAATCAGATCTACCAGATGTTCACTTTCTTTGCTAACTTGATCAAAGCCTTCAATGTTTGCTCGTCCTTGTTCAGTTGTTCTTCTTCAACCTTTTGTGACTCTTAATTAACACTATCTTGATCTTGTACTTATTCTGAATTTTCCATGAGATCAGCATAGCCTTAACCTTGCTCATCTATTGCACCCTTGATGTCTGTCGGCATGAATGGTATCTCTTGTGGTGCAATCATGGCTGCTATGTCTACTTTTTGCTCTTTCTTTGGTTCAATGGAAGGTGATGATGTAGATGAAGATCAGGCTGTCAATGTCATTGGAATGAGCATAACCCTTTTTCCATTCCACAAAGGGTATAAGTGTTCGCCTCTTTGTCATGTTGCACATTTCGATCAAAAAGCCAATGACGTCCGAAAATAATATGAGCAATATTCATATGGATCACATCACACCAAATTTTGTCCTCATAATGGCCCATCTTGAATGATACCAAGCATCTATGAGTCACGAGGATGACATGACCATTAGACCATGTGAATTGGTAGGACTTAGGAAGCTTCTCAGTTGGCCAATGAAGTTTGTTAATGACCTCTTGCGCGACAAAATTTATTGCACTGCCATAGTCAATAATCAAATTAGCAGACTTGTCTTCGACTATTACCCGCCTGTGGAGTTTCTTAGCATGTCTCCATTCTTCTTCCTCTTCACTTGTATTGAGGAGTCGACGAATGACAAGAGTGAGATTATCATCTCCTACAAAAAATCTCTCCATAACATGAGCTCTTTGTCGACATTGTTGCATGAGAGACTGTCTAAGCCTCAACGCGGAGCGCTTCTAAGTATGCCTCTTGACTGGTTTTGCAATGACTCATATTTTTCATGATATCCGGTCTCAATCGTTGGACATAACGAGTTAAATCATGTATCTCATCTTTCTCCAATTCGCATCTGTCATGCAACTCTCGAAATTGGCGGGTATATTCATCAACCGTCAAATCTTCTTGCTTCAAATTAAGAAATTGCTCAAAGTAGAACCATTCTCAAAATACCAATCTCCATACGTAAGTTTATACCAAATTCTTTGAATTTCAATTGAGCTCCCAAAAAGTTTCATATTGACTTAAGGCAAGAAGAACTTAAAAATAAGTGCTTGGGTTGGGGAGAATGGGTGACGATCAGGGATGAAAATATCGGCCGCTACGTAGCGTAGTGGCCGATATATCGGCTGCCGCCACGCTACATTGATTTTATCGGGTAACGCACCCGTAGCGGCCGCTACGCAAGCGTGGCGGCCGCTACGGGCCGTAGCGGCCGCTACGTGGCGCTGGGGGGTAATAAAACCCCCCTGACGACTTTTCGTTCTACGTTTTCAACTTTTTTCATCTTCCTTCCTCTTTTTTCTACATTTTTACTGCTGTGAACCCTTTGTGTGTCCCCCTAGTGGTCCCAACTCCATTTTGTCAAGATTTGTTGCTACAAAATCAAGAGATTCAACTATTCTAAGAAATCTAAAGAAGATTCATCATCTAGGACTCATGGATTAAACTAGCGGGTGGCGGCCGATACATATCGGCAGTGTTAAACAAACCCCACCCCCCCCCCCCCCCCACGACTTTTTCACTTTTTTTCTACTTTTGAGATTATCACTCTCTAACTACTATGAATCACAACTTTTAAGGAGGGGCACAGGTTCTGAAAGCAGAAATTCGATTTCGAATGAAGAACTTCATAAAAAATTTCTGGTCCGGGGGCGCTGCCCCCTGGGCCCCCGCGAGCTGACCGGGCAGCTCGATCCCCGCCGGGGGATACCCCCGGACCCCCTTTGCGAAACGCATGTTTTAAAGAAGTGGCAATCATGAAAACAAAAGGATCCTACTTGACCATGATAGCTAGGCCTTTTTTACTGGTTGTCTTTCTTTGTTGTGCTTGGATGTCTATTATTATCATTATTTGTTAATATATGATATTAAGCATGTTTAATTATATTTGGAATGTGTGTAGTAGTATAGATATGGTTACCTATTACTACTAAATTTTAAACTGGTCTTAATTTAACTGTTTTAAAAGAACCCTCATTGTTAAATAACTAAGTGGGAGAGGCCCGAGAGGGAACTTCTTAAGTTCCCACGGTCTCCATCATTGTTTTGTAGGAGATGTAATTGATTTATGTGTTGACCTTGCAGTCTTCCTCTTAATCGGATGTGTCATCTTCTGAGAGGACGAGTGTTGACCACTTCATTTCTAAATTAGTGTTGAATGTTGAGTTGTTGAGTGTTGACCACTTCATTCACTTGATTGAATTTGAACCTTTAACCTTGAGGCTTAAAGTATTGACTATGATTGTTCAATGTTCACTAATGACCTAACTCTTAAGTCTTATGCCTTTATTTCATGTTCTAGTTTTTTTTTTTTTTTTTTTAATGAGCTTTTCATTACTTTCTAAGTTAGCATGACTAAAGAACATGAATACATGTGAAAAAACTAATCATTACTATTATTTTCTATTTATATAGCGATACAGGACCTTATATATTGAGGGCACCGCTACACCCCCTTTTCTTACTTACTTTTGCAAAAGAACCACATTTTCTTTCATTTTACAATTTTCTGGATTTTCTGGAATTTTTTCAGATTTTTTTGGTGAGTATTTCAAATCACACCGCTACGCCGCTACGTATCCCCGCTACGCTACGTATCGCCCGCTTCATAGCGGTTTGGCGGCGGGCCGCTACGCCCGCCGCCACCGCTATTTTCATCCTTGGTGACGATGAAGGTCGACTCGATTGTTCTATGGTGACGATGAGTGTAGGGTTGGGGTGTGAGACAAAGGGTACTTAGGGGTTAGGCTCAGGTTCAGGCTCAAGTCAGACCCAGACTCAGGTCAAGCCCCAAATTGTAGAAACCAAACTAGTTTTTGCCAGAGAAAGGCACGTGAGGGGGTTTTTTATTTCTCATCGAGTAACGTGTAGAGAATGAAATAAGAGAAAAGAAAGGCTTATGGCTTAAAGGGTTGACCTGAACAAAGGAGAGAAAGAGGGGGCTCAAGTCGGACCCAAACTCAGGTCAAGCCCCAAATTGTACAAACCAGACTTGGCCGTGCTCGAGAAAGGCACGTGAGGGGGTTCTTTGTTTGTCCTCAAGTAACGTGCAGAGAATGAAATAAGAGAAAAGAAAGGCTTACGACTTGAAGGGTTGAGTTGAATGAAGGAGAGAAAGGGGGGCTCATGCACTGCTGCTCTTTGATGATGCAGAGGGAGGCATGCTGGTCAGAGAAAATGGGGTCGCAGGCTGCTGCTGGGCGATGTTGTTTGCTGTTTTGGGCTAAAACAAAGGAGAGAGTGGGAACTAGGAAGACGATGGCTGGAGGCGAGGATTTGCATGCAATGACTGCAATGGCGGTGTTGGCTATGTGCGATGCTGCAGGGCGAGATGCTCTAGGTTGGCTGTCAAGATCGCTGGTGCCAGGTCTCTCTCTCTCTCTCTCTCTCTCTCTCTCTCTCTCTCTCTTCTGGGTTTTAGGTGTGGGAGCTGGAAGAAGGAATGGTTGGGTTGATTCAGTGAAGGGAGTTATGGGGTTGGCTGGGAGAAGGGAGTGGTTGGGTTGGCTGGGATGATTCATTGGGGTTGAGGGGATCGATTTGGTGGGACGTGGTCGGATGTGGATGGGGCTTTTGGTTTCGGGTTTTTGAGGTTGAGTTTGGTTCAAAAGGAATGGAGGGGATGGGTTTCGCTTGGGATGGGGAGAATGGGTGACGATGGAGGTCGACTGGGTTGTTCGGTGGTGACGTTGAGTGTAGGGTTAGGGTGAGGCAGAGGGTGATTATGGGTTAGGCTGCTAGGATAGGTCAATGATGGGTTGATGATAATGGATGGATGGGTGGGGGTGGAATCTAATGGTAGTGGATGGACGGATGATGAAGACTGTCCGTCTTCCCAGAGAATGCAAGACTTCGGCTTTGATACCAAATCGGCACAGCCCTGATCCGCGATCGAAAAATAGATCAATCTCCCGAAGGATTGATCGAATCCAACAATGGATTCAACCACTAAGGCGCACTCATGATGATGAAAAACACCATAACTTAAGAGAAAACTCTCATAACTCAAAAGAATAATTGTTAATAAGCACTCTAAATACAATGAGGCCTAACATCCTTATATAAAGGAGTTGGCTTAATCCCTAAGCAACAATATTTCCTAATATCTGAATAATGCCTAAAATAGGAAACATACTAATATTAATCATAAACAAATCAAACTACTTAATAATATTTCATAACTAAATGGATGTCCTATTGGGCCTATGGATTAGACCCAATGGTTTGGCCGACCTATTGTCTCGCCTGCATCACTCACCACAAGGTAAACAAGGCCAGAATGAGCAAGCATACGAAGGTAGTTATGGTGGTGATATAGGACAACATTAATGTATATGACATGTTAAATGGTGGTCAAAGTGAGCCTGCTGGTGGGTGGGCCAGAAATGAAAGAAGCGACCCATCATAAGCATATCCTCAGCCGCATCAAATGGTGTCAAGTCCTTAGCTCACTAATTCCGATAGTTCATACGGGTATGGGCAGCAGTATGGACAGTCACACCATGATCCTTCCCATGAGTATGGGCAGCAGTGTGGTGGCTACAGTGATCCTTCTCATGGGTATGGGCAACAACAGTACGGAATCATTATGGTACCCCCGCAAGTGCAACAACCACCACCAGATGTATATCCTCAAGTAATGGATCCATCAAATTATGGACAAGGTCCTCCAAGAAGGGGGCAAGGGGCAAGGCTTCTTTGATTTTGATATAGCTCAATACTATCGTCAAAATCAAAACGACGACGATGAAGATGGCATCCAACCCGGAACTTATTCATTGTGGTATTAGAAAGAATGAGCTAAGGTATGGTTTTTATATGTTAATTGAAACTTGATAGTTGATAATTGATATGGAAATTGGAATATGAATGTCTTTTTACTTTTAATTGCAATTAAATGGTTTGTCTCGTGATGTTACCTAAAGTTATTGACTTATTTCACCCAAACGGCAAAATCTATCGTTAACATAAAAGAATAAAAAGATTCAAACTGTCTACATGGATGGAGGGACTACTAGGCCATCCCTTTTAGTTTTTATATTTTTTCCTTAGTTTTCCATATATATTTTTCTTTTTTGGGTTTTATTGGAACCCAACCCAAATCGGCCAAGTCTACTCAGACTCGGCCCGAGCCAAGTTGGGTCCCAAGTCTGTTTTTTAAAACCATGCTTCAAACAGACCATAGTTGAATACAATTGTGGGTTTGGAGACACCTACCTAAACTCTATCTTGTGTAGTTGACGGTAGCGCCTTAGTCAAGGATTGGAGCCATGTTCGATCACAATGCAACTTCATTATTTACTGTTGATGATGTTAATGATGTTCAAGATATATCTACATGATGCCTTGTGAAATTCTAAGATGAACTAGATGACATGGTATGGTAGTGATCTCTTGAGATTCGATTGGGGGATGGTTTAAATTGGGGGAAGTAGCCAGACTTTGATTGTGTCTATAGGTGGTTTAATGAGCATCTGAACCCTACTTGGGTTTTCTATAGATGCCGAACCCTAGTTGGAATTATACTTGACTGACTGAACCTTCCATGGGGCCAAACCCTAGCCGAACCCTATTTTAAGTGTGAAAATATTCTCTTTTTTTATGTTGCACACATATGTAGACTTAGAACTATAGTCACTCAGTAATACTGATTGTTATTTTTCGCCCCAATCCAAGTAATCAAAACCTAGAGATGCAGAAGGATCCTGACAATGAAGTTATAGTGCTCGATATTTGCGGATGAGCATCGACGGGACTCACCAGACTCATTAGACTATTAAATTCAAATTTTTATTTCTTTTATGTCAGCATTAAGATTTTACTGGATTGTAAAGTCTCATTGGTTGACTTGTTATTATTTGGACGCCTTTATTAATTAAGTGGAATTGTTTAGGTAAATGCTCAAATTATTATACAATCATGATTTGACCCATGTATGTGAATATGATACTAATTGCACATGACATGAGATTCGTGCGGCCCGGATTCCAGGTCATTACATCTTCATCCTTCTTCTAATTTGTATTGGAGTCTAGCTCCTTCCTCCTTCCAAGCATGGCTCCTTAATTTAGTGCCTTTTTATCAACTAGCTTTCTTGATAAGACTCTAATAGATTAATAAGTGTTTACGAGTAATTAGTTATCAGGTGGCCAATGCAAGACTCCTCACAACTGTACTAGCCATGCAACACTAGTGGGGTCACACATGGTGTATATATTAATTTTAATTAATTCTATCATCGCCACCCATTAATATTAATTTGACTTAGCTAAGTAATGGGAAATGATCATGTTTAGAGCCAAATTACCTTTGCCAAATTCCATCAGTGTCTCTAATATTTAATTATTATTTATTATATTTTTATGTGACCCAATTCTATTTAAATCCATATTTTTTTATGAATTAGGCTAATCGTTACTAAAAACAATATAACATAATTAAATATTATGAAAATAGAAATTACGGGGTTGGGTCCCTACAATTTCAACTAGTGCTTAGCTTCTAGACCCAAAGTTCCTTTTCTAATCCTTTTCTTTAATATGATATATAACGAGCAATCATGATCCACCTAGTCGACCTGTCAAGTCTCCTGGTCAACTCAACCCAACAAATGGCCAAGTCTAGTTGACACACTGGGTTGGAAGACTGTCAGATTTCACTTAGAAATGGGCAGCTTTTTCCTTTATTTAAAATCATAACCAAAAGGCAGTATAATTTGACACAAGTATTAGAAATAGAACTTTAAAATGAATTCCAATTTTTTGGTTTGTGATGAGCAACAAAGAACATCGATCGCACTTGTGATAGAAAACAAGGCACCATTGCTCATGTTCACAAATAGTGAAAAGTTTATGGCAGCATAAGAAGCACACATGACAAAGCACATGGGATCTATGAAGTAGACTTCATACAATACTCGCTAAATGCTAGATTATCATTACTTCATTGCTGGTGGCATAAGAAATTTCTATATCAAGTTTACACTTGCATTGTACAACATTAGCCTGTTATGGTTTTCAAATGACAAAACAAGCTATAGGTGAGAATAAACCTTTGTTGGGACTTGGGATAAGAACTAGATCACAAAGTACACTGCCCATTATTAATTTTACAACTTCATTTCCAAAATATAAAAAATACAAACAGGTTCAACAAAACCAACCACTACATAAATAACAGTAAGCAATGGAAAAGTGCAGAACAAATCATTTTCACAGGGAAGTCCCAAGTATTTGCCCTATACAATCAATTTTTATTTAAGGAATGTCACAAAGAAAAACACAGAAAACAAAACTACGCACCAGTTTATCTTCTAGGTATATATTTTTTACAAAAATGTTAACGGATTATTTTTATTGATTAAAAAGCAAATCAACAACGCCACAAGGACAGCGTATAAGAGCATATACCCTACACAAAACATTATATAAAAGACACTTCCCTCACTCATTTGGCCAGTTGGGCCAGTTGTGTAAGTCATGTCAATTGGCATACAATTATAATAAGTCATGTCAATTGACCAGTCGTGTGAAATAAATAATAAGAATATCAATTACATACCTCACTCATTTTAATTCCATGATAAGCTGCTCTAGTTTCCAAGAATGGCCAATCAAAAAAGTCACCGTTGTAGGTGACGTAAATACCAGGTTTCACATCTCGCATATGGGCAAACCATTGCCTAAGAAGTTCATTCTGCAAGATGGAACAAATCATGAGGCCTATGGTTTCACGTATATGCATCCACAGAGCATCTCCACTGGTCTAGTAAATGAAATTCTGAAACAATCTACCTCATTTTTCACATTTTTTACTTTAAAACACCCTTCAAATTCTGGTTTTGGAGTGTATTCCAAATCTTCAATGTCCTCTCCCACACACTATAAGAGAAGCGTCATCCATATAATATTATTGTTAGTGCATTAACCATATATTCAGCTAAAATTTATAAACAAAAAGACTTCAATATACCAAGAACATGGTGACTGATCCATTTTCAAAAAAAAAAAAAAAGAACATGGTGACTGATTTAGCTTTTCACTATAATAACATGGTCTATAGTGCAGAGATGAGTCACCAGAACAGATACCAGACAACAAAAGCAAGATAGGAAACAGAGCAACAACAGGTAAGGAAACATCGCAATTTTCAGCTTCTGCACAGCACTGATAACAATTCAAGTGCATGCAAAGATTTCAAGAAAAGGAAAAGAGAAAAATTAGTTATGTTTAGGAAAACAGGTTTAAACAAATATAGAAAAATATTAAGTTACATGCTCCATGATCAAACTAAGCCCTAACTGTAAAGAAGAATTAAGTCACAATAATACTCAAATAATACATGAAACAAGGTACAAAAATAAAATTGGAACTTTTAGGTAAACACAGACTAAATCTTAACTTGGAATGTTCAAAAAGTTACTGTCTCATCTAGGCAGATAAGAAAGTTTTGGAGTGCACAATAGCAGAAGGGCCACAGCAAAATCAATAACAAAAATTTAAGGAATTGGATATTCACATACCTCTCTGTTAATTATCAAGTATCCTTGGCCATCCACCATGTATGAAATCATCATTATCAAATCATATTCAGCATCAGGAAATTTTAGAGGAAGTTTTGTTGTCTCAATATCAAACGCACAGACATGAACTTCAGCACGTTGTAGCAGATCTGCCCTTTTCTCCAAAATAACACCAATGCTAGATATGCTAACATCATACCACTGTCCACATCTTACATCTGCCATCATGAAGCTACAGCATAAATGGGGATAGCCAAGAGAAGCACAAGAATAACATAACACCGATATAATAGAGAAGAAAGTAATTGTGGGTCCAAGGAATTGTGTCTCAACCATTGTGGTCAATCTCCTTTCAAACAGCTTAAGCTTTTGGGATATATTGGCTAGTCAAACTTCACAAAGAATGGATTAGAAATGCAACATACTATGTGCAAGGATATACAAATGCATGCATACAAGCATACATATATGCAAAGGGTTAAAACAATCGTCAGCCCCAAGTTCCTACACCCCATATATGATCAATCCATAATACTAGCCCATGATGAACTGGCCCTCATTCTCAAGTTTTGACACCGGTTTGACCATTATTCGCTATTGTATTGTATTTAAAAAATTAGGGAACTACAACCATTCAACATTGAGGTCCTGAAACACAGGTTAGGGTCATCTGATTAGAGTGATAGTTGGCCTGCACCTAATAGACATAAAACCTTTCCCATGTCTTCCTAATGAGGGCTGTTAATCAGGCCCTCCTGTGTGGGTACCCTGCCTGCCACTTAAAAAGCCCGCAAAGTGAGGGCTTTTGTGCTATTAAAAATAAAAAATAAACAAAACAAAAAAGGCCTGAGGGCCAAGCTTGGACAAGTTTTGTAAGCCAGCCAATCTGAGGCGCGGGTTTGGACAATAATAGGCCCGACCCTCCTATTTCTCTTATTTATATATATGTGAGTATTGGAGCATAAATGGGGATTTATTTGAGTATGATTCTTATGTGGGTTCTTATGTGATTCTCACATTAATTTTTTAAGGTTTTCATGTAAACTTATGTGAATTTTAAGTAAATAAACCATGCATGATTCTTATGGATTTTTTTTCTTTCTGTTTTGTTTTATTTTCTTTTCTTTCTTTTTTTTTTTTTTTGGTATGGTAACATATTTTATAAGGAACGCACAAACAGTACAAGAGAGATATACTATAAGGCCCCAAAGCACCCAAAGAAGCGCCCAGAAAATGGGTTGCCCCATCCTTCCTAAAACTCGAGCAATCAAAGGCTTTATCTAGGTCCACAATCTAATCATGCCAACAATTGAGGAACTCTTTCTATTAATTTTGCAGCAATTTCATGGATGGAACCACCATACAAGCTCCATCAGATCTTACAACACAAATTCAACAACCTTCTTATTGAAGAATGCAGCAAATGCTTCAACATCCAAGAGTGGTCATCCATCTACTGTAGTCTCTCTCATGATTCTTACTAACACAACAGGTAAAAGCTCATTGCCATCGATGCACTCTTATTAACCAATTATAATACACCTGACAAACCCATAGCTATCCAAACAGCAATGGATCACCATCAATTGCAACAGATATTGATAGCATCACTCCTGTCACATCATGTGGTTTATTGTTTCTCTATGCTATTCTACATGTTCATCACCTCCATGAATTTGCTTTCCATTAGACTGTTAGAAGCTGTGGGGTATAATGTTCCTTTTACAAATATCCATTGTCTTGTTCAGGATCCGCATACCATAAAGCAAATTGGGACAAGGCATAAAGCAGGAGGCTAGTACATCTGGAACAATTGCACACCGGCTCGACTCTTTCCCCCTGGCAGCACCTGTTTTTTCTACTTCTGCATCACTATCTACATTTTGGCATTCTAGATTAGGGTATGTTCAAAGCATTTAATTATTTTTTGATGTTGGGAAATGTAACCATTGATAATATTCTCCATTGCATTGGGTGTAAGTTATCCAAGCAGACTGCTCTACCTTTCACCGATAAATCCTCTATTTCTTATGCACCATTTGATTTAATCCATTTAGACATCTAGGGATCCACTTCACAACCCACCAAAGGTGGCTCCTTATACTGTGTTCTTTTTATCGATGTCTGTACTCATATACATATGTTTATTTGCTGAAGAATAAATCAGGTTTTTGTGTTATGTTAATTTAGCAACCATTATTGAAAACCAATTTTCCACTCAAATAAAAGATTTTGTTTTAACTCGAGGGCGATACATTTCTTCTCGGTTTATGACCTTCCTATTCTCTCATGGTACACAACAATAACTCTCCTGTCCATACTCCATAGACACCATGACAAAATGGTGTTGCAGAATGCAAGAAACGTCAAATTCTTGATACTGCTCATGCGTCCTTTGTCCCAATATCCTTTCAAGGGACGCCATTCTCACTGCAACATAACTTATTAATCACAACCCATCATTTGTCCTCACCAGTGTAACCCCATTTGAAAGTTATTCCAAACTAAACCCAATTATGCAAACCCTCATGTCTCTGGCTCCCCCTACTTTCTCCTCCTGCCACCTCACAAACATACATGACTTTCACTGCAGTCTACCATCTACCTGTTCTTTAGATATGGCATTGAGCAAAAAGGTTATCGCTGTTTTAATCCTAGTGAATCAAAACATGTCACCTTTCTAGAACATATCCCATTTTATACTCTACCTGCATCCTGCTCTTCTCTAGACCAAAAATCCTTCATACCTATTGATTCCTTCCCAGACGTATTCCCCTTCCTCGATTCCCCTTCCAAACCATTCTGACTCTCCAGAACCAACATCTCGAATAACTAAAGAATCAACATCTCCTCCCAAGCTCCATATCTTTCTGTTTTCTCTGTATGATCATATGGTTTGAGTATCTGAAAATATCTATTGATTGACCATCCTTGATCAGCTATGACCGTTGCACCTCGAGATTCAGGAAATTCAGATCTCAGGGCATGACACCATCATTCTTTGCCCCATCTCTTCCATTAACAAGCTGACAAACTTATTCACCGAATCCCATTCATCTCAATGCTTCAAACGTCTAATTCAAAATCTTTCAATGTTCTCCTCAGATTACCGTGAGACTGAGGAGGTGTAAAGAAGATAAGTAGGCCTGGGCCCTCTGGTCCAAAAAGGCTATAGGTCCAATAGCTTAATGGATCACTCATGGGCCTGGATCATGGTCCTGTAAGGCAGATGCGCAGAATTTTGTTGTAACCCTGAGACTAAGTCAATGTAACCACTTGACATCTCTCATCTTTTGCAATTAAGCCAGTAAGGGCAGTCAACCCTTATTGTATTCACCACTGGAATATAAATTTATTCATGTCGGTTGAAGACACCACCGAAACTTATCCAAAAAAATCTTATTATCCTTTACCTCATCATTTTTACAAATTGCACTAATTTCTCTATTAATGAAATCAACCCTTCTTGGCTTATTTTATAAGGAGTTTTTGGAGATTAAACAATTCTCTTTAGTTATCCAAATTAATAGTGAATTGCTTTTGTTTTCCTACCATGTTTCTTTTATTTGGTTGATCTGGGTGACGTGAAGGGATATGCCATACCTTTTAAGTTTTAAGGCCTTAACTTTATTAGAGGAGAATTACAGCCCTTCATCAATTTGGTATTAGAGCGAGCCCTTTCAAGGGCTTACATTAAAGGACATGCATAAATTTGGTATTAGAAAAAAGGTTTTGCATCCGAGCAAAGGTTTAAGATCCACCAAGTATTATACAAAATGTCTTAGCAATATCCTATGTTAGATCAGCTAGCCAAACATGCAATGAGACATGCAAACGCGTTAATAGAGGATTAGATAGAACAGAAAAGCATTATGAGCCTAGAACGACATACATGAATGTAAATTAGACAAAAACGACTACAAAATATGATGCACAACAGCTTGTAGAACTTGCACTAAATTCGAAGCATTATAGATGGAATATGAAGATATAGAAGATCTGCTAGGTTAGGATCTAACTACAAATCTCGATATAAGGATCAATTGGATGGAGACTGAACCATTGAACTAGAGAGAGATCCACCGGATGAGGATTTGGTTAAGGGAAATCTACCAGATGAAGACCCAACCATTAATCTAGAGAGAGACACTAGATGAAGTTCAAACTGTAGATCTTGAAATGGATGATTTACTAGTCAGATTCAAAGGTAAATACATAAATCTTGAGATAGAGGATCATCAAGAAGGCAATTACACCATAGATCCTAATGATGGATATCAAGTAGAATATGGATCCAAGGCAGATATGCAACCATTACAACCATTAGATCAAAGTTTTATTCTACGACCAAAATTGTCAAGACATGTGGAAACCTGTGATGCAAAGATACTTCAAAATGGGCAACATATCATGTCCAATTGTATCCGATACTTCACTTTTTATTTGTAAAATCCGTGTCCCTGCTATGTCTATGGCGTGTCCCTGGCGTATACATGCCGTATCTAGGCATCATGGGCGGAAACAATTGATTTTGTGATTGGCAACAAAGATCAACACTTTAATGGTTCTAACAATCAGAGGAATGTTAATTTCAGATATAGCAAATGGAGTACAACTGTACAAGAGCCAAATTCAATGGGTCAATGGAAACTTATTTTAAATTTTGCAATCCAATGGTACTTGGAACAAGATCCTACAGTTCAGTAGTGACCACAACTTGATCAAGTTAAAGAAACGAAAGATCCTACCATCATCAACGTGTGGAGTGGATGATCTGTAATGACAAAAATTGTGGATTTTTGGCATGGTGCATCTAATGTTTGATCCAAAAGGACATTGAACCAACTTGCAGACTCAAGCGCGAGTTCCCTCTCCCTCCAGCCAGAAGGGAATGATGCAGCCTGTATACATGGGACCCACTTCATCACAAATCTCAATCAAGTTTCCTAAAACCATGGTCCATGGCCCATGGGTGGGCGAGTTGTGGCTTCAATATTTGTGTTTTTAATGATAATCTGATTTCATGTGCCAAATGATGTCAAAACGATTTGAAATTGAATAGTTGAATAGCTTATTCAATTAGCTTTCAACTCATAATGAAAAAGGTATAGCCAACTCTTCTATTAGAGTATAAGAGAACCACGAATTTAAGGTTATTTTTGTCATTTTTTTATTTTATTTTGTTTAGATGGTTAAGGAAAAAAACTCATCTTTATAAGGTACAGCAGGATCAGTTTTCTATATGAATGTAATCAACCCTTCTTGGCTTTTATTTTATATGTAGTTCTTGGACATTAAAAAATTCTCTTCAGTTTTCCAGGTTAGTAGGTTTTGAGCTTTCCAAGTAAGCAGTTGTTAATTGCTCTTGCTTCCCTATCATTTTTTCTTTATTTGGTAGACCTTGGTGAGGGTGAAAGGATATACCTTACCCTAAGTATATTAGAGGAGAATGCCAGCCTTCATCAGTTTGGTATTAGAGCACACCTTTTCAACTTTCAAGGCCAACATTAGTTTGGTATCAGAGTGAGTCCTTTCAATATCAAATGGCCTGCATTAGAGGTATGTGACTTACATGGCCCACAAACAGAGGTGTCTGGGACTTATATCAACCCAGGGAATTACATTACATCCCGCGTGCACGAAACAGTGCAGAGGTCTAAATATGCAGCACAAAAAGAAAGTAAAAGCACAACATAGAGGTTAAAAAGAGCCTACCATTATCAATAGAAAAGCGAACGTGATAGGGAACATCATATTCACGAAGATCCAAGATACAATCAATATAGTCTTGTGGCCTCTGCATGCTGCAATTTATCATAAAAGCTCATGAGAATCAAAATGAAGGAAATCAGTATTCAATCATTCTGTAGGAAGATAAAAATACAACCTCAAAAAATGAATTGAAGGAATTTAAATAAAGAAAATAGGTAACGATACAATTAACAGTCCCAGAAACAACAAAAAAGGTCCATTGCTTTGCAAAGAGTCCTCAAAGTGGAAAAGAAAAAAATCAATTTTGGTAACATATAACCGAATATAGGAGCATTACCTCTTACCTCTTTCCAGTAAATATGGAGTCATATGCTTCCACGGCATCAAGCTTCACCCGATTTCTTTCAACAACATGCAGAAGGTCATTCTTCACACTCATTAATTGTTGAACAGTGTCAAAGCGGATCTTTAAATACGACTTGCGCAAGCCAGACAAATGGTTTTTCTGCACATGGTCAATGCTAGTTACTAGATTGTTTGCCTTCATAAAGAAAGAGTGAAGCAATTGTTTTAGGTTGGTAAATGTGCATAATTATAATTGGTTGCAGCTATATGGGTTACTTATAATAGGAAGGCTAAAGGGTTTGGTCTGGTTTTATTATTGTAGTGAATGAATAAAACAAAGCAATGGTCAAGATAAAAAATGAAGCGATTCTCGACCAGTGCAAGGTTATTCCTTTCCTTCTTCCCCTTCTATGATATTCTTCTGGCTCTCTCTTTTTATCAAGCTAAACCCAGTAAGGTAAAATCAAACTTGATATTCAGAACCAAGATTTACTGGCGGACTCCAAAGATAGGGCTGACATCGTTGTCTGCACATATTGTATCTATAGGTGTGAAGAAAGCCCCATAATCCCAGCAGATTTACCAGATATATGGGAGATTCTGGCAGTTTTGAAAGATTTTTTTCGTATTGATCCGAAAGGTTCTTTGTAGACCCAACCCAGATAATCAGTTGGACCCTTTCCTGCAAAATCCAATGATAAAGATACCTGGCAGCATACGATTACAGATATAATGGTGGCCTCTCTCCAGATTGTCTAGGGCCTGGATCTAATCAATGACAGTTTAGAGTAGTTCTTCAAGTTCTGGACGTACTCTGCATTCAATTAATTCATGCACAGTAACGCCAGCCATGCCAGAATGTGTAAATCGTTGTTACAATACATATCATAGTTTTTTCATTTCAGGGTCTTTGAGACAACGTTTATTTCCTGGCCTGTTTTTGAGACAAGGTTAATGCCCTTTTTTTAGCTGGATCAAGTTGCAATGGTGAATTTGCAAAAAGAGCTGATTGTGTCAATTATGATCTACTTCATCAGCTGTATACATTTCCCTTTTGTTTCTATCATTTTTTTCCTTGTGGTTGTGGTGACTGCTTCCAATAGTTGCATTTGGAACTATGGCCAAGACTAGCACCGCTATGAGTGTCATAATTTCTAATCCTCCTATTGTAAAATCTAATGCATTCAAGGATGGTCAAACTGTTAGGTTGAAAATGCAATTTGATGAACAAAGCAGTGATAATCGGCTAAATTGACCTTGCCAGGATGAAAATAAAATGGAGTTCATCAACTGGAAGACTCTTAATTAGATCATTATGGTCCTGCATGGGGTTGTTTGAATGCTTAAGATTTAAAAAAAAAAATTTGTCTCTATACTTCAGGCCATGGACACTCAGATTTCCCAGAACTTCATTTTCCCTAAAATTCTTAAGGCCTACTATGGCAGAGTATCACTTCCTCGCAGTCATAAAAGAAGTATGCACGCATATAATATAAGTAGCAAAATAAGATCACTAAACATCAACAAGGTGAGACCTGTGTAGGAAATTATTTTTCTACGTTAAGGGGAATATGGAAAGAATTGAACCACCATCAACCTACCTACTACTGAAGAGTGAAAGCAACAAATCGACCAATTGTAGAGAATGACTGCTCTCATATTTTAGCTTTCTGGTTGTCAGAAACCCCAAAAACTGAAATTGGCCAAGAAGTTAAGAGCATAAATCATACCAGGTCTAGATCTTCTTTTTCCACAATTTCTATATCAGAGATTTGTCCTTCATAGCGTCGTCTGAGATATGATTCCACATCCATTTCCATTTTCTCCTGCAATGTTGATACAGATGTAACAACAAAAGAAAAGGTATTGGATATACGCAAAGATCCAAATTTGATGGCATGAAACAATATAAATTAAGCAGTTAACATTCTTCTTCATGAAAACAACTTGTGACTTGCCTTTGTGGCAGCGTAGAAATAAGGTGCGAACTTATATTTTGATTTAAAACAAGATCCATCCTGCAGCAAAGAGAAAAGTCATTATGATACACAAAAGACAAAGTCAACACTATTAAATAATAAGGGGGCGAACAAATTGGTTCTCATAAGCTGATATGTTCATTGGTCTTATTCATGGCAGAAAGCTAAACTAATTAACAGGTAGTAGTAGTTCAAGACGAAAAGACTCCTATCATTTGAATTGTGAAGCATAAAAGATTAAGTTTCACCTGAGAAACAAAGTAAAGATCTACACAACTGTATATCTTGTTGTTGTCTCGATCTTCCCACGACGACTGCAATTAATAACGCAGAAACATTTAGATTGCAGTGAGCGGTAAACAAATAATAACATGATTGCATTAACTAAAAAATGTGGATTCCCATTAATTCTGCGTTCGCCTCTCCTCGGAATCAAGAACACGCACAAATCCATTTAGTTTTGCTACAGCAAGCAGTAGATGTGATCATATGATGCTTGACTTCGCAAAACCATTTCGCTTGGCCCATCGAGTGTAAAAGATGGGGTCCATTCAGAGCCATCCAGGAAGCATAATGAAATCAAACAATTTCTCATTTCTCAAGGAATCCTCCCGAGCTCAAACATTAGAGAAGACAACCAAACAATTTCTCATTTCACAACAAATTGTTAGTGATCAGCAATTCCTATGTATTCGATCTTCAACGTTCGAAAAACAAGATTTCTTCAACCCAGAAAAAAAAAAAAAAAAGACTAGAAAAAAAAAAGAGAAAGAAAGAAAGCACACATGCAGGTAGATAGATTGACTTATGACTTACAGATGACAGTGAAAGAAGCCATCCGAGCCTCTTTTCGCCTTCGGTGAAGAGATCGAACCCTAGCTTGGATTCGAGCTCTTCTTCGGCGGTGCGAATGAGCTTCTTCGGATTGGAGAGGTTTCTCGAAGCGCCACGATTCCAACGCCTGCCCTCGCCGCTCATGGTCGATTTCCAGATCGGAAGGAACGAAAAGAAGGAAGAGCCAGACGAAATGGAAGATAAACCCTAAATAAAACGAGAAAGAGAGATGTGTCGGTTGATGAAAAACCCTAGAATGATAATACTATCCGGTTCTCTTTCGCCTTTTTGTTGTAGGGAGGGAAATCAGAGGGTAAAGCTGTGATGCCCAAGCTCTTTTCCCGCGCAATTGCTGGCCCTTTTGTTGACGATAATGCCCCCATTGTTTTGAGAGAAATTACCATAGTGGCACTCTGCAGATGTGGACCAAGTGAGTGGTGTTTGCACTTCGAGAAATTCTATATACACCCACCTGAAAACACCCATGATTTAAAAAAAATTTAATTACTTAAATAGCCTCAGGTGAAAGGACGAAATCGCCCTTACCATCAACATCCATCTTCCTCCTTTGGTTCAGCAGCAGCAGTGGGTCTCCTAGTCTCTTCTCTTCTTCTTCTTCATTCTCCCTTTTATCCATTCCATTCCCCACTCCTTCTTCCTCATTGATTTTCGTCTCCTTCGTCTTCATTTTCTCCAACTTCTTTCTAGTATATCATCAAATCTCCTCCATTTCTTGAACGAGCTTGGAAATACAAATATCCCTACACCACATTGTGCATTTAAAGTAGGAGATTTGCAATATGGACAAGCAGTTAACGATCTGCAAAAACGAGGTATATACATTTTGACTTCGTTTCGTTCGTTTTCTTTATTTTTTCTCCCGTCCTGCTCGGTATTCCAGTACCGTGCATTTAATATATGCTCGATTTTCATAAGACGTGTAACATTATATTGCACGGCCTATATATATCGTGCAGTAGAATTTTGAACGGCCTATATATACCGTGCAGTATAATTTTGCACGGTGATAATTGAGTGTGCAGTTATAATTTAAGAATTTGTGATATATTTGCAAGAGGTTGAATCAACCGGTGCCAGTGAGTGCCTTTTGGATTTTACAAATGTCTTCACCACTGACATGATATTCAGAAGCCGAGTAGGCCTAATCCAATGGACAAGGGATGTTGGAAAGAAACATGGCTTGGTAATTGTAATTAAGACTTCGGATGCCGATGGAGATGAAAAGAAGTCAAGAATCGTTTTTTCTTGTGAGAGAAGTGGTAGTTACAGGAGTTCATCGAAGGTCTTTGAGAAGAAAAAAACTAACAAGGCAACGGGAATGAAGAAGTGTAGTTGCCCTCTTGCTTTGAAGGGCCGAAAGTTGGCAACTGACGACGATTGGATGTTAACAGTGGTTTGTGGGGTGCACAATCATCCAAACGCACAGCATCTTGAGAGGCACTCATTTGCTGAGAGGCTTTATGCGGAAGAAATTAATGTTTTGATTAATATGTCTAAGAGTTTGGTGAAGCCGAGGAACATCCTTTGAACATTGCAAGAAAGGGATGTGCACAACACCACTACAATTAAGAGTATCTACAATGCTCACCAAAAGTTGAGGGTGACAGAGATGGCCGGTCGATCACAAATGCAGCAACTCATGATGCATTTGGAACAGAACAACTACATTGAATATCACACTAGCAATGACGCTACAGATGTTATCATGAACCTATTCTGGGCACATCCATCATCTATTCAGTTATTACGTGCATTTCCATAAGTTTTGATAATGGATTCCACGCATAAGACTAATAGATATTGACTTCCCTTGCTTGAGATTGTTGATGTCACATCTACTTAATTGACGTTCTCTGTTGCTTTTGTGTACCTTATATCAGAGAGGGAGGCCAATTATAGATGGCCTTTGGAGAGGCTTAAGGAATTAATGGATGGATGCACTTTGACCCGTGTAATTGTCACAGACAAAGAATTAGCGTTGATGAATGCAATAAATGTTGTTTTTACGAACGCAACAAACTTATTATGCAGGTGGCATATTTCTAGGAACATCTTGGCAAATTGTAAAAAGTGTTTTGAGACCAACGACGGATGGGGTGCATTTATCTCTTGTTGGAACATGTTGGTAGTCTTTCCAACTGAAAGTGACTATACGCAAATGCTAAGTGCTTTGGAACGGAATTACATAGGGTATCCACATGCTATTGATTATGTGAAGACCTCGTGGTTGAATAAGCATAAGAAGCAATTTGTGGCTGCATGAACGGATTGACATATGCACTTTAGGAACGTCACTACTAACAAAGCTGAGAGAGCACATGCAAAATTAAAGAGACACCTAGGCACATCAAGCTGTAGCTTTGATTCGTCCTAGCAGGTTATCCATGCCTTGCTAGAGTTGCTCTTTACAGAGATAAAGGCTTCTTTTGAAAAGAGTTTGAACACCGTGCAACATAAGTTCAAACTGGCACTGTTTCGTGAGTTGAGAGGATTTCTATCAAGGAATGCTTTGGATATAGCGTTAAATGAGTCGTTAAGGGCTGATGATATTGGTCCAGATTCTGCGGCATGTCTCCATATCATCCGACGGACCCATGGTTTGCCATGTGCACATGAAATTGCCTAGTACATAAGGGCAGGTTCTCATATACCACTGTGCAGTGTCTATCACTTTTGGCGGAAGCTCAATTTAGAAGCCACTATGGTGAACGAAGCCCCTGAGTTGACCACAACTTCAGAGTTCGAGCTGATAAGTAAGAGATTTCACAGTAGTGATCAGAAGGGTAAAATACAAATATTGAGGAAACTTAGAGAATTGGGGAGTCCTTCGTCTACTTCTCTTACTGAACTGGACATAAAATTGAATACCCGCGGTCGGTCATCATCAAAAAAGAAGAAGTTGGATCAGTCTACGTGTCGGGAACCATCTGGTTTTGAATACGCAGTGTTGATAAAAGATAGCGTTCCAACTAGATTAAGCAATACAGCTGTAACGAAGAAGAAAGAGAAAATCACTGTCCATCACACTCGGTCATGTACATTTCTGCATTTTCTTCCTGAGTCTTTGGGCCCCTATATCCTCACTGTTAAGGATATGGCAGCTGATGGTAACTGTGGATTCAGAGCTAAGCTATAGCTGGTCTTTTAGGCATGGGTGAGGATAGTTGGATGCATGTTAGAATGGATTTGAGCAATGAATTGCAAAGGTATCAAAATTATTATGCATTGGTCTATGGAGGAGAGGAAAGGGTTGGGGAGCTGTATTACGCATTGTCTTACTTTGAAAGCAATCCTTCATTTGATCGATGGATGACAATGCCGGACATGGGTCGCTTGATATCTTCATATTATAACGTTGTAGTGGTCCTTCTTTCATTGCAGTAGTGCCTTACTTTCCTGCCTTTGAGATCATCCCCGATTCCATCCAGTTCTCACAAAGTGCTCGCAGTTGGTTTCGCCAATGGAAACCATTTTGTTCAGGTATTCATGAAACCCGAAGCACCCATGCCTCCCATTGCTACAAATTGGCATAGACGCCACCATCCTGATGCAAACGGATGGCAGCTCCCATATGCAAAGAGCATCGAAAAATTCAGAGAATTAATTGGAAATAGTGTCGCAACACAGGAGTCAGTCAATCTTGATAGCGATTGATTATTTGCACTCTAGATATGATGTAAACAAACATATTACGTGTTTTTTAGCAGATGGCTGATGAAATCGATGAAAGATTTATGTGTTTATGTTATGTGTTAATTCATTAATAATAATCCATAAAATGTGTTAATGCATTAACCACTGCTTGGTTAAACAGGGTCGTGCAAATGAGGTTCTGTACGACCAATAGGTTCCATGCAAATGGATGATGCACGTCTGTAAGCTGCCGTGCAGAAAGTATTTGCACGATAAAAAAGTGTCGTGCACATGATATATGCTCGAAACATGATGGCCGTGCAGTGTATTACATAGAGTTTTGATGCAAACCTAACGAGAACGGGACCTTCCCCATAAATTTCTTGTGGAGTGCGTCCTTATGCCACGAACATCGGGCAGTTCACATAAATAGCGATTGACTTTGTCGAACTTTACTTTGTAGCCCAGAGAATGTTATGTTATTATATATTCTTAGTGAAAAATTTTGGATCACCATTTCTACCTTGATCTAAAAAATAAGGAATCCTTACACTAAGGTAACCATCCTATGAAGAATACTCTATTATCCATAATTTTACTTTGCTCGGTTCCATAGATCCGTGCAAATGTTCCCTGCAAGGCCAACATGTTCCGAGCATACATCATGTGCACGGTAATATAATGCCGTGCAGAATGGTTTTTCTCGGAACATGTTGGCCGTGCTATGCTCATACTTCTCTACAGTTTCATTTCATTTTGATCAAAATTATACAAATTCCAAGCCACTATTCCCATGAAACCCATACAAATTCAACCACTTCATATAAATCCAACAATAACATACAAGCTCATCCACCAACATTCATAAAAAACTCATACAATCCAACATTCCCATAAAAAAAAGGGAAGTGCAATATTCATTTACAGAAGACCCGTACATATCAAACCGGTACATATCAACCGGTAAATATAAATAAATAAATAAATAAAAACCAATCCAACAGCCCCCATCTCATCATTGGTGTGTGCGACATCGGTATGTCACCGATAGGCCATCCAGGATCTCGAGTGTGGTCAGTAATGCCCGGTAATAGAAATCTGCAGGCTACTCCGTTCGCGCAATCGTGGCACGCAGATGGTCCCTCGCGCGAAGGATCTATAAGAAACAATAAAATGTGTCAGTACTTACGATAGTTCGCAAAAATGGATCCATAAAGTATGAAAGAAGTCCACACCCTCACCGTTCTTGAAGTCGGGTCATCTCTACCCTTATTGGGGTTATAGTGAGAATGACGATCGGGGTTTTGTAATCGAGGGTGTGAAATCCTAGAAAACCACTCAAGGTAGTTGGTTGAACACTCCCATGCATGTTGCGCTCAATGGCCGCGGTGTGCTACAGATAATACATGATCCCCCTAAGTAACCCAGTATTGGTCTAGATATCTATAGGAGACCTTATATTTTCTAACTGTAGATCCCCGAGATGCACGAATTGGGGCAAGCGGTGCGGGTGGGATGGTCTGTACATAGCCAAATTGTCGGAGAACCCTATGTGAGTGGTAGGGTTCAATGACGTCTAACGATCTCAAGCAACCACAGAAGAAAGCTATCTGATGGAATGGATGCTGAGCCCTAACAACAGTGTAAGGATCCCAAACCACCTGTGCCAAGTAAATGAAACAATACATTAATATAAGAAATTGTATTTTGTTTTAAAAACATAAAATATATATGAAGGCCTCTATTGGGTGCTCACCTCACTCGCGTGTAGGTCGTCCAACCTCTCACGCAACAACTGTGTGTTCTCCCTCGGAATCCCGGAATCCTGACCAGGATGCCAGCGGCTCGCTAGAGGTATCCCAGCAGTATATCCCCAATATGCAGGAGGACGGACAAATGGGAAGTGCTCGTACACCTAAGCCTGCAAATGATACCAATTATTAATCCTACAATTTAAAGGTTCAACTACGAGGGAACATGTATATATAAAAGGTAAACACATTTACCGTGAGCAGTGACAGATATCCAGCAATCTGTCTCACATCTGTCCTTGTGGCGGTCCCCAATTGCCGATATAGATATGCCAGTGCGGCAGCCCCCCATGCATAATGACGGACTCGTCCCAAGTCCATCAGTAAAGATAGGTTGTAGGCGGGGCCTCTAGTGGATGACTTATCGGTAAAGAGTGTGCAACCTAATAAATACAGAAGATATTGTCTTGATGCACACCCTATCATGTTCAACAGACGACGCAGGAGTCACATCGCCGCACACCCGTTTGATCCACCCCATCCTAACTACCCCACCACGTGCTACTCTCAACTCAGCTGACGTAGATGCCCTATCTACACCCAATCCACACTCAAGTAAATCTACTTTTCTTAGTAAATCCCATGCTTGTCGATGCGTGGACAGGAATACCCGTTACTGGGATGCCGAGGAAAGTACCGACAACATCTAAGGTGATCGTCATCTCACCAAATGGCATGTGGAAGGTATTTTTCTCAAGCTGCCATCTCTCTACAAAGCTAGATACCAAAGGACTAGAAATATATCGGTAGGCGAATCGCTTCAGGCCTGCCAATCCAGACTCTTCAATGATAGCACAAAACTGAGGAACATGAATATCATCCCCATCCCCGCGTAGAGGTATGTACCAATCCTTCAGCTTATTCCAATGATTGATACATTTGAGGGGGGCACGTTCCTGCACATTATAAGCAAAAATCTTCATTAATATCTGTTATTATAGACTTGAACACATCTTATTTGAAAAATGATTAATCAAAACATTAAAAGAATGCAAATGTACCTCCCCGTTCCATATGGATACGGTTATATGCATCCTAAAATTTCCTAGGACAGATAGATCCGCCGAACCACCGAGAATATGACCCTCCTCTGCTGCCTCTCGACTAGACGGCCGCGCCTCCTCGTCTGAGGAATCATTGGAAGAACTGTCAACATCCTCCTCTTCCGGCTCCGGGGGTGGATCTTGCTGCAATCGACGTCTTTGTGTCAGACGCCGTTGGCCGTTGATGGCCGACGGTCGAAGAACTGGCATGGACACCCCGTCCACCAGTCATCTTTGTGCTGGCACCAATACAACGAGCTAGTTTTCTCGGCATTTCTTCTAATCTGTTAAAAATGAGAAACAATAAGAAGAAACAGCGTAATAAAAGGAATCATATTTTTTTGTACTGCTCGGTTAAAATATATAGTGCAAAATGCTTCTGCACAGCACAATGGAACCGTGCATATTCGTGTGTGCACGATAATATGGAACCGTGCATATTTCATATGTTCGGCCATTACATGCCGTGCAAAATATATATGCACGGTTTATATGTGCCGTGCATATGTTTCCTGCACGTGTACAATCCGCCGTGCATATAATCCATGCACGTCTCTAGATTGCCGAGCAAATCGCGAACGACTCATGTTTTAAAAAATGGAAAACATTGGAGTTTGAAACTACCATCCATCTCTCATTAGGGACTTCCCTATTTGTTGCAAACGACTATACTCACAACTATACTCTCTAATGCATAACTTACAACTTAAACAAATTTGTGAAAATGATAAACCTATGAAGAAGAAGAAGAAAAAGATGAAGGGCTTACCTGTTTGAGTGTCCCTAATAATGGATACAATAACTGCAGCTCACCAATGATCCACGACGGTGATGAGAGCTCTGAAGTGGAGAAGGTCGACGACTCCGAAATGGCCAGAAATTTTAAAACTCTCGACGAGGGAATGGGTTCAGGAAACAGAATGGAATGGAATGATGACTGTGGTGAGCTTGGGGGTATCTTGGGTATTATCGTGGGTGGGCTCAGTAAGATCAAGCCCAATTTAGAATGGGTGTGGTGAGCTCAGCAAGTGGGTCTGTTCAGGAAAATAGGTTGGTGGGTATAGAATTTCTCTTGCACTTCACACCTCGCACCTCGCGTTGGTCCAGTTTGGTTCGGTTTGTAATTTTATTTATTGACCTGTATTGATTTTAGGGCAAATTCGATTTTGACTGGCTTAACCCACCCCTATCCCCTATATAGTAGTATATATTCACTTAGTTTAGTTAAACTGCTTAAATATTAGATAAGTGATAGCAGGTAAAATATATAAGCTAAAATAATTGTCTTTAAGATTTGTCTTCCACTTTGGATCCTTGTGAACCCCTTGACGCTACAATAGCAAATTAAATGTTCCAAAACAATTCATGTATCAATGAATGAGGTACCTCAATCAAATCCGAATTCTTAATTTTAGATTGAGGATTTAACCGGAAAAAACACTTAATGCGCATGTGTGACCCCATCAAACACTTTAGCTGGTGGTGTACCAATTAGAGCAATTAGGCTGAATCTTTATTTTTTTACCTATTTGGTACATTGTCAGCGTCGACCTTATTTACACTGCATTAGGTCGGTGCCGACCCTGTCCGTGAACCCTATTAGGGCTTAAGACCCTGTTTCTTCTCATTCTTTTCTTCTTTCTTCCATTATATGACGAGACGAACCTTGGACAAGTGCTCTTGCGTGGTAGCTGTCATTTCCACTTGCATCAGGCTTTAAACTTCCTCCTCAACTGCATCTATTTGCTCCCGATCAATTTTTCCATCGTCAAATTTTCTCATCTTCACTGCAGAGGTATCTATCTCTTTTCATTTTTTAATCTTTCTCTATGTTTTTGTATTTTTCCTCCTTTTGGTGCTCCCACCATCCCGCATACGATATCAAAGTGCATGGTACATGGGCTTCAACTCATTATGGGATTTATAAATTGTTCATTTAAATGGATTAGAGTTTGTAGGATTCTGAATTTGCTTTTTTCTGAGTTGAGAAGGATGATGGTTCCGGAGCAGTTATTGTCTTAATGAATTTAGCAGTTAGAATGAATTTGTTCTCCCACCATCCTTTCAAATGAATGTGTTCTATTTTTTGGTGTTTAGTTGGATCTGTAATTAAATTAAGATTATTGTTTGATTAGTTTCCTTTTATTTGATTTATTGGATATGAACTTATCTTGGGAAGATTTGATTTTCTTCTTTAAACTATAATGGTCTGTTCATGTTATCATTCACATCTATTTAAGATTGTTGGGATGTCCTAAAGCAACAAAATGGTGTTCCTGTTGTTTATATGAGAGAATAGGTATTGGAAAATCGATGACTCTGACCGGTTTCTGACCGGTATCGATGATTCTGACCAGTATCGATGATTCTTACTGGTTTTTTATCGGTATCAATGATTCTGACCGGTTTCTCAACATATGTGGCATCTTCCCGAATCTTTAGTAGCTCACTCGAAAGTTTTGGCGGTAGGGCGAGTCTGTAAGCCACTTCACCAATGCGACTCAAGATCTTATACGGTCCAATAAATCTTCTTGACAATTTTCCATTATGACCAAATCTCAGAGTTCCTCCGATCGGTGACACTTTCAAAAATACTTTATCTCCTACTTGAAACTGTAGGTCTTTCCTTCTAATATCGGCGTAGCTTTCCTGTCGACTTCTCTCAGTCTTGAAGCGTTCATGAATAAGTTTCACTTTCTCATTGGTTTCACCAATCAATGTCGGTCAATGAAAGCTGTGTTCTCCAACCTCTTTCCAACACACTGGAGTTCTGCATCTCCTGCCATACAGTGCTTCAAAAGGTGCAATCCCTATGCTTGAATGGTAACTGTTATTATATGCAAATTCACAAAGAGGTAGACTTTCTCCATTGAGTCTTGAAATCAAGCACACATGCCCTAAGCATGTCCTCCAATGTCTGGATGGTCCTTTCTGACTGTCTATCTGTCTATGGGTGATATGTTGTACTGCATTGGAGCTTGGTACCCATAGATTCATGCAGAGTCTTTCAGAATCTTGAGACAAATCTGCTATCCTTGTCTAAGGTGATGATGGAAACTGGTTGACCATGTCGGCTGACGATTTCTTTAACAAAGGTTTGTGCCAGTGATAACATTTGCATCTTCTTTCATGTCTTCAACGGAATGAAACGTGCAGACTTTGTCAGACCGTCAACTATAACCCATATGGCATTATTGCCTTTGCTAGTAGTTGGCAAACCCAAAATGAAGTCCATAGTGAGATGTTCTCATTTCCACTGTGGTATCTCCAACGGTTGTAAAAGGCCTGCTGGTTTCTGATGCTCTGCCTTTATCAACTGACATGTCATGCATCGAGACACGAAAGTTGCTATCTCTCTTCATATTGTTCCACCAAAATCTGCTCTTCAAATTCTGATACATATTTATACTCCCCGCGTGCATAGAATACTTGGTGCAATGTGCCTCAGCCATGATTTCATTTCTCAAGTCATCAATATTTGGAACACACAGCCGGTCACGGAAGTATAGCACTCCATCCACGATTCTGAAATCTTGACGTTCCGAGATGTGCTTCATAATTTTTGCTAAGTTTGGATCTTGCAATTGAGTCTCCTTGATTTTCTAGATAAAAGTAGGTTCAATCACCGACATGTTTGCTAGCATAACACCTTGTCTCAATGGTTGAAACTCAACTCCCAACTCTTCAAACTGCTAGATTATACCCAATCCTCGCAAACTGGCCAGGCTCCCAGACTTCCTGCTCAATGCGTCTGCCACTACGTTAACCTTCCCCGGATGGTATTTGATTGGAAAATCGTAATCCTAAATATACTCCATCCATCTTTTTTGTCTCATATTCAATTCCTTCTGAGAGAATAGGTATTGGGGACTACGGTGATCTAAGTGGATTTCAGAATTTTTTCCATACAAATAATGTCTCCACATCTTCAGTACAAATACAAATGCTGCCAATTCCAAGTCATGCGTTGCATAGTTCTTCTCGTGCTCCTTTAATTGCCTTGAGCCATTCGCAATGACTTTGCCATCTTGCATCAGTACACCCCCGAGTCCCACATGCGAAGCATCCGTATAAACTACGAAACCACCATTAGCCGAAGGTAAGGTGAGAACTAGCACTGTGGTTAACCTCCTTTTCAATTCTTTAAACCTTGCTTCACACTGTTCGGTCCACACGAATGGCACGTTCTTCCGAGTTAATTTGGTTAAGGGTGCTGCAATAGATGAAAACCACTGCACAAACCTTTTGCAGTAACATGCTAAACCTAGAAAACTTCTGATTTCGGTCACATTCTTCGGCCTCTCCCAATTGATGATTGCTTTTATCTTTGCCGGATCAACTGCCAAACCTTCTTTGGAAATGATATGACCGAGTAAAGAGACTTGTGTCAACCAAAAGTCACATTTCTCGAGCTTTGCATACAATTGGTTGTCCCTCAACAATTGTAATGATGTCCTCAGATGCTGCTAACGCTCTTCCCTGGATTTGGAATATACCAGTATATCATCAATAAAGACCACAGTGAACTGATCTAAATAGGGTGCAAAGACCTTGTTCATTAGAGCCATAAATACAGCTGGTACGTTCGTCAACCCAAAGGGCATTACCAAAAATTCATAGTGCTCGTATCTCGTCCAAAAGGTTGTCCTCGGTACATCTGATTCTCTGACCCTCAGCTGATAATATCCGGACCTCAAGTCATTAATCTTCGAAAAGAATTATGCTCCTTGCAATTGATCAAATAGCTCATCTGTCCTTTGCAACGGGTATTTGTTCTTTATGGTCACCTGGTTCAGTCTTCTGTAATCTATGCACATTCTCAAGCTTCCATCATTCTTCTTAACAAACAACACCGGTGCTCCCCACGGTGATATGCTTGGTCTGATAAAACCTTTCTTCAGTAATTATTGCAACTGTAATTTTAATTCACCCAACTCTGCCGAAGCCATCCTATACGGTGCAATGGAAATTGGAGCTATCCCTGGCACCAGCTCTATGGTGAATTCAACTTCCTTGACTAGTGGTAACTCTGGGATTTCTTCCGGAAACACATCTGGAAATTCGCACACTATGGGGATTTGCTCCGCCCCTTGGGATTGTTTGTCCTCTGTAATGAATGCTATGAATCCCTCGCATCCACTTATCAAAAGTTTAAATGCTGACAGTGCTGAAATTACAGTAGCCTGTGGAACCCTTTTCTCTCCATGAAATTCTACTTCTGGCGATGACTCACCTAATTTGAAAGATATGGTTTTGTTAAAATAGTCTATAGTAGCATGATGTCCTGACAACCAATCCATCCTTAAAATAACATCGGAGTCATGCATATCCAATAGAATAAGATCTGTTGGGAATGTAACTTTACCTATCTTAACTGTGCAACTAGGATAATATGCAATGCACACAACTTATTTTCCTACTGGCGTTGTGACAGTTAGAATGTAGTCTAATTCACTAACAGGCACGTCAATCATCTTGGTAAACATAGGAGATAGAAAGAAATGAGTGGATCCAAGATCAAATAGAATTTTAGCTTCTACTTCACAGACAAAGAGTTTACCTTCTGCTATGTTGCCCGCCGCATCCGCGTCCACTTGATTCAGATGATAGGCGCGTCCTTATTGCTGGGGTCTATTGCGGTTTTGGTTCTGTCTCCCTTGTTGCGCATTCCAATTCTGCTAAGGTGGATGGGCATTCTGGTTTTGAGGCTGCTAGCGGGGCTGTTGTTGTTGGTTCTCTGCTGTTGTGGCTGCCTAGGTTGGTTCTGGGCTGCTTGTTGATTCTGCTGTGGTGGCCTGTTGTCCTGATTCCTATTGTTCGGGCAATCTTCCATCTGATGATCTATAAGGCCACATTTGAAGCATCCACCCATGACTCTGTAGCATAGGTGGGAAGGATGATTTTTACCATAGTGTTCACATCCACCTTGCCTTTGGGTGTTCTGATTTTGTTTTGGCTTTTTATCCTGATAGGATTTTTGTCCTTGTTGCTGTCGTTTCCTCTGAGCATCCTTAATAATCTTGTTGTGAATATCTTCAAATTTATATACTCTATTAACTGCTTCTTGGAAGGTAGTAGGTAAGACTACATCGGTAGCATGTTGCTCAAGATAGGGTTAAGTCCCTCCAGAAATTTAATAATCTTTTTCTCCTCGGTATTGACGAGCTTTGGTGCATACTGGGACAGTCTCTCAAACTTTGTAACATATTGTAAGATGGTCATATCTCCTTGCTTGAGCAGCTGAAACTCCACTGCCATTTGTCTTTTAATATGGGCTGGCACATACTTCTCCGTAAATTGCTCTTTGAATTTAGTCCATGCGGTGTCATTAGTGATGTTTTGATAGCCATCCTTTAGTGTCTTCCACCATATATCGGCCAAGCCTGTGACCATGGAGGCTGCCAAATGAACTCGCTGTCTGTCCGTGCATTGGAAAAGATCGAAGATATTTTCTGTGTGGGCTAACCAATCATCAGCTTTCGAAGGATCTTCTTTTCCAGTGAACTCTTTTGGTCCTCTTTTCCTGAAGCACTCAAATAATACATTTGGGTCGTTGTCACGATAGTTAATGACAATCTGAGGACCCATGTGCTGGGGTTGCACAAGTTCTAGTCTCCTACCTAACACTTTTAAATTTTAATAGCTGTCTCTAAACTTGAGCTAACTCTTCATCTTTCTTGGCCATCTGCTCTTGCAGTTTGGCCTGAGTCTCATTAGCTTTCCTATGTTGATCTATCATCATTTCATTAGTTCTTTGTTGCTGTTCCAACATCCTTTGTATAAAATCATGAAATTCATTATCTCCGGAGGAGCCTGCAGTATGCGTATTGCCGCTAGAAGGGTTTGCGTTGAGGGGTCTCTGCGTGGAGGCATTTTGCTGCAAAACACTTGTTAGTACAACAAAATATGTCAAGTAAACATACCCACAATCCCCACGAGATACTAACTAACGAAAATTCTAACGAATTCTCTCCGCGTCTCTATGTTTCTACTGCCTTTTAACTGCCCGACATATTTCTCGCTCTAATACCAACACCTGTCATGCCCCCGGACCGAGGCCCTGATAATCAAGTCCTAAATTCGGGGATGCGGCACGGCAAGTCCAAAAATTCCGCCCGCATGCTCTAATTATTTCCCCACAGGATTCCGTGGTGAGAAGTCCAGAACGATCCATCACAACTAAGTCAAATTTCACCATATAACTAGTAATGAGCGGAAGCATGTAGCAAAATAAGATCCAACGAATCATAATAATAGCTAAACAAGTTACATCAAAAGAGAAATATATTCATAGCATAAACCCAGAGTTGTATTAAAGTTGTGAGGATCAAGGAAAGTACATTAAATTCATACATCCCAACCAAAAGGCCAACAGAGGCTAAACGAAGTTCCCAAAACAATTATCATTTCCCAAAAGATATTATCAAACTCTAGTCCTAACATGACGTCTACATGACATCATTAGGCTGCCACTCACGCTCCAAAGGAGGCTCCACTGCCTCACCCGCGCGCTCCGCCTCAACATCTGCGAGTTCGTTATCTGACACCAAACAGAAAAGGATCAGACACGACGGTCTGGCAGGTGAATAAAACAGATAAGATGTACAAGTTTTATCCATATCATATTTAAAATCATAAAAGTGTATTGGAAACAAAATATATGTACAAAACAATTTAACTAAACAATTGCTGCATAAACAGAAATTTATAGTAAAACATTTCAAACTGACTAATAAATTTTTAAAACATTGGCAAACCACATTTAGCTGTATTCTCCTAATACCGAAGTAATAAGAGAAAACAGACAGAAACCATTGCCATTCAAAATAGCTGGACAAATAACCGTTGCCTTATGAAATGGCCGGACAGATAACCGTTGCCATACTAGATGGCCGGAACAGACAGAAACCGTTGCCATAGCCAGAGCAAACAGACAGAGGGTCCAAATTGCAGTTGGCAAATTATTTAAAATCCTAAGCTGGATAATCAGTCTGACAAAGTGACCTAAGCTTTGTGGTGACGATTCAAATTCAAAACAATGTAGTTCAAATCCTTAAACACAATTCAGACAGATAAAAAGGACTACTCAATATCAAAACAATCGAACAAATCTCAGAACAAATCAAAGGAGTTGCCTTTTCGATTTTTCCAAATGTGGCGAACCACTCAAATCCATTTCAAAACGATTTATAATAAATTGCATAAGTCTACTAACATAGAATAAGGTGATGTACAGTGGTTGACTGGCTTACCGGGGGTCGTCTCATCACATACTTAGTGCCTCAATGTCGGTTTATAAATAAATGGTTTGGTGTCTCAGAAGGTCTCCGGCATTGTAGACAAAATTACATAATGAGGCTCACAATTAAATCCCGGTAATTCAATATCCTAGCTCCCTTCAATCTTATTGAAATTCTATATAACCACATAGTCGGGTTCATGTTTACACCATTCCTCATTTCAGGGTGCTTAATGGAGTTTTGCACCTCAACCCAATCTAAATCAGGTGTAGGAGCCATCCCCAGGCCCAAGCCCAGGTTCGCTCGAGCGGATCCTCCTAGAACCTCCTTCGCTCGAGCCAGCAATAAGTTTGCTCGAGCGGACATGCTTCTGTCTCCCATTTTCGCCAGACAGTACCAGGTTCGCTCGAGCGGATGAAGATTCGCTCGAGCGGATGAAGATTCGCTAGAGCGATGCCATTCTAAAACCTCATTCGCTTGAGTTGACACGAAGTTCTCTCGAGCGGATGGGTTTTTGCAATGTTTTTCAACAGTCAGAGACCTGTTCGCTCGAGCGGACGGTTCAGAAATTGTCTCGTTCAGTGCACTTCTCTACAAATTCTGGTACTCTCTTTCCTCCCTTCATTTCATCCACTTTTGAACTCCATTCCCTACGCCACTCTAAACCTTTCATTCAATCCACAACCTCCATTCAAACACTAACATAACCATGCATTCCAATCACATAGTAGGAAGAAAAGAGAATAGAAATTCAATATTCAAATAAAAGAAATTAGAATTCATCAAATAGAGTTTTCATCCTTGAACTAATACAAAACTGAAATCTCATTCAACTAACACATAACTTGTAATGAAAACATCATTAAGACATTTCAAAAATTCATAACCAAATAGCTATTACAGTATATAGACAATTTAAAATCAGAAAATGAAGAGAGAGCTAGACTTATTCTAGCATGCAATCTCAATCTAATTATTCACTTGCCTCAAATCCAAAAAGGGTCTCAAATACATTCCAAATACTCTTCAACAAAGCCAAACTCCAACCTACAGCAAAATCCCCATAGAAAACCCACTCAAAATCCATAAAAAATTGGAAAACAAGAGAGTTATCCATGAAAACCCTTGCATGTATGATAATAGGCTTCTATAGGATCAAATAAACTCGATGGTGAAAGGGGAAAGCTATTGCTTACCTTGGGAAACTCTAAACAAGAAGGTGTGCTTGGAGAAGAAAGAAAACCTAGCTGGAATTCCACAAAAATTATACCCTTAGAAAGCTTGGGAGATGAGGAGAAGGATGATGAAATTTGTTTTTCACTTTGGCCTAATTTGCTATAACATGCAGAAGAGAGAAGTTGAAGAGAAGGGGAGTTCTTCTTGGTTCTAGTTGCAGTCAACGAATGAAGAAGAAGAGGAAGAAAACATTGGGTTTCTTAAGTACAAATGGGTTGAGCTGTGGGCCCCATTGGCTATAAAACTTCGAGGGCTTAAAACTTCTATTTGTGGGTCCCGGATGAAGTCGGCGAATAAGATAAAAATGATCGTAAAAAAATCAAGTTTTCAAAAAGCATATTTTCCTCGTGATTTTCAAATTTCGAAATTTATGCACAGATTTGGGTGTGAAATGATTGTTTTGCCCATTTTTCTCGAAAAATATGATTTCTGGGATTCAAATGCAAACGGAGTGAACATAAAAGTCGTTGAGACCAAAATAACAAATCCATAATTAGAGAAACCAATATTTTCCAAAAACCAAGCCAAATTCTCACTCGTACACTCATCATACAGGCCACCTCGGACCCGATCAAACTAGAATCAACGCACTCAAAATTCCCCAAAGCTATTCAAAATTCTAATCTAACTAAAATCTCAAATTAATCGTCTTCTAATCCCACTTAGAGACTAATCGTGATTAAAATAATAATAAAATATACTAAACTTGGGTCGGGACTTGACAGTATCCTTTCAATATGTCAACTGCAGGTCTCAGACTTCCTTAACGACGTACGGACAAATATGGACCTAGTCAATTTCATAACTTCGATTAGGACAAAGGCCGAGAGATTTAGGTCCACATTTGGGAGTACATAGTAGGAACACGTCGAGACATGTAATACTTCTGCTTCAGAAGATGATAACACGTTGGTGAGGATATAAATAAATTTGAGCATTTCATTTTGCGAATTGCTTGTATGAACACTTCCAAGTATATCAATAGGTTACAATCTATGGTTAGTAATGAATGATTTTGGTGATGTCTTCACCATACTTTGCTTCATTTTGCAGGCCATCAAAACGCCAAAGTGTGCAAGGATGAAGGGGAAGTCCTCAAAAAGCCACGAAAAGAAGCCTCAACTTAGTATTGATGCTCCCTTAATGATAGAGGACTCCCCTACAAAGGCATCATCCTCTCACACTGTGTCAGTAATGACCTTATTTTACATTAATAGGGTCATCACAGACACTGACTTAATTTTTTTCCAGAGAATGCCTAGAAAAGTTACAACTTTTGGTAAACAAAAAAAAGAAAATCTACATTGGTGATGACCTTATTTTACATTGCTAGGGTCATCACTGACCTTGACTTAGAATTTTTTCAAGAGAATGCTTGGAAAAGTTACAACTTTTGGACAAAAAAATAGAAAGCATGTGTCGTTGATGGCCTTTTTTACATTGCTAGGGTCATCACTGACCTTGACATAGAATTTCTTACAAAGAATGCCTAGAAAAGTTACAACTCTTGGGACGAAAAATAAGAAGCCTGTGTTAATGATGGCCTTATTTTACACTACTAGAGTCATTGTAAGAACTCAATTTTTAATTACAACAATTAATGTAAATTAATTACATTTAGTGGTTAATGATGCTTTATTAGAGGCTAACCGAGAGTTTCTTATGGTTAGAGCTAAGTTGGGATTAGTTCCAGAGAGTTTTGATGAGTTTTGTGAGAATTCGATTCTTTTCCGGATTAAATTAGAATTTCAAGGTTTTTCAGGGGTGTCTTGGGAATTTCATAAAAATCTTACCTTGAGCCCAATAGTTAAGTCTTGACCTGTCCAATATTTTTCATGTTCAGTCCAAACTCATCCGAGGCCCAGAAGGCCTAATTTGAACCTGACACACTTTTTGAGGTATATACTGTAGTTTGGAAAATCACAAATTCTGCCACCAATCTTCAAAAATTTTGATTTTGGGCTTGTGGGAAAGCCCTTTACATGAGCCACAATTCTTCTTCTTTGACCAAGTCTGTCCGAGGTTTCGAAGACATTCGTTTCCACACTCCAAGTTCAGCCATAATGTGGCAAACTAACAAAGTTAATCTTGCAAAAATATCCCTACTCCCACCAATAACATTCAATGCCTCACCTACCTCATTAATGTCTCCACCTACCACCACCAAACACATTGAACTCCTCATTTTTCACTGGCCAGCAAAGGAGTTTTCTCTCTTCTTTTTCTCCTTCTCCTTTCCTTCTATGGCTTCTTGAAGAGCAACTTCTTGAAGACTTCCCTTGAGAGATCTGATTCGGCCAATCGGTCCCATGTCATCCTCTAAGCGACATACTCTATTTTGATGCGAAACTAGCAGTGGTAGCCCCTCCTCCATCACCTTTTCCTTTCTTTGACTTCTACGAAGGAGTTTTCGGTGAGTGTTTGGGAAGGGGCAGCCCTTGATGCCCTTGATTTAGAAGCTTGGACTGACTGTAGCGAGGTTGGATTTGTTCTTGGTTTTGAGGCAAGTGTTTAAGCTAATTAGTATATGTTGCTTAGGATTACATTGTATAAATTAATCATGTTCTTGTTAATTAATCTGTTAACAAACTTGTTATGAATCTGTTTAAACCCTCTTTATTACTTGTTTAACAATCTGTCATTAATCTGTTACTAATCCATTCATTAATATGCTATTGCTGTATTTATCAACATGTTTAGCAACCGGTTTATCTATCATTATGATGTGGCTAATCTAAGTTAACGTGTTATTAATCTGAGTGTTTCTCTTTATTATTATTTGTCCCTTATTCTGAAATGAATCTTAGTTTCAGTGGGCCCCACTGTGGGACCCAGCCCTGATGAATGATCGACTACTGCCAGCCAGCAGCCAGCCACAACGGATGGCAGCTAGCCGGCCAGCAGCAGCAGCTGCTGTTGGTTGCCCAAACACTCCAGCAGCCAGGATTTGTTCAATCCAACAGCCAGCTGCTCCGGCCCTTCTAGCGGTCAGGATTTTTCCCTTCCAGCTGCCAGCTACCCCAGCCCTCCCAGTGACCAAGAAGCCCCTTCCAGCAGCCAGATGCCCAACATCCCAACGGCAGTAGCTGCCCCAGCCCTCCCTTCTGCCAGAATTCCGTAATTCCCATCGGCGGAATCCCCATACACACTTGGAGTTGTTGCCTGCCAAAAGCTGGGCCACAATGGCCAACAACTGCGGCCTGTAAATGTGCTGCGCACAGCAGTGGCCAATTGTTGTGCATAGGACCCTCAAAACCTGTTTTCGTAGTGTGTTTTTAACCTCATTTAAACCCATTTTTTTAATTATTTAACCTCATACGAATTTCTGAATTTTTGAACCAAAGTTTTAATGTTTCAATCAAGGTTTAAAAGGAATTAAAAATGGTTCATTGACTCCAAAATAAGGGCTCTTGATTTAAAACCCAGGAAATGTAAAAAGACTTTCTTTCCTTGAAAAGTGACCGAGACCTAGACTATGATGAACCCAGTACCCGTTCACCCTACATAAATTTTAACTCAATACTTGAACCCGAACAATTATGGATGGCATGTGGAGCACGGTGACTTGTATTTTTATCCGGACTTAGGGGTTGGACATTCCCACATTCCGAATGATCAAGTATACGGAAATACACCCATATCCATCCCTTTGAGCGTATAATTTTGGGAATCACCGTACTTGCGTGTTTATGATTATTTTAATTAGACTTTTCGTACTTTTATCTTACACTTTTTTAAACCCGACGCTTGCATCTTGTCACTCATGACTCTTGAGGTCTTAGCTCTCGATTTTCCCCTTACTTGACCATGGGATGTACTTGGATCCTTAGAAGTTTCTCGGTTTGCATGTGAGCATTTATTGCACTGCCCTTCCGAGTTACTTAGATCACATTTCCTTTCTGCCACCCATTTTGAGCCCTTATTTATACCCGAAATACTGCTTGTTTTTCTGTTGAGTTCACAAACTTAGGAGATATGGTTTTAAACATGCTTTCTACATTCGTGAGAACATCAATATGTTATTATTATTTATGTACAACTACATATTGCTCCCTTCTGAGATGTCCTGTAAGTGACTGGTGTCACCAATACCCGAGCTCGATTCAAGTTTCCCCGTGGCAGGACCTTGTCTGGGCTCGATACAGGTTCCACTGTGACAAGGCCCTTTAATAAAGTACCTACCTGCCCGGGCTCGATTTAGGTTTCCCCATGGTAGAGTTAATGGCTCCAGGACGAGTCCTAAGGTATTATTTGCCTGATTATTAGGAAACAAAGGGTTTTTCCCCTTTTGAATAATTATGTGAATATGTCGACAATTAGTCGATAGTCCGATTAATTATTGTTTATGCTTCTGTTAATCATAACTTTTTGCACTACTCTACCTGACATACTGATACTGTAAATATGTTTAAACACTTGCAAGATATGTCTTTTTATCTCGAATACTTGCCAGACTCATGTCTGATCTACGCTTGATGCCATAGGTAACAAGCTCGTCTACACACCCAAACCGAACCTTGCGGTGGTCCAATAGGATCCACCAGTTATACGAGAGTGGGCAGTTGACTACATAGAGTAATGTGCAACACTGCAGAGCTCGTAACATTATCTTTTGGATTTTTGTTATTTTGGGAAATTTCATCTTTTGATTGTTGTAATTATTGGCCAATGTTTTTGTACGGCCTTACTCTATGATGTAACTAAACTTAATTTTTGTTAAACTTGAACACTAACTGATGGAATGAATCCCTTTCTGCTATCTAGTATGACAATGACATTATACTCTGATTTTTTGTGCTTGTTCCCTTAAATGCCCCCCTGCAAGCTTCCGCCATGATGATCCTCGTGGAGCAAGGACCTTGCAAAATCTCACATCGCAGAATCTTGCAGGTGAAATCAATCGGCGCTCGGATCGAGGTATCACCAGTCTTTGTCCTCCGTGCGTCGTCGGGGCCCCATTAGCCCTAATCGTATCTTAATCCTTATTAGGGATTTGGGGTCGTGACAGTCATAGTGACCCTGACTTAGAATTTTTTCCAGAGAATGCCTGGAAATGTTACAACTCTTGGGATGAAAAATAGGAAGCCTGCGTCGATGATTACCTTATTGTACACTGCTAGGGTCATCACCGACCCTGTAATTAACGATCCACGTGACTTGCATGAGGTCAAAACTTCATGCAGATTTGTTACATTACGTACAAGCATTACATCATCTTCCACAAAAAAAAAATCATCTACACCTCTTTTCAAAAGAAATGATAATTTATAAACAAACGTAGCCAATGCAAAAACCACCACAGCCATTTAATAAACTTTCAATAAACATAACTGATGCGATCAATATCAATTATAAAATACCGCAAGTGCACGGGTGTCTAGACGAGACGGTGGTAAAAATGGGTAGAACCCACAGGGAGTTAATTAAAGAAACTTTTGGATTAAGAAAACTAATTAACTAACAATTAAGGAAAGTTTTGAGTATTTAGATATAAAAACAAGCAACTAATTTAGAAATTCAAAATCTATCAATTAATTAAAGTGATTAGAGCATAGGAATCCAATAAGCATCTGCAAATTATTTATTAAGTAATCCTAATTTTGTTCCAATTTTTACTTCAAATAAAAGACAAATCAATATTTTTAATTTGGAAAATCTAACTTTTAAAATCCCTTTTTAATCATAAAAACTAAAAACTCAAGACTTCCTTCATCTCATAAAAGAACAAAAAAAATTTAAGAACTACCCATCAAAAGTTAGCATAAACCATAAAAAAGATCTAAATCCTAAGCATGACCTATCAAACCTAAGCATGAATAGTCAAAAACTAATTTTTATTTTTAGAAATAAAATATGGAGATTTGCTTAGGGCACAAAGACAAGCATATTAATCATTAAGCACATAGTCATGGAACACAAATTAGAATTACTAAATAAATAAAAAAAAGTTTTTTACCTTCATCCATGGCTCTAATAAAGAAAATTACCCTGCCATTTATAAAGAATGCTTCTTGATTTGCCATTAAAAATTGCATCTTTACAACTTCTCCTTAACAAAAATTCTCTTTCAAAATAAATCCTTGGACATTGCCCAAGGCTAAAAAAACAAAAACCACTAATGGAAAACAAGAAAGGAAGAAAGGAAAGAAGGGAATTGGAGAGAGGGCTGAATGTGAGATGCCACCATCCCCTTTTGGGTTGGTTTTATAGATGTTGATGCCTCCTTTTTAGCAAAGAATCTCCTCTCTTTTAGGACTTGTTTCCTTATTTGTAAAGATTTCTTGCTTAGGACTCAAACTAGGCTTCACACTTGGAAACAATTTGAATTGGAGAGGATTTGTTACTAAGTGTGGTATCTTGGGCTCCAAGTCTTACCAAATTGAACTCCTCAAATATCTCTCATGTTGCCAAACTTGAAAAACTTTTTGTCATTCCCGCATAGAATTATAACAACCAACTTCCCAAGGTCATATCTCCCCCAATATAGCTCCGATTTATGCAATCTTGGGCTCCACGGATACTACTGGAAAAGATATTTCCAATGGTATGTAGATTGCACCAATCTAACACTCAAGTTGAAAGTTATGACCATTTCAATTTGCTGCCCCTGAAAAATCCGAGAATAATTGTGTAATTAAGGGAACTTCTATGTTTGGCATGCAATGGGGTGTGTGGGACCAATGTTGGACGTCCAAGGCACGTTTGGACTCTTTATTTGCTTTCTTAGTTGATTCTCCTCCCATATTTGGCCCGCTTCATCACTTGCAACTTTGACTAGCCAACTCCCCTTGCAAAGTTTCTAATTTGCTATCTCTTTCTTGATTTTGGTTTCTAAATTTAGCAAGTCAACACCATCTTTCCAAATCTAAGTTTCTTCTTTCCTCTTTAAGAATTTTCAATCTTTTCAACTCCACCAATATATCAAGATATGTGGGCCCACCATGAAGGGTGTTCCGCCTTTGATTTCTCTCAAATTTCACCAATGCAGGTTCCACTCTTGATTTCTTCTACATAAATAAAATTAAATAATGTTAATAATAATCAAGTGCGAGGAATCTAGATGGACTATGCATGGGACCCTACATGCCTACTTAATGCACTAAAAATACCCAACTCTCCAAAAATAATACATGGTGTCAAAATTAGCAGGTATTTATTAGTGAAGTCAAAAGAACTAATTTTTGGGTGATGAATGAGATGAAAATCCCTAATTTCACAAAAGTCATGCAATGTAATGAATTTTGATCAAATTTGACTAAGACTCCAACTTTGATACTCAAATGCATGAAATCATGAAAATCAAGTGTAATTTTATGCAATTAACCTAATTAAGTCCACAAATGCATATGAAACGATGAATGAAAGCTACAATTTTGTGAATTTATTAATAACTACAATAAAAGCTATCCAAAAACATACCTAAAACACAAAGATTACATGAACAAACCCAAAACACAAAATCCATCAACTTCATTGGTGAACTAGTGGCTTTTTGCAGCTCCCACGGTTGTGGCCCCGCTCTCTACAACACAAACAAACTAACACTCTTCACTTGCGATGTCGATCTTCAACTTGGATCCCGTTTTTCTTTGGTTGACCCGGTTGCTTATTAGCCAATGGTGGGATGACCCTCCCAATTAAAAGTTGTTCCTATTGCTTTCTATCACGGGTGGCATGAATGACATCGTTGTACGTCTTCTGGTACGTGCTCGCAATAGTCATATGGATTCGTATTCCGCGCTTTAATGGTGGCAACAACATAGTAGCATGGCATCCCGTTGATGTCCCATTTGCGGCACGAACATGACCTGCGTCCTAGATTAACTATATCGACATACTCTTAAGATTGCACTTGATATTCATTCAATACCGCTACCCATACCAACAGCCTTCGCGATTCTTCCATCTCGTTGGCTAAATACTTCTCTACGTATGGAGTTAGTTGTGAAGTGATGCTTTGTACTTGAGTTGACCATCTCTAGAAGAACTCCATCAGTTTTGCACGTATCTTTTCCACTTGCTTTGTAATCGGCAGCACTCAGGTGTCTTTTAAGAGACTATTTGTGCACTCTATAGCATTGCCAGTAAGCATATCATACCTGCATCCATGAGCAAATGTTGTTACCCAGAACTGACCGCCAATCGCATGGATGTAATTATATGCACGCTCATCTACGAACCTTATGTGGTCCATCCATGTGATAAGTCCTCAAAATTGTACCATTCATTCATCATTTCATGTGCATTTGTGGACTTAATTAGGTTAATTGCATAAAATTACATTTAATTTCATTATTTCATGCATTTGAGCATCAAAGTTGGAATCTTAGTCAAATTTGGTCAAAATTCATTACATTGCATGACTTTTGGGGAATTAGGGGTTTTCATCTCATTCATCACGCAAAAATTAGTTCTTTTGGCTTGACTAATGCGTACTTGCTAATTTAGACACCATGTGTTATTTTTGAAAAGTCGGGTATTTTTGGTGCATTAAGTAGGCATGTTGGGTCCCATGCATAGTCCATCTAGATTCCTCACACTTGATTATTATTGACATTATTTGATTTTATTTATGTAGGAGAAATCAAGAGTGGGACCTACATTGGTGAAATTTGAGAGATATCAAAGGCGGGACACCATTCATGGTGGGTTCACATATCTTGGTATCTTGGTGGAGTTGGAAAAATTGAAAATTCTCAAAGAAAAAAGAAGAAACACAGATTTGGAAAGATGGTGTTGACTTGCTAAATTTGGGAACCAAAATCAAGAAAGAGAGAGAGCAAATTAGAAACTTTGCAAGGAGAGTTGATTAGTCAAAGATGTAAGTAAAGAAGCATGACAAATATGAAAAGAGAATCAAATAAGCAAGCAAAGAAAGAGTTCATGCATGCCTTGACGTCCAACATGGGTCCCACACAACCCATAGCATGCTAAACATGGAAGTTTCTTTAATTGCACCATTATTCCCGGATTTTTCAGGAGCAGCAAGTTAAAATGACCATAACTCTCAAACTGTGTGTTGGATTGATGCAATCTACCTACTGTTGGAAGGATCTTTTCGAGTAGATATCTGTGGAGCCCAAGATTGCATAAATTGGAGCTATATTGAGGGAGATATAACATCTGAAAGTTACCTGTTACAATTCTATACGGGAATGAATTGCAAAAAGTTTTCAAAATTGGCAACATTAGAGATCTTTGAGGAGTTCAATTTTCTAAGACTTGGAGCCCAAGAGACCACACTTAGTAACAAATCCTCTCCAATTCAAATTGTTGCATAAGTGAGAAGCTTTGCTTGAAAGCTAAGCGAAGAATCATCTAAAAAAGAAAACAACTCTTAACAAAAGGAGGAGTGCAAAATTATAAAAGGAGGCCACTAGTGTAGGACAAAAAAAAAAAAAAAAAAAAAAAACCCGATTCTCCTTCAAAAGTGGCCAAGTCATTCTCACTCTTCTTCTTTTCCCTCTTCTAGTTCTAGTTCTCCATATTTTTTATTTTGGGTAACTTTGGGCCTTGTCCAAGCAAGTACTTGAAGGAGAAGTTGTAAAGATGCAATCTTTAATGACAAATCAAGAAGTCTTCTTTGCAATGGCAGGCTAATTTTGATTATAGCAATGGATGAAGATAAGTGATTGCCTTTTATTTGTCTAGTGGTTCTAACTTGTTTGCATATGTTATGTTCTTAATGATTAATGGACTTGTCTTTGTGCCATAGGCAAACTTATATTCTTAATTTCTGAAAATAAAAATTGATTTTTGACTATCCATGCTTAAGTTTGATAGGCCATGCTTGGGACTTAGATCTTTTTGATGGTTTATGCTTACTTTTGATGGGCAGTGCTTAGATTATTTTTATCCTTTTATGAGGTGAAGGAAGTCTTGGATTTTGAGTTTTATAATTAAAAAAATGGTTTTTAAAGTTAGATTTTTCAAATTAAAAACATTGATTTGTCTTTGATTTAAAGTAAAAAATGGAACAAGTTAGGGTTACTTGATAAATAATTGGTGGATGCTTATTGGATTCCTATGCTCTAATCCCTTTCATTAATTGGTAGATTTCATATTTTTAAATTAGTTTCTTTCTTTTATTTCTAAATACTTAAAACTTTCCTTATTTGTTATTTAATTAGTTTTCTTAATCTAAAAGTTTCTGAAATCAGCTCCTTGTGGGTTCGACCCGTTCTTGCCACTGTCTCATCTTGACATCCGTGCACTTGTGGTATTTTATGATTAATATTAATCACATTAGCATGCATCGTATTCACAAGGTCGGTATGCCCTCGCGGCTCTCTAAAAATTTCTTATAATACCATGGTTGTTGAAAGCCGCTTTTATGTTTTCAGCTATATGATGCAACAGAAACAAGGATGTGTGCTTGTCATCATGGCTTGTATTGCAAGAATCAGACCTCTCTGACGTTTGGATATAATTATGAGATTATATGGCCCACTCCCAACTATCATGCCGTTCTGCTTTGGTAAAGACAAATGTAATGGGGAACAGTTGATGATTTCCATCATGTGTTATGGCCACCATTAGCACTCTTGGATATTTGTCACGAATGTGTGATTCATCCACCGCTATCAATGGCCTTAGAGAGGTTTGGAATGACCTTAAGCATGGACCTAATGACCAAAAGAAGCGTCTAAACCTGTCATCCGCCCTGATGTCCAACGTGGTGTACAAACCGAGATTGGTTTATGAAGCTCGTTGCAATAGAGTGGTAATATCATAAAAGACTCGTACGATTCACGTACTTTGCACGGTGCAAGCTCATTTGCCATATGTGCTCTCCTGTATGTAATGCAGGTCCCAACCTCAATCTGACATTCATTGATGATCTCCTTGGGACTAAAATCGTTATTACATCGCACATTCTCTTCAATGAACTTTGCTACTAGCTTCGCGGATGCTTACCGATGTACTATTCACTTTAGTGCTTTAGAGCAACAATGTTTGGAATTATACTTTCGAACTCTGAAGTGTGGACCAGAATCTACCATGGAGGCATGTATACGCCAGGGACAATCGACTCCTTTACAACTCAATGTGACCATCTTCATATTAGTCATCTCGTGTTTTAAGGTGAAGTTGTTGTATATTGGATAATTTGTTATAGCTCTTCTAAAGGCCTCGCGATCCGGAAACTCCCTCCCTAGTCACATCTCCCTAGCTGAACGGGTCCCTTCTTCGGGCACGACGTTATCAGGGACCATCGTGTCCATGAGGGGAGATTCTAAAATGTTGTCTTGTTCATTTGTGCTTGTAATATCTCTTTGGACACCTAATTCAATTAATTGAGCAGCTGCTGAACTTCCATTCGCATCCACATTAGTTGTGGGAGCACCTATGAAATTGTGCACACTTTCGCTTACATTCACATCAATCCGTTCTACATTGATTTCTTCGAACATGGACTGCTCATCGTCTGCAAATATAAGACATTGTTGGGAAATTGATTTCGTGAACTCCTGTAAATCGATCGTGGGAAAATCTTTAACATGTGGAGGTCACGGTGATAGCACGCCTTTTAATTTAATATTAGGCTTTCCAATGCTTGGAGCATCTCGAATGGTTTGATTTCTTTCCTTCTGTACAGACCTGTAATATGGAGTTATGAAAAAAAATACTTTCGATTTAGGCTTAAAATGTTGAAATATATATTTATTTCAGCACATACCTATTGCCATGACTGTGTTGGAAAGTGTATTCATCGCATAAGCTTCTTGAAATGAATAATAATATCCCCTTTGTTTCGCTTCTTGATTATTTCAACAAACCATTGATATTATTGTCATCGTCGATATCTATCAACGAAAAAAAACTGTCATTGTGTAGAAGATACTTTAGAGTTATCTCATCGAAAGTTGTTGCCCAACTCGATGCTTTCAAAGCAATTTTTGATAGCTTGTTGTATATAGCATTGCTTGAGAGATATCTCATTTTCTGCCTTCCACCCTTGTATTGAGGACAATTGAGTTCAAATCCAAACTCTCTGTCATAGTGAAAGATTATTAGGTGTTCAACGTCTAACTGTTAGAACATCATAAAAAAGATAAATTAGTTAGACTGTAAGAGAGTGAAAAGATTATTATTTACTCAAAAGCTCCTTAGAAAGTTGCATTTCACAACTCCTTCTCATGCAACGATGTATGGAGTTTAGATTAAATCTGCGAACATTTTCCTCCTTATTAGAAACTAATTATGTATAAAGTACTTTGGTTGTTGACATTGAAGTCAATGTAGTATTAGGTATTACATTGTGGATTCCAAAACAGTCAATAGAGCTCTTGTGCAACATATACCATATTCAATGACACAAAAAATAAACAACATATTGTAACGCCCCACCCTACACGCATGCATGATATTGTCCGCTTTGGCCCATGGGCCTCACGGTTTTGTTTCTGATGGGCCAGAACCCATCAAAAGGCCTCATGCAAGGTAAGGGTGTAGGTTCTACATATAAACCCATTCACTTTCCTCTCTATAGTCGATGTGGGACTCCGGGGCGTCACAATCCACCCCCCTTAAGGCTGCACGTCCCTGTGCAGTAGCCTGCCAGTCCCTGTAGCCTGCCAGCCCTCTTGGCCCGCCCACATGGAAACCCGCCCACTTACACCAGACCACGGCAGGGGACCCACACTCGAACTGGTCGAGAGTCGGCTCTGATACCATCTGTAACGCCCCACCCTACACGCATGCATGATATTGTCCGCTTTGGCCCATGGGCCTCACGGTTTTGTTTCTGATGGGCCAGAACCCATCAAAAGGCCTCATGCAAGGTAAGGGTGTAGGTTCTACATATAAACCCATTCACTTTCCTCTCTATAGTCGATGTGGGACTCCGGGGCGTCACACATATAGTGAAAGATAACATCTATTCTGCTTAAGAGTTATTTGTCTATGCATTAAATGAAAGTATATGTATGATACGGTGTCAATAGAAAAAGGAGATTAATTTCTAGGGCTCCATCCTGTGAAGAGAAAAAATTTCATTACCGCCTTTTTGTAGACCCAAACAATAGCAAGACGAGATTGACACACAATTAATGGTGACGTCAATGGTGGAAACAAACAATAGTCATCATGTTTTACAGCAATACAATACTCAAGGAAATGACCTCTTCGCGATTAAGGAGAAGTGGGAAGAATGAAGCTCGAAACTGGATAATATACGGTTTGCGAACAAGGTCGGCACTGACCTTATGCAGTGTAAATACGGTCGGCGCCAACGATGTGCCAAATAAGTAAAAAAATTGAAAATTCAGCCCAATTGCTCTAATTGGTGCACTACCATTTAAAGTGTTTGATCAGGTCACATGTGCACATTAAGTGTTTTTTCCGGTTAAATTCTCTTTTAGATTTGAAGTACCTATAAATCTTTTTTACATTGTCTAGGTCGATAGTGACATATGTATTGACATTCTGCCTTGACAGAATGTGATTGAGACGTCGACCCTTAACACAGAAAATGAGGGTTGACGTCGACCGTCAAAAGAAACGGTAAAAAAGGAAGGTTTTTTGGGCAAGAAGGCTGATTGGATGTGGGTTTGGCTAAAGTGACCTTTTTGGTGAGTTTTTTCTTTTTTTGGTAAAATCCTCTTGTTTTGTGCTACACGTATTACTTGCATAAAAAAATGAATTGACTTTCCTCGATAGAGGGAATTTAAATTCTCTGAGAGATATAGAAATGTAAGAATCCTCTTTCCGTGAAAATGGTGGCCGTAAAAAAAAATTTTAATATATGAAAACTTAACGAATAGGGGGGGGGGGTGGATTGAACCTACAACTTTTTTTACTTTCTATTGCAAAATCTTCTTGTCCAAAGTTCTTTGGTAAAGATATAGAAATGTAAGAATCCTCTTTCTGTGAAAATGGCGGCCACAAACAAAATTTTAATATATGAAAACTTAACGAATAGGGGGGGGAGGATTGAACCTACAACTTTTTTTACTTTCTATTGCAAAATCTTCTTGTCCAAAGTTCTTTGGTAAAGATTTATAAATGTAAGAGTCCTCTTTCTGTGAAAATGGTGGCCGTAAAAAAAAAAATTTAATATATGAAAACTTAACGAATAGGTGGGGGGGGGGTGGGGGGGGGGGGGGGAGGGGGGTGGATTGAACCTACAACTTTTTTTACTTTCTATTGCAAAATCTTCTTGTCCAAAGTTTTTTTTTTACCAAAGAACAGGCTGCGTATGGATCGTCGTTTTTGTAGTGGAATTGCCATAGGAGCGCAGTTCAATCGTTCTCGGAGTGCGGCTCTATTGAATATGGAGTGAACCGTGCATAATCTTTGGTTTTTTGTGAATTTTCTTTTTCTGTAAGCTTGACATTTATCATTTGAATAAAGAAACTTCTTCTGACTTATTAATTATTGTATATTTTTTGTGATCAAATTGGACAGTTAGATTTTTTTTCTCTATTTTTTATACTTGAATATATGGATAAGATATATTTCTTCCCATTAGTTAATTGTTTATAAACCCACAAGTACCATATTGTATAGGCACTCCGGACACATAATTGTTTTAGAATTTAGCGTTTCCGGGCCCCCGCTCTACGCTTTGGGCACTTAGGTTCATATCATCATATACAGTCAAGCTCTAAGATTGATCTCACTTCGGCCTATGATCACTCCATATATGGCTATCAATTGGGCCTTCTTATGAGGGTGATTGGCCAGGCCCGAACCTCCAAAAAGCCTGCAAAATGAATGTTTTCTATTTGTTGAAAACCCCAAGGGTAGGGTGGTAGGATAAGAATTTGGCAGGCCAACAATTTGAGTCCTAGCTACGACTATACAGGGCCTGGCTCGGCCGTCTCATGTTTATTATTATAATATAATATATTATAATTACTAAAATATTCGTTTCTTCACCATTTATACACGACTCATTTTACAATATTTGTTTCCACTACATGTGTCAGGGTATGAAATTGATTGTTGTAATCATGTTAAATAGATATTAATATATGTATAGAAACATGTATAAGACTTCCATGCAAGCATGCAAGCAAATAGTCTTAATTGAAATCAACTACGTCCTATGTATTATAATTCTTTTACTTCTTATTGAATTTACATTTCCATACTTCTGACTCCACTATCAACTAATCAGCTGGATAAAAAATTTTTAATGCCCAAATTGCCTATAGCATTGCATTGCCAGTCCCAAGTCCAAATAAGAAGATTAATATCTTATTGACACTTTGTGTCAAAATGGAAAAAGAAAACAATGATTTTATTATATTAAAGCCTAGATCTGACCCTAGCCCGTGGTGTGTTAGAGAAAGGATTTTGGTAGGGGTGTAAACAGGTAGGATCGGGTCAAGTCAAGATGGGTGAGATTCACAAGGCATATCAACAAGTTGATATCCAACTGGTATCCGATCCTTCTTAAAACGGGTCAATTAAGTTCAGCGTGCAACCGTTGTGAGCGAACCTGGCCTAACCATTACAATCCTTATTGAATGTGGGTCAACCTATTTCACCGAACCCAACATGTAGAAACATGGCCCAGAACCAATCCATTTTAATTATTAAGATAATATTGTAGGCCAAAAAAAGCCCAACCAAGCTCAACAACTCATGCCATTTAAAATAAAAATTCTAAGAATCAAACTATAAAACAACCAAGTGTCAAGATATTAAACCATATTATTTAAATGGATTTTTTTATGCGGGTCATCCCTAAACCAACTCGTTTAAATAGGTTAGGCAGGTTATGTGGTTTTAATGGGTTGGCCCTAACTCAACCTATTTTATTGTTGACTGGGCTAACTCTCCTAAATCATTATTGACCTGTATATTTTGTGGGTTCCATTAGGTCGGATTAAGCAGCCCGGTTTTAATTTTGCCGCGCTTTGGTTTAGATGGTGAAAGCCCTTGAAAGGCATTGGCTAATCCTAGGTACAACCTTTGTATATTGAGGGCATAGCCCTTGGACAACTCTTTTTTTTTTTTTAATTTTATTTTATTTTTTACTCTAGCCAAGAGGCTGGGACCCAAGAGAGAGCCCACATACACACGGGAAGGTAGACTTCTTTCGTGGAAATGAGGCACGTACAAGCAGAAAGATATGACATACTTGAGGTTCGAATCCCGATAAAAACTAACGCTTCTGATTACCACTCGTGACAACTCTTAAGTCCATCCCTTCACACTTTCCTTATTTTTCATTCGTATCCCTTTACACTCTCTTCTCAAAGTGAGCTTGCTGATCCATGGTGCAAAGGTTGCCAATGATTCGGGCATGAGTTCCTTCAAGCTTGGATTTAAAATTAAATGGTTGGATCTATCTTGATAAGGTGGCCTATTCAAGTAAATATTCTCTCCAAGCCGGATGCCCATCAACCTTGTTTTGAGGTCCACAACGGGTTGGGTTTAGGCTGGCTCAATCTTGACCTGGACTTGTAGACCTTGCCACCTTGGGATGATGCCATTATCCAAATATATCAAAATATGTGGTGTACCTCCTAAGAAGTCTCTTTCATGGGGCCCATTACTTAACATTTGACCATTGGTGATTTCCTACCTTGGTCATTAAGAAAATTTAAGGCCCATCATTTTGATTAAAGTCGATGTTAACAACTAGATTCAAAGAACACGGATAATTGTGATTAGATGAAAACTAATCACGCAATCTGTCCTATTCTGATTCAAACAATAATGTCTTGGTTGTTTGCATTGAAATACATAAGAATTGAATGCATAAGATAAATGTCTTAAGGAGTTAAAAAAAGAAGACCATAAGTCAATTTTTAAAAATGAGCATCCTTTCCTTTTATGGAAATAAAATGAAAGAAAATTGGGAAGTTAATAAGCAACCATTAAGCCTGTTTGGCATCATTTTGGGAATGTTTTATTTTGAATAGTCATGACATTGGCCAGATAACCAGACAGATGAGCAGGATATGGTTGATTTATCCATTGACCAGAATGCCCGTTATCTAGAAGTGGCTTGTCATATGGATGGGTTTGTTAATATTGGATGAGAAAGTGGTCACCCATGTCCCTGTTGTCAGATAATTTGAAAAACAACAACAACCCACAAATCTCACTCATTCAAAAATCAAACAAGAACACAAGATTCAAAAAAAAAAAAAAAAACCCCAAAATCAAGTAATGTAACAAAGAATATCATCAATAAAAACCCTAAAAAGCCCTAAATCAAAACAAACCTAACCCTAACCATGAAACAAAAATAAACAAAAAGAACTCTAACTTCTTTGTGCAACACCTAAAATAATGAATGAAATCAAAGAATATAGGAAGAGAGGGAGAGATAGGCGACATAAAAGCTATTAAAATGGATGTCTGATAGAGAGAAAGAGGCGACAAAGAGGGACAGAGAGGGAGAGAGATTTACCTAAGCTCAAAGATCCTCATAGATGTCCAACGAAAAGTGCAAGAGATCCGTCTGCGTGCACTCAAAGGAAGAAGGGTTTACAACAGTCAAAGGAAGAGGTTAGGAAGGAAGAGGGAAGGTCGAAAGAGGATATGGGTTTTGTTTTTTCGTTCTACCTTTTTGATATAGGGCGAGGATTTTGCTGATGTGGGGCGTGGGCCAAGGCCCAGTACTATTTGAAGAGGATTCAGAAATTTGACCTGGGGTGATTGCCTTGGTCATGAAAACGTGGGTTTGCCTCTCCATCTCACCACCTTCTGAGGAGGGATAGAGGAGGTGAGTGACTGTATCAAAACTAGAAAAGTCACCATGCTCTCCAGCCATCCAATACCGGGCCTTCGTGCATTCCAAAACTCCTAAGGGCACGAACTTTTCCTTGGGAAGACCCGAATGGTTAAGCAAATTGAATTGGCCAATAATGTAGGATCTAGCACTTCCTACCACTCCAAAAGTCCAAGGATGGAGGCCGTATGCAATGACGTCATTCTTCATCTCATATGAATAGCACATCATATTACAAGCCTGGACATGACCAGATGACTCGATTATCCACTTATCACAAAAAATGATACTGATCTCACGAGTATGGTTTAACATTGTAGTATCAGCCGACTTCAAAAATTGAAACGGTGTCGGTACCGGTTGAGGTTCGTCGTTCATTGTAGTTTTTGTGGCGTGAATTTCTTTTTTTCCCCAAGGTTTTTTAAAAAATTATCCAAATTTTTTATAAATATTATAAAATATTGGGAAACAATATTTTTTCATTAGCAATAACTATAAATCAAAATAACGTGCCCCTAAGTCATAATATCTCGTTGTTGTCTTATCTATAATTGTAAAATATGTTAAGCTTTAGTGTATGATTTTTGAGCAAATTCTTACAATTTATAAATCTACTAGTGTAGCTCATATTTAGAGTTTAGGCCATTTAAAATCACCATTTTATAAACCTCCCATGCAAATCTGGTTCAGCCATTGGGGAAGGGCTTCCCACGCCCAATAGAAGGTAAAAGTGGGGGAAAAAAGGAAAAAAAAAGATAAAAAGAGAGGGAGAAGAAAAGAAAGGAAAGAAAGAAAAGAAGTGAAGAGAAGAAGAGAAACAAGAGGGAAGAAGAAAACTCATGGGGCATAATTAATGATTTGGGGGAACCCATTTCCAAAGAAATCAAAGCATGGAACCAATAATAGGGGATGAATTTCGTCTCAAAACATCATTTTTGTTTCTCTCTATGCATCAATCTTAAAAAATAAAGCTCAAAAGGGAAGAACCCATTATTATATATTATAGGTGTACGATTCGATTTCAAAATCTAACTCCAATTTTACAATTGATTGAGAAATTGGAGCTCAATTGCGATTTCAATTTTGATCCAATTTTAAATTAGAGAGAGATTTTATGATCTACTCACAATTCTTAACAAACTCAAATCCTTAAATTTGAAATCCTTATCTATTCAGAGTTGGAGTCCCACAATCTAAATAATCTGACTTACCAAATAGGCATTGTTGTGACAATGACGGTGTGAATGACTTTCTCTTAATACTCATTCCCTACTAATAAGGGAGATATGTTTCTCTTAATACTCTAAAAAAGAAGTTTCAGTACTTATCAAATCTAAATAAATAAACTCTCTTAAGAGAAAGAAAGTGAATTGGAGGGATGAATGAAAGAATGAGTTGTGGGTTTTCAGCATGCAATGAGTGGGGCACGGAGAAAGGCAGAGACCGCAGTCTGCGCCCACTATTCATGCGGAAGACAGCACGGCTTGGAAAGATAATGTGTGGCCCACTAGAATGATTAGTGGGTCACTCTATGTGTGTGATCGTGATGAAATGACGGTTGGATGATTGGGGTTTACTAAAGGCCCTATTTCCTTCGACTAGTTTGAAGTCAAGTGTCAAGCACATGCACCTACCTCTTGAATTTGTGTTTATCTTGATTTTTTTTTGGTAAGCATTGGGTTTATCTTGATGTGATGGTGATGTAGATATAACAACTATATATATATATTTGTCGTTGTTGTTGTTAAGTTCTGGAAAGAAATGCTCCTAAAGAAACGTTGCATTTTGAGGCATTAAATTTTGAAGGTTGGAATTATTGCATCAGATTTATATTTGCTCCACCTTTTATTCCTATAAGATCACAAGTTCAGAAGCAAAGCAAGGTGTATTTTCTATTGTCCAAGATTTTTTATTTTCTCATTCTTCACAATTCTTTTTGGGTTTATTGGGGTTTTTTTGTTTTGAAAGACTTTTTTTTTTTTTTTTTGAAAAGTGGGTTTCTTTTTTCTACTCGTTGACAAAAAGATGATTGGAGAAGGAGAAAAATCCTTTTAGACTACTATAGCCATTGAATTGTTGGTCAGGGAATGGAATGGTTAAAGTAAGTAAGCCCCATCTAAATAGAATACTTGGCTATTGATTTAGGTCCTCCTTTATACATTTTTTGAAATTAGGAATTCTCAGTCGTTTTACTTGTGAATTATGATGGTTGATTTTTATTTTTCCGGTCTTTTGTGAGTTTACTTATTAGTTTGGATTTATGCATATGTTCAAATCTCAATTGGTTTTCTTAAGTAGTTGTAGATTGTTATTTTTTTATGTTCTTGATCAAATCTTAATTTTTTTTGTGTAATTCATTTTCATAAGTTTTCTTTATAGATAAAGTAGTGAATATAGATCGAATGATTTGAAGTGGTTTTTCTTCTAAACTTGTGATCTTATGCACTTGATTGATTTCTACCTAAAATATCAGTTTTATTTTATCCATCAGTTTTTATTGTCACTTATCAAGATCTTAATAAGCTTAGATATAAAGGGATTTTCATTTTTTTTTTGTTTTTTGTATTTAATCACGTATCTTAAATTTCTCGACTTACTCTTTGTTTTCTAGAGTCCGGATCAAGTTTCCTAATGGAGCCAAGACTATCTTAGGAAACTTAATGTCGGACGTGATTTCCGGACCCGATGGGGGGTGGAAACACAATGTTATATGGAGCGATACTCAAAAGTACGAACCGATTTTGAGGATTCTTGACAAATCCCCAAAATGGTAAAAAAGTGTGATCGCCGGTCATGGTAAACACCCATGACTCCGTTTGATCGCCTCCATGCGGGAAATTAAAGGTCTCACTCATCACAACGCAGCCGGCGACGCGTGATGGTCTCATTAATATCATTTTGGGTCATTCTTATGGGGGTCAGTGCATCTTGAAAGTTTGAGATGAGTGACAAGACTAAATTCCATGCATTTGGAAGAAAAGAAAAATGGCTAAAATATGAAATAGGTAACATAATCCCGAATTCTATGGGTTGCTTAATACTTGTTGCCTAATTTTTAATAATTTTATTGTAACTCGGATCGGTCTCAAATTTCATGAAAATCCAGTGTATGTGATGATAAAGTCCCAGATTTAATTTTGGATTTTTCTGGTTACTGGAACCTTGTGAAATAATGCACACGAATCTGAATAAATATGCTGGAATTTCTGCACTGCAGAATTCGACCAGTGACACAGGTCCGCTGTCAGAATTTTAATAATTCTTACAGACCTCCAATTAATCTAAATTTTTTATGAGAATTAATGGACCCAAATAGGAGTCTCCTGTAAAATTTTCATGAATTTTGGCTTAACAGAACCCTTCATGATTATGCGCACAAGGCCGTGTTAACCCGCTGTCAGATTTTTAATATTTTTTTGAAAGATCGAGATCAGTTGAAACCAAAACTCAATAAAAGATAACTGGTATGAGAATATTCAGAAAAATCAGCGAGTCATTGAATCAGGGATTTGAAAACAGTGTACAGGTTTTGAAAATATGCTGCAGTCCGATTTACATATTTTGACTGGTTCAGCTCAAAGATTCTAGAAAATTCATTTTAAATTGAAACTGCACAATTCTGGACTAGCTGGAAAGATAATTCAGAGATGCATAAATAAAAAAATCAGCATGGCATGATTCGGATTGAAACACATCAAAAACAATACTGCAGAATTTCAGTCATTTTGGAAAGGCTACTCCAATACATAAAACTTGGGTTCAGTAGTGCCTTATCATAGCCCAAATACACAAGATTTCAGTATGAATCATAGCATAAAATCACTCCAAATCCGATAGACATGATCACTAAGATTATAATCAATCCGTATATGCAATAAAGGATTTCCTATCATCAATTTGCAATCCCAGAGAAAAGTCAAGCACTGTTTATCTATTTTCATTCAGCTGAAAAAGGGAAAAGTACTAGAAAATGATGAAAAATAGAATAAAGTAAAATAAAATAGAAAAAGGGTTGGGTGCCAATATTCATTGAGGGGGAACAACTCCGATCGCCAGATACCCTCCTCGAATCCCTTCGCAGGGAAAGGGTAGGCTTTATTTGAAAACATGCATGTAAGGATGCTTGAGAAAGGGTCAAAAGCACATGTGATATGATGCTCAAAATGAAAGCCTAGGTGCCTACTACAACGTTGGTTTAAAGATGGGAGGACTAAGGGGCCCGATCAATCTAGGGAAAGACCACCTAGAGAAGTGGACTATCGTTCGATCGTCAGGCCCATCTTAAAACCAACAATCGCTTAGGGCACGATTGGGGATGGATACAGACTTAGCTAACCTAACTTAAGAGAGAGTGAGGGACCTGTGTGCCATTGTCAATCACAGTGAGTCCTTTAGGAGGCTATTGCCGTAAGGCCTAGGGAGTCGCGTAGAAGGGTGGACGATGTCGCAATCACTAATATCTAAGGGTCGGTGTTACTCGGTGTATTAAGGCAATAACAAAGGAATGGATGGAAGATGGTTTTGAAAATATAGCATGTGCTGAAAGTGCTTTTTCAAATATCAATGAATTCATGAATCAAGTATAGCCTACCCTCATAACATGAAGCTCAATGGTGAAAATTGGTGGAGGTTGAATGAGGAAAAGAAACGAAAAATCTCTTTTTTTCTAGTTTTGGGATTTTCTTATTTTTTTGGATTTTTTAAATATAGGGCTAGAAGGGCCTAACTAGGGGTGTGCATGGAACCTAATCTAACTTTTCATCTCTTCTACATTGGATTGCATAGATGGGCTGACCCCATGAAAGGGCCAGCCCGTTTACCACCGCTCTCCTAGTCCCTAAAAGACTAAATTAAGAAAAAATGATGATGAGCAGATTTAAGGCTAGATGGAATGAAGATGAAAAATCTAGACGATGAATGGAGATGACAAATGAAAAAAAAAATAAAAATGATGATGGTTCTATCCACTATCTTAGTCAATAAGATGAACAAACAAAGTGAAAAAAAAGGTGTATGTGCATGTCATATGGAGGATCTGAATGCAAAAGATTAAGCTAAATGCAAGATATATATATATATATATATAGGGAAATGCTCATGTGAGAGGCACTCTCACCAAGTTGGTGAGAGATGGGTAGGGGCCCTCACATTAATATTTGGGGTCCTTGCATTTAAGTTGGTTAGAGTGGATATTTATGTGAGGGCCCCTGTCCATCTCTCACCAACTTGGTAAGTGTGTCTCTCACTTGAGCATAGCATGTCAGGTTGATGATTCAAATCTGAAGCGTGGATGAGCACTTTTAACAATCAACATCAGCATGTTAGAATAGATTTAGACTACTGGAAATCAACAGACTAAAACAAATACACCTGTTTACTGAAAAGTTCCGAGAGGACCACTTTCAGCACACCGGCTTGAAAGCACTTGGACTTCTGACTCTTCTTATGATGTATGGTGAGATTAGAGTGGCAATGGTGAGTAGTGAGGGTGAATGAGACAGATTCTTGGAGATACAGAGACGAGTCAGGCAGGGAGGTAGAAAGGTCGAGAATGAGAGACTCCGTGGGGTGTGTTTGTGTTAGGATGAGGTGCAGATGATCGATGAAGGCAAGTGGGGTGTGGCAGCAGGTGAGGATTGCACTTGGGCTAAGTTGTTTTAAGGTAGTAAGATGGGCTGAATAGGTGGGCCGGCTAAGATGGGTTTTGGCTCAGTCTAAATGGTTCAATTATGAATCGAGTTATGGCCAGTTTGTCAAGACTCATGGGTGGATGGGTTACAAGTGGGGCAGACAGGTGGGTTAAATGGGTATGGATTGAGTGGGGTGTTTGGTTTATTGGTTGCGTGGTGGGGTATGTGTTAGGCAAAAAGTCAACTTGACAGGCCGAGACAGTTTGATGTCTCGTTATAGCGAGAGCGTCCCGGGTTGCTCCCAGAACAGGGTCTCGCTATAGCGAGACATAAGCTCGCTATAGCGAGCGTGGGCGCTGAAGACTAGTCCTATCGGGACTCTATGGAAGAGTTTGAATATGAGTGCTGTTCTGATTGGAGCTTAATTAGAATACTTATGCACGAACTTAAGGCTATATATTGGGTGATTCTCTCAACCCAAAAAAACAAGACAAGAAGTTAATTCTCTTTCTTATCTGAGGTTAAAATACCCTAAGAGAGATTTTCTTGTTTCTCTAAAGCCATTGAGAGATCGTTTTGAAGGGCTGCTCTAGAAGGTGTTTGCTGCGTCTACTCTTTTGTAGAAGACTGATCATCTTGTTTGACAGGGTGCGAAGAGATCAAGTAAGGAGAACGGTGCATGGTGGAAGTCGTGTTAGTGGATTCTGTGCAGGAACAACTACAGTCCTTAGGTCGAGGTATAGACTGAGGTAAATGACCTGTGAGTATATCTTGCAAACTGTTCGTGAAATCTTGATTTCTAGATCGTAGTTTTTCTCCTTGGAAAGGGTTTCCATGTTAAATTTGTGTATGCCTTCTTGTGGTGATTGCTTGGTAGATTTATTTGCTAGTTCTATATTTTGTGATTGGTTACATCCGCTGCATTGATTGGTTAAATTAGAACTAGTATCCATTCTAGTGGGTCTTGCAAAATTCTCAATTGGTATCAAAGCGGGTTACACTATTTTATTGTGTTGATCCTATTTTTGCTGAGAATGGATATCCACCGCGAAGGCACTTTAACCAATATGCCCCCTTTGTTGGATGGTAGCAATTATGCTTATTGGAAAGCCAGGACGGTTGCATTCTTGAAAGCCATAGATCTGAAAGTGTGGAAATCTGCTGTGAATGGCTATTCCTTGCCTACTGTTACTACTGATGGGATAACTGGTCCCAAACCTGAAGATAAGTGGACTAAGGAAGAAGAGTTGGCTGCCACTTGTAACTCTAGAGCTTTGAATGCTATTTATAATGGAGTTAGCATGTCTGAGTTTCGTAGAATTTCTACATGCATTACTGCAAAAGAGGCTTGGGATATTCTGCAGACAGTGCATGAAGGGACCGACACTGTCAAATAGTCGAAACTTCAGAAATTGTATACAGCCTTCGAAACCATAAAGATGGAAGATAATGAAACTTTTGATGAGCTTAACTCGAAGCCGAATGCAATTGTGAATGATACCTTTACTTTGGGAGAGCCAATTCCTGAAAATAGAATTGTGAAAAAAATTCTACGGTCTCTTCCAGAAATGTTTGATGCAAAGGTTGTGGCTATAGAGGAAAATAAAAATCTGAATACTCTCAAAGTTGATGAGTTGATTGGCAACCTACAAACTTTTGAAGCAAACCTTAGGTCTCGTGGGAAGACACAATCTAAAGGTATTGCTTTGAAAGCATCCAAGGAATCATACAAGAAAGCTGCAAGTGATTCAGATTCAGATTCTGAAGAAATTGATCCCCAAGTTGCTGTACAGTTTATGAAACAATTCAAGCTTTTTATGAAGGGGTAGAAATCCAATAGGAGGATCCCTAAAAATTATGGAAAGAAAAAATCTTTTAAAGGGACTCAATGCTATGAGTGTCAAGGCTATGGACACATTGCTAACACTATGGCACCAAAAATTCTAAAAAGAAGGCTTTGAACGCTACTTGGGAAGATGAAACTTCTGATGAGAATGATGAAAATCCGGAGTGTGACAAGCCTGACACTGGCAAAGGAAAGTTTATTGTTTTTATGGCAAATTTTGGTTCTGTTACTTCCCAAGTTTCTTCCGAAGCTGAGACTGATTAAGATACTGAGTTAGATGAAGAACCGGATTAGAAAACTGAATATGAAACACTTTTTAAGAAAACCATGAAGATGGTTAAAGTGAATGAAAAAGTTGCTATCAACTGGAAAGTGTTTGAAGAGAAGAATTCCTCCTTAAAAGCTGAACTTGCAGAAGCACTTGCAAATGTACAAAAATTGGAGGATGAAAATAATAGGTTGGCGGACAAATTGACTGCAGAATCACAAAAGTGTGAAATACTTGATTATGACATGAAGACTTTGTAAGCAGAAAATTTTGACCTAAATGGAAGACTCAAGATGGTTCTGTCTAAGTTAAATACCGCTAAGGCTTCATTGAATATAATGAACACTAGATCGAAAACATTAGATGACATCCTGTGCAGTCAAAAGGCACACACTGACAAGCATGGTATTGGCTACGCTGATGGAGCATCTACTTTGAATGCCAAAGGTAAAAATTGTTTTGTTAAAAACTCAGTTGTTACTAATCCTATTGTTAGTGTTGCAAAGAAAGCTCCAAAGAAGCAGAATGTGTCACGTCCCAACGAATTCCCACGTGCCATCATTGTGGAATTAAATGACACATTCGACCCCATTGCAATAAGCTTCAAAGTTTACCAAATCAAAAGCAATGGAAAACGCAGAAGGCTGAGCTGAAAAAGAAGAATACGAAAGCTGTCTGGGTCAAGAAAGAAGACCTCTCTTTTGTATTGGTACACACTTTGCTGAAATATTTAAATTTACAAATGTGTGTGCCTAAGCTTCATCACCTCTAATCTGCAAGATCAAGCCCCCACCTTAGTGCTGATACGAAGATCAAATTGAGGGGGGGTTAATATTGAGGGGGAGCTACTACATCCAGATTGACAGATGCTGCATGATGATATTTATTTGTCAATTATGGACAAAAACAGGGGGACAAGAATGGAGCTAGGGGGAGCTTTAAAAGCCAAGAAAATTCAAGGTCTAAAAGTTCAAGCAAAGGCAATACAAGATCTACAGTGCTGAATTTCTTTATTTTAAAATTTAATGTATTTTGGGTTTTTCTTTTGGGTAGATCAAATTGTATTTTTTCTAGGGGATTTTGTCCAAAAATTGCCAAAAGGGGGAGAATGTTGGGCAAAAAGTCAACTTGACAGGCCGAGATGGTTGATGTCTCGCTATAGCGAGACTCATTCTCGCTATAGCGAGAGTGTCCCAGGTTGCTCCCAGAACAGGGTCTCGCTATAGCGAGACACAAGCTTGCTATAGCGAGCGTGGGAGCTGAAGACTAGTCCGATCCGGACTATATGGAAGAGTTTGAATCTGAGTGTTGTTCAAAATGGAGCTTAATTAGAATACTCATGCACGAACTTAAGGCTATATATTGGGTGATTCTCTCAATCCAAAAAAACAAGACAAGAAGTTAATTCTCTCTCTTGATCTGAGGTTAGAATACCTTAAGAGAGATTTCCTTGTTTCTCTAGAGCCATTGAGAGATCGTTTTGAAGGGCTATTTTAGAAGGTGTTTGCTGCTTCTACTCTCTTGTAGAAGATTGATTATCTTGTTTGACAAGGTGTGAGGAGATCAAGTAAGGAGAACAGTGCACGGTGGAAGTCGTGTTAGTGGATTCTGTGCAAGAACAACTACAGTCCTTAGGTCGAGGTACAGACTGAGGTAAAGGAGCTATGAGTATATCTTGTAAACTGTTTGTGAAATCTTGATTTCTAGATCTTGGTTTTTCTCCCTGGAAAGGGTTTCTACGTTAAATTTGTGTCTGCCTTCTTGTGGTGATTGCTTGGTAGATTTATTTGCTATTTCTATATTTTGTGATTGGTTACATCCGCTGCATTGATTGATTAAATTAGAACTAGTATCCATTCTAGTGGGTCTTGCAAAATTCTCAGTATGTCTGGTTTTAAAATGTGGGATGCAGATAAGTGGGTTAGTTAATTATATGGTTGGGGCTCGGCTCTTTTGAGAGGACAACAATGGAAAATGGGCTGGAAGATGGAGTTGCTGGTGATGCAGAAAAATAGTTTGGAATGGATGATGTAGTCTGGTTATGTTGATGATAAGAAGGTGTGGGTCTATTTGGTTTGGTGGAATGGCTGTTTGGGAGTGGAAGATTGGTTCTGCGTGGGCTGAGGGTGTGTTTGTGTTTAGTTTAGGTTGGCAAGTGAGTCAGTAATGGGTTGATGAGAAGGTTGGGTTGTGTGCAGGGAGATGGAGGTCGGTGAAGTGGCTAGTGTTGGAAATTTTCAAAATCTTTTTGTAGCCTATTAGCATGATATGTTACGTTCCCCAAAATATGAATTGGGGAAAAACATGAAAAAGAAATCAAATTCAAATTTCCTGTGTTTAAAACAACACAAGCTTTCAAAAGTGGACCCACATAAAATTTCAAACTGTGGTGAGTCAAAATAAATGCAACGGAAGCTTTATTCAATTGGTATTCAAGTTTCATAAATGAAATCCAACAAAATATTAGATAAAAGAATAATAATTAAATTTGCAAAATGAATTAAACAGTTTATAAAAGAAGTCTAATCATATAAAGAAAGTTCATCTAAGCATTCTAACATGACATTCGCTCTCATGCACGCTCAGACGACTCCAAAGCCATCTTCGGCATCCCACTCGGTTTCGTCAGTTGGCTCAAACGTTTGAAACGTGTGATCCTCCTCCATCTCCTCGGTAAAATAGGGCTCGGTACCTATGCACCAAATATTACTAAGTAAATAACAAGAACATGATCACAATTCGAAATTAAATACGATAACGAGATGAATATAGACAAGTGAGATTATATAGAAACAATGACAAAGATAATAACAAGAAAGAACATATAACAAAAGTCCAAACAATACAATGGGAGCAATATAAAAATCACACAGTGACAAGTGTCCCCGTTGTGGGTGGTTGGCCCTAAATAAATCGAGAAAGCCCGTCCATAACGTCGGTGGTCATAAATCGATCAAATATCAGGATAAACTGTCCATAGTCAAAACGGATTTAAGTGATCCGGTCACATCGGTGATCAACCGTTCATATTTCGATCTGCAGTTGTCTATAAAATGACTCACATATTCACATAAACATATATTCATAATATACCCGATTAATAATTGCTCCGACATAAGAATCCTAAGTCAAAATGAAGTGTTGGCCATTTCACATTCCATATTATATCATATTTAAATCCTATACATAAATTGCCAAGCCTCCTCATGGTCCATAAACACATAATAGGGTATGCATCTAAATGAATACATAACCTAAACCAAAATATGCATGCGAATTTGAAGGTTGGGACATAATTACAATCCAACCTAAGGTTAGACGTATATTCATATACCCGTCAACACGCAATCATAACCACTAGTGAGTGAGGAAGATTACATCTTTCTAAATTCATGGTGTATAGTCCCAATGAAAGGTTACCAATATAGATGTACCGAACCTCTCTTGCTAGAGTTTACGAGAATTACACCGGGTATTTGAATTCTACGTCAATAAGACACCGTACGCCCAAAGACAGTTCTTATATGAGGTCTAGGTAGATAATTAAGGTAATTAGATCCATATAAAGTCCCTAACACGATGCCACAGTTTCCCACAATGATATAGAGCCAAATCAGTTCAAAGGAAACATAAATTACCCAAGTGCACTGAATGTTCGAACGTACGAAAGCAACGTTCGAACGTTTAACACCCCGGGTTTTTGGCTCAGGGGCGAAGGAACTCGAACGGTCGAACATTCACGAGACACGTTCGAACGTTCGATGCCTCTGCTCTTTGGCCCAGACGAGCTTGGACTTTCACGTTCGAACGTTCAAGTGCAACGTTCGAACGTTCGATGTCCAGATTATTGGCCGAGTTCGTGCATTCACAGAAATTGAGGTTGTTTTTCCCTTTTTCATTCATTCTTCCTCCAGAATCAAATGAGAATCCAATCCAACCAAAATCCATACAAACCCATATTAATCATATTTAATCCAAAAAGGGAGGAAATCCACAATTCCATTCCTAAACACCAAATAGCCCAAACATCCATTTAAAATCCCTAATCTATCATTATCATTTTAAAAAGGGCGATTAAACAAACCTATATGCAACATGACAAGAATAAAAAATTAAATACATATTTAACAACAAATCATGATAATGTACTTGCCTTTTACCGGGGTTGTAGAAAATTGCAATAGATCCTAACCAATACCCAATCCGAGATTACCATGGTGCTTGATCACAATCCTAATACCAATTTGACATAAGAGATGGGAAAGAAATGCCCAGGTGATTAGATCTAGAGGTGGCAATCGGGTTGGGTTGTGCTAAACGGGTCGGACCAGTTTATTAAAGGGGTTAGACAAGCCTAATCCGCATCCGACTCGTTTATTAAACGGGGTCGAAAACCCCTAACCCGCACCCACCACGGGTCAACCCGACCCGACCCACTTAAACCCGCATAACCATTGCGGGTTATACATATCAGGTCGACCTGCATAACCCATGTCTATCTTGTGAATCGATTGACTAAACCATGGTTCCCTGCCTGACCAAAATTGGTAATTTTCTATTCTTACTTTTTCAAATCTGGGTATGTTTTTTGTTTGGACAGATTACAAGCAGAACTTGGGATGAACTATGAAATCTGGGCTCATTCCACATAATCCAAGAGTTTGGAATTATACAACTTTTAACCCTTGAGCAGAGTACCTCTCTTTTTCCCCCAGTCGGATTGTTTTCATAAGTTGATTGGTAAAAGCCCAATAATTATCATGCTCTGAGTTATGTCCCACCAATACCATTTTTGTGCTAAATATGTTCTGGCCATTCCAGAAAATGACCTGTAGGGTCGGACAAGTATTGGCTAAGCAGAAAGCAAATGGAAATAGGGGACAGGAGTCACAAGAAGCATCCTTCATTGCTTGCAAAACTAAAAATAAGAAAACCAATCTGTGACATAGGTGCAATGCTTCACATGCAAGAAATAGGAGAGCGTGGACTGTGGAGACCGGAGGGCATGGAAGAAAGATGCCAAGAAGGCAATGAATGTGGAAGTGGAACAACCATGAGGAGGAAGAACTGAAGAACCCTAGTCCCTAGAGTTAGAGTTAATGCCAATTGCCAACCCCCACGTACATTCTAATTAAGTTTTGGTAATCTTAAACAGACTTAAAGACAAGAATTAATGCGGGTTTTGCGGGTCAAGCAGGTCAACCCTAACCCGACCCGCTTAATTGCGGGTCATGAATACTTGACCCGTGACTGACTCGCCTATCAAACGGGTCGGGTTAAGCGGGTAATACGCGGGTAGGGTCGGTTTGGCAGGTCGGGTCATATTTTGCCACCTCTAATCAGATCTATGGTAATCCTTGTTAGTGCCACATTTCCATGAGCACTTATATTGTCGATTCCGAGTCAAAGAATCCAAGACCTTGCCTCTCAGAGTTTCACAAGGAAGATCAAGTTTGAAGGCAGAAGATCAAGTCTTGGAAGGCTCGGATTCATCAAGGAAGACCTCCATATGAGTGACAACCTATTCAAGTAAATGGGACTCCAAACCAACCAAGAGATGGCCCTAAAAACCCTTAGTTTAATGGCTTATTTAATAGGTTCTTAGAAAATGTTTTTTGGGCCTTTTCAAGACTCAAAACTGGTCCCAGAGGTCGGCTAACCGCCATGTCTCACGGTCACCTCGCGGTTACTTTTTCAGAAGCTTAATGTACATTTTTTTTTTTTTTTTTTTTGTGAAAAATCGGTTACCTTGCGGTTACCTAGCGGCTAGCCTCTTTGAAAAATTTGGCCAGCCTCTTTGCCCACCGACGACTTACCTAAAACTAGCCATTTATGACCGTTGGGGTAGTGGCTAACCGCGGATTTGAAGGGGGCTAGCTTCCAAGAGCCGTTTGAGGGTTGTTTATAAATAGAAAAGGCCCCAAATCATCCGAACTCTCTGGAAGATCATGAGAGCTCATGTCCTAACCATGGTGCATCATATTAGAGCTCTCATAGATCATTCCACACACACTATAAGCTTGTATTGGCAAATCTAAGAGCTTTATTTGCTCAAGGAAAGTGTGATGTGTGAAAACCATATTATCTAGGGAAGAACTTGAGCCATCAAAAGTTAAAATCCATATCCATATCCCTAGACCAAAGACCTCTTCCCTTGATTGAGCACAACGTTGGAGAATCATCATCAACATCAAGGAAGCATTGCAAGAGGCGTCAAAGCTTGGAGCTACGGTGACAAGCTTCGAAGAGCATCCTCCGGACTTCGTTAAAGAGGCAAGTGTTCTTCCCCCTCACTTCATTCAATTTAGAGCATTGTAAGAGTGACTTATTTCTTTGTGATTTAACCACTATAAGAATTGTAGAGGGGAGTAGATCTTTGTGATCGAACCTCGTGAACAAAAAGGGGATTAGATCTTTGTGATCGAACCCCGATAACAAAATTGATGTAGAATCATTACTTGTGTAGTTTGATTCTTCATAGTGGAACCAAGGGACTACGTGGCCCTCGAGAGTGGATGTAGGTCTGTGTGATCGAACCACTATAAATCCCTTGTGTCAGTTTCTCTATCTCTATCGCTTGTACATGATTTACATATCTATATGTTGTGAAGATTGATATGGATGATATTTCATCATTGAGTTTAATTGACACACACGCACTTGTGCGAAAACAACATTGAACATATTGGTAGATCATATATTGTCTAGCACACACTCTTTAACATATATTTACTTGAGCATCTTGGTTACATAGTTATATTTACTTTGATGTAAATCACAAGTGAATTTGTGAAGAGTGTTTTACACACACTTGTGCTTATTAATATGAAACTAATTGTCATCTCTTTGATTGTTTAAGCACTCACACATCGAATACATATTCTACATAAGTTGTATCCTTAAATGTGTTCATTGTGTTTTTTGCCCTAGTTGGGATTAAAATTGGACTGAGATATTTTTAATTGGCAAAGAATTTTAATTAGTCCTATTCACCCCCCCTCTAGGACTTGTACATTGGCCCTATGTGCACTTTCAATCCTATCCAAAATCTAGCATTGGAAAGAATAATAAGATAACCTAAGAGTACAGATCTACTCCTAATGGTTTGAGGAGAAGGATACCTGAGATAAGAAAGTTGAACAAAAAATGATGGTATCCTCTGATCTTGATTCTGATGCCTGGATCCTAAAGATGCAATGGCTTGGGGAGTTGAAAGAGGAAGAAGACGAAGAGTAACTGAGAGGAGTTGTAGAGATAAGTAGGGAGGGATAAGTCATGCGGTTATTTAAAACTAGAGATTAGGTTAAAAGAATATTTTCTGGGCTTAAGTTATTGGGTCAAACTGCGGGTCAGGTCATCTACCCACTAGCCCAACTCATCGATCCAAACATCTAAACTAACGTGTGCCCCACTTAATCATACCCACTTAAATAACTAAAATACATTTAATTAAAATAATAGTAATATTCTAATTAAAATATAATAAAATATTATAAGCGGGACCGGGATCTTACATGATATCCTCCATCCCATATTGGATATGGTTATGAAGAGGATGTCATTTATATATGATTCGTTGGATTACCTTTTTGTCTTAGTATGAAGGGTTTGGACCTAGGCTTAGGCTTGGAGCTATTTTATGGGTCTTTATTTTGGGCTTTATTGGGCCCAAATTAGGTTGACCCAATCCAATTTCGGGATGTGTAATGCTTCTTTTGGGCCCAATGTTTGATTGGACAACAAGGTAGTTTTAACTGCCATGTGACAGTTGTTGTCCTGATAACGAATGTCCGTTCCGGTATGCCCTTTCATACTTTCACAACTCTTCCGAAGCGACTCGGGCAATCCATCTAATCAAAGCCCATAATCATTAATTTTTTTCTCTAACAATCTTAAGGCAATAATGTCACTTTGGGATTGAGATGGATTTCGCCTTGCCCAATCCATGATGATGATCAATCAAGATTTTGGGAGGCTTGAATTTGATGGTCGCAATTTTCATCGATGGCAGCAAAAGATTCATTTTCTTTTGGCAACTTTGGGAGCGGTACATGTTTTAACAGAGGATCCCCCTGTTAGATCTGCAAATGACAGTGAAGAACAGATCAATAACTTCAATTTTTGGCATTGGCATGATTACATTTGTTGGAACAACATCTTAAATGCAATCGTGGACACTCTTTATGATGTTTATTGGACAACCAAGACTTTAAAGGAGTTATATATGGGATGCTTTAGTACAAAAATACCACTCCGAGGATTCTGGTAATCGTAAATATTTGGTGAGTGAATATTTTGATTTCAGAATGGTTGATGGTAAACCAGTTCTTGATCAGGGCCATGATCTTCAAATTATCATCAACCATTTATTGGCTCAAGGTTGCAATTTCGATGAAGATTTCCTTGTTTCAACGGTGATTGCAAAATCACCTCCTAGTTGGAAAGATCACTGCTTTAAAGCATACGAAGGAGTCTATGTCAATGCAAGAATTATTACAGAATCTCATAATTGAGGAGGAATCTAGAATTAACGATTTGAAAGAGGAACATTCCGAACTTGTTGCAAAAACCAATATATTGGAATCAAATTTCCATTCAAAAAATAAGCAGAAAAAGAAGAAAATTATTGATATTAATGAGAAGTCTAAGGCGGATTTTAAGAAATCTAAGCCTAAGAAGGGTGAATGTTTCCATTGTAGCAAACTGGGCCATTTTAAACGGGATTGTCGGATTCTCAAAGTAGAGAAACATGCTAAATCTGAGAAAAATACTAAAGATCAAGCACATATGATTGAAGAAAATTTTGCAACAGTCATTTCTGAAGTTAATATGGTGGGAAATGATAACGAGTGGTGGATTGACACTGGGGCTACTCGTCATGTCTCCTATGATAAGACATTATTAAAAACATTTGTTCATGAAGGAGATAGCAATGAATTGTACATGGAAATTCGTTCACTTCTAAAGTAGTCGGGTATGGAAGGGTGGACCTTAACTTGTCCTCTGGCAGACTTCTCACCTTGAATGAAGTCCTGTATGTGCCCGAAATTTGGAAAAATCTAATTAGTGCTAGCCTTTTGGTTAAACATGGTTTCAAATTGGTTTTTGAGGCAGATAAGTTTATTTTGATGAAAAATGGGATATATGTAGGCATAGTTTATGCCACCAATGGAATGTTCAAAATTAATATCAATAATGAATATTCTCCTTCTGCTTATTTGATTGTGTCTTTTGATATTTGGCATGCTAGGTTAAGTCATGTGAATGTTAATTCTATCAAATCTTTGATTCATTTAGGATTAATTCCAAAATGTGATCATAATAAAAGTGATAAATGTGATATTGGTGTAAAGCTAAAATAACTTGAAAACCCTTTCCCTCTGTAGAAAGACATTCATAAAAATTAGGACTTATCCATTCTAATATATGTGAGTTAAATGGAATCAAAACCTAGAGGAGGAAAGCGGTATTTTATTACTTTTATAGATGACGACTCAAGGTTTACTTATGTTTATTTAATGCATACCAAAGATGAAGCTTTATTTAATGCATACCAAAGATGAAGCTTTACCTAAATTTAAATCTTATGTAAATGAAGTTGAGAATCGATTAGCCTTAAATGTCAAAACCTTAAGAAGTGATAGGGGAGGTGAATATACCTCTAAGGAATTTGATGAATTCTGTGGATCCAAAGGTATTAGACATGAGACCATAGCCCCTTATTCTCCCCAACAAAATGGTTTAGCGGAACGGAAAAGTCAAACTTTAGTTGAAATGGTAAATTCTATGTTAATTAGTTCCGACCTAAATAAAAATTTATAGGGAGAGGCCCTATTAACTGCATGTTATATATTAAATCAAATACCACATGAAAATACTAGTCTCGCCCCATTTGAGATATGGAAGGGAAGGTCAACAAATCTTTCATATTTTAGAGTTTGGGGTTGTAGGGCTCTAGTTAGATTATCGGATCCAAAGATTTCTAAAATAGGACCAAAGGTTATTGAATGTGTTTTTATTGGATATGCTTTAAATAGTAAGGCCTACAGATTCTTAACAATAGAATCTATAGGTGGTAGATAAAAATCTTATTATTGAGTCTCGTGATTCTAAATTTTATGAAATTTCTTTCAAAAGAAACTTGCAGGGCAGCAATTTTTATGGGCTTCTAAAAAGCAAACATCCACAACTAATTCTAAAATTAAGTCAAAGTTTGTAGCCTTGGCAGCTGCAGGTAAAGAGGCTGAATGGTTAAGGGATTTACTAACAAAGATTCCTCTTTAGCCTAAACCAGTATCAGCTATTTTTTTTTACATTGTGATAGCATATCGACGTTGTTACGGGCATATAGTGGCGCCTATAATGGTACGTCCAGGCACATTGCCTTACAGCATAGATATGTGCGGGAACTCCTTAAAAATGGAGTTATCATTTTTGAACATATTTGATCGAAAGCCAATTTGGCGGATCCCTTTACAAAGGGCCTTACAAGGGAAATGATTAGGACAACTTCAAGGGGGATGGGGTTGAAGCCCTTAAATGAATCATCACTTATGACGGTAACCCAACCTGACTAAGCGATAGTATCAAATTTTCAGGTTCAATGGGAAGAACAAGTCATAGAGGTGAAGGGTTGTGCACTAAAAGGAGAGATTAAAATCTCTATTCTCATCCAAGGTTTATCAGTGCAAGTCTGTATGGAAAGGGAGGTTGAGTTATTACTCTTAATGAGTCTATGTCTGTACAGAGGGGTGCAAGTCATATAGATGCACTTCAGATAGATTCACCTATGTAAGTGTGGAAGTGAGGCCGTTTCCTATGAGACTTTTGGGCTAGTCCTCTAGAGCACTTACTAAACCAAGATAATAGCACATGGCCATTAATGTGTGCCGGCTTCTAACATCACCAATATTTTTTTAGGAAATACATGTGTTTGGTATATCTGGTTTGCCATTTGTGGTCCTTTTCAAGACGAAGTTGACTAAGTACCTAGGTAAGCTTTGATGTACTCGAACTAAGTGGGGGTTCAAGTCTATAGACACCCTCATGTATGCATTCATTTCCAATGCCTAGAACACTTATATTTTTTTTCTTCTTTTGATGTGTTTCAAAATTGGCGGGGACGATTTAAAATATTTTGAAAATTGTGGGGGAATGTTGGAAAATTTCAAAATCTTTTTGTAGCCTATTAGCATGATATCCTCCCTCCCACATCGGATATGGTTATAGAGAGGATGTCATTTATATATGATTCTTTGGATTACCTTTTTGTCTTAGTATGAAGGGTTTGGACCTAGGCTTAGGCTTGGAGCTATTTTATGGGTCTTTATTTTGGGCTTTATTGGGACTTTGTTGGACATCTTCCAACGGTCTCATCATTGCAGATGCATCTCATTTAAGCACTTCATCATAGCCTTTAAATTCCGTGGCCATCCCCACTCATTGTAATACTTCTAATAATCTCATCTAGCCCATCTAATACTTCCAATTATCTCATCCAGCCCATCTAACAATTAATCTTCAATTATTCTGGGTGATCTCATCCACCCATCTAGCCAGGACTACTTGTGATTATTCTAGGTGATCTCATCCACCCATCTAGCCAGGACTACTTGTGATCAACAAGTTGGTCGGGGTACTGCAAACTACAGTCCAACATTTAGAGGATCTGTGCCTGTTTTATCTTGGAGGCGTTGCTGGTAACCCATTGCAGACATCTATCTGGTGTTGGGGCATTTATTACCTTAAGGAGAGCGTGACCCGCGACTAGGCAATCCATCCAATCAAAGCCTATTATCATTAATTTTTTTTCCAACAGCTGGAACTGCCTGGGACGTGAGGAAGATGGTGGAGGAAAATGATGGATGGAATGTGCAGTGGGAGGCACTGTGGTCGGTGGATGTGCAGCGAGAGGAAAGTCCACGCAGGGATGGTGATGGTGCATTGATGGAGAGGGATGCTCTGCGCAGGGGGCTGCCCGGTATGGTGATGGCAGCGAGGGTGATGAGGGAGATGCGTGGGCTGAGTGGAGGGGCTCTGGATCTGCACAGGAATGGATGGGGTCCATGGGGAGAGGTGGTATGAGATCACTAGGAGATGGAGGAGAGGCCGTGAGGGAGAGGGTGATGGGAGTTCTACGCATGGGCTGGAGATGGGAATGAAGAGAGTGATTTAACGAGGGAGATAGAGTCCGGGGATCCGGGACTGTAGGTTCCAAGATCTCTGGACTCCTTTTCTCTTATCTGGGTGACGGGTCAAGGGTAGTTCGGGTTGGTCATGGGTGAGACCCAAAATGCTAATGGCTTTAGGCTTGGACAAGGATGAGGTCTGAAATTGAATTGGGCCAAATGGGTTTAGGCTTAGGCGGGTAGAGTTCATGTAGGTTAGGCTTGATTTGGGTCAGGTGGGTCAGGTCCAGGTCAAGGTCAGACTTGATGGGTTTGATGGGTCTGGAATCTGACCTGGGTCAAATGGGTTTAGTTGGCCTGGGGTCAGATCCAGGTTCGAGTAAGGTTTGGGACTTGGGCTAGTTTGATCAGGACAACTTCGGCTTGGATTAGGGTTCAGACCATGGATCTGGATCAAAGGTTCGGGGCCCAAAAGGTGGACAACAGTGGGGCTTGGTCTGGGCAATTATCACCGGGACCTAGGTTTTGCGGATATCTATCCGCCCATCAGATTTTTGAAATCTGAGTATCGTTGGAAATTTCTCAATGAGTAGATGATATTGGCACATAGGCTTGAGTAATTTGGAGGTCAGGAAAGATCTGATTTTTTTTTAGAGACCCAGGCCTTATTAATTTTGAAGAAAAATCATAACTCAGGAAATGATCGTCGGATTTTTTTTTTAAAATCTGAGTATCAATGGAAATCTCTTAATGAGTAGGTTTCGATGTATATTGGTCAGGTTCATTTGAAGACCTAGAAAAGATTTGAATTTTTGGGAAGCCCACATACGTTAAATTACTTTTTAAAATTCATAATTTTCGATCCACCCATCAGATTTTTTAAATCCATATATCATTGGGAAGCTCACTAAAAGTAGTTCATCATGGAAGTGAGATCCGACTCGAAACGTGAGAGTTGGTGAGATCCATAAAAAAAAGGCCTATAATAATGCAACCTTCCTAAATGTGCATGATAATGAAGATTTTAATTTATTTATTCAAAATTTTCCAAATGGGGCAAAACTAGGGATTCAATAATATGAGTATTGAAATTTTTCCATGAAGGTGCCAAAATGAGGTGTCTACACTTAAAACTAATTTGCACCCATTTCAAACACAGGGGTCCACCAAATGTAATGGTGGGGCTTGAATATAATAAAAGGTAATGGGCCCACCAAATGAAAGGTATGATCTCAAAGGTAAGTTAAAGTGAAATTTGCAATTGAGTTTGAACAAATTGAAGTGCTCTCATTTTGAAATTAACCAATTATATATAATTTTTTATTACCCTTATAGGGATTGATTTTCGGTGTAATTTTTGTCATCTCAATATAATTTAGATAATTCCTTTTTATTATTTAAAATTTCTGATAATTTTTTAGTTTATAAATTATATTGCTTGTGCTAAGCACGGACATATTTTGCTAGTTAATATATATTGAGTGAGGGCAATTGGATTTGGATTTGAAGGTTTAATTTGATGCAATTCGGTTGCAAGTCCGATTTCAATTTTGACTCTTCATTCACAGGCCACTCTTTATTGTCTCAAAGACGCCAATTCTCTAGGAAAGTAAAGTTTGCAACAATTAAAACCCTTTGACCACTTATCTCTTCAGTGAGCCCCTCAAATCAATTTAGAAGTATGAGGACCCCATCTCTCCTCATCCTTTCCAACAAGGATATGGAATAAAAGGTACAATCACCTTCACAGTTCCCATTTTAATTCACTGTCCGTCATTTCAAGGACACTGATTCACTAGGAAAGTAAAGTTTGTAACAATCGAAACTCTTTAATCATTTATCTTAAAATCAATAGAATTAATTACATTTTTAGAATATTGAACCCCTACCAATACTGCTATGAACATTTTTTTTTCTTACATATTTATGTATGTGCTTTAGGCGCGGGTGGTCAAGCTAGTCTCTCATCTTCTTCACTTAACGTTCCATGAAAAAGCTTCAATACTTAGAAAGGAGGTGGGGGAGGAAGAAGAAGACAACTTGCATTTTCTCTTGAAGAACCAAGAAAAGCCCCTCATAGATGTGAAGAAGAAATCCCGAGAGGAAAGTGCCAACCATGAACAAAGAAGAGGAGATGAAGAAAAAGACCAAGAAGGAGAGAGTTAAAAGACTGGGGGAAGAAGGACTCCACGCCCAGCTCAGGCCTGGGAATGACTGCTCCCACGCTTGGCCCCACTTGCTGTCACGTCCCCCAAAATAAGAATTAGGGAAAAACGTGAAAAATAAATCAAATTCAAATTCCTGTGTTTAATACAACACAAGCTTCCAAAAGTGGACTCACAAAAAAAAATTTCATTATGTGGCGAGTCAAAATAAATTTCAGTAAATGCAGCGGAAGCTTTATTCAATTGGTAATCCATGTTTCATAAATGAAACCCAACACAAAAATCAAATAAACATTAATAGTTAAAATTGCATAATTATAAAATTTTTAAAAGAGGTCTCAACACTAAAAGAAAGTTCATTAATATAATTCTAAGATGACGTTCTCTCTTGTGCTGGTTCAGACGGCTCCAAAGCCATCTTCGGCATCCCACTCGGGTTCAACAGTTGGCTCAAACGTTTGAAATGCTTGATCCTCCTCCGTCTCCTGGGTAAAGTAGGGCTCGGTACCTATGCACCAAGTATTACAAAGCAAATAGCAAGAACATAATCATAATTCAAAATTTAATACGATAACGAAAAGAATACAGACAAGTGTGATCATAATGAAACAATGACAAATATAATAACGATAACGAATGTATGACATAAAACCAAATGGTACAAAGGAGCAATATAAAATCACACGGTGACAAGTGTCCCCATTGTGGGTGGTCAGCCCGAAATAAATTGGGAAAGCCCGTCCATAACGTCGGTGGTCATAAACCGATCAAAACAAAATCAGGATAACCTGTCCATAATCAAAGCGGATTATATGTGATCCGGTCACATCGGTGATAAACCGTCCATATATCGATCTGCAGTCGTCCATAAAATGACCCACATATACACATAAACATATATTCATAATAGACCTGATTGATAATGCTCCGACACAAGAATCATAAGTCAAAATAAAGTATTTGCCATTCCACATTTCATATCATATTCGAATAGTCATTTATATATGCAAACCCGAATATCAAAGGATAATCACAAGCCAATCCTAAGGTTAAACGTAAGGTCTCGTACCCAATAACCATAAGAATCTCTAATGGATAAAAGATGAACACATTCCTTCTAAATCAATTGTGCATAGACCCAATTAAGGGTTTTCCAATAGGAATGAGTTGAGCTTGAATCCATTAGGATTTGCCCGAAGTTATATGAAGCACTAAACCCCATGTTAGTAAGATACCGTGTGCCCATACGGTATTTTCTCGGTCCAAAAATCCGAATAATAAAGTATAAAGAACATAATTTTAGCACATTAAAAACCAAAGATATCATTCACTATTAATTTGCAAATCATAATGATAATACCAATCTTAGTTTATAATTTTAGAAAACCCGAGGACCCTATCAAAATATTTTCCACATTCAAAATAAGCCAAGGGATTTAATTTGTATTTTTAAAACAACCAAGGCCATTTCTTCAAATTCTAAAAACTAATGGGGTGTATGGGAAAGCCATGACAAGTGATAAAGTTGTATCATATGGAAGTTCTTTTCCCAAAACAAGTCCATGTCAACACCCATAGACAGTACTCCTTTTTCAACTCATGTGAGGTCACACTAAAGATAATAATATTTATCACCAAGTGGTCTCTCTCTCTCTCTCTCTCCCTCCCTCTCTCTCTTCATGTCTATCCAGAACCTCTTCATGTCTATCCTGAACCAAACGTCCCCCATTATACATGACAGAACCCAAGTAAGAAGTTAAACTCCATGCCAGATGTAGCATGGATGCTAAGATAGTGGGCCCCACTAGTCAAGAGCTCATATTACCATCACAAGCATTATCGCCCAGCCATGTATGACTAGATGCACGGGTCAGATCTGTGATCAAATGATCCAGTGGGTCCCGCCACCACCTGATTTGCAAAATAAAAGAAACCTTGCAATTGACGCCCAAACTATGTGAAACCCTTAGATGAGGGGCCAGATGGGACCCAATCTCCACGGGTCCACCACCATCAATGTCGCCCCTGGGTCCCCTATAAGATCCACGAACCCGATCATGCATCAAGTGGCCCCACTTGGATTCTATGGAAGAAAAATATGGACAGTCCCAAACCCTGTAAACCTATCACAGATTCACTCATTGTAACATATGAGTCCCCCTGATATCAAGGCCACTTGAAATTGTGGTCTCACAGTCTACAGAAGATGAAAAATGGGTTTTTGGCATCCAAATAGGGATCGGTAATGGCAACAGAAGTTTGAAACACGATCTCATCACTAAAACAATTAACATCATAAAAAGAAGGCATTAAAGGTTTCTACATGCAGTGACATGCCAATCAAAGAGAAAAAAATATTAAATTTATAACCATGATTACGTACTTGCCTTTTACCGGGGTTGAAGAAAAATGCACAGATCCTAACCAATACCCAAACTGCGATTCCCACAGTGCTTGAGAATAATCTTATCACCGATTTGACAAAGAATATGGGAAAGGAATGCTCAGATGAACATATCTATGGTATTCCTACCCAAAACCTAACATTGGAAAGAATAGGAAGATAACCTAAGTATATAGATCTACTCCTAATGATTTGAGGAGAAGGTTACCTGAGATAAGAAAGTTGAACCAAGAATGCTGGTATTCTCTGATATTGATTCTAATGGCTGGATCCTAAAGCTGGTATGGCTTGGAAAGTTGAAAGAGGAAGAAGACGAAGATAACTGGGAGGAGTTGTAGAGATTAGTGGGGAGAGATAAGAAGGGTTTTGTTAAAAAAAGGGATTAGGTTAAACAGAATACTACTGGACTTAAGTCATTGGGTCAAACTACGGGTTAGGCCATCTACCCATTAACCCAGCTCATCAATCTACGCATCTAATCTCACGTGTGCCCCATTTAATCCTACCCACTTAAATAACTAAAATACATTCAATTAAAATTATAATAATATCTAATTAAAATATAATAAAATATTATATGTGGGACTGGGATCTTTCACTTGCACTCAAACAGTGGGCCCCATGTTGATCATATCATGTGTATAAAATTTAAAATTAATAAATAAGGAAGAATCAGAAAAATATTCTGAAAATCACAAGAAAACTGGGAAAAGGAGAAAACATGAGTTTCGGCCCCAAAAAGGGTGAGGAAAAGTGGAGAAAATAGAAAAAATGCCAAAGAAAAAGCATGAAAAGGTAAGGAAAAACCTTAAGTTACTGGGGTATTTGTAGACACAAATTTGACAAGGAGAAAAGAAATAGGGAAGGGAATCTTTGGAAGCATGGAAAACAGAATCCGTAGAAAACCAAAGATTCCATGAAAAATGAAGAATCAAGGAAAATGACTCCTTCAAGATGAGATTTATAACAAATGAGTCCACAAATGCCGAAACCAAGAAAATGATGTAAGTTGCATAAAAAACAGTGATCGAAAGACTAGGAAAAAACAAAAAAAACCTCAGTCCGATGCATGTATTGACTCATCCAACTTTTTAAAATGTGAGGCCTGAGCAAGCGAGGCAACCTTCTTTCCCAAAATAAGTTGCTTAGGGGATAAAAATGCACTCCCTCACCCAAGATTGGCCAGAAATGAGACGTGGGATGCACTGTTTATCCCTAAAAAGAGAAGAAAAAAAAATCTTTCTAGGGACACATCTCCTCCAAAAACATTCATATTAGGGTTATCATTAGGTCTGTGAGAATCTACTTGGTGATATCTTTCTGGAAGTATAAAGAACCATAAAAATCAACGGACGGATCAAAAGATATTGCAATTACAAGTTTTGGCCATAAAAAAGGGAAATGACAATTAAGGTATAGGGAAGCCCTACTCTACTCCCAAGCCTCAGGCGTGAGAGAAAATCAGCCGATGCTGAAGCTCCAGGCTTGGGGAGTCACTTCTCCACGCCTGGGATGGGCAGAAGGCACTCATTTCCTGTTAGAAAAGACAATAGTAACGTTTGGAAGGCATATCTCCTTCGATATAACTCCAATCATGACAATCTTGGACTTTGTGGATATATACTCAAAAGAATTTCCCAACAGTGGGTACAACGCCAAAATTTGATTGGCGGACTGAAATATATCACAGTTTCAATTTTTGGCAATGTAAAAGGAAAAAAATGATAGAAGTAAGCTTGGGAGCACACTCACCCATGGCTAATCCCTAGGCATGGCGAATCACTTCTCCACACCTAGGAATGAATTTTGGGTGTGAAACATCATTCTGCCCTGCCCGGAAATGCAACAGTCAACTTTTAAAGATCATATCTCCCTCAATGAAACTTCGATCAGAGCAATATTGGGTTTCACAGATATTTACTTGAAAAGAGATTGATAACGGTAGCTAGAATACCCCGATCCGATGGTCAGATTGAGAGTTATAGCCTTCTAAAGTCCTGCTGTCACAAAAAATCTAGGAAAAAGCTTAGGCGGGAAGGAGTCCATCCCCACACCTGGCCTCCAGGTGTGACAGAGGCCTTCCCAACGCCCAACCAGGGCATGGAAGTCCACGGCTAAGCCCTTGGGGGAGCTCCAACTTACTATAAATTCCATTTGGCTCTCACTTTTCAGTACATCTTCCATGCTCTCTACCTAGTTTTCTTCCTTGCACTATTTCCCTTCCTGTGTGTTTGAATCTTCCATTCCTTCGGTTTTATGCTCAGAGATCCTTGTTTATTAAGGGTTTCAAGTGAATACAAAGTCTAGTGCTTACCACTATACAGGGCTCATACATACATAGAGTTTCAGTGTATTGTACTCCTCCTTCGTTGAGAGATCTCATGCACTAGTTTTGGGACTCCTTGGGTTAGGTTGACTTCACTCATTTAGTCCTTACCTTAGGCTTAGTAGATCCTTGGACTTTTAGAGTTATCCTCCTCTATACAGTTGATAAGCTCATAAAATTCACTCATAAAGTCATCATTTCATGTACATTTGTAGATTTAATTAGGTCAAATTGCATTCAATTGCATGAATTTCATGATTTCATATATTTGTGCATAAAATTGAAAATTAGGTCAAAATGAGTAAAAATTGATTCAATTGCATGGTTTTCATGGAATTAGGGTTTTGGACAACGTGATCATCTCACCAATTAGGCCTTTTGATTTTCAGACATGTGTCAATCTCTTACATCATGATATAATTAGGAATATTGAAAAATTAGTTGGGTCCGATGCATGATATTCACTAGTCCCACACAATTAATTTAATTGTAGTTTTCTCTTTGTTTTATAGGAGACTATTACAAAAGGGGCTCACTTTGGAGAGAAATTGAGAAAAGAAGAGGAAGAAGAAAAAATCAAAGAAAGTAGGGACCACACCCTCCTTGGGCGTGAATCCCTATGCACGCCCAAGGGGATGGGTCCCACTTGTGTTGCTTGTAAATTTCCAAATTATGGGGAATTCTTTCTCTCCTTTGAAGCATGTTTAATAATAGACAAGGAATCCATAGATATGATGATTCTTCATTGCCACTAGAACAAGGATTTCTCACAGGAGATTTATATAGTTGAGGATTTACATTGATATCGGTGTGTATCGATGCATATAACTGGGAAAAACAGAGTTATGTGTGAAAATCCGTTTAAGTGAGAATTTTCAAATCTTATGGGGAGTAGTCGGATTCGAAAATCCTAACAAATGAAGATTTCCATTCATCCAAATCCTTAGGTATTTACAATTGCCAAACGTGGAATTATCACAACTTTAGGGAAACAAAAAATCTTTTCCCTAAAGATTTGGTTGCCAAACATGACCTTGGTGTCCAAGACCTGAAACTCTCTCTCTTCTATCAAGAATTTGAATTCAAAAGCTAAGCAAGAGATTTGTTCCATCTGTAAAGGAAATCCAAGAGAAACTTGAAGTCTTTTGAACTATAGGAAGATGGGACCTAATCCAACTAGGAGATGAAGACCAAGAGAGAAAGATAAAGAGGAAAGCAAGAAGAAAAGAAGCCAAGGGGGAGTGGACGTCCCACTCAGCCCTTGGATGTCCCACATATTGTCACACAAAGAGTTCTCTCTACACCTCTCGTGCCATTTGAACTTTTTGAGATTTATCTTTTGGCAAACATGAAGATAATTTTGAGAAGTCCAAGATAGGGAAAAGGGTCCAAGGAAGAGCCTCTCCCAAGCCAAGTTTCTTTGAATTTCAAATTATTGCTAAGGATAAGAGAGACAGCTTAGAGTGCAAGCCAAGTCATAGAGTCCAAGTTGGAAATAAGTACTTACCAAAGAAGAATACCTAAAATTATAAAAGGGGAACCAGCCCCCATGTGACGTCAATACTCTCTCTCTCTCTCTCTCTCTCTCTCTCTCTTTCTAGTTAGTGTTGATCAAATAATTCAATAAATGATGACTTGGTGTTTCTTGTAATTAGAGTAGTAGGTGAGATCATTTAGTTTTCAATTTTCATATTCTTGTTCATGTAATCTTAGTGATGCACAATGAGTAAATTAAGATTTGTGAGTCGCATTAATTGATTTTAATGGATCAACACAGCGTGTTCTTGTTCCGCTCGAAAAATAGAAATCTGCCATGATGATGATATGCATGGCTGAGAGGTGAAAGAGTCTTTGTAGAAGCTTCATTTCGCATCTCATCTTTCGATCCAATCTAGTTCATGGTGATGTATTTGGCTTTTGACCGACATACACCAATGAGCTGATTTAACTAGGATCTTGTCAAGTTTCGTAGGCCAAAAGCAGAGCAAAAACTGCTCGCTACTGGCCAAAATGAATTGACTTAGTATAGAATAGACTGACTAATATGGACTTATAAATAGAGACGGTTTTGTGAAAAGAGTCTGCTAGCCATATTATTTTGTGGCATGTTTTTTTTTATTTTTATATTTGCCACCATTTTCCAGTCCTTCGTTTAACACCATTTCGGAGAATCTTGGATTTTAACAGTGAACATTTTGTCATCACATAGGCCTAGAATTTCATGATGGAGAACCCCAGAAAAGGAAAAGAAATGCACAAGGAATCCAGCTGCCACTTTTTATGTGGACTGGCCGGTGAAGGCTACTGGTATTAGTCGGAGAGGCTGTTGGGTTTAATAACATCTTAAGCTGCAATCCACTAGCCGCAAGATTTATTCAATTGCTATAACCATTTTGTGACTCCTTGACTTCTTATATTCTTCTTCTTCTTTTTTTTTTTGACATCTGCCATTTCAATCTGAAATAGCTGTTGGGTGTACACGCAGGGGCCGTTCAGCACTGTTCTCATTGGATGATGCGTCCTCTTTGCATTGGCCGCTGAGCGCTAATCGTCTTCTTCAATTTGTCTACCAGCTTTTTCTCGGGCCTATTCTTCTTTCTTTTCTCTTTTTGAGTAGCAGCAATTGAATGACTCCCTTCGAAATCTTCCTGGACATCTCGATCAACGAAACATTACTGATAATGTGTAGAATTCCCACAGACGGCGCCAATCTTCTGTTTTGTTCGAAAAATAGAAATATGCCGTGATGATGATATGCATGGCTGAGAGGTGAAAGAGACTTTGTAGAAGCTTCATTTCTCATTTCATCTTTTGAACATTACGGAAAGACATGGAGACAACTCAATTACAACAAAAAAAGAAAAGTCATCCCCACTTTTATTTTTACATGGGTTCTTCACTGTTTCAACTTTTGAGTGCAGGTTGTTTACATTATATATATATATATATTTTACAACCCGCTTATCAGGCTTAGGAGATCAAGATGAAAGCTTGGATTAAAGGAAGGGAGGAGAAAGTTGCTGTCTTCGAAGATCTGCTTCTTCAATCAATCTTTGTAATTCATCACCATTAATGGGAGATGAGGATTAGAACAGGGAGACCCGCTTTAGAATAGCATAGGTCATCTCTGCGTTTCCTCCCTGGTGATAATAACAAAGGTCGACCTTCAGAGGCTATCACCCAGGGGCCAGAAGAGGATTGTTTATCACCGTTTGATTCTCATCTAATGGATGAAGTAGAGAGTTTTCGTAGTGATAAAGTTTCTGAATTTTGAGATCCTAGAGACAGTAGCTTTTTGCGCCAAAGGTAATTTTTTCCGACCTCGTTCCATGGTCTTCTGAGTCATCGTTTTATAGCCTCTATGGGCCCATAAATGCAGGAGATCATGGAGGAGTGAAGGTAGTTTCAAAACTGCAATTGATAGGCGTATAACCATTCCTCCTTTGCAGGTCCAGCGGCCATTAGAAGAAATAACTGACCATGAATCGTGGGCGACGTGCGGCCTGGGAAGAAGGAGTTCAGCGGCCAATGATTGGAGCCATGTAGCGTCCAACGGCCACTCTTGCATTGTTGGGTGAAGTCGCCTAGTGGCCAGTCCTTGAAAAAAAAGTTGGCGGCCACTCCCTTGTGCTGGGCGGTCTATATTTGGAAGACTGCAGCGGTTGGTTGGATAATTCCCATCGTAGTCGGCCAAATTCTAGCGGTCACCAAGTTGTCATCATATTTTTATGAAAAGAGTAAAGGTGGAAAATCCACTTGGTGTGGCGCCTACCCTGCTCAGTTAGGGTTTTCAACAGATTGCACATTTAGCGACTGATGCGAATATCCTAATGCGAACTACTAATGAAGCAACTAACGAACTTAAGAGAAAACGATGCACCAAGGGGAGATCTACTGCCCAGGCCTTGTCTCAGAAGGATAGGCATCCAAAGTGTGGCGCCTAGCCCATTTGGAAGAGGATAGGCGCCCAATGGGTGGCGCCCGGCCTTTCTGTTGGGGGCTTTTTGTGATCTTCTCGGTCTAAATGATGATGATGATGCTATTAATTCGAGATTTAACCTAGTTATGTAGTTAAAACTACGAAATCAATGTAGATCTACTCAATTAGTCTGAACCTAAGCATGGTACTAATATGATAATACACTAATATCATTTTTATCACAAGCTAATGTAGAGGTATGATGCTTAAATGATCCTAAGCATGTTTCTAAATGAGGACGATGATAAAAGTAAACGAAATGGAAGGGATATACGAATATTGGTTCGAATCGTGTTCTTCAAGTTCCTAGGATGATCTCATCCTTCTAGATCTTGAAGATATGAGAATCTCCTTCCCTCTCTCTTCTTCTTCTTCTTCTCTAGATTTGAAGTTCTCTCTCTAATGGTGGCCACCTTTCTTCTTCTCTATTTTTCTCTCTCTTTAGGTAGTCTCTCTTTCCAAATGCGGTTAAGAGGGATTATATAGAGGTTTGGGATGAGTTTAGGAGGGCTAGGGCTTCATTATTTCATGCTTCTAGAAGGTTTAATACATCCCAAGGCGGCTTAAGTTATTTTAGGGTGAATTAGGGTTTGAGACAGGATGGGCGCCCATGGGGTGGCACCCACATGGTTTGTACAATCTGGGAGCCCACAGGGTGGCGCCCAAGTGGTCCCAAAAAGAGTGTGGGCGTCCATAGGTTGGTGCCTAGATGAATTGGGTTCGCTTTTAGAACTTGGTCCCATTTCGAGTCAGGATTGAATGGATAGATGTTCAGCAGCGTGGGGGGGACCTGTACGGGCACATAATTGGTTGGGCGCCATAGGGGTGGTGCCAAGGTGGTTTATGCAAGCTGGGCGCCACATGGGTGGTGCCTGGGTGGTTTCAGCAAGCCGGGCACCACATGGGTGGTGCCTGGGTGGTTCGATTCATCTTCGAAGCTTGGTCCTTATGTTTGAGTGGTCCCAGGCTACTTTCAGGCCAAACTAGTGAATTTAGACATGGCCGCCCATGAGGTGGTGCCTACGTGGTCCTGGGCAGTGTGGGCGCCACATGGTTGGTGCCTATGTGGAATTCAGTAGGGTGGGAGCTACTTGGGTGGTGCCTAGATGGAGCAGGCTCATTTTTGGAGTTTGGTCCCTACGTTGAGTGGTCCTGGTTTTTTTAGGCCAACTAGTGGGATTTGGAGGGTGGGTACCCACCATGGGGTGCCTAGGTGGTCCTGGGCAATGTGGATGCCTAGATGGATTTTAGTAGGGTGGGCGCCACTTAGGTGGTGCCCAGATGGAGTCTCGTCATTTTTTTCTAGGGCAAACTTCGAAAACTCATAACTTTTGATTCGCTTATTGGATTTAGGCGTTCTACATATTGTCGGAAAGCTTTCGAAGTGAGGAATCCAAGGGTCCAAATGTTCTATTGATTAGGGGCTAGAAAAAATGGGGGACTTCTGGACCAATGGACCTGGCTTCCTAACTTAGGCGAATCGGGTGACATTTTGGCAAACTAAGGACGATCTTTGTAGGAATTAGCCTAAGCATGTCTTAAGTGGTGCGGAAAAGGTTTGAATAGTGTCATGGTTTGCTCCTTGTGTGACCAGTGGGTTGGACTTGAGATCTTAACGCAATTTGGCTTTTCTCTCATGAATTTCTAGAAATCGTCGAACTAAGTCTAGAGTTATCAACAAACATCGTCATCATCATTTATTAATCCGAATTATGCCATTAATCATTTAATTATGGGTGAAATGGGGGCACCGCTATATATGATAGGTATTTAAGGCTATCATAGGGGGCCAAATGAGGTGTCTACAGGGTCGCATTAACAAAGATCTTCGGGACCTCGGACGGATCAGGTCAAAGAAGAAGAATTACAGATCTAGGGAAAAACTTTCCAACGAGCCAATAATCTTAATTTTTTGAGATCGGGGACAGAAGCTAATATTTTTCAGACTGCGGTATTTACCTCGAAAAGAGTGACATGGGTCAAATTGGGCTTTCTGGACCTCGGATGAGTTTGGGCTGGACATGAAAGCTGTTAGTTAGGCCGAGATATAAATTTTGAGCCCAAGAGTTACTCATTTTTGGGTTCCAAGGAAAAAGTCAACAGTTTGGTCAACGCCTATCAATTATGACGGAATTGGTCGATTGAAGGGGTTCAGGGTCTCAAATTGATTCGAGTTGAATACAAAGGTTGACTGGAATGATAGTCTAGATCAGCAGAGCTTAGGATTATATTTTGTCAGAATTCAAGGATAATGTCCCATTTTCACACGAAATCACAAACATGTTAAAAAAAGAGGTCAAACTAGACGAAAAGGATCTCAAACATACTAAGGTTGATTGAAGACTATACTAACACAGGAAATACCACGATTGGCCTCTAATATCCACTTAGAAACCTAACCACAGAATTAACTAGTGCTAACCCTAGGGTTAAAGAGGTTAGGTCCTCACATATGGGATCCATTTGATGGAGTTTTGATGGAAAAGGAAAGAGGACAGAATCTTGAAAATCAGGGTCTCATGTGTACCCTGTCGACCTAGTCACTCAGGACGTCGACCGGGCGCACTACAGACTCCCGCACAACTGAGAGTATGAAATCACACTCAGGGTACAGAACACAATGTACGAATTCCCCATCTACCAGATTTTTTATATAATGCCCGCAGTGTACCAGCTGGACTGGAGGATTCTCCAGGTCGACTGAGGACACTGCAGACTGTGAATTCTGCTTTCTAGTTCAGTTGTCCCTTTCATAGTGTATCAGGTCGACCCAAGACCCATGATGTCGACCTCGTACATTGCAAACAATCATTTCTAAGATGTGGCTCCTTTCATAATTTGATCATGTGTGGGCCCCGTTGACTTTCCATTTGGACTGTTTTGGATACGCTAGACACGAGTCAGGGACTGAGCTTAACCCTAACCCGTGTAGCCACCTAAGTAGGGTCTTGGGCTGTAAAACGGAACCTGATTCAATGGTTATGGATGTCATATGATGCTAAACACCTACATGAGCATCAAGGATAATTTATAAGCATCTGGGACCCCGCGATCACTGTCTTAGGTGAAGTGGGACCCTGGCCCTCAAGAGAGGGGCTATGATTGTGAGGTATTAAGACATATGGTGCTTGTATTGTTGAGAACGGACACTAAGGCTGGCCGGTAGGTCTAATCCTGCTATGTAGGCCTCAGGAGGTATTATAAATCAGGACATCGATCTTAGGCTTTGATCCATGATCACGATCTGTATTGGAGGAGATTTCAGGATATTGCACTTGAAGTCCTGACCTACAATATTGGGAATTTAATGGTGGACATTGATGGATGGATTGTATACTGAGATAATATTAATTAAGTGTATAGAGAAGCAAAGTTTACAAGGGTATATATTATTAACTATTGGGAACTGCAATGATAGTTTAGCTATGCCCGAACTCTATGAATCTTACCCTAATATCGTCTCATATTAAGGATAATAAGACGATCCGATTTGGAGTACCCCCACCTAGTGGTGTGTAGGATTGTAGATGTACGGTTGGACTGCCTGAGGGATTTTTGTGCCGGCATGTTTGTTGATATTAAGATGTGGTTGAATACAGTAGGTACCTTCGGGGGTACTAAGACTGCCAGCACTCAGACCAGGTATGTGTGGATGGATACTGACGTTGAGATAGCACGTTAGACCAATGGCTAGGACTTGGCCGTGGCTATGGATATGGAAAATGAGGTGAACTCTTGTATGCTCCTATTTGATGAGATGACAGCGATGGGTGGCCATGACCCCCATGGTTGATGTCCATCAACAGTTGTTGGGATGACGACGATGGGCTAACTCTGACAACCCCCACCCCCACCGTCCCTTAAACTTCAACTATGGACGTATCTTTATGTGCTCATATGGATGTATATTAGATGTATAATTATTATGTATTATGGATGTTGTTGCTTAGTGTCTTTAACTACCGACGCTGATATGGTTGGATCTAAATACAATGGTTATGGACATGATAAGGACACTTATTCAGGTTATCTATACTACTAGTGACACTGATGTGCTTGTATGATTTATATGATATATCGATGATGATGGCTTCTCTTATTTACCTGGTATGTTGTATCAAATATTTGTTATATTCCTATCTCGATTATCGTTCATACACTATACTCCACACCGTTTCTATTGTACCTTGATATTCTATATTTGTTATCGTGATACTAATCATGCGAGTATAGATAGGATGATGTATGATCTTCTTTCTTAATTGTTAACGTAATGTATTGCCATCTAAACATGCCTATTTGCCTGGTTCATCGAGCCTGACCCAATCCTAGGTGATTTTAGGTATTTCTTCTCCTTCCTTTGCTTGGTGGTTTGCTTAGCGGTTGATCTGTTGCCACACGGTTTGGAGAGTGATGCAGTTGGTGCATCGAGAGATATCTATCACATAGATTCGCTATTCTTTCCTTTATTTGTAGCTGGCCATGTTGGCCTAGGATAGTACTTAGTTTAAGTACATAAAGTACCTTGTAATCCCTTAGAGTGAAATAAAAAGGTTAGGGCATTGTCCATTACTTGCTCATATGAGATTCATACTAGGTTATATTATTGGATTTTCCTCTTCTCTTGGGTACTTTCCCGTGGCATCTCGAGATTCGAGGCGCCCGGATTTTGGGGGGAAAGGTTCTAAACTACTGTTGATCACCTAACACCAATATTCCTCCCAACGAGAATGCGGTTTTGCCTTTCGCAATACCATTTCCTACGTATGCAGCACTATATCCTTTTTCTCTAATTGTTCTGTATTCTTTTAGGCACATTTGGTAACAAGTGAGGAATTAGCAGATCTATGGATTCCTCAGCACCCATAGAAAAGGAAGATCCTCACCAAGGATTTTATGGCGAAGGAGGTCTCATGTTTCACATTTGCTTAGAATTGTGGAATGAGTGGGATTTTTCTATCCACATTTGGTAAAAGTACACCAAAATCTCTGAAAAACAAGCATCCCGCCAAATATAAGTCATTTGACTGTTAGCGATGACCAAGATAGCTCACAGGTAGGGCCCACTTATAATATTTAACAAACGAAAATCCCATATCACATAAAATAACTAGCCACTATTCAACTAGCATAAAAAAGATATTTCTAAGTTTCAATACCATTGGTTTTTGTTACATTCCACATCCTGTTTCATCAAGTGAATAGTATCCTCATTACTAGAGAGATAATATCATTTTGGGATTTGGTAGTGCATATTTTTCCTTTCTAGAAAGAAAATCTCATTAATCATCTTATGCCCTAAGTTATTGGGGGTGGAAAAGCATCGAAGACATCAAAACACATAGTACATGACTATTACATCCATAAAAAAATATACTTGTATAACTAGCAGATTAGATTTACTGATTTATATTTGAAATTGGTGATTTGAAACAAGTCATGATTTAATCCACGGATTTCATGTCTCTGATCCTATTAATCAACTACAATTGGAAAAAAAATCACGCATGGATAGGAATAATGGACAGAGATGAACAAAAGGAAGCAACGCTTTCTTGAAAGTGTTAAATATACATATAGAAAGGGGTGAAGAGTACAGATGGCACGCAAGACATAAAGAAAGGGTGAAAATGAGAAATGTTTATGTTAAAAGCCATAGAGAGAGAGGGATGGGGGCAGTGAGGGTTGGACATAGAGAGAGAGAGAGAGAGAGAGAGAGAGAGAGAGAGAGAGAGAGAGGGATCACAAGGGAAGGGTGGCTAAAAGAGAGAGGAGGGGGGCTATTGCAAGGGGATGGTAGGCAAGAGAGAGGGATTGGAAGATATATAAGTTCGTTAGATGGGGAGACCTCATGAGAGAGGCTAGCGGGAGTGGGAGCAGGAGCGGGGCATGAGACTGAGACGGAAATCATCACCCATTATGATTTTGAAAAATCGATGGGAGATGGTCGGATGTCAACATCTTCATTACCAAGTCTATTGGGTGGCCAAAAGCTTCGGTGATTTTAACTTACCAAACCTAGATTTTCCTTACTTATGTGGAAACCGGGAATCTCCACCCTTGTGATTTTGTTATCAAAGTCATATTTTGACTTTCCTTTGTTCTTTCCACTGGTGATACTCCATTTTTTGGAATGGAAAATGTCGTCTCTGCAAAACATTTCTTTCCTTTTTTTCTTCTTGCAAGCTACCCCCTTATGACTATTGATATTGGTGATTTTTACTATCGACATGGGGAGGCCCCTATTTACAGTTGCAACTATGTTTTCAATTGTAACATAATATACCATGTATCCTCTAGCTACTTTATTGCTTTTTGAACGGCATTGGCCATGTACCCAAATATGGATTAAAATATCAGCCGATACCGACACGTATCGGTATCAGTCATCACCGGTACAATATTTTGCTGGAAATTGGTCACTAACTCGGGTACCAAAAAATTGCCAGAATATCGATTAATATCGATCGGTATTTTGAAAATATCAGTTGAACCAACATATCGGCCAATATTTTCAAAATACCGGCCATTCATATGTTTCACAGAAAGGAAAGAGAAAAAAAAGTATATAATAGATAGATCAGAGAGGAAGAGGATGGGATAAAAGTACTTGGATTCTTTGCCACTGCTACTACGTGATTGCACCTTCTTCTCCTGGTCTGACGCTCTCCTTCCGCCTTTCTCCTCTTCCCTCCACTTTTCTCCTTTCCTGATGAATCTGGACGATTTTCTATGCTTACTGCATGTTCCCTAGTTGCTTGGGTATTCGGTAAAGAGCGTCGGTAGTAGGAACCCAACGGGACTCAATTACTGTGAGTCTCTGACGCCTTTCATTGTCTTGGGACTCAAATGGACCGAATGCGCTTTCAATTTCTCACTTATTTCTTTCCATCCAACCAAGTGAAGATCCCTTTAGATACAACTTTGGTGGGCCCATGGTAGTGCACAGCTATAAATAATCTGAACCACTCAAATTTAATTGATCCTTTATGCATGTGGTCTAGTAACATTTCACTCAAATCTTATGGAGGGCCCATCTCTATTTAACGTGAGATTTGGCTAGACCCCATGCAAAAAAAGGGCAATTGATTTTGAGCAATTTGGATTTTTTTTTATATGTGGGCCTTGTGGGACCTAAAAATTTTAAAATTCTCATACTTGAAGTTTTATAATCTTTTTAAAACTTGTGCTCTCTGATATGGCCCACTCACCACTCTTTAGAAATCTAACCAAATAAAATAAATCTCTCTCTCGAATGAACCCTGTAATTTTTTTCCATAAAAAACTAGGCAAACTTCATATTGATCACTTCTAAAATATATATAAGATGGGTTGTCAACTTTATATTCATCACTTCTAAAATATATATATAAATTAGGCCAATTACATATTCAGATGGGTTGTCATTATTTAAAAATCATAATTATGAATGTACTTAAAGAAGTTTAAATTACTAAGATGGTCCCCTTCTACAAAGGACCCTTAACAATTTTTATGAATATCGGAGTTGGGTCCACTATCACTTTGATCACATTTAAAGAGTATGGAATAATTTGATCTCACTTAAAAAAAACATGTGAATAAAATACTAACAATTGAATTAAGTATCCAAACTTTTTTATTTGGCCTATACACTTCTAATAAAACATACTTGGGAAAAATGCGAACTACTAAAATAAATGGCCCCTTCTTGAATGTGGGTTTAATAATATTTACTTGGAGTGCACATGGGCGGTTTTGATCGGTTTAGAGGGGACACCATCAACCAAACCGAACACATCGGTTTTCTATTTTCCCAAACCGAACCGAAATGCCCATGTGCTCAAACCGAACCGAAAGAAATAAGCTTGGTTGGGTTCGGTTTAGTTTTTTTTTATTTTTTTATTCATGTATTTTTTACAAAAAAAAATGATAGATCAATTGGTGAGAGACGCTGGAGTTCAAGCAACGGAGTGAGGGAGAGATGTTGGACTTCAAGCAATGGAGTGATGGTTCGAGTCTTCTTCAAGTAATTTTTCATATTCCTTTTTATATTTTATAAAAACTATAAACTTGTATAATTGGTTCGGTTCGGGTGGTTTAATCGCACATTCAAACAAAAAACCGAATCGAATGGTACGGTTTGAAGGAAATCGAAACTGTGACTGAACTGATCTACTACAAAACCGATCCGAACCGTCCGGATCGATTTACCGATTTTTTGTGCAGCCCTAATATTTACTCCAATAAAAGTTTTACATATATTGAAGTGAAATTAAAATGTGTTTGAGGCCTAAAAAATCCATTGAATTATAAGCAAAATTTATATAATTTCAATAAGACAGCGATACAAAATGTCATGAATGAGGGTGACCGATATTTTGATCTATTACTGTTATTAATGGAAGAGAATATTTTTTTCCAGCGTTTTATAATATTCAGGATTTTTTTGGATATTTTCACAAATTCATTTGGACTCTCAAAGTCACTGCTAGAACTTTTAGTGGTGATATTTGTATTGGCACTAGGCTGACGCTTAGAAGTGAAGTTGCTAATAATTGTAGCTGCAATTTTAATATCCCCATAATACATCACCATAAGAAGTGATATACACATTTAGAAATAAAGATGTACGGCACTACAATAAATCACAAAATGGTGCTTATGGGAGAATAGCAAAGAACAATAAAAACAATGATTTTTCAAGTGCTAGGATAAGACTGATTGATTCCACAAGAAGGAACCACGGAAGTAATATGATTTATTTTATTCTACTAGAAATATCTAATTTGTGATATTAACATGTTAAGGATAATACAGCCGACATACAACTGTTTGGGGGATTTACTTGTAGAGTTATGTGGAGTAAATGTTATTTTAAAGAAATAATAAAATATAAATGGGCTATGATGGTATTTTGTTTTTAGTTGTTTATGATGGAATCTTTTTGACTTTTTTATTGGGAGATGGAGTTTTTTTGTCTTTTAATTGTTGCTTTTTGACTTTTTTGTAAAGAATATGGTGGGAAATGGAAAATAAAGTACTTTTGATGTGACTTATTTTTGAAAGATGGGGACTTTACTCTACTCTACTCTACTAGTAAAGAACCCAAACAGGCCCAAGGACTTCTCTATTAGAAACCATATTGAAGATGTATTGCATTGCTCCAATAAACCCAGCTTTACTGGAATAATAAAGAGCTATAATTACGAAGGTTTTATTTTTTGGTGCAAGAATAAGAATAACTCTCTTTAATGTAATGTTACATACTTCTCTAGCTGATGAGTTCAAGGAAAATACATATCTAACTAAAAGAAAAGAATTAACTTCTGATTAAAAAGATCTTGCATGATAGACGGTTTGAATTTTCCTTGATTGTTTAAACTGCTAGAGGCGGGTGGTGGGCTGGGACTGGGGTGATGCCTGCACTTGAGCATGCACATGCAACCATGTTTGTTGCGAGGCTACCTACGGCTGTAGGGACTCTAGTCGCAAAGCCATCTCACTAATCTCACTCTTCCGCTACTCCAAGTAGCCTCATACCTGCCTCAGCTGAACTCCTAAACTCCCCATTCTCTATCTTTAGTTGCGCAAAGATTCAGTGCCCCAGTCTATAGTCTGGCACAGATTCAGTGTCCAATTGTAGATGTTGTGGGCTTTATAGACCAAACCCCCGACCGCTCCGATGACTGTGACTCTAGCCGCCAAAGCTCATCCTACATTTGAAAACCAATTGTAAATAATTATTATTTATCGATTTATTAATATAAGATAAGAAAAGTGATAGGGTAATAAACTTCGGGCTACACTAGGTAATGAACCACATGTCAATCCGAAAGGGCCCGTCACCCATATTCGGATCACACTAACATTACACAACTTAATTCATAATAGACCTATATGTAAAATAACACAGTGCCATAAACATTGTAAATTAAGCTTACACTATCATGGCTAATCCAAGTGAAAACATTTGTCCAAGCAATGTGGTCGATATTGTGCTTTTCCCAATTCTACTCATTCCTCTTGCTCATTTTTTGCATTCAGGAACATGTACGAATGGTAAATTGAGCCAATCGAATTTCATAGGTGTCACACTTGCAATAATGAACCTTATGCACACTATGTCGATAGTCCAACAAATTGGCATTATATGCATTTGTTGATAAAGCATATATATAATTTATAGATTATTTTTCGTGATTACAATCATCTCTAAATCAAGGCTATAATTAATTAAAGAAAAATTTAACACATACCTTTTTTCCTATACCACTCAATCCTTGTAAGGGATTAATAACTGCAATTTAGAGAAATAAATTCATTAATAATTTTATAATTTAGTTTCAAAATGATGAACTCATCACAATAGCATCAATATGAATGAAATGGAAAGAATAAACATAAAAGTAAACAAATTAGAATAATTTTTTTTTATCTAAATAGTCTTTATAGCAAGTTGTATTGGTTTCCCAAAATTATATTTCAACAACAGGTGACATTCAAGTCACCTTTTTGTCCAAGCTGAAGTCCATTTTTATTTTAAAATTCCAAGCCAAAGTCGAAAGCCCTAGTTCTCAAGTTTATGTCCACCTATTTTTTGTCAGGAAACTTAGGAAAGCTATATAAATTAATCATGTTATCACGTTAAAACATTCACGGTCAAACTATTTGGTGGTTTTTAAAAAGATAATTCTCAACTGCTCAAAACAAATGTTTCTCAGTGGCTATTATTTGGTCCCAGTGAAAATGATCGTGTAAAAAACAAGTAAAATACACAAAACAAAGAAATTATATAAATCTAAAAGTAATAATAAAAAAAAAGAGATTACAACTATCCTCCAGACAAAACATTGCCTTAGAAGAAAAGCATTACAGCACCAACCACGGGGCATGATGAAAGTTTGAGACCAAGATTTTAATCTTGTCCCATCCAATGTATTGGATACATCGGTCTATTTTTATCCATTTTTTCCGCTAAAAGAAGTTTGGAGAAGTATATATATAGAAAATGTAACGATACCAAATCTCCAATTCTTAACTAAATTTGCATGGAAATAAGTCCTGACTCATGAGTGGTGTGGGCAGCTTAGTGTCTCACACATACCTAGAGATTGATCATTGCGTCTTCCAGTCTAAAGTATCGCTAATGACTGGTTGTCCAATGTAGGACTTAAAAAAACCAAATACAACAACAAATTAGCCTACAATTTTTTGGGTATTCCGAATGCAAAGAATTTTTTATTATCAAAATAGCATTAAAAATGTGGCTAGAATAAAGTAACAAAAGATTTTAGTTTTACCGATAAGCCCATAGAAAAATGACATGGATCATGGTCATGATTCAAAGCTCTCAAATGTCATATGATCTCCACCAAGCTCTAAAACCCTAAACACAACTTGCAAAGATGTGTTGCCACCAAAGTAAAAGTAAAGCAGTCCCAATTCAATGGCCCAGATTTTCTGGCAAAGAAATCAGACGCCCCCATCAATCATGGTGATGACACAAAACTTACATGTGTGTGACATGATCTCCACCATGCTCTAAACCCCTAAGCAACAAATTAACCTTAAATGTTCAAATTAAGGAAAGCTACACTAGGTAATGAACCACATGTCAATCCGAGAGGGCCCATCCCTCGTCCCAGGATCATACTATCATTACACAAGTTAATTCATAATATATATAGGGAGATGCTCCTATGAGAGATATCTCTCACCTTATATGAGAGATCGGGGGGGGGGGGGGGGGGTGTTCTCACATTTAAGTTGTTGGCATTGAATATGGATATGAATGCCCCCACCCAATCTCTCATATAAGGTGAGAGATATCTCTCATAAGAGCATTTCTCATATATATATAATAACAAAGTACCCTATACATTGTAAATTAAGGTTACACTAGCCAATCCAAGAAAAATGTCCCAGCAATGTGGCTGATATTATGCTTTTCCGGATTCTCCTTATTTATCTTGCTCATTTTTTGCATTAAAAAATACATGTATGACTGATAGATTGAAAGGGCACTCTAAATAACTTAATTAAAAAGCATACCTTGAAGTCTTCAGATACAAAATACCTAGCAAGATCCAATCTCATTTCATCAGTGTTGTACTTGCAATAATGAACCTTATGCGGCTTGTGTCGATAGTCACTATATCTGTGACTTAGCTACTGATATATAGCTTTCATGATATGAGGGAGCTCTCGGAGAATAAATTTTTGCTATACAATATTGTATAAGCAAGCAAATTTAGATACAAGGAAGTAACATCAATTGTAACTAGATTTTTTAAAATTGAAACATAAGTTTCTTAATTTAAATGTCTTACCTTTATTGCATGCCACATCTTATTCTTGTCAAACCAAAACGGGCCCATGTGTTTGACAATAATGCTCAACTCAGTGATTAATGCCTGCACGACAACTCACGTCAGGTTTGATCGAATCTCATTAATCCAGGTCAGCTCCAAAAGGGATAAACATAAGTTTCTTAATTTAAATGGCTACCTTTATAGCATGCCACATCTTATTCTTGTCATCATTTGGAATAACCTTCCATTTAAAAACCCAAAACAGGCCCATATGTTTGACAATAATGCCCAACTCAATGATTAATGCTTGCACGATAGCTAAAGTCAAGTTTGATTAAATCTCATTAATTTAGGTCAACTCCGAAAGGGATAAACATAAGTTTCTTAATTTAAATGGCTTACCTTTATAGCATGCCACATCTTATTCTTATCGTCATTTGGAATGGCCTTCCATTTGAAAAACCAAAACAGGCCCATACGGTTGACAATAGTGCCAAACTCAATGATTAATGCCTGCACGACAGCTCACGTCAGGTTTGATCGAATCTCATTAATTCAGGTCAGCTTCAAAAGGGATAAACATAAGTTTCTTAATTTAAATGGCTTAGCTTTATAGCATGCCACATCTTATTCTTGTCATCATTTGGAATGGCCTTCCATTTAAAAAAACAAAAAGGGATCTTATGTTTGACAATAATGCCCAACTCAGTGACTAATGCATGCACGATAGCTAAAGTCAAGTTTGATTAAATCTCATTAATTTAGGTCAACTCCGAAAGGGATAAACATAAGTTTCTTAATTTAAATGGCTTACCTTTATAGCATGCCACATCTTATTCTTATCGTCATTTGGAATGGCCTTCCATTTGAAAAACCAAAACAGGCCCATACGGTTGACAATAATGCCCAACTCAGTGATTAATGCCTGCATGACAACTCACGTTAGGTTTGATCGAATCTCATTAATTCAGGTCAGCTCCAAAAGGGATAAACATAAGTTTCTTAATTTAAATGGCTCAGCCTTATAGCATGCCACATCTTATTCTTGTCTGCACGACAGCTAAAGTCAAGTTTGATTAAATCTCATTAATTTAGGTCAACTCCGAAAGGGATAAACATAAGTTTCTTAATTTAAATGGCTTACCTTTATAGCATGCCGCATCTTATTCCTGTCTTCATTTGGAATGGCCTTCCATTGATTAATGCCTGCACGACAGCTCACGTCAGGTTTGATCGAATCGCATTAATTCAGGTCTACTTAATTTAAATGGCTTACCTTTATAGCATGCCACATCTTATTCTTATCGTCATTTGGAATGGCCTTCCATTTGAAAAACCAAAACAGGCCCATACGGTTGACAATAATGCCCAATTCAGTGATTAATGCCTACACGATAGCTCACGTCAGGTTTGATCGAATCTCATTAATTCAGGTCAGCTCCAAAAGGGATAAACATAAGTTTCTTAATTTAAATGGCTCAGCTTTATAGCATGCCACATCTTATTCTTGTCATCATTTGGAATGGCCTTCCATTAAAAAAAACAAAATGGGCTCTTATGTTTGACAATAATGCCCAACTCAGTGATTAATGCCTGCATGACATCTCACGTCAAGTTTGATCGAATCTCATTAATTCAGGTCAGTACATATTATTCTTATTATCATTTGGAACCGCCTTCCATTTAAAAAGCGAAAATGGGCCCATATGTTTGACAATAATGCCTAGCTCCTGGACGACCGCTCACGTCAAGTTTGATCGAATCTCATTAATTCAGGGCAGCTCCAAAATGGATATTCCATTTTGTAACCAACATCAACAATCCCCAGTACATTTTCCCTAGCAGAGTTTAAAACATACCTTTTTTCCTATACCACTTAATCCTTGTAAGGGTTTCATAGCTGCAATTTAAAAAAAAATGAATTTATTAATAAATTTAATATATACTTTAAAAATGATTAACTCATCAAAATAACATCATGGATGAAATAGAATGAATAAACATGCAAATTAATAAACAAATTAAAATCAAAGAAAATTTCAAATCTAAAATAGTCTTTTTAGCAAGTTATATTGGTTTCCTAAAAATTTCCTTCATCAACAAGCTACATTCAAGCCACCTTTTTGTCCGTGCTGAAGTACATTTTTATTTTTGGAAATTGACATGCTTGGTTAAGGCACATTAGAAACTTAATTGATCTAGAATCTTAGGAAAATCATAAAAATTAATCATGTTATAACGTTAAAACATTCATAGTCAACCTATTAAGTGATTTTTATAAAGATAATTCTCAACTGCTCAAAACAAATGTTTCTCGGTGACTATTGTTTGGCCACTGTGATAATGATTATGTAAAACACAAGTAGAATACACAAAATAAAGAAATTACATAAAATAAAAAAAGTAACAAAAAATATTACAAGTATGCTTGAGACAGGACAAACATTGCCTTAAAAGAAAGGCATTATGGCACGACAGGGACATGATGCTCTAAGTTTTAGACCAACATTTTAATCCCGTTTCATCCAGTGTATTGGATACCACGGTCTATCTTTTTACCATTTTTTTTTTCTGCTAAAAGAAGTTCTGAGAAATATATATATATATATATATATAAAGATACCGAATCTCCAGTTAATTTTGCATTCAAATAAGCCAACAAAATAGCAGAAAGAGGCTCAAGGTTGAGTGGTGTGGGCACTTTAGTGTCTGGCACGTGCATGGAGATTGATCTAATGTATCTATCATTACTCACCGGTAGTACAAAGTAGGGGAAAAAAATACAAAATAAAATAAAATAAAAACACCACCACCAACAACAAAGTAGTCTCCAGATTGTAGGTTTCTGGCTAAGCCCATAGAAAAATGGTATCGATCATGGTCATGACTTAAAACTTTCAAATGTGACATGATCTCCTCCAAGCTCTAAAACCCTAAGAACACAGCCTGAAAAGATGTGCTGCTGCCGAAGTAGAAGTAGAAGTAGTAGCAAATCAATGGCCCATATTTTCTGGCAAAGAAGTCAGGCGCCCCCATCAATCATGGTGAAGACCCAAGACTTTCATTGTGTGACACGTTCTCCATCAGCTTTAAAACCCTATCACAAAAGAAAGAACAGAAAAAAAAAAATAGATGGAGAGATCACAAGGAATAACCTGCTTGCGGGATTTCGCATTCTTCTGCTGCTGCATCATTGTCTTCATCCAAGGGGTCGGTAGCAGCCATTTCTGCCTGAGGAGAAAGAGAAACGTAACCCTAGAAGGGTTTATATATATTGTTGGAGTCGAAGAGAGACGATCCATACCGTTGGTGCGAAAGGAGTCGTATTAATCCCCAACTTATGCCAATACGAAAAGAAAAGAGAGTAGCAACAACAGACCGTGGTTATGCCCTGCAAAAAGTAAATAAATAACATATAAGTTTATAGAATATAAAAATTAATTATAACCATATAGTAATTTGTTAGGTCTCACAAATGATAAAGCACAGGATTTGTTTAAAAAAAAAGTATTTGCATCGGTTCATAATTTGAATGATAGGTTTCGCAAAGGGATAAATCATATGATTTTAATCAAAACTGTGTATTTCATATAGATGGACCCCACAAAGGATAAAAATGCATGATTTACTCAAGTGTAAATTTCAAATGGATGGAACCATCAAACACACTAAAATACATATGAATCTGTGACGGTATGAAAATCCAATCGGATATTTCAAAATTTCTGAGGGTGTGCCCCACATATATGCCAGAAATGAATATATATATATATATATATATGTTTTATTTGGTCATACCCTTTTAACCTTATATGTCAATCAATAATACTAGCAACAAAGGCGAGTGCTAAGCCCGGGCTCTAAAAATATTACTAAATTCTTACATCAAATTGTGACCCCCTTTGATTGGTTAGGAAAATAAACTAAGATCATTTAAACTTTGCAGCGCAAACTTAACTAAAAATTATACTAAGTTTTAATAAAGAGAATTCGTTGGGTAAAAAGAAAAAAATTAATATGAAACATGATTAGAACACATTGAACTCATGCTGCTCGGGCTGTATTTTGAAAAAAATATCGAAGATAATTATTGAATTAAAAAATAAATACAATGTTTTTTAAATTATTCTATAGCAATTATTTAAAAATTATATATATTAGTTTCTATTTTAGTGATCAATTATGCAATAGCTAGAAATTTAGATTTAGAAAGAGAACTTTTCTTTACTATTAATTACAAAATTTAATAATAAACTTGATAATTGAAGTTAAGATTTTTATTTATCAAAAGGCAATGGTTCTACATATCCTATGACTTCTGCTTATATGTCTTGTATTTGGGCCAGGTTTCCTTCTGTACTATTTCTTTAAATAGGTAATATATCCTTTAAAAACTGGATAGATGGACCACATAAAGTCAAAGTTTAGGGTCCAAATTGTCTTTGCACTTTACCCTTTTAACATTTACTACACTCTCTTGTCCTACATCGATTAAAAGTTTTTGTTTACCAGGCTTTTTTCTGCATAAGATTGAACAAATTATCTGCACATCTAAAAGAGAAGGTGATCAAAAGTTCAAAAATAGAAAAAGAAAAAATAGGAAAGACGACAAATCTACAAGAGGTTAATACAAAACAAGATTCAACAGAATCCCAATCTTCCCTTGGTGTCCTTTCTAATGATTATATAGTTTCACCAATTATGATTCTGCTCTGTAAAGAAATGAAAAATAAATTTTATTAATAATTATTTATAATCACAAAACAATATAAGATCAGAAAAGCCAACATAATAAAAGAAAAAGAGAAAATAGAATCAACAAATTGAAGGATCCAAAACATACAGAAGAAAACTTATTGGTAAAGAAATCAATGAGAAGTACATCCGGTTAAATACAAAGACTAGCTATCATCATAATTTCTCTAACTATTGCTATTATCAATGGATTTAGTTTCTAACTTATCTTATTTTTTGGGTCAGTCTTAAGCCTACGAAAAATAAGCTCTCTCAACTGGAACTAAGCTTAGCCCAAAAAAGGAAGAGTCACAATCTACCTTGCCTTATTGAAAGGTTTAATTGTTCTGTTTTTTTTCACAGTTACACATTTGAATAACCCAAAATTGGGCCTTACGGGAAAAAAAAAACCATTGAGTGCTTTGTAGATTCGACAATCTATATGTGGTTTTTACATACCGAGATAAAGCCAGGTACCTTCTTCTTTAACCGATTAATCAGAGTTAGTGGTAAAATCTGTAATCAGGACAACCCATATATAGATGGCAAGAGTAAAAATGGACATTATTTTCATACAAATTAAAAAGGAAAGAGATAAACGATGGCTGTATTAGAATAGTACCCGAAGAGAAACATATGGTGGGAGGAAACGTTGGAGAGAGGTGGACTTTGTTGCCGCAAGAGATTCTAAGTGCATGTGGTTGAAGAAGCCCATATTCTTAGTGAATTTGTCCATGTTTTTGTTTGATTATAAACTTGGAAGTTAAATACAAAAATGAGAATGGAGATTTGGAATATAGATTAAGGGGGCTTTGGATGACTGGTTGGTATTGAATGTCTAATCATTATATCATGGAGTAGGTATAATTAATTAAAAGCAAGTATCATGGAGCGGTTTTTACATGCAATCACTTTGGCCTTTTCAATCCCACAACTGTCATGTCCTTGATAAGTTAAAAGAGAGGGTCCCACATAATTAATTTAAATGGCTATATAATTAATAGCGGGTACCATGGAGCAGTTCTGATTTGCATTCATTAGGGCCATCTGGATCAACAGTTTTGATTTGCAATCATGTAGCCATTTGGAGCCCACAATTGTTATTGTCTCGAATAACTTAAAAGAGTGGGCTCCACCTAATTAATTTGAATAGATATATAAATACCAGTAGGCATCATGGAGTAGTTTCGTTTTGCATTCATCCTGACCAAAATAAGTTAAAAGGTAGAACCAACAATCATTGACAAACATTATGGTGGTCAAAATCAATTGAACAAATTAGGATTGATTTCTGAGTTGAAATAGTCCCTTTCATATATATAAATTATCAGTTAATATGATGAGGGGTATTAAATAAAAAAAATCCGAGATTAGGAGAAAAGGATTGCAATTGAATGGACCACAATGGTCTTAATTAGTAATACGAGTATTATCAATAAGACAAGTGATTATTGTGACAAAGAAGTACGCATGAAAAGGATATTGATGTTAGGATAAAATCTTGAGATTTTAGGGAGGAAATTGAGATAATTAAGGAAGGGTTATTTCACTTAAATGATTGAGAGGGTTATATTAAGAAAGATAAAAACATGGTTTCCAAAACGGTGTTGATAAGATAAATATCATCTTTAGTTTCTTGATTTGTTAGAGATATAGTGATGTAGGTACAATATTCAATATTAGGGTGTGGTATATTTTTTTGGATAATTTTACCCTTTGAACGATATCGTTACATAGACGAAAATATCGTCATCCTTCTGGCATTATTTTTCCAGCATGTCTTGCCTAGGGATACCAAGTCCTTCACTCTTTTACCTCAAGTTTCTCCTCTCCCATTTCTCTCACTCCTCTCCATCTCCCTCACATTATAGGTCGTACCATTGATCCTCGCTCCAGCTCCTCACTTGTGAAACGATGACTCCATCAGGGCTGAGCTCCTCTCCTTTTAGGTGACTCTTTCTCTCTCTCTCACGTCCAAATCCTAAACCTCCAAACCCAATATCCTCAATTTCCTAAACACTAAATCCCCAACCCTTCCCTAAAATCCCCAAGCCTTAAAACCTTAAACCCACTAATCCGTAAGCCTTAAAATTGTTAATCTCGAAATCCTCTGTAAAGAAAAAAAATGATGGGGCTGATGGATCTTCGCCTTAAGATGTGTTGGTTTTTTTTTTTTTTTTTTTTGTATAGAGAAGTTTTTCATTCAAACAACAAGCAAAAGACAACAAGAGAAGATAAGTCAAACTCTAAAAAAGAAAACAGGACATCATAAAACAAGACTCACAATCAACCCCTACACCTAAAACCCACAATGCCCTTTCCCGATCTAAGAATCAGCTTTGCTAATAATTGCTAACAAATGAGATGTTCAGTTAAAAAGTCTAGGAGTATAAGAGAACACCATATGAGCAAAACTCAAGGCTAACTTTGAAATATCACTAATAATTTAGGTTGATCGACTAATCAAAAGTGACTTTAATAGCCTGAACCACCTCTTTAACATCCAATAGCACCTTAGGATGTGCTTTTACTGTAATTTTGTCCCCTTTTATTGTAGGGTGTTGTGTTTATGTTGACTTCTTTTCTTGAAAAAGGAAAAATATTGGTAAACTTTTTTGGAGTATTCTATTAATAGAAACTGCATCAAACAAAGAGAGTGAAGGTTCAAAATCGAGAAAATAGGTTATTTTATGATTTAGCGAACTTAATTTTACCGACAGTATGCAAGTTCCCCTCCTACTAAATATTTTATGAGCGTCATATTTATGTTGTTTGAGTATCATCAATAAGTATAATTTAGGGTAATTCATTTAATCAGCTTTCTTAATCTCCTTCTTTGACGATGGTGGGAGAAGAGTGATTAGATATGATACAAAGAACTGTATACATGTTACAACCTTCTATGTTATTTTTGAAAGCATCACAAATTCATAATACATATTTTTCCTTCGTATCCCACTTGTGTTTACCAACAGGATGTCAGATCTTAAGGTATTAGCCATAGTCCACTTTAGAGGAAATTTGGTTTGGGATAATAGAAACCCAGTTTATAGTGGAGGTTACTCAAAGATTGGAGGTGGTAAATGGGTTGGATTTGGATAAATAGGTTGGTCCCATTAATTAAATGGGTTAGATGCTCGTAACCCATATTCGACTAGTTTATTTAATGGGTCAAAAACTCCTAACCCGTGCTCACTGCAGGTTAACCTGAACCACATTAATCTGCATAACCCTTGCGGGCTACTCCGGGTCGGGTTGACTTGCATAACTTGTACACAAACTTAAATTTATTAATAATCCTATAAAGGTTTAACCATACCCAAAGTTTAAATTAGATCCTAACTGATAAATGAATTCGTAAAAACGAGATAACATCTGAATGAACTATCCTTAACATTCTAAATCCTATTGGTGCAATTTAAAACCTATCAGGATAGGTAATATGGACAAGCTTTGTTTGGTTTAAGATAAGCCTAATGTTAATTTGTTTCTTATAGGATCTTAAATCAGACACAGGCTTAACTAATATTGGGTTGAAGATTTAGGCCTAGGTTTGGGTCATGATGCCATAATTCGCCATTCTTTTTGGCTTTATGCCAGCGTAAGGAGAAAATAGTATGGAAACTAACACGAACTCAGCTATTAATTGATTATTTAACTTTATTTGTCATGTCCATTGCATTTTCTTCATATCCATAATCCTCCTTAGAGAAAAGAGCACACAAAAATACTCTTACATTAACAAAGTGTCTACTGGAGAAAAAAGAAAGCTATTTGTGGACTCGTTATTTTCAATAACTTTATACAGTGACTGATAAGGTTTAATTTTATCTTGAGACTTTGCCTTTTGACTTACCTCTTGAGATGACCTTTTCTTCTCCCCTTTCCAAAGTTTAAATATTTCCCCACAGCTACAATTATACCATTTTAGGACTAAAATACCCATAGTGTGGGCTATGGCATAAGAAAAATGCATTCTTATAAATGGGTTTGAGATTTTGGTAATGAAAATATTCAAACTTATATTATTACATTTGTGGGCTGAAAATGCATCGGTGTAAATGGATTTGATGAAAAGATATAGCGTAATTGTTTGGATATGTACAGAATAAAATATCCCTAGATTTAGATACTAGAAGAATAAAATCTCGCATAATAAAATATTTTTATCCTACAATATTGCAATATTGTTGTTGTTTGCCAGTTTCCAAAATACTCAATAGATTTTGAACTAAGTTGTTTGGCAGCTATCCCATAATATAATATACACTAAATCCAGTATTGGCCTTAATTTCTAAAAAAAATAAATGTTCAATAAATTTATGATTTTCTTTTAATATGTTTTTAAAATGATAAGGCGACGACAACATTTCCTATGATTCCAATTTCATAAAAAATAAAATAAAAATCTCCAACTATATTTCCCAGATAACGAATTCATGGTAAAGTGGGTTTCTTTTATTTTCTAAGAATTATATTCATGGAAAAAAACATGTTATAAATTTTCAAGATAAGATATTTCATAGTAAAGTGAGTTCCTTTGAATTTGTAGGAGTTCAATTTCATGCGAACAAGTAGGTTCTATCTTTCATGGCATAATGAGTTCCTTTATTTTTTTAGAAATTCAGATCCATACTAATAGATTTTCCCCAATCATATTTTAAAAATAATGAATTTATTTCTTTAAATTCTTAAGAACACAATTCCATGCAAATTAACAAGCTCTGTTGTATATTTAGGATAAGAAATTAGTGGTAAGGTCGTTCCTTATAATTTCTTAGAATTATCTTCATGCAGTCAAATCGGCCTCGGCAAGATAGACAACTAAAATTCCATTAGTATTTCATCCTTACTATCTATCAATGTGGGTTTTGGTGTTAGGACCCATAAAATGTATATATATATATATATATATATTTGGATCATGGAAAAAGGGCCTTTTTTATATATAAAGAAAGAGAAATGGATAAATAATTGATTTATCATATTCAATCCCTACCTTTCATTTTTTTAAGTTGATCATGAACAACCACTCCCAATATGTTTATTGTATCAAATTTCACTTTAACTTGTAAAGGTGAATTGTACACACAAAGGTGGGCTACACAGGTTACAAAGACCAAAGGTTTGGTAAATGAAGCGGAAAAGAGAAATCATACCAAGGGGAAAGAACTGTAAAAAGTCATGGAATGAATATACCTCAAGAAAAGAAGGTTTGGGTAGTTTTGTCATTTCCCCTAGAATGGAGAAGGTCTAAGGAAAATTAGAGTTTTGGGGAGGGAAGAGGGGAAAGTCATCTTTAAAGGTAAGTTATAGGGAAAACCCCCTTTTATCGTTATGCAAAGTTCGAAGTATTGATGCTTACCAATCAAATAGTCCACCTCCAATTCTTGGAAAAAGGTAAGTAGCACCTATTAGAGACGTTACTATATTAGTATTGATGCTTACCAATTATACACTTAACCCTCCACTTCTCTCCCTAACCTGTAAGGACTTCTCCCTAGAAATACCCAGTGGGACCCAGTTTAACAAAGTCAACCATAGGCTATCCTATTTAATAATTGATTAGCATGAGTAGTGTCAGACCCCGACTCAGGTTTAGTATTTTTAATTATTATTTTGATCATGATTAGTTTCTACGTGGGATTAGCGGACAAATAGCTTGGATTTTTAGTTAGATTAGAATTTTGAACAGCTTTGGGAAATTTTGAGAGCATTGAGTTAGCTTTGACCAGGCCCGGGGTGGCCCGTGTAACACGCGATCGTATGGGAATTTATTTTTGATTTCGGAAAATACTGATTTCTATATTTTTGGATTTGTTATTTCGAGCACAACAACTTTTTTATTCGTCTGATTTGCATTCGAACCCCCAAAATCGCGTTTTTCGAGAAAAAGGGGCAAATCTGTCTTTTCACACCAATCTGTGCATAAAATTTGAAATTTGAAAATCATGAGGAAAATATACTTTTTGAAAACTAGATTTCTCTACGATCATTTTTCTCTTCTTTGTCAACTTCATCCAAGACGCACAAATGGGAGTTTTAAAGCCTTAAAGTTTTAGGGCCTATGGGAACCACAACTTAACCCTCTTATAAACCAAAACCCAACGTCAGTTCATTCTCTCTTCTTCTTCATTCGTTTCCGCAACTGAGAGCTCAAGGAGTTCTCTTCTTCTTCTTACCTTCTCTCCTTTGCATGCCAAGGAAACCAAGCTTTAATTGGAAAACGAATTTCACCACCATTTTCCTCATCTCTCAACCTTTCCAACCATACTATTTTAAAGGAATTTCAGCTAGGTTTTCCTTCTTCTCCAAGCTCCCCTTCTTGTTTAGAGTTTCTCAAGGTAAGCAATGGCTTCCGCCTTCCACCATTGAGTCTATTTGATCCTATAGAACCTATTATCATGCATGCAAGGGTTTTCATGGAGAACCCCCTTGTTTTCCCAAATTTTTGTGGATTTTGAATGGGTTCTCCATGGAGCTTTTTGCTGAAGAGAACCATTGGAGTGATTAGAATCTGTTGGGAGCTTGAGGCAATGAATAACTCATTTGAATGCATATATTTGAGATGGGTCTTTTTATTCTAATTTTTATGTAAAAGAGCTTGGCTATCTATTTGATTTGTTTCCTTGTTTTATGTATCACTGATTTCATAAACTTTGTGTTCAGAATAAATGTGATTTTTTCTGCAGGAATTGATGTTATGTGATAGCATGGAATTTTTTGTGGCCATGAGTTATTTTACTAGGCTAAAAATCTGATTTTTTTTTTCTAAAATTCTACAGTACATTATGTTAAACTATGTAATTTGTTTTGTTGATGGATATTTGGATTGAATCATGATGGTTGTGGTTGAATGGAGGTGATTGAATTGAAGGAAGTGTTTGGAAAGGTGTAGGAAAGATGGAAATGAAAGGAAGAGGGATAGTACTAAAAATTGTAGAAGAACTGCACTGAACGAGACAGTTTTTGAGCTGTCCGCTCGAGCGAACCTGATGGTCGCTCGAGCGAACAGGTCACTGCCTGTTGAAAAACATTGCAGAAACCCATCCGCTTGAGCGAACTTTGTGTCAGCTCGAGCGAATGAGCTTCTGGAATTGCTCGCTTGAGCGAACATTTTTTCGCTCGAGCGAACCTCGTACCGTCTGGCGAGAATGGGAAACAGAAGCTCGTCCGCTCCAGTGATCTTCATGACAGTTCGAGCGAAGGAGGTTTTGGAAGGCTCCGCTTGAGCGAATATTCATCTGCTCGAGCGAACCTGGGCTCAGTCTTGGGGATGATTCCTGCACCTGTTTTGGATGGGTTTGAGGTGAAGACTTTCCCCAATGCCTCCTTAACATGAGATGAAATGCATTTGAGCCCAGATAATTTGTATTACATAAATTTGAAGGGAGATTAGGCGGAAGGTTTGATATTGAAATTATTAGGAAATATTTATGAGCCTCAATATACACTTTGTGTCCCAAGCGTTGAAGATCTTCAGTGGCACTAGACTTATTGTTCATAAACCAACATTGGGGCACTAAGTGTGTAATGAGAAGAACCTAGGTGAGCCATTCAACCATTATGTATCATTCCTTTCCATGTTAGTAGATTTATATAATTTCTTATAAATTATTTTGAAATGAATTCGAGTGATTCGCCACGTTTGAAAAACATCAGAAAGGCTACTCATCTGATTTGTTTATGAAATTGTCCGATTGTTTTGATATAGAGTAGTACTTTTATGAGTTTGAATTGTATTTAGTGAATTGAATTATATCGTTTTGGATTTGAATCGGCACCACTGAGCTTAGGTCTCTTTGTCGGGCTGATCACCCGGCTTAGGATCTTAAATAATTTACCAACTGCAGTTTGGACCCTCTATTTGTTTGCTCCGGCCATGGCAACGGTTTCTGTCTGTTCCAGCCATCTAGTATGGCAACGATTTCTGTTCGGCCATTTTGCATGGCATCTGTTCCAGCCATTTTGTATGGCAATGGTTTCTGTCTGTTTGCTCTTGTTACTTCGGTAATAGGAGAATATAGCTAAATGTAGTTTGCCAATATTTCGCTTATTTATCAGTCAGTTTGAAATGTTTTAAATATGACTTTCCTTTATGTACAGAAATTGTTATTTTGGACACATATTTAGTTATGCTTTGTTTTAAATGCACTTCAAAATTTTAAATATGATATTGATAAAACTTGTATGTTTTATCTGTTTTATTCACCTGTCTGACCGTCGTGTCTGATACTCTTTTGTTTGGTGTTAGATATCGAGCCCGCAGCCATTGAGGCAGAGTGCGCGGATGAGGCGGTAGAGCCACTGGTGGAATGCGAGTGGCAGCCTAATGATGTCAAGTAGACGTCATGTTGGGACTAGAGTTTCGTTAACATCTTTTGGGGAATGATTTTTTTTTTTTGGGAACTTTGTTTATGGCCTCTGTTGGCCTTGTTGGGATGTAAACTTTAATATACTTTCTCTTGATCCTCACAACTCTAACTAACTTTGAGTTATGTCATGATTATATTTCTCTTTCTGATGCAAGTTTGTTTACCTATTAGTATGGGTCGTTGGATTTTATTTTGCTACATGCTTCAGCACATTACTATTTGCTGTGAAATTTGACTTAATTGGTTATGATGGATCGTCTAGAATCCTCACGTGGAATCCTGTGGGAAAATAATTAGAGTGTGCGAGCGGAATCTTCTGACTCGTCGCGCTGCATCCCCGGATTTGGGACTTGATTATCAGGGCCTCAGTCTGGGGGCGTGACAAGTAGTTAGTAATTCCCCATTAAGAGTTTGATTGGTTTTCCTTGAATTATTTCAATAATTAGAGGCCTTAGTTGTAATCCTAATTATATGTGGGTTTTTTTTTAGAGAGTTGTGCAACTAACTTAGAATGACCCAATTACCCATGGACTAACCCATTAGCCCATTAATTATATGAGGGTACTTTAGTCTTTCTACCTAAACTATTTCCCTCCAAATTAGAGAACCAAATGCCCTAAGTAACCTTGGCCTCCTTCATTATCAACCATGTAAACATGGGCACTCTTATCATTATAAATAGCCTACTTTTATTGCCCTTAGGCTCCTTCATTTACAACCACTCATTTGAGGGGACCCTAGTCATTAAATATGGATACCTAAACTACCCTAGCCCTTATCCTTTATTCCTATTAGCAACAAAGGACCCTTTGGTCATTTCATTTAAGTCTTCGCTATATACCCCCATCCTGATCCAAAAGCAATATTAACAAGAGAGGGTATTTTAGAGAAACTAACCCAACCAATCCCTATAAAAGAAACTCATCCTAAAGCTCCCAAACGTTCCATACACTATCTACCTCTCATTCCACTATAATTGCCTCTCATCTCTCTCTCTCTCTCTTGTTTCTTTCTCTAGATCTAGGGCTTCCAATTATTAGAAGAGGAGACTCTAATCAAGAACAAGTTATCTCCAAGCTAGGGAACTCATCCTATCTTCTACATCCCTCTCCCCTCTCCAATTGAAGGCAATCCTCATCCCCTCTTTCCAATTTCCTTGTAGTATAGTTCTTTCCCTTGGAATTCCCTCTCTTATGCACCTCTCTTGGGAATGGGTGTAAAGATTATAGATTCAGCTATTAGAGTGATCCTAGAGCTTTTGGAGTGAAGCCAAGCTATTTGAGGAGTTTTCTTCCTAATTAAGCAAGTAGACATGCTTAGATTCCTTATTTAAATTGATTAATATGCTTCGATGGTTAATTACTGCCTTTTATTGTTGTTTGGCATGATTTCTGTAATTGGATGTTTGATTGGATGATATGATGTATGGGATCATTATTCTAAGCCTTTCTTATCGGTTTTTGGCCATTGATTGATGGGAATCCCCCATTTGGAAGATAAATGGCTCATTTTGTGATGGAATCATGATGTGGAGTTGTACTTGAGGTTTGGAGATGATTGGTGTAGCTATAGTGTCACGGCCCCAAAATTAGTGTAAGATTAAAGAGCCGTGACTGGGTATTATTACTGTAGCATAATATTTCATTTTTCCCCAGGATTCGCCTTGGTGAGAGTTGTAGGGTCCAATCACCGTTATTGAGCATTTAGCGGACGCTTGTATTGTGGTACAAACCGAAGTCCGGTGTACATCGGATTCCTTATTGCATCACCAGCAGAATCATATCGGAAATTACATCCTCAGACTGGTACATCATACACAGAATATAAACAGAACTAGACAAGTAACAGAAGATTTCAGTCCAATATTTCAAGCTATAAATTACTAAAGATGTATTAATTACATCCCCAAATAAAAGGCCGACAAAGGTCAGTCAAACAGAATATAAACCCTAAAATAATATTCCTAGGTATTTTGCGTCTTAGTGCAAGGAACAGAGTCTACATGACAACCTTTGCACAACAATCACACGCCTCTCGCTACTCCACAACTGTTGCCTCGGAAACTGAACCCGGGTACAATTCAGGGAAAACAAACCTACAACATCAAGCATAGATCAGATAAAAGCCTGGTAAATATTTAAGATGAAAAAATATAGTTTGCAGGTACAAAACAGGACATAAATATAGGCGATAAATCAGGAAAACAGTAACAAAGCTAGACAGACAAATGCAAGAAAATATGATTTACCAAATCATAAACATAAATACAATGATTATTTCAAAAAATCAATGCAGACAGGCTGAGCAGACTGATGCAAGTAAGTATGATTTTCCAAATCATAAACATGAATTAATTTCAACCAATTAAATATTGGCAACCACTTGGCATATATACTCAAGGAGAAGGAAGCAACCGCTAGCCCAATCCGAGCATAACTGAGAGTACCCAAAAAATTGAGTTATTTCCTTAAACAAGATTAACATGCGAGATTAAATCAAAACAAGATTAACCATTTAAATTAAGTACTTTCCTCTAATCGGAAGTTAATCCAAACTCAACTCTTGGTCAAGCCAAGCTCCAATCGTAAGCCATCTCTCTACAACAAAGCCCAAAAAATAAATAAAAAACCTAACCTAACAAGAAAAAACCCACCAAAGCAGTACATAGTGAAGGAGAAGATGGTGGGTTCTAGCGAAGGAGAAAGAGGGCCTTCCTCTCTGTAGATCAAGAAAGAAGAAATGGTTGCGTGAGGGGGGTTGCCACTATCGGAATTGTACCAAAACAGAGTATGCCTCAAAGGAGACAACGTGAAAAGTCGATTGGCCGGGTTGGATCGGGCAAGAAAAGCCTCCAAGAAGATGTTCTCGAACAAGCCATGGAGGGAGAGAAGAAGGAAAGGAAAGAGAGAAATAGAGAAAATCTCTTAAGTTGCTATGGTCGGTTCCAAATGAGCAAGTAATGAGAGTACTGAGAGTTGAATGGGTTAGTGGGGGTAGGTGGGAGATTTAATGAGAAATGACAGGTAGGTAGGATATTTGCAAAGACTTATGTTGTGAGTTTGCTACCACCTAAGCCGAACTTGGGTCGCGTTAACGAAGATCTTCGGGACCTTAAATGGATTGGGTCAAAGAAGAAAAAATATAGGTCTAGGGAAGAGCTTTCTAACGAGCCAAGAATTATAATTTTCTGAGATCGGGGACAGTAGCTGATATTTTCCAGACTGCCGTATTTGCCTCGAAAAGAGTGCCAGGGGTCAAATTGGGCTTTCTGCTCCTCGGATGAGTTCGGGCTGGACATAAAAGTTGTTAGGCAGTCCGAGATATAAATTTTGAGCTCAAGAGTTACTCATTTTCGAGTTCCAAGGACAAAGTCAACTACCTGGTCAACACCTATCAATTATGATGGAATTGGTTGATTGAAGAGGTTCAGGGTCTCAAATTGACTCGAGTTGAATACAAAGGTTGACTGGAATGATAGTCTAGATTAGAAGAGCATAGGATAATATTTTTTCAGAATTCAAGGATAATGTCCTGGTTTCACACGAAATTACAAACAGGTTCCAAAAAGAGGTGAAACTAGACGAAGAGGTTCTCAAACATGCCAAGGTCAATCAAAGACTATACTAACACAGAAAATTCCACGATTGGCCTCTAATATCCACTTAGAAACCTAACCACAGAATTAACTAGTGCTAACCCTAGGGTTAAGAGGTCGGGTCCTCACATTCTCTCCCATTTAGAACATTTGGTCCTCCAATTGAAACTACGGACAACTAAGCGAAGAGAAGAAGGAAAGGGGAAAATAACTTTTGCAAGTTGTTCGCCATTGATTCTGACTCGCAATCTACCAGGTATTTCTGAGGTTACAGCTGCCGAAGCTCCTTAACTTAAAATCAGGGCTCTTAATGTTTGCCATCAGATGTCGGTGCACGACATCCGTTACACTGAAAATCTTCTTTCGACATTACTCATAACCTGGACTTCCTTTTGTTGTCTGTCCCATCCAAGTCCAATCTTCTGTCAGTGTTGTCGAAAAAGTTGCACTTGATCCAAGAAATATAGCTGTCCCCTATGTCTTATCATCCATTGGTTTTCTGAAATGAAGCATCTGTCCTTGCATCAAATGGAACATAGTCTCTGCTAAGTCTTCGATTGCCTTGACTGTTCGAGTTCAGATAACTAGTCTATCTTAGTCTTTTCTGCCTCGAGTGTTCTGGAATAAAATTAGCTCAAAAGCCGCTTTAACCATCTTGCCACCCGAGCAGCTGATCACCAATCATGCTTATAAAGCCTCTTGATTCCAACTTTCCTTAAGCCTCAGACTAAAACAAAAATATCTGTAGTCTGCCACTTCTAGCACTATGAGTCTCATTTGTCACAAGGAGGCTCGGTTGTAAACGAACTCTCACACGGTTAACTCAATTCTTGCTACTTCAACCATCCAGGTAGCATAAAATCCACATTAACTTCCTCTAATCAGCAGTACTACGCGGTCATCTTGTAACAATATCTTGAGAATTACCCGAGAACTCCAAACAGTATCTAGAGAATTACTCAAAAACTCCACAAAACCTCGGGCTTCACCTCATAAATTTCCTAACTTCTTAAACACTTCATGGCTTATCTAGCTCATAAGATCTTATGTCTTCACAAAATCCATCAATCATCGGGCTCTAAGGACATTCTCTTGTTCCAAAGGAGCTGTGCCAATCACCAAATCTTCCTTATCCACTGGTAAGGCAGGGATCAAGTCTACAGTTAACTGCTCATTTGGTTGCTAAAACCGGCTTCGCGTTCGTCCAATCCCCATAATTAGCACTTCCTTCTAGATCAACCTTACTAACGGAACTGCAATAGTTGAAAATCCTCTAGGAAAATCCTAATGGTAGTTGGCCAATCTCGCGAAACACCAGACTTATGGAACTTCTGCAAACTTAACCAAGATTTGACTTCTGGCACTTTTGGAAAATCAAGACTGTTTAATCAATCTTCGCATCAGTCTTTGCAAAATCAACCCAAAATCTGACCTCCAAAACTGTTCCGACTTAGGAAACCTGCTCGAATCATCCAAACAATACATTTCTTCGCCTTAGCATCCCGCCTGACGATCTTTAAACAATTACGGAAGGTTATTTAAATGTTGTTCAATCTCTTCATGGAGCAACAAAGCTGCATATCTTTTGGCAGTAGCACCAACCAATACGTTGGGGAATTGAAAATCTGCTGAAGTCCTTTGGGAATTGAGCACCTTCTTCGGAAAACTACGGTCTTTGACAATGAAAAGAGCACAGAATACTACAAAGTGGGTACGGAGACATTAAATTCTCCCCCACTCGGGAAATTTTGTCCTCCAAATTTCTAAGAAGACTCACGACTTCTCACCATGCATCTAAGTCTCTAAAGTGTTTTATAATCCTAGAAACTTGTCCCGTTCTAATACCAGTTTGCCACAACCCCAAAATTAAGGTAGGATTAAGGAGCTATTACTAGGGAATTACTATATTATAATATTTCATTTATCCCCAGGATCCGCATTGGTGAGAATTGTGGGGTCCAATCACCGTCATGGAACATTTAGCGAAAGATTGTATTGTGGCACAACCCAAAGTCCGGTGCACATCGGATTCCGCATTGTATCACTATTGTCTTACTAGCTAAATCATATAAGAAATTATGGCCTTAAACTGGTACATCATACACAGAATATAAACAGAGCTAGACTAGTAACATGAGATTTCATTCATATATTTGAAGGTCTAAATTACAAAAGATGTGTTAATTACATTCCCAAATAAAAGGCCGATAGAGGTCAGTCAAACAGAATATAAACCATAAAATAATACTCCTAGGTATTTCGCATCTCAGTGCAAGGAACGAAGTTTACATGACAACCTCTGCATAACAATTACACGCCTCTTACTGCTCCACAACTACTGTCTAGGAAACTGAACCCGGGTACAGGTAGGGGAAAACAAACCTACGGCATCAAGCGTAGATCATCCAAAAGCCTGGCAAATATTTATGATGAAAAAGTATAGTTTGCAGGTACAAAACAGAACATAAATACATGCGATAAATTAGGAAAACAGTAACAAAGCTAGAAAGACATATGCAAGAAAATATGATTTACCAAATCATAAACATAAATACAGTGATTATTTCAAAAAATCAACGCAGACAGGCTGAGTAAACTGATGCAAGTAAGTATGATTTTCCAAATCATAAACATGAATTAATTTCAAAAAATTAAATATTGGCAACCACTTGGCATATACTCAAGGAGGAGGAGGCAACCGCTAACCCCATCTGAGCAGAACTGAGAGTACCCCAAAACTCACCCTAGAGTCATGGCCGTTTAGTAATAAGAGGCTCTACTACCGGGGACCTAGTGGTCTAACCCGGTTAGGGAAGGTACTATAGTGAAACCCGTCACATCAGAACTCAAACTACAACGAGCAATATTTATATATATATATATATATAACATATATTGGACTCAAACCGCAATACACGGCGAGAGAATAGCTTGGTGGTGCCGACTCGAAAATCAATGCGAAAAACATGTTTTAGTACTTAAATCAGAATAAATGAGTGAATTGGTTACTCGCAAGACACAATTACAAATACAAGGTTTAACAGGAAATCATAATGCTTAAAAAACATAAACAATGCCAATTCGGCTTTTAAAATAGTAAACCGAGTAATTTCGGCTTAAAACAGTAAAGTTGGTAAAGCAGGCTTTAAGACAATATTTTCACAAGTCTAGTTCAAAATAATAAAATAGGTAAAAGCAGGTTTCAAGATAATATTTTTCTAAGTCAGGCTGAAAACAATAAAACGGGTCAAAAAAGGCTTAAAGAAAATATTCTTTTTAACTCCAGCTGAAAACAGTAAAACGGGACAAAGCAAGAGTTTGAAAACAATATTTTTCGATTCAGGTTTAAAATAATGAAACAAACTAAAGCAGGTTTCGAGACGGTATTTTCCCAATTCAGGTTTTAAAAAAATAAAATAGACTAATCGTAGGTTTTAAGATAGTATTCTTTCAATTCAAGTAGAAAACAGTGAAATGGGTCATAACAGATTTCGAGAAAATATTTTCTTCAATTCAGGCGAAAACAGTAAACAGGTAAAAACGGGCTTCAAGACAATATTTTTTTTTCGAAGTCCGGGAATTTTAGAGAAAATCAGGTGGGAATAAGGAAACCCAAAGTGGGTGGTGGAAAACAAAGTGATCCAGGTAACTCGGAAGGACAGGGCAATAACTGCTCACACACAAACCGAGAGACCCTTTATGGATCCGGGTACGTCCAATGGTCCAGCAGGGCGAGAACTGCACGCTAAGTCCTTTGGAGTACCGTGTGGCAAGGTGCTAAAAATCATATTTACAAAGTGCAAGCTAAGAATACAGAAAGTCTAGTTAAATAATCATAAATATGCTAGTACGATGATTCTCCAAGTTATACGCCCAAAGGGATGGAAATATGCATTATGAAGGTAGGAATATCTAACCCCTAAGTTCGTAAAAAAATACGAGTCATCGTGCTCCACATGCATTGATAAATGTCCGCATTGAATTACAGAGTTGAAATTAACAGCTGGTTGGCAGCAGCAAGGAGCAGAACTGGCTGACAGCAGCAGGGTGAAGGCAGCAGGGATGGCAGACTGAAACGAGAAGAATAGGAAGAAGAAGTGGTCGGTTGTGCAAGAGGGTGGCCGCCTGGTTTTGCAGGGGATTGGCCGGACAGAGGAAGGAAGGAGATGTAGCCGCAGGCAGGAAGGAAGGGGAGGGTGGCCGCTGCCTGTGATGCAGCAATGGCTGCAGGCAGTGCAGGGGCTGGCCTGCGAAATTGCAGGGAAACTGGGAGAAGAAGTGAAGAAGAAGAAGAAGAAGAAGGTTGAGGCTGTGAGGAACAGTGCAGGGAAAGAAAAGTGGCCAGTGGCAGTTGCAGGAGTGGCTGGTCAGGAGAACGAAGTACAGTGGCCGGGAGTTTTACAGAAAAGCTAGGAGTGGCCGCTGCTGCAGCAGGTGGGACAGTGGCTAGCTGCAGCAGGGAAAGAGTTGCCCGCTGGACTCACTTGGAGGACTGGCTGCTGGGGGAAAATTTTGTAGCCACTAGGTGTTGGGTTGAGGCACATGGCCACTGGGAGGGATAGTATGCAAGGCAGCTGAGTGGCTGCTATGGCCGGTAGGAGGGGCTGCAAGTGGACTGGCCGCCGGCGAGGAGGAGTGGAGTGGATGGCCGCTGGGGTTTAGGTGAGTCTGGGATTTGACTGCTGGGCCATCTAACAGCTATTGCTGGATTGGATTTCATGAGGCAGGGGACCCACTGTGGGCCTCATGGGTGGGGTTTTCCTCAGGCAAGGTTCATAGCAAGGGGGGTCCACATGCAGTCCTAAATGGAGACCATTTTGGTTCCACAGGATTTAGGGGATAAATTTTTCCCATTTTTAAGGGCAAAACCAGATTTAATCTTCACCCTTAAAATTCGATCTCCCCCATACTAATCCAACCATGATAAAGGGGTTAACAAAACTGAGTTATTTCGTTAAACAAGAATAATATGCTAGATTAAATAAAAACAAGATTAACCATTCAAAGCACACAATTTAAATTAAATACTTGCCTCTAATCGGAAGCTAATCCAAACTCAACCCTTGGTCAAGCCAAGCTCCAACCGTCAGCCATCTCTCTATAACAATGCCCCAAAAAAGAACCCAACCTAACAAGAAAAACCCAAACAAAGTAAAAAACCCACGCAAAAAGTACATAGTGAAGGGGAAGATGGTGGGTTCTAGCCAAAGAGAAAGAGGGCCTATCTCTTTGTAGATCAAGAAAGAAGAAATGGCTGCATGAGGGGGCTTGCCATTGTCTGAATCGGACCAAAACAGAGTATGCCAAATATTTAAGAAGAGGATTGGCCCTGTTCCCGGGTACCCCCTTCAGATCCCTTGGCAAAATAGGGTTTAAAGGCTAACTTTTCAAACCAAAATGATGATGCAAACGAGGTTTTGATTTGTGATTTCCGTGTTTTTCGTGTGTAATAAACGAGTGATAAAAGTGAAAGGCCGATGGGCTGTAATTGATTGAAGGTAGCCGATGGGCCATGATTGATTGAAGATGGTCGATGGGCTGTATTTGTTTAAAAGTGTGTGCGAAATCACTCATCTCATCTCGTCATTCTCATTTATTCAATTTTAGAAGTCAGTTTTTCGTTTCCTTTTATCATTAAGTTTGATTAAATATCTGGCACCTGAGGTGGAGTAAAAGAGAAGAAAATCTTTTTGGGTTTATTTTGTTGGTTTTTTAGTTTTTATGGAATTTTTTTATATTGAGCTAGAAGGGCCTAACTAAGGGATTCTTTCTTGGATTTACATGATTAATGCTATATTACTGATCATCGGATTAACCTTAACCTAAGGCCCTAAACCGCCCACATTAGCTTTCCTAGTCCCCTAACGGAATAGGAAGAGTGATGGGGCAGAGCCTAATGCTCTAAGCTACCTAACAAGGTAATCCGCTTTAAACCTAAGGTGTGGATAGCCTAAGTTTGATGGTTTCAGCGCCTCAGCAGTTGGTTGGGTGTGACTTTTGTTAATACGGTTTATTTTAAGTTGAAGGTTGATCAAGAAGTGGATTAGAGGTATTTTAGGGTTTTGTTTAAGTTATTTCAGGTTCTGGAATTTATAGTTTTAATTTAAATGACGAAATAATGTCGAAGTCGACGAAACGGAGATGACAGAGGACTTGGGCGCCCGGTTGGCACCTGGGTCACTCTTGTGACTTGGGCGCATGGACAAAGGCTCCCAAGTGACTGATCCCGAGTGGTTTGGCTAGTGGTTATGATATCGAAGTTATTTTCGGAATTCCAAGAGTTTTGAGGACTATATTTTGGTCTGGGGGAATGTTTTGAGGTTCTAGGGTATTCCATTAAAGTCAATTTTAAATCAAAATTCGAAATGTAATTGAAAGTCACAATTCACTATTTTAAAGGTAGGGCAGGAGCCCGGGGGGTGGCGCATATCTTGACAGTTTCTGGTTTTTGTGATTTCCGGGATAATTCACTTATATTCCAAATTTCAATGAGCTTCAATGGGTGAATTTTAAATTTTCAAATTGTTTCAAGTCTTTGATGTTCAAATGTCAAAGTGATTTGAATATGGATTTTGAAACAAAATCAAGAATTCGCATTTTAGTGCAAATGAAAGGATAGGCACCAAGGGTGTGGCGCCTAGGTGAATTATCTGTGATTTTCAACTATTCCGGATGGGGCTTGATTATTGGTCTTTGGGTCAGGGGATTATTTTAGGTTCTGGTCTTAAGTAGTTTAAATGATAAGGTGTTTAGTTATTTGTTTTTAGTTGAGGTGGTGGATTAGGGTCAAAGTGCAGGCTAGGCGCCACAGGGGTGGTGCCTAGGTGGTTGTTCGTTGGTTCGTAAGGGCTTTGGGTATTTTAGGGTTATTTTAGATTGAATCTTTAAGGGATTGGAAAAGTACTTTTGTATTCATTTGGTGCCCGGTGGCACCTAGGGTATGGTGCCCGATGGATTTGGCAAGATGGGCGCCCAAATGGTGACGCCCAGGTGACTGTCTTATAGCTTTCGGTTGGTTTGATGATTCTTAGGCCAATTCAAGTTTGAAATGGTTAAAGGACTTAATGTGTTTGGATGGAGAGTGTTTATTTGTATCCAACTAGGAAGGAATTAGATTTTAATTAATTGAGTTAATTGTTTTAATCGATTGTTTTTTTCTTTTAGGGGAACTGGACAGGATAGGAGCCAAAGGGATGGTGCCTAGGTGGAGTTCACGGACTGGGCGCCCAATGGGTAGTGCCCAAGTGGACAGTTTTGACGCTCGGGTCGGTTTCGTTTTTTTTAGGTTGATTTGAGGTTGAGCTTTTGCCACCCTCTAGGCGCCCATCCTGCCACATACACTTGGGCACCACCCTCCTCTCCAATCACGAAGAGACCTAATTAATTGAAACCTAAATCAATCTTAATCAACACAACAGAACACCCGAGCATGGCACCAAGGTGGATATTTTTGTGGTTTGAGTTGGTTTTGTGTTTTTGAGTGAATTCAAGTCCAAATTAGTTAAGGTTTCAAGTCTGTTGATATAAATAGTGTTTTAATGTATCAATTCGGGTTTAATTAGTTAAGTTTAATTTTAATTGATGGTTTTCAAGGGAATGGGACAGGATAGGCGCCAAGGGGGTGGTGCCTAAATGGATTGACAGGCTGGGCGCCCAGGAGGTGGCGCCCTGGTGTCTGTCTGATGGTTTGAGTTGGTTCGATAATCTGTAAGTTAATTAGAGGTTGAGTTGATTAGGGTTTCAGTTATTTCAGGTTTAAAATGTTTTTCTTTGTTAATTTGGATTGGTTTAAATCCTAAATTAATTAGATCAAGTTTTAACTGGATTGTCTTAGAGAATGAGCAGGCTGGGTGCCCAAGGGGTGGTGCCAAGATGGTCTTGGAAGGATGGGAGCCTAGGGGGTGGCACCCAGGTTACTGAGTTTTAGGTTTTTGTGTTTCTTAAAGTTCTTAGTTTCTTTTAATCCTAATTATTTAGGTCTTAAGGTGATTAAAGGTGTTCTTAATGATTTGATGGCTCTTAGGTCAATTAATTATGATGTTTTAATTAATCTTAGGGTTTGTCCTACTCAGACGCTAAATTCAATAACCTAGACTACCTACCTAGTATTTTTGGATTTTATGTGTATCTTTTAATTTGTTTTTGGTTTTCTCTTCTCTAATATACTAGAGAGTAAGGAAAGAGAAGAAGTAGTTTTATGTTTTATGATTTTTTTTAGATTTTTTTTATGACTTTATGATTCAAATGATCCTACAATATGAGGTGTGATAGAAATGATAATTCGAAGTTCAGAACACATCAAACAACCAAACACATCATTGTCATGCAGTTTCTAAATGAATTAAAAGTGGAGGATCGAAAAGTGTGCATGAAGGTGGAAAATCCCACTTGGGCGCCAAACCTATGGTGCCTACCCTGCTCAGTCAGGGTTTTCAAAGGATCGCAACGAATGCGCGATGATCTTAAGATTTCTCAGCACAATTCCCGATATTCAGCAACTGATGCGAATATCCTAATGCGAACTACTAATGACGTCACTAACGAACCTACGAGAAAACGATGCACCAAGGGGAGATCTACTGCCCAGGCCTTGTCTCAAAAGGATAGGCGCCCAATGGGTAGCGCCCAACCTTTCTATTGGGGGCCTTTTGCAATCTTCTCAGTCTAAACGATGATGACGATGCTATGAATGCGAGATTTAACCTAGTTATGTAGTTAGAACTACGAAATCAATGTAGATCTACTCCATTGGTATGAACCTAAGCATGGTACTAATATGATAATGCACCAACATCATTTTTATCACAAGCTAATGTAGATCTATGATTCATAAAGGATCCTAAGCATATTTCTAAACGAGGACTATGATAAAAGGTAACGAAATAGAAGAGATCTAGGAATACCGGTTCGAATTGCGTTCTTCAAGTTCCTAGCTCGGCGCTTTCGTGGAAATCCATGGTTGTGAATGATCTCTTCCTTTTAGAACTTGAAGATATGAGAATCTCCTTCCCTCTTTCTTCTTCTTCTTCTCTAGATCTGAAGTTCTCTCTCTAATGGTGGCCACCTTTCTTCTTCTTGCTTATTCCCTATTCTTCTCTCTTTTTAGGTAGCGCCTCTTCCCAAATGGAATTAAGAGGGATTATATAGAGGTTTGGGACAAGTTTAGGAGGGCCAGGGCTTCATTATTTCATGCTTCTAGAAGGGTTCACGCATCCTAAGGTAGCTTAAGTTATTTTAGGGTGAATTAGGGTTTGAGACAGGATGGGCGCCCATAGGGTGGCGCCCAGGTGGTCCCAAAAAGTGTGGGTGCCCATAGGTGCCCATAGGTTGGTGCCTATATGAATTGGGTTCGCTTTTAGAACTTGGTCCCATTTCGAGTCGGGATTGAATGGATAGATGTTCAGCTGCGGGGGAGGGTGGGGGGGGGGGGGGGGGAGGGAATATATGACCACATAATTGGCTGGGCGCCACATGGGTGGTGCCTGGGTGGTTTCAGCAAGTTGGGCACCACGTGGATGGTGCCTGGGTAGTTTCAGTAAGCTGGGCGCCACATGGGTGGTGCCTGGGTGGTTCAATTCATCTTTGGAGCTTGGTCCTTATGTTTGAGTGGTCCCGGGCAACTTTCAGGCCAAACTAGTGAATTTAGAGGTGGGCGCCCATGAGGTGGTGCCTACCTGGTCCTGGGCAGTGTGGGCGCCACAGGGCCTATGCCTGTGTGGAATTCAGTAGGGTGGGAGCCACTTGGGTGGTGCCTAGATGGAGCCGATTCATTTTCGGAGTTTGGTCCCTATGTTGAGTGGTCCTGGTTTGTTTTTACGCCAACTAGTGGAATTTGGAGGTTGGGCACCAATCACTGGGTGCCTAGGTGGTCTTGGGCAGTGTGGGCGCCCAACATGAGGTGCCTAGATGAATTTCAGAAGGGTAGGCGCCACTTGGGTGGTGCCCAGATGGAGTCTCGCCATTTTTTTAAGGCAAACTTCAAAAACTAATAACTTTTGATTCGCTTATTAGAACTAGACGTTCTACATATCGTTAAAAAAGCTCTCGAAGTGAGGAATCTAAGGGTTGAGATGTCCTGATGATTAGGGGCTGGAAAAAATGGGGGACCTCTGGGCCAATGGGTTTGGCTTCCTAACTTAATCGGGTGACATTTTGGCAAACTAAGCACGGCCTTTGTAGGAATTGGCCTAAGCATGTCTTAAAGGTTTGAATAGTGTCATAGTTTGCTCCTTGTGTGAGCAGTGGGTTGGACTCGTGATCTTAACGCGATTTGGCTTTTCTCTCACGAATTTCTAGAAATCGTCTAACTAAGTCTAGTGTTATCAACAAGCATCGTCATCATCGTTAATTAATCTGAATCATGCCATTAATCATTCAATTATGGGTGAAATGGGGGCACCTCTATATATATGATAGGTATTTTAGGTTATCATAGGGGGCCAAATGAGGTGTCTACAGTATGCCCCTCTTTGGAGAACAACACGTGGAGAGTTGTGCTCCAAAGAAAATAAACACACCACTTATGACTCACGGGAGCTTTTGAGCTCGCAGGAGTGGCCACCTTCTGATGTATGCAGTTGCAAACTCATTCTAAAGGTGTGGTTCACCTTTCTAGGATCGATTCTGATTCAGGGGAAAAAGGAAAAAAGAGAAGAAGTTACGTGCCTACTAATTTGATTAGAAACCTGAGATCTGTGCCTCGGTGCCCGTGGTATTGCCACGTGACGGGCTAGGAACTGTGCCCTGGTTGCTTAATTTGAAATGGTGGTGGGAACTGTGACCCCGGTGGTCTGAATCAGAAGCAGATCTTTCGATTGGCTAGGTCACCATTAAAATTCCATTTGTTTTTGTAATAGAGTCTATTTCAAATTGTCATATATAGTGTCTTTTAACTTTCATCTACGGTTGAATGTTCAACGCATAATTAAAACTAACTAGCAATAATGGGGATCTTGAAGGCAATCACAAACATAGTTCAAGCAATAGTGTGAGTGTATCTGAGAGTGAGATGCATTTTCTAAAAGATGCTTGATTTTGAAGCTCAGGTATGCATCGAAAAAGCTAAATCAATGGAAGGCGGTCACCGGAATAACCATCGCTCTCTAGGGATCTTGGTCTTCACCTAAGTTTAAATGAGAACCCGGAGCAGATTCGATCATTCTTTTCGTGCTTATCATGGAGAGTTTTGAATTACACGGTTTCCATCTTCCAACATCAAGACTTGAGTCGGCAAACACACAATTCGTGAGAACACGGTATTATGGTTGCCGTGCCGATTATAAGCGCTTAAGGGAGGCCTACGGCAACTCAATTTCTATACGTGAGGTAAATCATGAAAATCATAGGTAGGGGTACTTACCTCAAGAGCTTTCCATAAACCTAATATTGGGGATTGTTGCCGCTTTCTTTCACCGTTTGTTTACCGAAATTTGGGAACTTGTTTCCCAAGTGGATATTTTTGTGGTTTGTGTTGGTTTTGTGTTTTTGAGTGAATTCAAGTCCAAATTAGTTAAGGTTTCAAGTCTGTTGATATTAACAATGCTTTAATGTATCAATTCGGGTTTAATTAGTTAAGTTTAATTTTAATTGATGGTTTTCAAGGGAATGGGACAAGATAGGCGCCAAGGGGGTGGTGCCTAAATGGATTGACAGGCTGGACACGCAGGGGGTGGCGCCCAGGTGTCTATCTTGTGGTTTGAGTTGGTTCGATAATCTATAAGTTAATTAGAGGTTGAGTTGATTAGGGTTTTAGTTATTTCAGGTTTAAAATGCTTTACTTTGTTAATTTGGATTGGTTTAAAGTCTTAATTAATTAGATTAAGTTTTAACTAGAGTGTCTTAGGGAATGAGCAGGCTGGGCGCCCAAGGGGGGTCCCCAGATGGTCTTGGAAGGCTGGGCGCTCAGGTTACTTTGTTTTAGGTTTTTAGGTTTTTGCGTTTCTTAAAGTTCTTAGTTACTTTCAATCCAAATTAATTAGGGTCTTAAGGGGATTAAAGGTCTTCTTAATGATTTGATTGTTCATAGGTAAATTAATTATGATGTTTTAATTAATCTTAGGGTTTGTCCTACTCTGGCGTTAAATTGAATAACCTAGACTACCTAACTATTATTTTTGGATTTTCTGTGCATCTTTTAATTTGTTTTTGGTTTCTTCTCTAATTTACTAGAGAGTAAGGAAAGAGAAGAAGTAGTTTTATGTTTTATGATTTTTTTTGGATTTTTTTTGACTTTATGATTCAAATGATCCTACAATATGAGGTGTGATAGAAATGATAATTCAAAGTTCAGAACACATCGAACAACCAAACACATCATTGTCATGCAGTTTCTAAATGAATTAAATGCATATGAATGAAAAGTGTGCACGAAGGTGGAAAAATCCACTTGCTGTGGTGCCTACCCTGCTCAGTTAGGGTTTTCAACAGATCGCAATGAATGCGCGATGATCTTAAGATTTTTCAGCACAATTTTCGATATTCAGCGACTGATGTGAATATCTTAATGCGAACTACTAATGATGCAACTAACGAACCTACGAGAAAACAATGCACCAAGGGGAGATCTACTGCCCAGGCCTTGTCTCAGAAGGATAGGCGCCCAAAGTGTGGTGCCCGGCCTATCTGGGAGAGGGTAGGCGCCCAATGAGTGGTGCCTAGCCTTTGTGTTGGGGGCTTTTTGCGATCTTGTCAGTTTAAATGATGATGATGATGCTATTAATGCGAGATTTAACCTATTTATGCGGTTAGAACTACGAAGTCAATGTAGATCTACTCCATTAGTATGAACCTAAGCATGGTACTAATATGATAATGCACTAATTTCATTTTTATCACAAGCTAATGTAGATGTATGATGCTTAAATGACCCTTAGCATGTTTCTAAATGAGGACGGTGATGAAAGGTAACGAAACGGAAGAGATCTACGAATACTGTTCGAATCGCGTTCTTCAAGTTCCTAGAATGATCTCATTCTTCTAGATCTTGAAGATATGAGAATCTCCTTCCCTCTTTCTTCTTCTTGTTCTCTAGATCTGAAGTTCTCTCTCTAATGGTGGCCACCTTTCTTCTTCTTGCTTATTCTTTATTTTTCTCTCTTTTTAGGTAGCCCCTCTTTCCAAAAGAGGGATTATATAGAGTCTTGGGACGAGTTTGGGAGGGCTAGGGCTTCATTATTTCGTGCTTCAAGAAGGTTTCATACATCCCAAGGCAGCTTAAGTTATTTTGGGGTGAATTAGGGTTTGAGACAGCATGGGCGCCCATGGGGTGGCACCCACATGGTCTGTACAGTCTAGGCACCCACAGGGTGACGCGTAGGTGGTCCCAAAAAGAGTGTGGGCGTCCACAGGTTGGTGCCTGGATGAATTGGGTTTGCTTTTAGAACTTGGTCCCATTTTGAGTCGGGATTGAATGGATAGATGTTCAGTAGCTGGGTGGGGGGGGGGGGGGGGGGGGGGGGTGCTACATGAGCACATAATTGGCTGGGCGCCATAGGGGTGGTGCCAAGGTGGTTTTTGCAAGCTAGGCGCCACATGGGTGGTACCTGGGTGGTCTTAGCAAGCCGGGCGCCACATGGATGGTACCTGGGTGGTCTTAGCAAGCCGGGCGCCACATGGATGGTGCCTGGGTGGTTTCAGCAAGCCTGGCGCCACATGGGTGGTGCCTGGGTGGTTCGATTCATCTTCGGAGCTTGGTCCCTATGTTTGAGTGGTCCCAGGCTACTTTCAGGCCAAACTAGTGAATTTAGACTTGGCTGCCCATGAGGCAGTGCCTACGTGGTCCTGGGCAGTGTGGGCGCCACAGGGCTGGTGCCTATGTGGAATTCAGTAGGGTGGGAGCTACTTGGGTTGGTGCCTAGATGGAGCATAATCATTTTTGGAGTTTGGTCCTTATGTTGAGTGGTCCTAGTTTTTTTTAGGCCAACTAGTGGGATTTGGAGGGTGGGCACCCACCACGGGGTGCGTAGGTGGTCCTGGGCAATGTGGGATCCCAGATGGATTTTAGTAGGGTGGGCGCCACTTAGGTGGTGCCCAAATGGAGTCTCGTCATTTTTTCCTAGGGCAAACTTCGAAAAGTCATAAATTTTGATTCACTTATCGGCTTTAGACGTTTTACATAATGACTGAAAGCTTTCGAAGTGAGGAATCCAAGGGTCCAAATGTCTTGATGATTAGGGGCTGGAAAAATGGGGGACCTCTGGACCAATGGATCTGACTTCCTAACTTAGGCTAATCGGGTGACATTTTGGCAAACTAAGCACGATCTTTGTAGGAATTGGCCTAAGCATGTCTTACGTGGTGCAGAAAAGGTTTGAATAGTGTCATGGTTCACTCCTTGTTGTGAGCAGTGGGTTGGACTTGAGATCTTAACGCGATTTGGCTTTTCTCTCATGAATTTCTAGAAATCGTCGAACTAAATCTAGAGTTATCAACAAGCATCGTCATCGTCGTTCATTAATCCGAATTATGCCATTAATCATTCAATTATGGGTGAAATGGGGGCACCGCTATATATGATAGTATTTAAGACTATCATAGGGGGCCAAATGAGGTGTCTACAAGGTCGCATTAACGAAGATCTTCGGGACCTGGGATGGATTAGGTCAAAGAAGAAGAATTACAGGTCTAGGGAAAAACTTTCCAATGAGCCAATAATCTTAATTTTTTGAGATTGATGACAAAAGCTGATACTTTCCAGACTGTGGTATTTGCCTCGAAAAAAGTGACAAGGGTCAAATTAGGCTTTCTGGACCTCGGATGAGTTTGGGCTGGACATAAAAGTTGTTAGGGGCCGAGATATAAATTTTGAGCTCAAGAGTTACCCATTTTCGGGTTCCAAGGAAAAAGTCAACAGTTCGGTCAACGCCTATCAATTATGACGAAATTGGTCGATTGAAGGGGTTCAGGGTCTCAAATTGGTTCAAGTTGAATATAAAGGTTGACTTGAATGATAGTTTAGATCAGAAGAGCTTAGGTTTATATTTTGTCAGAATTCAAGGATAATGTCCTGTTTTCACATGAAATCACAGACATGTTCAAAAAAGAGGTCAAACTAGACGAAGAGGATCTCTAACGTACTAAGGTCGATCAAAGACTATACTAAGACAAAAAAATACCACGATTGGCCTCTAATACCCACTTAGAAACCTAACCACAAAATTAACTAGTGCTAACCCTAGGGTAAAAAGGGTCGGGTCCTCACATATGGGATCCATTTGATGGAGTTTTGGTGGAAAAGAAAAGAGGACAGAATCATGAAAATCGGGGTCTCGTGTGTACCCTGTCGACTTGGTCACTCAGGACGTCGACCGGGCACACTACAGACTCTCGCACAACTGAGAGTATGAAATCGCAGTCAGGGTACATAACCCAGTGTACGAATTCCCCCATTTGCCATATTTTTTATATAATGCCCGCAGTGTACCAGGTGGACCGGGGGACTCTCCAGGTCGACCTAGGACACTGCAGACTGTGAATTCTGCTTTCCAGTTCAGCTGTCCCTTTCATAGTGTTTCATGTCGACCGGCTACATTGCAAACAATCATTTCCAAGATGTGGCTCCTTTCATGATTTGATCATGTGTGGGCCCTGTTGACTTTCCATTTGGACTGTTTTGGATACGCTAGACACGAGTCAGGGACTAGGCTTAACCTTGACCTGTGTAGCCACCTAAGTAGGGTCTTAGGCTGTAAAACGGAACCCGATTCAATGGTTATGGATGTCCTATGATGCTAAACACCTATATGAGCACCAAGGATACTTAATAAGCATCTGGGACCCCGTGATCACTGTCTTAGGTGAAGTGGGACCCTGGACCTGAAGAGAGGGGCTACAATTGTGATGTATTGAGACATATGGTGCTTGTATTGTTGAGAACGGACACTAAGGCTGGCTGGTAGGTCCGATCCTTTGATGTAGGCATCGGGAGGTATTATAAATCAGGACATCGATCTTAGGCTCTGATCCATGATCACGATCCGTATTGGAGGAGATGTCAAGACATTGCACTTGAAGTCCTGACCTCCAATATTAGGAACTTAATGGTGGACATTGATGGATGGACTGTATAGTGAGATAATATTAATTAAGAGTATAGTTTAGCTATGCCCGAACTCCATGAATCCTACCATTGATTGATATCATCTTATATTTAGGATAATAAGGCGATCTAGTTCGGAGTACCCCCCACCTAGTGATGTGTAGGATTGTGGATGTAGGTTGGACTGCAGAGGGACTTTGTGCCGGCATGTATGTTGATATTAAGATGTGGTTGAGTACAGTAGGTACCTTTGGGGGTACTAGGACTGCCAGTACTCGGACCAGGTACGTGTGGATGGATACTGATGTTGCGATAGCACATTAGACCAATGGTTAGGACTTGGCCATGGTTATGGATATTGTTGGTTGAGATAGCACGTAAAACCAATGGCTGGGACTTGGTCATGGCTATAGATATGGATGAATGATGTGAACTCTTGTATGCTCCTATTCGATGAGATGGCAGCGATGGGTGACCATGACCCCCATGGTTGTTGTCCATCAACAATTGTTGGGATGACGACGATGGGCTGGTCTTGACAACCACCCCCCACCCCCCACCACCGTCCCTTAAACTTCAACTATGGACGTATCTTTATGTGCTCCTATGGATGTATATTAGATGTATAATTATTATGTATTATGGATGTTGTTGCTTAGTATCTTTAACTACCGACATTGATACGGTTGGATCTAGATACAATGGTTATGGACATGATAAGGATACTTCTTCAGGTTATCTATACTACTGGTGACACTGATGTGCTTGTATGATTTACATGATATATCGATGATGATGACTTCTCTTATGTACCTGATATGCTGTATCAAACATTTGTTATATTCCTATCTCGGTTATCATTCATACACTACACTCCACATCGTTTCTATTGTACTTTGATATTCTATATTTGTTATCGTGATACTAATCATGCAGGTATAGCTAGGATCGTGTATGATCTTCTTTCTTAAATGTTAACGTAATGTATTGCCATCTAAACATGTCTATTTGCCTGGTTCATCGAGCCTGACTCAATCCTTGGTGATTTCAGGCATTTCTCCTGCTTTTTTTGCTTGGTGGTTTGGTTAGCGGTTGATCCGTTGCCGCAGGGTTCGAAGAGTGATGCAGTTAGTGCATCAACAGATATCTATCACATAGATTCGTTATTCTTTCCTTCATTTGTAGCTGGCCGTGTTGGCCTAGGATAGTACTTAGTTTAAGTGCATAAAGTACTTTGTAATCCCTTAAAGTGAAATAAAAAGGTTAGGGCATTGTCCATTACTTGCTCATATGAGATTCATACTAGCTTATATTATCGGATTTTCCGCTTCTCTTGGGTACTTTCCCATGGCATCTCGAGATTCGAGGCCCCCGGATTTTGGGGGGAAAGGTTATAAACTACTGTTGATCACCTGCCACCAATATTCCTCCCAACGAGAATGCGGTTTTGCCTTTCGCAATACCATTTCCTATGTATGCAACACTATATCCTTTTTCTCTAATTGTTCTGCATTCTTTTAGGCACATTTGGTAACAAGTGAGGAATTATCAGATCTATGGATTTCAAAATCTTCATTACTGGCCAAAAGCTTCGGTAATTTTAACTTACCATACCTAGATTTTCCTTACTTATGTGGAAACCAGGAATCTCCACCCTTGTGATTTTGTTATCAAAGTCGTATTTTGACTTTCCTTTGTTCTTTGTACCTGTGATACTCCATTTTTTGGTATGGGAAATGTCATCTCTGCAAAACGTTTCTTTCCTTTTTTTCTTCTTGCAAGCTACCCCCTTATGACTATTGATATTGGTGATTTTTACTATCCACATGGGGAGGCCCCTATTTACAAGTTGCAACTATGTTTTCAATTGTAACATAATATACAATGTATCCTCTCACTACTTTATTGCCTTTTGAACAGAATTGGCCACCTACCCAAACATGGATTAAAATATTAGCCAATGCCGGTATGTATCGGTATCGGTCATCACCGGTACAATATTTTGCTAGAAATCGGTCATGACTCAGGGTACCAAAAAATCGCCAGAATATCGATCAATATCGACCTGTATTTTGAAAATATCAGTCAAACCAACATATCGGCCAATATTTTCAAAATACCGGTCATTCATATGTTTCATAGAAAGGAAAGAGAAAAAAAAAGTATATAAAAGATAGATCAGAGAGGAAGAGGATGGGAGAAAAGTACCTGGATTCTTCGCCACTGCTACTGCGTGATTGCACCTTCTTCTCGTGGTCTGTCGCTCTCCTTCCCCTTTCCCCTCTTACCTCTTTTTTTTCCTTTCCTAATGAATCTGGATGATTTTCTACGCCTGCTGCATGTTCCCTAGTTGCTTGGGTATTCGGTAAAGAGCCTCGGAAGTAAGAACCCAACGGGACTCAATTACTGTGAGTCTCTGACGCCTTTCCCAACGGGACTCAATTACTGTGAGTCTCTGACGCCTTTCACTATCTTGGGACTCAAATGGACCGAATGCTCTTTCAATTTCTCATTTATTTCTTTCCATCCAACCAAGTGAAGATCCCTTTAGATACAACTTTGGTGGGCCCATGGTGGTGCACAGCTATAAATAATCTAAACCACTCAAATTTAATTGATCCTTTATGCATGTGGTCTAGTAACATTTCACTCAAATCTTATGGAGGGCCCATCTCTATCTAAAGTGAGATTTGGCTAGACCCCATGCATAAAAGGGCAATTGATTTTGAGCAATTTGGATTTTCTTATATGTGGGCCTTGTGGGGCCTAAAAATTTTAGAATTCTCATACTTGAAGTTTTATAATCTTTTTAAAACTTGTGCTCTCTGATATGACCCACTCACCACTTTTTAGAAATCTAACCAATTAAAATAAATCTCTCTCTTGAATGAACCCTTTAATTTTTTTTCCATAAAAAACTAGGCCAACTTCATATTGATCACTTCTAAAATAATATATAAGATGGGTTGTCAACTTTATATTGATCACTTCTAAAATATATATATAAAAATTAGGCCAACTACATATTCAAATGGGTTGTCATTATTTAAAAATCATAATTATGAATGTACTTAAAGAAGTTTAAATTACTAAGATGGTCTCCTTCTACAAAGGACCCTTAACAATTGTTATGAATATAGGAGTTGGGCCCACTATCACTTTGATCACATTTAAAGAGTATGGAATAATTTGATCGCACTTAAAAAAACATGTGAATAAAATACTAACAATTGAATTAAGTATCCAAACCTTTTTATTTGGCCTATACACTTCTAATAAAACATACTTGGGAAGAATGGGAACTACTAAAATAAATGGCCCCTTCTTGAATGTGGACTTAATAATATTTAATAGGAGTGTACATGGGCGGTTCTGATCGGTTTAATTGGAGAGCATGCACTTACACCCATGTTTGTTGCGAGGCTACCTACGGCTCTAGGGACTCTAGTCGCGAAGCCATCTCACTAATCTCACTATTCTCTCTCTCCCGTTACTCCAAGTAGCCTCATACCTGCCTCAGCTGAACTCCTAAACTCCCCATTCTCCGTCTTTAGTTGCGCAAAGATTCAGTGCCCCAGTCTATAGTCTGGCACAGATTCAGTGTCCAATTGTAGATGTTGTGGGCTTTATAGACCGAACCCCCGACCACTCCGATGACTGTGACTCTAGCCTCCAAAGCTCATCCTACATTTGAAAACCAATTGTAAATAATTATTATTTATCGATTTATTAATATAAGATAAGAAAAGTGATAGGGTAATAAACTTCGGGCTACACTAGGTAATGAACCACATGTAAATCCGAAAGGGCTCGTCACCCATATTCGGATCACACTTACATTACACAAACTTAATCCATAACATACCTATATGTAAAATAACAAAGTGCCATAAGCATTGTAAATTAAGCTTATACTATCATAGCTAATCCAAGTGAAAACATTTGTCCAGGCAATGTGGTCGATATTGAACCTTATGCAGACTATGTTGAGAGTCCAACAAATTGGCATTATATGCATTTTTTGATAAAGCATATATATATATATATATAAATAGATTATTTTCGTGATTACAATCATCTCTAAATCAAGGCTATAATTAATTAAAGAAAAATTTAAAACATACCTTTTTTCCTATACCACTCAATCCTTGTAAGGGATTAATAACTGCAATTTAGAGAAATAAATTCATTAATAATTTTATAATTTAGTTTCAAAATGATGAACTCATCACAATAGCATCAATATGAATGAAATAGAAAGAACAAACATAAAAGTAAACAAATTAGAATAAATTTTTTTTTATCTAAAGTCTTTATAGCAAGTTGTATTGGTTTCCCAAAATTATATTTCATCAACAGGTGACATTCAAGTCACCTTTTCGTCCGGGCTGAAGTCCATTTTTATTTTAAAATTCCAAGCCAAAGTCGAAAGCCCTAGTTCTCAAGTTTATGTCCACCTATTTTTTGGAATTGACACGCCTCATTAAAGCACATTAAAAATTGAATTTGTCAAGAAACTTAGGAAAACTATATAAATTAATCATGTTATAACGTTAAAACATTCACGGTCAAACTATTTGGTGGTTTTTAAAAAGATAATTCTCAACTGCTCAAAACAAATGTTTCTCAGTGACTATTATTTGGTCCCAGTGAAAATGATCATGTAAAAAACAAGTAAATACACAAAACAAAGAAATTATAAAAGATCTAAAAGTAATAATAAAAAAAAGAGATTACAAGTATCCTCCAGACAAACATTGCCTAAGAAGAAAGGCATTACAACACCAACCACGGGCTATGATGAAAGTTTGTGACCAAGATTTTAATCTCGTCCCATCCAATGTATTGGATACATCGGTCTATTTTTATCCATTTTTTCCGCTAAAAGAAGTTTGGAGAAGTATATATATAGAAAATGTAACGATACCAAATCTCCAATTCTTAACTAAATTTGCATGGAAATAAGACCTGACTCATGAGTGGTGTGGGCAGCTTAGTGTCTTAGACATGCCTAGGGATTGATCCTTGTGTTTTCCAGTCTAAAGTATCGCTAATGACTAGCTGTTTAATGTAGGAATTAAAAAAACCAAATACAACAACAAATTAGCCTACAATTTTTTGGGTATTCCGAATGCAAAGAATTTTTTTTAATCAAAATAGCATTAAAATTGTGGCTAGAATAAAGTAACAAAAGATTTTAGTTTTACCGCTAAGCCCATAGAAAAATGACATGGATCATGGTCATGATTCAAAACTCTCAAATGTCATATGATCTCCACCAAGCTCTAAAACCCTAAACACAACTTGCAAAGATGTGTTGCTGCCAAAGTAAAAGTAGTGCAGCCCTGGTTTTTGGTGTTAGGACCCAAAAAGTGTACATCTTTTGGATCATGGAAAAAGGCCTCTTTTATTAAAAAAAATAAATGGATTAATAATTGATTTATCATATTCGATTCCCACCTTTCATTGTTTAAAGTTGATCATTAACAACCACTCCCAATATGTTTATTGGATCAAATTTCACTTTACTATGTAAAGGTGAATTGTACACACAATGGTGGGCCATACAGGTTATAATGACCAACGGTTTAGGTAAAGGAAGTGGAAAAGAGAAATCATACCAAGAGGGGAAAAATGCAAAATTCGTGGAATGAAGATATATAACTCAAGAAAAGAAGGTTTGGGCAGTTTTCTTATTTCCCCTAGAATGAAGAAGATCAAGGGAAAATTAGAGTTTTGGGGAAAGGAAGAGGGGAAAGTCATCTTTAAAGGTAAGTTACAGGGAAAAACCTCTTTTATCTTTATGCAAATTAAGTTCAAAGTAGTAAAGATGTTCAATCAAATAGTCCACCTCCTGTTAGTTTTATGGTCTCAATCCATTAGATTGATGAAATAAATTGATTAGTTTCTTTATTTATCAATATATTCTTGCTTTCCTTTCATGAAATGAATGGTGTTTTATTATATACTTGCACATAACCAATACGAATGATATGATGGTTCATGAGATGAACCGGAGTCCATAAGTATACTAGATGCAATACATGTGTACGGATGAGATCCACATACAGGAGACATGTATAGTAATTCTTATACTTGAATATCTTCACAACCAATGACGATGACTGGACATCTCATCTGACAAGGTTGCAGTACTTTGATTACTATGAGATAGTATGATTTGTCTCAATCATCAAAATGGAAGCTTTTGGATCACAGTACTGGTACATTGGATGTATTTAAGGACCATGAGAAGCACCTTATGAACACTGTCTTTACTTTAAGGTCTGCTCTCATAATTCCCTAGCAATAGGCTCTCAATCCTGAGACATTAATGAACTCAAGTTTCTATTTATTCATTTGCTTTGAGTTACCAATGAGTGAGGCCAATTGTAGGTCAACACCTCGGTGATTTGGGTATATGGTAGTAGGACTGTAGGAACATTCAGTGGTCAAGATGGAATCTATCTTAAATATCCCCTTGTGCCAATTAATGGATTTATCATTGGTAAGTGCGCACCCATTCCGATTTAGAGTTAATTGGAAAGGTACCTTTGATCATTATAATTAATTGGGCTCAAGGATAATAAGATATGGATCTAGTTTGGAAGACAGGTCCAATTGATCCATGGATATTGATAAAAGGGCCTACTTATGAACATAGGGAAATTTAGGGTCTTCTATGTAATTTATTCCTAAGATTGGAATTCAATTGCATTTATATAATGGAGTTATTTGCAATTAACTGTGGGCCCGGAATGTAGATGAGATGTGGGGTCGCGAGTCTCAGTTGGAGCCAGCTTTCTAAGGAATCCCTACTGGTCCCCGTGCTAGCCCAAGTTATTGGAAATATACTAATTCTAGTAGAACTCTAAAAGGAAATAGAAAGTTACTATTTCTATTTGAAGTGAGAATTCTAATAGTGGTAATAGTAAGTTACTAATTATTAATGGAAGTGAGACTTCTATTTAAATTAGTAAGAGAGTTACTAATTGTTAGAGAAATAAGACTTCTATTTCAATTAGAAAGAGGTGGCGGCTTGGTGTCTATAAATATATGAGGAACAAGAGGTGGACGCCCCATGCTATTACTATCCTTGGGATTCACGCCCAAGGAGTTACCAAGTCCAAGTGTTGGACGTCCACTATCCTTTGTGCAAGAGTTGCACATACACACCTCTCTTCTTCCCTCTTCCAGTTTCTCTTCTAGTTTCCTTAAGAGTTTTCTCTTGGAGATCCCACCCATCTTCTTGAGAAAAGAGAATCCGATACGGGTCATAGCATGGAAGATCAATAGGTCTTGGAGATTCCTATTTGATTTGCGAAAGAGTTCCATTATCAAAGAAAGTAACAATTTCTCCATTAGAGCACAACCGAGCTCCAAAGGTATAATCTACTTCTTTGTTTGTTGTGGATTTCGTGGTTGCTTGTTTGTTGCTATTTCTATCTTCTAGATAGAGTTTATTACTGTACATGATGATGAGAAAGAGGCCATGGATCCTGGATTGGGTTTTGTAACCTTATGGATACTTGATCCCTGAGTCAAGTGGATCAAAAGTTTTGAAAACATATCCATGATGCCCACCTACTTCCGACAATTGGTATCAGAGCCATACCTTATCTCTAATCATGTTAGAGCGGTAAGCTTGTTCTAATCTTTGCATGAGATATGAAGAGGATAGAGCAAGGGCTATGTACGGATCGGTTTTGATGGATTTGTTTTGTTTACTAGTGAATCCATGTTTGGATAGTCACATAAGGGTTTAATAATGATGGAAGGATGATAGGAAGCCATTGGAACACTTCGGAAGAGTTTTGGAGTTGAATGGACACGAAACAGAAAACCCAAAATTCTGATGTTCGTCAGTCCGGTCGACCTAGCTTCGTGCCTGGTCAACCGGGTACATGCAGGTCGGTCGACTGAGCCTTCTGGCAGGTCAACCGGGGACACTATAATAGTAGGTGCAGAATCTGGATTTTTCAATTTCGGGTCTTCTTTTGTGTCCTATTTTTCCAATATTGTTTGGCAAGCTATTTGTGTGTTTTGTATGGTTGTATGAGATACTAACATGGAGGTTATCTTGTCCTCTCTATATAGCCCACAATTCTTTTACTTTATTTATATGGTTGTTGGTTTATTTGAAGCTAAGTATAAAGGGCATCATGGTTTCCTTGGTTTCTCGTGAAAGGGCAAGGCATGGTGAATTTCCCTATAGCCCTTTTATTTCCATAATTAGATTACCATGTAAGTCTCATCGTCGAGGCGTAGGAATTTATGTAATTTTCTGAATTTTGTAAATTCTGGCAATGTCCGAGACGAAGAAGGAAAGTGAAGTTCGACTCCTAATCAAAGAGTTTAAAGATTACCAAAAGAGTTTTGGAGATGCCCAAAGAATTTGAGGACTCCCAAAGTTTTGGAAAGTCTAAGCATAAGTAGTCCAAGAAGTCTATTCCGCTTGGGCCATGTGGAGGAGAGGACTAGTTACTATTTTTAGCATTTTCTATTTAAGGATGAATGCTTGATTTAGAATGTTTCCAAATCTGATCCAAACATATTACTAGAAATTGGTCAAATCAAATTAATTTTTAAAAAGAGTTCTAATTAGTATTGGTGGACCCATGAGATGGACCCATTGGGAATACTAATCCTAGAAACTGGACTTTCCTTAAATATAACTTGACTTGGAACCAATCTTTGGTCATATCATGAGATGATTTGATGATAATATGATGGGCTCATAGACCTTAAAAGGAAATCCTCAATTCTAAAAATATTAAGTAGAAGCGGGGCATTTAAATTGAGAAAACCCCATGGTTTTCCACCATAGGTCCATTGTAAGAAAAGTATTAGCCTCGCGCCATCTTGAAAATGGCCGTTCCCCACGGAGAACTTTTATTTGTCTGGTTACTAGATATGGATCTCCCAAAAGAATAGTGTTGGTGAGACGGGGTGGGGGTTCACTCCCCAAGGAGGAGATGCTCAAAACGGTTGTCATGCAATGTTAGTTGGTGGGTCACACTTAACTAAAATAGTGATGTAGTATCTCCAAGGATTTGCCTCATGTATTTTAGAAACCAAAGCTAATCGGGAGTCATATATTATTTGGTATGAGATACCTAGATAATAATGAATAATGGGGATCATGGATAGTTAGTCTTAATCCTAATTTTGACTCACTTTGATCCGCACCAATCTAGGTGGTATTCGCACTCCCCAAGGAGGCATACCCCAAGGGATTGAGATCCTGATGTATTCTAAATTTAGTGGTTATGAGGATTCCCACATGAATTTGGTAGAATACTAAACCCTAATGTCATTAATATTCTTTAATTGAATGTATGGTTATGTGCTACAATTAGTTAAGCATGAATTCAAATACTTTCAATCCACTTGCGTCCATTCTCAACCATAACAAGTTGGTGGGATCCAACTACATAGACTGGAAACGAAACCTGGATATTGTCTTGACCGCATCAGGATAAAAATATGTCCTCTTGACCGCATCAGGATAAAAATATGTCCTTACCATACCCCCCCCCCCCTTGAGGAGCCTGAGCCAGATGCACCACAGGACGAGAAAGACCTTTATGCCAAATGGACTAAAGATGATGAGATGGCCAGATGTTATATACAGGCATCCATGTCTAGTGTTTTGCAACACCAACATCAATCCTATAAGACTACATACGATATTATATCAACTTAAAAGAGATGTTTGTGGACCAGGGCAGGCTTGCTTGGCAGGCTACTATGAGGGTGCTCACAAGCACTAAGACGGCTGAGGGTACACCAGTACAGGACCACATGCTAAAGATGATGGACTCATTGAATGAGTTAGATGTATTGGGTGCTGCGATTGATGCAGAATCGCAGATCGACATAATCCTTGAGTCGCTACCGGATTCATTCAACCGTTTTAAGATTAATTATAATATGAATAAAATGGATCTGACCCTAACTAAGCTGTCTAGCCAGCTGGTAGCAACTGAGGGGATTATGAAGAAAAAGCGAACTGCCCTGATGACAGAAAAGTCAGTTGCCAGGTCCAAGCCGAAAGGCAAAGGCCGGAAAGGCAAAAAGAAATCAGTCCCCAAGGGTCCTAAGGCGGAAAATGGTTATACTGGTGGTGTGGCCAAGGCTAAGTGTTTGGGATCCAAGGGAAAGTGTTTCCACTGTGGTGTGACAGGACATTGGAAGAGGAATTGTCCAGATTTTCTGTCTAAGAAAAAGAACTCAGGTATGATTGAGTCACTTGTTGCTGAAGTTAGTTTTGCAACTGGTACTTCAGAATCCTGGTGTGTTGACTCCGGTGCAACTAATCACATATGTAATATGTTGCACGAGTTACAGGTAACCAGAAAGTTTAATGGCGAAGAAATTATTGCTAACCTGGGATTGGAAGCCAAGGCAGATGCAGTAACAGTGGGAGTAATAACTTTGTTATTTTTTAGATAATAAATTGGTTTTTTTAGACACTTTATATGTATAGTTTTTAAGATAGAATTTGAAATTCAGTTTCTAGTATGGTGAATAAGAGTTATTTAATTACTTTTGGTACTGAAATCGTTTTAAAGAGATGCGATACTTTTATATATTCTGACAAGGTAATCAATGGCTTTTATTTGTTAATTCCCACAATGTATGGGATACATGACACTGAAATTAATAATAGACTATCATTAAAGAGGAAGTCACCTTCATCTAATCCAACGAAACTTTGGCACCTGAGGCTAGGTCATATAAACCTAATAAGGATTGACGAGCTAGTGAAAGATGGTATCTTGCCTTCATTGGTGGTAGAACCAATGCCTGTCTACGAATCCTGTCTGGAAGGCATAATAACCAAAAGACCATTTTCATTTAAAGGGCAGTAAGGCCAAAGATTTATTGGATTTAGTGTACACTGATATGTATGGACCCATAAATTTAGAGCGAAAGAAGGATACGAGTATTTCAACACTTTCACCGATGATTGCTCAAGATATTAATACATATACCTTATTTACCGCAGGTCAAAGACTTTTGAAAATATCAAAGAGTTTCGAGCGGAAGCGGAAAAGCAATTGGGCAAAAGTATAAATACTCTTCAATGAGATCGAGGAGGGGAATATCTCTCCGCTGATTTTATGGGATACATATCAGAAAATGGGATTCTATCCCAGTTGTCTACCCCTAGTCTGCCTCAACAGGACGGAGTAGCAGATAGAAGGAACTGGACTCTTTTAGATATGATCAGGTCTATGTTGATTTTCTCAGGGTTGCCTATATTTAGGGATATGTTTTGGAAATTGTAAAGTATATACTATACCTCGTTCCATTTGAGTCTGTACCTAAGACTCCCCGGGAGTTGTAGTCCAGGCGAAAGCCTAGTCTACAACATTTACATTTTTTGGGGTTGTCCGGCACCCATGCTGAAGGTGAAGACAGATAATTTGGAATTGAAGTTGGAAGTATGCACTTTTATAAGATATCCCAATGGAACTAAAGGTTAGTTATTCTATAATCCCAGAGAGAGAAGAAAGTGCTTATCAACACCAATGCGGTTTTTTTGGAGGAAGATTATATGATTGACAGGAAATCTTTAGAAAAGGTTATCTTGGAAGAAATTCAAGAGAGATCAATTCCAAATCCAAATATAACCGAACTGAAAGAGAATTCACCCATACCTAATCCAGTAATTACACCAATGCCTCGTTATATTGGGAGTACTGTTAGGTTCCCTGACAGGTTCTCGGTTTTGGGAGAGTCTTACGAGGCAATCCCGGAAGAACTGGAAAATCATCTGTGAGGCCCCACCCTCAGTGGGCCTCAGTTTGAATTAAATAATAATTAATAAGGTATTTTCTAATTTAAATATGCTAATTATTAGGAATTAGTGGTATAGGTTCTAGTATTCCTAAGTCTTAGATGTAGCTTTTATTTAATTTTATAGATTGGATTAGAGTAGAGTTTGATTATCATTAGCACTAATGGGAAGGGCTTTGAGAGTGAGAACATTCTAGAACCTCACCTAAGGACTAAACTACCCATGGCCCTTTTTCATTTCCATTTGCAACCAAATTAGCCTTTTGGTAATTAGTCTAAAACCCTAAGTTATAAAACCTAAGTTATTGCAACATTACCCAAAGCCCTAATTGCCACTCATCTCTCATCTAACCTATCTTCTTCCTCAAGAAAACCCTAATTCCCCTAAGTTCCAGCACAAGGAGGCTAGAATACCATCCCACTTTGCAACTATCACCCTATTGGATCTTCTCTCTCACTTCAATTTTCCTTTCTTCTTCACTAAGTCAAGTACCCTATGCTAATTTCACTTGATGCATGCTTTCTTTCCTTGTTTCTGTAATCTCGATTCAATTAGATGATTATGCATCTTTAGATCTTCTTTTGAGCTTGTTTACATGGAAATTGCCCATTGATGGATGGGTTCTCCCATTTTGAAGATCAATGGCCCGGTTGGACTGTGGATGGAGATTATTAAAGTGTTTTTGTGTTTATCTATGTGATTGTGATGAATGGAAAAGGTTTGGAATGGATTGGATGAGAATTGGATTGAAAAGGGAAAAATCCCAGAAATCTAGAATTCAGTTGTCTGCGTGTGCCCGGTCAGCCAGACCCTATCTCGATCGACCGGGCACACTCAAATGGCAGAAATGCAAGTCTCAGCTATTTTCCTCTGAAATGCGTACAGACAGTGTACCCAGTCAACCGAACCCTGTCTCGGTCGACCGGGCACATAGGAACCTGTAGAAAATAACCGGGACATGTGTTTCTCAGTTAGAGTAGAAATGTTGTGTACCCGGTCGACATCACGGCCATGATGTCGACTGGATACACTGGATTTCCTGCAGAACCCCCCAGCTGCTTGACACCAGGTCTCAGTGGATCCAGTCGAAATCACGGCCATGATGTCGACCGGGGACACTGTAGGATGTCAACCTGGGAGGTCAACATCCAGTTCACCCGGTCGACAACCTAGGGTGTGACGTCGACTAGGCAAACTAAGATCAATGATTTTCAAGACTTCTGTAATTGTGATGTTTGACCATATGTGGGGTCCATTGACCATCCAAATAGCCTTCCGTCAAGTGTGCCACACACGAATAAATGGCATGGCTCAGCCTTAACTCGTGGGGTCCACCAATTGAGGTTTTGGGATTCGAATCGTCAATGATTCGACCCTTAACTGTAGTCCATGGTGTTCATAATTTCAGGAGCACCAGAATTACCATTTTTGACGCCTGAGACTACCGTTAAGGATCCAATCACCTGATGAGGCCCGAACAAAGAGTGGACCATTAACTAGGATTGGTCTTTTGTCTATTTCCATTTGATTCCATGTTTTAAGGATTTCATGAGTTGTTCTTTCCTCTTGTCCTTGTTGTTGTCTTAAACTTGTTAATTAATGGAAATTGGAGGACCTGAACCTAGGATTACTTAGAGGTGACCCTATATGGTGTTTGGAGATAAATGACCCGTGTTCGTGTCTAGGCGGGCCCTCATACGGCCTAAGATTAAGAATGTGGAACCCTAGATTGGAGAGGTTAGTCTTTCATGGTTTGTTAGGTCATTGTGTATGAGAATGGGATGAATACTTGTGGAATGGACATGGTATGGTACTTGTGGTACCTCAGGCCAGAGTTGTGAGCCTTGGAGTGGATCCAATGATGTTGGACTTGGATTTGGAAATCGGATTGTGTTCCATATTGTTGTACTATAACCTTTTAGAGACTTGGTTAGAACCTTGCTCAGCAAGATAAGCCTAGACAGACACAGACCCGTACTTATTTCCCGAGTCGGCACTGAACATTCACTCATTTGTTCTAAGCTCAGCCAATTGACTGATCATCTCTGGTAGGAGCTATATATTGGTTACTTAGAGCTATCATGATGAGCTGTGATTAGACGGACGGTGTGATACCGCGTCCGAGTTAATCTGATAAAGGGGTGTGATCGGTGAGATAAAGGGGTGTGATCGGTGCGATAAAGGGGTGTGATCGTTGTTATATATTATATGTTATGATTATTTCTGGGCTATTATCCCTTGCATGGTTATTACCATTTTCCCCATCGCAAACTGTTTATGGTATGGGACGCTTACAGTAAGGGAGGGCCGCGGCATAATATCCTGCGGTGTATCTAGCTTGTGTGAATGTGCCATTTGTTGTTTGATTAGATTAGATATTTTATCTTTCTGACTCTAAATTGTTTATTACTGCTCAACTGCCTAGATTATGTATACTTGTTACTCATATGATTACATACCTGTCATTACTCTCTTTGTGTATACATCTTGTGTTATCTGCATATGGTGCCTTGCCAGATCCTTGGATCTGACCCATCTTTGGTGCTTAGGTCCCGACCATGATCCCGAGGGTGACGCGATCTACGAGGCGCCTGTAGTTGGTGACTACGGGTGGGGGCCGGCTGACCAAGTGGTCGAGCCGGAGGATGAAGAGCCTGCACAGGGGGACTGAGTGCAACTTATTTTGGGATTCGAGAGTATTTTTGTTGTGAGACATGGGTAGATTGACAGATATGTATAAACACTTTAATAACTTCATTTGAGATTTATATTAGACTTCCACATTACTACATCTGATTTATTACATGATACTATTGCTTCCGCTATCTTTTGTTACGCTTCCGCAATATAACTGTTGATTATGATGTTGTTTAAAAAGTCTTAAAATTTGACCTCACTGCGGACTACAATCTTGGAAGTTCTCGGTTTTTCCGGGAAGTAGCGCGCCAACTTCGGGTACCTTAGCGTTATCTTCGTTATTCGGAATTGGGGCGTTACATTTTTGGTATCAGAGCCGGCAAGTCTCTAGGAAATGAAATACACTATAAACTTTACGACGTAGTGAGGATTTTAGCGTTAGGATACGTGTAAGGACGATGGATTGGGTAGAATCAGTATAAGTCCTAAGTGTTATACTTAAACTAATACAATTACATTCTCTTGACAGATGTCGGGAGAAGAGACACCACCGACGACACCAGCAGCCAGAGATCCACCAGATTTCGAGGCGAGGTTTCAGCAGTTTCTCCAGGCTTTCCTTGTCTCGCTGGAGACAAAGGCTTTGGCACACCAGCAGCAGACTGAGGATTTTACGCAGTTCCAGGCGCAGGTCCTAGATGTCGTGGAGAGGGAAGCTCGCCTAGAGCAGGCAGTTATTCCTATTCAAGAGGTGGACCCGAACGTCATCTTTGAGAAGTTCCTGAAGAGGGGACCGCCGGAGTTCTCGGCCACAGAGGAATCCCTAGTTGCTGATGATTGGATAGTCTGGATGGAAAAGATCTTCAGGGTCTTCGGGTGCACAGGATGTCAGAGGGTGCAACTGGCAACCTATATGTTCAGAAGTGTGGCCGAGGATTGGTGGAGGACCATGCAACGTCCTTATGAGCTGATTGGAGATGAGGCAGCATGGACTGCTTTCCGGACAGACTTCCTCCGGAAGTTCGTCCTCGTCCACGTCCGAGACCAGAAGCTGAGGGAGTTCCAGGACCTTGTCCAGGGAGACATGACCGTCTATCAGTATGAGTTCCGTTTCACCCAGCTCTCCCGATTTGCTGAGGCCCTTATCACGCCAGAGTTGCAGAGAGTCCGACGGGTCGCCGAGGGACTTAGAGCTGATATCCAGTTTCATATAGCGTGTGTTGATGACGTCACGTACGAGGATTCTGTGAGGAAGGCCTTTTAGGCCGAGGAGCACCTACAGAGGGTCGAGGCCATGCACCAGCAGAAGCGGGTTAGGACCGCTCCCCCTCGACAGTAGCCCCCAGTGCAGCAGCAACAACAGTAGTATCAGAGACATGGGCCAGCGGGCCAGGCGGCGCAGTACCCGTAACGACAACAGCACCTCCCTCACGGCGCGTGTTATGATTGCAGTGACCCTGGGCATATCTCCAGACATTGCCCCCTTTGCCGAGAGTAGTCCTTTATGCTACAGCTTCCCGCGCCTCCGAGAGCCCCAGCTCCAGTTGCTGCTCAACCCATCAGTCAGGTTACCCCAGCAGCCCAGCCACCGCAACAGCAGTATCGTGCCCAGCAGCAGGCGCGCGCTCCACAATAGCAGCCACGAGGGCAGCACTACCAGCGTGGGCATCACCAGAGGCACCATGGACAGCGGCGCCAGCAGCAGAGGCCCCAGGCTGCAGGGCAGGTTTTCGCGCTCACACATGAGGACGCCGAGGCCACCGGGAATGTGGTCGAAGGTACACTTTTCATTTGTGATCAGCTTGCTAGAGTACTTCTTGACCCCGATGCGACGCATTCATATGTATCTTCAGCATTTGCTTTAGTTCCGGGTAGGGTAGGAGAGGAATTGCCCTGCACAGTAGTAGTCTCTACACCCGTGGGTAGGAGTGTAGTATGCCAGACTTACCACCCCAGATGCCGAGTGCAGATTGGGGAGTGCATTCTGTTTGCAGATCTGATCGTGTTACCCATGCATGACTTCGACGTCATTTTGGGGATGGACTGGCTGGCCAGATACCGAGCAGTGATGGATTGCTTCACGAAGACAGTCAGACTAGCTATCGACGGATCAGATGACACGGTAGAGTTTGTGGGCGAGAGGAGACCACCCAACACCAGGATGATCTTAGCACTGAAGGCTGAGAGGATGATGAAGGCAGGATGCGAGGGCTACATCGCGTTCATATCAGATGACAAGAAGTCCAAGGGAGTGGAGGAGATTCCTGTAGTGTGCGAGTTCCCAGATGTGTTTCCCGACGAGATCTCGGGATTACCTTCAGTCAGAGAGATCGACTTCACCATCGAGCTAGCACCAGGCACAGCACCGATCTCTAGGGCTCCTTATCTCATGGCTCCGGCAGAGCTGCGAGAGTTGAAAACCCAGTTAGAGGAGTTGCTGGACAAGGGTTTCATCAGGCCTAGCATGTCACCATGGGGTGCGCCAGTGCTCTTTGTGAAAAAGAAGGACAGATCAATGAGGATGTGCATCGACTACCGCCAGCTGAACCAGGCAACAGTGAAGAACAAGTATCCTCTTCCGTGGATCGACGAGCTCTTCGACCAGCTTCAGGGTGCTCAGCACTTTTCGAAGATAGACTTGAGATCGGGATACCATCAGCTGCGAGTCAGAGAGCAGGATGTGCAAAAGACAGCGTTTCGTACATGCTATGGGCACTATGAGTTCCTAGTGATGCCGTTCGGATTGACGAATGCGCCAGCAGTGTTCATGGCCTTGATGAACAAGATCTTCGTACCGTACCTCGACAGCTTCACAGTAGTATTCATCGACAACGTGCTAGTCTACTCACAGTCCAGAGAGGAGCACGAGCAGCATTTGAGGACGTCTCTACAGTTGTTGCGCGACAACTAGTTGTACGCGAAGCTTAGCAAGTGCGAGTTTTGGTTGGAGAAAGTGGTTTTCCTCGGACATATCATCTCCAAGGACGGATTGGCAGTGGATCCAGAAAAGGTCGACGCAGTGGTGAGTTGGAAGAGACCGGAGAACGTCACCGAGATTTGGAGTTTTCTTGGTTTAACAGGCTACTACCGCAGATTCGTCAAGAGTTTCTCTACAGTCTCAGCGCTATTGACCAAGTTGACGAGGAAGGATGTACCGTTTGTATGGTCTGATGCTTGTGAGGACAGCTTTCAGGAGCTGAAGGAGAGACTGACGTCAGCGCCGATATTGTCGTTACCATCCTAGAGTGGTGGATTTGTTGTCTTTACAGATGCTTCAGGGATAGGCCTTGGATGTGTCTTGATGCACCATGGGAAGGTTATCGCCTACGGATCTCGACAGTTGAACAAGCACGAGAAGAAGTACGCTACACACGATTTGGAGCTAGCAGCAGTTGTGTTTGCACTGAAGATGTGGCGTCACTATCTTTACGGGGAGCAGTTGGAAGTTCATTCGGACCACCGCAGCTTGCAGTATCTATTTACCCAGAGCAACCTCAACAACCGACAGAGGCGTTGGATGGAGTATATCAAGGATTACGACTTCCCTATCAAATACCATCCGGGTAAGGCGAATGTCGTGGCAGACGCTTTGAGCAGGAAGGCCGCCCTAGTTAGTTTTCTAGCAGCAGAGGGTGTATGGACCGATGTCTTTAGAGACCTAGATGTTCAGTTTCAGCTGCTCAGCGACAGAGTAATGCTTGCTACCATGTCCACATGGGAACCAGAGTTGTTGGGAAAGGTCAAGGACAGTCAACGCAGCGATCCCGACCTTGTTAGAGTGATCGAGCAGATTGACCAGAGGCCAGAGTTCAGACTTATTGGTGGAGTGCTCTACTACCAGGACCGATTGTGCGTGCCAGATGTTCGAGAGCTGAAGGATGAGATCCTAGCAGATGCACATCATTGCAGATACTCAATTCACCCAGGCAGCACCAAGATGTACCAGAACCTGAGGAGCTACTACTGGTGGAACAACATGAAGAAGGAGATCGCAGGGTACATATCCAGATGCTTGAGGTGCCAGCAGATCAAGGCCGAACATCAGAAGCCACCAGGACTACTACATCAGCTAGACATACCCCGGTGGAAGTGGGAGCATATTACTATGGACTTCATCGCAGGACTTCTGACTACCAGGAGGCGTAGTGATGGCATATGGGTTATAGTAGATCGGCTGACTAAGTCAGCTCATTTCTTGTCAGTTTCGATGAGAGTGGGACTTGATGTCCTAGCTAAGTTGTATGTGGATGAGATCGTCTCTTTGCATGGAGTTCCAGCATTGATTGTTTCAGACAGAGACCCGTGTTTCACTTCACACTTCTGGGAGAGCTTACAGCAGGCCTTGGGCACTAAGTTGAGCTTCAGTACCGCTTACCACCCCCAGACATATGGACAGACTGAGCGTACCAACCAGACACTTGAGGACATGTTGAGAGCTTGTGTCTTGGACTACAAGGAGAACTGGGAGGATTGTCTACCACTCTGCGAGTTTGCCTACAACAACAGCTACCATTCGAGCATTAAGATGGCACCATTTGAGGCGTTGTACGGCAGGAGATGCAAGACCCCAGTTTGTTGGGAAAAGGTTGGAGTTAGGAGTTTCCATGGACCATCATTGATCGGCGACACCAGCGAGAAGATCCGACAGATAGTTGAGAATCTGAAAGTCAGTCGCAGCCACCAGAAGAGCTATGCAGACAACCGACGTAGACCTCTTGAGTTTCAGAAGGGAGATAAAGTGTTTCTGAAGGTTTCCCCAGCCATAAGTACTCTCAGATTCGGTGAGAAGGGTAAGCTAGCGAGGAGATATGTTCGACCGTTCGAGATCAGGACCAGGATCGGAGACGTGGCTTACAAGCTTCAGCTACCCCCAGAGTTGCTAGGAGTTCATGATGTCTTCCATGTTTCCATGTTGAAGAAGTACGTTGAGGATCCCACTCACGTTCTGCACTATCAGCCACTCGACATCCAGCAAGACGCATCGTACGTCGCCAAGCCAGTTGCCATCATCGACACCAAGCAGCAGGTGCTCCAGACCCAAACCATCCATTGGGTGAAGGTCCAGTGGGAGCATCACACTCCGAAGGAGGCTACGTGGGAGCAACGCCACCAGGTGGAGAGAGACTATCCACATCATCTACCTCAGGTATGTCCTAACTTTGTTTTTACATTTGGGGACAAATGTTTTAAAATGAGGGAGTGATGTGAGGCCCCACCCCTGGTGGGCCCTCATTTTAAATTAAATAATAATTAATAAGGTATTTTCTACTTTAAATATGCTAATTATTAGGAATTAGTGGTATAGGTTCTAGTATTCCTAAGTCTTAGATGTAGCTTTTATTTAATTTTATAGATTGAATTAGATTAGAGTTTGACTATCATTAGCACTAATGGGAAGGGCTTTGAGAGTGAGAACATTCTAGAACCTCACCTAAGGACTAAACTACCCATTGCCCCATTTCATTTCCATTTGCAACCAAATTACCCTTTTGGTAATTAGCCTAAAACCCTAAGTTATAAAACCTAAGTTATTGCAACATTACCCAAAGCCCTAATTGCCACTCATCTCTCATCTAACCTATCTTCTTCCTCAAGAAAACCCTAATTCCCCTAAGTTCCAGCACAAGGAGGCTAGAATACCATCCCACTTTGCAACTATCACCCTATTGGATCTTCTCTCTCACTTCAATTTTCCTTTCTTCTTCACTAAGTCAAGTACCCTATGCTAATTTCACTTGATGCATGCTTTCTTTCCTTGTTTCTGTAATCTCGATTCAATTAGATGATTATGCATCTGTAGATCTTCTTTTGAGCTCGTTTTCATGGAAATTGCCCATTGATGGATGGGTTCTCCCATTTTGAAGATTAATGGCCCGGTTGGATGGTGGATGGAGATTATTGGAGTGTTTTTGTGTTTATCTATGTGATTGTGATGAATGGAAGAGGTTTGGAATGAATTGGATTGAAAAGGGAAAAATCCCAGAAATCTGAAATTCAGCTGTCTATGTGTACCCGGTCGACCGGGCACACTAAAATGGCAGAAATACAAGTCTAAGCTATTTTCCTCTGAAATGCGCACAGACAGTGTACCCGGTCGACCGGACCTTATCTCGTTCGACCGGGCACACAGGAACCTGTAGAAAATAACTAAGACATGTGTTTCTCAGTCAGAGCAGAAATGCTGTGTACCCGGTCGGCATCACCGCCATGATGTCGGCCGGATACACTGGATTTCCTGCAGAACCCCCCAGCTGCTTGACATCAGGTCTGAGTGGACTTGGTCAACATCACAGCCATGATGTCGACCGGGGACACTGTAGGATGTCAACCTGGGAGGTCAACATCTAGTTCACTCGATCGACATCCCAAGGTGTGATGTCGACCGGGCAAACTGAGATCAGTGATTTTCAAGACTTCTGTAATTCTGATCTTTAACCATATGTGGGGTCCATTGACCATCCAAATAGCCTTCCGTCAAGTGTGTCACACACGAATCAATGGCATGGCTTAGCCTTAACTCGTGGGGTCCACCAATTGAGGTTTTGGGATTTGAATCGTCAATGATTCGACCCTTAAATGTAGTCCATGGTGTCCATCACTTCAGCAGCACCAGAATTATCATTTTTGACACTTGAGACAACCGTTAAGGATCCAATCACCTGATGAGGCCCGAACCAAGAGTGGACCATTAACTAGGATTGGTCTTTTGTCTATTTCCATTTGATTCCATGTTTTAAGGATTTCATGAGTTGTTCTTTCCTCTTGTCCTTGTTGTTGTCTTAAACTTGTTAATTAATGGAAATTGGAGGACCTGAACCTAGGATTACTTAGAGGTGACCCTATATGGTGTTTGAAGATAAATGACCCGTGTCCGTGTCTAGGCGGGCCCTCATACGGCCTAAGATTAAGAATGTGGAACCCTAGATTGGAGAGGTTAGTCTTTCATGGTTTGTTAGGTCATTGTGTATGAGCATGGGATGAATAATTGTGGAATGGACATGGTATGGTACTTGTGGTACCTCAGGCCACAGTTGTGAGCCTTGGAGTGGATCCAATGATGTTGGACTTGGATTTGGAAATCGGATTGTGTTCCATATTGTTGTACTATAACCTTTTAGAGACTTGGTTAGAACCTTGCTTGGCAAGATAAGCCTAGACAGACACAGACCCGTACTTGTTTCCCAAGTCGGCACTGAACATTCACTCATTTGTTCTAAGCTCAGCCAATTGACTGATCATCTCTGGTAGGAGCTATATATTGGTTACTTAGAGCTATCATGATGAGCTGTGATTAGACGAACGGTGTGATACCGCGTCCGGGTTAATCTGATAAAGGGGTGTGATCGGTGAGATAAAAGGGTGTGATCGGTACGATAAAGGGGTGTGATCGGTGTTATATATTGTATGTTATGATTATTTCTGGGCTGTTATCCCTTGCATGGTTATTACCATTTTCCCCATCTCAAACTGTTTATGGTATGGGAGGCTTACAGTAAGGGAGGGCTGCGGCATAATATCCTGCAGTGTATCTAGCTTGTGTGAATGTGCCATTTGTTGTCTGATTATATTAGATACTTTATCTTTCTGACTCTAAACTGTTTATTATTGCTCAACTGCCTAGATCATGTATATTTGTTACTCATATGATTACATACCTGTCATTACTCTCTTTGTGTATACATCTTGTGTTATCTGCATATGGTGCCTTGCCAGATCCTTGGATCTGACCCATCTTTGGTGCTTAGGTCCCGACCATGATCCCGAGGGTGACGCGATCTACGAGGCGCCTGTAGTTGGTGACTACGGGTGGGGGCCGGCTGACCAAGTGGTCGAGCCGGAGGATGAAGAGCCTGCACAGGGGGACTGAGTGCAACTTATTTTGGGATTCGAGAGTATTTTTGTTGTGAGACATGGGTAGATTGACAGATATGTATAAACACTTTGATAACTTCATTTGAGATTTATATTAGACTTCCGCATTACTACATCTGATTTATTACATGATATTATTGCTTCCACTATCTTTTGTTACGCTTCCGCAATATAACTGTTGTTTATGATGTTGTTTAAAAAGTTTTAAAATCTGACCTCACTGCGGACTACAATCTTGGAAGTTCTCGGTTTTTCTGGGAAGTAGCGCGCCAACTTCGGGTACCTTAGCGTTATCTTCGGTTTTCGGAATTGGGGCGTTACATCATCCCTGTAACTATGATGAAGCGTTTAATGACATAGATTCGGGACGTTGGCAAGATGCTGTGAAATTTAAGTTGGAGTCTATGTACTCCAAATAGGTCTGGGCACTTGTGGACTTGCCTGCCAATATTAACCTATTGGGTGCAAGTAGGTCTACAAGAGAAAGAGAGGACCTGATGGAAGAGCTGAGACCTTTATGGTCAGGCTTGTTGCGAAAGAATATACTCAAATAGAAGGTAACCATTATGAGGAAACATTTTCGCCGGTAGCCATGCTCAAGTCCATCCGGATACTCTTATCCATTGTGGTTCATCTCGATTACAAGATTTGGCAAATGGATGTCAAGACGGTGTTTCTCAACGGCTATCTTGAGAAAGGCATCTACATGATGCAACCAGACGGTTTTTTAGCTAACAACCAAGAGCAAAGAGTTTGCTTGTTGCAGAAGTCTATTTATGGACTGAAGTAGGCATCCCGAACCTGGAACATCCGTTTTGACTAGGCAATCAAGTCATTTGATTTTTGTCAAAATCTGGATGAGTCATGAGTGTACATGAAAACTGCATGAGGCATGGTAGTTTTTCTGGTATTATATGTCGACGACATCCTTCTCCTAGGGAGTGCTATAGGGATGTTGTCAACTATGAAAAGCTTGGTTGGCCAAGACTTTTGATATAAAAGGACTTGGGAGAAGCCAGTTACATCCTAGGGATCAAGCTCCATTGAGACCGGAAAAATAGGATGATAGGCTTATCCCATGATGCGTATACAGATAAGGTGCTGTTACGGTTTGCTTTGCTTTGTACTAGAACGGATATCTGTCACGCAGTGAACCTAGTCAGCAGATATCAGTCTAACCCAGGTCCTGACCATTGGACTGCTGTAAGATCTGTTCTCTAATACTTGATAAGGACTAAAGATCATTTGTTGATTTACGGCAGTAATGAGTTGATTCCAGTTGGTTACACAGATACTGACTTCAAGTCAGATAAGGATTCTAGGAAATCAACTTCTGGGTGTGTGTTTATGCTATAGCCGCTTGAGAAGAAGCTAAGGAAGCAAATTGGCTCAAAAGATTCCTTATGGAACTTGGAATGGTACTTTTGGCAAGGACAACCGCTCACAGTTTACTGTGATAACAGTAGGGCAATCGCCAAGTCCAAGGAACCCAAGAGCCAAAACCATGTACAGAGGGAGTATCATATGGTTAGAAAGATTGTGCAGAGATGTGATATTACAATCACCAAGATAGTCTTTGCAAACAATCTAGGGAGATCCCTTTACTAAGCCTTTGACTACCAAAGGAGTTACCAAGTCCAAGTGTTGGACGTCCACTATCCTTTGTGCAAGAGTTGCACATACACACCTCTCTTCTTCCCTCTTCTAGTTTCCTTAAGAGCTTTCTCTTGGAGATCCCACCCATCTTCTTGAGAAAAGAGAATCTGATACGGGTCATAGCATGGAAGATCAATAGGTCTTGGAGATTCCTATTTGATTTGCGAAAGAGTTCCATCATCAAAGAAAGTAACAATTTCTCCATTAGAGCACAATCGAGCTCCAAATGTATAATCTACTTCCTTGTTTGTTGTGAATTTTGTGGTTGCTTGTTTGTTGTTATTTCTATCTTCTAGATAGAATTTATTATTGTACATCATGATGAGAAAGAGGCTATGGATCGTGGATTGGGTTTTGTAGCCTTATGGATACTTGATCCCTGAGTCATGTGGATCAAAAGTTTTGAAAACCTATTCACGAGGCCCACCTACTTCCAACACCTCCAACTCTTCGAAAAAGGTAAGTAACACCCATTAGAGCCATTACTATATTAGTATTGATTCTTACCAATTATACCCTCATCCCTCCACTTCCCCCCTAACCTGTAGGGATGCCGGGAAAAAGGTTTTAAACTACAATCGATCACCTAACACCATTATTTCTATCAACGAGGATGCGGTTTTGCCTTCCAAAATACCATCTCCTAAGTATGTAGCTGTATATCTTTTTTCTTTTACTTTTTTGTATTTTTCTAGTGTCGTATGTTGACTTTCCTTAGTTCTTTGTCCTTGTGCTACTCCGTTTCTTGGATTGGAAAATGTCATTCCCACAAAGCATTTCTTTCCTCTTTTTTCTTCTTGAAAACTACCCCCTTATGAATACGATATCGGTGATTTTTACCATCCATATGGGGAGGCCCCCTTTTACAAGTTTTTTTTTTTGCTATAAGGTTAATTTGAATTAAGAGAAAAGAGGGAACAAGACAAAGAGCCCCCAAAAAATAGGGAAGAACAGAAAAGGTAGGCTAACAAAAAGGGTATCCCAAAGAGACCAAAGGCTACAAAAAATGCAACCCAAAAAAACACAAAAAGGCAAAAAAAAAAAAACCGAAAGAGAGCAGGCAGAACAAAAGGAGCCAGAAAAAAGAAAACACCCCACGCCACCTAACAAGCACAAGAAGCTTCAAAGCACAACACAACAAACATAGCCCATCACTGCATAAACAACACACTTCAGCAAGAAGATCAAACTCTCCTTGGAGTAGCCAAAAAAATTTGAAATTGATGAAGAATCCTGCCAGAAAATGGCTTGTCTATCTGACTAATTGAGAAAGAACAAAGTTTAGACAGGTAAGCTTTTGCCTTCTTCTGAGAGGCTCTAGCATCTCTGAATTTGGTCGTTTCTACATTTCCAAATAGTAAAAACAGTGGAGAAGAAAATTGATGAGACACCTTTGCATGCAGGATTGTCACAGTTAGAGAAGAGCTTGTTCTAAATCCAAGAAGGCAAGAAAAAGAAAGGAGGTCTGATGCCCGCTGCAACCAATATCCAAGACCATAAAGAGGAAGCAAAAGGGTAACAGAAAAAAAGGTATAGATTTGACTCAGTGTTACTCTTACAAAGGTTGCATCTTGGAGCAAGACTGATACCAAGAGATTGAACCCAGGTAGAGTTGGAGTCCTTTGGTGCGTCATTCTCCAAGCAAAGAAAGAGATCCTAGGCTGCATCAAGGAATTCCAGACTAGGGGAGCCCAGTCCACTCTCTGATTGCGACTGCGGATGATTTGCCAAGCCTCTTTGAAAGAAAGAGATTGAGAAGAATTTCCTTTCCAGAAGATCTTGTCATCTTGAAGCGGATTGAGAGCTAAGATATGAAGGGATTGGTGAAGGAAATCTGTAACATTTTGGGGCAAGTTCACGGGGAGCATCTAGCCATTCTGATTCCAAAAAGAAGCTACTTTTTTATTTTGAAGGAAGGGAACAGAGGGAAATTTTGCTGCCAGGCTAATGTCATCTGCCCACGAGTCAAACCATAAATCATCAGTCACACCATTACCAGTTACACCATTACCAGTTTTCCATCTACAGCCAGAATGAATATGATGAGCATATTTCCTGATTTTCTGCTAGATGCAAGAGCCGGATTTTGGAGTAGAGGAGTTCCATATCGCTTTATTTTTGAAAAATCTGGCCTTCATCCAATCTGCCCAAAGGGAGGAAGAAGCAGCAGCTGCCTAGCCTACCTTTAGGAAGGAAACCTCATTCTACTCTTTAAAATGCATGATTCCTAGGCCTCCTTCATAAGTAGGGAGGCAGACAGTGTCCTGGCGAATGTGATGTCTCTTCTAAAGGGAACCTTCAGCAGACCAAAGGAAATTCCTCAAGATGCGATCCATGGAGTTGATCACAGATTTAAGAAGAGGGAAGACCATCGCAATGTGAATCGGCATTCTACTAAGCACATGCTTTAACAAAGTTCTATGACCAGCAAGAGATGGAAGCTTAGATTTCCAGCCAACTAACTTAGAATACATTTTGTCCACCAAGAAGTTGAGGAGCTGCCTTTTGTGGGAACCAATGAAGAGAGGGGCACCTAACTACTTTGAAGAGAGTGGGTTTTCCTTGAGCTTAGTCAAATTTAGGATTTGTCTTCTTAGCCTCAGGTTGCATTTACCAATGAAAAGCTTGCTTTTTAGCAGGTTAATGGCATGACCTGAGTTCTTCTGGTAATCATCAAGAGCCTTTTTCAAAGCTAGTACGCTTTTCTTCTGACCTTGAAGAAAAAGTAGGATGCCATCTACATAAAACAAGTGAGAAGGAGTGCCTTGAACATTTGAGATAGGGAAAATTAGATTATTGGACATCAAGTTTTGGATATGTAGACTCAAGATTTTTTCAGCTAGGATGAAAAGGTAAGGGGACATGGGGTCACCTTGCCTTAGCCCACAGCTAGAGCCAAAAGAATTACAGGGGCTCCTATTAATTAGGAATGAACCTTTAGGAGTGCAGACGCATTGGATGATGAGGTTGATCCATTGAGGAGAGAAGCCAAAGAAAGAAAGAGCTTTAAATAGAAAGGGCCAGCTATAGGGAGCCGCCAGCAATCTTGGAATGAAGCTTCTGGAAGAGTTCATGAACTAGAGCTATATGGTGGTGAATTGATCTACCTTTCATGAAGGCAGCTTGATTATGGGAGATGAGGCAGGGGAGGATCAGAGATAGTCTGGTAGAAAGGATTTTTGAGATAATTTTATAGGAGAAATTGAGGAGACTAATAGGTCTGAAGTCTGCCCAAGAGTTAGCAGGGAGGGATTTGGGAATCAAGGTGAGGAAATAGGCATTTAAGGCTTTATAGATTTTACCAGAGGTGAAAAAATGCTAGACATATTTGGCAACAGAGTGGCCTGTGATGTCCCATGTAGTTGTGAAGAAATAACCGAAGAATCCATTAGGACCTAGAGAGCTGTCCCTCTTCAATAAGAAGACAGTAGCTTTGATCTCTTGCTCATCAGGGCATTTTGTCAGAGAGAGGTTCTGATCTGGAGATACTTCCTGCTATCTAGCTGGAACAGAATATCTTCAGGATATGGATGAGAGGACTGGGCTATTGTGGAGAAATGAGAGACTGCCAGAAGTTGAATTTGGACAGGGTCCTCAATCCAGTCACCATTTGAAGAGATCTTGTCAATGCGATTTGAAACTCCTCTAGCTTTGGCATAAGCATGGAAGAATTTACTGCTTTTGTCCCCTTCTTGTAACCAACAGATTCTGGATTTCTGGCGCCAATGGGTCTCCTTTTGCTTCAGACGATCAGGGAGGAGAGCTTTAGCTTCAAGAAGATCAGAGTATAAAGAGTCTGATGAGGCCCCTTTCTATAAGTTACAACCCATGTTTTCAGTTGTAACATAATATACCATGTATCCTCTCTCTACTTTATTCATGGTCTTTATTGATTTTTCTTTTTTCCTATTTTTTTTTTAATCTTCCGATACATACTCATACCATTTCATACCAGTTCTTTTTTTTTTCACCCTTCTTTTGTTGAAGCTACTTGGTAGTGTCCTCTTATATGTGATAATTATCATTTTTCTATCCAACAAACTGTCCCTTGGTTGGAATTCTCAAATCCTCCTCTTGGATGGAGGATTAACAAATGTAAAGGAGGTTGTTGAACTCTTAGAATTCCAAAGGAAGTTTGAGACTTTACAGGTAGCAAGAGTGAGGGATTTTAGCAAAGAAACATGACATATGCTAAATCCTCCTCTTGGCATTAACTTTTTTATACCAACACTATGTACCGTATCACATTGTCTACAACATTTAACATTCGGCAAGAGACTAGTCAATTGATACATGATGAGGTAAATATAAAAAGGTTCTAAACCGCAGTCGATGACATGATAACAATACTCATTTAAACGAGGATACAGTTTGGTCTTCCACAATACCTCCTAAGTATATAGTATTATATCATTTCATTTAATTGTTTTGTATTGTTTCCCAAATACAATAATTGTAATTGATTATGTTGATTTAAAATGCAGGCTCAATCCGATCAAGAAGGGAGTTGACTTGGCAATAAATGCTCCTATCAAAGAATTTACATTGCCACATTCCTATCTATCGGTAGACCTTGGAGATGATTTGTACCAATCATTCTCTTATGGAGGTAGTAGAATCTTCAATGGAGAAAAAAAACCAATTGTAGAAATTGCTGTTGAATTGGGGTTTGATGATAGAAATCTCCATTCTATGCATATGGGTAATGAGATTTGTAACAAAGATTTGATTGTCGTTCAAATTGGAGTTTCCCTCGATAAGGTTGTTGATTTGGACAAAATACAATAACCAAGTGGCGATGTCATATCCCAAGATATTACTTCATATGACCATGAAGGTGTCAGACCCCGACCCAGATTAGCTTGATTAGTGTCTAGTTAAGTGAGTGTTTAGTCTTAAGAGGGTTTGGTGATCGTTGGGTTAGAATGTGGTTTGACTTTGTCTTGGAAATAGCTTTGGGAATTTTGAGAGCGTTTGGGTTTAGTCAGACACGCTCAGGGATGCCCTCAGTGCACGTGTAAGCATGGGAGGATGATTCTAGATTTTTTATTTGAATTGTGATTTTGATTTCTTTTGAATGGTTTTGTTAGTATCTACAACTTTCATATTTAATCCGTCTGTGTTTGAAGCCCAGAAACGCGTGTTTTGACCCAGAAGGGTAAAATTGACCTTTCACACTCAAATCTGGACACGATTTTTGAAATCTCAAAAGCAGGTGAAAAATTATACTTTTTGGAAAATAGATTTTTCGATGATCATTTTACCCTTCTTCGTCGACCTCGTCCAGGGCCCGCGAGTTGATGTTTTAGCCATTTCAAATTTCAAACCTTTTGGGGCCCACTTCCCACTCAACTTAAACTATCCCTCCCCCACTCACGTTCATTTTCAAACCTCCATCCTATTGCAGAAATTCCAGAACTCATACCTTAAGAAGAACAACCTTCTTCTCCACCTTTTTCCTCTTGCGTGTCATGACTTTAGAGCTTGAAATAAAAATCTGATCACACCATCTTCTTCCTCTCCTTCCAAGCTTTCCATTGCTACCATTTGTTTGGCGTTTTCAGCTGGACAACCACTTCATCTTCTTCCTTGCTTCTTGTTTGGATAGCTCTAGGTAAGAGCTTCTTTTCCTTCTTTTAATGGAGTCTTTTTGGCTTCTAAGGAACCCATTTTTCATACATGCAAACCCATTTTCGAAATGGGGTTTTGGTTGTCTAGATTTGTTGGTTTTGAAATGATTTTCTTCAGGCTTTTGTAGACTTCTAGGCTCAGCTCTCGGGTAGGATTTTGAGGAGGTTTTGGATTAAAAATTTGGCTAAGGCAAGTGATCTTTTTGTTTTCTCCATTGCATGTTTAGTATGGAGAAAAATCTGATTGTAAAATGCTGATTTCATTCACTAGTTTTGTACTTGGTTGGTTTCCACTGGGCTTATGTAATTATATCTATTTAGAAGCTTGCATGCATGTGTTTTAGTATTGTTTTGAAGATCCTCCATCTTGTTAAGCTTGAAATTCCATTTTTGTTCAATTTCAATTATTTCGATTGGGTTGTTTAATGAGTATTGATCTTTGGAGAACGGAAATGATTGGGGAACGTTGTAATGGGAGAGCATGAAGGCTCTGGAAGTGCAGGCATGTGATAAGGAATGAAAAGAGGTGAGATGGGAAGAGGAATGAAGGAAAAATTACCTGAACTGCAACTATCCGCAGGGCGTCTGTCAGCTGGCGATCAGCTGTCGGCTAGCCAACAGGTGACCGAACCACGATCGGTTACAATTCCAAAAGCTTGCATTTCATCAAGAGGATCGGCGGTCAACTATCGGCTAACCGACAGGTAACCGATAGCCAACAGAAGGGTGACCTACCTCCATTTCGGTTACAATTTCAGAATGCTGAATTTTCCTGTCTGAGAACAAGCGGCTAGCGGTCGGTTAGTAGGCGGCTAGCCGACCTGCACAACCTCGGCTAGCCGACAGGTAACCGAGAGCTGACCGAATTTAGAGAAGGATGAATGATTGAAGGATTTATGGGGGAATGAAAACCAAAATAAGATAAGGGGCTTTAGCTTGATATTATGCACTCGAGATCTGAAATGTCTTCTCGCTTCGGGGGCACCAATCCATTTTTAACTTTGGCATTCGGATTTTCAAATACACAAGGATCAAGTGACGGGTCTTGAGATATGCTTGAGAAGTCTGTTTTGAAATCTCGATTTGACACGAAAGACATCGTTCCGCACCTGTCTTGATTTATAAGTATAAGCTTCATTTTGTATTTGTTTCAGGAACAAAAAGGGGACCACTTCTTATGTTTCGATATGTTTATAGCTTATGCTATTTCTGCTCTGTTCTGCTTAGCTTTGTTTTGATAAGTGATTTTCCCCTATTTTCGATCTGTTTTGTATATGTTTCGCCTTGTTTTGTGCATTTATGAATTTAGGTGAACACCACTGAGCTTAGACTGCCCCTTCAGTCTGATCCACTGTCTGGTCCTTAAACACTTAGACTATCTGCATATTAGTCGTATATTTATATATACACCTCTGTACTGTTCTGGTTCCGCAGCCGATCCCCATCTACCTTGTGTGGCACGAGATTCTGTTTAGTTCTTTTTTATTCTATTCTGCTTACTCTTGTCATCATGTATGATAGAGTAAGGATGGGCTCAATGTGGATTTACTATTCATGATATTATATGTATTCATGTTAGTTTCGTTTCTTTGAAATGTATCTTAGTCATGTAATTGGCTTTAACATTGTTTCTTTCAAACTTTAATTGAACTATGTTCTTTCCTAAATTGATTACATGCCAAACCGTCGTGTTTGATCCTTGTTGTTTTGGTGCCTATGTGCCGGCGACATTGCCGTTGAGGAGGAGAGTCCGAAAGAGGCTGTTGAGCCACCGCCAGCCCTAGAGTGGCAGCCCAACGACGTCATCTAGACGTCGAGTGGAATCTTGATATGCATTGCATTTTGGTAAGGGTTTCACTTTTTGTTATTTTGAGAATGTATTGGCGTTTGTTGGCCTCTTATGGGTTGTAAACTTAATGTTAACACACTTATGCTAACTTTGAAACTTGAACTATTTGGAAAATGCTATGTTTACATTTCTCCCTCTGAAATTATGTCTTAATGATTTAACCTATGTATCTTGAAATTATTAATTGTTATGTTTTGTTTTGACGTGATTTGCCACACGCTTCCATAACCATGATCATGTGAGTTTTGTCCCGCGTTTTTGGGATCCTCACGGCGGGAACCTATGGGAAACCGCGTCGCGAGCCCTGGTCTCAGTCCAGTGGTCGCGATAGAAGGCGAATAATCGAGATTAAACCTTAACACATGCGAAGGTCCCAAAACAGTTTCTCTTTTAGATTCCAAATCCAATTAATTAATCTAGGAGACACATGATTTTTACGTGGAAAAGCCCACTCGGGAAAAAACCACGGGTCTTATCGTCTTGACCAACAAACATCCAAGAACTAAGTAATTGAAAGTTATAAAAACTCACAAATCCCTTTTCCAGTTGCAACTAAAGTTATGGACTGCAAAGATCTTGCCGACGACTCGCCGTACGCCTTCACCGTGTGAGCCAACCACCTTTGGCAATTCATGGACAAAACTCCTAGTTACATGAAAAATCTACCTAAGACACATCCCAACACAAACTTTTTTACAAAAGGAAACCAGCCGACATCTTCAAGATCAGTCCATTATCATCTTCTAAACTTTTCTTGAAGTCCTGCAAACCCTATCACTTACTTGACAATAGATCAAGTGCAATATCATAAAATGGAATAAATATACTCCCCCTTTTGCTCATAATTGACAAAGTAAAGACAATTAGACTGCAATAAGAAGAGAATCTAACAATTTACTCCAACTAATTTAGTGAGAAACATTATAGCATAAAGTGAAGCACTCAAAACATGAAAGTCCATAAGCAAAAGAGACCTAAACATTATAACAGGCTATGCAATAGTACAAGAGACATAAGCTAAACCAAGTGCTAAAAAAAGCATCAAGACAGAATAATCCAGACAAATTTCTAACAAAAGCATTAAAAAACCAACATCAAAATGAGGTCCAAGAAGATGAAGTGGACCGAGCCAAGAGGAGAGATCACTGATAACCGAGTCGTGCAAGCAGTGCATGTAAGAACCCGACCCTTAACCCCTATAGTACTAATTAGTTCCGCGGTTGGGGTAAGTAAGTGGAATTAGAGGCCAATCACAGTGTTTTGTGTGTGTTAGAATAGTTTTGAATAGCTTTGGAAAGTTTTGAGAGCCTTAAAGTCTTGTTTGACCCTTTCAAAGCCTAATTGTAATTTCGAGTAAGATTAGGGGGTTATTCATAAATTCTACCAAACTATTATTCTGAGCCCTTAAGATTGGGATCATCATTCCGGACAACTTTTCTATTCAATTCGAATCAATTTGAGTCCCTGAAACCTTTCAGTTGACCAATTCATTCATGAATTAGGAAACTTTGATCGAACAGTTCACTTTTTTCTCGGAGTCTCGAAATGCGTTGTTCTAGATCCCAAAAATTAGATCTTGACTTGCCCAAAAACTTTCATGTTCGATACAAACTCACTTGAGGTCCCAAGAGCCCAGTTTGACCCTTAACACACTTTTCGAGGTGTTATCTGTAATTCTGAAAATCTCAACTTCTGCATACAATCTCTTAATTTGCTTATCTTGGGCTTTTTGGAAAGCTCTCTTGATTTCTAACAATTGTTCTTCTTTTTCCGAGTCCAGTCGAGCTCCCGACAACCTTCGTTTATGTGTCACAAACTCTATTAAAGTGTAGCAAACTCACACCATAACCTTTTCACAAATATCTCACCTACCCCTTTATTCTCCTTTATTCCATCGTTCCAGCCAGCATAGAACTTCTCTTCTCTTCTCTTATTTTCTTTCCTTTCTTCTCCTTCCATGGTATGTTGGAGATCATCAACTTAGAGGCCTGTCTTGACAAATCTGACACCACCAATCACATACTCCATTTGCACGCGACTCTATGACTGACGGTCTCTTCAACTCTCTTCTCTTGCTTGTTTGAGCTTCTTAAAGGTAAGATCTCCTCCTCCATTGATTGGTTTCATGATCTAGAGGTCCATTAGTATCACATATATTGCATGCATGAAGTGGTTCTAAGTGTAGAATGGGTTTTGGATTTCTAGGGTTTCCTTGGTTTGATTTTTGGGATTTCTTGTGGGAGGCTTTTGTTTTACTTCTGGGGGCTATGAGAAGGTTTTGGTAGAGCTTGGAGCCCAAGGCAAGTACCCATTTGATGTTTCATATCATGCATGGCTTAGATCTCCATGTTTTATAATGTTTTGGTTTAATGGTAGATGAATATCATGAATTTCATGGTTTATTATGTTTAATGTGCTCTATGGGATGTGATTTTAGTCCCTAGTATGTTTTAGAAATTTTAAGAATTTTAGAAATCTCAAAAAGGGTGAAAAGGGCTCAAAACAGTGCATTGCTGCACTTCACAACCAGCCATTGGGTGAAGTCCACTAGTCATTGGATGAACAGTGCCCACCGGCCACTGGATGAAGTCCACCAGTCATTGGATGAATAGTGCCCACCAGATAGCACTCTTTTTATTGGCCAATAGCCCATTTCTAGGCGTAATTTTGGGTCCATTTATTTGGGAAATGACCCCAAACTTTGTCCAAGTCTTTTGTAAACCCTAAAAACATGTTAGGCGGGTCTTAAAAGTGATTAAACTTCAACCTTAGACCCTTGAGTCATGGCCAGATGATTGGGACCCTAGATCATTATTGTAAGGGACCGAAACCTATGTTTTTGGGGGAACCATGTACCTAAACCTTGTCCGACACATGTTTTAGACTTGAGACCCATGTGGGTGGCACCGTAAGCCATTGACCACCCCTAGACCATTCATATACATGCTGAACAACCCTAGGACAAGGGTACACAGACTTGGAATTTCGAATACAATCACCTTCAGAAGCACCAAGAAACACTTATTTCCAAGGTATTTAGAATTCCAAGTGTACGAAGAGTTGATTAGTGCTGCTCATTATTTGTTTAGCTTTGTTTTACATAATACGAGTATAGAAGGCCGTAACTTGGATAGAATGGACCAGTTTGTACATGTTTGACCCGTGGCTTAGTCATTAGAGCTTGGTGCACATTTGTTGCCATGCCTTGCACCTATGGATTGGCCGGATCACTAGGTTGGTCTTTTCGGTTGGTTAGTACGCACTCGATGCCTTGCTTCCTTCCGGATTGACAGGATCCACTTTATCCCTTTTCTACCCGTTTTGGGTTTCTTCCGTCACGCCGGATTGCTACCTGTTTGGATATGACCAAGATTGCATAGTCAGACCTAGTAGAGACCGTTAATTCTCAAACTACCTTGTTTGGACTTATAAGCCATGTCCATTAAGATCGTGACCTGGTATTGATATTAGAGCCCGAATCCATGGTCTATAATCTAATTTAATAGGAAGGTTGTCAATTCACTCATGATTGGGGCCATAAGAGGAACCAAACATAACAGCCATACAATGATAGTTCTAAATAGTCCCTTAAATAGCCTTGGTGGTAATTGGGTTGATCAACTAATCAAAATTGACTTTAATAGCCCGAACCACCTCTCTAGCATCCAATAGCACCTTGGGATGTGCTTTTGTTGTAATTTTGTTCCATTTTTTTTAGGGTGTTGTGTTTATGTTGACCTATTTTTTTGGAAAAGGAAAAATAATGGTAAACCTTTTTGGAGTATTCTACTTACTAAAAATGCATAAAAAAAAAGAGATCAAAGGTTTAAAATCGAGAAAATCAATTTCTTTTATGATTTAATGAACTTAATTTCACTGATAATATGAAAGTTCCCCTCCTACTAATATTTTTATGATTGCCATATTTATGCTGTTTGACTATCATCAATAAGTATAATCTAGGGTAATTCATTTAATTAGCTTTCTTGATTTCCCTTTTTGACAATGGTGGGAGAAGAGTGATTGGACAGGATACAAAGATTTGTATACAAGTTACAACCTTGTATATTATTTTGAAAGCATCACAAATTCATAATACAAATTTTTCCTACACATGCCGCTTGTGTTCACCAACAGAATGTCAGATTGTGAGGTATTAACCATATTCCACTTTGGAGGAAATTTGGTTTGGGATAATAGAAATCCAATTTATAATGGAGGTTACCCAAAGAATTTAGAGGTGGCAAACAGGTCGGGTTGGGCTAAATGGGTTAGATGGTCTAACCCGTATTCGACCCTTTCATTAAACAAGTCAAAAACTCCCAACCCTCGCCCGTTGAAGTTTAACCCGACCTACATTAACCCACATAACCATCGCGGGTTACTGCGGTTCGAGTTGACCTGCATACAAACTTGAATTTATTAACAATCCTGCAGGGCTTTAACCATATCCAAAGTTTAAATTAGACCTTAACCGATAATTTAATTCATAAAGATGAGATAAGATCTGAATGAACTATCCTTAACTTTCTAAATCCTATTGGTGCAATTTAAAATCTATCATGATAGGCAATATGGACATGCTCTATTTGGGTTATGATAAGCGTAATGTTAATATGTTACTTATAGGATCTTACATCAGATTCAAGCTCAACTAATATTGGGTTGAAGATTTAGGCCTAGGCATGGGTCATGATGCCATAATTCATCATTCTCTCTAGCTTGTACCAACGTAAGGAGGAAATAGTGTGGAAACTAGTACGAACTCAGCTATTACTTGATTATTAATTTTATTTATGTCTTATCCATTGCATTTTCTTCATATTCACAATCCTCCTAAAGAGAAGCGCACGCACACAAAAATATTCTTAAGTTAACAAAGGGTCTACTTGAGAAAAAAAAGAAAGAGAAGGAATTATTTATACAATGAGTATATATACATTTTTTTAAAATAGCGACTATAGAAATAGAATAACAAAACTAATAGAAATAAAATAAAGTTTTCATAAAAAATAAAAAACATCATATCAAAATAAAAAGATACGCTCCATAGAATTAAATATTGAGTACAAAATTTAGCTACAAGGAAAAAAAAAACAAACAGGTTATATGAGTTAAATGAGCTGACCCTAACCAAACACGTTTAAATGCGGGTTAGGAAAGCTTGACCCACAGCTGACACATATTTTGCGGGTCAAGTTGTGCGGGTCATATGCAGGTCGGGTCAGCTTTTTACCACCTCTACCGAAGATGGTCTTTCTGAGTAAGTCCATTACACATGCCTAATTGATTAAATTTTTTTGTAATTTTTCAAATTCGGAAATGCATGGATACGACCCAATCATACAATAACGGCATTAAAATGGGCGAGCATGCACTTTAATTCACATTGTAAATGATGAAGATGTAGAGATCATGTTCAGATCATCTCGAGGGGATGCCAGTGCAATGTATTCGTACATCCAAATGAGCTTGGACAATGACGTAGATATTTGCGGGAAGATTCCAAGGTATGTTATTTGTGGATTTGTTATTTTCAACAAGTTTATATAGTGACTGATAAGGTTTAATTTTATCTTTATGCAAAGCTCGAAGTAGTAATGATGTTCAATCAAGTAGCCCACCTCCAATTCTTGGGAAAAGGTAAGCACCTATTAAAGGCATTACTATATTAGTATTGATGCTTATCAATTATAGCCTTAACCCTCTAGTCCTCCCCCTTATAACCTGTAGGTAGGCATGTCAAACGGGCCGGCCCGGCCCGCCAGGGATTTATCCTTGCTCGGCACGACCCGCCACGGGCCATGCCTAGTGTGGCTGGGCCATTCCATGACTCTGTGCCGAGCATGCTCGGCGTGCCTCTTTAAAAGTTTTCTTCCTATTAATTTTTTCGCCTTTTCGGTATTAAAATTAAAAATTAGAACACAAGCATGAAGAATGACAAAGATATTTAAGTGGTTCGGTCAAACTCGACTTACTCCACTGAGAAGAGAAACATTTGAATCTTAACTTCTTGAAGGTTTGTAAATAGGAATACCTTCAAAACCTTACAATCTTTTTAGAGAATAAAAATAAAAATGAATAAAAAAAAACTTGTATATTTACAAATTACAATGAAGGAAAAGTGAAAAAATCAAATGGGTAGTCCACTAATGTATTCTGCTGGATCATTTGAAGGACCCTTTAATCTTGTCTCTTGATGACTTGATCTTTGGCCCTCCAAAAACTTCTTATAGAGAGTGAACTAGTTGAATGCTTTAAGAGAGAGCTAGAGAGTGCAGAGGGAGTGAGAGAGTTGTATAAATTGGTGAGAAATGAGAACGGGAGGGTTAGAGTAGTTATAGACTTCATAAAATTGAAAAGGACAGAAAATACCTCTTATATGACTATTTTATAGTTGTTGGGGTGGGGAGGTAAAATGGACAATTTTAAAAAAATTAGCCAATTTTGGGCAGGCCGGGCGGGCTGTGCCTGGCAGGCCAGCCGTGCCCTTTCCCTCAGCCCAGCACGACCCATGGCACGGGCCGTGCCGTTGACAGGGCCGTGTCATGCTGCGGGCCGTTAACTGGCGGCCCGGCCCATTTGACATCTCTACCTATATGGATGCCAGCGGAAGGGCTCTAAACTGCAGTCGATCACCTGACACCAATATTCCTACCAACGAGGATGCAGTTTTGCCTTCCACAATACCATCTCTTAAGTATGCAGCATTATGTCCTTTTTCTTTAATTGTTTTGTATTCTTTTAGTGTCGTATGTTGACTTTCCTTTGTTCTTTGTACTTGTGATACTACATTTTTTGGACTGGAAAATGTCATCCCTGCAAAACATTGCTTTAATTTTTTTAATCTTGCAAGCTGCTCCCTTATGACTATTAATATTGGGGAGGGCCCTATTTATAAGTTGCAACTATGTTTTTAGTTGTAACATAAAATACCATGTATTCTCTCACTACTTTATTCATGGTCTTCATTGGTTTTTCTCTTTTCCTAGTTTTTTCTAAGTCTTTCGGTACATACTCATACCATTTCATACAAGTTCTCTATTTTTTTTTCCTTCTTTTGTTGAAGCTACACGGTAGTGTCCTTTTATGTGTGATAATAATCACTTTTATATCCATCAAACTATCCCTTGGTTGGAATTCCCAAATCCTCCTCTTAGATGGAGGATTTACAAATGTAAAGGAGGATTAAACTCTGAGAATTCCAAAGGCTGTTTAAGACTCTTTAGGTGGAAAGAGTGAGGAATTTTAGCAAAGAAACATAATATATGCTAAATACTCCTCTTGGCATTTGCATTTTTATACCACCATTATGTAACACATTGTCTGCATATTACATATAACATTCAGCAAAATACTATTCAATTGATACATGATGAGGTAAATATAGAAAGTATCTAAACTAGAGTCAATGACATGATAATAGTACTCATTTAAACGAGGATACGGTCTACAATACCATCTCCTAAGTATCTAGTATTATATCATTTTATCAAATTGTTATGTATTCTTTTTCCAAATACAATAATTGTAATTGATTACGTTGATTTAAAATATAGGGTGAATCTAATCAAGACAGGAGTTGACTTGGCACACTCCTATTAAAGAATTTACATTGCCACGACAGGTCATTCTCCTTTGGAGGCACAATCTCCAAGATATTCCTTCATATGGCAATGAAGGTTCCAATTTTTTTAAAGATGCTACTAATGGTGACACTCAGCAAGCTGCGGTAGATTTGTTTACTATTTCAGTGAGAGTTTGTAATGACAAATCAAATCTTCCATACAAGATACAAGGTCCTAGTTAATTGGGAGGCATTGGAGACATCATATCATGTGTCATCCATCCATCCAGTTTGCACAAAAGGGCAGAGATGATTGATATGCAAGGAGTGGATGATTTGATAAGCATTCCACCATAGGAATGTTCAACGCGTGAAATGTGGAAGGACATGGTGTTTAAGAGTCATGATATATGCAAAGCTCTTCTTTGCCACTCTTCAACCATCATAATTGAAAAGCACAGATGAGGTGAGTTTTCTCAGTCTTTTCACTGCTATTTTTTGCAATGTACTGTGGAATTTTTTTGGGCATTTTTTCGTTGGTGAATGCATTTGCCCCTCCCCTTGGATAATATTGTATGTGATGTTGAATCAACTAAACCCTTTTTTTTTATATCTAAATTTGGAGAGCTCCAAGGGAAATCGCCATTATCCCTCAAGCCATCCGAGAAGAAGAGTGTTGTGATCTAGGGTCTAAGAGAAGAGATCATGCACAAACAAGAACAAGAGGGATTTATGAGGTTTGACTTTTAGCCTACATCCACAGGAAGACAGGAGAATTCATTATGCAATCAGAAGAAGTGTACATCATAGTGACTCTTAGTCTCTATTTATAATATCATCCCCAAAACCCTGTTACACCCAAACATTACTTCTAATCACAGTAGACCTACAATAATAGACCTACTTCTAATCACAATAGAACAGGGACAATGCAGGGGCCCGGTTTACCAGATTTATTACTTCAATTGAGCCATAAAACCTAACAAATCTCTACCTTGGCGAACACTGAAGCTGATTCTCATGGACTAAACACGTCTCACCATCTCCACCTGCCCCTTAGAGCACTCAAGTACTGAGCACACCGATCAAGTCCAAGCAATGCTTGAACTTGAATTTAACCCATTCCTTCATGAATGCACCAAATCGCTTGTACCATTGTCCAAAAGCTTACTTCAACTCGTACAATGATTTCTTGAAACTGCATATATGATCAGGAACCTTAAATTGCACTCTACCTGCACTGGAAGTTCCTTCCTCTTCCTCGTAGAACCACTTGCATCCGATGACCTGATTTTCCTCATAAAGAGACTCCATCTCTTCAGTCACAGTTGCTGCCTGTTGACTACTTTCTAGCCCTTCCATTAATTCAAGAGATTCAGTCGTTAATGCGTATGCAACCATATCATCACGGCCACAGTTTGATATCGACGCATACGTCGTCATATCTTCAAAACCGTATCTAACTGGCGGTTTCCTTTCTCTCTACGGTCTACCCATCCGCGGCATATGCGGCTCTATCTACTACATCTGCTGCACAGTCTGAAGATCCCTTGTATTCCGGGAGGAGCCGGATGCACTCTCCTTCTCACTAGGTTGTCGGACTTCACCTGAACAGTGTCACTGCTGCTAGCTACTTTTGTCTTCTCCACCTGCTTTCTCGCTTCAAGTAAAGCATCCTCATTAAATGTAACACCCCCGCTGATAATAAATATGGGTGAATCTTGATCAGTACACCACAACCTGTATCCTTTCACCCCAAAAGCATATCCCACCAAGATGCACTTCACAGCCCTTGGGTCTAACTTATCGGTTTTCACACGAGCATAAGCCGGACAACCGAAGATCCTCAAGTTAGAGCAATCAGCTGGATTACCTGACCACATTTCTTTCCGTGTTTTGCAACTAATCCTTGTGTGTAGAGACTTATTTATCAAGTAGCCTATAGCATTTACTACCTCAGCCCAAAAGTCCTTGGTCAATCCTGCAGTAAACAACATACAATGAGCTCTTTTCAAGATCGTTTTGTTCATCCTCTTTGCAACTCCATTCTGTTGTGGAGATTCTATAGTGGTGTAATGCCGAACTATGCTATGACCAGTGCAATAGTTCTCAAACTCTATCGATCTGTACTCATTGCCATTACCTGTCCTCAACTTCTTTACCTTCCAGCCAGTCTGTTTCTCAACCATTTTCTTCCATCACTTGAATATAACAAAGGTCTAATCCTTCATCTTCAGAGTATAAACCCAGACTTTCCTTGAATAATCATCAATAAAAGTCAACATAAACCGGGACCCGCCCTTGGAGTAAACCTTAGAAGGCCCCCATACATCTGAATGAACATAGTCAAGGATACCTTCCTCCGATGAATACCTGTCGTGAAACTGACCTTTCGATGCTTACCGAAGATGCATCTCTCACAAAAATCCAACTTGCCTGTCTTCGTGCCACTTTGTTGCTTTTCGAAGATACATCTCTCACAGAAATCCAACTTGCCTGTCTTCGTGACACATAGCAAATTCTGATTGCTCAATATTGTCAATCTCCTTTCACTCATGTGACCTAGGCACAGGTGCCATAAGCGAGCTGAGCCAAATTCATGGTCATCTGAGGAAGACACTACAGCTCCACCTGTAACAGTATTTCTGGACAAAACATATAAGTTTTCAACTCTATTGTCTCTCATAAGAACCAGAGCACCCTTCACAACCTTCATAACTCCACCTTCAGCTGAGAAGTTACAACCGTCGGAGTCCAAGGCACCAAGAGAAATAAGATTCTTTTTCAAATTAGGAACATGCCGAACTTCTACCAACATTCTGACGATTCCATCATACATCTTGATTTTAACTATTCTAATCCCAAACGTCTTGCATGCAACATTGTTGCCCATCAAGATACTACCACCGTTGATTTCTCTATAAGTGGTAAACCAATCCCTATTGAGACACATGTGATAGGAATAACCTAAATCAAGAATCCAATCATCCTGGCGACGAATTCCGTTTTAAATCACAGAAAGTGCATTGTCGGAACCTGAAAACCCTGCTCTGAGCGATTCCGATTAGTACTAATTAAGTCGTGTTTTAGTTCTAAGTGAGATTACTGGATTTTGGTTAAGTTTGGGATTAGAATAGCTTTTATATAGCTTTGGAAATTCTAAGAGCCTTTTTATTAGTGGGACCCTTTGGGGGTTCCTTCTTAGTGACTTTGCGTGAACATAGGGTATTATCTGATATTCTGAAAATTTGTGTTTTAACTCCGTTTGATTTATTTCACCATTCCCTACAACTTTAGTGTTTACTCCGTTTCCGTAAGAGACCTCGAAACCCCACTTTTCTAATGCTAGGTGCAAAACAGTCTTTTTACACAAAATCTGGACACAAATTTCCATCTCTCCGAAACCCACGAAATGTATACTTTTCATAAACTAGATTTTTCGTTGAACGTTTCTTCCTTCTTCGTCGAACTCATCCGAGGACCGGAAACCCATGTTTTAAGCTCCATCAAGTTGGTTAAGTTGTAGGACCCACCCTTGTTTTCTATAAAAGGGGAGCTCATTTCTACTTTGACCTTCTTCTTGCTACTTTTGTTGTGGATAGAGAAGGAGTTCTAGCTACCTAGGGTTTTCTCCCTTTCTCTTCTTGTTCTTCATCTTCAATCCACCTCCAAACTATTTCTCATGGGAAAATGGGCTTCACCATCTTCTTCCTCACCATGAGAGCTCTCCAAGGATATCTTTTGTAGAGAAAACCAACCCTTCTAGGGTTCTCTTTAAGCAAGCTTTGTCTATTTGAAGACCTTACAACTAACCACTCCTCCTAATCTCCTAGATTTGTGTTCTTATAGTTCTAGAGAAGCTCCATCTTCATTATCGCAAGCTCCCTCCTTCTATTTCTTAGTTTTGGCCATTTAGGGTTTGTAATGGGTTGTATTTTGGGGGTTTTTGTGTAGCTTGGTGATTTGGCTTGAGAGTGGTGATTAGGAGCTTGATTTGCTATTTTTGGAGCTAAGGCAAGTGGATGAATGGATTTGATTTTATGATTTCTTGTTTATGAAAATTTTGATTCTTATTAATTACTTTCACCCATGGTTTCTCTATGAGTTTTAATGATTTTGAAATGTGCATATTGACAAGCTCTTCTTTTAATTGATCTCTTGAGAATGTATGCATTTACTTTGCTAAAGTTTTTTTTTTCATTTGTGGATTTCATAGTGGTGGTTGTTCTTGAAATTAATGAGGTTGGGAATTAATGTGATTTGAGGGTTTTGGTGGATGGTTGTTAGAGGAGTAATGGTGGTTTTGAGCGGCCAAGGACGCCACTAAATTTTGTGTCAAGAATTGGTTCAAAGGAGGTTGAAAGGGAGGAATGAAGAGAGCCCGCACTGCACTGGAATGCAGTTTCTGAAGCAGTCCGCTCAAGCGAACCCATTTCATAAGCTGGTTAGCTCGAGCCAACCTCTAGGTTCGCTCGAGCTAACCCTCCCGGAGGCCAAACTGCTCGAGCGAACCATTGTACGCTCGAGTGGACCCCTTCCAAAGGTTGGAACGCTCAAGCCAGCCTTCAGTTCGCTCGAGCCCTCTTGACTCGGACCAGTTCGCTCGAGCGAACTTGGATCCGCTTGAGCGAACCCTCCTAGAGAACCCTTCACTCAAGCGAACTTCTAGTCCGCTCGAGCCAACTGTGCAGAATTCCTGGGCCTTCCCTAGTGTCTTCAAAAAGGGTGTTTTAAGGTCCGGTTAGGTTGGTTTGAAGCCCTAACGCCTTGGGAAGACCTAGGAGATGATATATGGAGATTGATCGAGAAAGAAACCTCATTTCGGAAATGTATTGAGGATTTTGGACTTGTCAATTTTTATAGGGAACTTGAGATGTCTCCTATCCTTCAAGTATCATTCCAAGAATGAAAACAGACATACAAGACCCTTATGCATATTGTTTAAATCCGGAAACCTCAATACATGGTCCGTAATTATACGGAGATTCATTGCGGCCGTTTTATTCGGATTATACATGTTCTAACCCGTTTTCACTTGATAACCCAATTTTGCTCAAAATATTGATTTATGAACTTGACATGTTCTGCCAACCCCATACATGCATGATAAGCTACTGATTAAAACATGTGCCTATGAGCATCATGTCTCGCCTGCCTGGGTGTTGTACACCAATATAGATATGTATATATTTTGATTTTCGTGTAACCTATGTGTCGGCACCACTAAGCTTGGACGTCCTTGTCAGTCTGATCCACTGACTTGGGCCTCCCCTTCGTGCTCCTGCCAGCTGCAGCCCGGATCCTGTCATGTCCCGTTACCCTGTTCCGCGGCCATGGTCTTGTCTAGGTATATGTATACATATATATAATGTTGGTTCCCGTTACTTCGTGTGTCTGAGACCAACGCACTAAATGTGCTCTCATTACACTAGTGATGGAGGATTTACCTTTTGTGTGGTTGCCATCTTGCTAATTCCCTGTTCATTGTTACCCTACATGTTTATATTGCACATGTGTTTTAAATAAATGATACATCTTGTTTTATGGAAATTATTGCTTTGACAGGTTTTCAATGTGTTTCTAAAATATGCTTTGAATTTCCTTATTGTTATATCTATTCACCCACTTGCCAGACCGTCGTATCTGACCCATTCTTGTGGTACTCAGGTCTAGACCTCGTTGCCCTTAAAAAGAAGCCGGAGGAGGCGGCCGGTGAGCCGCAACATGTAGGCGAATGGCAAGCTGACAATGTCATTTAGACATTGGGTCGAGCTCTGAGTTGCGAAACATTTTGGGGATTTATTGATTGACACATTTTGGAAGATTCTTTTGGGTTGTACTGGCCTTTGTTGGCCATTATTTTTTTGGGGAATGTTAATTTAACCAACTTTTGTATAAACATTTAACTTTATATTGGGAATGCCATACTGAATATTGCTCACTCTGACATCATGTTATTTATATGGATGTTACTGTCTTGTATCTTGGAATGAGTACCGGTTTGATTTGCTACACACTTCCGCAATCCTTTGAAAGTAAATGACTGGTGTGCACATGGGATATCCTCACTGCGGAACCCTGTGGAAAATTAAATATGTGTATTCTTATGTCTATTGTTCTAATCATCACATCACTTAGCTCGCCGATCCTAGATGAGGAGAGCTTTGATGTGCTAACCCGGTTCGGGGTCGCGACAAAACCAGAATCCGATCTTCCATCTGCAACACTAACTGAATCATCAGATGACGAATCTTCTATTATTTCTTTCCCTTTCCTCTGCCTTTCGGGACAGTTTTTTCTGATGTGCCATTTCTTATGGCAATAATAACTTTCAATGTTTTTCTTGTTGGATCTATTTTTGCCCTCCTACTGGAGTCTTTTGTTCTTCTTTGTACTACCAAACCCTCACTCGAACCATCATTGTCAGCCGCAACCTTTTTTTTAAACTCCTTAGAGTTCAAGGCTGCCTCTACATCCTCTTTGGACAAAGTATCTCTACCATACATCATGGTATCAACAAAATGCTCATATAAGGGTGGTAACGAGTACAATAACATAATAGCTTGGTCCTCATCATCAATTTCAACATTGATATTTTCCATATCCATAATAGCTCTTGTGAAAAAATCAAGGTGAGTTGAAATAAGTGTACCTTCCTACATTTGTAACGTGAACAACCGCTTTTTCAGATACAATCGAATCATGAGAGACTCCGTGATGTACAAGTTCTCCAACTTCTGCCATGTGGCAGTAGCAATTTTCTCCTTATCAAGCTTTCGCAATACACCATAGCTAAAAAATAGCACAATCTGATCGTACGCCTTTTCTAGCAACTTATCATCCTCATTATCTAACAATTTGTTAGATAAAGCATTATTTCCCCTCAAAGCTTTCTACTACCCATTCTGAATCAGCAAATCATGCATCTTTAAACGCCAAAGACCGAAGTCGTCGTTTCTATTGAATTTCTCAATTTCAAATTTTGTAGTTATTCTGTGAATCTGTCACTGTACCTATGTAGATCTAGTCACCACGAGCACGCTGGAAGAAACGAATCTGAAATCCGACTCTGGACGGCTAAAATATCACAGAAATAAGTTTTTGCGCTCCAATCAGTCAATTTCTTTCGTTGACCGTTGAACAGCCATCTTCTTCCATAACTGCGTAGATCTGCTCGAAACGAGTCTGTATGTTCCAACGGATCTTCGGTCAGACTCCAGATCATCAATATATCGCAAAAACAATTTTCATCCTTCAATCTGGTCAAATCTGCCTTTCACCGTGTGTCACTGACGTCGGCGCCTTTCTCTGCAGCCTTTTCTACTGGGCTTCCGTAAACAGGTCAGGTCAACCTGGACTTGACCTAACCTAGACTGGCCTGACTGATGGGCTTCTGAAACGAGTCAGGTTGAACCTGACCTGGGACCAACCCGAAACTGCTGCAGAACGCAAGCCCACCTTCTTCTCCTTCTTCGTTCTGGTTCAGCAACCAGAACCGATAGTGGCAGCCACTTCCGTTCTTCTTCCTTCCGCGGCAAACGGACGATGGCAGTGACGGCGACCTTCCTTCTCCGGCAACGCGCAACGGCGACGGAGACTACGGCGGTTTGTTTCACGGTGATGTGGGGCCCAGCCAAAAAACGGAAAAAAAAATCCAAACCGCCCGCCCTTCCTGCTGACTTCAACCTCTCCTGTTCCGGCGCAGGTGCAGGCGCTACTTCTCCGGTTCCGGCGATCTTCTTCTCCTCCGGTCCCGCTTGTCGACGTGGCAAACACAGAAATCAGATCGATCTGATTTCTCTCTGATCCATGTTTGCGGCAGAACACGCAGAGAACGTTTAGCGGCAGGGCCAACCACCGAAGCAGATCCTCTGCTTCGATCTCTTCTTCTCCGATCGTGACCCACGTCAAGATGAAACGATCTCCCTCTACGCAATCGAAAATGCAATTTCAATCTTGAGATCTAGTCCGGAGAATTCACTGTCCAACCAGAAGAAGTATATACATCACAGCAACTCTTAAAATATGAACAATGCAGGGCCGGTTTAGAAGATTTATTATACATCATAGCGACTCTTAAAACATGGACAATACGGGGCCGGTTTAGAAGATTTATTACTTTTATTGAGCCATACAATCTAACAAAGAGAAAAGCATCACAAGGTTTTTTTTCTTCATTGAACGTGCCCTAACGATGTTATTCCAGCAAAGAGAGGGATTTTATTTGAAACATCATTGTGGGAAAAGTCGGCTTTTCTTTGCGCACGACTTCCTAATTTGAAATTGCTGAATATTTCTTAATCAGGATTGAAGTTCTTCTTTTAAATCCCAAACAACTTTCAAGAAAAAAAAAAAAAAAAAAAAAAACTTAAATAGCGTCAGAGTCCTCACATAAGTTTGTGCCGATTTAATTTTAGAAGGTGGGCTCGCTCATCTGAATCACTACTCTATAAATGCATTTGACGTTTTCACCTAAATTTCCCATTGGCGTTTCATCTTTGGAGCTTGGACTTTGGAGTAGACTTTCGGTTGACTCAATAGAACTTCTAAAATAGTCATTAAATCAAGAAATTGACAACTCTAAATTCTCCAAAGTGGCCTAATTGAGAATCTAATAGCAGGGATCACTTCTAAAACTTGAACATATCAAACTCACTGGGCCCCCTTTTTTATTAGGTTTACTTAGTTCTTTTTTTTTATTACAGGTTTACCTAGTCCTTAATGGCTATAGGTAAATATACAATTTTTCCCTTTGTAATAGCATTTATTATTAAGTTCTAATCCCCACAGGCTAGAGGTGGCAAAGCACAGCCCGACTCACCAAGCCAACCCTATCCGCATATGCCCACACAATCTGACATGCAGAATACAGGGGGTATGCCTGATCCAGATGACTCGTTTAAACTTTCCTTTAAATTTTAATTATTAGTCCAAATTCCATAGAGGCAAAGACCCAAACGCTACCCACTTTCTATTATCTTACTAAAATTTATCACTCTATTCTAAAGTATTTCTTTTTATTTTGGTATTATTTTTTTTGTTTTTTTATAAAATTTAATTTTATTTCTAGTAGCTTTGCTATTTTATTTATGAGGAACTTACGGGAAAAGCCCCCGTAGGATCTCAATGGCCAACCAGGACCCAATATCATGTTGGACACGGGAGGAGTCCTCATGTGGCCTTTTTCTTCTTCTTTTTTTTTTTTTTTTTTTCATTTTGCGATATGGTCGATATCAACCATGAAGTTTGTCGATATCGACCATTATGCGAAACTACTTTATATCTCGCCCCAATTCTCTGTTTCACAATCCTCTTTTGGATCGTCCTCAACTTCGCTCCGGTGATTTCCCCTTTTAAAAGCCACTGTAAAACTCCATCACCTTAGTGGTTGAACTTCATTAAGAGGTTGCACTACACCAAAAATGAAGATCAGGAGCATTGATTAGGTAGCGGGTCGTCTTACATGATCCGCCCCACTCTGCTTGTAGAAATGGAGGGAGGGCTCTCTGCTAACTGTTCTATGCAAAATTTGAAGTTAAAATCTCATGCTTTTGGAATTCTTAAATACATGGATAGAGATGGAAATCAGGGTAAGATTTTGGGATTTTGGGATTTTGGGGGTTTAGGGATTTAGGATAAGAACATATTTGATAAGTTACATATATTTCTCTAATGCAAAAGACCTCTACTTACATTTTATAAAGAATGGGTTGTATGGAAATATGTTCTTATCAAATAGTCATATTAATTTGTACACAAAAATAGGTAAGTTGCTTTTGCCACTCAGGCGTTTGATGAAATGCCTAAGAGAAATGTTGTTACATGGACTTGCTTGATTTCTGATTACATGCAGCTGGGGCAGCCTAATGATTGGCCTTGTTATTAATACTTAATTTATTTACTTGCAATTATTGGTGTTCTTGTAGAGACAGTAATACTAGCAATGGTTCACATGGTCTTATGTATGTTTATATCGCTCTTGTTCATGAAGTATTCTCTTATCATGCCAATTTCTTTTTTCAATTAGAGTGGTGAAGTTGCAATTGTTGCTTCTGCAAGACATGACACTATGGGGAGAGTGATTTCTCATCTAAATGTAAGAAGTGTCTTACTTCTCTTTGACTATGTTCTTTTAATAAGTCATGCATATTAAATGTCATGCACCTCAACTTGTTTCCATTGATTTTCTATCAATAAATGTCTTTGAATGTGACTTGTCTACTATTATTGTTTCATCACAGGTAATTAACATGACATTGGTGTACTATCATGAGAGGTTCAAGATGCTGCAGTTGGATTTGTATTTTTTTTTTGGATGATGTCACATGTTACGTTTTGGGGTATTTGATGATGCAAATGGGTTCAACAAAACAATAAACAGTTATATATTTATTTTTTAGGGTCTCTGATGATGTAAATGGTTTCAACAAAAGTTTGCACAGTTATATGTAACTTTTTTTGGGTCTTTGGTGATGTAAATGGGTTCCAAAAAAGTGGAGACAATTATATGTAACTTTTTGGGTCTTTGATGATTTAAATGGGTTGAACAAAAGTTTGCACAGTCATATGTAGTTTTTTGGGTTCTTTGATGATGTAAATGTGTTCAACTAAAGCTTAAACACTATTATGTATTTTTCTTATTCTTTGATGATGTATTTTTGGAGTCTTTGATGATGTAAATGTGTTCTATGTAAGGTTGGAACGTTTTATGAAATATTTTGGATTCTTTGAATATATACATGGTACTAATGATCATGTATTGAAAACAGAATCTACTGCCTTCCAAGGTAAATTGTTCTATACTGATAGAAATGATCGATAACGATCATTTTCATTGAAGACAGAAGCTACTGCCTATTTTTTATTGACAGAAATGGTTGATATCTACCATTTTCACTGGAACCGCATCCAGCGCCCCAGAATACACAAAATCGATCGAACAAATCTTCGGCGAATGGAAACCGGTAGAGTGGCTAGTAGTAAAAGCTTAAAGATGACCGTTTTGGAGGAACGGTGGAGGATCTGTTGGAGCTTGAGATCCATGATTACGAAAATGGTTAAATCTATGAAATGAGTTTTGTTTGGAACCCAATTTAGGGTTAGAAAGTTCCTGCTATTGGGGAAAAAGAGAGGGGAATGAAATGCAGAGGGGGTTGAAAGGGATTAGGGTTAGAAAGTTCCCGCTTTTTGTTGTTGTAGAAGAGAAGAAGAAAAAAGGAAAGGAAGAAGAAGAAGATAAAATGTTACATAGTTACACTGGTTTAGACTCTTTCTATGATGGTCAATATCGACCATCCCAAAAAGAGTTTACAAAAACGAACTAGGTCCAAAGGGCCCCTCCCGTGTCCAATGTGATACTGAGACCGGTAGACCATATGGTGTCCTACGGGGATTTTCCCCATAAATTCCTCTTTATTTATATAGTCGTCATTCAAAAATTTATGTACTATACTCAAGGTGTAAATAATTCCTTATTTCTTTTTCCCCCTCAAGTATGCCCTTTATTAGCTTACTCAATGACGTTTTTGTATATACTTTTCTTTTAGGAAACAAATTGCGGATATGAAGAAAATACAATGCACATGACATAAATAAGAAAAGAGCTAAAAAGCTGAATTGGATTGTTTCAATGCATGGGTTAAAAAGGGATGAATGGACCTTGGCCAATTGGACCCCACTTTTTACAAATGGACTGAGTAACTAGCCTCATGTGTTCTTAAAATGAAGTTGGGCTTCAACAAAACATTCACAAAAGGGCTAGAGTTTGCATGAATTGGTTTAAGGCATGGAAAATAGAATGGTTAATTGACATTGGCCCCACTTTTTACCAATGAAAAACTAGGTAATGCGCCTCTAATGGTGTGTGTAAGTGAAATTAGGCTCAACTTAAGCTTACAAGTCAGTTTGGGTCAAGCATGGAACCACGGTTGGGTCAATTGACAAACTAGATGAATGCAGGTTATGCGGGTTAATGTGGGTCGGGTCGAGTTGACTTGTAGTTGGTGTGTGTTAAGAGTTTTTGGCCCGTTTAATAAATGGTTTGGATGTAGATTAAGAGTACCTATTTAGCCCAACCAGAGCCATTTGTCACCTCTACCCCTGACCAAGACCCACATGCTTCCCATGAATGGGATGTATTGGAACTCCATTGTGAGACCCGCCTATGGATAATCCAAACCATTCAAGATAAATCTCGTTTTCTCCAGGTAAACTTTTGCTTCAACATAAGTTGATCCAACCACAAGATTTAGCACATGAATTATAATGTGATTCGTGCAATCTTATGCTCTATAAATCAAACGCATTAATCATGTTATCATTATCCAGCGTCCATTTGAATCAGGGTCTACTTATGTGAGGCGTAAGTAGAGATGTCAATCATGTCATGTTAATGAATTTGGGTTACGGGTTAACGAATTTGGGTTAAAATCACCTCAATCCGTACACGGCTAGTTAACTTAACAGGTCAAAAAATCCAACTCAAACACGACCCGTTAATTTGACGGGTTACACGACCTAACCCATTAACCCGTTAAGTAATTAAGTCATTTATAAAATTAAAAGAAAATTCATACAAAAATATAAGGAGAAAAATATATAAGCCACACAAAGCTGTAAGTGAGGATCTCGAGCGGATCCCACCTAAAACCCCACTAAAAGACAATAAATTTTAATTTCTTCTTTATGACTATAAATTAATTCTAGCACACTTGGGGACAAAAGAAAAAATTAACGGGTTAAGCGGGTTGTTAACGGGTTACTGGTTTAATTCGTGCACGACTCGTTAACGACCCGAACCCATTAAGAGCCCACCCGAACCCATTAATATCATGTGGGTTCGTGTCGTGTGGCATTTTCACAGCCCTAGACTTAAGCATGCATTTAGTCTCATAGTTCTAGGCGAATAAGGTCTGAGCACATTATTGGGCCAAATTCACTTAATGAATCCTAGAATGACCAGATATAATTCATCACTGCCTCCAGAGGACCCACTAGATCCAAACCCACCGGATCCAGCCAATCACGTCCTATGCATCTGATGGGATTATAGGGCACACACCACGCACCTATATATAATGTGGGCTTCTATTGGCACCGCAAATTTTACCCTCCCCACCACACTAGAAGACAAAAAAATAAAGTTTTTCCTAAACTACCCCTCCCCCCTTCTCGCTCTCCCTCTCCCTCCTTCCCTCTTCCCAACCTCCACCCCTTATCTCCCCCGCCCCCCTAGTTGCCAGCGGGGAGGGAGATCGCCATCTGTAGCCCAGTTGCAGGGGCTACCACCTAATCTCCCTCCCTGCGGGCAACTTGGGGGTGGGGGGAAGAAGAAGAAGGGAGAGAAAATAGAGGGGTAGGGAGGAAGAAAGAGGGAGAGAGCGGGGAGGGACAGAGACCCCGTCGGGGTTTTGTTGTTGTTTTTTTTTGTTGGGGGGGGGGGGGGGGGGGGGGGGGGGGGGGGGGGTGTAGGAAAACTTGCTTTCTTTGTTTTTTTTTTGTTGTGCGGTGGGGAGAGCAAATTTTGAGGTGCCAATAGAAGCCCTCATATATAATCCATTTATCCATTTTCAGCTTGGGATCGAGTGGATCAGTAGACTACCCTAGATCGGGGGATCATTCATTCATCGTCACAAACAGCAGTAATTCTTTCATCTCGTATATTAGATGGATGGATGTATAAAACAGGTGATAGCGTCTCGACCTATATTTTGGATGAATTGGAAAAGATGGGCAGCATCTATATATTTTATAATGGAGATGGGTCCAAGTTAAAAAAATAAAAATAAAAATAGGATGATTAGCCAACACACTCATGGTTGAGTGGTGTTGGCACCTTGGTATCCACACATGCCCAAGGGTCAATTCCTTGGTCTCCAGGTTGGTAGTATCACTCCCGCAAGTAGACCAACATAGCAAAAAACAAAGGTGTTAATATTCATTAAAAAAAACTAGAGGTTCTTTTCGGAAATTCAAAATTCATAATAAGAGAGAACATTCCCACAAGAGCATTGTACATAACTCTGCTGGTTGGGACATGGGTGCATGAGTAGGAGTGTGTTCCAAGTTAGAAAAAAAAAAAAAACCCTACCGGATAATTAAAGCATGTAAATGCTACTCGTAAGATTGACATAACAACTCAGTTAGATTTGATACATGAATTGGTTTTGATGGATGCCATACCCCCAGCGACACTTCGAAAGCTCTCCCTTCCAGCTTCATGCAGGCATGGAAGCACCATGCCCGACAATGTTCTGCAGATTTAAGTCATCGGTTCTCCAAATGGCCACCTAAACTTCTGAAGCTCTAGCACAGCTGGTTCCTGACATGGGTCTGTGAATGGGAGCGCATGTTCAAGTCTCCAACATAGCTAAAAGGCAAAAAATAAAAAAACATAGCTAAGGCAAAAAAATAAAAAACGCAACCAAAACTACAAAATCAATGGGTCTGCTGCCCACGGTGATGAAATGATGAGGACCTTTCCTTTACATAACTGTGTGGTCCTAACTAATAACATGCAGTTTCTGCTGTTTGGACTTTCAAGATACGAGGACAGATTTTGCAGTCAGCCAAACAGCATGTCACCATTCATGAATTAATTCAATTACTGACTCCAAATCCTCGTTGTTGTCCGTGTTACTAGAGTGCTTGCTCTTCATATCACGAATTATGGGAGCCTAATCCTTACTAACTTCAAATCCTCGTTGTATGTTAGTCAACCATGTCATAAAGTCTCAGAAATTATATCTGTTCGATGAAAGAAATGGTGCAAGATTATAACATTGTACCCAAAACACCAACTGCAAATTATATGTGGCTCGAAGAATCTTGCCTATCACAACCATAAAAAATATAAGACATACACCCACGTCAAGTATTCAAAGGCAGTTTATTTTCTGTATAATCTGCTATCAAATTACACCTTCCAACTAGTCAGTAAGCAATGAAGACACAAACATCACTATATCGTGATTTGTAGAAACCCACTCAATCAAACACAAGTCTATAGCCAAGTACAATCTATATCTACTATGAAAAGCATGAACAGTAGTGACAAAACACATGGTAATGCTCATACCATATCAGATATTAGCAGCAAAGGAAAGGCCTTCATTTGCAAGCTGGTTCACATCTCCAACTGGAGGATGGAGCCTGGCAACTTTGGCTATGGCTTTGTTCTCCTCAGGTGTCCCTCCCTCCAGGAAGGCCCCAACTACCTTCCCGTCCTTGATCCAATATGATCCGAACTTGGGTTTTGGTGATGCTGGGTCACTGTCACCGAACATCACAGTGTCTCCGACATTGTCGCCATAAAACTGCCATGAGAGGTCAAAGGCACGGGAGTAGAAATATGGAAGGTAGTCATACTCATCAATAGATTTCCCTTCTTCACTTGCTTTGATGGCCTATAAGAATTCACAAGATGAGAGCTTCAGTAGAGGGAAACTAAGCAAATGCAATACAGGAATTCTCCTTGAGATAAATGACCAGAAAAATGCACCATTGGTTCTACTCTTGCCAATTGATTAAATGAGCATTCATAGAAATTGTAGGACGGTAACCTAGTGGTGAAGTCGACACAGTCAACGGACACCAAATCCGATCATTCATGAATCCAAACACAAAAATCCACGGTCAACAGAAAATGCACAGATAAATAAGGAGAGAGGCCACAGTTCGGTTACCTCAATAGCCAAATCTGCTGGATAAGTTGTTCAATCCAATGGGAGATACTCACCCATGGGAGAAGAAAGAAGAAAAGTGCAAAAGCAACTTTAATTGATAAAATACACAACAATAAAACAAGAGATGGATTGGACATTCCTTTACAAGTATTTAAATAGCATTCAAAACTTTCAAGACCTAAACATAATCATAAAGAATCCTACTTAAATCAAAATAGAAAAGAAAATACTCTATACCTTCAAGGAAAATAAAGAAAGAAGCAAGATGTGGAATACTAAAACTTCTTTGGATGGGGACGTGGCACCATTGTTCACAATCTGCATCAACTTTTCGATTCTGATAAACTTGTTATTAACTCATATTATGATATCGTCCATAGTAGAGAATCCCAAGATATGGAAACAAGCTGTAAACAGGTGGATTGGATTATTCAGGATGTTAGGGCCAGTGGGGCACATGTTCTGGTCTAGTGGAGTGAACCACTTACTGGGAAGGTGTTGCCAAGTATGGCTGCCAAGTATGGGCGGCGGCCCTTTTGGGTGCTGTCCCTGTCCCTGCTGGCTGAGCCTGATCCGGACCTGGTTCAGCTGGGTCAAGCCCAAGTTCCTCAGCTTCTGGGCATATTTAAGCCTGATTGATTTTATTGAACCTTTTCGGGGCTGATTTGGATCCCCATTAATTTCATCATAGTTGTTTTCAAATTTGGTTCTCAATTGAAGTCCCCCCTGAAGCACTACCCTGATTGGGCCCCTATTGAGATTGGATCACGAGGCCCTTTGATCAAATCTATCAAAAATAATTAGATGCCTGATCAGTCTCGAAACCCAATAGATCTGGGTCATCCACTCCTGCAAAGAAGTCCAATTAAAATTAAGTCATTTGGAATTTTACCATCAGCTGGGGATGATTCAGCCTTTCTTTTCTTTTCTTTTTTCTTTTTGAAAATTCTTGATGGAAAGTGATTCTTCCAGTGACACTGAGTACAAAGGAAGCAAATAGACCATGGAAGTGTAATTTTTCATCTTTAAAAATTAGATTTAAGTTTCTTCACACTACTATGAAGATGGAGTTTCCTAATGCCTTGAGAAGAGTCAATGAGGCTAAAGCATTGACCAGCTAAAAATGGAGAGGACAAGGATACTATCTTTCCGGCCCTATATTGTAATAATTTAAGCCAACGAGGGGCTTGTTTAGTACAATTATACCATTGATATTGTTTATTATTTGCTCTTGTTTCGTACTACTTTTGGCTGGCTGTTTACCATCGATATGCTCCTGTAAGAAGAAGCCTACAACTATGGAGTAATTTTTCATTTCTATGCAATTGCATGGATATTGATTCAGAGGTGTGGGATACATTCAAAGGATATCTAATTGAAGAAAAAATATGGCGTTAACAGCATAGCTACTGCATTTACTCAACAAATTATACAATGTAACAATGGTAGCATGCATTAATATGAGCCCATAGTAAAGTTGGAAGGTGGTCATTCTTGCAACCATGATATTGCTTGCTTGGGTCATGTTGACAATCGAAAGGACAAAAAAGGAAACTCACAATTATATTTCAAACTTATTTAAAACTATGATACATGCCACAAATTTTACAGAGAAGAATGTTTGACGATATGCATACCTTTGCTGCCTGCTCAGCTGACTTCCTGGCATGATCCACATGCTCCACTCTCCTCATTTCATGGTAAAGCTTTAGAGGAAAAGTAGCGACATCTCCCACGGCATACACACTAGGAACACTTGTTTGGAAGAATCCATCAGTCTGCAATCAGATGCCACCAAAAATGAATTTAATGTTAGTGCATATAATTCCCTTTTCTCTAAAATATGATCATGATCATCAGAGTAACATCTGACCCTTATCCCATCGGGCAAGTGTTGATTAAAGAATTCTACCATACAACTGAAAGTATGACCAAAATACCTCCCTCTCTCATATGGAGAGCACTATGGACTGGTGGTGACGTTGAGGAAAAAATATGCAAGAGAGTGACAAACAGGTACTAATCCAAAGGTATTTTTTAAGATCTGCTACAAGTTACCCTTAAAATCACACCAAAAAACACATTAACAGCACTTGTGTGGGAGATCATAAGTCTGGCATCAGGCTGCCACCAGAAATGAATTAAATTTTACTGAATTGTGTTCCAACTGACCATCATGATCTTGATCATTATCATCATTCTGAGCCTCATCCCATCAAATAGGGGTTGTCTCAAGAATTCTACTATCAATTTTGAAAAAGATATGACCAAAACACCTATCCCATTTTATAAGTGGGAGTAACTAATTGCTATTATTATAATACTACAATATAGTTATCCACTGCATACTATTATTTGAAAAAGATGAGGATAGATTTCAAAAAATTGTTTCTTCAAAGAAACATGTGCAAAGTAGAAACAATGCAAGTAACTCTGTGAACAAGTGTCAATAAAATTTCAAAATGAGTATGAAATCAACAAACCTTAATTCCACCTTTCTCCTCTGCAACTTGACCCTTAAAAAGAGTGGTGAGTGGTCGTCCACCAACACCAACAACAACAATGTCAGCATCCAGCACTCTCCCGTCCTTTAGTTTGACAGTCTTTACCTGAACAATGTCAACTTCTAAGTTATCGAGCAGCATAAGAAAGGGAAATTTGCAAGCAACCATTAGAAGGTCTGGTTTTTCTAATCAGACAACATAAGGGCTGCGTCGGAATGACTTTCAAGTTAATAAAAAAAAATTGTTTTATTGGGTTCAGTTAAGGTTTTCTAATTTTATGGCTCGAAATTTGAAGGTGTAAATGAGCCAAGCGGAGCTTGGCTAGAATATTAAATGAGTCACCTCAAGCTTGAGCCAAGCAGAAGCCGTGGCCAACTTGAGCTTGGGTTGAATTAAGTCAAGTTAGGATTGATAGTTTAAACTTTAAACTGAGCTTGAGCTTGATTAAAAATCACGCCAAACTAAGCCAGGCTTGAGCTGGGCTCGACAATGCATATCAAGTTGAGCTTGAGTAAAGCACAACTCAAGGATATCAAATATAAGGATTTGTTTTTTCTTGGCACCCGAGTTATACACAGATACCATTGCCACGACCGCCAGGTGGGTCCAATTCTGGTCACTGAAATTGAGGACCAGACATGTGCATGCTTAAGGAGTGGCATAAAATCAACCTAATCATATTTTAGTGATGTAGATTTTCAGGCCTCATAAAACAACAGTGAGAAGTTTTAAAAATAGTGTTAAACAGGCCCAAGGCCCAAGGCCCATAACAGATCCAGTCCAGCACATGTAATATCGCACGTGGATTTGATTGGGTCAATGATGATACAGCTGTACATATTCTATTAATTAGTTGTTTTCCTAACTTAGAATAGCAATTGATGTACTGACCAAAATTAGAGCCTTGATTAAGGCATGTAATAGCTATATATATTGATGAACGATCTCCAAAGAGAGGAGGCCCAATAATACAATCTGAGTATTCCATTCAAGGCTCATTCTTTCAGTTCTGTCATCATGAGAATGTCATGGTATCAGAGCATGGTTCAAGAAAATCTATTTTTATGTCTTGCAAAGCATTAAGACAATAAGAATAGAAAAGAATAAATCTCTCTCGTGCAAGGAAAACAGATCAAGGTTCTGTTTCAAGTTTCCAGCCCCCTTCTCCACTCTCTGGCATCCTCATCTCCTTGGTGGCCCACCCCGGATCATCATTTCAGCAATCCATATAGACTTGGTCACCTGATTTTTCTAAGCTTATTGGTGATTTTTCCAGATTTTTTCGGGACCTCCAGGTTGGTGTTTTACTCATTCTCGAGATTTTTCCAGAATTTTACATTGTTTTCATCAGGACCGTCCATAATCTTGGATTTTCAGTAGAATCAGATCAAACTTGTTCCAGTAGAAGCCAGAATAGAGGGCTTTCTCAGATCTGTCATCTGATCTTTGTCCAGAACCATTAGTGGGGCCACATAGTGGATCTTCAGCTACATTCAAGGTCGTCAGAGGCACTGTTTTGCACCCTTATTGTTCTATTTTGTTTTTTTCCTCACTATTTGGTTGGATATTGGCTTCTACACACAAAGAAGGTTTCTCCTACACTTTAAACTTCATCTCGACTGTTGCTAGGTTTATTTCTGTTTCAATCAATTTTTTCCAATATCAATTTGAGATGGAAAAATCTGAAATTACTTTGATCCGATTCACTAGAAAGAAATACCCTGCTTTGTCTTTTCAGTTCCAAATATACCTTGAAGCTAAGGAATTGTGGGGCTATATTTCTGAAACTGACTCTAAACCCACTGAAGATGAGAAGAAGATATCCTCTTGGCATACTAAAGATGCAAAAACAAAATCATGGATTCTAGGATCCGTCAAGCCACATCTGATAATGAATTTCAAACCCTACCCAACATCTAGAGACATGGGGGTATCTAAAGAAAATGTACCATCAAGATAACTCTGCGCATCAATTTCATCTTGAATGTGCGATTGCTGAATATGCACAAGGGACCTTGTCAATACAAGACTACTATTCGGGATTCTTGCTGAATATGCACAAGGGACCTTGTAGACTACTATTCGGGATTCCGTACACTATGGTCGGAATACGATAGTATTAAATATTCAGATGTGGCTGACAATGTTTTGACGGTAATTCAAGATCTTCATGCCTCTAGTCAAAGGGATCAATTTTTGATGCAAATGCACACTGAATATGAAAATGTCTGATCTACCTTGATGAATCGAACGCCATTACATTCCATGGATGTATGCTTGAATGAACTCCTACGCGAAGAACAGCGCATTGTGACCTCGGCTCATATAGCTCAACAAAAGACTGAGGCCCATTCAGTCGCGTTCTCTGCTAATAAGACTTCTCAGCCTCCGTCTCGAGACTTGAGCAAAACACAGTGTTACAGTTGTTAGAAATTTGGGCACCTTGCGACTCAATGCAAACAAAAGGTTTGCAGTTACTGTAAACGGTCAGGACATGTCTCTAAATGTCGTCAACGCCCACGGCGCCCGTCACCATAGTCTCAAACTCCACAGTATTAGACTCTGCATGCATATGTTGCTTCTTTGGTTGTGCCTACTACTACCTCTGCACCCTCGCAGCCTGAGTCCTCATCCTCTCTCACCCCTGAAATGGTCCAACAAATGATTGTCAAAGCCTTCTCTGCCTTTGGTCTCTCAAGTACATCACCACCTTCTTCTACTTGGTTCCTTGACTCCAGGGCGTCTAATCATATGACGTATTCCCGTGCCCCACTCTCCAATGTGACAAGATATGATGGGCACCTTCAGATACAAACTGCTAACGGGGGAAATGTTCCCATCGTTGCTCTCAGAGACATCCCCGGTCCCAACCCATTGAAAAATGTTTATCTTTGTCCCAATTTAACTTCAAACCTTTTGTCAGTTGGGCAACTTGTTGAAAATAATTGAATTCTCTTTTTCTTCTTCTGGTTGTGTTGTGCAGGACCAGATGTCTGGGAAGGAGATCACGAGGGGGCCTAAGTGTGGACGCTTATTTCTGCTAGATCTTTCTACAATTTCTAGGAATAAATTTGAAAATGATGTCTTTTGTTTTTCTATTAGATATAACTGTCAATTATGGCATAATAGACTTGGAAACCCTAATTCCAAAGCTTTGTCCCTTGTTATAAATTCTGATTTATTAAATAAATCTACTGGTTTATCTTCTTGTGTTCCTTTTCATTGTGCTACTTGTAAAATGGGAAAAAGCAAAGCTCTTCCGTTTCCTATTTCCACTTCTCACAACACTCAATGTTTTGATTTAGTACATAGCGATGTATGGGGAATTGCTCTAGCTCTTTCTCACGCTCACTATAAATACTGTGACTTTTATTGATGATTTCAGTCGGTTCACATAGATTTATTTTCTCCATTCCAAATCTGATGTTTTCAATGTTTTTAAAATATTTTTGGCATATGTTAAGAGTCAATTTTCCACTTGCATTAAAATCTTGCAATCTGATTCTGGTGGGGAATATATGTCTTTTGATTTCCAACAGTTTTTACAACAAAAAGGCATTATTTCTCAAAGAACCTGTCCTTATACTCCACAGCAAAATGGAGTTGCCGAAAGAAAAAATAGACATCTCCTTGATGTCACTCGCTCCCTTCTTCTTGAATCATCGGTTCCTACCCCTTTTTGGGTTGAGGCACTGGCCACCTCAGTTCATCTTATAAATCGTATGCCATCAACCTCTATTGAAAATCAGAGCCCATATTACCGATTGTACAAGTCTTCTCCATCCTATGATGACCTTCCTATTTTTGGCTCAGTTTGTTTTGTGCATTTGCCTCCTTCTGAAAGAACCAAACTAACCACTCAATCAACTCAGTCTGTTTTTTTAGGTTATGCACCCTTCCAGAAAGGGTTCATTTGCTATGATCCTCACATTCGTCGCATACATACCCCTAGGAATGTCGGTTTTTTTTTTTTTTTTAAACGGTATTTTTTTCAAAGACACCTTTGATCCTCCTGACTCCTCCTTGGTGTCTTTACATGGCTTTTCTAACAGCACGCCAGTTGCTCGATTTAATCCTAACTTTGTGTATCACAGACGGAATAAAGAAACGCCTACGGGGAATCCCCTTCTTGATCTTTCTCCAGCATCCGGTCCACCTCCGGCACTTGGTCCATGTGGACATCCTTCATTGCGTCGCTCCACTCACATTTCGGTACCTCCAAACCGCTATGGGTTCTCACATACTTCCTTAATGGCCACTTTGTCTTCATCTTCCATCCCACAATCCTATGCTCAGGCTGTGCAGCACCAATGTTGGAACAAGGCTATGCAAGACAAATTGGATGCCTTAGAACAAAATCATATGTGGGATATTGTCCCATCTCCTGTGGGTGTCAAACCTATTGGCTATAAGTGGATTTTTTCTCTCAAGTTAAAATCAAATGGCACATTAGATCAATAAAAGGCGCGTTTTGTCGCTCTTGGAAATCAGCAGGAATATGGCATTGATTATGATGAAACTTTTGCTCCCGTCGCCAAGATGACCACCGTTCGCACAATTCATGCTACTACTACATCTCAATCTTGGCCTCTCTATCAAATGGATGTCAAAAATGCGTTTCTTCATGGTGATCTCAAAGAAGACGTTTACATGTGTCTGCCTCAGAGGTACTCATCAAGGAAGGGTATGGTTGCCAAACTCCGTCGCTCCCTCTATGGTCTAAAACAAGCTCATCGCTCATGGTTTGAGAAATTTTAAGATGCTCTTCTTCGCTCGGATTTTCATCCGAGCCAATATGATCCTTCTATGTTTTTACATCATGATTCGTCCGGGATTACTGTGCTACTTTTCTATGTTGATGACATAGTCATTCCTGGTCCTCATGCAAAAATGATTCAGGAGCTCCAAGCTTCTCTTAATGAGACATTTCACATGATAGATCTTGGCCCCTTAAACTATTTCCTCGGTCTTGAACTTCGTCAATCAACTAAAGGTATAGTTCTAAATCGGCATAAATACACTATTGATCTCATTGACTTTGCTAGCCTAACTGCTTCAGCTCCAATAGATACATCGGTCAAACTGAATGTCAAACTAAGTCAAGAAGACGGTGACCTTTTTCCTAATCCTACCACATATCATCAGTTAGTTGGTAGCTTAATCTACCTCACGATCACTCGTCCTGATATCTCCTATGCGATCAACCTAATGAGTCAGTTCATGACTGCTCCTCGTCACCTTCATATGGTTGCTGATCACCGCATCATTCGGTACCTTATTCCCACACCAACTCGTGGGTTATTTTTTCCATAAGACAATCCTATCTCTCTCAAAGCTTATTCAGATGTTGATTGGGCCGGTTGTTCAGATACTCGCAGATCGACAACTGGATGGTGCATGTTTTTGGGTGATAGTGTGATTTCCTGGAAATGCAATAAACATGAAAAAGTTTCAAAATCATCTACTAAGGCTGAGTATCGAGCCATGTCTGTTGCGTGCTCCGAAATTCTTTGGCCCCACGGTCTACTTTCCAACATTAGGATCCCAGTAGAAGGTGCTACCTCACTCTATGCGGATAATACAAGTGCAATTCGGATTACTGAAAATCTAATTTTTCATGAACGCACTAGACACATCGAGGTTGATTGTCACTTCATACGTGGTGAATTTACGGGTGATATCATTAGCCTTCCGCATGTCTCCACTAAGCTTTAAATTGCTGATATTCTTACTAAAGGTTTTCCACGACCACGCCATCAGTTCTTAGTTGGCAAATTGATGCTTGTTGATTCTCCCGCATCAATTTGAGGGGGGGGTGTATTAAACAAGCCCAAGGCCCATGAAAAGATCCAATCCAGCACATGTTATATCACACGTGGATTTGACTGGGTCAATGATGATACAGCTGTACATATTCTATTAATTAGTTGTTTTCCTAACTTAGAATAGCAATTGATGTACTGACCTAAATTACAGCCTTGATTAAGGCATGTAATAGCTATATATATTGATGAACGATCTCCAAAGAGAGGAGGCTCAATAATACAATCTGAGTGTTCCATTCAAGACTCATTCATTCAGTTCTGTCATCGCGAGAATGTCAAATAGGGTCACTTAGATGTATTTCAAGTGGTTAGTAAGGTCAACACAATATAGCTTTCTGGTGAGGATATGATAATTTCCCATACCAATATATCCCATAGAGTTATTTTTCCAAAAAACCATAAATAAATTTTAGGGCCTGTTGTTTGCATTAGAATGCATAGAAATTGAATACATAGGATTTCTTGCCATAAGTGGTTAAGAATGAAGATTAAAGGTGAATTTTCAAAAATGAGCATCAAATAACCTTTCCTGTTATGGAAATAGAATCAAGGGAGATGCAAATGAATACCAAACCATCACACTTGTACAATTAAATACCTAGGAAAGTGAAGGTCCCATATACATCTCCACCTTATATCTTTCACTACTCACCTTATGTGCCTCACCCCTCACCTCTTTAATCATCATTTGGTAGAGTTCATTTTACCATGAATCCTATGTATTGAATTCAGATATATATTAGTGCATGTATTCAATTAATACATGTATTAATGCAAACAAACAAGCACTTAGGGCGTATTTGTTTGATTAGAATGCCAAGTTCATCCCTAAGTAGTTAAAAGTGGAGCAAATATGAATCTCCTAAAATGAGCAAGATATAACTTTTCCTTTTAGGAAATAGAATCAAATCAGCTTTATTTTTAGGAAATAGAATCAAAAGAAGATAGGAAATGAATGCCCAGCCATCACCCTAGTATGTCATTTCCTATGTATTTTAATGGAAAAAGGCCCTTAGTGTAGTGTAATAATATATGGCAGTATACCCAATTGTATTGAATTTTTGAACTTAATTGAATATTTGACCAAATATTCAAATATTCAAATATTGAATAATGGCTTTATGATGATGATTCAACATTTGACCAAACAATTTATATCATGTGCTAAATATATACTTGTAATATACACAAATAGCTAGGTTGAGCCCTTTAACAAGCCAAGCTTTAGTCAAGCTTCTTAAAAAGCGCTCGAACCTAGCCCAGCTGAACCTAATGTGAGCTTGACTCATTAGACAGCTAGTCGAGGCAGCATGGCCTGTTGACAGCCCTATTCCAAATACTGTGTGCATGAAGCATCATAAAGCAAACTTAAGTTTACTCAGGACCGGTTGATTTACCTCTCCATCTGCATCTGAATCAAATCCAACAGCTACTGTCCCCTTCACTATTTTGATTCCCTTCTTTGCATAGTATCCCTCGTAGAAAGCAGCAATTCCTGCAGTGAAAAGACGAGGCACTGCAAGAAAAGCCGTGTTAGGCTTTATAACTAATACATACTCCTTATGATTGATCTAGCAAAGGTGATATGAAGAAGTTTATGTCATTTAATTATGACCAAATGCAAGACATTTTTTTTCCCAAAATTCAACAGATTAGTGTAGGAAAAAAAATTCAAAAGGCATGTTTGGATTTCTAGATCTCAATAATCATCCAGGATTTTCCCTTACCCTTCGTAAAGATATTTTTAGTTTAAATAACTGCTAGGAATATATTATTAATTTAAATAACTGCTAAGAATCCATCCAGGAACAAAGATTTCCTAAACCCATGATAGCTTTTTGTTTGGATAACTGGGGAATCTGAGTGAAAGAAGAGTAAAATAAGAGGGTTTTTCTTATTCCCTGCCTCCGGAAACAAAGAAAAACCATGTATTTTCCCTGAAAGATAAGAGAAGTTGTCAAAAGCAAGCGCATTGATGATTTTGACATTTCTAAGTACTAAAGTGATATAAATCGAAATGTCTTGAGGTGGCATAAATCGAAAAAAAATTCAGAGGATACTTACTGCACCATGGTTCAGGGTAGACCATAGTTACATCAAGGTTGTTGATTTTCATCACTGCACCCAACTCAAGGCCAATGTAACCTCCTCCAACAATGACAGCCTTTCCATTCTTCTTTGCCTTTATTGCTTCTACAAGCTTATCAGCATCTTCAATTTCCCTCAAATAAAAGATGTTTTTGGCATCAGCTCCATGGACACCAAAATCAGACAGCCTAATAACCTGCAAAATGATAATTGATATATAAAATTTAGCAGGTTGTAGGAAATTCATTTAATAGTTAAATATTTCCATTGATGATATTGGCAACATCTTTCAATAACAAAAACAAAATTGCTTGCTACACTTGGAATGTCACTAGCTAATTCCATAAAACAGACACAACTATATGAGTAGGATGCTGGTAAGTAACAAGAATATTCAATGGAAACAATACTGCGGGATAAGAGTGAGAAAATGGTGGATTCCTTTTTCAGTAAAGTCTCTTTTCACCATTCCACCTGGAGCATCGGTTACTCCCTCTCCTTTTGCGGATATATGGAAACTTACGCTCCTCCACAAGTTGTGGCTCTCGCTTGGTTGACCCTTTCTGGATGCATTTTGACAATGGATAATTCTCGTAAACAAAATATTATTTTGGTGAATGGCTGTCCTATGGGCCTTAAAGAAGCAGAATCTATTGATCACTTGTTGGTGTCTCTTCCACTGGTTTGGCCTGAGCTGGGTGATGCCTTATTCCCTTGGATCCTCATTCCAAGCATGGATGTTTTTAGCAGTTCCCGTTAAGAGGTAAGCAGATGTAAGAAGCTTCTTTATGGCAGTCATCTAGGCTATTTGGAAAGAGATAAATAACAGGTGCTTTGAAGGCTCTACTTCTTTTGTGGCTTTGGTGTTGCAAAGCGTTAAATTTCAGGTGGCTTCATGGGTGTCTGTTCTTCCTAAGTTCAGAGGTACCTCCATCGACGCCATGAAATGTAGTAGGCATGAGGTCGTCCTTTCAACTCCTTCAAGACCCAAATACTTTCCTAAGTGGTCTCCTCCGCTGCTGGGTGTGCTTAAGCTTAACTTTGATGGGAGCTCTAGGGGAAACTTGGGTTAGTCCAGTATTGGAGGCATTTTCATAGACAATTCAAGGTCTTCTCCCCTATCCTTCTCCGGTCTGTCTACATGTTCGGTCAATGAGGCAGAATTGCTTGCTTTGAGATTGGGCCTCCGCCAAGCTGATCGGTTGGTTTTTTCCATTTTTATCACTGAAGGAGATTCCTCTTGAGCTATTGGGTGGGCTTCAGGATCTTCTAGTCCCCCTTGGCAACTCACAGATGTTGTCGAGGTGATTGATCTTGGTTTGAAGCTCAATGCTTTGTATGTGCACATCAAGAGGTGTGGTAACGAGGTTGCTGATTGCTTAGTGAAAGAAGAGGTTGGAGCCAGATTTGCTTATCGAGATTTCTACTTTTTAGGCCCTTCCACTATTGTTTAAGGAGTCTTTCGTTTTTGAATGGTGTTTGTTTTCTGCTTTTCAGTATATGTTTCTTATGCTGCTTAGCTTTAATAAATTTGGTAACCATTCAGAAAAAGGGTAGATTCTTTGAAGCCTTTTCTTTTTCTTTTTTTCCCATTTCATTCACTGGAACCAGTTGGAATTGTCGGAAGTATCATAGGAGCAATATATGTCATCTATCATGAAAAAGACTAATCAAAAGAAAAGGGCAGAATGCTGAGGAAAACATGAAAAGAAAAAGGTAGATTCTTAAATTTCTTAATGTGAGAAAAAGGTGGATTCTTTGAAGCCTTTCTTTATTTTTGTTTCATACACTGGAACTAGTTGGAATTATCAAGTACATCCAAACAAATGTCATCTATCCTATTCCTGATAAGGACTGTTCAGAAGAAAGATGAGGCAGAACACTGAGTGAAAAAATGAAAACAAAAAGGTAGCTTCTTTAAATCTTTAAAGCTTTTTCATATTTGATATAAACGTTGGAACCAGTTGCAATCAACAAAAGGTATTAACAGTTGAAATATACTACTGTAACAAAATAAGGATATTTCGGCAACATCATGATATAAAAACAACTGGATTCTTCATTTACTAATTCCACCAACAAACTGCAACACCATCATTCAAAAGCTAATAAGAAACAAATGTGTGAAGCTAACTGATAGGTTTAGAAGATATCAAAGTGGGAGTGACATCCACCCAACAAGCATCACAAGTGGTGAACATATAAAATAGGATTCTTTTTTTCAGTTATATTTCCGCGTTATGGAAGATGGGCATGCTTCATGAATAAAATGACAACCGATTGACAGGAAACTCAGTGTGTTTCAATTATCTAACCAACAAGCTCAACATTTTGCAATTATGATTGTAATGAAGAACTATAGCAATAAGGTATAGTTACAAACTTTTGGTGTCCTAGTTGGTTTCAATGGTCAGGAGTCCAAGTATCATAACTTATGAGTTTCAAAAACTTATGCGTCACTAATAATATTCTCAAAGTGGTCAGTGAATTCCTCCTCCCATGCACACAGAAGTCTTTAGAAAGGCATATACATGACAAGAAATAATCTGATGAATATTTAGTATGAAAAATTATTCTTGTTTTTCCTCTATTTTTTGTGTGGGGGTAAAAGACACCCCACCCCGCCCTCGATGCGATTATTGTGGGATTACAGACAAGAGAATAAAAATTGTGATTTTGGCCCTTCAATTGCATTGATATCTCACTATCACAATAACGTATATTTAAGAGCTGGAGGCAAGAGAGAGGGAGATGATTCTTTGAAGCTTTTCTTCATCTTTGCAATATAGAGTGAAACCAGCTGCAATTATCTAAGTATCATTGAAATAAATACATCATTTGTCACAGTACGGAATATTCAAAAGCTGGGCAGAGTACTCTGGAAAAAGTGAACAAGGAAAAGAGAAGAAAGAAAATTCTTTGCAGCTTTCATGTGGTACATACAGTGGAACCAGTAGCAATTATCAAAATGTCATATGTAAATGTTGTTCCCACTGCACTACTAAGCGTCTTGGACTGGAGATCTGCTTTCACTACTTCAGTACTCAGAATCAGCTCTATGCCTGCAGCCACACATTCAAACACTAGACTGGTTAAAAGGTTTCCACCAATTTTTCTAGATGAGAAATTTTTTTCAAAAAGGTGCGAACCCAGTATGATTAGATGTATGGCTAACCTTCTCTCTAAACTCATTAGCAGGGCCTACAAGTAAAATTTACTTGAATACACTGTCAAGGAAGAATGCATTACCCTTTTCTTTATACCATTCTGGAAGGAGTCTCTCACCGCCACTCCCAACACAAACATGAAACCCAGGAAGTCTGGCAGCTCCTGAAAACCAGTTTTAACAGTAAATAATAATATAATCATTTCCTGGAACGGTCAAAAAGCAAATCAAATGACGTATGAAAAAAGGGTACAGTGTATAAACCTAGGATTATATGGAGTAATGCTCGATTGAATAATAAGGGCAAGCATATTCATGAAATCATATTCTAAAATTGGTTTAGAGTATGAAGCTTGGCATTAAAAACTAATACTATGAATGCACACCAATTTTTTTGGATAATGTAAATTTTTTATGAAAGAAATAAAAGTACACCAAGGTGTGATGCAATACCAATAGGAATTTTAGGGGCTACAATCCAAGATCCCCTGCTGCCCCACTTTCCAATGGAATTTGAGAAACCAAGACTGAAACTTTTATAGCAATGATGAAAAGATGACCAGCTGCTTGAACATGCTTACAAAACCAGCCCCCCAACAACACACGCAAATACAAGAAAGACTTCAACGAATCCCCTGTATTTGTCCCCCTCAACTAATCCATATTTGAATTCAAATCTTAAACAAATCCTATTTGAATTAAAATCAAGTCTTATCCTTAGGTAATAAATGATCTTAATTCAATATCAAGGAATTAGTACAGTTAGGGTGGGGTGACTAACCCTTGCCTAATGGGATTACACTCTTATCCAAATATTACACTTCTTTCTGGGTTGGGTTGTCTAACGCATAGGCTCATCTCACAATCCAAGTCCACTAGCACTATTGGGGCCATGGCCCACTTCTAGATTTCTAACCCGCCCCGCCCACACCCCACACCCCCCCCCCCCCCCCCCCCCCCCCCCCCCCCCCACCCCAAAATAATTAATGCGAAGTAGGAAATGTTGTGATTTTGTCATAGCTTTAGTAAATAAATCCACAAGCACCAACTCTGAAAATGCATCTGGCAGTGAGATACATTAGAAATTACATGCTGTCGAATCAAAAGCAGTTACCCCCACGTACTTGGTTATTTCATAGAATAAAAGGTTGGTAGCAATCAAAACAACACTAGCATTGTTAGCAATAGGGAATATAGCATGTTGATGAGGAACACCAAATTTAGCAAGCATTGCAGCCATACGATCTCACTAGTCGCAGAGGACATGGATTAATGTTCAGCCTCAGCTGCGGATTTGGAGAATGTTGTATCTTGCATTTCCATGAGATGGAAGAGGTGCCGAGGAAAATACATTAACTGGCAGCGGAACATCTAATGTCAGGACAACTGACCCAATGAGCATTAATTTAGCCACTTAATGTAACTCGTGAAGAAGGTGAATCAAGTAGGCCGCGATGAAAGGTTCCACCTTCCACGAAGATACCGAAGAATGTGATGAACCGTAGCCAGACATGGTTTTCATGGATCAGAAACAAATCATCTCACTACTAGTACTGCATGGGAAATGTCAAGCCGAGTCATGGTGAGCCAACTAAGACAATCGACTAGTTGTCTATACAGGGCTGGTTACTCTATACGGCTACCATTAGCTTTCCGAAACTTGACATTAAGCTCTAAGGCATGTTTGGATATATGGTGAATTGAAGTAAAGTGAAGTGAAGCATCAAATCAAGAGAGAATAAAATATAAGAGGTTATGATGGTATTTTGTTTTTAGTTGTTTGGTATGGAATCTTTTTTGACTTTTTGTATAAAAAGGTGAAGTTGCTTTGTCTTTTAGTGGAGAAAGAAAATTGCTTTTTTAACTTTTTTTGAAAAAGATGGTGGGAATTTTTAAAATGTGTACTTTTGATATGACCCATTGTCTTTTCTTGTCTAGATTCACCCCACTTTAACTTTACTAGTTAATTGCCAAACAAGCCCTAAAGGTGTATCCCTTGTGCGAGAATTTGTTAGGCATGCAAGATCAAGTCGTTCGTGTATTTGCGCTAATGAATATGAACACTAGTGGTAATGTGTTGTACTTCAAACTCAAGAAAGTACGTGAGGGTCCTAAATCATTCGTATGAAAGTATCAGGCAAGATAAGCTTTGAGAATCTTGATTCCAAGGGGGTCATCACCAGTAATTATAATGCCATCCACATATACAAGTAGTATTGCAAGTCCCTGAGATGAATGCCGAAGGAAGAAAGAGTGATCATTCTGGCTTTGTACAAACTTTGCTTGCAAGATGGTCGAGTGAAAATATTCAAACCAATCGTGGGGAGCTTAGTTAAAGTTGTAGAGGGATTTCTTAAGGCGACAACCCAAGCGCAGCCAAGATCCGCAATCAATGCATTAGATCAGTCTCCCGTTGGATTGATCGAATCCAAGATGGATTCTAGCCACTAGGGCACAAACAAAACCATGAAACCAAGCATGGCACTCACAATAAACTCAGAAATCTTATTATCAATTGAAATTAAGCATCCCCTAATACAATGAAGGCTTCTCTATACATAATGCAATAAGAACTCTAAAATAGAAAGCTACTAATCCTAATAAAATAATAAAACAAGAAACAATCCTAATTAAATAAACTTAAGATAAAAATAGCATCCACAGTAGCTTCTTAGCCAATTGGGAATGTGGGCAAAACCCAATGGACTGGGTTGGATGGTTGGGTCCATCATGTGGGCCAAGGGCTCTTTTAACCTTCCGTACTGCATCAATTCTCCCCCGCTTAAAAAAAACTCGACTCCGGAGAGTTGTCTGCTTAATAATACAGGAGAGAATCCGACCACAAGTTCGGGAAAGGGCCTCCGGAGTCGAAAATCAACAGCACAAACTTCAGAATATTCTTGCGGTCTGCATTATCTTTGCATGTTTTGCAAGCTTTATGTAATCTTTTCCTCCATTTAGAACTAGATGGGAGGTGTCACTTCTTCTGATGTCTACATTGAGCTCGGATGTGTGATCTGACCATTAGAAGTTCCAGTTGTTTCCTTCGAACCAACAGAGCATGAACATTGACTATCCATCGTGATCACAAAAAATGAAGTCAATGTGAGGGACTGCAACAACTTGATCTTCTTGTGAAACTGCTGGAACAATTGACTTGATTTCTGATGGCCCAATTGGATTTTCTGAAACTAACATGACAATTGGATCCACCGGATGTTCAATCTTCTTGTTAACTTGATCGGAGTCTTCAATGTATACTTTTGTCTTTAGTCTTCCTCAACCTTTTGCAGATCTTGACTGACATTACTTTGATCAATATTGTCTGTACCAACAAAATCAACTTTGCCATAAAATTGTTCTTCAATGTCATCCTTGATGTCTTCCGGCTTCACCTGTGGTGCAGTCATGACTTCTGTTTCAACTGTTTGCTCTTGCTGTGACTTCTTTGTGGAAGGTGATGATGTAGACGAAGACGGGGTTGTTGAATTTAGTGAAATGAGTTTAATCCCTTTTCTATTCCACAAAAAAGTATGTGTTCTCATCTTTATTACTGTGCACTTTCAGATAAAAAAGGCCATGGACATCCAAAATTATATGAGCAATATTCATATGGATCACATCACACCAAATTTCGTCCTCATACTACCAATCTTGAACGATACCAAGCATCTATGAGTTACAAGGATGACATGACCATTAGACCATGTGACTTGGTAGGGCTTAGGAAGCGTCTCAATTGACAAATTAAGTTTGTCAATAACCTCTTATGCGACAAAATTTATTGCACTACCATTGTCAATTATCACATTAACTGACCTGTCTTTGACTCTTATCCTTGTATAAAATTTCTGAGCCTGTCACCATTCTTTGTCTTCCTTTTCAATCGTATTGAGTCTGCAAATGACAAGTGTGGGGTTATCTTCTCCTGAGAAAAGTCTCTCCAAAACATGAGCTCTTGATCTTTGCTGAGATTTTCTGTCGAGAATGAGAATGACACATCTGAGATTTTCGAAACATTTGGTCAACACAAATAGCTTCTAAGTATGCCTCTTGACTTGTTTTGCAAGAATTCATATTTCCCACGATGTCTGATCTCAAGCCTTGGACATAACGAGCTAAATCATGTATCTCATCTTCGTCCAATTCGCACATATCATGCAACTCTCGAAATTGGCGGGTATATTCATCAACCGTCAAGTCATCTTGCTTCAATTTGAGAAATTGGTCAAAATAGAATTCATGCTCAAAATACCAATCTCTATATGTAAGTTTATACCAAATTCTTTGAATTTCAATTGAGTTCCCAAAAATTTTCATGATGCTTTGGATGTAAGGATATCAAAATTTAACTGCCTTTGAAGAACGGATTATCCTGTTGTGCAGATCTTGAGAAGTAGATCACACTGGCGAAGACAGATTGATGGTCGGATTGTAGATGGCTCCAATATCAACAAATTCAATCTAGAGCATCCAATCTGATGCAATTGACTTTTGCTTCTTTATATAGATATATATATTAACGGGCTGGATTCGGGTTTGGGCTCAGATCTGGCCCGAACTCCGGTCATGTCCAAACTATCAAAAGGCCCGTCACATGTGAGGGAAGGACCTTTGTTTCTTTTTTTTCGTTCTGCCTCAGAGTCCGTGCAGGGAGAAAAATAACAGGTTTTAACCTCTTACCTATTTCGACCCAGAGAGAGGGAAAGGGTGAAGAGAAGGAGGAAGAGTGGTTGCTGGCTGCTAGTTGAAGGTAGGCTGGCTGCTAGTTGAAGGTAGGCAGGGCTCGCCATGAAGCAGAGGTGAGGCTGGTTGCTGCTAGCTGCTATTGCTGGTTGCTGTGGAGAACGATGAAGGCGAGTGGTGCAATGGTTTCAGCAAAGAGATGGAAGCACGGTTGCAGCTGTTCCAAGTACGCACAACAAATTTTTTTCTTCTTTTCTTTTCTTCCCTGTTCTTTCTTTCTGTTCTGTTCTTCTCCTTTCTTTTGTTGCTGCTGCTTTTCAATTTTTTTTTTCTTCGAGGTTGTGTTTCGGATTCGCTGCAGGTATGGGGTGGTATTAGGTTGGTGGAATGATTGGTTCAACAGTTTGGGAGATGAAGGGTTTGGGGATTTGGGGTTTAGGTTTCGTAGGGACGGGATTTGGGCAAGCAGTGGTGATGGGAGTCTGGGAATTGGGGATTTGGTTTCGTAGGGACTCTGGGATGTGGGTTCTGGGAGATGAGGGTCTTGGTTGATGGTGGGGCTAGGGTTTTGGGTAGGGTGTCAGGGATTTTTATTTCGTTATTTAGTTATTTGGTCTTAGGGATGGATAGGGTGATCGAGGGGTTTGTTTTTTGGAGGTGCTAGAAGGTTGTGGGTGGGTTCAGCAGTAACGATGGTAATTGTTCGCGAAGGATGGGGTTAGGCGATGGAGTGGTTCAATGGGAGTGGAGGGGATGGTGAGGTGGATGGCGAGGGGAATTCCGGGAATGACGTCTCCCCGCAGATCAGAATTCAACTATGATACCAAATTGGCGCAGCCAAGATCTGCAATCGATGCATCAGATCAATCTCCCATGGGATTGATTGAATTCAAATGGATTCCTACCACTAGGGCACAAACGAAACCATGAAACCAAGCATGGAACTCACGATAAACTCATAAATCTTATTATCAATTGAAATTAAGCATCCCCTCATGCAATGAAGGCTTCTCTATATATAATGCAATAAGAACACTAAAATAGAAAGTTACTAATCCTAATAAAATAATAAAACAAGAAACAATCCTAATTAAATAAACTTAAGATAAAAATAGCATCCACAATAGCTTCTCAACCGATTGGCCATGGGGGCTGAACCCAATGGGCTAGGTTGGATGGCTGGGTCCATCATGTGGGCCCAAGGCTCTTTTAATCTTCTGTACTCCATCACCCGACAAGCACTGATAGCCGGTGGAGGAGATGTATAGACAAATTCTCTTAAGTCACCACGGCGGAAAGCATTTTTCACATCCATTTAAAATAAGATCCATTGCCTAATTGATGAAATAATAAGGTATGAATAGCAATCATTTTGGTGACTAGACAAAAGTCTCCTCATATTCAATGTCGCATTCCTGTTTGAACCTTTGAGTAACAAGTTGAGCCTTACAGTGATTGAGGGAACAATTGGCCTTAACCTTAATTAAATACACCCACGTAATATCTAAAACTGATCCATGATCAGGTTTGGGGATAAACCCCAAGTCCAATTGGCCTCCAGGGCCAACAATTTGTAAGCCATCCACAACATGGAGAGAGATTTCTATGGTTGATCCATGATCAGGTTTGGGGTAGACACGAAGTACAATTGGCCTAACAATTTGTCTGCCATGCACAACATGGATGGAGAGAGAGAGAGAGAGAGAGAGAGAGAGAGAGAGAGATCCTTCCCCCATTCCTCACCCAAATGGGTCTCTGTCATGCTCTCTCTTTCCAAGAGTTGACTGATGCACTGTTATAGGACTTGTCGGTACAATTGTCACTTGAAGAGTCAGTAACAAATACACAGATATAATAATAATAATAATAACCCAACTGCATATAATGTGATACATGTGTAAAGGGATGAAGACAAGTCAACTATCAATGGCAAATTCACTAGAAAATCTACCACATACAGAACCACTACCATCTCTCCCAACATTGAGCTAATATATGGCTCAGTGGCCGAGTCCGCTACAAAGCGACTCGGCCATGATCGAGTCAAAGTCAACTCGATAGAGATGACTCGGACTCGAACAAATTTTAAAACCCTGCATCAAACCTTAGTCTGCGAGTTAGAAAAGTAGGATGCAATACAAGAAAATAATATCTGGATATTGCTAGGCTTTGATTTTAACTGTTGGTTGAAAATTCAAGTGGGAAAACCATATTACATTTATGTGCACAAGTGTATCCACAGATCCACACCATATAAGAAATGATTAAGGGAAATAATAACAAAAGCACAAATGGAATAATTTACCCTCAGGGAAAAGATACGCTTTGCTGAGTGCAGGACGCTCATAAGGAGCCACCTAAAATAGAACATTATGTCAAGTTGGGTATGAGAAAAGATCTGGTTGTAAAAGATTCATGCAAAAATCATTACAGAAATTGCACCTTCAACTTCATAGTAAATGTTACTAGAAGCTTAATTACCATCACACATGAAGCAAAAAAAAAAAAAAAAAAAAGAAAAAAAAAAGAAACATTTGCACTGATAATTGGTGCATAAAAAAAAAACTACAATTCTAGTTAAATTCTCAGAGAAGAAAAAAAGCAAGACGGGACAGCTTTAATCAGCCATCGTGTCAAAGTATAATTTTTTGCTGATCTGCAATAAACTGTATTCCCTCTTCAGATCACAAAAAAGGGTCCTAAAAGGTTTTACAACAATAGTTACTACATGAATATATGAGTTTAATTCACTTTCTGTGAAGTCATGTGTTCAAGATTCCTCAATTACTTGATTTCTGCCTATTGCATTGAGGAGAGCTGGCATGCTATAGAATATTCTAAAGTTGGAAGAGATGTTGTTTGGTTATCTTCCTTGCAACACTCCAAAATGTTAACAAGGCTTGTTTTCGTTCTTCAAACATGAACAATCTGAAAAAGGTATTTAAAGGTATTTAATCATACAATGAAGTAACTTGTTCTATTCCTCATTTATAATGGCTTCGGGCTTCCTATCAACAGCCCTAGAGTGTGTAATTTTTATATTGAAAACTTAATTATAGAAACGAACAGCAATAAAAAAAAGAACCCTCAAGACCAAAAGAGAAAACCCTAACATCAGAACAAGAGAAAATAAACAAAAGCCAACCATAAAAGAGTCTAGTTTATGTTGACCATTACAACTCCAGTAGGGAAACAAGTGGTTTGCAATAAGTTTTACCCTAAGTGTGAAGTGAAGATAGGAAAGTTTACTATGACTGCGAACTTCGTAGTCCTTGATATGCATGATTCCGACGTAATACTTGGAATGGACTGGTTAACGGGTTTTCACGCCAGTATGGACTTCTTCAACAAGATGATCATGTTTAAGGTCGACGAAGGCAATGCATTATTCGAGAGGATCAAAAAGACTGTATTCACCCATATGATTTCGGCGATGAAAGCACAGAGTATGGTGAAGGAGGGATGTGAGGCATATATCGCATTTATCACGGAGGATAAACGATCCCAAGGGGTGATGTTTTTCCAGAAGATATCCCTGGTCTACCTCCAGTTCGAAAGATTGACTTTACGATAGAATTGCGACAAGGGACAGCGCCGATTTCCAAAGTGTTGTATCGGATGGCTCCAGCAAAATTAAGAGACCTGAAAGTACAGTTGCATTATCTTTTGGATAAGGGTTTTATAAGACCAAGTGTCTCACCCCCGGGGGAGCGCCGGTGCTTTTATCAAGGATGGTTCGTTGCTTACCAGCAATTTTCTGCCTAGTTGTGCCCTTCAGACCCTCTTTTTGGGTGTTTTTAAGCCCAAAACTGCTCGGAATTTTCTCCGAACCCTCTTGCACCCCTTAGACACTTGACACTTTGTAGCCTGTTTAACTCTTATTTCTTATTCTGTTATTTTATTCATATGATGCACTAACCTGCCTAGTCATACCGTTTACCTGGATTTTGAATAATCCATGTGTTATTTATATTCTGATTTGTACCTACAAACTGTGCTCTTTATTTTGGGATACTTATCCGGCAATCTATTTGATCTACCCTTGGTGATGTAAGTAACGAGCTCCTCGCGCTCGAAGAGGTCCATGAGGCGATCCAACAGGATCTGTCGTTTGTACGAGAGTGGACAGCCGGCGATGTAGAGTAGAGCATCAAAAGCAGTGGAGTTCCAAACTTGGGTTTTCTTTTGGGAATCATGCTTGTCTTTTGTGTTATGGAAATTGTTTTGTAAGGCCATTATTCTGGGAATGTAATTAAACATTTTTTTGCTAAACTTGAATGTTAATGTTATAGAAACATGTTTCTTTCTATTATCCAATCTACTGATGTCATGAAATGTCTGTTTACTGAAATGGCTCGCACAAGCTTCCGCCATGATGTCCCTCAGAGACCCGAGGGCTCGGTTAGAGTTCTTTCATAGCGAAATCTTCTGGGTAAATGCGTGTGGATTAATTACTAATCACTGGCATCTGCTCGTGTAACCCTTACCCCTAATCTTAATTTGGGATCCAGCGTCGTGACGGAGAGTCGCCTTTATGTCTCTCTCTTTTACATGCATTCCTTACCTAATTGTCACCAAAAAGTTCCACGACAAGCCATTATGAACATGGCCTATGCTTTGAGTTAGCTATTAGAACTCAAATCCAACACTAGGTAGATGGAATAAAACTACGATGATAAATAAACTCCAAATGATGCCTTGTATCATATCTATCTGAGCTATTAATAACCATTTGTTGTATAATCGAGTTATAGAAGCCCATACATAAGATTTAACTAATTTTGAAAAATGGAATAAAAAGCCTAAAAAGTTGAAAATAAATGTGTGAGGAAAAAAATACACACAAATCCAGCCCATTCTTACCGGTTATTCATAATCTAATGTCTAAAACTCAAGTCCAAATATAAAAATTACTTTGGAAAAAGCTTGAATCTCTTGGCTGTATGGATGCATCGGCTAATAATATTAACTTCTTACGGAGACTATAACCCCTTTATAGTAAGAGTCTCTACGGTTAACTAATTATTCTCAGCCAAAAATAATATTATAAAACAATAAATATTTAGAGATAGTGCTGGCGTTAAGCTTATCTCTTTTTAGGGTCCTTCAGGTTTTAAACAGTCAATGAGGTTGAGATGATTGCCCTTCGGACAGGTCTTCGAAAAGCTGACAAAATGGGTTTTAGAAAATTCATTGTGGAAGGGGACTCTTTATGTGCCATAAGATGGGCCTCTGGTTCTTCTAATCCGCCCTGGCACCTAGCGGGTTTGTGTGACAAGGTGACGGCATTGGTCTCCAAGTGATGCAGGCCCTAGGGTTAGGGCTCGCGAAGGAAGTGCTCAAAGCACAATTGGTGCCGAAGCACGTGTCCGAAGACAAAATAAATCTCCACAAAGATGATAAACGAGGACGCACCTCAATGGGAAAACCCAATTTCATTAATCAACTCTCTGAATAATTCTTCACTACAATGTCATATAAATAAGAAAGATAACTTAGGACCTAAGAAATCTAATTAATCTAGGAAACTAAATAAAAAGGAAACCTAATTCTAATTACAATATTTAAAGAAACTAATGACATAAAAATAAATTCCCAAATCTACGTGGGCCCTGCCTTACACATGTGGCCATAAGGTCTATGCTGCATCATTCTCCCCGGGCTGGAAAGAACTCGACCTCGAGTTCGGCAAGTGACCACCTGGATCGAAAATCAATCGAACAAACTTTCTATTAGTTGGTTGATCTTGAGCTTGTACACAGATCTTGAAAATGCTGAACGTAACACATCCTTTGATTTGACGGTTGAAGTATGCTTGGAGGTACACGTGAACCGTTGGCGACGGCACATGTGGAATTCGCACCATCAAATCACAATCTTTGATTAGCCATTCTTGATCTCCCAATTTCCATTGTTGATCCCCAAAGACAAAATCAACTTGAGAGTTGTGGGAAATATCAACAACTTGCTCTCCATCACTTGGTGTTCGCACTTTGGAATTATTAGTATGCATAGGAGAAACTTCAAGGCCAACTGTAGATGTGGAATCTTCTGTATCTAGCTCTGGCTAATCGGTCTATATATCCACCGGCACTAGTTCCTCAACACGATCTGTTATGTGTGGCGACTTTTCTTCATGAGGCGTAACTTCCACTAGATGAGACCCTTTAAGCATCCGCTCCACACGAATTGCTTCCCAATATGCCTCATGAATGTTGTTAGTGTCATTCATTTTCTCCACTATTTCCGGTCTCAAGCCTCTGATGAAACTAATCAAATCATGTTCCTCATCATCTTCTAATCCACACTTGTCTTGGAGCCATGCAAACATTTCACCATAGTCAAGAACAAATTATTTTCCTTGTTTCAAATCAAGAAAGGACCGAAAATAAACTTCATTTTCCAAATAACATGAGCCATAGTTATCTGCATATTTGTATCTTTGAAGCATGTTGAAGATTGTGAGATCACGGAGTTTCATCATGGATGAAAGAATGACGAACCTGATGTGTAGATCTGCTCACTACAAATACGCTAGCGAAGACGGATAGGAAATCAGGCTTCAGATGGTTCCAAAATCGCAAAAAGAAATTGTGACCCTCGATTGTTTGTTACTGATGTCCGGAATGATTTCAACTTACTAATGGTTCAAAACAGGTTGGGCTTCAACCTTGATTGGGTCGGATCCACCTGCTCCAAATTTGCAAAAGATGTACAGCAAAAGGTGGATGGAAAAGTGATGTTGCTGACATTAGCACTTGTTTTAGCAGCTATTGTTTGCTACTACGGGCTTTCGAATATGGGTTTCTCTAGTGCAGGTCAGGCCTAACTCTAAATCCTATCAGGCCCAAATCTTGTACTCGCTTCGACTCCAGCACCCAAAAGAAGAAAAAAAAGGTTGAAATTTCCTCAATCTCTTGCTCTCTGCCATCGAAGCCAAAGTCAGGGGAAAACGCTGCCACTCGCCACAGACGAAGAAGACGGTGATGGTGCTGCTATTGGTGATCTGGACTGGTTCCTATGCACTGCACGATTGTAGACGCCGACCAATGGGGACGCTGCGGCTGCTATGCGACGATGGCGATGGCTCTGGACGTTGGCGTATAGGGCTATGGTGACAAAAGTTGTGCACGGTGCACCCCTTTCTCTTTCCTTCTATTCTTCTTCTTCTTTTCTTTTTATGCTCGACTGGGGTTTTTGTTGGATGCTAGGTTTGGAGGGGAAGGCGATGGGATTGGGACTGATAGAATTGGAGAGGAACGCGATGTGTTTGGGTTCAACGGTTTGGCTTTTTTTTTTTTTTGGCACAGGGAGTTCGTCAAGGGAGGGTTCTAGTCGAAAAGGAAGGACTGCGGTGAGGCGTTGATGGACCGGATGGATGGTTGGGGCTTTTTTAGTGAAAAGGGAACGGATGGATTCTGTGAGTAGCTTTCTAGTTTGCTGGAGATGGGTTGACGGTGATGGCAGGGATTCAGATAAGATGGAAATTGGATTTTGGATAAGGATTGAGGTTGAGGTATTGGCAAAGTCTGGGTTTGACGGAAGGATGAGATTGGGTTGTGGCAACGGGTTGTGTTCTGACGGAAGGGAAGAGGAACGATGGGTATGAATAATCAAGGCCGACCAATTAGAAGATCGTTCGACTCTGATACCAATTAATGCAAGCCCTATGGTTAGGGCTTGCGAAGGAAGTGCTCAAAGCACAATGGGTGCCGAAGCAAGTGTCCGAAGACACAACAAATCTCCACAGACACGATAAACAACGACGCACCTCAATAGGAAAACCCAATTTCATTAATCAACTCTCTGAATAATTCTTCACTACAATGCCATATAAATAAGAAAGATAACTTAGGGCCTAAGAAATCTAATTAATCTAGGAAACTAAATAAAAAGGAAAACTAATTCTAATTACAATATTTAATAAACTAATGACATAAAAATAAATTCCTAAATCTACGTGGGCCCTGCCCTACACATGGCCATGAGGTCTATGCTGCATCACCAAGCTTGAAGTTTCCTTTAATCACATTAAGTGGTCTGCAAATGAGGCGGATGACGCTCTAGCCAAATTGGGTGTCGGGAGAGATAATCTTGTAATTGATAATTATATTTCGCTTGCTAAGTAAGCAGTGGCTTTGGGGTTTGGTTTTCTTTTTCCTTTTGCTTCCCTTTCTTGCGTCTCAGTATATGTCTCCTATGCTGTTTCACTTCTAATAAATTTGCATTACCATTCAAAAATATATATATTATAAACTAGTAAAAAAACTTGAATATTTTGGTTTTATTGGCCAATACCATTGAGTTCATAAGGAGAGATACTTCCCTATTGAAGTAAAGGTCTCCAATACCAACCGATTAATACCGCCCGACTTGTATGCATATGCCCATACTATGAAACTTGCATGTAACCATGCATCATGATGTTTCACAGAGATAATTTGGTCTACAATTCATATAATATTCTTGTCTTGGTTTAAAATAGTTAACCATACATTATATATCAGCTGTAACAAAGCACGTAGCGGCATATTGTAGCGATATTGGACCATATCAAGTGTATCGGCTGATAGACTAACGCATAGCAGTCGCTGTAGCCATGGACTCCTGAAGTTCTACATACCACTAGTTCGAATCAAATTTCATCACAAGAAAAAATAAAAATAAAAAAATTCTATTTATTGATTATATTTCCAATAACACTACATAAGTACAATTATTTCATTTAATAATATGGCAAAGTCTGAGGATCTATGCTAACTGCCACATATTCGTAATACTTTGAGACAAGGGTTTAAATGGTCATAGCCCAAGATAAATTGATAGTTGATCTTCTTTCTGATTAGAGGAAAAGTCTTTGTTCAAGTGTATTGTGAGCTATCCGTTATCCTTCATTTGACCAAACATAAATGCATTTGTTGGCCAAAAATTGGAGACTTTGAATGCTCTCCAGCAATTGTGGGATTGACTTCTCTCCACAGCAAATTGGAAAATATGATGTGTCAGGTTTGCAAGGTCCATTAGCGATGAGTCCTGAAAAGTGCACATTTTCATACACATTTTAGACCATTTAAAGGGCTTATTGATATTAAAGAGCTTCATTTAGTGTCAAATCATATTTTTATGCATTTAGGATTCATTGTAGCACATTCATGCATAATTTGCTCAAAAATCACACTTTTTGCATAAATTTATGAAACTTGCCATTTTTTTAAATCTATTTTTAGAAAGTCGGTTATTTTGGGTGCATCAAGCAGGGTCCCATCCATAGTCCATTCAAATTCCTCACATGTGATTATTGTTGAATTTGTTTATTTCAATTTGTGTAGGAGAAATCAAGAATGAGACCCACAATGGTGAAATTTGAGACGAATCAAGGGTAAGACAACTTTCGTGGTGGACCGACATATCTTGGTATTTTTGGAGAGTTTGAAAAGTCAACAATGGAAAGCCAGATTTGGAATTTCAAGAGCAAGAGAAGAAACTTCAGATTTGGTAAGATCTAATGCTTACTAAGTTTGAAATTCAGAAATCAAGAAAAAAATTCAAGAAAGGAAAGTATGCTAGAAGAGTTGACTAGTGAATCAAAGAAGCTTGGAAGCAAACCAAAGATGGAAGGGGAGTCAAGAAATAAGGAAAGAAAGATCTCAAGATCCCTTTGGACGTCCACATGGGTCCCACACACCCCATTGCACAACTAACATAGAAGCTTCCATATGTGTACAATTATTTTCGGATTTTTCAGGGGCAGCAAGATTAAGATGGCCATAACTCTTAATCCAACTGTCGGATCAGTGCAATCTAGACACCGCTGGAAAGCCCTTTTCGAGTAGATATCCGTGGAGCCCAAGATTGTGTCAATCAGAGCAAAAACGAGGAAGATATGACCTCTAGAAGTTGGTGCTAAATTTTCTACTTAGGATTGCAATTTTGTACATGGAAAGCACCAAAAATCTCTCACTCACCTTGCTATTTCTTTGGAGACTTGTTTTCCAAGGAAGGGGCTTACCATACAAAGAAGATTGCATGCTACAAACTTGAAACAAAGAAGGAAAGAGAGGAAATATCTATAAATTGATGGCATAGGCATCCCTCTCCTCTCATGGGAAGATAGACCAGCTCTCTCTAGAATTACTGCTACACTCCATCTTCTTCCTCTCTCTTTCATTCCATTAAAGTCCTCTAGGAGATTTGGCCCATAAATCACACTACACCCTTGGATTTTTCATCTAGAAGAGGCTTCTCATCCTAGTATGTAATTGTTTTGGTTTATTTTTTTATCTTATGTAAAGACTTTGCATATCAGTAAAAGTGTTTCTTTCTCTTTTCAATTTTTCTTTCTTGTACTTGGGTGCTTGGTGCTTGATTTTTGTTCTTTACTTGTTGGTGCTTGGATTGAAGACCCAAGGGCCCTAAAAGAATGATTCAAATTATGAACCTGCTTAGAAAAGAATTTTGAAAGAGAAGATAACACTTCTACACATTTAAATTTATGTTCTTCCACAAATTTAAGTTCATGTTAAAACCACACATTTCCTTTTCTTGTTTTCACCACACATTTAAATTCTTGAACTTTTGTTTATTGTCTTTATTTTTATGATCAATTCAATTTTATGTCTATTTTTGCAGAGTACATGGTTGGAACTAGTTAGCATTGCATGCATATTCATATTGGTGGAGTTTAGATATTTTAAGTTGCTGGTTATTTGAGTATTCAAAGCTGAATCAAAATTGGAATCGGAGTTTTAAATTGAATACACAAGAAAAATCAGAGATTTGAGACAAGAATCTCAGCCAAATATATTTTTGAAATTCGGATCCCAACATAAAGTGCACAATTCTGTACATTGTGGCAGAAATTTCAGGACAGATTATGTGTGAAAAGTCTACCATTAGAAATCTGATCAAAACACATTATTTTTCAATGAAACTTGGGGAAATTAAAGTTTGATCGGTGTTGTTTCAAACCCCAGAATTTCAAGCAAGAATAATTTTGAAAAGATAGTGAACCAGTGGTTCAAACATGGCTGGTTGGACCCACCTGTGTGCAAAATTTCTGCACAGTTTTAGGTTTTAGGTCACGTTCATGCACTCATATCTTCTTTGTTTTAAATCATTTTTCACTTCCGTTTTTTTAGTTGATTCATGCATCATTATAGTTCAAGATCCAGCCATTAAACTCAATTTTAGGTTGCATTAGATTAGGATAAATCATGCATAAAAACAGCCCAGCATACTAGTTTTTCGGACTTAGATTTTTTTTCAACATCCCATGGCATACATTGCACTACTAACTTTCTAACTTAGGTTTCTTTTGTTTCTAGTTTAGTTTCTTAGTTTTATTTATGGTACTTTTTCTTCTTGATGTTCTAACTTGTGTGTTCTTTTGTAGCAACTTTAGTTTTTAGTTTAGGGTTTTTAGATTTAGGAAGTTTTCTTTTTATTGGATTGTAATTAATTTAATTTTTGGAAAGTATGAATGATAATGTACTTTTCTAGTTTTTTTTAGGCTAGATTTAGATTTTTAATTTAGGAATTTAGGGCAGGAAAGTCGAAGAGGAACCTTAATTTACATTGCTCCCTGTGGATCGACCTGGTCTCACCAATTTATTACTACATCGCGGCTCTACACTTGGAGCTCACGATCAATTAGCTCAACCAAATATAGAAGAGGGCTTATTATCAAATAGATACCTAGCAGAAATGAGATCCAACTAACTTGCTAGCTATCCAATCTAAAGGCCATTGCATGTAAGGCACTAATGCAAAAGAACATTAGATCCAGAAGTTTTTCAATGTTCTGAATTTTTTGGCCAAAATGAAATTCATTTTGCTAAGCAGGTCGTAAGGTTCATTAGCTTGACCAAATATAGAAGAGGGTGTTTATTATCAATCAGCTATCTAGCAAAAATGAAATCCAACTAACTTGCTGCTATCCAATCTAAAGACCATCACATGCCTTGATAATGCACACTAATGCAAAAGAACATTAAATCCAAAAGAACTCAATATTCTTATATGTATGTTTTTTCTTTCAGGATTTTGGACAAATTAAAATAAATTTTGTGATGATCCATGGCATTCTCTAACTGTTATGATTGCTGTGAGATATCATTTACTTCTTTTGGGCCTTCCATCATAACCCCACAAGCGCAATTTTTAAACTATGATTCTTATCTAACTAGCTTAGAGGGTGCTTTCGGGAAATTTAAGTCCACAGCAATCCTCGCAGTTCACATTTTAGACTTGAAGAAATTTAGGGACTGCATCTTGGATAAATTCACAGTGGTGAAATTTCATGGATAATTGTTTGGCTATTCATAGATTACAATCAAGATTGCCCAGAAACGCTAATCTAATACGATCCTAGTTACATCATAAGTCTATCAAAATTCTTAATAACAGTTTTAGTCTAGAAAACTTCAACTGCCGTCCTCTTTGTTAGCACGTCTAGAAAATCAAACACCGCTTTTCCATCATATGTTTCACTTAAACGGTTAAACCAATCTAGCGACACATATAATGGTAAACTCATATAAATTTCTGAAGTTACAAGACAATGAACCAAGCCCTAGGAGTGAATACACGTACTATGCTGTAGAGTAGTTTCACTAACACGACCGAAAATGATTGTTTAAGCTTCACTTCCACAAGATATAAAAACCATATGCACTAGCTTCACTTCCACAAGATAAAAAAACTATATGCACTTTCAAAAACAAGTCTCAGTGGTTATAAAGGAAATCTGACTATACCGCCTCTTTTGATATGATGGCCAGCTCGCCTGGCTTAACACCCTGTTTTGCAAACTCCCTAGCTGCATATCCCTACAAACAAAAAATAAAGGACTAAGAAAAATATGAAAGAAAGATTTGAACAAAAAATTAAATGATAAATATTAGAAATATCATTCTTGTAAAATCTATAAATTTCCATGAATGATTTACAAGCATATTACTTAATTTAATACAGAGCAATTACATGATCTACAGATGCTAATATGAAAAAAATGAGATATGATCATAAACATAGAAAACTTAAAACTGCAGCGATGATTAAATTAAAGCATACCAAAAACTCTTGAGTGTGATAGCACTCAGTATATAAACCAAACCATTTGAATAAAAAGAGGGTGTGGTTCTGTTTATAAAACAGAAAGAGTGGCATCGATGTATAAAAGGAACTAGAAGAATAGTGGGGCGGAGTGGGGAGATCATACTGCTTACTAATAGTCTAATACGCACATCAATCTTTCACATGGAATTTAATCAATAAAATCGGTTGTTCTAAATTAGAGTCTCCTCTTCAGATGGTTCAGCAAGGCCTGGGGTTGATTCCAACAGAATGACCCTGTCGAGTTTCATCCACAGCATTTGGGCCTGATCAATACCCCTTTGGCATATGAAATGGTTTCTGTAGTATGCTCTATCAACAATATGGATGCTGCTTGGATGATCATTTTCCAGATTACCTTATAATTTTTAAAAAATAGAAAAAGAGGCACAAACAATGTTTGGGAGTTTTCTGCAATTCTACCAAATGATATACCCATACAAAATCATAAAAAGTTAAATGTTTTGGCAGTATGGATAGATATCTGCTTCACCACGCACACATGGATATTCGGTAAGGCATTGAATCGGAATCAGCATTTATCAACCTTGTGCACATATCTCTCTCTCTCTCTCTCTCTCTCTCTCTCTCTCTCTCTCTCTCTCTCTCTCTCTCTCTCTCTCAAACAGGTAGGGTATTAACAGGCAGACAGAGGGCATCATTTTCACACTTATTTGCTTTCTGACTTCTATGCCATTTCAAAGTTCAAACACCAGGCGAAACAAATAATTATAGCTTTCTGCCCAACTTAGCAAATCACAACCTTGAACTAAAAATCTAAAAGTTGAATAATACATCCATATTTCTCTACAAACTAATATTCAGATCAACAACTAAAACACTAGAACCCGTTCAAAAGATAAATGATCCCAATGCTGCTGCCAGTGTGATGCTGACAGCTGCTAATACCGGATTTTCCATGTGGAGCCTGCCCTATTCTTGATCGAAGCCGCTCATATTGCAAGAACTAATTCATATAGGAACTTCCCCAAATTGCACTGGTCGATTGGTATGCACCGTTCGAATTTCACTTATTATAGAAACATAATTCTATCTCACAAATAATCATTCGACAGTTCATATTACCCCAATTGAAGTGAAATTTCGAACAGTTCCTATGCAGACGGGGATCAGTGTGATATGAGCATATGCCTGCATAGGAACGTCCCTAATTTTCACTCCAACGCAGTTCTATAGACCATTGGATTGATTAACTTAACTATATTCAACACATGATCATCCAACGGTTCATATCACTCTGATTCAACTGGAATTTGGAAGAGACCCTATATAAATGGATCCACGTAACATGAGCGGATTCGATCACAAAAAAAAGGCATCACGGCATCATTTCCCATTAAAAAAAGGATAAAAAATACAAAAGATCATATTAAAAAAAGATCTATAAACCGAAAAACGAATCAAATCAGCTCCGAGAGCTAATTCTTCCACCGATCAAAACGGGCAAACGCGCCAGTGAAAAGATCGAAACATCAACACATAGAAATCTAACAGTGAAAATGAGAGTCAGAAAAAGCAAGAATCAGATCGAAGAACAGAGAGAAAGAGAGAGAGGAATCATTTGAAGCAGGAAGCTAGAAATCGATGGATTGAGGTTCGAATCTTACAGCCGAAACGCCGCCTCCAACGATCACGTACTTGAAATGCTTCTCCGCCATGGATCGGTCGATGGATTAGAGAAATAGAGAGCGAGAGAGAAAGAGATGAAGAATCTAGGAAGAAGCAAAAGAGAAATTTCGGTTCCGACTATGCAGTGGAAATGGTAAGCGGCGGGGATGGCTGACCGAGATTAATATAATTGGAAGGGTTGAATTCAACGCGGTTAAGCCAAGTGGAGATGGGCCTGCCGTCCATCATTGCTGACTATTAATTGGCCACGATATCTCAACATTGCGAAGGGGAGTTCCGTGGGCACCACAAAATTTGATATTCCCACTTAATTTCTCTCCACACTCATGTATAACATTTGAATGCTTATTGGTTTACTTTTCGCACCCATTAATATACCCAAACTACCCCCGCCATTTAGACCTGCTCTCCTCTCTACCTACACACGTTCTCCACCTTCACGTCACAGTTCTAGCCCCTTGATTCATCTGTCACACATTCATTTTGACAATTATGCAAGTGTAGGGATCGAACCACAATATTTGAATCAATTTGTTGCGGTCATCTTCAACGAGGAAGGCAACGCCACCGATATCTTTGAATCAAGGGTAAGCTCACCACCATTCTCATTGTGATATTTTTGCAAATAGGTGTTTGTATCCACTATTATGCATGAAAATATGTTGAAGGGATACATATGCTTTGAATGTTATCACTTATTTGCAGTTTATTCGCACTGGTGTGAGTCATTTCCTTCCGCGCGATATATTCGATCCTAAAAATTCGAATAAAAGACAAATGTTCGGATTTAAAATTCCGAACATTGTCTTAGTGTTCGGAAGTTATTGTTCGAACATATTTTGAATGTTCGAACATTTAGTCAATGTTCGGAACTTTAAATCCGAACAGTGTGAGAAGCATTCGAACACACAGTATCAAATGGTAACTGGTTAATGTAGATTTTGTGTTTTATAGACTTCTTTCAATATTTCAGAAATGGATAGGCCAAGCAGTTCTAGGGTAAGACCGACAGCTTCCAACAGGAGGCGTTGTCGAAGAATTGAAGAGGTGGTAGAAGAAGCTGAGGAACCGGAATATGATTTGGAAGAAGGCAACAAAGAAAGAGCCCCTGTTGAACAACTTGATGAAGAAGAAGCCGTCGGTGAACAATAAATAACTGCAGGGCCAGAAGATCGTTCTTTGTTGCCCAGTTTCAACACACATATAGCTGCATACATTTGGCATTCACAAGTATGTTCTTGCTTTTTATTTTTTACTTCAAAATCAATACATTAATTACAATCTTTAATAATGAACCATTTTCTGAATACAGGAATGGGTTGCGCTGAAGTGTTTGAGCCATGGACAAAAATACCACACTGGTATTTTAACGAGAGCGACGGGTTTAAAGACTTAGTGGCTAGATCTAACTTGAGTCCACTTATCACAACATCATATCGCTCTGTTAGTAAGATCCTTGTCTCTTGTTTTGTGGAAAGGTGGCAACCTAAAACAAACACCTTCCACATGCCGTTGGGCGAGATGTCCATCAGTCTAGATGATGCTGCCACCATACTTGGGATCCCGGTGACTGGCCGTTCTGTTGCGTACTATGGTAGAATGCCATATCAAGATGCTCGTTCACTACTTGTTGACGCTTCCAAACGAGGAAAATGATGAGCTACAGCAGGTTTGGGGCCAATTTGTAAGATTGGAGTGGCTGAGAGGGAGGTTCTCAAACATATCTGATGAAGCTGGAGAGGACATGATTGATTGTGCAGTGAGAGCATATCTTCTGTATTTATTAGGATGCACATTGTTCACAGACAAGAGTGGCACACGTGTGCCAATTATATATCTGACGCTCTTGACAAACTTGGAGCGTGTCCGTATATATGCATGGGGTGCCGCTGCTCTGGCTTACTTGTATTGACAGTTGGCATTGGCTACCCGTCATGAAGTCAAACAAATTACTAGATATCTTACGCTACTAGAGACGTGGATTTATGAGCATTTTGAGTGTTTGGCTCCAACTCCTAACATCCACTATACCCTAGATCAGCCTTGAGTTCATCATTGGCTCCCTTGTAGGGAGACTGCTGCTCCCCTACAAGCACTGTGAAAGCGGCTAGGTTATATGGGTGCAGACCAAGTAAGGGTTCTTGCTGGTTCATGAGTTATTGGATCAAATGACATCAAATTCTTAATTTAGAAGAAATGACTCATAATTGCTTTGGTCATTGCAGGTCACATGGGATCCTTATTGCGATGTTAGGCAGCAACATCCATTTAATCAGGTTGCCTTCTACTATGGGTGTGTTAAGTGCATGGACGTTGTTGAGCCCTATCATCCAGATAGGATCTTTAGGCAGTTTGGTAGGGTGCAAACTGTTCCATCAGCCCCGCTACTTCCGATTCGTGCTGCTAGAGGCCCGACCATAAATCCATATCACATTGCGTATCAATATTTTGATCAAGTCTGGGAAACATGGAATGATCACCTATTGTCTGGGCCGAATAGAAGCACACTAGTTCCTCGAGTGGCGCAATCTAGTGCAGACATTGATTATGAGATGTTATGAATAATTAAGCAATATTAAACATTTTGAGTTTTAATTTATCATTGAACTCATGAATTAATTCACTGACTTGTAGCTCAATGCGGGTGCCTTGAGCATCCTTGATAGAGTCATCGAGAGAGGTCCGAAGGGTTGGATTGAAGACCCTTATGGTATATACACTGCAGTCGAGCAGACAGCATATGTTCTGCATGGAATGTCTATCGAATAGGTTGAGGACACGGTATGACCCCCTAGCATGACTGCTCGTTCTTACTCACGTAGGCCCCGCAGGGACAATCGATGATTTATGAGTGAATTCCATGTGTTCCATGACTTGAATATAATGTAAATGATTTTATGGGTTGTATGGGTTGGCATTTTTTCATCCTTTTTTTGGTTATATGGATTTTATGGATTTTATGGGTTGTGTGGGTTGGCATTGCCAGCAAATTTTGGAATAGTGTAAAACAAATTATGAATATAACCCAATTGCATTTCTAATTCAATTTCTGATGTTGACTTGGGATAATTTCAAAATTTACAATTGACGCTGGTTATTAATAGGCCAAATTCAAATCTGCCAGTTTGTGTGACTTTTATGAAATTGAGGCTTTACGTCTAAACTCACTTTCAAGAAGATATTCAAAAAGTTGTTACCAAACAGTTAATGTTATTTCAAACTGTTTTAAGAAAAATAGACTTGCCAAACAGGCACTAAATGATCTTCCTATAGATGAGGATATAGTATGTGGTGAGTGCACAATGTCGCCCCTTGCTTTGATCCAAATCAATGGATGCAACTCTGATATTCATTGTTTGATTAGCAGAGTAAGATTACAATCTTTCTCCGAAGTGAGGTTTGTTTACTAGAAAAAGGAAAAGTGTTCTCTATGCTGCTTCATGTGGTCCAGCTCATGTGCCCACTTAGATGCCTACTTATCGGTGGGGTTAGGGCAGATGGGAAGGTCTTCTTATCGAAAAAGGTCACAAAACAAGAATCAGCTTGGTAAGATCATCTTAGCCCTTTAATTAATAGCATTTAGATTTCACAGTCTTTTAACCACACGCACACATATCTATATATCTATATATATATATATATTGAGATCCAATCCAAAGAGTGGGTAAAAAGGGTGATGAAAATAAAATTGGGCATGGTGCTATATCACTAGGGGATGAGTGTGAGTGTTTAATCACTGGGGGATAAGAGTGTGAAAGGGTTGCACTCATGAAAGGTGCACCCAAGTGGGTCCTAAAAAGCTGGCCTACTCATGATGTTCCCTAAGGAGAACAATTTCTCAACTGCTAGATGTTAACTTGGGATAATTTCAAAATTTACAATTGACTCTGGTTATTAATAGGCCAAATTTTGGCCAAACCTATAGGCCTCAATATAAGTGGATTGAAGGAACCAAATTTGAGTTTGGGTTCGAGCCCACTTGACAAGAAATATAGGTGTGAGCCAGGTTGTTTGAGGCCCTGGTTCGTTAAAGGTTTGCTTTAGGTCAAAGAGCTTTTCTTCATACCATTACATGTACTTTAAGACTTTACTTCTGTCTCGTAAGTGTTGACATTTAAAAACTCTCACGTAAACCATTCGAATAGCAAAGGACTACGTTAAGATGATAATTTTGCAATTGTAATGTGCCATGTTTTATGCTGGTTCGACATCACACGTACTCACCGTTTTCTCTAACTCGAGATTTCTTCTCGCATTGTCGCGTTAAGTATGACTTTGTGCTCCTTTGTGTATGAACTGTTTAGCATAGAATTTTTAAATGTAAACAGTACCCATGAGGCAAAATTAAAGTCTTAGACTCTTAGGGCCATTGTATGGTCCAAATCCCTTAAAATAACTATTTAAAATATATATTATATACATCATTATATATAAAAATTGTACACGTAAACAAATATATTATATTATATCAAAATCTTATGTATTTCTAGAGTCGAAAGAACCTTAATTTCAAGGCTTAACCTTAATTTCAAGGCTTAGTCCAGCTTGATAAGAAATCCAGACCCTAAACCTGAAATCAATGGCAATTCTCAATTATCAGGCATGGACTTGACCGAATTCAGGGTGGCGTGTGGACTAGCTTCATTGACCGAACGGCTACGGCCAACTTCCTGCGCCAGTGCTAACAGGGATGTCCAGGGTTCGACCATGGCCTCCTCGCATGTGCGGGTTATCACTCCTTCCATTTGAAAATTTCTTCCGCCTACTCTTTGCGTGTTGTCATTCCTCAGATATAGAGTTTACTCCCGCGCGAGTCTATTGACGCAGTCACTGGGATAAAAAATAAAAAAAACCTTGCTGGACCCAACTTTCTATTGATTGGGGGCGGTCACGGTACTATCACTATTGGGATTTGGAATTTATATATTTTTAGTGCTAGTCAATTTCGGTGTGCCCTTTTCAACTCCTTCACGGGGGGACTTTTTTTATCACAAGGGATATTACTTAAGTTGTTCTCCCACCAACTCAATTTCACCTTTGACGATACCTTTTCTCTTGCGTGGCCCACTTGATATGATTGCCATTTACCGAAGTAAATTGTGTGCAGGGAACATCCACTTTGATTAGATAATCTTAATATTCAATTTCGAAGCCACGAATCTTAATAGTTTTCTACTTGCATTTATTTTTGTGATTAAACTTAACGGTGCTTTATAGTGCTTGATAATTGGATTAGTTTAAATTTGATGACAATTATATATATATATATATCTAAAGCGAACTGGTTTCAAATTGAAATCAGCTCCAATTCGCTCCAATTGATTTTGACTCATCCAAAGTTAATTTAGTTTGTCCCCTTCCAATCCCTGTCCCCACAATCGCTCTTTTTACTAGGGCTAACAAACGGGTTGGGTTGGGCCAGAAGTAGAGCACGCCTTTTGGACCTCCAATCCGTGACCGACCCGCATCTGATTGCAACCCGCATCGCATTCGACCCGACCCAATCCGACCCGTGTATTTTTAATGACACGGTAAAAACTAATCATAGTATGTGCTAAGACTTAAACTCAGGATAATTTGGATTTCGAAGGGGCGACCCTGCCACTATACCACCGAGCAACGTTTTGCTAATAGTTATCGACAAAAGGTTTTAATTAGTTAATGAGGAATGGACCCTAACCCCACTTTGGAATATTGACCGAAAGTTAGACTTTATCTACGAGGTATTTATAAAAGTAACTATATTTTTATAATATTAACCCCTATATATACCGTCGTTATTATTTCCATAGTTATGCATTGTAATTTAAGTATATGTGATCAAACTTTTGAAATAACTATTTTATATGATTTCCTATATAGTCATTGATTTTCTATGATAACCATTTTATAATAAAACTAAACTCAGATGAATATATAATTACTAGAACAAACTGCATATTTCTCGACGCTATTTGTCGATGCAGTGAAAATTTGCGTTGACAAAAGTCTTATTTCCGACACATATTTGGACTGCGTTGGCAAAAGTCACAGAAAATTGCTACTTTTACTGATGCAATCAAGAGAGTGTTGGCAAAAGTTGTGGAAGACACGTTGTCACAAACAAAAAATCCCCTCAAAAGAGATGGAAAGTTTTGCAAACCTGCGTTTTCTTATTGGCGATGCAGTAATGCGTTGGCAATTAATCTGCCTACCAGCGATGCACAGGTGTGCATTGGGAAAGTTCTGACTATTTATTTGCACCATTGCCAATGCATGAGTTGCGTCCACAAAACCCAATCAATGACAAACTTAACCCATTGCCAATGCATGGGAAGCACTCTAGCAACAAGAAAAGACCTTGTGATCTTGAAGACTTGAACTGGACAAAGAAAAGCATTTTTTATGAGCTTCCGTATTTTAAGAAACTAAAGGTTTGACACAACATTGATGTCATGCACGTAGAAAAGAATACATGTGAAAGTCACCTTGGAACAATGTTGGGCATGGAAAAGAGGACTAAGGACACTGAGTATGCCCGTCTGGATTTGGCAGATATGAATATTAGGCAAGAATTACATCTACGGAGGAGAAGCAATGGACGAGGATATGAGAAGCCCCTTGCATCATACATATTAATTAGCCCGAAAGGAGAGAGATCGCTTTTATGAATATCTAAAATTGATCAAGTACCCAGACGGGTATTGTCAAACCCCGACCCAGGATTAGCGCAATTAGTTACAATTAAGTGAGAGTTTAGTCATAAGAGGGTTTAGTGTCCGCTGGGTTAGAATATGGTTAGAATAAGTGTGTGAGAATGTGAATAGAATCAAACTAAAGTAAGTAAAACAAGAAACAAGCAATACTAATGGATAATTGAATAATCTAGAATCCACTAAGTAACACTAATCCAACACTAATGCTCTTCTCTTTTCCAAAAAAAAAAAAAAAAAACTCAAATCTAATTACAAATCAATGCTTAGATTTGGAAAATATAACATTAAAGCTCAAAGATAAAAATTAACAATCTAATAGCCAAGATTTTCTTCCCTTCATAAAGAAAAGATTCCTAATGACTATCTATCAAAAGTAAGTATAAACCATCAAAAGATATTAACTCCTAAGCATGATTTATCAAACCTAAGCATAGATAGTAAAAAGAATCCTAATATAGAAATTTAAGCATAGAAGGTTGCACAATGCAATGAAGAAAAATCTACTCTAACATATTAAGTAAATAAACAAGGGAATTAAAATAAAGAGCATAAGAAAAAGGAATAGGATCAACTTAGTTTCACCTAGAAGATCCAATCAAAGGAATTAGCCACCCATTGGAGAAAATAAAGCTTTCAATTCCATTCCAAATCTTTAATTTTACATGGCTTTCCCCACTTTCTCTCTACAATTTGCTCTCAATTACATGAATAGCTTAAGTAAAGAGGATGAGGCTTTCCTTGCTTGTATATCTAATGCCTAGAGCTCCCTTCCTTATATAGAAACATTTGCCTTGCTCTCTTTTGATTTCTTTCCAATGTAGGACTTCACAGGAATGGAAATATGAACATATGTATGTGATTCCCCTTGTTAGAAAACAATCACCAGATTGATGTATGATTTTGACCCCCGAAATGTCCGAATTGGGAAACATATTGTAAGAATATGATTTGTAGATCTTTGGACAAGCTTTCCAATGCTTTTAAGATCACCTCAATCAGACACCCGAGTAAAAAGATATGGTCAAAATACTGTAAGGCCCCGCCCCAAAAGTTTCCGATTAGTGTTAATTAAGACGTGCTTTAGTTATAAGTGAGATTAGTGAAATTTGGTTAAGTGTGGATTAGGATAGCTTTTCATAGCTTTGGATTATTTTGGGAACTCTGTTAATTTAGTGAGACCCTTTGGGGGTTCCTTTATCGTGTTTTGTGTGATTTTGGGATTTGTGTGATAATCGAAAAAAAAAACTTGTATTTTGGTCCATGTGATCTATTTTATTATTCCCGTCAACTTTCGTAATTGCCCCATTTCCATTCGAGACCTCTAGACTTTACTTTGCTAATGATAGGGGTAAATCAGTCTTTTTGCACAAAATCTGGACACTATTTTCAATGTCTTCAAAACTGGTAAAATATATACTTTTTGGAAACTAGAAATTTCAACGAACAATTCTTTCTTCTTCATCGAATCCATCTGAAGCTCGAAAAACGATGTTTTAAGCTCAATTAGTTGGTTAAGTTGTGGGACCCACCTTCATTACCTATATAAGGAGGAGTTCTCCTCCTTCTTCCCCTTTTCTTGTAACTTTCCCTTGAAAGCATAGAGAGTTCCAACCCCTGGGTTTTCTTGCCCTTTCTTCTTACTTCTCCATCTCTTAATCTCTCTCAAGCTATTGCTAAAGGATAAAATGGAGGTTGCCATCTTCTTCCCCTCCATGAGAGCTTCTTCTTGATACCATTTGTGGAGAGAACCCTCCATTCCAAGCTACACTTTGATCAAGTTCTTGCCATTAGAGGACTTTCCATGTAAGCTTTCCTTTCTATCTCTTAGATTTGTGTTCTTCTAGCCTTGAAGATGCTTCATCTCCATTATTGGGAGTTGTCTCCCTCTATTTCTTGTTTTGTCATTCTAGGGTTTGTGATTGGTGTCATTTTTGGGAGTTTTTGTGTAGATCTTGATTTTGGCTTGAGGAGTGGTGATTAGAAGCTTGTTTAGCTTAATTGGAGACCAAGGCAAGTGGTTGAATAGGTTTCTTTGAATGATTTCATGTTTTAATGTAATTGTGGATTTCCTTTCACTATTCATCGTGCATGTGTTTTATACCTCAAATTGAGTATTAAAAAGGTATATGAGTATGAGCATCTTTCCCTTTTAAATGTTCTTCTAAAGTTTTGTACATTAATGTTGTACTTTGATTTGTATGAATTTTCATTTGGTTGTTGTGCATTGAATGGGATTTGAAAGGAGAAGAGATGTGATTTTGGGTCTTTTAATGGTTGGTAGTTGGAAGCCTTGAATGGGGTGGAAAGTATGTGGAAAGAGTGTCATAAATATTGTGTGAAGTGAAGGATTAAATGAAGTTGTGGAGAGAAGAGAAGTGGAGGTTCCGACTGATGAAGCGGAATGATTCTGAAGCAATTCGCTCGCGCGAACCTCTATTCGCTCGAGCGAACCCTTCACAGAACTCACATAACTTTTGAGAACGAAGCATTTTTGGAAAATTTATCTCATGGAAAGAACAACCATTTAACTGAGGGTGAAAATGCTCACTCAACTTCTCACTTGTTTAACATCCTAACTTTTCATGAAATCCAATAGGTCTTTTATTGGTTGTAATGAGGTTAGGGGAAAGGGTTTGGTAAAATATGGAAATTGAGGTTTTAGGGTTTCTGAAAAGGTAAGGTCTTAGGTTTTCTTTGAATGATTTTTCTTTGATTCGTCTTCACCCCCTTTTTTTTTTCTTTTTCTTTTTCTTTTTTTTTTCTTTTTTTTTTTCTTTTGAGAACTTTTTCCTTGCATAGATCACGTGAAGTATCAACAATACACACTTCCTTCTTTTTTCATCTTTTCCTAACACTTCTAAAAAACAATGGGATGAAGGCTTTTTATTTGGGTGTAGAGGCTTTGGGAATTTTTAAGGAAAAATGCATAAAGGATAATGGTTCAAAAAGGGTTACTATGGAAATATTTTTATGGGTAGGTTTTTAATGGCCATGGGGTTTTAATTTTAGATTGCCTATTATCACTTTACCAGCTTCAGAAAGGTGCTCACAAGCTACAAGTCAAGGTTAGTTTGCAATTTTGATGATACCCTCAATGGTTGGAAAGAAATAAGCACGAATGAGATAAAAGAAATGTGTTGAAAACTGCGAGTATGAGTAGCTCTTCATTCTACTCGGAATTAGCGCAGAAGAGTCCTTAGCCTGGAGGAATAGAAAGGCTCTACACTCAATTGGTTTAGTCTCCACTAGTGATTTGTTAGGGTCACTCAGATGTGTCCACTCTTCACTTGAACTATACTCACGTGGCTAAATGTGCAAGAAATTTTCCAAGACTTGACTTTGTGACACTCCTTTTTTAAGGATTTGGATAGTATGCTAAACTAAGATTTCAAAACTTATTAAAAAGCTAAAATCCTATGGAAAATTTTGGATTTTTTTTTTGGTTTTTTTTTTTTTGACAATTTTTTTTGATTTTTTTAAACTAAATATTTACAAGTAAATACATGTGTGCAATGCAGTGCCACACCCCTAAACCTAAACCAAACATCGTCCTCAATGATATGCAATGTGAAATGTGAAACGATAAATGGACAAGGAAAAAAAATCGGAACGCCTTACCATGGGGTGATACCCAAAATGAATATTGGGATGCCTACCAACCAGTGCTAAGTTTCACGTTGTGAACCCGATGTGACCCTGAAAATTACTTATGCAACATACACAGGGTCCTGAAGAAGGGTCTCTTCGACATCCTTGCCCTTACGTTCCAAAAAATGTTTCAACCTCTGGCCATTGACTTTTAAAACATCCCCATTCTTGGGGTTCTCAATCTCAACTGCCCCATGAAAATAGACAGTGCGCACATGAAGGGTCCAGTCCAACGGGATCTCAGTTTTCCTAGAAAGAGATGTAGGCGAGAATTATACAAAAGAACTTTCATGCCTAGTTCAAAGGATTTCCTCAAAATAGTTTGATCATGGTTTTTCTTCATCCGATCCTTATAAATCTTGGCATTCTCATAGGCATCATTTCTAAGTTCCTCCAGCTCATTGAGATGCAACTTGCGTAGGTTACCGGCTTTAGGCAAATCAAAATTGAACATTTTGATGGCCCAGTAAGCATTATGCTCCAATTCTTCCGGCAGATGACGAGCTTTCCCAAAGACCAATCGATATGGAGACATTCCAATTGGAGTCTTATAGGCAGTCCGATAAGCCCATAAAGCGTCTGTCAATCTTAACGACCAATCTTTCCAGGTAGGATTGACTGTCTTTTCCAAAATTTGCTTTATTTGCCTATTGGACACTTCTACCTATCCGCTAGTCTGTGGGTGATACGGAGTAGCAACCTTATGAGTGATAGAATATTTTTTCATGAGATTCTCAAATGTGCTATTACGAAAATGACTCCCACCATCACTGATAATTGCCCTAGGGGTACCAAATCTAGAAAAGATGTTTTCTTTAATAAATTTCATAACCAAGTGACGATCATTCGTTCTGGTTGGAATCGCCTCTATCCATTTGGAGACATAATCTATAGCAAGCAAAATGTACAAGTTGCCGAAGGAACTGGGATATGGACCCATGAAGTCTATGCCCCAAACATAAAAAATTTCCACAATAAGCATCGGGTTCAAAGGCATCATGTTCCTCCGTATAATTCTGCCTAATTTCTGACAACGCTCACAGTGCAAACAAAAGGTGTGACAATCCTTGAAAAGGGTGGGCCAGTAAAATCCACACTGCAACACCTTTGTTGCGGTCTTCCTAGAGCTAAAATGCCCACCACAAGCGTGGTTATGGCAGAAGGACATCACACTTAAATAGTCCTCTTCCGGAATGCATCTCCTAATGATCTGGTCTGGACAGTACTTGAATAGGTATGGGTCATCAAAGAAGAAATGCTTAACCTTAGACAAAAACTTAGACTTATCCTGTATGGACCAGTGATCGGGCATCTGTCCAGTGACCAAATAGTTAACAATATCCGCAAACCAAGGGAAATGAGAGACACTTAGCAACTGTTCATCTGGAAAACTCTCACTCAATGGGATGCTCTCATGCTCAGGGTCAGCAGGTAATCGGGAGAGATGGTCAGCTATAACATTTTCAGAACATTTCTTGTCCCGAATCTTGTAAGACCCCGCCCCGAGAATTTTCAATTAGTGCTAATTAAGACGTGCTTTAGTTATAAGTGAAATTAGTGGATTTTGGTTAGTTTGGATTAGAATAGCTTTTATATAGCTTTGAATTATTTTGGGAACTCTCTTGATTTAGTGGGACCATTTGAGGGTTCCTTTATCATGTTTTTTGTGATTTTGGGATTTATTGGACACTCGAAAAAATCTGTAGTTTGCCTCGTTTAATTTATTTTATTATTCCCGACAACTTTCGTATTTGTCCCGTTTCCGTTCAAGACCTTTAGACCATACTTTGCTAATGATAGGGGTAAAACAGTTTTTTACACAAAAATCTGGACACGATTTTCAACGTCTCCAAAACCCGTGAAATATACACTTTTTGGAAACTAGAAATTTCGGCGAACATTTCTTCCTTCTTCGTCGAATTCATCTGAGGCCCGGAAGATGAGGTTTCAAGCCCAATTAGTTGACTAAGTTGTGGGAGCCATCCCCATTTTCTATACAAGGAGGAGTCTCCTTCCCTTCTTCCTTTTCTTGCAACTTTCCATTGAAAAGATAGTGAGTTCCAGCCCTAGGGTTTCTTGCCCTTTTCTTGCTTCTTCATCTCCAAGCTCTTATCAAACTCTTGCTAAAGGAAAAATGGAGGCTACAATCTTCTTCCTCACCTTGAGAGCCTTCCATTGATGCAATTTTTGGAGAAATCCACATTCTCTAGAGTTCATTTTAAACTACCTTCTCCCATTTGAGAACCTTCCAAGTAAGCTTTTCTTTGTATCTCTTAGATACGTGTTCTGATAGCCATAGAGAAGCTCCATCTCCATTATTGGAAGTTCCCTCTTCCTATTTCTTGGTTTTGACATTCTAGGGTTTGTAATGGATGTCATTTTTGGGGGTTTTGTGTAGATCTTTGATTTTGAGCGTGGTAGTGGTGATTAGGAGCTCATTAGCTGATTTGGAGCCAAGGCAAGTAGTTGAATGGATTGATTTGAATGCTTTCTCATTTCATGGAAAAACATGGGTTTTATGGTTTAATCCTCTCTTATGTTTATATAGTTTATAAGGTCTTTTGAAATGTGCATGTGGTTGGATTATTCCTTCTTGAATATTCCCTGAAGAATGTATACTTTTATTTGCTAAAGTTGTTTTGTCATTTACCTCATTAGTGATGGCTGTTGTTGCAATAAATGAGCTTGGAAATGAATGGGAGTTAATGGTTTGGAGGTTTGTTGTGGGAGGTGTAAAAGTGGTTGTTGGAAGGCAAAAAAAAAAGGGAAGCAAATGATTGTGGGAAAATATGGTTACAAAGGAGCTTTGAGAAGTGGAAAAGAAGGGAACTCGGACTGCACAGAATTGTAGGTTCTGAAGTAGTTCGCTCGAGCGAACCCACATTCGCTTGAGCGAACCCCTTTTAGAACATGGTTGGCTCGAGCAAACCTCCAGGCTCGCTCGAGCCAACCCTCCTAGAAGTAAGGTCGCTCGAGCGACCCATTGTACGCTCGAGCGAACCCCTTCCAGAGACTCCTTCGCTTGAGCCACACTTCCAGTTTGCTAGAACCTTCCTAACTCAAAGTAGTTCGCTCGAGCGAACTTAATTTCGCTCGAGCGAACCCCTCACAAAACTTTGGTAGCTCGAGCCTCCCCATTCTTCGCTTGAGCCCACCTGATTTGAACCAGTCCGCTCGAGCGAACTCCCTGCCTGCTCGAGCGAACTGTGCAGAATTCCTGGGTCTTTCTTATTGTTTTCAAATATGGTATTTAAAGGTTTGGATGTGTTGTTCTGATGCCCTGCCACCTTGGAAAGACTTAGGAGATGACATAAGGAGATCGACTTAGAAAGAAACCCCACTTCGGAAATGTATTGGGAATTGTGGATTTATCAAACTGTATAAGGAAACTTGGAATGTCTATCATCATTCGAGTACCATGCCAAGAGCAATAATAGACATACAAGATCTTTATACATATTGCGTGAATACGGAAGCCCCAATACATAGTCCGTAATTATATAAGGATTCATCATACTGTTTTACTCGGTTTATACTTGTCCTAACCCGATTTCACTCGATATCATTAGTTTTGTCTCAAACTATGGATTTATGCACCTAACATGTCCTGCCAGCCCCGTATATGCATGAAAAGATAATGATGTGAAATGTGTGCCTATGAGCACCATGCCCCACTTGCCTGAGTGTTTTACACCGATATAGTTATGTACATGCATGTTTTGATTTCTCATGCAACCTATGAGTGGACACCACTAAGCTTGGACGTCCTTGTCAGTTTGATCAACTGACTTGGGCATTCCCCTCGTGCTCCCGTCAGTTGCAACTTGGATCCTGTCCTGCCCCGTTACCTAATTCCGCGGCCGTGGTCTTGTCTAGCTATATGTATATGTATATATTGTTGGTTCTTGTCACTTCGTGTGTTCGAGCCCAACGCATTGAATGTGCTCTCATCGCATTAGTGATAGAGAGGATTTAGCTTTAATGTGGTTGCCATCTTACTAGTTCCCTATTCATTGATATCTTGCATGTTTTATCTTATATATGCATTTTGATAAATGATATATCTTGTTTTACGAAAATAAATGTTAGATGGATTTTAATGTCTTTTCAATTTATCTTTCGATTTCTCTTATTGTGATATCTATTCACTCACCTGCCAGACCGTCGTGTCTAACCCATTTTTGTGGTACTTAGGTCCAGTCCCCATTATTGCTTTTGAGGAGGAGCCAGAGGAGGCGGTCAGTGAACCGCAACGCTTAGTAGAGTGGCAAGCCGACAATGTCGTTTAGACATTGGGTCGAGCTAAGAGTTGCGTAATATTTTGGGAGTTTATAGAATGAATTTTGATTTACACTTTTGATTGTACTGGCCTCTGTTGGCGATTAATTTCGGGGAAATATTAATTTAACTGATCTTTTGTATAAACATTTAACTTGATATTTTGGGAATGCCAATGGGATCATTGCTTACTCTAACGTCATGTCATTAAATGCGTTTATCAGTCTTGCATTGTGGAAAGAGTTACTGATTTGATTTGCTACACGCTTCCGCACCAATGTGAATGTTTTGTGAGTGTGTGTGAAATCCTCACTGCGGAAACCTGTGGGAAATTAAGTGAATGTAAATTCATATATGTTCATTGTTGTAACCACACATCAATTCATGTATGTTTATCATCATTTATCCATATTATCATTATCTATCGTTCGCGGGCCTGGATCCCAGTCCAGGGTCGCGACAAATCTCAAGGTCAAACTCTTGTAACAATAGAATCTACCTAATCAGATGGGCTTTCGCGTCTTTTTTCATCAATAGGTACCTCAGGGCTGAATGATCGGTGTAAACTATGACCTTAGACTCAATCAAGTAGGGTCTAAACTTCTCCAAGGCAAAGACGACAACTAACAACTCCTTCTCTGTGGTTGTGTAATTCAGCCGAGCGTCATTTAAGGTCCTACTGGCATAATATATGACATGGGGCAATTTGTTCACTCTCTGTCTTAACACAACCCCAAAAGCATGGTCAGAAGTGTCACACATGAGTTCGAAGGGAATTGTCCAATTAGGTGGCTTTATTATTAGGGTAGAGGTCAACTTGTTTTTCAATTGTTCAATGCTTGTAGGCAAGGTTCATTGAAGACAAAAGGTACATCCTTGGATAGCAGATTGCACAAGGGTGCAGATATCTTGCTAAAATTTTTAATGAACCGTCTATAAAAACCTGCATGACCCAAGAAAGATCTGATATTCTTCACTGTTTTTGGCAGTGGCAGGTTGGAAATGAGATCAATTTTAGCCTTGTCGATCTCGATGCCGTTCTCAGAAATAACATGGCCCAGGACAATTCCTCTTTTTACCATGAAATGACACTTCTCCCAATTCAAAACAAGATTCTTCTCTTGACATCTCACTAAAACAAGGTTTAGTTGATGCAAACATTCTTGGAAACTACTCCCGTGGACCGAAAAATAGTCCATGAACACCTCTAAAAATCGCTCGACCGTGTCCGAAAATATGCTCATCATACACCTTTGAAATGTCGCAAGTGCATTGCACAACCCAAAAGGCATGCACCGGTAGGCGAATGTTCCGAAAGGACATGTAAAAGTTGTCTTGTCCTGGTCCTCGGGTGCTATGGGTATCTGATTATAGCCGGAGTATCCGTCAAGGAAACAATAAATGCATGACCAGCTAGTCTCTTAAGCATTTGGTCCATGAATGGGAGGGGAAAATGGTCTTTATGGGTGGCCGAGTTCAACTTTCTATAGTCAATGCACACTCGCCAGCCCGTCTGGGTCCTTGTGGGCACTAACTCATTCCCCTCATTTTTCACCACAGTTATCCCGGACTTCTTTGGTACAACATGGACTGAGCTCACCCATGAGCTGTCTAAAATTGGGTAAATGATACCTGAATCCAACAGTTTCAGAACCTCCACTCTTACGACATCCTTCAGTGATGGATTAAGACGCCTCTGTGGTTCTCTGGAAGTTTTTGCATTTTCTTCCAAATGGATTCGATGTTGAACCACAGATGAGCTTATTCCTTTTATATCTGCAATTGTACAACCTATAGCCTCTTTGTGATCCTTCAAGATCTCAATCAATTGTTATTCTTGGACTTTTTCCAGGTCCGAGGCTATAATGACAGAGAGAGTCTTAGCGGGCCCAAAAACACATACTTGAGGGTGTTAGGTAGTGGTTTTAGGTCGAGCTTCGGTGGTTCCTCAATTGATGGAACAGGTGGGGCAGTCGATGGACTCAAGATCTCTGGCTTGGGTTGCCATTGACTCCTCTTAAAAGGATGGGCATAATCCAATAAAGCATTGACTTCTTTAATGCTATTCTCAACATCAGTGTTACCTCCAAAATGTGTAAGACAGGCCTCTAGTGGGTCCTCACAAACTAACTGTGATCCTACACTCCCAACAAGCTCCTCTAGGTAACTCACCTCACAAATTTCATAATCACTCTCATCTCTGGGTTGCTTGCCAATGTTGAAAATGTTTATCTGGACCGTCATATTCCCAAACGATAAGTGCATCACACCATTTTGGCAATTAATCAGGGCATTAGAAGTGGCAAGGGATGGTCGCCCTAAAATTACCGGGATCTTCACAACATTTCCGATTGGTGGTCGGGTATCAAGGACTACAAAGTCCACTGGGAAAACAAACTCACCTACCTTGACCAACACATCCTCAACAACACCTTTAGGGTACCTAACTAAAGCATCAGCTAGTTGTAAGGTTACCTTTGTCGGTTTCAGCTCCCCCAAACCTAACTCCTCGTATATCGAATACGGGAGCAGGTTGACACTCTCACCTAAGTCCAGCAAAGCCTGTTCTATGTGATGATCCCTTATTTGACAAGAGATTGTAGGACACCCAGGGTCCTTGTATTTTATTGGGGTTGAAGTCGTAATGATGGAACTACATTGCTAGGCTAGAAAGGCTTTTTTAGGTACGTTGGCCGTTCTTTTGAATGTGCACAAATCTTTGAGGACTTTGGCATAAGTTAGGATCTGTTGGATGGCTTCTAACAGTGGGATGTTAATTCTCACTTGCTTGAACAGTTCAAAGATCTTACCTAACTGGACATTATTTTTCATTTGACCTAGCCTCTGAGGATATGGGACCTTGGGAACAAAGGTTCTAGGAGGGGGCTCACTAGGTGAGGTAGCTCCTATTGGTTTCTCAGGTTCCTTAGTAGGCTCTGGGTCCTTCTTTGGTTCCTCGGGTTCTTCTTCCAAAACTACATGCTCCCTCCTCACTTAGGTTTGCTCAGATTGCCTAGGATCCTCTTCTGGTCTGTCGGCCTCCCTTACAGCCATTCTATGGGTGGTAACTGCATTGACCTGCTCATGGACTTTGCCCTTGTCATCATGGACAACAAATTGGCCCGTTGAAGTTTGGCCTTTGGGGTTAGCTTCGGGCTGACTTGGAAAGCTACCATTGTCTCTTTGAGCTATTGACCAGGCTAGCTGGCTGTGTAACGCCCCAATTCCGAATACCGAAGTTACCGCTAAGGTACCCGAAATTGGCGCGCTACTTCCCGGAAAATCCGAGAACTTCCAAGATCGTAGTTCGCTATGAGGTCAAATTTTAAAACTTTTTGAACAATAATATAATCAATAGTTATATTGCGGAAGCATAAGTAAAGATAGCAGAAGCAATGAGTATCAAGTAAATGAGTCAAATATAACAGGGCAGAAGTCCAACAAATCTCAAATATAATAATCAAGAGTTAATACAAACTGTCTATTTACCCACTCACTACAAGAGACTCTCAAATCCAAAATAAACTACACTCAATCCCCCTGTGCAGGCGCTCCATCATCCGGCTCGACCACCTGGTCAGCCAGCCCCCACCCGTAGTCACCTACTACAGGCGCCTCATAGTACGCATTGTCCACGGGGTCAAGGTCGGGACCTAAACACCAAAGATGGGTCAGATCCAAGGATCTGGCAAGGCACCATATGCAGATAACACAGGATGTATGTAACAAAAGAGAATAGAGACGAGTATGTAATCATAAGAGTAATAAAGATACATGATCTAGGCAATTGAGCAGTAAATAACAGTTTAGAATCAGAAATGTAAAGTAATCTAATCTAATCAGATAACAAATGACAGATTCACATAAGTTGGATATACCGCGGGATATTACGCCGCGGCCCTCCCATACTGTAAACATCCCATACTGTAGACAGTTGTGGTGGGGAAAGGGTAAGATAACCATACAAGGGATAACAACCCTGCTAATAACAATATACAATGTATAACACCGATCACACCACTTTATCGCACCGATCACACTCCTTTATCAGATCAGATCGGACCCGGTATCACACCGTCCGTCTAATCACAGCTCATCATGATAGCTCTAGTCATAACCAATATAGCTCCTATCAGTGATGATCAGTCAACTAGCTGAGCTTAGATCAACTGAGTGAATGTTTAGTGCCGACCCAGGGAACTAATACAGGTCTGTGTCTGTCTAGGCTTAACTTGCGTGAGCAATGTCCTAACCAAGTCTCTAAGAGGTTAAGTTACAATATAATGGAACACAGTCCAATATCCAAGTCCAAGTCCAACATCATTGGATCTACTCCGAGGCTCACAACCATGGCCTGAAGCAATACAAGTACAATGCCATGTTCATTCCACAAGTAATCATCCCATGCTCACACACAATAAGTTATCAATCCATTAAAGAATAACCTCTCCATTCTAGGGTTCCACATACCCAATCTTAGGCCGTATGAGGGCCCACCTAGCCACAGACACGAGTTATTCATCTCCAATTACATCCTTGGGTCGCCACTAAGAAATCCTAGGTTCAGGTCTTTCAATTCTCATTAATTAATAGGTTCATAACAATAATAAAGATAGGAGAGAAGAACATTACATATAATCCTCCAAATCATATAATCAAGTGGAATGGACAATGGTCCAATCCTAAGTAATAGTCCACTCTTAGTTCAGGGCCTCATCATGTAATTTGATCCCTAATTGTAGTCTCAGATGTCAAAAAGATAATAAATCCGGTGCTCCTGAAGTTATGGACATAATTGACTACATTCAAGGATCGAATCATTGGCGATTCAAATCCCAAAAACCAATTGGTGGACCCCACGAGTCAAGGCTGAGCCACGCCATTGATTCGTGCTTGGCACAGTTGATGGAAGCCTATTTGGATGGTTAATGGACCCCACAATTGATCAAACATCAAAGAAACTGAAATTTGGAAATTCACTGTACACAGTTTGCCCCGTCGACATCATCCCCTGGGATGTCGACCGGGTACACTGGATGTTGACCCCCAGGTCGACATCCTGCAGTGTCCCCGGTCGACACCGTGGCCATGATGTCGACCGGGTCCACTGGGACCTGGAGCCAAACAGCTGGGGGGTTCCACAGGATTCGCTGTGTATCCAGTTGACATCATGGCCTTGATGTCGACTGGGTACACAGGGTTCCTGACTAGTCTGAGAAGTCTCAGGTCTCAGCTTATCCCTGCAGAATTATGTGTATCCGGTCGACCGAGACAGGGTCCGGTCGACCGGGTACACTGCCTGTAAATTTCAGGAAACAGATAACTGAGACTTTATTTTCATCATTTTTAGTGTACCCCGTTGACCGAGCTGTTGGCCGGTCGACCGGGTACACGCACTGAGCTGAAATTCCAGATTTCTGGGATTTTCCTTCTTCAACCCATTTTTCATCCAATTCATCCCCAATCTCTTCCATTCATCACATAAACATAAATAAACAACAAAACACTTATATAACCTCCAACCATCATCCAACCGGGCCATTGATCTACCAAATGGGAGAACCCATCCATCAAATGGCCATCATCCATAAACAAAACTCAAAAGGAAAGATCTAAACATGCATATCTACCTAATTGATTGAATTGCAGAATCAAAAGAAGAAAAGCAAGCATCATGTGAAATTAGCATAGGGTACTTGCCTTAATTTGACATTGCTAATAGAGTTGAGACAGAGATGAGAACTCCAAGCTCCTAAGAGTGTTGATAATGTAATTGGGGTGATCTGTTGATAATGTAATTGGGGTGATCTCTAGCTTCTTCTTGTGCTGGAATTTGGAGAATTAGGGCTTCTTAGGGAGAGGTAGGGAAGATGAGAGTGAATTAGGATTTTAGACTACATTTGCAATAGTTGGGTTTATATAGATTAGGGTTTAGGACAATTACCAAAAGGGTAGTTTAGTTGTAAATGGGGAAAAGATAAGGTCATGGGTAATTAGGTCTTTAGATAAGATTTCTAGAAGGTTCCTAACTTATAATACCCCTTCTATTAATTATAATATTAGCTAAGTCCTAATCCAATCAAAACCTACTAAATTTACAATAAGCACCTAATAGCTATAAAGAATTATAGAAAAGCTAAATTCTAGGACTTTGGAGTATTAACAACTATTCTATTAAGCCTATTAATTAGCATATTAAAGTAGGTAATATCATATTAATAATTATTCAAAACAAATTGAGGGCCCACAAGGGGTGGGGCCTCACATCACTCCTTCCTTTAAAACATTTGGTCCCCAAATGTAAAAACAAAGTCTCAGGCATACCTGAGGTAGAAGATGTGGATAGTCTTTCTCCACCTGGTCGCGTAGCTCCCATGTAGCCTCTTCTGGAGTGTGATGCTCCCATTGGACCTTCACCCAATGAATGGTCCAGGTCCGGAGCTCTTGTTCCTTGGTATCAATGACGGCGACTGGCTTCGCGACGTACGAAGTGTCTGGCTGAATGTTGAGCGGCTGATAGTGCAGAACATGAATAGGGTCCTCTACGTACTTCTTTAACATGGAGACATGAAAGACATCATGAACTCCTGACAACTCAGGTGGTAGCTGAAGCTTATAAGCAACGTCTCCGATCCTGGACCTGATCTCGAATGGTCCGACATATCTCCACGATAGCTTACCTTTCTCGCCGAATCTAAGAGTACATCTGGCTAGGGAAACCTTCAAAAACACGTTGTCCCCCTTCTGAAACTCAAGAGGCCTGCGCCGGTTGTCTGTATAACTCTTCTGGCTGCTGTGGCTAACTTTCAGATTCTCGACTATATGTCGGATCTTCTCGCTGGTGTCGCCGACTAAGGATGGTCCGTGGAGACTCCTAACGCCAACTTCTTCCCAACAAACTGGGGTCTTGCATCTCCTGCCATACAAAGCCTCCAAAGTTGCCATCTTGATGCTCGAATGGTAGCTGTTGTTGTAGGCAAACTCGCAAAGTGGTAGATAATCCTCCCAGTTCTCTTTGTAGTTCAAGACACAAGCTCTCAACATGTCCTCTAGTGTATGGTTAGTACACTCGGTCTGTCCATCCGTCTGTGAGTGATAGGCAGTGCTGAAGCTCAACTTAGTGCCCAAAGACTGCAGTAGGCTCTCCCAGAAGTGTGAAGTGAAGCGCGGGTCTCTATCTGATACAATCGACTTTGGAACTCCGTGCAATGAGATGATCCGGTCCACGTACAACTTAGCTAAGACATCAAGTCCTCCTCTCATTGAAACTGGCAAGAAGTGAGCTGACTTAGTCAGCCGATCTACGATAACCCATATGCCATCACTACGTCTCCTGGTGGCTGGAAGTCCTATAATAAAATCCATGGTAATGTGCTCCCACTTCCACTGGGGTATGTCAAGCTGGTGTAGTAATCCTGGTGGCTTCTGGTGTTCGGCCTTGATCTGCTGGCACGTCTGACATCTGGATACGTAGCCTGCGATCTCTTTCTTCATGTTGTTCCACCAGTAGTAGCTCATCTGGTACATCTTGGTGCTGCCTGGATGTATCAAATATCTGCTGTGATGTGCATCTGCTAGTATCTCGTTCTTCGGCTCTCGGATATCTGGCACGCACAATTGGTCCTGATAGTAGAGCACTCCACCAATAAGTCTGAACTCTAGCCTTTGGTCAATCTGCTCGATCACTCAGACAAGCTTGAAATCGTTGCGTTGACTGTCCTTGACCTTTCCCAACAACTCTGGTTCCCATGTGGATATGGTAGCAAGCAAAACTCTGTTGCTGAGTGGCTAAAACTGAACCTCTAAGTCTCTGAAGACATCAGTCCATACACCCTCTGCTGCCAGAAAACTAACTAGGGCGGTCTTCCTGCTCAAAGCATCAGCTACGACATTCGTCTTACCAAGATGGTATTTGATAGGGAAGTCGTAATCCTTGATATACTCCATCCATTGTCTCTGACAATTGTTGAGGTCACTCTCGGTAAACAGGTACTGCAAGCTGCGGTGGTCCGAATGAACTTCGAACTGCGCCCCGTAGAGATAGTGACGCCACATCTTCAGTGCAAACACAACTACTGCTAGCTCCTAGTCGTGTGTAGCGTACTTCTTCTCGTGTTCCTTCAGCTGTCGTAATCCATAGGCGATGACTTTCCTATTCTGCATCAAAATGCAACCAAGGCCTGTCCCTGAAGCGTCTGTAAAGACAACGAATCCACCACTTCCGGATGGTAAAGACAATATTGGTGCTGACGTCAGTCTCTCTTTCAGCTCCTGAAAGCTGTCCTCACAAGCATCAGACCATACGAACGGTACATCCTTCCTCGTTAGCTTGGTCAATGATGCTGAGATCGTAGATAAACTCTTGACAAATCTGCGGTAGTAGCCTGCTAAACCAAGAAAACTCCGAATCTCTGTGACGTTCTCCGGTCTCTTCCAGTTCACCACTGCATCGATCTTGGCTGGATCCATTGCTAATCCATCCTTGGAGATGATATGTCCAGGAAAACCACTTTTTCCAATCAGAACTCGCACCTGCTAAGCTTCGCATATAGCTGGTTGTCGTGCAACAACTGTAGAGATGTCCTCAAATGCTGCTCATGCTCCTCTCTGGACTTCGAGTAAACTAGCACGTCATCAATGAACACCACTGTGAAGCTGTCAAGGTACGGTGCGAAGATCTTGTTTATCAAAGCCATGAACACTGCTGGCGCATTCGTCAATCCGAACGGCATCACTAAGAACTCGTAGTGCCCATAACGTGTGCGAAACGCTGTCTTCTGCACATCTTGCTATCTGACTCGCAATTGATGATATCCCAATCTCAGATCTATCTTCGAAAAGTGCTGAGCACCCTGGAGTTGGTCGAAGCGCTCGTCGATCTGTGGAAGATGATACTTGTTATTCACTGTCACCTGATTCAGTTGGTGGTAGTTGATGCACATCCTCATCGATCCATCCTTCTTACTCAAAAAGAGCACTGGCGCACCCCATGGTGACATGCTCGGTCTGAAAAACAAGCAAATCAAAATGATTTTGAAAAAAAAACAAAACTATGCTTAACTAAGGTTACCTAAGATTAAACTAGACAGCTCTTAACTGTGAAGAGTACACCTAGGCTTCCACTCCGGTCCTATGAAACGTAGTCGGCCAGGCAAGCCCCCAGGAGATTTGTGGGATCACGATGAGTGTGGCAAAGGTTCCATTTAAATACCAAACTCCTAGAACAGATGAACTGTCTCCCTTAAGGGACAAGGCTATTCTAAGCACCGATTTCCGTCAAGGAGCGCAAATGGTACAACCTTTGATGGTCTTCTCCTAATGAGCTCGTGTCCTAAGGTCACGTTTCTACTCAAATTTTATTAAAGGCTAAGGATTCCTAAGTAGTGAGGAAAAATGAGTTCCTATGGGCAAGAAAATGGTGATGAAATCTAATCCTTATCTTGTTGGGGGTATGATTGCCCTTACTAAGTGTGTGCTTTCCAAATTACTTTGTGTATTTTAAAATGATTAAGCACTACAAAGCAATTAAACAATCAAACAACCAACAAAATTGACCCACTAACTAGGGATGCGTGGGTGTATTCAAATATGCACCTCCCAAACTAAATTGGGGGAAGATCAGTTAAAGTCGACCCAAGCCACCAACACCAATTTCGGTGTACGAACTTGGGGGGCGCGACGGTATTGTCCACCCGTCCTCCTTCCTTAATTATTACAATGCTTTGAAAACTTAAATGAACGTAAAAATTATTACAATGCTTTGAAAACTCAAATGAACTTAAAAATTATTACAAACTTGAAATGAATCCTAATACAAGATTTTCTAAGAAAGCAATTTAAATTCCTAAGTTAGAGTCCTTTGGTTGCACGTTTCTTCTTTCCTTGCTCCAACTGCGGAATCCCTGAAAATACAAACAAGGAAAATGTGTAGAATCCGCAATGAAAACTAAAAAAATAAAAAGAAAGAAAAAATGCAACTAAGCTATATGAGAGTTGAAAATCCTTAAAATCAAGGATTCCTATGTACGCCGATCTCCGGCAACCGCGCCAAAAACCTGATGCGTATTTCCCGCAAGTATATGGTTGTCTCAAGTAATATAGACTATGGAAGTCCGAATATCGTTCCTACGATGATCGTTACAAGGAAAATAATAATGATATATGAAAAGGAGTATCAACTCAAATATAGCTAACAAATACAAATGAAAATAACAATGGAAACAAGAAAGTAGATAATAACAAGGAAAATAAAAAAAATAACAAATGAAAGATGGAAAATGAGTGGATGGAGATAAAGAAATGTGCTAAAGTATTTTAAAATCAAAGATGGAATTTACGGTGTAAATAGAGAAATGGATTGTGAGAATTAAAACAAGTGATTAAGTGTGTGAGAATGTGAATAGAATCAAACTAAAGTAAGTAAAACAAGAAACAAGCAATATTAATGGATGATCGAATCATCTAGAATCCACTAAGTGACACTAATCCAATACTAATGCTCTTCTCTTTTCCCCAAAAAACAATCTAATTACAAATCAATGCTTAGATTTAGAAAATATAACATTAAAGCTCTAAGATAGAAATTAACAATCTAATAGCTAAGATTTTCTTCCCTTCATAAAAGAAAAGATTTCTAATGACTATCTATCAAAAGTAAGCATAAACCATCAAAAGATATTAACTCCTAAGCATGATTTATCAAACCTAAGCATAGATAGTAAAAAGAAAGCTAATATAGAAACTTAAGCATGTAAGGTTGCACAATGCAATGAAGAAAAATTTACTCTAACATATTAAGCACATAAACAAGGGAATTAAAATAAAGAGCATACGAAAAAGAAATAGGATCAACTTAGCTTCACCTAGAAGATCCAATCAAAGGAATTAGCCACCCATTGGAGAAGATAAAGCTTTCAATTCCATTCCAAATCTTTAATTTTACATGGCTTTCCTCACTTTCTCTCTACAATTTGCTCTCAATTACATGAATAGCTTAAGTAAAAAGGAGGAGGTTCTCCTTGCTTGTGTATCTAATGCCTAGAGCTCCCTTCCTTATATAGAAACATCTGCCTTGCTCTCTTTTTGGTTTCTTTCCAATGTGGGACTTCACAAGAATGGAAATATGAACATATGTATATGATTCCTGTGTTAGAAAACAATCACCAGATTGATGTATGATTTTGACCCTCGAAACGTCTGAATTGGGAAACATATTGTGAAATATGATTTGTACATCTTTGAACAAGCTTTTAAATGCTTCTGAGATCACCCCAATCGGACACCCGAGTAAAAAGATATGGTCAAAATACCGACCCAGGTCTATCATGTTCCTTCTTATTATTGGCCTAACTTTGTTATTTCTTCATCCAATTGCCTTCCAAACTTATTCTAACTCTCTTTAATTCTTGAATCTCAACTTTAAACTTCAAATTAATCTTCAATTAACACCTACAAAGAGAAATTAATATAATTGAAAGTATGGAAGCCATTGGAACTCATATAAATGCATACAAAAGGCCATCTATAATGGAAAGATATGAGCAAAGATGATGGGGAGGAACTTTATGATTTTTATGCTAAAAATAGTGTTTTGAGTTCTTTTATCTTTGAAAACTTATAAAATAATGCTATAAAAGTGTATCTTTTGTGAACTCATCAAATCACACTCAATCGCGGCCCCGGGTCCAGGGTGTCAGTCCGGGGTTGCGACAGGTATGCTGCGAGTCTATCGAGGTGTGTGACCTTGAAGAACGGGAAATTAGTGGGCTGGAAAGCCATGATTGCCATGTTCTTCTGCAGCATCTTCCGACTGGCGTGCGTGGGTATGTGAACAATGAGATATGCAGAATACTATTTGAGCTGGGCAGCTTCTTCGAGGACATTTGCTCGAAGACATTAAGATGGAGCCACTTGGAAGAATTGGAGAAAAAGATTGTCCTCATATTGTGTAAGTTAGAGAGGATTTTTCCTCTTGCATTTTTTGATGTGATGGTCCATTTTGTAGTTCATTTGTTGCACGAGGCCATGCTTACTGGACCGGTGCAATATCGATGGATGTACCCAAATTGAGAGGTGATTGCTTTACCATCTTTATATTGTTGATTAGTGTAACGGTATTTTAGTTTTTTAATCTTAATTGGTGTTCGTTATGTCTACAGGTTTCTTGGAACTCTAAAGAGATATGTAACCAATCGAGCTAGGCTAGAAGGCTTGATCGTCGAGGTATACATCGCCAAAGAGAGTGTTAATTTTATCAAGAGGTACCTAAAGGGAGAAGTTCTTGACGAAAGGAATGATGATGGGGCGAACGAGGCCTAGGGTTGGACGCCTTCACCCAATGTGTCCGTCCTTTTGCAAGTATCACGAGGGCTCCCAATGTGTCCCATAGGGAACGCAACCTGGCCTATTGGTTTGTGTTATATAATAATCCTGAGTCATACCCTATCTAGAGTAAGTGGTTCAATTTAACTAATTATAACATGTAATTTTTTTTATCTCCCTTTGTGTCACTGATATCACTGTTTGTCACTAATCCCTCGAGAAGGGAGCACAAGAGGCAAGTGCACGTGCCTAGGAGACGCAACATCACTAATATACAACGGGAAGAGTTCTCAGGATGGTTCAAAAATCATGCGTACGCAAGATAAATGCACAATAAATGTTGTCAACCCGAAACATTAAGCACTCATGGAACCTAATTTATATGTTTCATGCTCTATTAATTACAGTAGATGAATCAATTGATAGTGTACCGCTTCATATAAACGTTATATAGTGTTTAACCAATTCATACTTTATATAGTGTTATTTACATATATTATATATAAGTTTATATAAATGCTTTGAGAATGCAGCAAAGGTTGTAATTGGGCCTGTCGCAGTCTGAGGTGAGCAGGTCCCCAGTGGTGCAACAACAATTGATAGAGGAGGTGCTAGGGAAGAGGGTTGCGAGGAGGGAAGGGTACCGCTTGAGTTGCCCAGCATCAATATCCAGCAGTACTGTGGTGGCGACTGAGGTGAGCTGCTTACGACAACAGCTAGCAGAGTCGCAGAGATCACAAGAGGAGTTGTGGTGACAGCATGAAGAGGCGCTGAAGCAGCTGCAAGATCAAACATCTACACAAGCAAGTCAGATTCAGATGCCACTCCAGCGAGATGGCTTAGGAGGTTTGGGCTCCACAAGCAGCTAGACTAGATTTGTTGAGGTGAGTACAGTTGCACGGTTATAATTCTTATTTTTCTTTTACTTTAACTTGCTACATTCGGAGAGCACTGCCTAGTGTGCTAATTATATATATAATAACAACAGGTACCTCCCTAGGAGAATAAAGAAAGTACATCAAAACCTAATAGATCTATTTGGGTTTAGAAAGTGCTACATAGATTTTCACAAGAATAGAACTTAGCAATCCAATTTGCAGAAACAAGATTCTTATATATTTAAAAAGGTTTAGACAAGTGAAATGACTTATCTTTGTATGTGTTTTTGAATTCTAGCAAACAAGTGAATTATTAAATGTGTAGTCATCAAATGTATTATGTGGATGTGATGAGCCTTACTAAAAGAATAAAACACAAAGAAAATAACATTGATAGGAACCATACCATTTGGTATATCCTTCAAATGAGTAACATGCCCCTGTGTTTTAATAAAGAAAGGAGCAAAGCACAATCAGCTCAAATGTGCAAAAGAAAAATACTCCAAAAACCAAAGAGATCTGACCAATAAAAAGAAAAACAACAAGGTCTAAGTAGAGTGATTTCAACCATAGTTGAACCTAGGAATTATTCAAGTAGGAAGAAAATTTAATGGAATAGAAAAATTATATAATGAAAGAAAAAGGCAGCTAAGATTGAATGACCAAAGGGCATTTGCCTCAATGCCCCGAAAGCACATTTCATCTCACAATGACCACTTAATCTCTCTGTTTTTTTTATTCTTGTCAAGAATTGAAAAGATACATGAGTGAGAGAAGACATGAAAAGACATAAGAGTGGGAGAACGTACATGAAAAGAATTGAAAAATGCAGGGAGGGGGGGGGGGGGGGGGGGGCGCGCGCGCCTCTGGTGGGTTGCCTAAAGAGGGGAAGAAGACCAAGGCCCCATGTGTGAATTGGTTGCAAAAGATACATAACGTATTCTTTCACTTATTAGAGCGGAGTTAGGTATACTGACTATACATTCTACTTCACGTAGTTGAATGAAGACAGCTGTCTGCCACGGGAGAACTCAGAGAATGAACTGATTTAGAACTATGTCCTACATTAAAAATTAAGTACCCACAATTGTTAATAGCTCAATATCAGGTAGTTGATATCTGATATTTTCACCAAAACTCTCAAGTCTAAATGTTTCATTTAGAAGTCCTCATTCTCCCACATATCTTGATTCACAGGAGTTGTGACTTAGTACGTCCTTTCAAGTGTTAAACAGTAGGAAATACAAGCAGTAGCAAGAAAATAAAGTTTAACATAAAACTATAACACTGTCATAACATCAAAGACAAAGATAGTTCACCTATGTCTATGGTACAGGGTAGTACTATTGTATATGGAAGTTCCCGCCCCAAACTCATGAAATAATAGGCATTCCACAGTTCACAGACAAAAACTACTGAGGCACAAAAAGTAAAGAAATTAGAGCACAGAATAGTTATTCACTCCTTCAGGCGAAAGAACCCCACATGTCTTTCTCTTGCTCAAATTTATTATTAATTGATTATTGAGATTAATTAATGTGTCCTTTAAAAAAATTTCTCTCCCTAAAATTTTCTCTCCTTTCTCTGTCATTTACCATTACTATCATGTAACACATGCTTAATGATTTAGAACTTAATGTCTTATTATCGAATGTTTCAGGCTATGTGAAGGTGGGGAGCTTTTGGATAGGATACTCTCCAGGTGATTTTTTGTTATTGTCATATGGATATTGCAAAGTGATTATATAAAATTAGTATGCTAATTTAATATTGTCCCATTGTTCCATTATCTTTTTTGGAGTGAATGCTTGGCCTGGTAAGAATTTATTACTACTTGTATTCTGATGCTGTTCTTTTTTGGTTTTGCAGACTGGTTTTGGATTTTACTGTGCTGGCTGTGGGTTCGTAGGGATTACAATGTTGATTTTGATCACAGACATTCGTAGATGTTAGAGATTTTTGGAAATGATCAAGTAGTAATATTTGAGTATGTTAGAGATTTGTGGGTTTATTTTGGTTTATGGATGTAGGATATTTAGTTGTGAATATTATTTTGGAATTGTTGATGAACCTATTTTAAATTGGTTTATGCATCACGTTTGTTGGTTTGAACATGTATTCAGATTTTTTTTGTGGTATACAGGCAGAAATGAAACTTTAATTTTTTTTTAAATAATAATAATCTTTCCCAATGCACTAGCGTGCGTTGTAAAAAAGAAAAAAGTATTACAACCTTTCTCACTGTGATATGTGCGTTAGCGAAGTTGCATTTCCTAACACGTTAGCCCAAAGATATAGCCCATTCCCAACGCATTAGTAGCGTCGACTTTTTCATGAATTCCCAATGCTTAATCATCATTGGCCCTTACCATTAATTCCCATCGCACTACAAGTGTCGACCATTATCAGGAATTCTCAACGCACTACAAGCGTCGGCCATTACAATAAATTCCTAACACACTACCAGCGTCGGCCATTACCAGGAATTCTCAAACGCACTACCAGCGTTAGCCTTTATTTTGTTGACGCTTGTAGTGCGTTGGCAAATATGATTTTCGAATAAGGAAAATTGGACTTTTTACCATCGTACATTTCTTTGCCAATGTGTTGGCCGATGGTGTAGTGCGTCGGGAATTGTACAAAGATCTACCGACGTAGTTAAAGTAACATTGACTATGGATTTGCCTATGGTTAGTTGCTGACGCACGGTCGACGCACTGGAATGCATTGGGAAATCCTTTGCCGACGCAATTGTGGTTTATCCAGACGCGGTGACTATGTTGGCAGAACCATATTTTGCTGTAGTGAATATATGGAATTGATCAACAAAAATAATAAGTTTAATAATTCATAAGAAAATGACAAAATTATTGAAAAAGGACAAACTCTTGACATCAGTGTGGAACTAAAGAGGATGCAGGAAACTTGCCGAGGGAGAAAGGGTGGAGTTTATTTATTTATTTTTTTGCATGCGGCTTTAACTTTTATAAATCCAGATGTAAAAAGAGTGGAATACCACGATATACCCTATGTATTAAAAATCACAATCATTAAGACAAACATCCTTGCTATTTATGGGATATTCCCAAATTTCACCTCAATCTGGGTTATTTCCACCGTCAAATCGATTCTCTTATAAAAAAAATATACAATTTTTGTATGCATACTCATTATCGTGTTTTTCATCCAACACTTAATCCAGCAGTGGGAACTGTCTTTGATGGAGATAAAATTTCGGGTTGTCCAATGTTCTTGAAAAAAGTTTACTTTGAACAGTTGGATTTCAATACCTGGTCCCCACCATGGTGTTCACACCCTTTAACTCAAGATTTATCAAAGTCAAAGCCTTAAACTTAGAGTGAGTTGTAGCTTTATATCTGTATAATGGTTTGATGACGAGGTTTAGCAAAGGGCCAATAAGTGTCAACTTGATCTTGTGTTCTGCGCACTATAGAAAACTCTTTATTCTCGTCCTTTGGTGTTTCTTCATCTCATGGAATTACAGACACTCTAAAAGGAAGGAGTGGAGAAGATAAAAGCCACATCTACATGAGATCCAATGATTTATCTCTCAACCCAAATAGTGGATTCTTAAAAAAACAAAAAATAGTAAATCCACATTGTCTCTAATTTTTTCTTATGAAAATAAATATAAATATAAAAGGCAATAGCATTTGAGTGTTAATGGGTCCCGGTGTTCAAGTGCCACTAATCGAAGGAATTTCAAGCATTTTTGTTTGTTCTGATTATATGGATTTTTTTAGAATGTGAAATGCTGAGTTTTGGGTTGTCTGGCTTATTTAATCCTTAGTCCTTTTTATTTATTCCACTCTCAGTTTTGGGTTGTTTGGTTTCTTTTTGATCCTTTGATTTTGATTGCACACTTTTTTTAAAAATGTGGAAATAAAGGTAAAAAGAATCTTCAATAATATTGGTTCATCTAAATAAAAAATTTAGCTCATTATTATTATCATCATTTTCTACTTTCTCCAATATAATTTCATTTCTCTATGTCAATAAGACAGCCTTCATTTTTTCCATTCATTTACTTTTGAGTTCATTGTATTTGATTAGAGCAACTTCAATATTTATTTTTTTGTTTCTTTGTGTCTTTTTAGTACCGTCTCGGGTCTCATTTGCATGCTTAGTTTAGATCAGTGTTCAATCCATTTTCAATGTGAGCATCTTGAGACAATTGGAGCAATTATTAAATGTTTCAATTTGAGAGGTAAGCCTCTTTTTAATTCATTTACTTTTGAGTTCATCATATTTTATTTGAGCAACTTTAACTTTGCCATTTTAATATAATTTATAGAAAAGAATCATCATTTAAATTTTTTTTTTATAGATTTGCAATATTTTTATGGTTTGTATTTGTATGGATTTGGGCGATTTGGATTATTATCTAGAGTCTGTAGCAGTTGAATAGGGTCTCTGATGCAGATTCTAAAAAGAGGTACGTACAATGTCATCTTCTTTTTTTTTTCTTCACTTTTTGGTGGATTTTGTTCGGGGTGTCTCCTTATGTTTTGATGTTTGGAATTAGAAGAGTTGTGTTGGCTCTCATGTACTTAATTTGGTTTGTTTTTAAATGATAAAAATGATGCTCTACTTATCATGTAGTATCTTATGTGTTTTTTTTTTTTTTTTTCTGGTTATGTAGTTTTTGAGATTTTGGATGTTGGAATCACATAAAGCCAGCCATCACAAGGGTGTCCGGTTTTTATCCTATAACGAAATCAATTAAAAACTATTCATTACTCTAAAGACTTCTTTTCATTACTTCAAAGTTAAAGGGTCTATGTCACCACTACTGATGAGCATTAATGTTTAAATCATGAGTTTTTCTTTTCAAAGCAAAGAAAAGGCATGCAAAGTAGCTGAAGTCTAGTACACATCTAACATTGAAATGTACACTTTTAGTCTCTTTTAGTTTCATGCTTCTTTCCATATAAGATTATGGTGTTGATAAGTCCACAAAATTAGGTCATTAGGTCATCATTTCATGAGCATTTGTGGACTTAATTATGTTTAATTGCATAAAACTGCACTTAATTTCATGATTACATGTATTTGGGGATATTTTTGGGAAAATTGTCAGAATTGGTCAAAATTTATTGAATTGCATGACTTTTGTGAAATTAAGTTTTTTTCATCTCATTTATCACCCCAAAATAGGAATCGAGATCTCAAATTTGTGAAATTAAGGTTTTTCATTAGACATGTAGGGTCCCATGCATGATTCTTATTTTATTTTCTTACACGTGATTAATGTTAAATTTATTTCTTTCAATTTATAGGAGAAATCAACATGGGACCCACATTGATGAAATTTGAGAAGAGAGGTCAAAGGAGAGTCAAATAAGCATGCCTTGGACATCCAACATGGGTCCCACACACCCCATTACATGCCAACATAGAAGCTTCCATTTGTGCACAATTATCCCCGGATTTTTCAGGGGCAACAACTTAAAATAGGCATAATTCTCAAACCGAGTGTTGGATCGGCACAATCTAGGTACTGTTGGAAAGCTCTTTTTGAGTAGATATCCGTGGAGCCTAAGATTACATAAATCAGAGCTATATTGAGGGAGATATGACCTCAGGAAGTTGTCTACTACAGTTTTAGGCGGGAATTACAAGAAATCTCAATATTTGGAAAGCTTCTTTCATCCACACCACTTGCAATTTTTGAAAGATATTTTGGGACTCTACAAGGAAGTGATTGCTCTCCAAGAAATTGCAATTAACAACAAATCCTTAGAAAGTCAAATTCTTTCCAAGTGTGAAGCCTAACTTGGGGCCTAAGCAAGAAATCTCTACACATTAGGAAAGAGGTCCCTAAAAGAGAGGAGATTCTTAGCAGAAGGGGATGCATCACACACAATAAAAGGAGTCCATGAAGAGGTGTTGGAGGGGCAACACCTCGTGTAATAGTTTGGAGTCTCTCTCTCTCTTTCCATTCCATTCCCATCCACCCTTTCTCTCTAATCCCTTTCTTCTTCTTCTCCCTTCTAATTCTTTAGACATAGGTTGAGAGATCATGTTGAGAGAATGATGAAGAGAGGAGAATCTTAATTTGTTTTGTACTTTAAGATCAAGGAATAAAGACACTACCTGGATTGATTCTGCATGTTTATGTAGGTGGTTTAATTTTCTTTTTCTGGTTCTTTTATGTGTTTTGATTGGAGACAATATTTCACATGATTAGATCTAGGATTTTGAAAATAAAATAAACTGGTTAAAAGTTGAGAGACATAAAAAAATCACTTGCATAATTTTTTCCTACTCTGAGAAGAGAAGACATCATCATTGCATTGTCAATACTTGTAGGATTGTCTAGTTTCTAGATCTTTGATACATTTTTTCCGCCTTTTATTTTCCAGCCCTTTTGTTTTTATTTAAGTTAATATTCTGATTATTTTTATTTACAAATTCTAGATTTAGAGATTACAACTTGCATCTTTCTATGTTTAGTTGAAACTTTCTATTCTTGTTATTTGCATAACATATGGTTGGAAAGTGTCTTTTTGCATGCATCATATCTAGAAATTGCATTAGAAAAGGTTTTGTTGCTGAAATCACAATATTATCAACTGATAAGAAAGACTAAATTCGGACCTGGTATGTGAATAGTGAAAAATTCTGCACAGTTTCAGCAGAATTGATCCAACTGTGTTACAAAAGTGCGCAATTTAAAAACCAGGTAAACGTGAATATTTTGTTCCGAAAAGTAACATATTTAAAGTATGATAATAGGACTTTGAAACCCCAGAATTTCAGCCAAAAATAACTTCGGGAACCGTGTCAACCAGAGGCTGAAACAGGGGTAGTTGGACAGCCTGCGAACATATTTCCAGCACAAAGCAGTTCAAGTAGGCACCTTTAGGTGATCATATCTTTTTCGTTTCAAATCCTTTTTCGATTCTTCTTTTTTTGTTGTATTCATGCATCATCGGAGTATTGATCCCAACCATTAGATTTAGGTTTATATCATCATAGGCTAGTCGTACAGTCCAGCAAAATTGGGCCTGTGCAATAGTATCCATACTTAGAATTTTTCAGCATGCATTAGATTTTTAGAAACTTGCATAAAATTGCATTGTTAGCATTTAGGGCATTATAGATCATTCATATTTGCATAAAAATTGATTTTGATAATTAGGACTTAATTTAGGAAATTTTGTTTTGATATATTAAATTGGTTGTTTGATTTGTGTATTCTTTTGTAGGTTTTAATTTAATTAGTATTTTCTAGATTAGGTTTCTTCATTTAGGTTAGTGTTTTTATTTTTGGAAATCATTGTATTTAATTTTTTTAACATTCAGTTATTTTAGTAAAGTTGATTTAATTTAATTAGTTTCCATTTAGGCCAGATTTAGTGTTTATTTAGGATAGGCCAAAGTTGGAAGGTTTCACAAAAAGCATTGCTCCTTGTGGATCGACCTGGATTTAACAGATTATTATTACAATCGCACCCTACACTTGGGGTCCGAACATGTGTACTCTTTTCATTTCATGTCCATCAAACTCCTCCTCCCTTTTTTTTTCTTACTACCTTTTTGATAATTAGGGTTTTCTTTTGTAGTTTGTTCGTGTTGAACTATTTATGATAAATCTAAATTTTAATTTTTTATTTTTATTACTAATGAATGTTGTCTTACAATGTGGGAGAAGGAGCTACATACTGTGCATGTATAGATTTTGTTGCATCCTTCCTTCCTTCTTTCTTCATCTAGAGTAGGCCATAGAACTAATTTAATCTCTCAAACACTAAGCAAAGAATAAAAAAAGGTTTTTTTTTTCATCAGATTTTGTTGCCTTTTGTTGTGGGTTTGTTTTTATTATTTTTCCAATTTTGATGTATTCATTTAGTTTTTCTGGTGATGGGGTTTAGTAAAATTGTGGGTTGTTTTTTTTTTTGTTTTTTAGTATTGGGTCCTATTGGGTTTGTTTCTTGCTTTAAGTTCCTTATACAATGGGATATTTTATAAGTTTTTGCTTTTATTCTAAATTTATTGATTTTTAAATGGGTATTTTTCACTTTATTATGGGATTATTTAATTATTATTATTTTTAGTTTCGTTGGGTCCCTTTAATTCTTTTGCTGATGGTTTCCCATGGGTTTCTATTTTTTTTAATTTACTTTTTTTACTTTGAGATTTGGTTGTTGGGTAGTGGGTATTTTTCACTATTGGATTGTCTTTATATATAGGGGGGACATTCATATGCGTCTATCCCTCACTATAGGGTGAGGGCACTTTCCCTTTTTGCACATGAAGACAAGGAAGTGTACCTCACCCTATGTACTTGAAAAATTACTTTTGTGCTTGAAATTTCCCATTTATGGAAGCATCCCCCACCCTATAGTGAGGGATAGATGCATTTGAATATTTTCCTTATATATATATATATATATAGTTTACAGTGAGTTCTTTTAGTTTTATGGCATTAGGTTTTCATAGATTGTGAGTTTTTCCCCCTTTCTCGTTTCAATTTTTGGGTATTGGGTTCTCCTTGGTCTTTTTCTTTTAAATTACTTTTTATCATGGGGTGTTCTATTAATTCTCATTTCTATATTGTGTTTTTTTTTATTGCTTATCATTATGAGTTAATCATTTATTTTACTTCCATTAGGTTCGTTTAGTTTTCTTTGTGAAGTCTTTTTTTGGATTTTTCTTATTTCTTTTGTGCCTTTAGATTTCCATTTTTAAGTATTAGATTATCATAAGTTGGTTTAATTGTTCTAAATTTCTTTTATCATTGTATTGTCTATGGATCTTTATTTATATATATATATTCTTATAGCCTTTTTAATAAAATTTGTTTCCTTTTACTTTGTATTTCTTTTATTATTATTTCTCACTTGTGATGGTTTTTTTTTTTTTGACGGTTTTAAGAATTTGTGGGTTCTTTTGTCTTTGCCCTTTTGTGCTCCATTTTGTGTTTTTTTTTCTCATCGGTATTTGATTATTTTAAATTGCTTATGTTATTGAATTGATTATGGGTTTTCATTTCTATATTTTACTTTTATGTGTCTTTCAAATTTTATTGGATTTTATTAATAGTTTATATTATTTGTTTGTTTTGATTTTTTAAATCTCTTGATCATTAGTCTTCAATTTTCGTGGGCTTGTATTTTTTTCAAATTATTTGGTATTAGGTATTGAATTCTTATGAACTTTTTTTTCGTCTCTCCTAGACTATAACCTTTTGCATTAAATTTTAAAGAAATTGATCATAAAGGTGTTTTTTTTTATTTTTTTTATTTTAACATTATGACACGTGCATGTTTCTCTAGTACAAAGTGATGAGAGATTGGTGATTGTGAATGGCATCGGCTAATGAGATATTAAATCCAATATACAAAAGAAAAAAAAATACAGACGAAATAAGACTTCAACTGAAAAAAGGGTTCATTTGAGAACAAGAAACCCAGTAAAAGAATCATGCTAACGTTAGCACTTATGCGATGTCTTTTTTTTTTTTTTGTAAAAACACATATTACTATTTGAACATAAAAAGAAACAAGGGATTTAACAACTTATACGAAACCCCATTCAATCTTGGGACTTTTTCTTATTTTTACTACTTGGGTGAGTGGTACAAACTTTGTAAGACTATCTAGCTGCCCATGGATCGATCTGCAAGTAGCTGTGAGATGGGACGCCCTTAAAACTAGGTTGTCCCGAGTTTTTCCATTCAATCTTCTATCTTTATCCAAAAAGAACTATACAAATTATTGAGTAACACGGATTTAATAGTCCAATCTTGTTCGCGCAATTGACTAAAAATCGAGATGGGCTTGGATATTGCTTAGCCCAACCCAACCCAGCCCATGAACACCCCTAGAAAATGCCATGCAAATATAAAATTTCTGGATACAAGATCTTATATTCAAATAATGCATAACATAAAGGGTAGGTGCAACTCTACTAATTATGTCCATAACTGGCTGTTTGGGCAGTGGTGGACCCAGGATTTTAATTTAGGTGGGGCTAAACTTTTGCTAGCATAATCATAAACACCACATGATGGTCCGAGAAAAAAAAATTCCAAAAAAAAGGAAGAAGAAGAAAAAAAAGTTAAAACTCAATTTCTATAATTTTGTTGCTACCTACTTTCCTTAAAAAGAGAGAGAGAGAGAGAAAGAGGCAAACTCCCATGTAAAGAGAGTCTGGATCCCCTGTTTCGTGGAAACAGGGAGATACTGTTTCATCCAATCGACATTCGCCAATTGTGTAAAATCTCTTCTTTAATTTTTTTCATTCCAAGAAAGCAATTGATAGGATGTATTAGCTGGCATAATTAAGATTTTACATAGTTGGCGAATGTGGATTGGATGAAACAGTATCTTTTTACGAAACAGGGGATTCGGACTCTGTCAAAGAGAATTTGAAGGATTGGGAATGACAATAATGAGATACAGTCACACAACTACTATAGATTATGGAATTGAAGGAAAGTCTAATTCATTCAAAATGCTCACCCAATCTCACCAAATGAATGCTCCTGAGCTTGAGGGTTTGATACTGTGCTATCACATTAGGGCCACATGGAATTACCCGGCTCCCCTTGGGCCCAAAGGGATTAGTCCGGCCCAAGGGGCCAGGCACCCTCCATTATAAAAAAAAGAACCTCATCAAATTAAGAAAATTTATATCTCACACATAACACATACAAATCAAACAAAATTTCCAGATGCTTATGACATTTTAATAATCTACAAATCACGCTCCTATAAAACAAACACACCATTCACCCTTTAAATATTAATATCACCTTTTCCCATCCCCAAATTCCCATCTCTTTCTATATTATTCACTCTCTTTATAACATAACCTCTTCTTTTCCAACACCCAATTCTCATTTTATTTATTTCTATATATTTCATTTCCAACTTTTCCGATAAAACAGAAGCTAGCACAAACACAAGACTCTCTCTCTACAATGTGTCTTCTTTACTCATCTTGCAAGACTGCAATACAGGTCTGCTCAACCATTATATATATATATATATATATATGGGAGATGCTCCTATGAGAGCATCTCTCACCTTACTATGAGAGATAAGGTAGGGGCCCTCACATTTAAGTTGTTGGCATTGGATATGGATGTGAGGGCCCCCACCTTATCTCTCATAGTAAGATGAGAGATGCTCTCATGGGAGTATCTCCCTATATATATATATTAAAGCAATAGAGTGGCAGTGCTAGGAAGGGTGCCACATAAGCAGTAGGGAGTTCTTCTACTGAAAAAATATAAAGAAAAAACATATATGGTGATTTAAGGTGCCATGTAACTTTACCAATCTTCCTCTCCTATGATCTCTCTCATTTAAAATGTCATCTCACCTAAATTCTCTCTCAAACAACCCCTAGAATCTCTAATAGAAATAATTGTCTCTCTTATTTCAATTCACACCAAATATAAATATAACCAATCTCTACAAACCCTCTACACCTTTCCTATCATGCAAAGTTCATTCACATGATTCTGACTCCACTCTTAAAACCCCTCAAATCTTTTCTACTTGCCGATTTTGATCTTTCATGATGTGGGCCATGTTTAAATGGACAATATTTTGAAAGATCATGTGATAAACGTAGGGTCGTCCATCAGTGGGCCCCTTATAAAAATTTGTATAGGGTTATGTGAATATCATTACTAAATGTGGTTGCATGGTTGGATCCCATTTATATTACTTTAGGTGTATCATAATTTAAGTAATTAATAGTCCAAAAAAGAAGTACGTGACACCGTGTGCCTAGAGGGCCATCCATTTGTGGGCCCACCATGCTCGTCAATTGAGCCCGTTAAAATGGGTACCTGGTCTAGCCCAGCCAGCCCTAAGACAAAAAATACAGTGCTTTTTAAAAAAATCGAGCCCGGCGGGCTTGGCTTGGACAATGGTTTTAAAGCTCGGCTAAAATGGGACTGGAAATGGGCCAAACAAGCCCGGCCCGCAAGAAAATCTCACTAATTTTTTGGCAACATTTATTTGGATGGTTTCAAGATAGAGAAATTCTCCACATTGCCCCACTCAATATCCACCTTTTTAAAATTTGTTTAATACTTTAATAGAAGTGGCCCACTCATGCTCAATCTAATCCCTAAATATCTTCCCACCTTCCTACCCCCTCAATTATCCCAAATCTCAAATTGACATATGATCCAACCAGTATCGCCATTGGATTCAAGAAAATTTAATTTCTAAATCCGCTAAAATTAGAGCCACTTAATGGGATCATGTAATGGTACTGATATGATGCACATCTTTTATCTACCTTCAGATATTTTATTTTCTCTCGTCTACTCTTCCTTTTGGGTGTTAGGCATCCTGGCCCTACGTTTCTATTCACAGGAATCATTTCCTGAAACACAATTGCTGAGGAAAAAAGGAAAAGCTAACTCTCAATTTCCACACGTTTAAGAACAAAAGTTCAATGTCCACGGGTTTCGGCCTTTGAGTCTTTTTTTTTTTTTGTTGTAAAAAGGCTTTGAGGTTTAGTGCAGACCTGATGTACCTGTGAGTTTCATGCCCTTCATATAAATCAGTAGGGTGCAGAGATTTCTAACTGGGTCATTCCTCTGCAACAATTGTAATCCCCTATGTCTGGTGGGAGGAATAATTGGAGAAAGTTTAGCTTATATTCAAGATCGTGTTAAGCCCTAGTATGGTCCGGGCCCGCACGGGACAAGATTTGATGTAGGCTTGTTCAATTTAGGGCAGGATTGGACAACCCCCCACAAACCCGACCAATAATTGGAATGGGATCGGACAGTTCAAGCCCAGGCCCGGCTGTTTAGTCTTGGGCCTACCTATAAAAATCATATGCTACTATAAAGTGGTTGCGAAATGCAATTAAAGTTCAATCTTATATATATAACAAAAAAGAAGCTTCTAAGGGGCCCACTATTCAGATCTTATGACCCAAAAATATCAACCTCTTTTACTTACGTGTTATCCATCACAAGTTCTACAAAACTCAATAAATCTGACCCATGTACCATCAGAGTGGGACCTACCAAATAAATACTTTACCAGTCTATATAAGATTTGATAGATTAAAGATTATGGCTATTTTAAGTTATTTACATCATCTATGAAACTCGTTTGATGAAAGATTGACATATATCTATCATGTGTAGTGGTGTTTTATTTTTATTTTTTGGTCTTTATAGTAAAAAATTTCAATTATCATCATCGTTCGTATTTTTCATATAGTTATTTTATAGCAATTCCAAAGTTACATGACAACAACATTTCAATGTAAAATATATATAAATCAGTTTAGTCCTTTTGCTAAATAATATTTTTATTTATCTTACTTTATTTCTTTATCAATAATATTTCAAAGAAAAGAATAAAATTAAATATATTTTTATTGTTTGGCTCGGGCTAAGCATGGACCATCGCTGCTAGTTATATATATTAAAGCAATATGGAGAGGGGTCGTACAGAGAGCTATGTCAGCACTCAAAAGATCTCCTTTCAAGGAAATATAGAAGAAAAAAAATGCAAACCCTCGGCTTTGACGTGGCCACTACACTCAACCCAAACAAATCTCCTCCCTAAATCTCTCCATTTCATTCAACTTTATAAAGATAACAAGCTCACATCTTTATCATATCCCCTACAATTTCTCTTAAACAACCTCTTCCATCTTTATCACACGTATCCTTTCTCCACCTCTGCCAAGAAGTTGATACCACATGGGATATTTCTTTCGGGTTAAAGACAAACAATGCCGCATCTCTCTCTCTCTCTCTCTCTACATATATATATAATGCCTCTAGCTATATGACCTCCAATCCAAAAACGAGTTATACCTTTGGCTATGGCCTCCAATATTCCAAATAGGAAGTTTTACATGTCTTGTCTCATCCTTCTATACAAGCATAGTAACTACATGATAAGTGAGTTCTGTCCCTGAGAATTTTATAGGACCCACTAGAATGGATACTAGTTCTAATTTAATCAATCAATGCAGCAGATGTAACCAATCACAAAATATAGAACTAGCAAATGAGTCTACCAAGCAATCACCACAAGAAGGCAGACACAAATTTAACGTGGAAACCCTTTCCAGGGAGAAAAACCATGATCTAGAAATCAAGATTTTACGAACAGTTTACAAGATATACTCATAGCTCCTTTTTCTCAGTCTGTACCTCGACCTAAGGATTGTAGTTGTTCTTGCACAGAATCCACTAACACGACTTCCACAGTGTACCGTTCTCCTAACTTGATCTCCTCGCACCTTATCAAACAAGATGATCAATCTTCTACACGAGAGTAGAAGCAACAAATACCTTCTAGAGCAGCCCTTCAGAACAATCTCTCAATGGCTCTAGGGAAATAAGGAAATCTCTCTTAGGGTATTCTAACCTCAGATCAAGAGAGAGAATTAACTTCTTGTCTTGTGTCTTTGGGTTGAGAGAATCACCCAATATATAGCCTTAAGTTCGTGCATGAGTATTTTAGTCATAATCCACTCAGAATAGCACTCATCCTCAAACTCTACCATAGAGTCCAGACATAATTGGGCTTTCCCGTCCACGCTTGCTATAGCGAGCTTATGTCTCGTTATAGCGAGACCCTGTTCTGGGAGCAACCTGGGACACTGTTGCTATAGCGAGAATAAGTCTCGCTATAGCGAGACAATATACTGTCTCAATTTTTTACAGTCTAACAGTCTCCCACCCCCTCATTTAGGTCTTGGATTATAATGAAAATTGAATAACAATTTCTATGATTTTATTAGGGTTGTATTTAGGCTCATGTCATATGGCGGTTGATCCTTCATTCTTTGTGTTCAGAATCTTGGATCCAGGCCTCAGAGAAACGTCTTACAGAGAGGTTGACTTTTTGGTCTTCTTGTCATGCAAGACTGTATTAAGCATCATCATCATGTCATATGGCATCTGATGCTATCCATATAAAGCTACAATTTTGGTTCAAATCAAGTCCTATATATAGGGCCAAAAACTAGACTATATCAGGCCATTAAAACAACCCTTTCCATGACAAATTTAATGAAATAGTTTTTAGTCAGTGCTCTTGCTATGGAAAACTGTATTATTATTATTACTACTTATTATTGTTTGGATGGCATTCCTCTGTCTAGCTTTGGAGAAGAAGATATATATGGCCTTAAACCTGGTTCAATGCATGGGCAAAAATAAAGTGGGGCTACAAAAACACAAATAAGAGCCCAAATTTGATTTACATTAGGCCCATTAGCTAGTCCCATAATAGATCCATATGAGGATTCAGTTTTGATTCAAATCAGGTCCTATATAGGGCCAAAAACCAGATTACATCAGGACATTAAAACAACCCCTTCGATGACCATGTTAAGGGACTTTTGGCTAATTAAACCAATAAATAAATTATTAGCTCCGGGTCTCAAACTAACCATAAACCAGGTACTATGTCGGACCCATATACATGTATACTAGGGTCGCAACAAAGGTTGGGCCATCGCTGGCTTCGTATCCACTTTTTTTTTCAATCCAATATTTCAGATCATACCAAATTCCATCTGTTTTCCTAGAAATTTAAATCAATTGAATCTAAGATTAGGGTTTAGGGTTACCTCAATTGCATCAACACAAGAGTTCTTCTTAAAAAAATATATACATAAAAAATACAAATTCTTTAAGGTGTCACGTCACCTTGAGCCTTGCTATTGCATAGATTTAATCTTCCTCTCGTAAGATCTCTCTCATTTAAAGTGTCAAATCTCAATTGAAATCTAAATTTGAAATCTTATCTCCTAAAAGTTCTCTCTTAATATCATTCAAATCTCTCCTAAAATTCTCTTTTAATATCATTCAAGACTCCAGTAAAATCTCTCTTAATATCATTCAGAAATTTTATTCGAAAGGTTTCTCTAATGCATGATTTGATTTGATTTCCCTTTCTTCTAATTTTATATAATCCTAAAATCTCTTTCAAGCATGGATTCGTGTGAAATCTTTCATCAACCGATGAAGAATGTGTACTCTCCCCGTGTTGGCTAATGATGTCAGATTTCTATGTGTTGTTTTTGTTTCTTAGATCCTAGAATTGTGGGTCCAACATCTACGTAAGGCCTATTTCTTTGTAAGAATTTCTGCCTGAATTCCGGTCAGAAATTCAATGTTCACTTATTGGAATTCCCAACATTTGAGGTAATTAGCTGATGAGTCTTGAAAAGCGCACATTTTCATACACATTTTGGACCATTTTAAGGGCTTATTGATATTAAAGAGCTTCATTTAGTGTCAAATCATGTTTTATGCATTTAGGATTCATTGTAGTGCATTCATGCATAATTTGCTCAAAATCACACTTTTTGCATAAATTTATGAAACTTGCCATTTTTGGAAATCTATTTTTGGAAAGTCGGTTATTTTGGGTGCATCAAGTAAGGTCCCATGCATAGTCCATTCAAATTCCTTACATGTGATTATTGTTGAATTTGTTTATTTCAATTTGTATAGGAGAAATCAAGAATGAGACCCACATTGGTGAAATTTGAGAGAGATCAAGGGTAGGACATCTTTCACGGGAGACCCACATATCTTGGTATTTTTGGAGGGTTTGAAAAGTCAACAATGGAAAACTAGATTTGTGATTTTAAGGTAAAAAAAGGAAACTTCAAATTTGGTAAGATCTAATTCTTACTAAGTTTGAAAACTCAAAAATCAAGAAAGAAGATCAAGAAAGGAAATGTGTGCTAGAAGAGTTGACTAGTCAATCAAAGAAGCTTGGAAGCAAACAAAAGATGGAAGGGGAGTCAAGAAACAAGGAAAGAAAGATCCCAAGATCTCTTTGGACGTCCACATGGGTCCCACACACCCCATTCCACTACTAATTAGAAGCTTCCATAGGTGCACAATTATTTTCGGATTTCTCAGGGACAACAAGATCAAAATGGCTATAACTCTCAATCCAACCATCGGATTGGCACAATCTATACACCGTTGGAAATATCTTTTTGAGTAGATATCCATGGAGCCAAAAATTGTGTCAATCAGAGCTAAAACGAGGAAGATATGGCCTCTGTAAGTTGCTACTAAAATTTCTACTCGGGATTGCAATTTTGTACATGGAAAGCACCAAAAATCTCTCATGCTATTTCTTTGGAGACTTGTTGGCCAAGGAAGGGACTTACCATCCAAAGAAGATTGCATGCTACAAACTTGGAACAAAGAAGGAAAGAAAGAGAGGAAAATTCTATAAATTGATGGCAGAGGCATCCCTCTCATCTCATGGGAAGATAGATCAGCTCTCTCTAGAATTACTACTACACTCCATCTTTTTCCTCTCTCTTTCTCTCCATTGAAGTCCTCAAGGAGATTTGGCCCGGAAATCACACTACACCCTTGGGTTTTTCATCTAGAAGAGGCTTCTCATCCTAGTATGTAATTGTCATTGTTTTTTTTATCTTATGTAAGACTTTGCATATTAGTAAAATTGTTTCTTACTCTTTTCAATTTTTCTTTCTTGTACTTGGGTGATTGGTGCTTGTTTTCGGTTTCTTTTCTTGTTCGTGTTTGGATTGATGACCCAAAGTCCCTAAGAGTATGATTCAAATTATGACCCCACGTAGAAATGAATTTTGAAAGAGAAGAATACACTTCCACACATTTAAATTTATGTTCTTGCACACATTTAAGTTTATGTTAAAACCACACATTTACTTTTCTTATTTTCACCACACATTTAAATTCTTGAACTTTTGTTTATTTTCTTTATTTTTATGATCAATTCAGTTTTATGTTTATTTTGTACATAGTTTATGGTTGGAAGTAGTGATCATTGCATGCATATTCATATTGGTTGAGTTTAGAAAATTTTAAGTTGTTGGTTATTTGAATATTCAAAACTGAATCGAAATTGGAATTGGAGTTTTAAATTGAATAAGCTAGAAAAATCAGAGATTTGAGACAAGAATCTTGGTCAAATATTCTTTGGAAATTCAGATCTCAACAAAAAGTGCACAATTCTGCACATTGTTGTAGAAATTTCAGGACGGATTCTGGGTGAAAAGTTTGCGATTAGAAACCTAATCAAAATACATTATTTTTCAATGAAACTTGGGGAAATTAAATTTTGATCAGTGTACTTTCAAACCCTAGAATTTCAAGAAAAATTAATTTTGGAAAGATGGTGAACCAGTGGCTCAAACATAGCTGGTCGGACCCACCTGTGTGTAGAATTTTTGCACAGTTTCTGTTTTTAAGTCATGTTCATGCACTCATATCTCATTCGTTTTAAATCCTTTGTCACTTTCTTTTTTTTTTTAGTTGATTCATGCATAATTATAATTCAAGATCCAGTCAGTTTAGGTTGCATTAGATTAGGAGAAATCATACATAAAAACAGCCCAGCATACTAGTTTTTCAGACTTAGAAATTTTTTTAGCATAGCAGACATTGCATTACTAACTTTCTAACTTACGTTTCTTTTGTTTCTAGTTTACTTTCTTGGTTTTATTTTTGGTACTTTTCATTTTTGAAAGTTTTAACTTGTGTATTATTTTGCAGCAATTTTAGTTTTTAGTTTAGGATTTTTTAGATTTATGAAGTTTTCTTTTCATTGGATTGTAATTAATTTAATATTTGGAAAGTAAGAATGATGGTTGTAACTTTTCTAGTTTATTAGGCTAGATTTAGATTTTTAATTTAGGGTAGGTACAAGTTGAGAAGGAACCTTAGTTTACATTGCTCCCTGTGGATCAACTTGGTCTCACCGGTTTATTACTACATCGCGGCTCTACACTTGGAGCTCACGATCGGTAGCATTTTGAAATCCCAAAAAAGTGGAATTCTGAAGTACTAACCCTTCCTCCCGCATTTACGAATCCGAGCATTCCGATAGGCCTCATTGGAACTCCAGCTCTCTTTGACAGTTGAAGGTCATCTTCTTCTTTGCACATCTAAAAGAAAATCAGATCTGGTCGTCTTCTTTCTTTGACTTCTTTCATATATCTAGTTCCATGAATCCCAAAACCCCCAAATCCACACCTTCTTTTGATCTAATCTTAATTTCATTTGATCTGATCTCTTTCAAAACCCTACCATCCTCTTCACGCTTGGATAAGAAATCCATCTCCTCTTACATCGAGACCGAATAAACCCCATAATTCATGTATCCAACCTCTTTGGGCTGATTCTAATCAGAAAGGTGAGACGGGATTCAATTCAAGAGGATTTGTAGCAGCATCATTGTGATCTTGATTTCCTTTGAGGCAAGCGGCTCTGAGCTCCTGGATCTTGATGATGACAATGGAGATGTTGGGTAAGGAAGATGAGAATGGGATAAGGATCATTGCAATGTGTTACACGCCGACCCAAGTTAAACCTGTTTAGTACTAATTAATTATGTTTTAGCTAATTTAATTTTGTTTAGATGCTAATTAACTCTTTTTAAGTAAATTAGTCTTATATTAGTCTTTGGGTTAGATCATGAGTCAGAGGAAGGTAGGTTGTAACCAATTGACTCGGTTTGGTTGAGTCAAGGACTTTTCTGTAATTATCAATTTTCTCATTTTGCATCATATGCATGCCATCTTGATACCATCACGTGTATCTCAACGAACACGTCAAATTTCGTATTGAGCTCTACTTCATTTGATCAACCATTGAGTAAGTGGGCCGCCATTTGACTCTATGAAAATACTAGAAAATTAGAAGGACTTTCTTGTAAACCAGGGAACCTTATCCCTTAAAACTCATCCAAAATGCATTTCAATCGAGCCATCCTTTAGTAGCTACAAAGAGGAGCTTTTTCTTCCTTTCTCTTCCTTCATTTTCTCCTTCTCTCTTCTCAAATTACCTAAAGAGCTTTTGCATGTGCATTTGGAGACAAAGCATGTAGATCTCTTCATCTTCTCCATCCTTCCCTACTCTTTGTTGACAAAAACCCACCTTCTCCATCTTCCACAAATTCGGAATTTATTCTTTAGGTAAGAGCTCTATGTTGTTTTCCATGTCCTTGGGTTGAAATGGAGTCAAGAGACTCATAGTTAACCATTCATGCATATTCATTAGCATTTTTCATATGTTTCTTGATTAGGGTTTCAATTCGGGTATTTCGGGTCATTTGGGCTATACTAGTGAGGAAGATTTGGAAAGCTTAACTGAGGCAAGTACAAGCTTAAATTGGACTGCATAATATTTATTCATTTGATTGAGTTTATAATCCTATTATGTTAGATTATTAGCCTCAAAATGTTCATGGAATGAATGTAAGGTTTGACTGGTTTATACTTGGAGTAATTGATGAGAATGTAAATATTGTTGTATGATTGATATGGAGAGTATGGAGTCTCAATTATGCAGGGTTATGAAGATGAGGTTGTGGAAAATGGATTGGGAGAGAGAGAGCTTCACGAAGTGTGAAAAAGGCTCAGTGCAGAATAATGTCCACAGGTAGGGAGTCACTAGGCAGTCACCTGGCGGCTAGCCGACCTTGTAGGTCAGCATTCCAGAAGCTTGCATTCTGTCAGTAGGAGCGCGGTTGGTAGGTGGTCACCTGACGGCTAGCCGCGTGATCAACTAGTGGCTAGCCGAGCCCTGGTGGTTAGCTTTTCAGAATGCTACTTTTGACAGAGGAATGGCGGTCACCCAGCGGCCAGCCGACCGTTCCACAGGCGACTAACTGCCAGGCCACCACCAGCTGATCGACCACCCAGAAATCTTGAAATACAAATGAAAATTCTAAGGACCTTTATTAAGGCTATACCTTGGTACCTTAACCATAATATGTCCAATAGAACCTCTAAGAGCATGAGATATCTCAAGAGGCTGGGATAAACTCATGTTTCCTATCACGAAATCTATCACCGTACCATGGGTGTTAGTTTAGTGAATCTATCGCATTTATTTACATCATGTGACACTGATTAGGATAGTAATACATGGATTCTCTAAACCTATATCGAATTGGACGGTGAGGGACAAAGGATAGTTAGATTAGGATTGGCTAGTAATTACCTTGATTCTTGAATCAATTGCATGTCATATTAAATTGGATAGTATTATTTACTTCGAATTTGCTCTACCAATGCATTATATATTTAGTGTATTCTAAATCGATTACTATATTCGGATTAATTCTTTTGAAACAATTATGAATGTGAACAATTATTATTCGATTTGATTCGATTTGAGATGACATTAGATGGAAACTTTATTCACATTCATTTCTTATTCGATTCAATTGAGTCAGCACTACTTAGCTTCGACTTTGTGATGCCCGACGGGATAAAACTTAGTTTAGTTATTACTTGATATATTGACATCTTTTAAGCAATTGTCATTTAATTCGATTTGAAACATTATGTATTTTCTTATTAATGCCTATACTTGCTGAATCGTAGTATTGAGATACTATTCTTGGTGTCATAGACGCAGGTGCAACTCCTGGTCTTGAGGAGGCCCAGGAGGGAAAGGAGGAGACCGAGCAGGTTCCTCTAGGATTAGAAGAGTGGGCAGATAGTGGATCTATGTAGTCTGGTCCACGGAGAGCGATGTGGATTGTTTTGAGATCTTAATTGCAAGTGACTGACTCCTTTTTGTGTGGGTCACACTAGTTAGATCAGAGGATAGATGTGGAGAACATTTTGTATAGGTTGTAGGGTGATTTTGTAATCCCTACTTTGGTTCTAATGTGTAAATATTTCTAATGTGTATAAACTTGGCACTTTAACTTTTAAACAAGACTGTTCATTAAATGGTACCTAATTGTGTATTTTGAAAGGCTTTTGCTATTAAATGTTATTAACAGGTAATGTTGAGCAAGACTCACAAGTGGAAAAAGAGGAATTTTCTCCTTCATGATGTCTGATGGACTCGCTTTCTGGTCTCGGGACTACCAAGGTCGACGGACGTGAGAGTCCGTAGGGCCTAACCCTTTCATGACCAGAAGACGAAGTGAGCATCAACATTTTTTTGTACGGGTATGCCATATTTTCTACTTTACTTAGAATTGACAAGTGGTAGCCCGTAGATCCACCTTCACAAGTGGAAAAGGAAATCAACTTTTTTATAATTTTCATTGCACATATATTGAAGAAAAGAGACATGGTTTGCCATGAAAGGCGATTTTGCCGTGATAAGCGATTTACAATTCTTATCAAAAGGAAAGACAAGAGTTGTGATTTGTTTTGTCTCTTGGGGGGGCTTCAGCCCATCTACTTAGCTTTTTGTTGGATATAGGACCTCCTCTTGGTCCTTATCCTCTAAAAATTTGAGGTCTAAGCCAAGCCATGGGCCTTGTGGAGTGGAGAGGGCCTTGGGGGGAAAGCCCCCAAGGGACTTCAGTCATCTTGTAGTGGTGATTGTTGCAGAATCTCTTTGACGGAGGAGAGGTTGTTGTAGCAACTTTTGCAGAAGGATTTGCGAATTTTGGCTTTTCTGGATGGATTCCGATTCGTTCTTCTTGGAATGACCCCCCTTTGATAGGCTTTTGGTGGCCATGAGGAGGGCTTATGGGCCTTTAATGCATTAAAGTTCTATCATGAGAGGAGTTACAAGTTTTTAATTTATTATTTTGTAACTCCTTTTTCTTGGCTTTTGATTGACTGATGGAGAATTAAGGGCATTCAATTACCTTGAAGTTCCACGATGGGAGGAGTTATATGGTTTAATGCCATGATTATGGTTGACTTGTAACTCCCGTTTCCTTGCTTCTGATTAGGCCGTCCAAAATAATGAGTAAATAATCCCATTAACTTGTCATAAAATGGATCATCTAACTGCATTAAGTGGTCGCTGAGGCATTTGAAGAGTCACGGGTCACCCAGCGTCTTTTGGAATTCTTCTTGCGATGATTGCCAATGGATCTCCATGCCGATCGATGTCGGATGATCATGCAACTTCAGACATTAAATGCTACCAGTGGGCTAGTACCATCTATCATGTCGAATTCTTGATCGATCGGGCAGAAAGTGTGCTTTCTTGGTTGGCTGGTTGGTGATTTTGAAGCGTCCGATGATGATCCAATGATTTCGGCGGCGGATCCATGATGCTGATGAAGATCAACGGATCTTGTGCCCCGAAAATCAGATTTTTGGAAAACCACCGGGGCCAAACATCTCGAAACGCGAAAAAATACCCAAAAAATGGGTTTTTGGTGAAAATCCGGCAACCCAGATTTTCAGGGTTGCCGACGACCATGGGGCATTTTTGCCTTTTCGGTCGCCGGTTTTCAGTCGTTTCTCTGTTTTTTCCGAATCTTTTTTCTTCGGTTTTTTTTTTCTTGACATTTTTGCACATTTATTCACCTAATTCCTTAAAGAAAACTTGACGAGAAGCCATGCAAATCGGAGCGCAAAGTTTTCAAATTTTTGGGAAAGCCGAAGACTTTGTCCCGTGGAGTTGCCGATTTGTCGTTAGAAGCCAAAATTAGGTCAAACGATGTCGGAATAATATGAAATTTGAGGTGATACCTCCTGAGCAGTAAATAAAACCACCCATAGGCTTTTGTTTGAGTTTTGAAGCCGTGTGGGGTCCCGTCGCCAGTAGACTTGATTCGGTCACAAGGAAGATGCCGCGCTTTGATGTACGGTCAACCGATGTCCGATTGACCTGAAATTTGGCAAGGAGCCTATTGGAGTCATTTTAAGATGATCCATTAGCTCTGATTTGGAAATCATGGTCCCAACCGCGGGAGGCATGATTTAGCTTCTAGGAGTCAAAGTTGGGTTAAATGTTGTCGAAATGACCTGAAACTTGACGAGTAGCCTTTTGGAAGTATCTTGATACCACCCATGTGCTCTATTTGGTGACCGATGGCCTCGGTGGTTCCCGCCGCCGGGAGTCTTGATTTTGTTGTTTGAGGGTTGATGGGGGTCAAACGTTGTTTTTTCAACCTGAAATTTGACATAGAGCCTTTTGGAAGTATTTTGAGACTATCCATAGGCTCTGATCGAAGACCTGATGTCTTTTGTGCCGTCGCTGCCGGAAGAGCTGACTTTGCTACAACTATTTCCTTTTTGGGCCAAACGATGTCGGAATGGCCTAAAACTTGATGTAGAGGTTTTTAGTGGCATTTTGAAGCCAATTGTGTGCTCTATTTCCTGAGTTAGGGTCTCTGGCTTCACGCTGTCGGGAGCTCCTATTCAGCTGCTTGAAGAGTGAAATTAGGCCAAATAATGTTGAAATGGCTGGAAACTTCTTGTGTACTCTTCTTATAGTTGTTTTGAAGAATCTTACAATTTTTGTTTGATTATGACAATATTTGATGTTTGAAACAACATTGCCTGTTTGTGATAGGATGCGACTTCGTGTAGCTTCTTGGTGTCAAGAGTGTATGAAGAGGCAAAGTGACATTTTTTGTGTCAACAGATGCCCCCTCGAGGTATAACGACGAATTGCATAGCTTTTGTAGTCGATGTGCCTCGAAGAGAATTTTGAAGGAGAGCTACTGGCTTGACCAAGAGTCTTTCAGCAATTTTCTTTTGGTAGAATAGCTTTTTGAGCTTCCAGGGGAATTTCATGGCAGTGAGAGGGGTCATGTACTGACTCAAGGCAAAGTTTTGAAAATGACAATTGGGATTTCGATTTGGGTTTTGAGTTTTTTTTTTGACCTTGTAAACCTGAAGGCTTCATGTGGTGCAATAGGTGGTCAAGAAGGGTTTTTTGTTTTTTGACCTTGTGACCTAAGAAGCTGTATGTGGCAGGTTAGGGGGTCAGGTTTTGGATTTTGGTTTTGACATTGTGATCTAACAAGTTGTATGTGGCAAGTTAGGAGGTCAGAACTTGGATTTCAGTTTTCACCTTGGACCTAACAAGCTGTATGTGGCAAGTTAGGGGGTCAGGATTTGGTTTTTGGTCACTCTTTGGGACTATTTTGGGTCCATTGGAGTGGTTTGGGTTCTTGTGGAATGTCTATTTCAAGGTTTTTGCTTAATTTGGTGTACGAGGTTGGATGGTTTGAACTTTTGGAAGCTCATGAGGCTTTGATTTTTTTTTTTTGTGTGGTCCAATAAACTCAAAAGAGGCGTGGAATCATTTTGTATGCTTTTGGTAAGAGGGATTTTTGGTAAGAAGCCCATTTTAGTGCCTAGGTGGTCAAACCTCGCTCATGTGGGCTATCCCATGGGACATTAAGCTTTAAAGATGGCTTAGATCTCATGTGGTATGACTTTTGTAGAGAATATTCCAAAAATATCTCCTTTGGATAGAGAATATCTTAAAATATCCTTATTTGGAGAGAATTTCTCAAGTTCCCTTTATTTTGGGAGAGATTTTCTCAAAGTATCTTTCTTTGGGAGAAAATATCTCAATTCTCCTTTCTTTTGGGAGAGAATCTCTCAAATTTCCTTTCTTTTGGGAGATAATTTCTTAAAGAATCTTTCTTTTGGGAGGGTTGCTAATTTGTAGCAGTTGCCTCTTTGCTTCTCTCCATGTTTCCTCTTTTGGTTTGATCTCTTCTATAAAAACATTGGGAGATTGGATCTCTTACTTTTATTGCTTTCTTTTGCGAAAACCTTCAAGAGTGCTTCAAGATCAAAAGCCTTTCTTCTTCAAGGATCTTCAAGTTTTTCTTCTCCATCAATGGCTTCAAGTAAGTTTTCATTTTCCAACAAGAAACTCCATGTAGAAGTAGGAAAACTTTCTTCTCTTTCTTTTTCTTTCTTTTCTCCTTCTTTTTTTTTTGTTCCTCACGGTTTTTTTCTTCTCTTTTTTTTTTCATCTCTCTTTCTTTTTCCTTTTTTTCTTCTTTTTGTTTTTTGGCCGTATAGACAGGTCCGTACAGCCACGTGGAAGTGGGCCAGCTCCTTTTTTTTTATCTTTATTTTTTTTCTTTTTTTCTCTTTTTTCTTTGAGGAGGTTTCTTTTCTTTTTTCTTTTTCTTATTCTTTTTTTACTCACCAAGATAATGAGGTTTATGCAAATCAAAATGTTCATGCATTTTTCTTTTCTTTTTATTTTCTTGATGAGTAGAATAAAAGGCTAGGGTTTCTAGGTCAAGTCGACACGAGTTTTGACTTGAACAAAGTTTGATTGGTTTTGACCAAGTTGGGTTGGAATTGGTCAAACTCTGGTCAAGGGTTTCCTAGCATCTAGTGCATGACAATTTTCTTTTTATGCATGATTTTTGTAAATTGAATTGGAAGAATGGCATGATAGTGTATACTAGGAAGGCTTTGCAAGTTTTGGAGTTTGGAGCTCGCAGCAATGTTGAGTTCATCTTCAATCTTGTGGAGATTTGAGAAGATCCGCTTGAGCTCCCAGCAATGTTTGAATCTAGGCTTTCTTCGAGAATATTTCATTGAACATAAGCTCGCAACAATGTTGAGTTCATCTTCAGGCTTCCTTTCTTTTTTGGGGTGTTTCCCTTTTCTTCGGAATTGTCCCGGAACCATGCTGAAATTTTGCCAAGAGTTTTTTAGCAAAGTTCTGTCATTTTGGTGATTGGTCTTTTCTTTTCCAACCTTTGCAGGTGGTTCCTTCAGAACGGGTAAGGGTAAGGGGCCTGTTACCAATGCACCTCTCTGATCTGCTAGATCTTCCAATGTGTCCGTACAGCAGGCCTGGGAGAAGGTCGGGTATGTGGAGAGAAACTTGGAAGAGTGTGACTCCCTTGACTGGGATGAGATGAGGCAGCGGCTGATCGCTGTTAAGGATGAGGAATTCTACAAGATCATGGTAAGCAATCTTCCTTGGGTTATGGACAATCAAAGTGTTGTGCCCAAGCCTACCTCTTTTTTTGGTGATTTAGTCCCTGATGACTTGACATACCAAAGGAGATGCTTCCAGTTCTCTTACACGGCAGATGGTGAGGAGAGAACTGTTTCTACCTGATCGACTTTTGATCGTACCATATCGATCATACGTCTTTCCCCCACATGCTCTAAGAGGGAAGATCCTCGAAGCTGGTTTAAGAGGACCAATGTGATCAAACTGGGATTTTTGTTGGCGGCTCTTCCGGATATGTGGAGAAGTTGCCTGCCCGTATGGACATGTTGATGCCGGCCAGTGGTTACAGGGTTCTGAGTATCCGTCGGTCGATTTGAGACCAATGGGCCTTGGCATCTTCAGGGGCGATGGCAGTAATTGGGTGAAACCCTTCCAGCTTCGTGGCTAATTCAATGCTGACTCAGATTGGAAGTCTTAGACTGATCATATCCTGCAGATTGGTGGTGCCATTTTGAAGGAGGCCGAGATCTTCAACGTGGTCCGTGCTTTTTGGGAGACCGTGATCTTTTCCGACGAGGCCTTCATGGCCATGTTGGAGTCATTTCTTCCACAAACCAACACCTTCGTTGTGACGAATGGAGAAATTGGTTTCTCTTTGGGCAAACTCTATGAGGAGTTCATGCCTATCGACAGTGTCCTTGAGGAGCAGTCTGAGGAGTTCCAGCTTTTGTACTTTCATCTTGTCTCCTTCTATGATTTTTTGAAGGAGAATGAGGGCACGAAAGTAAGGTCCAATAGTTGGAAGAGTTTTAGCTCTTCGTCTCCCAACTTCTTTGACGGCAAAGAGATTTTCGACAGCATGACCTGATAAGCCAGGGCTAAGAATCCGGGTTTGAAGAAGACTTCTATGATGTATAAAGATTAAAAGAGCTTCTTCGCGAGTACAAATGCCATTTGCTCTGACATTGTGCTGCGGAGAGATCTCGCTGTTTACGTCACTTATTGGCTAGGTCAAGCTGTTTTTGCTGGAGGAGATGGCACGTACATCAGGCCGCATTGTATTTTTCTGGCTTGTTAGATTTGGAGAGCAGCTTGCATTGGTGCATGCTCTTTACTAACATTTATGCACCAAATTGCAAGCTGTTTATTTCTTGGTTCGGCTTGGGCTCCCTATGAATAGGGTATTTTCAGCCCATATATTTTATTCGTGGTATGTGTACCACTGTCCTAGCTTCCACCAGTTAGGCACTGCATAGGATGATGACCCCTTCATGATTCGGTTGGCTCTAGGATAGCCATCTCCGAATCTCTTTTGTCTGCCCGTTTGAGAATCCGACGGTTTAGGAACGTCGAGATAGGGCAGTCTTCAGTGAAGCTTTCTCCAGATTTGCGGAAGAAGACTTTTGATTTTAGTGTCTCCCGTGACTCCACTAGGGCAGGGTCGGGAAGACACTATTCTTTGACCAACGTGGAGAAGAGGTGGCTTTTTAACATAGAGTTGGCACAATGGTGTACCGTAAACATATTTTTGTCGACATCCAACCTATGTCCTCTAGCGTTTTGCGTTGTAGTTGGGCTTCTCTCAAGGCGTTGTTGGAGCGCCTTCGAGTATGGAGAAGTGCTTTGCAGGTTTGCAGGATGGGAGAAATGCATGGGCTTTTTATAGCGCGGAGGACATTATCGCCATGATCTCCAATCCTGAGTTGCCCACCTCCGGACCGCCGACTTCACGAAGTAGTTCGGGGAGAGCTTTTCAGTATATTAGGGGCTTTCCAAGAAGGAGCTTGATGTTAAGCAGTCTTCTGGGAAGGGTCTTGGGAGATCAGATGGCGTCCGTCGAGAGGAAGTTTTGATTTTCCTTTCTGGAGAGAAGCATAGGATAGGCTTCCTCGATGAGCAGGACGTCATTGAAAGTCCAGAACCGAACCCTAGAGAGGGGGGGAGGGTGTGAATAGGGTGAGCCCTAAAACCTAGACCACTTCTTTTTAAAACCTATGTCAATTATGCTTTGAAGTTATATCATCTTGTATATAAGGGGGGTTTCTAATAACAAGTAAAGCACCCAATTAAACATTCAAGATAGATATTTAAAAAGAAGCATAATCATAAGTATATCATCCACATTCATCACCATAACAAGCAAATTTATAGTGATTCGACCAAACAAGCCCACGTCCACTACCGGTTCCTCTACCGGTATTTTCAATGTCAACTTAAGGTTTAGGCTAACCTCCAAACTTACAACCACAAATGCTTTTACACAAGGCTAGGCAATAACCTTTTACAATCTCATATGGTTTTCAATAGGCTGAACATTAACCTTTACAATATCAGATTTTTATCTCAATAAACTATGCCTAAACAAGCATAAGATGAGATACAAGTGAATACATGTTGATGCCTCTTAACATAGGTTGATATTGAAATTGAAATCCTATCTAAGACATATGCATAATGAATGCAAAGATTTGTATGAGATGCATATGTCTTAAAGACTTCTTCTACCTCTCTGAAATTTAATGTTCATAAATGATGCAAATGTGAGGTAGAAGAGATTTTATTTACACATGTTTCTGAAATAATGACAAACTTATTTTGAAAAGTCTAACCTGCAACTAGCAAGTTTGTTCTAAAGACATTAAATGACTAACATGTGAAATACTATTCAAATGATGAGTTTTAAAAGTTAAACACATTTTAAAATCAAAGCATGTTTAAACAATCAACATTTGAACGCTTTAATCAAGCCATTGAAGAAATCGAAGATTTAAAGACAAGCATGAATAAAATAAGTTAAGAGAGGCAAACCCACTGAAGAATCAAAGGTTTGAAATGATTGATTTGCCCTCTTAGCTTCCGTCTAGCCTAGCATGGATGTCCCACCTTCCTTGGCCCTCAAAAGTCTTAAAAGCGTTGGCACAAATCCCAAGGAAGGATTCCTTTTATAAGAAAAAATTTCCCCAACGGATCTATTGTCGGTCAGCCGACACATGGGGTTCGGTCGACCGAACTCAACAGTCATAGTTCAACGGTCATATATTTTGAAATTTGCGGACTGAACCAAGCTTGTCAGTTCACCGAACTGAAGTTCGGTCGACCGATAGCTGACCAACATGGAACCAGCTGACCGAACTTCCCTGATAAAACAATTTTTACATTTTGGAAGCGGAACCGACAGCTGACAGACATTAGTTCGGCTGACCGAACTTTTCCTGATTTTAAAAGTCTTAAAAAATTGTTTTTCAAAGGGAAACTTGGTTTTGGAGAACTAGGCTTGACTAGAGGCTAACATGTTTAAAAAATGAGATTTTAAAATGCAATTTAAAACATGTTCGAGCATGCCTTTACAAAATCTTTTGATGCTTTGATTAGAAAACTATTAATGCATGAAGATTCCAAAATTCTAATAAGTATGAGTGCATGAGAGTTCATGCTAATTAAAATGAGTGCATCCAATCAAATTGCAATCTAACGAAAGCCCTAACAATCTCCCCCTTTGCAATTTGATGGCAACTCGAAGCTTGACTCTCTTTCTATCTTCAATGAAACTTGGACATCTTCTTCTTTGGATCTAAAGGAGCTTTGGATATAAGGGAGCATTTGGATTTTTCTTACGGGAGCAATTTTGAAAATTCTGAGTCATTTCTCCCCCTCCACATATACATAACTTCAGAAAAAATATACCAATAAGGCTTTCCTCCCCCTTAATCAAAACCAACTTCGCTATTTTTCTCCCCCTTTGACATTTAATAGCAAAGTATTATGCCCTTGAAACAACAAAACACACACCTTGTTAGTAGGACCTATTTATCATTAAAAAGATGAAAATGAAAAGCAAAAATAGGTGATTTAACCAAGGAATCAGTATTCAGGGCATGGGCCAATGCCCGATTGATGTCGTAATGTGATAAAACAGTCATTTCCAAGGGCTTTTGTAAAGAAATCAGCCAGTTGGGCATCAGTGGGAACAAAAACTAACTCTATGTTTCCTTGATCAGCATGATCACGCAGAAAATGATAACGAATGTCTATGTGCTTGGCGTGTGAGTGTTGAATAGGATTTTTAGAGATACTAATGGCACTTGAATTATCACACATACATTGTTGTGGAACATTATAAGCTAAGAGAGTTTGTTTCATCCACAACAATTGAGCACAGCGACTTCCTGCTGCTATGTATTCAGCTTCAGCAGTAGATAAAGATATTGAATTCTGTTTTTTACTGTGCAAAGCCACTAAACAATTGCCTATGAAATAGCAACAACCACTTGTGCTATTTTTATCATCTATGGATCCTACCCAGTCAGCATCACTGTAACCAATCAATTGCAATGTAGAGTCATGAGGATACCAAATACCATAGTGAGATGTCCCGTAATATATTTGATAATACATTTGACAGCCTTAAGATGAGATTCATGAGAATCGGCTTGGTGCCTTGCACATTCCAACACTAAAAGAGAGATCGGGTCTGCTAGCTATAAGGTAAAGGAGGCTTCTTATAATACTTCTATAGAGTTTTTGGTCTACCTTCTTGCCTTGAGGATCACTTGATAGTTTTGAAGTAGATCCCATGGGGTTACAACTAGCCTTTGAGTCTCCTAGACCGAACTTCTTGACAATTTCTAAAGAAAATTTGGATTGACTTAGGAAAATACACTTCTTAGTTTGATTAACCTGAAGACCAAGAAAGAATTATAGGGCACCGACCAAACTCATCTCAAATGTGGAACTCATTAACTCTGAAAGTCTTTGAGCAAGTTTTTCTGAAGTAGATCCAAAAACTATATCATCAACGTATATCTAGGCTACAAGGATGTCTTGATCAATCTTTTTGATGAAAAGATTCTTATCTACTTTCCCACATTCAAACTCATTTTCAATCAAGTGACTTGTAAGCTTTTCACACCAAGCCCTTGGCGCTTGTTTTAAACCATAAAGTGCCTTTTTAAGTTTATAAACATAGTTAGGATGATGAGGATCTTCAAATCCTTCTGGTTGAGTAACATACACATCTTCCTCAATTTCACCATTTAAGAAGGCACTTTTAATATCCATTTGAAACAATTTGATCCCCATATTACTCGCATATGCCAATAATATTCATATGGATTTTGTCAGACCCCGACCTAGGTTTATTATATTTAATTATTATTTTAACCGTGTTTAGTTTCTAGGTGGGATTAGAGGACGATTAGCTTGGATTTTTAGTTAGATTAGAATTTTGAATACCTTTGGGAAATTTGGAGCGCGTTGAGTCTAGTTTGATCGGGCCCAGGGTGACCTGTGTGACGCGTGTTAGTGTGGGAATTTGATATTTGATTTCGAAACAATATGGATTTCGATCTCTTTGGATTTGTTATTTTAGTCACAACAACTTTTATGTTCATTCCATTTGAAATTGAACCCTAGAAATCACATTTTTTTGAGAAAAAGGGGCAAATCTGTCTTTTTATACTAGATCTGTGCATAAATTTTGAAATTTGAAAATCATGAGGAAAATATACTTTTTGAAAACTAGATTTTTCAACGATCATTTTTCTCTTCTTTGTCAACTTCATCCGGGACCCACAAAAGGGAGTTTTAAGCCTTTGAAACTTTAGGGGCCAATGGGGCCCACAACCTAACTTCTTTAAGTCAAAACCAGCCCACGTTGGATCACTTCTCCTTCTGCCTCATTTTTCCTGCAACTCAACCTAAGAGAACTTTTCTTTTCCTCTCATCTTCTCTCCTTTGCATGCCTTACTTTTTTATGCCCAAGTGAAGAACAAACCACACCATTGTTTTCCCCATCTTTCAAGCTTTCCAACCATACTATTTTCAAGGAAATTTTGCTGGATCAACCCTCTTCTTCAAGCTTTCTTAGCTGGTTTCCATTCTTACAGGTGAAGCCTTGCTTTCTCCTTCTAGATATGGGTTTCTTATACCCTTAGGAAACTTCTAATCAGGCATGCAAGAAATTTCATGGAGAACTTCTTTGTTTTCCAGATTTCATGGATTTTTAAGCTAGCTTTCATGGGGTTTTTGGTGTAGGATTGGAGTGTGGTTTTGTAGGAGTGCGATTGAATCTCATAGCAGCCAAGGCAAGTGAATAGCTCAGTTAATGAGATTACATGCAACTTAATCACATGATTTCTCAAGGAAATCCATGAATTTCATCTCTTTCTCTTATTATGGTGTTGTTATCCTTATAATGAGTTGAATCAAACTTGAAATGTCTTGCTTTTGATTTGTGTTTATTTCCTATATATGGAATATGAAAACTATATGGACTTTCTTTCACTGTTGATGAATGATTTTCATATCTTTGTATGAGCTAAAACTAGAATTGTATCAGATTTTGAATGCTAGAATGAATGGTTGTATGGTGGTTGAATGGAATTGTTTGTGAGGAGAAGTATGTATGGAATAAAGCTCTGGAATGGTTGACATTGGATGAGGAGAGAGAGTACCAGAATAGCTTGAAATCTGCATTGAACGAGATAGTTTCTAAATTGTTTGCTCGAGCGAACCTGATGGTCGCTCGAGCGAACAGGTCACTGTCTGTTGTAATACAAGGTAGATGCTCGTTTGCTCGAGCTAACTTTGTGTCAGCTCGAGAGAAGGAGCTTCTAGAATGGCTCGCTCGAGTGAACATTCCTCCGCTCGAGCGAACCTGGTACTGTCTGGTGAAAATTGGAGACAGAAGCTCCTCCGCTTGAGCGATCCTTGTGATAGCTCGAGCGAAGGAGGTTCTGGGAGGCTCCACTTGAACGAAACTTCAGTCGCTCGAGCGAACATGGGCTTAGGTCTGGGGATGGTTCCTGCACTTGATTTAGATTGGTTTGAGGTGCAAACCTCCGCTAAGCACCTTGTAATGAGGAATGATGCAAATATGGACCCAATTATGTGGTTATATGGAATTTCAATGAGATTGAAGGGAGGTAGGATACTGAATTACCAGGAAATAATTGTGAGCCTCTATGTAATTTTGTCTACAATGGCAGAGATCTTCTGGGACACCAAACTAATTGTTTATAAACCGACATTGGGGCATTAAGTATGTGATGAGACGACCCCGGTAAGCCAATCACCATTGTTCATCACCTTATTCTATGTTAGCAGACTTATGCAACTTTTTATAAATTGTTTTGAATTGAATTTGACTGGTTCACCACGTTTGGACAATAATTGATAAGGCTACTCCTTCGATTTGTTCGTATTTGTCCGTTTGTGCTTTGCCAAGAGTAGCTCTTTTACCGATAGGAATGTAATTTTGTTAGTTTGATTTTATAGTTTCGGACTTTGATCGGCACCACTAAGCTTAGGTTACTTTGTCGGACTGATCATCCGGCTTAGGATCCTAAATAATTTGCCAACTGCAGTTTGGACCTTTGTCTGTTTGCTCCAGCCATGGCAACAGTTTCTGTCTGTTCTGGCCATCTCGTATGGCAACGATTTCTCTTTGGCCATTTTGTATGGCATCTGTTCCGGCCATTTTGTATGGCAATGATTTTTGTCTGTTTGCTCTTTTTACTTTGGTAATAAGAGAATATAGCTAAATGTGGGTTACCAATATTTTGATGGTTTATCAGTCAGTTTGAAATGTTTTAATATGTACTTTTCCTTTGTGTAGAAATTACTTGGTTTGACACATCTTTATACATGTTTCGTTTTAAATGCACTTTATGATTTTAAATATGACATTGATAAAAAAAAATTGTATATCTTATCTATTTTATTCACCTGCCAGACCGTCGTGTATGATATACTCTTTTGTTTGGTGTCAGATATTGAGCCCACAGCCATTGAGGCAGAGTGCGCGGATGAGGCGGTAGAGTCGCCAGTGGAGCATGAGTGGCAGCCTAACGATGTCATTTAGACATCGTGTTGGGACTGGAGTTTCGTTAACATCTTTTGGAAAGTGATTTTGATTTTTGGGAATTTTATTTATGGCCTTTGTTGGCCTTGTTAGGATGTAAAACTTTAACATACTTCTGTGATCCTCACAACTCTAATCTAACTCTGGGTTTATGCTATGATTATATTTCTCCTTCTGTTATAAAGCTTGCTCATCTATTAATATGATCCATTGGATTTTGTTTAGCTACATGCTTCCGCATATTACTATTTGTTGTGAAATTTGATCAATTGGTTGTGATGAATCGTCTTGAATCCTCACCGTGGAATCCTGTGGGTAAATAATTAGCACGTGCAGGCGGAATTTATTTTTCTGGCCCGTCGCGCCGCATCCCCAGATTAAGGACTTAATTACCAGGGCCTCGGTTTGGGGGCGTGACAGATTCCAAACATGCTACCGGGGCAAAGGTTTCTTCAAAATCAACTCCTTCTATTTGAGCATATCCTTTGCCTACAAGTCTTGCCTTGTTCCTTACAACATTTCCAGATTCATCTGATGTTCTTGTAAATCCATTTAGTGTCAATTGGATTTTTCTCATTGGGTAGGGGAACAAGATCCCAAACATCGTTCTTTTTGAATTGATTTAACTCTTCTTGCATTGCCTCTATCCATTCAGATTTAGTTTCAGCCACTGAAAAATTCTTGGGCTCTATTTGAGAGACAAATGAATAGTGAGCACATAGATTTTGAACTTGTCTTCGTGTCATGACCCTACTTTTGATGTCTCAAATGACATTATCCATGATGTGATTTTTCAGCAATCTGGATGATATAATGGAAGTAGATTGAATAGCCTCTTCATTTTCTTTAGGCATAGATTGTTCACTTATGATTTCAGCTTCATCATCGTCTTGCAAAGATTTTCTAATTTGATTACTTTCATTAATAACAACATGAGCTGATTCCATTATAGTCAAGGTTCTATGGTTGAATACTCTATATGCCTTGCTTCTATCAGAGTATCCTAAGAAAATTCTTCATCTGACTTGGGCTCAAATTTTTCTAACTGCTCTCTATCTCTCAGAATGTAGCATTTACTTCCAAATACTTTTAAATACCCCAGATTTGGTTTTCTTTTAAAATAAAGTTCATAAGGGGTTCTGTTGGTATTTTTTGTCAAATAAACTTCGTTTATCAGATAGCATGCAGTATTGACAGATTCTGCCCACAGATTTCGAGAGAGGTGCTTCTCATTAAGCATAGTTCTAGCCATTTCTTGTATCACTCTATTTCTCCTTTCTGCTACTTCATTTTGTTGAGGTGTTTTAGGAGCAAAAAATTGATGAGTTATGCCATGGCTATCACAAAATTTGGCAAAATTTTAATTTTCAAACTCTCCTCCATGATCACTTCTAGTCTTTCAAATCTTGCAATTTTTTTCGACCTATATCTTATTGCAAATTCTTATGATATTGTCTACAACGTCTGATTTAGCATGAAGAAAAGTGATCCATTCAAAACAAGAATAATCGTCTACCATTACTAAAATAAATTTCTTTCCTCCAATACTCTGCACAAGTGTAGGCCTAATCAAGTCCATATGGATTAATTCAAGGGGTTGAGAAGACGATATATCCTTTAATCCATTAAAGCTTTTCTTGATTTGCTTCCCTAATTGACATGCTTTACAAAGTTCAGATTTTTCATCACTCAAATTGGGAATCCCTTTAACAATTTCATTTTTCGACAAGATTTTCATCAATTTGAAGTTTATGTGTCCCATCATTTGGTGCCATAAATAATTTTCTTGATCATTTGTAATCAGGCACCTAGACTCATTTTCATCACATTCTTCAATGACATAAATATTCCCTTTTATAAGATTAGATTTATCATTGATCACTTTGCATGACTGACTGTCAAAAACTACTTTGTTTCCCTTGTCATACAATTGGCTTATGCTTAGAAGATTATGTTTTAATTATTCCACAAGAAATACATCACTTAAGTTTGGCATTTGATCTCCTTTCACACATCCTTTGCCAATGATTTGAGCCTTACTATTGTCTCCGAATGAAACATTTCCTCTATCATAATCCTTGACAGAGCTGAATCTAGATCGATCTCCCATCATATGTTTTGAGAAACCGCTATCTAAGAGCCAAGTTGGATTTTCCTTACCTTTCAAGGCGGTTTGAACTAAAAGACTCTTAACAGTTTTTTCCTTTATAGTCCAACTAGATAAGAGAGATTTAGGGTTGATCTTGGGAACAAACTTAAAAAGAACTCCAGAGGGATTTTTGAGAGACAAATTGATTTTGTATGGGCAATTTGGAACCAAATGTCCACTACGATTGTAGAAATGACAAGTCCATCTAGGAGTAAAGTTTTTCTCAATCAAATGTTTGTGAAAAGTCTTAGTAATCTCTCGAAAGTTATCGTTGTTGTTACTAGAGGAACAATCAAAACCTACCCCACTTTTGTCACCATAAATCTTATGCATGCCCATCATTTAATAAAACTTATCATTTCATAGTATGAATTTATCAACAACAAATTTTCCTTTCATGAGCTGCATTTGAAGAGAATTAGTCTCAAGTTGACTAGATTCTAGTTTAGATTATAAATTATGAACCTCTTCTTTGGCATGAGCTAGATTTTCATTCAAGGTAGTCAACTTATGTTCTAAGTTTCGTTTTTCATCAATTTTTAATTTCAACTCATCTTTTAAATCATTGTTATCAATTATAAGCCTTTTGGATTCTTCTCTTAGGACTTTGTTTTTCTTAACCTGTTTTTCCAATTTTCATATAGCTCATCATAGGTTTGTTGAATTTCATTCATTTCATTTTCATCCTTTGTTTCCTCTTTCCCTATTGTGTCATCTATTAATGTATTATGCTAATTACTTTCTTCAATAGATGTAAATAGGAGCCAATTGGAAATATTTTCATCTTCATCATTTTGGGACTCATTGTTGTCACTACCTTCATCTTCCTCATCCCAAGTTATATTCAACATTTTCTTGCCTTTCCTATCTCCTTTTTAAGATTCTTTGGGGGTGGACCAATTTTGAGCAATGTGTCCAAATCCCTTGCAATTGTAACATTGCACAACCTTTTTAGCAAAAGATCATTTTGGATTTCTTTGGAATCTTGGACTCTTGATTTCTTCATAACTTCGACTATTCTTGGACTCTTTAAATATCTATCTTGAATGTACAAGATCCAAGATAGATATTTGGGAGGTGGCCATGGTATTTCACACCATTGGAACCCACCCTGACCAAAAGCCAACCGGAGGATTGGAAACTCCACTGTCATATAGACAAGTCTTCATATGGGTTGGGGTATGAGCCTGACACTCCTTTGAGACAGTTGACACAAAGGCTACAAAGTTGTTTTGCCGACCAAGCTTCAACATCTCGTGTGGATGAAGACATTGATCTCCCTGGATATCTCTTTGAAGAGTCACCCGTCAAGGATCCAGGAAGTTCATCTAATTGGTACGATTTCTCTAATGATGAAGAGGAATTGTCCAATGACACAGACACGGTTTTCTGATCTAGAAGAACCATCATCTCGAAAAGAAGTGCCCTACTTCAACCCATTCTCAGCAGGTGATTGGGACCATCTCATAGCAAGCCTTGAGAAGAGTGCCAATCAAGAGGACTTATGGACAGAAGCAGAGCCTTGGTCTGAAAATGCTTTTGAAACTCTACAAGGTCTTGTTGAGTTGGAAGCCTCCGAAAATATTGTGGAGGAATCACCTTCAAACCTTCCAACAAAAGATTATGTTCAAAAGATAGACTTGGGAACACCAGATAACCCACGTCCTGTATTCATAAGTAAGAATATAAAGGATGATGAGTTACCCGAGTATGTCTTTTTTCTTCGTGAGTTTGTTGATTGTTTTGCATGGTCTTATACTAAAATGCTTGGTTTCAACCCAAAAATAGCAGTCCACAAACTTAACCTGCAAAAAGATATCAAGCCTGTCTAACAAGGCCAAAGAAGATTCCGTTTTGACGTGATGGAAAAAATTGAACAAGAAGTTCAGAAACTCAAAAGTGTTGGCTTCATCCGCGAGGAACAACATCCTGAATGGTTGGCCAACATCGTCCTCGTGACAAAGAAAAATGGATAGATTAGGGTCTGTATTGACTATAGAGACCTGAATAATGCATGCCCCAAAGATGAATTCCTGCTCCCCATACCGGAGGTGATGATTAACAATACCTGCGGATTCGAGCGAATGACATTCATGGATGGCTTCTCTGGCTACAATCAGATAAAGATGCATCCTGAAGATGAAAACCACACATCATTTCAGACCCCATTTGGTGTGTATTGCTACAGTGTCATGCCATTTGGTCTGAAAAATGCTGGTGCAACATATCAGAGGGATATGATGAAAATATTCCAAGATATGCAGCACAAGACGGTCGAATGTTACGTTGATGATCTCGCCGTTAAAAGCCGAAGAAAAGAAGACCATCTCAAAGATCTTCGAGAAGTCTTCCTCCGACTTCGCAAACACAAACTGCGAATGAATCCCCTCAAATGCTTTTTCGGTGTTTCATCTGGTAAGTTTCTCAGATTCATAGTTCGAAAAGCTGGAATAGAACTTGACCCCATCAAAGTCAAGGCTATCCTAGAAATGCCATCTCCAACAACCTTAAGAGAATTAAAAGGGCTTCAAGGAAGATTAGCATATATCCGACAGTTCATCTCCAACCCATCAGGGAAGTGTCGTCCATTCTCTCGCTTGATGAAGAAGGGTGTAGACTTTGTTTGGGATGCCGAATGTGAAGCTGCATTTCAAGACATCAAGTCATACCTGACTAAACCTCTAGTATTGGCTGCCCCCACAACTGGAAAACCATTCATCTTGTACACAAGAGCCCTTGACTATTCTTTGGGACTTACACAAAAAAAGATGAGGGAAAAGAGGCTGCTCTATATTACCTCAGCAACATGTTAGTAGGTTCAGAGCATCGCTACTCTCCAGTCGAGAAAGAATGCCTCGCAGTGATGTTTACTACAAAAGCTACGTCATTATTTGCTGTCCAACATAGTTTACCTAATCTCGAGGATTAATCTCTTAAAAGTCCTTTTCACAAAAGCAGGTTCTCTTAATGCCCGATTGGCAAAATGGTCCATCATTTTGTCACAATTTTACATTAGGTATGTACCATAAAAAGCAATCAAAAGCCAAGCTCTAGCAGACTTTCTCGCAGAGCATCCACTACCTAAGGATTCTCCACTCAGGGATGACCTCATAGACGAACATGTCTACAATGTGGAGACTTCCTCATTAAATGCTTCCTGGCACGTGTACTTCGATGGTGCAACCAGGACAAATGAAAAAGGGAAGCTGATATCTGGAATTGGCATCCTTTTTATTAGCCCCGACAAATACATGATTCCACACGCATTCTCGCTACTGGAACCATGCTCAAATAATGCAGCTGAATACCAAGCTCTGATCATAGGATTGGAACTCGCCCTCGAATCCGGCATCACCATGCTGGAAGCCTTTGGGGACTCCCAATTGATCGTCAACCAGATGAATTAGAAATTTGAAGTCAAGAAGCTTGATTTGTTGCCTTACTACAACAAGGGACAATCGCTTTGTAAAAAATTTGACATTTGTCACATCACCCACATCCTCAGAGGTGAAAACATCAGTGCATATGCCCTGGCTGGACTTGCTGCATCTATGGCAATCCAAGAAGGGGAAAACATGCAAATCACATTGTGTGAAAGAAGGATTATCCCCCCTCTCAACACACACCAAGCAGTTGTCGAATGCCACTGAGTGGTTGGAAGTCGGATCTCCATCCTTAGACCTCTGATCGGCGACTGGAGGGATCCGTTCATTGATTACATTATATTCGGAATCCTACCCAAAGATCCAAAAGAGCAGGTAAGCGTCCAAAGACGACCCCAAATTTTCATTTGGATATTCCTTCAAAAATGCTTTACAGAAAATCCTCCAACGGAGTACTTCTACACTGCTTGTCACAACAAGAGGCAGAAGAAACACTTAAAGAAGTTCTTGCTTGTCTTTGTGGAGCCCATCAGGCTGGTCCTAAGCTCTACGATCAGATAAAAATGTTAGGTTATTATTGGCCTACCATAGTAGCTGGCGCAATTCAATTTGCTAAGCTCTGCCAACAATGCTAAATTTATGGAGATTATGTACACATGCCTCCAGAATGGCTACACCATACAGCAATCTCGTGGCCTTTTGAAGCCTGGGGTATGGACATTATAGGTCCTATCTCTCCCCCATCAGGCAAAGGTCATCGCTTCATCTTTGCCGCTACGGATTATTTCTCCAAGTGGTCAGGAGCATTTGCACTCAGTGAAATGAAGACCCTATCAGTCCTTCAATTCTTGCGCACCAACATTATTTGTCACTTTGGCATACCTAAAAGATTCGTCCATGATAACCAATCGCAATTTCGGGATCACAAATTCTACAGATTCTGCGACAAATACAAAATCCAAAGTTGTCCTTCGACTTCATATAATTCGGCAGCGAATGGACTAGCAGAAGCCTTCAACAAGACACTCTGCAAAATTCTCAAGAAAATGGTCTCTAGTCACAAAAAATACTGGGGTGACAAGCTGCTAGAAGCTTTATGGGCCTATCGAACTACCATTCGAGGACCAATCCACAGTACACCATTCTCCCTGGTCTATGGATGTGAAGTTGTTGTCCCTTTGGAAGTGCAAATTCCTTCCTAAAGGGTATCTCCACAAAATGACATGATGCAAGAAAGCAATGTCAAATTGAGACTCCAAGAGCTGTATAATCTCAATGAAAGATGGCTCGAAGCTCTACAAAGCATTGAGCTTTACCAAGTACGCATGGCGGGATCTTTCAACAAGAAAGTCAAGCAACGCGCCCACAAAAAGGGTGACTTGGTTCTTGGAATTAAAAGGCCAATGACTTTTGCCCATAAATCCAAAGGCAAATTTGAACCAAAATGGGAGGGACCATTCGTCATCGACAAAGTCTTCTCCAATGGCGCATATACTCTTTTAAATATGGAGGGTGACAGATGTATGCTGCCCATCAATGGCAAGTTCTTGAAGCGGTACTACCCTTAAAGACTTCCTCCACCGGGTCAGAGCAATGCCTGCATGTCAAAGCCTATTCCTAGGTACTTGCTTGTTAAACCCACTCCTTTTGGAATTTTCATCCTTATGTTGAAATTTCTAAAAAACGTCAAAACAATGCTTACTTTCAATGTTTCATTGTTAAAAAAAAATCAAATAAAAAAATCCAAGTCTATGAACCTCTTCCCTAACTTGACTAAAATTTTCGATCCTTGAACCCAAAATTCATAGTTTGAAACAAAAATCAGGATACAGGGATTTCCACCCTAGTCCGTTCTGGCTTTTACCACCGAAAATGGTTTTGAGTCAAAATTTACGACCCTCGTGTCTTTAAACAAAAAATGGTTTTTCAAACAAATCGCAGGGAAGCGACATTCTGTCGATACTCGCAAAACCCAAAAATTGGAAGGATGCGAACCCCATTCGATACTTCCAAAATTTCAAAACTGCAAGGAAACGACATCTCGCCAATACTTGCAAAATTTAAAAAAATCGTGGAGATGCAACATTCTAGTTGATATTCACAACCCAAATTTCAAATTTAAAAAAAATAAATTGTGGAGACACAACATTCTAGTTGATATCCACAACCCAAATTTCAAAAATTGTGGGGAAGCGACATTCAGTCAATACCCACAAAACAAAGTTTTTAAAAAAGCAAAGAAGCGACGCTCAGTCGATACTTGCACCCAAACCGCGAGGAAGCGACATTCCATCGATACTCGTAACCGAATGAGCAAGGAAGTGACATTCCATCGATACTTGCAAAACCATTCAGTAGGGAGGCGATGCTCAATCGATATTTGCACCCAAACCACAAGGAAGGGACATTCCATCGATAGTTGCAACCGAATAAGCAAGGAGGCGACTTTTAGTTGATACTTGCATTTTTGAAAACCAAAAATCTGGCTTCCACGCCAACAAAACAAAACCCAACTTTTATGCCAAAAATCAAAATCTGGCTTTGACGCCAACAAAACAAAACCTGACATTCATGCCAAAAATCAAAATCTGGTTTCCACGCCAACAAAACAAAACTTGGTTTTCAAAAAATTGGCTTTCATGCCAAAAACCCGGCTTTCACACAAAAAATTAAAAAAATTGGCTTTCATGCCAAAAACCCGGCTTTCACGCCAAAAATAAAAAAAATTGGCTCTCATGCCACAAAAATCGGCTTTCACACCACAAACAAATTTTTGGCTTTCATGCCATCACAAAAATCGGTTCTCATGACCCAATTTTGGCTCCCATGCCACAAAACTTGGCTTGCATGCCAAAAACAAAATTTTGGTCTTCATGCCATAAAAAAACTAAATTTGGCTTTCATGCCAACTCAAAATTCAGCTTTCAAGCCATCAAAAACCAGGCTTTTCGCCACAAAATCTGGCTTTCATGCCAAAACAACCCTTTGAGAAAAGATTTTCACAAAATGACAACCTTTTGATCAAATTTTCAAAAAAACATCCTCATTCAACTTTTGCTTATTTTCATTAAAACAAATTTAAGTGAAACAAAGGGAATACAAAAAAAATAAGAGGTACCAAAAATGTTTATACATGGAGGTATCAAAAGAAAAGAAGAAAATAGTTTGTTACAAATCAAGAGCTCAGTCTAACGCTGTCTTCAATAAAAGATTCAGCTCCTCAAGAAGACTTTTGGCCTTAGCCTCCAAAACTTCCAGGCCATGCTTCTTCAAAATCTTGCTATAAAATGCATTAGAATGCCGCGACCCATCTTTAGTACGAGGAAGCTCTTCCCAGAGAATTTGCCATTGCTTATACTCCCAAGTCTTCCTCCGGAGATTGCTGTCAGCCTCTTCAACTTGGCGATTCAGAGTCCCCTCTATAGCCTGAGCTTCCACAATGGCAGTCCACTTGACAGCAGCTTGTTCTTCCAATAGCTCAAGGTACTGCCTGGCCTCGAGGACCTCCCTATCAAGACGGGGTAGGTCCCTTGTCAGCTCAATGATAGCCAACTCGGTGAAGTTCCTCTCTCGAACGAATTGCTTCCAAGTCTGCGAGATCTCATCTAGTTCAAATTTAACCTCCCGGAGGGCTTCAAAAACATCTCATTGAAAAAATCACCATTTGGGAAGCTCTTGGTCTCAGTCCACTTGTTGCCCAAAGCAATGACTTCATCAACAAAAGTCTTAGCACTTGCAATGTCCAGACCGACCTTTTCGCTTTCAGTAAGAATGTCCTGCACATGCTTGATCATGCCAAACCCAGCTTCCAAGCGACTAGAAGAGAGAGTCTTTATCCAGGAACTCAAGACGCTCTTCAGCACTCTCTTTGCATATTAAAGAGACGACCCAGATGAAGGCTCGCCCCTCTCCATTGGTTGACTGCCCATGTCATGTCCAATTGGAGGAGTAATCAATAAAGTCCTTCCAATTGAAGAAACTGGTGAAGGAATCTCATCATGAGATTTCACCTCTGCCACACCAAAAATGGTAGAAGAAGTCCCTATTTCTAGATTAGTTGCTGGCATCCCCTGTTCTGGCCCTAAAGTAACTTCTCCTGTTGCTTCACAACCTGCCAATGAAAGATGGAAAAGGTATGAATATAATCTTGTCAAAAAAGAAAAAAAGAAAATCATTATCGAGATTTTTACTATGAAATACCTTCCTCGACGACCGATGGAATACTCTCTGCTGCCTCCATGAACTCATCCGAAGCATCGTCAAAAGTTGCATCCATGGATGGTTCAAAATCCTCGGAATCTTGTGGCAAGTCAGCTGGTAAGAAAACAAAAATATGTCAGCAAGTGGCGGCAAAGATAAGCAAAAAGGCGAAAAAGCAAAAGAAAATCATACTAGGTGAAGGTTTTGGAACCACTTCAGAGTCGCTTGGTTCTTCCTCAGATGCCATAATTGGATCCGTCACTGCCCCCATCGGCCGGAACCTCGAGTATCACCAAATCATTATCTTCTGCAAAAAGAAAGAAAGCAACAGATCAAAACAAAAACCTCTCATAAAAGAAAGAAGCGGAAAGAGAAAAAAGGATAATCATACCATCATTAATGGTCTCTTCTTATCGGCTCCTCTTTTCCGGAGGCTCGTCAACATCTTCTGGCACCTCGTCGGCAATGGTAAGAGGGACTTCCAAATCAGCAGAACTTTCATGCCGTCTCTTATTACGGCGCTGCCCTCTCTTCCTCTAGCTTCTATGGGTTGGTTTGCTTGAAGTATCCGCCCCACTATTAAAGTCAGGCCTCTCATTAGAGTCCTCACTAGAGGGTTTGCTCTTGCCAGTGGACTCCACGAAAGCCTTTATTCGTTCCGCTTGCATCCAAGCGTCGATCTCAGCCTCCTCCTCCTCCAGCTGTTTCAAGACCTCACCCTGCACTTCTTGAACAACCCCTGATCTGATGACATCATGCTCTCCGAGAAAGCCTATCTTATGCTTCTCTCCAGAAAGGAAAGCCAAAACTTCCTCTCATCGGACGCCATCTGATCTACCAAGACCCTTCCCAGAAGATTGCTTTACATCAAGCTCCTTCTTGGAAAGCCCAAGGTACATTGAAAAGCTCTCCATGAACCATTTCGTGAAGCCTGTAGTCCGGAAAGTGGCCAGCTCAGGATAGGAAATCATGGCGGTAGTGTCTTCCACACTATAGAAGGCCCAAAAATTTCTCCCATCCTGCAAACCCCTGAAGCGCTTCACCATGCTTGAAGGCGCTCTACCAGCGCCTTGAGAGAAGCCCAACTGCAACGTAAAACGCAAGGGAACATACGGCTGGATGTCGACGAAAAGATGTCTACGATATACCATTGTGCCGACACGTATGTTGAAAAGCCACCCCTTCTCTACATTGGTCAAAGAATAGTGTCTCCCCGACCTTGCCCTGGTCGAATCACGGGAGACACCAAAATCAAGAGCCTTCTTCCGCAAATCTGGAGAATGCTTCACCGAAGATTGCCCAATCTCGATGTCCCTGAACCGTCGGATCCTCAAACTGGCAAACCAAAAAGATTTGGAAACGGCTGTCCCTCTAGCCAACTGAATCATAAAAGGGTCATCATCCTGCGCAACGCCTAATCGGTGGAAACCAGGACAGTGGTACACATACCACGAATAGAAAATATGGGCTGAAAATATCCTATTCATGGGGAGCCTAAGCCGAACCAAGAAAGCAGCGGCCTGCAGTTAGCTGCACAGATAGGAGTAAAGAGCAGGCACCAATGCAAGCCGCTTTTCGAACACCATCTGACAAGCTGGAAAAATACAATGAGGCTTGATGTACGTTCCATCTCCTCCAGCAAAAACAGCCTCACCTAGCCAGTAAGTGAGGTAAACAACGAGATCTCTCCGCAGCGCAATGTCAGAATAAATGACGTCTGTGCTTGCGAAGAATTTCTTCAAAATTTCTCGCATGATGGAGATCTTCTTTAAACCCTGGTTTTTAGCCTTGGCACCCGGGGTCATGCTATCAGAAGACTCCCCGCTATCAAAGAAGTTGGTAGGCAAAGAGCTAAAACTCTTCCAACTGCCAGACCTGACCTTCTCCTTAAAAAAATTGTAGAAGGCGACAATCTGAAAGTACAAAAGCCTGAACTCCTCAGACTGCTCCTCAAGGACGTTGTCAATGGGCATAAACTCCTCATAGAGTTTGTTGAGGATAGGCAGCCTTGCTCTCAATTCCTTCAAAGAAAAAGCGATCTCAATATTTGTGACAACGAAGGTGTTGGTATGTGGAAGGAAGGACTCCAACATGGCCATGAAGGCTTTATCAGAGAAAACCAAGGTTTGCCGAAAAGAGCGAACCGTGTCAAAGATCTCGGCCTCCTTCAGAATGGCGCCACCAATTTGCAGGATTTGATTAGTCCATGACTCCCAGCTTGAGTCAGCACTGAAATGGCCACGAAGTTGAAAAGGCTTCACCCAATTACTGTCATCACCCCTGAAAATGACAAGGCCCACTGGTCTCAAATTGACCGACGGATAATCAGAACCTTGGTAGCTGCTAGCCGACATCAACATGTCCATGCGGACAAGCGACTTTTCTGCATAACCGGAAGGGCTGCTAACAAAAATCCAGGTCTTGATCACGTTGGTTCTCTTCACCCAGCTTGGAGGATCTTCCCTCTTAGAGCATGTGGGAGAAAGACTCATGTTCAAGATGGTACGATCAAAAGTCGACCGGGTAAAAATAGTTCTCTCCTCACCACCAGCTGTGTAAGAGAACTGAAAACATCTCATTTGGGATGTCAAATCGTCAGGGACTGCATCACCAAAGAAAAAGGTGGGCTTGGGCACAATGCTCTGATCTTCCGTAAACTAAGGATGACTGCTTGCCATAATCTTGTATAACTCCTCATCCTTGACGGCGATCAACTGTTGTCTCGCCTCATCCCGGTTGAGAGAGTTGCACTCTTCCAAGTTCCTCTCCACATATTGGACCTTCTCCCAAGCCTGTTGTATGGCCACATTGGAAGATCTGACAGACCAGCGAGGCGAATCAGTAACAGGGCCCTTTCTCTTGTTCGTTCTGGAGGAACCACCTGCAAAGGTTGGAAAAGAAAAGAACATCAATCATAAAAATGACAGATTTTTGCTAAAAAAAATATGGAAAAATTTTGGCATGGTTCCGGGGCAATTCCGAAGAAAATGGAAAAACACCCCGAAATAGATAGGAAGCTTGAAGATGAGCTCACATCACTGCGGCCTCATGTTCAAATGGAGGATTTTCAAAGAAGGCTTGAACTCAAACATCGCTGCGAGATCAAGCAATCTTTTCAAAATTTCAACAAGATTGGAAAAGGGCTCAACATTGCTGCGAGCTCTAGACTTTGAAATTTGCAAAGATCCTCAAATCTCCTCAGAATAGAAAAAAGGGCTCAACATTGCTGCGAGCTCCAACCCCCAAAACTTGCGAAGGTTTTCAGGTATGCATTATCATGCTTCCAATTCAATTTACCAAAAATCATGCATAAAAAAAGGAAAATCATCATGCATTAGATGCTAGGAAAACCTTGACTAAAGTTTGACCAATTCCAACCCAACTTGGTCAAAATCAATCAAACTTTGTCCAAGTCAAAATTCATGTTGACTTGACCTAGAAACCCTAGCCTTTTATTTGATACATCAAAAGAAAAAACAATGCATGAACATCTTGGATTGTATAAACTTCAATATCATGGTGAAGAAAAAATAAGAGAAAAATAGAGAGAGAAACCCCTTCAAAAAAAAATATTTTTCTAGGCTGGTTGTACAGCCAAAAGAAAAGAAAAAGAAAAGAAAAAAAAAACTATGAAAAAAAGAGAAAGAAAAAAACCTTGAAAAAAAAAACAAAAACAAAAAAAAAAGGAAAGGAAAGAAAGAAAGAAGAAAAAAAGGGGCACGTGTAAAAAAAAAAAAAAACAAAGAGAAGAAAACACGTGGAAAAGAAAAAAAAAGGGAAAGAAGAAAAAAAGAAATGAAAAGAAAAGAAAGAACATTTTTTACTTCTACATGGAGTTTCTTGTGAAGGAAGAAAACTTACTTGAAGCCATGGATGGAGAAGAAGGAGAACTTGAAGATCCTTGAAGAAGAAAAGGTTCTTGATCTTGGAGCACTCTTGAAGACTTTTTGCAAGAAGAAAGCAATAAGAGCAAGAGATCCAACCTCCCTTTGCTTTTATAAAAGAGAGCAAAACCAAAGAGGAAACAAAGAGAAAACCAAGGAGGTAAGTGCTAAAAATTAGCAACCTTCCCAAAAGAAAGATTCTTTGAGGGACTTTCTCCAAAAGAAAGATGCTTTGAGATATTCTCTCCCAAAAGAAAGGAAACTTGAGAGATTCTCTCCAAGATATTTTTACATATTCTCTACCCAAAAGAGATATTTTTATATATTCTCTACAAAAATAATACCACATGAGATCTAAGCCATCTTTAAAAGCTTAAGGTCCCATGGGTTAGCCCATATGAGCTAAGTTTGACCACCTAGGCACTAAAAGTGGCTTTTAGTAAAAAATTCCTCTTACCAAGAGCATACAAAAATGGTTCCATGCCTCTTTTGAGTTGATTGGACTATACAAAAAAAAAAAAAAAATCCAAGCCTCATGAGTTTCCAAAAATCCAAACCATCCAACCTCATGAACCAAATTAAGCCAAAATCTTGAAATTGACATTCCACAAAAACCCAAACCACTCCAATGGACCCAAAATTATCCCAAAGAGTGACCAAAAACCAAATCCATGGCCCCCTAACTCGCCACATAAAGCTTGTTAGGTTACAAGGCCAAAACCAAAAACCAAATCTCGACCCCCTAACTTGCCACATACAGCTTGTTAGGTCACAAGGTCAAAACCAAAATTCAAAACCTGACCCCCTAACTTGCCACATACAGCTTGTTAGGTCACAAGGTCAAAAACCAAAAAACCCTTCTTGACCGCCTGATGCGCCACATAAAGCCTTTAGGTTCACAAGGTCAAATAGAAAAATTCAAAACCCAAAAACCAATTCCAAATCCCTTATTTCATTTTCAAAACTTTGCCTTGAGACAGTACATGATCCCTCTCACTGCCATAAATTCCCCTGGAAACTCAAAAAGCTCTCCTTCAAAATTCTCTTCGAGGAACATCGACTGCATAGAGATTAGGGCAATTCTCTGCTTAAGAAGAAGAGAAGGGAAAAAAGACAAGTTTGCCCTTAAGTGGGTCCGGTGAAGGAATTGACCACTTGAAGGGTTTCTGATCGTCGGATCGCGACGAGCCAAAAGCGATCAGCACAACGAGGCCTTTCCAATGAACCTAAAATCACGGCGATTGAAATTTTTCGGAAAAATACTCAATTTTCCCTAAATTGCAAACTAGCCCCCTGTTAGAGTCAAATGTACTCGAAATCGAACAAAATTTCACAGACACTATTCTAATGCTAAAATAAACTCGTTCAAGGTCTAACCCACTTAAATATCTAACAAAATAATTAATTATAATAATAACAAAATAAACAGGTCAACGAGCCTACTATTGGGCCCAACTGACCCAGTAAGGTCGCAGACCTTACACCAGCAATTTGGACATGTACTAAGTCTTAACACTGATCACCATCTGTTTAATCTCAGATATGAGGTTGGACTTGCAAGTGTCCAATGCTGATTTTTGAGAGATAGGCTCTTTGCATCTATAAGCCCGTGCCCTCCATCTATTTATAAAGGCCTGAGCAAACACATTCTATCCTTGCTTGGTTTGAGTGAGTGAGTTCAAACTGACTGGTTGTTCTTTTTCTTGGAAATGCAGTAAAAGCTCTTCTTCCAAGGCAGCACGTGAAGTGAGGGAGTTTTCTGACAACTGTTTGTACCAATCAAAGGTCGTTTCTCTCAGAGTGCCTATGAATGACCTGATCTTCAAGGAGTCTATGTCAAGCATACCCCCCAAGCTAAGACTTGCAGTGGATTATGTGCTGATAAGCAGAACTTTTGCACATGTATGACTGGATGGTTGGAAGTTTGTACTTAGGAGGATAGGCAACCAAATCCATTTCAAGTAGATATTTTCGCATGATTCCCTTCTTCCTAAGTCTTCCCTCATCCCTGGTTTTTGTTAGCATGTCTGCAACATCCTTGTAGGTCATGGGTTTCTCTAGGTCTGTCTGATGACCACTTTCTGAAGATTGGCCACTTTGCTTGGAAGGTCTTTGTGAAAGCTGCTGCAACTGTGCTGCAATTTGGTCGATTCAAGCATCATTATTCTGGCTAGATGCATATGGGTCTCTTTTGTTTGAAAAAGATGGAGTTGCTGGTGAGTGGTCATTTGGGCAACCACTCATTCCATTAAGAATTGCAGCTGAGTAACGATTTGGTTAATTTTGTCATTTTTTTGTTTAACTAGATCTTGCATATTCTCAACTGGATTTTCCTCCTCAACATGCTCTTCTACATTTGCTAGAGCACTAGTTTCCCCAGCCATGAGGATGGAATACTTGCCTGGTCTCGTATGAGGTGAGAAGCTGCTTTCGAGACTTCGTGTGGCTAATGAAACATCATCATCGATGTCTTAAATTATAGGAAATGCCATGCCCCTTGTATTTTTACTAATTGGAGGTGCCTCGTCATTTGTAACCGGAGTTACATGATCCTAATAAGTGTTGTCTGATTCTTCACCTTCCACGGGATTTGAATTGCGGGCGGTGATTCTGGTAGGACGTCTGCCACGCCGAGCCCCGACAATGCAAACCATGGCAGTATCAGGATCATCTTCTTTCATCAACCATTGCTGAGTGATCCTTCTTTGACCATGACTCTAGCGACGAGCTAGAGCCTTCTTCTTATCCAGATTGCTGGTTAGTATTTGATAATTCCTCCTTACCACAATAGGTACATAATGATTGATGATGGGGGTCCACCCATTCTGGGTGGTGAACTGGTAACGCCAGGATGTCCATTTCATTTTTCTCCTTCTTCAGAAGGTCCTTGAGTTGTGCAAGTTCTGCAACATTGTTTATAGAGAGATGCTTGTTAGTATTTTATGTTGGCTAATTCATGGGTTGGACAAAACTCTGGGTCCATTGAGTGGTATTTTCTATTTTATTTTAGAATGCACTGTGGTTATGGCACCGATAGAGCCGAACGGCACCGATAGAGCCGAACCGACGAAGATTGAAGACCGGGCAAATCAACCCAGGTCCGATCGATCGGAGCCTTTGTTTGATCAATCGGACAGTAAATGTGCCCCAGTTAAAGGGGTTGTCCGATCGATCGGACAGGCGCCGCAACTTTGGGAAAGTCTCCAGTTTCTGCACAAAATTGTTTCCTTGTGAGACATGGTTTCCTAATTTGAGTAATACTTGTGCACTAAGTCTAAGGCACGAATTTGGGGCTATATATAGGGTATTGCTCTCAACCCTAGAGGACACCACACCTCTCATTAATCTGAGTCAGAGATATCTAAGAGAGATTATTCTCTAGACCCATTGAGAGATCATTCTGAATGGCTGCTCTAGAAGATTGTTGTTGCTTCTACCTTCTTGTAGGAGATAGTTCATCTTGACTGACAATGTGCGAGGAGATTAAGTAAGGAGAACGGAGCATGGTGGATGTCGTGTCAGTAGATTCTTTACAAGAATAACTACAGTCCTTAGGTTAAGGTACAAACTGAGGTAAAGGAGCTTGTGAGTATATCTTGTAACTGTTCATGAACTCTTGATTTCTGGTTTGTGGTTTTTCTCTCTAGATAGGGTTTCCATGCTAAAAATTGTGTCTGGCTTCTTGTGGTGTGTGATTGGTAGATAGCTAGTTCTATTGTCTGATTGGTTATTTCCGCTATATGTTGATTGATTAAATATTAGAACTAGTAATACATTCTGGTAGCCCCTGCAAAATAATATAGACCTACAAATTTGCAAAGTTAAGTGAATCACCTGCTAGGAAATCAAATAATGATCAATGATTGAGTGTCCATGTATATAAAATAAAAAAAAATGAAGGAATCAAGTGTAAGGAAAGATACCTAGGGACTTTTGGAGAGAATCAAACCTATTGGGATCCAAGGGTTTGGTGAAGATGTCGGCTAATTGGTTCTCCATAGCAATATGCTCCAAGCAAAGGATTTTCTCTTCAGCCAAGTCTCTTATGAAGTGGTGTCTGATGTCTATATGCTTGGTCCTGGAGTGTTGCACTCCATTTTTTGATATGTCAATTACACTCTTGTTATCATAATAAACCACCACTTTCTTCTGATCGATACCATAGTCAGAAAGCATTTGCTTCATCCACAGTAATTGAGTTCAATAGCTTCCAGCGACTGTGTATTCTGCTTTAGCTATGGAGAGTGAAGTTGATGTCTGTTTCTTACTGTGCCACGCAACTAGATTGTTGCCAATAAAAAAAAGATCCATCAGATGTGCTTTTTCTGTCATCAATGCATCCTTCTCAGACAGCATCTAAATAACCAACTAGATTCATGTTGGTATCTCTTGAAAGCCATATCCCAAAGTCTGTGGTGCCACTCACATATTTCATAATTCTCTTTACAGCATGAACATGTGACTCTTTGGGTCTTGACTGGTATCTGGCGCAAACACACACACTAAAGGCAATGCCAAGTCTGCTTGCAATTAAGTACAATAAATTGCCAATCATCCTACGATACAGTCTTTTCATCAAAATCTTTGCCCGAAGGGTCTAGACTCAGCTTGACAGAGGTTCTCATTGGAGTGTAGGAATGTTTTAAAGTGTTCATTCCAAATTTCTACAAAAGATTATGGGCATACTGTCACGCCTCCAGACCGAGACCCAGCCGGCCAAATCCTTAATTCGGGGCCGCGGTGCAGTGAGCAAGAAAATTTCGCCCGCTCGCGCTAGTTTCCCACAAGTTTCCGCTGTGAAGATTCACAAGATCCATGACCAATAAATCACATACGAAAGAATAGATGTACGGAAGCTTGTAGCAAACAAAATCTGAAGTCCAAAATCAATCCATTATATGCCAAACTCATATCAAAGGGAGAAACATTCATAAGCAAACCCCAAAGTTAAGTTCAAGTTTTACATTCCTAGAAAGTAAATTTAAATCTATACAATCCCCAAAAATAAAGCCAACAAAGGCTAAAGTGTCAAATTTTCCAAAAGATAAAGATGGTGGTCAATCCCCCCAAAATGTGGTGCACGTCTCAAAACCCAACCCGATGTCTAAAAGACATCGTCAGGCTACCACTCCTGTCCAGCCAGCTGCTCTACCGCCCCCTCCTCGTGCTCCGCCTTGCGGGCGGCGGGATCAATATCTGGAACCAAACAAGAGAGTATCAGACACGACAGTATGGCAGGTGAATAAAGCAGATAAGGAATGACAAGTGTTTGCAAATACATTTCTATACATAACCTACATTGGAGAAATGAGCATGATTAACGAAGAATATAGATAAAACGATATTAAATTCCAAGGAAATAAATTAAGACATTTAAAAGAATATTTTGAACCGAATAAAACAATGGAAAACCACTTAAAGCTATATTCTCCCATTGCCGAAGTAACAAGAGCACTCACGATAACCGTCGCCATATAAAATGGCCGGAGCACACAAATAATATATAAATAACCCAATATACATGGGTGTCACACACAGTCCACCACAAAACAGATAACAAACACACAACTATCCAAGCTGTAGTTGGCGAAATATTTGAGGATCATAAGCCGGGCGGTCAATCTGACAAAGCGACCCAAGCTTAGTGGTGCCGACAAAACGAAAATCCAATAAAAACATAATTCTAACCATGCAAACAAAATTCAAATCAATAGAGGGACTACTCTAAGAATAACATAAACGAACACACGAAGTCAGAACGGTTGAGTAGCCTTATTGAAGATTTTTAACAAAATGAACCATACAAAGTTATCTGAAAATTAATTTATACAAAATATATACCGATTTCCAAATCTGGAATGAGATAGTTAATTGTGTTGGAATGGTTTAACCAGGGCTGTCTTAATGCACCCTCAAGGTCCAAATGTCGTTTTATAAGAATAAATTTGATGCCTTTGAAGTAATCCGGCATTTGGAGCCTTCGAGTGCATAGTAGTGAGGCTTTTGATAGAGTTCAATAGATTTTTCCCGGGTAATTCAAGTATAAGTTTCTCTTAGTTGAGTTCCTCTAGCCATCACACAAATCTCCATTCAACACAAAATAAAATAATTGATTCCATCAACAAGTTAGATGAAGGGAGGGATACAATAACATAAGCGAATACGGAAATTTAGAAATCAGATTTCCAGCCTTGTAAACAAACCCATGGCCAGAATTTTCCATGTTATCATGGACACAAAACCTTGCAGAAATCTAAATATAAAACTGAACGCTACAAGTTGCAGAAATCTAAACATGAAATGAACACTAAAAGTTGCAGAAATCTGAACAAGAACTGAACTCTAAAAGTTGTAGAAATCTGCACATAGATTGAACACAAAAACCTGCACAAAAACAACACAAAAATCTGCAGAAATTTGCACACAGATTGAACACAAAAACCTGCACAAAAACTACAGAAATCTGCACACAAATTGAACACAAAAACCTTCACAAAACCAACACAAAAACTGAAGAAATATGCACACAGATTGAACACAAAACCTGCAGAAATCTGCACACAGGTTGAACACAAAAACCTGCAGAAATTTGCACACAGATTGAACACAAAAACTTGCAGAAATCTGCACACAAATTGAACACAAAAACCCGGACAAAAACAGCACGAAACCTACAGAAATCTACACACAAATTGAACACAAAAACCTGCACAAAAACAACACAAAAACTGCAGAAATTTGTACACAGCTAAACACTAAAACTTCTATGAAATCAGCTTTATATAGCCCATGAAATTGAATCAAAAGAAATAGCAATTTCACATCAAACTTTGCAGAAGAAACACAAATTTAATTGCATGCATTCCAATATCAGATTATTCACTTGCCTAGGTCAAAATGGTTACTAAAACACTCCACGAATTCTTCTAACACAGTAGGACCTTCATTCTACAAGAATCCCCATGAAAACACTTCTCAAAATCCAACATTTTGAAAGAGGAAAGGAGTTCTTGGAGAACTCCTTTACATGCATGAAAAAGAGCTTCCTAAGGGTCCAAAGAACTCATGTCTAAGAGGGAAAACCAAAGCCTAACCTGTAAGTGCAAAAAACAATGAGAAGAGCTTGTGGAAGAAGGTTGTCCAACATAAATCCCTTTAAAAATTGTGTCTTTGGAAAGCTCTAAAGATGGGGAAGAAGATAGTGAAATCATATTTTCACTTTGGGCACCAAAAGGAAGGCATGCAAAGGAGAGAATGAAGAGAAAAATGGCTGGTTCTCTCTTGGTCTCAGCTGGTTTGAAAACTGAAAATGAAGAAGTGAAGAAGAAACACACGTGGGTGAGCTTTTGAGTTGGGTGGGGTGAGGGCCCCACCAGGCCACTAACCTTCAAGGGCTTAAAACTCCATTTTGCGGGTCCCGGATGAGATCGATGAAAGAGAATAAAATTATCTCATATGGAGTATTCTTTGTTATGGGCTTGATGTAGACACGGTTGATCACATAGATAGCAGTGTTTACTGCCTCAGCCCAAAACCTTTGTGGAACATTCTTACTATGAAGCATAACACGGGCCATTTCCTGCACAAACCAGTTCTTTCTATCAGTAACTCCATTTTGTTGAGGTGTTTTAGGGGTAGAGAACTCATGTTTTATGCCATTCTTATTGCCCATATAGCCAAAGGAAGCTTATTCTGGATGGTTCAGATTTTAATAGCTAGGCCTCATTGTGGAGTTCCACTTATTTAACTCAGAATTTCTCAGGCATAGAGGTTTTGGACTACTTAAGGGCACATTTGGTTAGGGGTCCATGGACCAGGCTAGCCCAAGCTCAAATCCGGTCCAGCCCGCTTTGGCCCTAGCTTGGGCCATAAATCTTAGTACACAGGTCGGGCTTGGATTGACTGGTATAAGGCCCAAGCCCGCCTGATTGTAAAAGTAATTAAAAAGAAAAGGATCAGGAGGTGGGAATTAAACACACGACATCTCATTAAGGGATAAGCACCCAAACTAGTTGAGATAAGGGCCTAGACAGAGAAAAGGGGCCTTTTTTTATGTTATTATGTTTACTCAGGCCGGGCTGGGGCTTAATATGCTTCAGTTGGGCCGGGGTCTAGCCAGTCAGTTATGGCCAAACTCAGGCTTGGATTGGACTTGGTCCAAAAGTTCAGAAGTCGGGCCAGGCTAGGATCTTCCATAGCCCGGCCTAGCACATGAACAACCCCAGTGCAATAGGCCTGCACCCAACGCAGGCCATAATTAAAAAATCATTAACATTTCTAATTAGAAATATTTTTAAATATTAAAATAAGTTATAAATGAATATTAATAAATAATTTATAATAAAAATAGATTTTTTATTTTGAATTAATTGGAAAAATGTCCATAATGGGCCCCATAGATTAATCTTACTGAATATTGAAAAGAAAATAAGGAGAAAAAGTAGCAGAATATAGCCTATGAAAGTGGCCCCCGCTCTCGAATAAAAAAAGTTCTTCGTGTGTTGGTATAAAAAAAAAGTGGCCCTTGTAAATTGAGTTTGGAAATAAAGAAGACTTGGATTTCATAATGAGACTCATAGATTTATTTGGTTAAATTAGTAAATATAAATGATAATAAAAAATTCTTGATAAAGATGGAGACTTATGAGAGAGAATTTATATAAATGATTATATATTAAGTATGGATTTTGAAATTAACTGGCTTCCACAATTGTCCCCATTAATTAACCATACCAAATATTGAAAGAAAAAATAGGAAAAAAAAGTACCAAAATACTGCCTACAAAAGTGCCCCAAATTTATGAAACTTGGATGTGACATGAGGGTCCCACAAATTGATATGCAATAACATTTAATACATATATGTTCACCGATCACTAAAATCATAGCCAAAGAGCCTTTATTCTTTTTTTTTTCTTTGTTAGTTTAATAATATGTGGGGCCATTGAAGGTGGTTAAAGAGAAGTTATTATTGTATGCTATGTTTTAGGGAAGGGATAAGTATCTTATTGAAGAATATCTTAGATTTGTATTGAGATATTTTAGGTGATGAGATTATATTAGAAGGGCAATTCTGGAATGTGGCATTGGCAAAAGTCTGAGAATGCGCAACGTGTCGTTCTCTAAGGGATTCCCATGCCGCCACGTGTTGCTCTCCCAGAGAATCGCCTACTGTCTTTTATTATATAATAATAATTTTATGGCCTTTGATTTACTGGTGCTCAAGGCCCGTAACAGCTCGCTTTGAGATGGACCTGAATTTATATAATGGGCCAATTTAATATATGGCCTGAGGATTGACTAAGTGATAGAAAACCAAAGCCTAGCGTGGCTTGAATAAGGGGCACTTGTAAGTTAGTGTACATGTCCAAAAAGTGGCTAGAAAGCCCATACAACTTATAAAAAGCTCAGTTCAACCCGGCCCGGTCTTGCCCAATTGATCAAATGGGTGTGCTTGAGCTTGACAATTTTGGCAGATTAAGCTGGTTACAGGTCTCTATTTTTAAAGTCGGGCTGGGCTTGGATATGCCTCAACCCTACCCAACCTGGGCCATGAACACCTCTACTTGGATTGGACGATTATCAGTATTTTTTTTTTATTAGTACTAGAATTTTTAGCAGGACTGTGGATCCCTTGAATTGATAAATCCATCTTCAATGCGTACATCATTTAAATTCATGATAATCCTCATTAGAACCTACCTATCAATAACGTAAATTGGAAAAAAATATATATTTTATCTTTTTCGAGGACCTAGTAAAATCTTACTCCAATAAAAGTTAGTCCTACCGTAATATTGATCATATATAAAGGACGCAATAATTAGTTTGCAAAATCTTACTCCAATAAAAGTTGCCCTATGTAATATTGATCACATATAAAAGAAAAAAATAAATTATATAATCTGCAAAATTTTATGTGATTTATAGATGACTATTATGACTATGGACACTTTTAGTGGAATGACATTCGGCTAGTTTCACACAAGCTAGGAAACTTTACACCCCTCGGTGTTGGCTCGGCATAAGGCATGGGTTTGCACGATGGGGTCTGTGTTCGAATGCCCCAAGATTTACGGGTGCACGTGTGAGTCAAGTTAATACCGCAGGGATACTTTTCTTTAAAAAAAGCTAGAAGACTTTAAAATACTAAGGAGTTGAACTACTTTCGCGTGAAGTAAGGCCTTTTGCCGTAGTTATAAGGGTGTCTTTTCTTCACCTGAGGCTGTGCTACCTCACATAAGGGTTACTCCACCTCACCCGCAGAGGCCGGGGGGCACCAGCCCCCTAAGCTTGGATACAAAATAAATAAATAAATAAATGGAAGGAAGCTTTGAAGGTCTGGCTTCTCTCTACGGTTGGATATGCATTGAAGTTACTCTTACCGGCATGTGTCTATTTTAAGCAAAATATGCATGCAGCGGATCCAGGAGAAAATCCATTTTGATTTTGGAAAGTGCTATCCCCTCAAACGGTTCGGATTATCGAATCGGAACCACACGTACTAATTTTTAGAAAGTGCTGTTCTTACCATAAGTAGGCCAGAAAGCACCATTCGCCAAAGTCCCGCTTCTTTTTAGACCAGAGCAAGTTAGAACAGGCTCCTCCTACACTATTCTTGCTTTCTTTCTCTTTCTATTTCCATTCTCATCTTCGTCTCTCTATCTCTCTCTTTTACGATTTCAAGATCATGAAGCCGAGAAGAATCCAAGATTTCAATGACCCAGATGAGAAGAAAGCCAACATGAAAGTCAGTGATCTATTTCTTGAGAAAGATAATGTTTCATTCAATTACTTCTCTTTCCTGTGAAGTTTATTTTTATTTTATTTTATTTTTTTGTTGATTGATGGTTCCGTTTTCTTCTTAGGACAACAAGAAGATGTGCCATCAATGCAGGACTTCCGTCAAAGGAGAAGTGGTGGGATGTCTCAATTGTGGCAAGAAACGATTCTGCAAGAGATGCATTGCTAAATGGTGAATTGAATATTACCTGTTTTTCGCTTTTCCTGTTAAGTTGTTGAAGTTTTCTTTCTGTTTTTACTGGTTTATGTATGGGGTATTGGAATTGCAGGTATCCTATGATGACAGAGGATGATATTGCAGAGGCCTGCCCTGTTTGCCGTGGGAATTGCAACTGCAAGTTATGTTTGCTTAGGAGTGTGGGAGACAAGGTTTGAATTGGATTCTTGGCCCCCTTTTATTTCTGTTTCTAATGCTGAAAAGGAAACGTTTATTAAGATAGCCATGTGTGATGTGATTTCTTGAACAAGAACGAAAAATCACCTGTATCAAGCTCAGGGGAGCAAGATTTTCTCAAAGTCCAAAAGTGCTCTAGCCTAGATCTTATAATGAGGCAGGCCACAGAGTAGCTAAGATGAGTTACTCTAGTGATCATGATGTTGAGTGGGCTGCTGATTTCCCAAACTGGTTATTAAGGCTTGATCACGTCTTTGTAGTTTGCTTTCTTGATTTCAATTAAAAATCCTTTTTAAAAAATTCGAAAAGGACTATAGCCCATATAGGAAGAACACATAAGATAGATTAGAATTTTAAGGGGCTGTAGGTTTATTTTGCCTCTGCCTTTAAAATAAGGTCCTCTTAAGTTGTCTCTGTGGGATCACCATGTCTATGTACAGTATATGAGGCCATATAAGCTGGATATCTGCAAGGAGGCCAACGGGTCGGGTTAAACGGGTGACCCACTGTAACATGCCACATCGCTCATGAGGGTGTTCAGAGCCTGGGATTATATATGTGGACACCATCTATGCTTAGTACAATGCGTTTTGGGTCTTAAAAGGGCACGAAAACAAAGCCGTGAGGCTCATAGGGCCAAAATGGACAATATTGTGCTAGGTGATTCGGGTTGTGACATTATGGTATCAGAGGACAGCCCTCTTCTGAGGGTGGGGGAATGTAACATCCCACATCTCTCATGAGGGTGTCCAGAGCCCGGGCTTATATGTGTGGATGCCGTCTATGCTTAGTACAATGCGTTTTGGGTCGCCATGAGGCTCATAGGGCCAAATCGGACAATATCGTTCTAGGAGATTTGGGTCGTGACACCCACCCCATCTAACTCCTATTAGTGTGGATTCAGCGGTGGGGTTTTCAAGTTCTGGGAGGGCATAGGTTTTTAAATTTTGAGCCGACTCTGGTTTAGGGCAGGTGGGTTTTGGTTGCGTGGCCCCTGCAGTGATTAGTTTACATATTACTGAGACTTCATGCATAAAACTAATTTAATAAAAACCTCTTAAACACAAGTAGAACTGCACACTTATAAACTGTGTAAGAGTTTGTTATGGTGCATGTTTAATTCCTTAGATAAGCAAAAACTCATTATGAATCCTTTTCTATTTTAAAATAATAAAAAAACCAGTATCAAACCCGACTCTACCTGGACCTGTCATGGGGCAAGTTTGGCATCACAATCCATAATGTATAAACCCGTCATGGGTCAGGTTGGGTACAAGGTGGGGCATGTGCCAGTCAGGTCGGGCTTAGGCTGACCTGTACCAAACCAGGCCCATTGTCATTCCTATTTAACTTTGTCTTTTTACCAATCCTGCATAACCATGGGCTTTCTCCAGATATTTCTTTATAGCCAGTCTCCTCACCGCTGCTGCAAAGCTTTGTTTTGCTAGCTTTCTTTAGTGGGAAATCATTACTTAGATTCATTTCTTTAATACAATACTTTCTTTACTTCCAAAGATAGTAGTAATAACAACAATAGTAACAAAAACGTATGATAAGTAGTTCAATAGTTTTGTATTATTAAAGAACATACACTGGTAAATTCTGTGCAGAGAGGGTTAGCAACTTATATGATGATCAGATCGCCAATTTGTATATATGGTTTTGAACTGTTGGATTTACATAGAGACTTGTATAGATGTCATAAATATTAAGAAACAAACCTTTTTGTTCTCTTCTCCCTTTCAATAGAGATTACTAGTTTAGAACCTCTGTGATGAGAAAGACGATCACATAGAGATGTGAAGGATGTAGGTTGATGAAGCTTGCAGGAGGGCTAGAATGATATAATTTGATGAAAACAAAAGATTCCTGTTTCCATCTGATGGCAGACGATCTCCCATTGCTGCCAGATAGCAAACTATTTTGCTCCAGTTATTCTTGTTTGCCATTGAGCAACTTCCATCATACATCCAGCTGATTGTTATGAAACCATAAATTCTCCAGCACTTAGTTACCTGGTTTGCAGTTCTATTACTTTGTATTTGAGTTTATGATTCATAATTTGAGACTTTGTTTGATCAGAAAATTTGCTGGAGTAGTTTCATTTGTTTCGCTTTTCAATTCATCTAATTTGTTGTCCGAGTTCAACAAGTTTGATGAACTAATTCATCCGTATCCATGCTGTAAGTCATTACCGAGACCCACAATTAAAATCCAACCACTCAAAACACCTGTTCCTCTTGACGTTTACTCTTGGCCAAATTTTACTTCAATAAAAGTTGAGCCCCCTGTTTAAAGCAAAACATGCATGAAGCGGATCCATGAGGAGATCCCTTTTAGTTTTGGAAAGTCCTATCCCCTCAACGGTTCAGGACCATACCTACTAATTTTAAGAAAGTCCTTTTCTTACTAGAAGCAGACTGGAGAAGGGAAGCTCCAATCACCAAGTCTCACTTCTTTTTAGACTTGAGCAACTGATAACAGTCTACTCCTACAATATTCTTTCTTTCTTTCTATTTCAATTCTCATCTTTCTATCTCTACCTCTCTTTTACCTCGAAAACTCTCCAAATTTGAATCATTAAGGAAGAAAGAAGTGATTCCAAGATCATGAAGCGGAGAAGAATCCAAGACTTCATTGACCCAGCTGAGAAGAAAGCCAAAATGAAAGTGAGTGATATGTTTCATTCAATTACTTCTCTTTCCTGTGAATTTTTTTCTTGATTGATGGTTCCATTTTCTTCTTAGGACAACAAGAAGATGTGCCATCAATGCAGGAATTCTGTCAAAGGAGAAGTCGTGAGATGTCTCAATTGTGGCAGTAAACGATTCTGCAAGAGATGCATTGCTAAATGGTGAATTGAATATTACCTGTTCTTTGCTTTTCTTGTTAAGTTGAAGTTTTATTTCTATTTTTACTGGCGTATGTATGGGGTATTGGAATTGCAGGTATCCTCAGCTGACAGAGGATGATATTGCAGAGGCCTGCCCTGTTTGCCGCGGGAATTGCAATTGCAAGTTGTGTTTGCTTAGGAGTGTGGGAGACAAGGTTTGAATTGGATTCTTACCCTTTTATTTTTCTTTTTAATTTCTAATGCCAAAAAAAAAAAAAAAAAAAACCACTTATTAGGTTAGCATGTGTGAAGTGTGATGCCTTTTTTTTTTAGTTGAATTTCTTGAACAAGAAGGAAAGATTAAAACATGCATCAAGCTCAGGGGAACATCTTCTCACGTCCAAAAGGGCTCTAGCCTAGATCTTATAATGAGGCAGCCCACAAATTAGCTAAGATGGGTTACTCTAGGGATCATGATGTTGAGTGGGCTGCTGATTTCCCTGAGTGGTTATTAGGCTTGGTCATGTCTTTGTAGTTTCCTTTCTTGGTTTCGCTTACATGAATTTCCTTTTAAAACGATTCCAAAAGGACTATAGGCTATATCCCATATAGGAAGAACACATAAGATATATTAGAGTTTCCTAAGGGGCTGTGGGTTTAACTTTAGAGTTTCCTAAGGACCTCTTCTGTTGTGTCTGTGGGATCACCATGTCAAAGGAGTACAGTACATGAGGTCGTATAAGCTGTATATCTGAAAGGAGGGCAACGGGTCGGGTTAAACGGGTGACCCACCCCATCTAACTCCTTTTAGTGTGGATTCCGTGGTGGATTTTCAAGTTCTGGGAGGGCATAGATTTTTAAAATTTGACCCGACTCAGGGTTTAGGGTAGGTGGGTTTTGGTTGCCTGGCCCCTGCAGTGATTAGTTTACATATTGCTGAGAGTTCATGCATAAAACTAATTTAATAAAAACCTGTCATACAAGTAGAAGTGCAGACTTTTGAACTTTGTAAGAGTATGTTATGGTGCATGTTTAATTCATTAGCTTAGAAAGAACTTATTATGAATCTTTTTTTTTTTTTTTTTTAAATAATAAAAACCAGTATCAAACCGGACTCTGCCTGTACTTGTCATGGGACAAGTTTGGCATCACAATCTATAAACCCGTCATGGGTCAGGTTGGGTACAAAGTGGGGCATGTGCCAGTCAGGTCGGGGCTAGGCTGACCTGTACCAAACCAGGCCCATTTTCATTCTTATTCAACTTTGTATTTTTACCAATCCTGCATAACCATGGGCTTTCTCCAGATATTTCTTTATAGCCAGTCTTCTCACTGCTGCTGCATAGATTTGTTTCACTAGCTTTCTTTAGTGAGCAATCATTACTTGCATTCATTTTTTTTAATGCTGTACTTTCTAAACTTCCAAAAATAGTAATGATAACAACAATAGTAACAAAAACATATGATTGCTTGTTCAATAGTTTTTGATTATCAAAGAACATCCGCTTGTAATTCTGTGCATAGAGGGTTCGCAACTCACATGATGATCAGATCGCCAACTTGAATAGACGGTTTCGAACTGTTGGATCTATGTTGTAAATATTAAGAAGCAAACCCATTTTTCTCCCTTTAAATAGAGATTACTAGTTTAGAGCCTCTTTGTTGAGAAAGACGATCACATAGAAACGTGAATGATGTAGGTTGATGAAGCTTGCAGAAGGTGACGAAAACAAAAGATTCCTGTTTCCATCTGATGGCAGAAGATCTCCATTGCTGCCAGATAGTAAACTACGTTGCACCATTTATTCTTGTTGCCCATCTTTAGGTTGAGCGACTTCCATCATACATCTAGCGGCTTGTTATGAAATCTTAAATTCTCCAGCACTTAGTTACCTTAATTACCTGGTTCGCAGTTCTATTACTTTGTATTTGAGTTTATGATTCGTAATTTGAGACTTCGCTTGATGAGAGAATTCGATGGAGTAAATCCATTTGTTTTGCTTTTCAATTTGTCTAATTTGTTGTTTGAATTCAACAAGTTTGATGAACTAATTCATCTGTATCCATGCTGTAAGTCATTACTGTGGCCCACAATTAAAATCCAACTACTCAAAACACTTGTTCCTCTTTGCCTTTGCTCTTTGTCAAATTTTACATCAACAGAAGTTGAGCCCCCTGCCATACTAATCACAATTAAAACAAATGGTTACAATGAAAAACCAAAGTAAAATCCCACATTTTACTGATGATTAAAGTGGGGCCAACTCTAATTTGAGTCAGATACAAATTGTTGCGAATAAATAGGTTTCCAACGCTTTGGAGCAGCTTGGGTTTTTTGGTAATCCTGCTGATGAGTTTTATAAGAAAGCTTAGTGAACTTTATAATTATAATAATGTCTGCTAATAGTTTGCAAATTGAACTGCGAATTGTTCGAAATAAACTATTCACAGTTCGAAGGCCTCATTAGCAAACTAGGTAACTGGAACCTTGTCTAACTATATGGAGTCAGCTTTTGTAGTACTAATAAGTCATATAGGATTAGGGCCTCTGGTTGTTAGAGCACCAAAACTGCTGCTATGAGTTTCCTTTGATATATTTTCCCTCTTGTTATGCATAATCTACTTTCGTGTAAAAGTAAGTGTTTGAATCAAAATACTGAAAAGCACCATCAAGATAGGAACTCCCTTGACATTGAAACATTTGAATCATTAGGACACATGGGAATTCTTCCCACTTCAGGCATGTGGAATCATCTCCAATATCTCAAATCAAGTTGAAAAAATCTATATCCTTACCAAACATAAAAACTTAGTGCTTTGTACTCTGAAATTCTGAAATGGTAAGCATTAACAGTAAAGAAAATACAAGTAATTGCACATAGATGCAAAGGCAATTTAAGAAAACTATAGACTTTGTCTTGGCTGGTTGTAAACCAAATCACAAACAACTTAAATATTCATACAGGATCGATGGTTATTCATCCCACGAAAAATCTGAAATGGAGTGGGATTTAACCTTTTATACTTTCAATTTCAAATCAAGTTGAAAAATACTTTATTTATTCTTTGATTGACTTCCATGCTCTTTTGTTGGCTATTTGAATTTAATGAGATTACTAAGATGTCACTCACCCATCAAGAGTCCCTCAACTAGAATCCTACCACAGAAAAAAATCAAATCATATTTTTTCAAAATACTGTCCAAAACTAACTAATTCAAAGCTCCAAGTATTTGATTCAAACGAAAATAGCTTATTAGAGATTAATTATGTCTGATACTTTTTTTTATTGCAGAAAGCGCAAAGCGAGCCTGCTAAATTGAAAATGGTCCAGCAGAATATCTACATGTTACACTTTCTTCTTCCTTTTCTTAAACAATTGCATCAAGAGCAAATGAGAGAAATGGAGGTGGAAGCTAAGATTCAAGGTACCTTTAACTGCATGAATTTAGGCATTTTTCTATTTCATGTTTAATTCTTTTCTTCCCAATTTTCATTTTTTCTCTAATTGGAAATTTCATTTGATTAGGATTGTCATCATGGTCTAACATGGAAGTACAACAAGCACTCTGCTTCAGCGATGAACGTGTGTATTGGTAGGCCTTTTATTTTCACAATCTGAGTCAGGATCGTCTGAGGCTTTAACCTCGAGAAATCCTAAGCTAATGGAGTGGATCTCCGCAATGGAGTCTACCTTTGATAGTCCAATAAGTTTAGAATAACCGCACTCCATTTATATGGGTATCCTTAGTTTTTACATCAATAGTAGTTCGATTACTATTAGATTAACCCTCTGATGAAAAACGTGATAGTGAATATGCATGAGATTTTGTTAATCGCCATTTATTTTTATCAAACAGTCAATCCATTAGTGGAACAAACTTGGATTGACTTAAATTTTGAGGCTACACCATATATCTGAAGGGCACGTATTCTAAACGAATTGGATTTTAAAATCTAGACCCCGCTTTGGAGTTTCACTCCTTTAACTTAGGATTTCTTTAAGATTTTTTCACTTTCCTTTGTGTTTGTCGAAATGAAGTTGAGGGTTTCCATTCTTGGATTCTTTCTTTAATGTATTCACCTTATTTATGTAATATAGAGTCATAGACTATTTTTGCAACAGTAACAATTGCAGAACATCTATTGCTGATCTTCATCGAAGTTGTTCGAAGTGTTCATATGAACTATGCCTCAACTGCTGTCAGGAGATTCGTGAGGAAAAATTGAAGGGACAAAGTAAGGTCATTTGGAACTATCCGTTTAGAGGAAAAGATTATATGCATGGTGGTGATCCTCTTCCCATGAAAGTTGGTGGAATAGAAAACTCGAAAAATTCTTCCATGGATCAAATCAAGTATTCGTTCGAATGGAAATCCACTAGTAATGGCGATATTCCTTGCCCACCAAATGAAATAGGTGGTTGTGGTAATTGTCGCCTAGAACTGAAACATATCTTTCATGAAAATTGGGTTTCAGAGTTGGTGAAAAAGGTAGAAGAAGCAGCTCATTGTTACCACTTACCGCAAGTGTCTACCACCTCTCAATGTATGTGCTCTAAAATGAATGATGATAATATGTTAAGAAAAGTCGCATCAAGGGAAATTTCAGATGACAACTATTTATATTGTCCAACTTCAAGGGACATTCAACAAGAAGGCCTAGAACACTTCCAAAGACATTGGATCAGGGGCGAGCCAGTGATTGTTCGCAATGTGCTTGAACATACATCTGGTTTGAGCTGGGAGCCAATGGTCATGTGGCGTGCATTACGTGGGAGGATGAACTCGAAGAACGTTTCAAAATTGTTGGAAGTGAAGGCCATCGATTGCCTAGCTTGGTGTGAGGTTAGTTGTCTTTAGTAAATGATATAAGTTAAGGATAACATGATTGATTTTTATATAATTGACATTTTATGTCGTCCCATTGGCTATGTTGTGGTTGAGTTTTGTTCAAATCATGATGAAGTTAATTTGAGCATGTCTAAATTCTTGCAATTGACATTTGACTGTACAGGCTAGTAAGTATTTCAGATAATTTGGGAGGCCTTTCAATCTTTTTACTGCTGATTTACCTCTTGCTTCTGTCTACATATAAACACTAATAGCTAAAATGCTCTTGCACAATGGAAGGTTTTTTTTTTTCGAAAAACATTTGCCTCGACCAGAAATTATGTGAAATAACGTTAATCAAATATTTTAATTTTTAACAATATTTAGTAAATGTAGAAGATTGGCTAAGATTTGCACATGTTCTTGGTAATGGCGAGACTTAGATGACAAGACAATTATGTTGAATATGTTAATTCGTTGAAACTGAAATTTCTTGTGCCTAATGTTTTTGTTTAAGCTTAATGGGGAAGGTTCAAATAAATGGTTGAAACTTAGGTCTAAGGACTATTTCCTACTATCCTGTGAACGGTGTTATGTATCTTTCAACTTTGAATTTGTGTTCCTGAAATCTTTCATGATTGTATTCTTGAATGGCTTCCTATTCAGTGTAGAATCCTATTTCTAATGATGTTTAATGGTTGCTATAATGCAGGTTGATATAAATGCCCATAAATTTTTTAAAGGATACATGGAAGGGCGAATGTACAAAAACCGTTGGCCTGAGATGCTAAAACTAAAAGACTGGCCCCCAGCCAACCTTTTTGAGGAGCGTTTGCCACGTCATGCTGATGAGTTCATGAATTTGTTGCCATTCCACGAATATACAAGTCCCAATTCTGGGCTTCTTAATCTAGCTGTTAAGTTGCCAAAAGAAATCTTGAAGCCAGACATGGGACCAAAGACATATATAGCCTATGGGATAAATGAAGAACTTGGAAGAGGGGATTCCGTAACTAAGCTTCATTGCGATATGTCAGATGCAGTATGTATTTACTTATCATAAGAAATTTTTGCAATGTGTAGTATCTTAAATCTTTGATTTGGATATTTTGATTGAAATGTACCTTTAATCTATATTCTTTGTCCTCACCCTGTAGGTGAATGTTTTGATGCACACTGCAGAAGTGGTCCCAACCTCCGAGCAGCGTTCAAAAATAAAAGCACTAAAAAGGAAGCATATGATTCAAGACAAAAAGGAACTCCTGAATATAAATCAAATGAACCACAAGGTTGTTGACCAAAATGAATTAGCAGGCGTAAAAAGTTTCATGAATGAGTTTGACAGTATAAAATCAAACATAAAAGCTGAAATGCACAATGAACAGAAAGTAAGGAAAGAACTTTCCGGTTCACCCCCAAAAGGACTACAGGAAACAGGTGGTGCTTTGTGGGACATTTTTCGAAGACAAGATGTGCCAAAGTTACAGGATTATCTCAGAAAACACTCCAAAGAATTCAGGCACATACATTGTTCTCCAGTTGAGCAGGTGGTTACACCCAACTGCATGAAAATTAGCATTCTTGTTAGCAGCCTGTTATTCATGTCAATGATTTTTCTGTAATCTAACCAACTTTTTGTTCTATATTATCCAGGTTGTTCATCCCATTCATGATCAAACATTCTATTTAACCTTGGAGCATAAAAGAAGGTTGAAGGAGGAATTCGGTGAGTACGATTTGTAATGATTGCTGGCATATTGAGATCTTGTTGGCCCTGTTTTATAAAACACCCTATTTGCAAATGCTTTAACTTGGCAGCTGACCAAAAAAGGATGACCCCACTGTGGTTTATGCAATTTACAGAATTAGCACATTATGCAAAAGATTCATTTGAAATGAGCATTTGAAATTTGATTTCATGTTTAATCAAATGCACCTATTGCCATGATTTCTTGAGATGATTTATAAATAGCCCCTATTTGCATATTGATGGATCACAAAATGGCATTTGGGTACTCATATTACTGACATTTACCTGATGTTTCCTTTGGGCCATATCTTCTTTGCAGGAGTGGAACCATGGACATTTGAACAAAATCTTGGAGAAGCAGTGTTTATTCCAGCTGGTTGTCCCCATCAAGTGAGAAATCTTAAGGTTGGTGGAAACCTTAACTCTCTCTCTCTCTCTCTCTCTCTGAATTCCTTTGTGGAATCTATGAACCATTGGTGTGGATTGAATGACAAGGCAATACTTGTAGGGAGATTATCTTGGTTTTGGAGTTATGTAACTCGTTATCCTGTCTGATGTGTTTATGTCGGCCTGTCCCTTTTCTACAGTCTTGTACCAAAGTTGCACTTGATTTTGTCTCTCCTGAAAACCTCCATGAGTGCATCCGTTTGACTAAAGAGCTGCGATCACTTCCCAAGAATCACAGGACTAATGAAGACAAACTAGAGGTAAATTCATCTACTCACATCAAGTGAAACATATCTTTCATTTGATAAATTCCATGAATGAGATTAGGAAAATATGTGCCAGTGGATTTGTGATAAAAAAGAGTTGAAGTTTGGAAAATGCCATATATTAACAAATCCTAACACCACATGTAGATAGTAACATGCAATTGCTGTTTGTGATGGTGCAGATAAACAAAATGATTCTCCATGGTGCAAATCAAGTTGCAAAGGATTTACTAGACTGGAAAGTGAGAACTAGTAACAACTAGATAATCATAGACATTTGTCTTCCTCCGATACCGGGAGTCGTTTCTATGTAATATGTATCCATTGTTTTCAATATTTACTCATTAAAAAAGTTATTTGTTTGAGTCGATAGGAAGAGAAGGCATATCTGAGAGCTCAAAGGCATGTTCAAAAATCTTGATATCTTATGTGTTGTTCATATTTTAAATATATATCCATTTTAGTGGGCAGTATTTGTAGAATGCAATACTGTAATACCCTAGCTCGATTTAATCTTGATTATTGTTAATTAATCATGTTTTATTAAAATAATTATATTTAAGTAGCAAACCAAATTATTTTATACTTTTTTAGTCTTAGAAAGTTTAGTGGGTTGGACCTTGAGTCATGGGTAGGTAGTTTAGACCGGATTTGACTCAATTAGGTGGAATGAGGGACGTTTTCGTAATTTTAGATTTCTAATTTTTCATCATATGCATGTCGTCTTGGCGTCATCGCATGTGTTTTGATGAGCACATCATTTTCCGTATTGAAGCCAAATTGGTAGGTAGTTTAGACCGGATTTGACTTGATTAGGTGGAATGAGGGACTTTTTTCGTAATTTTAGATTTCTAATTTTTCAGCATATGCATGTCGTCTTAGCGTCATCACGTGTCTTGACGAGCACGTCATTTTCCGTATTCAACCAGACTCTGTTTGGCTTTAAATTAATCAAATTGGCCTTCATTTAACTCTAAATGTAAATACAGGAGAGAGAGAGCTGGGCTTTCTTACAAGCCCGAGAAATATACTCTTAAAAGCTCTCCCATTTATCATTCTCCTTCTCCTTACTAGTGAAATTATTAAAAGAGGAAGAGAGGTCCTCACAACTTCGTTTTCTTTTTCTCCATCCAAAAGGAAGAAATTGCGTGTGGAATTGAAGAGATGATCTTGTTTCCTTATCTTCTTCTTCTCCATCTCCTCATATCAATGAAATGGCAAGAGCCCCATCCTCCAAATCTCCTTGACATCCATTGTCACGCCCCTGATCGCGAAACCGGAGATTATGCGTGAGATCAGGGCTAATTAAAAATTTTCAACATAATAATAACACTTAGCCCCAGTCTTGTCCCATATGGATCGAAGATCGCTGTGAGGTATAAACATTTCATCGAATACATAAAACAAGTGGTATCTTAAGATGTATAGTTAAGAGCAAATATTGAATTGTATTAATTAGAGTTCAAGTTTAGAACAGTTAACCAAAAGTATTACTTACAACAATAGGCCACACTAAAACTTGGGCCTAATAAAAAAGATAAAGGAATCAAAAGATGAAACTAGTCAAGTATAACATGAAGGCTCTCGAGTACGGGGTAGATATGGCTAAACAACGCCATCCGTACAGTAGTCTAAGAGGTCATGAGACTGATCCGTCTGAATTTCCTACATCGTCTCTTCCTCAAGATAGAAGGCTCGGTACCTATGCACCAAGAGTAGAATCATCAGACACGACGGTCGGCAAGCAATATATATATCATCAAACGAATAAAAGTAGACGATAGACAAGATTATAGGAAATGCATTGCAATCGAATCATAAACAAACTAACATGAACATCTAGCAAATAGGCAGTTCACATGTGCTAATCACCACGAGATAGTTCAACATTGCCCTCCCGGCTCTACATGTGAGCTGTGGTTGGGTTAAGCAAGGCACGGGATAAAAACCCAACAAACAAACAAACAAAATGATACCCTTAAAACCAAACTTCTATACTTCTTTTAAAAAGGGGTATCTAATGGTGTAAATCTATCTAAAATTATAAAAATCCAAACCGCAGATGGCCCAGAATCTAAAGCCCTCACACAGTTGGTGCCCCAGCTGTGTTGGACGTTAACATTTGAGTGGTGCCTGACACAAAGAGTCCTAAACATACAATAGTGAGGGCTAGACTTTCTTACTTAAACAAGATTCATTAACCAAAAGAGAAACTACTTTTTCATCATCAAATCAAAACCAAAACCATCAAACTTCTTCAAAACATCATCATCATAAGTAGTTATCAACAAGCTCTTACAATCAAAGCTGCCTAGCCTCAACACTTCACGAAACAAATGGAACATCTAAAGGGATCCTAAGTCCATCATCTAAGTTCTTCATGTGATCCCAAACAAAGCAAAGTAAACGAAGCTAGTGAACATGGACATTGCATGTAGATAAGCACCAAATGGTACACTTCGGAATCAGAAGCAATAAACAATCAAATCCTAAGTCAATTGTTATTACAAGAGTCTCGTACAACCCTACTCAATCAATGAAAGTAATCAAGGTTCGCGATACCCGGACGAATAATCTTCGTGCATAGATATAAAGAGGGGTATCCCGTTGTCCCATACCATTCAAGAGTGAGATAAGCTGAATCCCATTACAACTAGAATAACCGTGAAGAACGTTGGCTCAAGACATCCTCACACATAGTCAAATGAGTCCAAAAAGGGTGGCCAAAGTCCCACCTAAGTCCATCCAAGATAGGGTCTAAAAAATCCTTTCCAAAAGGAACCCGCAGCTCGCCTAGTTGACATCCTCCTTGGCCAGTTGACATCCCTCACAGAGTGCCCGGTGGACATCCCCCTGGTCCAGTTGACCGGGGGTTCTAAATTAAAAGAGGTGAACAGTGATTTCATTAGGTGCACAGCACCTGACGCTGTGTGGCCGGTCAACCGGGTACACTGCGAAAACAAAACTTTTTTCTATGTCTGTAGTTGAAATGGGGTGAGACCCCATTTCTGTACCCTGACCTGAGTTGTATTCAAAATGAGGGTAAAACCCTTTTCCTTCTAATTCCATAATTCCCATCAATCTAACCAAGTAAAACAAAATCTAATCCATTAAACAATTAGCCTAATTATCTTATTTTCATCAAAATCAAACCAAATTGAGCATATGGTCATCTAAACATCATCAATCATCAAATCAACGAAGAAACAAACACATCAAAGCGTAAACATATATTAACTTGCCTTGATGAAGAGCTTGACTAAAATAAGGAATTTTAGGGAAAATCTCTCTTTTGAGCTCAAATTGGAGGAAACAACTCTCAACCCAAAATCAATCTACAATATGCATGTAATGGGTTGGGGTGAGTCTCCCTAATCCATTCTAACCAAAAGGAAAAAGAATAGCTAGGCCTAAAAGCTTTGGAAGCTTGCCTTGAGATGGGTATTGGATGGAAAGCTTGGAAAAAGAGATGGCTGAGGTCTTGGAGGTTTGAGGAAGATGATGTGAAGCTTGGCCGGAAAAGATGGAGCTCCAGTGGTCGTCGTTGGCAAAGAAGCAGTGAAGAGGAGAGTTTAGAGGAGAAAGAGTGAAATGAGAGAATAAAATGAGAGGATAGAATGAGTCCAACGGTGTGAATTATATTAGGTTAGAATTGTTTGAAAATCACACTTAAGTCCTTAGGTTCACTAATGACAATATTCAGGCCTCTTCATCGCATTAGATCAAAACGCGACAGAAGATTAACGGTCATAAAACGACGAGACCTACCCGATGCACCCAAACTCACAAAAATCATAATTTCATAAAAACCCCTGAAATTTCCCAAAATTGCAAACCAACCCCCTACTCTTCCCAAACGCACTCGGAACTGCACGAGACTTCGCACATGTAATCCATACGTCAAACCCGACTCGCTAAGACTCTAAACACACTTAATTAACTAACAAGTAATTACTTATAATGATATAGAATTAAGGGTCGGGATGTTACATCCATTGGTGAGAAATCCATCCTTTTTGCAGATTTTGAATTGTATTTGAGAAAAGAGACTCATACCCATCTCATGCATGCATTCTTATGATGAAGTGTGCATAATTTTCTTGTTAGGGTTTGTAATTTGTGGATTCTTTTGCATTTAAGCCAAGAGAGAGGAAAAAGGGTTGGAAAGCTTTAATTCAAGGCAAGTATAAACAATTTAATGTACGCATGTTGTATAATTCATGATTGATTAAACAGATTCTATGTATTATTCAACTTTAGCCTCGAATGATGTCTTTCTTTTACAATTGAAAAGGGTTTCTTGAATGTGGGTTAATAATGTTGAATGTATGGAGATTGTGAATGATTTGGATGATGGAGGAGCATGTAGGCTGTCACGCCCCCGGACCCGTTTAGGACCTAATCCGCCCTGGGGGAGCGCGACGCCTTGCGCAGGCGGAACGGTATGAAGTATTTTCCTGCATGCACGAGGTTTACCACAGGTTTACGTGGAGAGGATTCCATACAGAATCAAACTAGACATGAGTAATATTTTAGCGGAAGCTTGTAGCAAAACATACATACAATGCAAAAATAATAAAAGACATGTATCGAAGATAGGCGCATTCATAACATGGCATCACCATATCTTTCAGTTTGAGTATTTACACAAGATAAAGTTTAATTATATTTCCAAAAAAGATCAAAGCCAACACTAGCTATGCAACAAAAAATCCAAAAATAATAACACTCCCCAAAATGTTATGGCCACTCATGTGCAACGTGACATCTAGGCAACATCATCCAAGCACCAGACCGATACGCCCTACGGCTCATCATCCGTCTCCTCTGGCTGCGTTGCAAAGGGATTTGGGGGCAAAACCTACAGTACCAAAGTGGAGCGAGTCAAGCACAACGGCCGTCAGGTGTTTAATAAGAGTAATAACATGTTTGTAAGGATAACACTTAAACTGGATAATTATAACGGATTCGAATAACCTGGAACAATGCGGGGCATAATTGGGTGACATGCTGAGATAAGAGGAGACATGAATGACAAATAAAGCACTGATAATATCATGAGAAATCTAGAGAAAAGGCAATCCACATAAAGCTACTTTCTCACCAATACACATGGTAAAGGAGAGCATACGTACATGGAACATGCTTATAATTATAGTAAGCCAGACCTCACAAGGAGGCTTTATAGCTGTCACATACATACATACATGGATTGGCCATGGCGCGCACCGGAGAACATCTCGTATTAAGCATCTGAAAGGAGAATAAATCCCAAACTGTAGCTGGTTACAAACTTTACGGATGCCAAACTGGTTGATCAGACCGAAGAGGGTGCCCAAGCTTAGTGGTGCCAACTCAGGTCACAAATTAGACATAGTAGGTGTACTTGGAATAGTCACGGGTTGAGGGGTGGTACACAGACAAGGAAATTCAACTTGGGATATAATAAATATACATGCATAAATAGTACCCCTCAAAAGACCCAAAAATAGCATACAAGACATAAGCAGAGCAAAATATACATAATAACGCAACTAGAGAGACATGATGAAAATAGCGTAACTGGGCATAATCCTAAATTTCTAGAAAATCGGACAGCATTCCGGCAGGAAATGGCTCAAGCTGAATGGGTAAAATAAGTGCAAGGCGGATCCGGGTGACCAGGAAGGAGCATGGCAAATGAATGTACGCTACACAACCCAAACCACCAAGTGAGGGACCCAAAATGCTAAGGGCAAGCAGGGCAACAAGTGCTCGCTAAAACCCAATATGCAGGTGCAAAACCATGTGTGCTAAGTGAAGGTTGGGAATGGAAAATATACGAAAGAATCATGCGGAAGGAATGATGTACACCGCGTACAAGGATAGTAATAACTAGAATTTTTGACAATTAAATTAGTATGACAATCAAGGAACCCTTACAAAAATGCTAATCCTAGGTGTTTGGGTTACCATTGGCATGTCGCGGTGGCGGGGGTTAGCATTGCACATGCTTAGAGTTCGGTAGCCGGTGAATAAGTCTTTGGCACTGCAATAATGTAGCCGGCTTTCCAAACTCTAGTCCTGTACATATGTGACTCCATCGTATTGTAGAAGATAGTGTGGCTTAGGCCCAGCACAATAAGGCAATCGTACAGACTCACACACGTGGGATCTAGAATAGATTTTATATAGCTAATGTTTCCCAATTAGGAGATATTCTTTCATTCTTTCTATGATTCTAATTTTGTATTCATGCCATGTATAGAGCCTTGATAAAGGCACATAGATATTATAAATACAAGGTCAATCCTCAATGGATACAGGACATTCACTGTAATTATTTTTCTTCTTCTTCTTCTTCTTCTTCTTTCACGCAATCTATCATGGTATCAAAGCTGTGGTTGTGATCAATCCCTCATCCCTCATTGATCAAATCCCTCCTCCTCTTATTGGTGTGTATCCTCTCTTCTTTATTGCTACTATTGCTGCTCAATAGTACCTGACATGCCTTTGATCAACTGTGGCCCACCACTGATCAACTTCGGATCACCAAGCAACCTCCACAGTTGGGATCGCCGGTCCTTAAGGAGTATTCTAAGGATTTTTCTGGATTTTTTTCTCACCATTTGAGGTAGGTTTCATCCCCTTCTTCCTCTGTCGATTTTGATATTCTTGTATCAGATAGATTTCATCACAATCGTCTAAATTTGTGGATTTATATCCAATCCTTATCAACCTTGGACTAGAGAAAGTACTTTTGGACTCCTTCCAGAGATTCAACCATGATCTGTGATTAGATCATTTTGTGGGGCCCACGCACAGATCCTGCCTCCACAATCAAAGTCGCCTGGGTGCTTTTATTGCACTGTTTGTGCTGTTTGCTGATTGATTGCTCATCAGACACCTCATCTACTGAATTAGCAGATTTCGAACAGGTTTCTAGCAGGTTAAAATAGATTAAAATAGATTTTCTTGCTATATTAGTAGACTTCATCCATTCTGCCTTCTGCTTCACGTCTAATTGGTTGTTTATTTCTGGTCTGTGTACTGATCTCCTTCTTAAATTACTTTGTTGCAAATGGACAAGTATGATGTTATCCCTGTTAAATTTAACGGGAAGAATTATATGTCTTGGTCCTTTCATTTAAAGAACTTTGTTGAAGGACAAAGCCTTTTTAGTTATCTTGATGGGTCTATCACTAAGCCATAGATTACAAGTGCCACTGACTCTAAAAGTCTAGCCACCTGGTCCAAAGAAAATGCTAAAGTAATCACTTGGATCCTTAACTCCATTGATCCATCTCTTGATGTGGCTCTTTAAGCCTACACTACCGCAGCTGACATGTGGGCTCATCTCAAGAAAGTCTATCATCAAACCAATAAGGCCCAGAAGTTTCACTTGGATAGTGAAATTACAAAATATACTCAAGGGGGTAAAACTGTACAGGAATACTTTAATGGTTTCCTCACATTATGGACTAAAAGAGACTCAATGTTGATCCAAACAGTCTCTTCGGGATTTCTATCTGAAGCTCTCAAGTTGCAAGAAGAAACTCACATTAATCAGTTTCTTATGAATCTACGCTCCGAATTTGAATCTGTTCGGTCGGCTCTCATGAATAAAGAAAATTCTGCTAATCTTGATACCTGCTTTCAAGAGGTCCTTCGCGAAGAACTTTGTCTCACCTCCGAGCATACTATTCTGGAGAAACCAAAAGCCTTTCTTGCTCCTTTTCCTGCTGACTCGGCTCTTCTAGTAACTCCAAATCCGAAGCAGACTCAATGTTATGAATGCAAAGGCTTCGGTCATATTGCCAAAAATTGCCACAAGAAATTGGTTTGTAGGTATTGCAAACGGTCTGGTCATCTTATTGATGACTGTGGCAGCTTACAGCAACGGAATGAGACACAGCCTAAGAAGCCTCCCTCCAATATGCCAAAACAGAACATTCCAGCTGCATTTTAGGCTCAAGCACCCTCATCTGATACAAGAAGCACTTCTTCCCGAGCTATATCCATACCTCCTACTCAAATTCAAGAACTGATCCAAAACACAATTACCTCTGCTTATGCGTCTATGGGCTTCTCTGGTGGTCGGTATCAAACTCATTCCTCTATAGCTTTTCATGCATTCCATTCTTCTGCATCTCTTTATTCTCTTATCACCTTATTCACATGGTTCTTAGATTCAGGAGCCTCCAATCACATGACATCTGTAGAACATGGCTTTACAGATTCTCGCCCTTACCTTGGAAAAGAGAAAATAACCACTGCTAATGGTGATCAACTACTCATTTCTGGAGTTGGTGCCATTACTTTATCAAGTGTCTCTGGCCAATCCATTACCCTTCCTAATGTTTACTTTGTTCTCAAATTATCAGTCAATTTACTTTCTGTAGGACAACTTATTGATGATGGCTATCTTGTTCACTTTTCCTCTTCTTGTTGTGTTATACAGGGGCGACAAACTAGAAAGGTGATCGCGATGGAGAGTAAACATGGACGCATGTTCTTGCTGGACATTGGACACACTCTTTCTTTACTTCTTCTAGTAATTTCAATATATTATGGACTACTTGGCATAAACGTCTTGGTCATGTGAACAATGCGCATTTAATCTCATTGTTTAAGATTTGTTGTTTGGACTCCTTTTTTGATAATAAAATGACGTCTTCTTTCTCTTAATCAAAGTGTGAAACTTGTTGCTTAAGAGTCATATCTTGCCATTTTCTATTCATACTTCTCGTGCATTGGAATCTTTTGACATTATTCACACTAATGTTTGGGGAATTGCTCCTACCTTAAGTAGGATCGGCTTTAAGTACTATGTAACCATTATTGATGACCATTCCCGTTATGCTTAGATATATTTCATGCGATTGAAATCTGAAGTGTTTTTTATTTTTCAAAAATTTTATAACATGGTCTAAATACAATTTCAGAAAGCTATCAAGATTCTTTGTGGAGAATACATATCTCATGATTTCTCTGCCTTCCTTTCTGATAAAGGCATTCTTCACTAGAAATCTTATCCACATACTCCTCAACAAAATGGAATTGCAGAAAGAAAGAACATACACATTCTTGAAACTGTTCGTACTCTCTTACTTGCATCATTAGTTCCTCCCAAATTTTCGTGTGATGCTGCACAAACTGTTGTGTATTTTATCAATTGTCTTCCTAATTCTGTTCTAGGACAGACTCCTCCTTTCGGAGTTCTCTTTAGTCATACCCCTTCATACTTTCACTTGCGTGTGTTTGGCTGCTTGTGCTTTGTTCACTTTCCACCTATTGAGAGCACTAAATTATCACCACAAGCTGTCAAATGTATCTTTTCGGGCTAAAGAGATTTAACATAAAGGATATTTGTGTTATGATCAATTAGAAAAATGCATGCGAATCTCTCGTAATGTGATTTACTTGGAACAGATTCCATTCTTTTCTTTACAATTAGACAGCCATCCTATTGCTGTGTCCTATATGCCACAATTCCAGGAGTTTGCTTCTCCATCAACTCTTTCCAAAGTCTATGTTCGGCGTAACACGACTCGTATAGCGACTCCCTCTCCTACTCATCTCCCAAAACCGCCTATTGAACCTTCAGGTAATAAAGTTTCTTCTAATAGCATCATCTCTCTGACGATCTAGTCGTCCTTCTGTTGCCCCTAATGGCTATGGTTTTCCTATTCATTTCACCTCCTTGGATAGTGCTCCTGTACCCACCTCATATTCACAGGCCTTAAAGATTGCTTACTGGCAGGATGCTATGAATGAGGAATTGCTTGCTCTTGAAGCAAACCACACATGTGATTTAGTATCGGCCCTTGATGGGGAATTTGTGATTGACAGTAAATGGATATACTCCACCAAAGTACACTCTGATGGGAATCTTGATCACAATAAAGAAAATTGGTTGCACGGGGTTATAAACTGGAATATGGAATTGACTATAAGGAAACATTTGCCCCAGTGGCTAAAATGACTACTGTTCGTACTCTTCTTTGTGTTGCTGCAGCTTGAAACGAGCCTCTTTGGCAAATGGATGTCAAAAATGCCTTTTTACATGGGGACTTGCGAGATACTGTTTACTTAAAACCTCCTCCAGGATATGCTTGTCCTCCAAAGCATGTCTGTAGATTGCGGAAAGCTCTTTATGGACTTAAACAAGCTCCCAGGGATTGGTTTGATAAATTCCAGGCAGCAATCCTTTAAGTCGGATTTCGTCAGAGTCACTCAGATAGTTCTCTATTTTTGAAATGAACACCAAAGGGCTACACATTCCTCTTAGTCTATGTTGATGATATGATTATCAGTGACAATGATATTGCCGGAATTGCGGATCTCAAACTCCATCTTACTCGCCACTTTAGAATGAATGATCATGGTCCTCTCACCTACTTTCTGGGGCTTGAGTTTGTGCGTAGCAAAGCTGGCATTAGGGTCCATCAGCGAAAATATGCTACAGATTTGATCACTTCGGCCAGGCTTGATGATGCTCACACTTTTGTTGCACCTATGGAATTAAACAACAAACTCAATTTAGATGATGGCCCTCCCCTAGATGATTCCTCTGTTTTCCGACGGATAGTTGGTAGTTTGCTCTACTTAAATATGACTCGGCCGGATATTTCTCATGCGGTTCATACAGTAAGCCAATTTGTTAGCAATCCCCCACAAACTTCACATTGCTACTGCTTTACGCATACTCCGCTATTTTAAAGGCACTCTTCACCATGGTCTTTTCTACCCTTCTAATACTTCTTTGCACTTATCCCCTTATGCGGATGCCGACTGGGCTGGTTGTCCAGATTCTCGGCGCTTTACCACTGGGTGGTGTATGTTTCTTGGGGACTCTCTAATTTCACGGAAGTGTAAGAAGCAAACCACTGTATCGAAGTCTTCTACTGAGGCAGAATATCGGACAATGTCATCCGCTAGTGCTCAAATTATTTGGCTACGCCGTCTTCTCTGTGAATTCGGTGTTCTTGTTGGTAGTTTTACACATCTTCATGGTGACAACACCAGTGCTACCAGAATTGCTAACAATCCAGTCTTTCATGAAAGGACGAAGCATATTGAGATTGATTGTCACTTCATCGGTCAGCATGTTACTGAGAAGATATCGTTGCCTCATGTCTCTACTCTTAACCAGTTGGCGTATATATTCACCAAGGCTATTCCCAAAATGAGTCATCATGATCTTACTTGCAAATTGATGTTTTCTACATTACCACATCAATTTGAGGGGGAGTGTAGAAGATAGTGTGGCTTAGGCCCAGCCCAATAAGACTATTGTACAAACTCACACACGTGGGATCTATGATAGATTTTATATAGCTGATTTTTCTCAATTAGGAGATATTCTTTCATTCTTTCTATGATTCTAATTTTGTATTCATGTCATGTATAGAGCCTTGATTAAGGCACATAAATATTATAAATACAAGGACGATCCTCAATGGATACATGACATTCACTGCAATTATTTTTCATCTTCTTCTTCTTCTTCCATGCAATCTATCACGTACACCTACATGCCTCCGGACAACCTACCGAAGTGAGTATAAAGCTCAACAATTATTCTCGGGGTCAAACAATTAATTTTAATCCTGAGGGGTTGATTTGGCTCCAAAACTAGCCACTTATGACTCACGGTCTTCCCTAAAGATCGGGCCTTGGACTTATTAATTTGTGTCAAAAGTTGGTTTGAAATCTGTATTTTATTTGCTAACAATTTTGGGAATTGATTTGGTTTCATTGGTCCCAAAACTAGACACCTATGGCTCAAACTCTCCGCCAAAGACCTACTTTGGACACAAGAATTGATACCCAAAAATCAGTCCAAAAATCTTAAATTTTATTTTCTAAGATTCTGAAATTAATGGGGGTTAAATGGGGTAAAAAAGGGTCAAAAATTAGGTTGGAAGAGGTTCAAATGGGTCCCAAAAGAGGGCCCTACAATATGCCGTGGGTCCCGTGGCCAGGCTAGCCGGCCATGTGCAGAACCAGCCGCTGGCTGTGCACAGCTGGCCGCTGGGCACTGTTGTGCCTGGCCGCTGGCTGTACACAACAGTGCACAGCAGGCCTGCTGGCTGCTGTGTGCTGTTGTGCACAGCTGGCCTAATGGCCGCTGGTGCACAGGTAGTTTGGCCGGTGAGATTCCTGCAGGAAGCTTCTAACATATAGCTGTAGAAATTTCTAGGAATTTGGGCCATTGGGGATAATAAACAGTAAAAGTGGAGGCCTCAAAGAACATGAAAACATAAAGAAAGAGCTACCAAAAAGGCATCAAAACACCCACAAAACACCTGATTAGCAGTAATATTAATCACAAAGAAGGAAAGAGAAATGAATCATAAAAACCCATTAACAAATACAAGATTTGAGCTAGAATTCCATGAAACTGAGCATGCATGTATAATCATCAAATTAAACACTTGCCTCAAGATGTGGTGCTCCCCAAAATCATTTCTCCACTCACCAAACTGCTGGAAAACTCCTAGAACAAAAATCCCCAAAAATTACCCTAAAATACACCCGAAAATGGAAAATAAAGAAAGAGGGGAAAGGGGCTTTGCATGTTGGCATACCCACTCCTCTAGGGGTGGAAGATGAGGGCCTACCTTTAAGGTGTCTAACCAGCAAGAAAACAGTGAGAGGAGGGGCTGCCAAGGTGGGTTCTTCGCGAATATGGCGTCCACGTGTAGAGGAGGTCAAGAGGAGGAAGATGGTAAAATTGTTTCTTCCATTAGGTAAAGCTTTCCCTTTGATTTTGGAGGAAAAACATAAGAAGAATAAGAGAGGAAGAAAAGTTCTATGGCAGGGCCCTCTTCAGTGAAGCAAACGAAAGAAACGAGAAGACAGAGCTGGCTGATTCCTTTTATAATGGGTGAAAGTGGGGTCCACTTATGAGTAAACTCAAAATGCAAATTTGGGGACCTTCAGACCTCGGATCAAGAAACTTTGGTTCAGTTTGGCATCTCTTAAATTTACCTCTTATTATCTTAAATCGGTTCAAAACAGACATTAGAGCGTTTGGGAATGCATTTTACTGTTTCCATTTGAAATGGGGATATGACATTGAATATCTTTTTGATGTAGTCAAGAAAGTGATACTTTTTCAAATAGAGCCATTTGTCTTAAGCGGGTAAACTTTTGCCAGAATTGTGAAATGGACGTTAAAATGGGCAGTCTCGTTTTTTCAATTTTGGCTTACCTTATGGGACCCACAACCATGATCCACACTGTTAGAAATGTGAAGAAGGTTCAACACGGCCACGTGTCTAAATTTCAGCCATTGATCTTTCTCCGATCTCGAGATATTTGTAAAAAAACGTGAACCATTGATGTAATATTCCGGACATTCTGGGCCCAATAATCAGAATCCAAGCCGTTCATATTGTTTGGAAGACTAAAAACGGCTATGAGTCCAAATTTTAGCCTCTGATGTGGTCCATAACTCAAGAAAATGTGAAAATTCGGAGAACCGTTGGATTGCACAGGTGAAAATCATTATATAAGAAACTATAAAATGGCCAGTCTGTGTTTTTTATTTTTTCTTGAATTATGGACTAATAAATCATAATCCAAACCATAGGATATCTGGGGTAGTGAAAGAATGAATATGAGATCAAATTTCAACTGTTGATCTATTACAGATCTCAAGCAATTTGCAAAAATGAGTGGACTATTTGGTCAATTTTTCTAAAATTTGTGGGCCACTATTTCAAGATCCGAACCGTTCGTTCTCTAGATAATACTTAGGCCATCCATGGGGTAAAAAACTAGCATCAGATTCCTTGTGGATATGGAGAATTTAAAGAAAAATCATTTATGGTTGGATTTTAAAAAATATATTTCAATCAGTTATGTTGTGTTGCCAAACGCACTATTTCAAGAACATCTATTTCAAATAGGGCCCATTTGAAATAGATCTTTTTCATTAAGATTCTCTAAAAACCAATAAGAGTTTCCAAACAAGCCCTTAAAATATGAAAAATATTCAGCAAAAAATTATCTTTCTAATAAGCCCTATATTGATCTGCTTCCGGGGTCCCAGTGAAAAGTCAACTTTTTGGTCAAAGGAATCAAAATAATGGAAAACTGGGATTTTCAAGGGTTTCAAAACTCCGAAAGGCTGTGATTAAAAGACAAACGTTGTTCGAAATAACGTCCCCGATTTAATGAGCCAAAAATCATAATTCCACAAAAATTACGAATAGCCCCCCAAGCTTTCCAGAAAAATATGAAGGGGGTCCTCCAAAGCATCAATCTAGGTTCAAAGGCTTTCAAAACTTCACAAAGCTATTAAAAAAGCTAATCTAACCCATAAACTTAATTAATTAAAAGCTAATCCCACTTAAAGAGCTAACAACAAAAATAATTAACTCTAATCGCGCGATTAATGGGTCGGGGTCTTACATAGGCTCATGGTTTGGATGCAAACTTAGGCGTAGAAGAGTTTTTGGAGAGTAAGGGAAGCTTCAGAATTTAAATTTTTATGAATTCTGGACTACCTGCTCGAGCGGGTACACTCTCTGGACAAAATCCGCTCGAGCATATATGAGCTCGCTCGAGCGGACTTTTCCTCTGGACGACATCCGCTCAAGTGGACGTGACCTCTTTGTCAGGGTCATTTTTTACCAGAAAAAAGGTGACGAAATGTCACTTTGAGCCAATAATAAACCCTTATAATTATCCTTAAGACGATTATGGTACGCATACTAAACCAATAAGACTCTTAGACCTCAAAAGACCGTAGGACCTTAGACTGGAACCTTAAACCTTTTCACATGTCTAATGGGAAATTTTATTTACATGAATGGTCTTTAGAGGCTAAGATTATCTCATGAATTCTATCTGTTAGTCTAACACCATGCCATGGGTGTTGGTTTAGAGAATTTGATGCACTTCTCACATACAATATGATACCAAGCAAAGGATAGCCGTGCATCAAATCACCTAAAACTACATCTTGTTGGACGGTGAAAGACGGTGGATAATTAGATTAAATTGGCTAGTAAAACACCTTGACTCTTTAATCAAATTGCGTTTACATATTGAGATTGACCATCTTGATGACCTACAACTCTAAAATAATTGTCCATTTGCATGATCTGTATTCGTCTTCTTTTATCCAATTGTCAGTCCAATGTTATAGTATACTAATGGAACCATGAACTGAGTAAGTTGTGTATGAATGTAATTGATTCGAGATGAATAGAATGATATGAGTGGGATCAAATAGATTCCCATTTAATTGAATTGAACAGAATTGTATGACTCAAGTTCAGTATTTATTGATTCGAAGAGTTCAGCTTTACTTAGGTTCGACCTTCGGAGACCTGACGGGGTGAAGTTCGGTTTAGTGTGTGTGAATGATGCTACGTAGTAGATAGTCTGGAGCACGGGAACTCTAGAACCAGGTAGCAAGGTAGACCTTTGGTCGGGTCATTATAGACATCCCAACATGAGTGCTCTCTTTTAAGGGAGGATTTAGCCAAGGTAGTAGCCAACTAGTGTGTAAAATTCTCTATTGTTGATTCATAAAGTATGATAAATTCAGAAGTGCACAACTGCCTAGTATTCTATTATTTGACCTCCTTTAGTCAACTGTCACCAGCTCTAAATTGTTATAGCATGTGTTAATTATGAATTGCTTTTACTTTGTTGAATTGTCATATTCACAACTCATCTATTGGTATCACAAACGCAGATACCGCTCATGGCCCTGAGGAGGCCCGAGAGAGAGAAGAGGAGATTGAGGAGGTTTCTCCCAGATTAGAGGAGTGGACAGCCAAGGGCACCGTCTAGTCCTCATTTTTCGGAGAGCGTCACATGGGAGACTTTTTGGGTAGTGTTTTGAGTATGAGAGTTGGAAATTATACAGATGATGTATACCGTTCTGTATTTTGGATAAATCATTTTGTGGAACTTGATCACATACTTTTGTTATACTATGTAGGGTGTGATTTTTTTGTAATCCCTACCTATGTAGTTAATTGTAAATATGTTTTGTGTATCTATTGAACGTTAATAGACTGATCATGGAATGATACCAGTTATGACAATGTTTTAGATGCTTCTGCATTTAATTATGAAATGACAGGTGTCAGTGAGATAACCTCACAAATGTGGAGTGACTACTTTATCCTTTGTGATTCGAACCTTACTTGAGATAGGTGTGAATTTCACAGGAGTACGTGTGTCACACCTCGGGGATTACCCTTAGCTAGGTAATGTCGGGAGAGATGTGATAGATACTATACAAGCTCAAGCAGTCCATAGCATGATTGCTCTTTCCAACAATGTTACTTATAGAAGAAAATATGAAAGATTAGGAGACTTCTAATAAGGAAGTTGTTGTAAAGCTTATCACATAAAGAAGTTAGGATACAGCTGGTCAGCTCACAATAAGGAAGTTCCAGATTGGTTATTAGGGTCATAAATGGGTCGGTTTCGGTCTGGGTCCATGGTGGACCCAGACTCGGAACTATTTACAAGGCGATGGAACCAGACTCGGAACTATTTACAAGGCGATGGAACCAGACTCGGAACCGGTTCTAGATATGGGAAGGGTACGGATCCAGGTACGGGTCAAGTTGAGAATTATTTAGAAAAAAACTAGCTAAATGATTTTTTAAAAAAATACTAACTTTTAGGAGAATTTTTTCAAAACTTGATGTAATATGTCGGGTCCCGGGTCCACAAGTTGGAACCAAAGTGGAATCGGAATCGGACCCCGACCCGTTTAGGTCATGAGTCCAAAAAATGGACCCAGACCTAGACCCGTTTACTTATCGGAACCTAAATAAGGAACCAAATCCGCTTATTAATAGGTTGGAACCTTCGGGTAATCAGAGAATCGGGAACCTATTTACATCCTTAGTGGTTAATATGGTAGATCAGGCCTCCAATAAAAATAATGGATAAAGCCTATAAGATGAGAATTTTGCTATTATCAATATCAAACACATTTCAATTGTCAAATCATTATTATAGAGAATATAATTCAATAAACAACTGAAAAAATGACATAAGAAGATCAATAACATGATGTACTAGTATCTTCATAATATTAGAACTGCAACAACTCAATGAGGACTGTATCTAAGGAATGGGTTTCAATTTCAACACCATCCATCAAGGATGAGGAAAATGTATATTCCTATTGAGCATAGATTTTTGTTTCTCATGGATTGAAGAATTATAGAATGTCACTCATTTTGGCATCTCAACAGTATTAGCCAGTGGTTCTTCTGGTTATTGTTTTTCTTTTATTTTTCTCTTCATGGGTTGATCTCTTCAGCTTTGTATAGCTCCGACCATTCTTTTGGGTACTAGAATTCTCTAGTCCTATGTTCTTTCCTTCCTTTTTCCTTAATACAACTTGCATTCCAGGGAAAAGAAGAGGAAAAAAAAAGGAAAAGGAAAGCCCCCCTTAGAGAAAGTAATTGAATATATTTTGGAAAAAGTTTTGATTTGAACCCTTTGTAATGTTCTAATTCTAACCCCAACCAACCATAGTTTTACTAGTTTTTTTACTAAATGGAAAACATTGAAAAATTGCCTATGGGATATTGTTAGAATGATTCAAGTCAAATTACTAAGCATGGTTGGAGGTGTTATTTGGTGTCTAACCATCAAAGTATCGAACTACACAAAGGTGGATCGTTTTTGTGGCCCATGGCGCAAATATTGCAGCGGTTAGACCATACAATTTTAGCAACATTTCCATCGAATACACACCCTTTCCAACAACTTTGTGTTAACTACTCATTTATGGGCTACCTGTATAATGCTACAGAGTCTTTCTCAAAAAACTTTTAACCAAGAGCAATTCGTAGGATAACCCTTTTAGATATTTAGTGTAGAGCAATCATTGTTGGATGGTAACAATTGGTTTACTTTTCTTTCATCTCACATATTGGATGTATAGAAAAGGGAGATTGTATGCATAGAAAGACACTATACAAACTACAAAGCAAGATCCACCTTTAATATTTAAGTATCTCTCTGGGGGAGATTGCTGTTGTGAATCAATGGAACTTGGTGATACCGGTGGTACCTTGGGTAGGTCACTGCCCAGAGGATCCTATAACCATTCAACTGGTTTCCTAGTGAGGATCCTGTAACCATTCAACTGGTTTCCCTTCCAAGGTCGAATGAGCACCATTGAAGGATTATTAAAAAGGTGAAGAATTTGAGAATAGGCATGTATGAGATACAAGGTATTGATTTAGAAGTTGGGACTTTTCATGCCTTTGCATAATAGTGATTATGAACCCTATGTGAGGCCCCACCTCTTGTGGACCCTCACCTATATTTGAATTCCTCTAATTATAGTATATGATATCTAATTATACTAATTAATAAGGGTTAGTAAGGGTAGTTTAGTAGTTTCCTAGGATTTTAGCATATTTTCTAGGAATTAGTCCCTTTTGTGTTTTATAGAAACTATAGGGTGTTAGTTGGACTTTTACAAGTTTGTTGGTTCGTTAGAGGCCCCTAGAAGTAATTAGAATCAATAGGAGAGGCTTCTACATGAGAGTTTTCAAACTACACTTAAAAAACCCAAATAGCCCATGTACTTATCCAAACCCTCAATTAAACTAAAATGACACTTTGGCCATTCCTTTTCAACAAAAATCTACAAAAGAATACCCCTTCCCTCATTCCAATGAGCTCTAGCTTCTCTCCCTCTCTTTCCTCACATTTTCCCTCAAATTCTCTCATTTCCTTCTCACTTCTCTCGTTTCCCTCCAAGATTTCCCTCAATTCTCTCTCTAGAATCCTAGATCTAGGGTTTTCCAACTACAAAGAAGAAGATCTACTACAAACTACTCTTATTATCTCTCTAGAAGGCTTCTTTCATCTCCTAGATCTCTCATTTCTCTGCAAGGCAAGGTAATTCTCTCTCTAGCTCAATTTCCATGGAACTCCCTTTCTCTCTCTAGAATTTTCTTTCCCTTGGGCATGTTTGGAAAACAGTGAGGAATCCTCTATCCAAAGGATTCCTTCATTCCTCTAGAACAATGCTATCCTCTCTGAGGATTTTTGAAGGGAGGAATCATTGCATTCTGGGTTTGGAAAACACGTAGGTGGAGTCACTTTTGTAGCTTAGGTGTTTATTTGCCTCCATGGATTTGCGAAATTCGATGGGGGAAGATTAAGACGGAGGAATCAATGGAAGAGAGCATTTTTAATTGGTTTGGAGGATTTGAAAAATCCTCTCACTTTTTCTCTTTCCACCTGATGGGCTCGCTTATTTGCTTGGGGGCCTACTGGGGTCAATGAACATGAGAGTCCGTGGGGCTCAGCCCTTTCGTGACCAGAGACAAAGCGGCTATCAACTTTTTTTGTACAGGTATGCCAAATTTTTTACTCTACTTGGAATTGACAAGTGGTGGTCCGTAGGTCCGCCTTTACAAGTAAAACAGAAAACTAACTTTTTTTAAACTTTCATTGCACATGTGTTAAGATAAGAGACATGAAGAAAAGAGATATGGTTTGATTTGAATGTCGTTAAATGCGATTTTCATTTGTTTACTATGAAAAGCGATGTTTTTGTCGTGAAAGGCGATGTTTTTACCGTGAGAGGCGATTTGCAATTCTTATAAAAAAGGAAAGTCAAGAGTTGTGATTTTTTTGTCTCTTTAAAAAATACAAACTACAATGAAAAGTAAGAAAATTAAATCTAACTTCTTAGGAGATTGTGGGGACTCGTTCAGATTGACGGTCGCAAGTCGTGTTTGGACTTCACCGTCATCCTTCAGATGAGAACAGATGATGCTTTTAATTCTTTTGGCTTGGCTTGAACCTCAAATTTTTAGAAGATAAAGACCAAGATGAGGTCATATATTGAACAAAAAGCTAAGTAGATGGGCTGAAAAGCCTAGTCTAAGCCATGGAGATAGAAGGAAAAGGCCTTGGGGGCTGGCCCCACAAGGGACTTTGGTCACCTTGTAGTGGTAGTCGCTGCAGAACTTCTTCAACAAAGGAGAGGTCGTTGTAGCAACTTTGTAGAGTTTTCTCTCACTAGGATTTGCATGTCGTGTGCATCATGCCTTGGAATGGTAGAAATGGCCACCTTTTATAGGCTTTTGGTGGCCACGAGGGGAGTCTATGAGCTTTAAATGCATTAATTGCATTAATGCTCTAGGATGGGAGAAGTTACAAGCTCTTAAATTTGTATTTTTGTAACTCATTTTTCTTGGCTTTTGATTGGCCGTTGGAGAATAATAGGCTTTTAATTGCCTTTAAACTCCTTGATGGGAGGAGTTACATGGTTTAATATCATGATTGTGGTTGACTTGTAACTCTCATTCATTCGCTTCTTATTGGGTTGTCCAAAATAATGAGTAATTGACGACATTAATTTATCATAAAATGAGTCATTAACTACATTAAGTGGCCGCCCAAGCATATGAAGAGTCGCAGGCCGCCCCGCGTCTTTTGTAATTCTACCCGCGATGTAGGGAGCCTTGATCGCCATGTTGATTACTGTCGGATGATCATGTAATTTCAGACATTAATTGTTACCAGTGGGCTGGTACTCTGTCTTGTCGATTACTCAATCGGTTGGGCAGAAAGTGTGCTTTCTTGGTTGGTCGGTTAGCGATTTCGAAGAGTCCAATGATGAACCCATGATTTCTCGATGGCGGATCCGTGATGTTGACAAAGATCAACGGATTTCGTGCCCCGAAAATCAGATTTTTTGAAAGTCACAGAGGCCGAACATCTCGAAACACAAAAAGGGACCCAAAGATGGGTTTTCAGCGAAAATCCGGTGACCTGGATTTCCAAGGTGGCTGGCGACCATGCACCCAGGGTTGCCGATGACCGGGGCATTTTTGCCCCTTTTCGTCGCCTTTTTCGGCCGTTTTCAGGTTTTTTCCACTTCTTTCTTATTTGATATTTTTATTGGCATTTTTGCACATGTTATGGCATGATTATCTTGCAGAAAACTTGATGAGAAACTATGCAGATGGGAGGGAAAAGTTTTTGATTTTCCGGGAAAGCCGAAGATTTGTCACGCAGAGTTGCCGAATTGCCGTCAAAACCAAAACTAGGTCAAACGATGTCAGAATGATCTGAAATTTGAGGTGAAGCCTTTTAAACAATAAATAAGACCAAACAGGGGCTTTGTTTGAGTTTTGAAGCCGTGTAGGGTCCTGCCACCGGTAGACTTGATTTTGTCGCAAGGAAGATGCCACGTTTTAATGTTTGGTCAACCGATGTCCGATTGACCTGAAATTTGATAGGGAGTCTATTGGAGTCATTTTAAGATGATCCATTAGCTCCAATTTGGAAATCATGGTCCCGGGGGACTCCGCTGCTGAGATACCTGATTTAGCTTCCGGGAGTCAAAGTCTGGTTAAACGTTGTCGAAATGATGAAACTTGACATGTAACCCTTTGGAAGTATTTTGGGATTACCTGTCGTGCCCCCAAACCCGGATCCCTGCAGCGGTTCGACCTCGGGGCCGCGAATTGGGAAGTAAGTGATAAATATATTTCTCCCCGGGATCCGCGTGTGTGAGGAAGGCAAAATTTCCAAACACATCAAGAACATTTCGCGGAAGCTTACGTGGCATTGTGACCCGAAGCCCATGGCCATCAGGTTCCTTGTCGCACTCAACCCGTCAGCATAAAGCTGTCATAGCATAATCATACTCAGACTGGAACAAACATGATATCAAAATATACAGACCTGACAGTGACAGGCTTATCAATACCCAAGAATATTCAAGTTATAATTTAACAAGTGCATTAATTACAATCCCAAAAGAAAAGGCTAACAAAAGCCTTACAAAATAACAAGCTAAGAACAAATACTACCCAGGTGTATAATGTATCTCCGGAGTCAAGCACGACGTCTGTATGACATCACTGAAACAACAACCTGTAAAACTCGTGGCTCTACAGCCATCTGCACAAGTACTAGCTCAAGACGAGAACCTGCTACCTAAGGCACCAAACAAACAAGGTCAGACACGACGGTCTGGCAGGTGATCAATTTAAGCATGAGTATGAATCATTTAAAATTTATAAGAAACCATATACTGAATTTAAAACTGTTTACAAATCTTGAAACGATGCTTGAACGATATACACTTCAAGATAACAAAAGTCCACGAACGAGATATGAGGCAAAAGTAGCATGAGTACATGTGGTCTAGTGTTTAAAACCATTTAATAAATTTTCAAATAGTACATGAACAAAATGCAAGACAAAGCTAGTATGATTACGAGAAAACATCATGATTCGTAAATCCACATTGAGCTCATCCTTTCTCTGTCATACATGATGACAAGAGCACGCAAAGACAAAGCAAGACAGGCGAAACGAAACGAAAGCCCGAGCCACACAAGGTGGGCGGGAAAACCGGCCGCGGAACCGGAACAAAACAAAAATGTGAATAAATACACGACTTATCTATAGATAGTCCTTATGTTTAAGGACCCCCTAACTAGTGGATCAGACTTAGAGGGCGGTCCAAGCTCAGTGGTATTCAACGGAATTCATGAATGCACAAAACTAATGGAGACTCGCCGTTTGAGGCCCGTGGTTGACACGCTACGCCTCGTGGTTAAGGGTGCCGCCCGGACCAAGTTCTCACATTTCCCTCATCGACCACACGGGGTGGACGGTGCACGCAAGACAAAACAAGGTAGCATAAGCTATAAGCATGTCGAAGCACACTAAGTAGTCCCCTTTTTGGATTCTTAAAACAATTTGAAACAAAGCTGATACTTGTAACTCAAAACAAGTGCAAAACAATACCTGAAACAAAACTGATCTTGCAAGTCAAAAAAAGTGCAAAATAATACCCGAACGAAACCAATGCTTGTAAGTCAAAACAAGTGCAAAGTAATATTCTTCATGTCAAGACTAAGTTTTTGAAATCAGACTTTCAAGTATATGCTAAGGCCCTTCATTCGATTCTTATGTAATTGAAACCCAAATGTTGGAATTAAAAGCAGATTGGTGCCCCTGAAGGTAAACAACATTTCAGATTTCCAAGTACACAATATCAAGACAAAAGCCCCTAAACAAATTCTAGTTTTTCGTTGATCAAAATATCCACTTTCTTTGTCAGCCTTTGATCATTAAACATAGTATACCATTGGATTCCTTGCTTCGAGAGCTTTCCAACGGTATATAGAACTCCAAATTCCGACGAACAATTCAAAAGTTATGGCTTCCGGAAGATGGTCATTCCGAGCCCGGAACAGTTAGCTCGAGCGAACAAAAGTTGGCTCGAGCGAACTGGTCACAGAACCTCCTTGGTACCAACAGTGAACTCCACTGCTCCAATTCCACTCCAATATCCATTAACAAATAACATCTAAGACTCAACGCCAATGAAAAATACAGAATTTCAAAAATAATTCGAATTCATACTTTCATAACCAAATAAAACAATGCTGGAAACAACATATCTCAAATCAGAATTTCAAGAAAACAATTTCAGATTTGAATGCAATTGCAGGAAACAACATATTTGAAACCAGAATTTTTTGAAAACAGGTTCAGATTTGAATCCAATTGATCAATGCAGGAAACAACTAATTTCAGCAGTGCAGAATTCTGAATTTCAGCAGTGCAGAATTTCTCACATAGCTGAAACATTAAATCAACTCCAGAAATCTGAGTCTAGCTGAAACATTAAAACAAGTGCAGAATTTTGAATCTGAAACATTAAAACAAATGCAGAATTCTAAGTCTAGCTGGAACATTAAAACAATTGCAGAGTTCTGAATCTTGCTGAAACATTAAAACAAGTGCAGAATTTTGAATTTCAGCAGTGCAGAATTTTTCACATAACTGAAACATTAAATCAACTCCAGAAATCTGAGTCTAGCTGAAACATTAAAACAAGTGCAGAATTTTGAATTTCAGCAGTGCAGAATTTTTCACATAACTGAAACATTAAATCAACTCCAGAAATCTGACTCTAGCTGAAACATTAAAACAATTGCAGAGTTCTGAATCTAGCTGAAACATTAAAACATTTGCATAAATCTGAACCTAGCTGAACATTAAAATAATTTGCAGAAATTTGAACATAAAACTGAACACTACATGTTGCAGAAATCTAAACAAGATCTGAACATTAAAAGTTACGGAAATCTGAACAAGAACTGAACTCTAAAAGTCGTATAAATCTGCACAAAATCTGAACATTAAAAGTAGTAGAAATCTGCACATAATTTGAACATTAAAAGTTGTAAAAATCTGCACCTAATCTGAATACAATTGTACACTAAAATTCTGCAGAAATCTGAACACCATTGCACATTAATATCCTGCAAAAATCTCAACACAATTGCACATGAATTGGACACAAAACTGCAGAAATTTGCATACCGAATGAACACAAAAATTGCAGATTTGAATGCAATAAACCAGTGAAGAAAACAACATATTTCAAATCAGAATTTCAATAAAAACAGTTTCAGATTTGCATGCATTCAAAAGAAACTGATTATTCACTTGCCTCAAGCTGAAATGGGTCTCAAGTTCACTCCAAACAACTCCTACACAGCCAGTTGAAATCCTGCACCAAACCCATGGAAGAACCCATTTCAAAATCCACAAAACTTTAAAAAAACAATGGAGTTCTTAAAAAGAACCCATGCTTGTATGATAAGAGGCTCTACTTGGTCCAATAAAAACCAGATTTGAGAAGAGGTATCCATTGCTAACCTTGAGAAGCTCTATACAAGAAGAAGAGTTTGGAGAAGAGAGAAAGCCCAGCTGAAATCCCCCAAAAACAGTACCCTTTTGAAGCTTGAAAGATGGGGAGAAGGTTGGTGGAATTTGTTCTTCACTTTGAGCTTGGTTTCATTAACATGCAAGAGGAGAGAGAAGACAAGAAGAAGAAGAAGTCTTCTTTGGTTTCGTTGCAGCAGAGAAATGAAAATGAAGAAGAAGGAGCCAACATGGGTTCTTATATAAATGGGCAAGTTGTGGGCCCCATTGGCCCTTAAAGCTTCAAAGCTTTAAAACTCATGTTTGTCGGTCCCGGATGAAATCGACAAAGAAGAACAAAATGTTCCTTCAAAAATCTAGTTTTAAAAAAATATAATTTTGACATATTTTTGAGATTTCGAAAATTGGGTCCAGTTTTAGGTGTGAAAAGACAATTTTACCCTTTTTGGGCCAAAACATGGGTTTTTGGGCTTCGGATGGACTCGACGAAGAAGACTAAAATGATCCACATAAAATCTACTTTTCAAAAAGTACATTTTTGACATGATTCTGAAAATTTGAAATTTGGGCTTAGATTTAAATGTAAAAAGACTGTTTTGCCCCTCGGGCTGAAAAACTGATTTTCTCGAGTTTCGAATGGGGTAGGTCTAAACACAAAAGTTGTTGGATCTGATTTGACCTATCAAAAGAAACCAAAATTGTAATTTTTCAAAATCAAGAAGAATCTTCCACGCTGACACGTACAACCCAAGGCATCCCTGGGCTGTCAGACCGGATCCAACCGCTCTCAAAATTCCCCAAAGCTATGGAAAACTATTCTGAACCACAATCTAACTCAATTAGGCTCAAATCTTATTTAGAAAACTAAACCACGGCTAAAAACACACTAATCCCAAAAATTAGGGGTTGGGGTCTTACATTACCCATGTGCTTTATTTGATGAGTAATGACCTCGGTGGTTCCCACCGCCGAGAGGCTTGGTTTTGCTGCTTGAGGGTTGATGTAGGGTCAAACGTTGTCGGTTCGACCTGGAATTTGACAAGGAACCTTTTGGAAGTATTTTAAGACCACCCATAGGCTCTAATTAAAGATCTGACGTCTTCGATGCTGTCGCCGCCAGGAGAGTTGATTTTGTCACGACTTTTGCTTTTTGGGCTAAACGGTGTTAGAATGGCTTGGAATTTGATGTAAAGCCTTTTAGTGGCATTTTGAGGTCAACTGTGTGCTCTGTTTTGTAAACCAAGGTCTCCAACTTCACCGCCGCGGGGAGCTCTTGTTCAGCCACTAAAAGAGTGAAGTTAGGCCAAATAATGTTGAAATGGCCCAAAACTTCAAATGTACTCTTCTTACGGCTTTTTTGAAGAATTTTGCAATTCTTGTTTGATTATGAAAAGATTTGATGCTTGAAGTAGCATTGCCTGCTTGTGGTAGGATGCAACTTCATGCAGCTTCTTGATGCTGAAAGTGTATGAAGAGGCAAAGTGACATTTTTTATGTCAACAAATGTCCCCTCGAGGTATAGCGACGAGTTGCATAACTATTGTAGTCAATGTGCCTCGAAGAGAACTTTGAAAGAGAGCTTCTAACTTGACCAAGAGTCTTGAGTGATTTTCTTTTGGTAGAGTAGCTTTTTGAGTTTCCAAGGGAATTTCATGGTATTGATAGGGATCATGTACCATCTAGAGGTAAGGTTTTGAAAATGACATGAGAGATTTGGATTTGGGTTTTGGATTTTATTTTTGACCTTGTGAACCTAAAGGCTTTATGTGGTGGATTAGGCGGTCAAGAGGGGTTTTTGGTTTTTGGTTTTTTTTTTTTTCAACCTTGTGACCTAACAAGCTGTATATGGCAAGTTAGGGGGTCAGCGTTTGGTTTTTCTGTCACTCTTTGGGACTATTATGGTTTTATTGGAGTGGTTTGGATTTTTGTGGGATGTCAGATTCAAGGTTTTGGCTAAATTTGGTGCATGGGGTTGGATGGTTTGAATTTTGGAAGCTCATAAGGTTTAGATTTTTTTTTGTGGTCCAATCAACTCAAAAGATGCACAGAACCATTTTGTATGCTCTTGGTAAGAGGGATTTTTTATGGAAAAGGGTTTCCAAAATTTAGGATAGGGTTCAATTGGCAAGAAGCCCCTTTTACTGCCTAGGTGGTCAAACGCTGCTCATATGGGCTAACCCATGGGACTTTAAGCTTTAAAGATAGCTTAGATCTCATGTGGTGTCATTTTGTAGAGAATATCTAAAAATATCTCATTTGGGTTGAGAATATCTTAAAACATCCTTTCTTGGAGAGAATCTCTCAAATTTCATTTCTTTTGGGAGAGAATCTCTCAAAATATCTTTCTTTGGGAGAGAATCTCTCAAATTTCACTTCTTTTGGGAGAGAATCTCTCAAAATATCTTTCTTTTGGGAAGGTTGCTAATTTGTAGCACTTACCTCCTTGCTTTTCTCCTTTTTTTCTTTTTTGGTTAGATCTCTTCTATAAAAGTAAAGGGAGATTGGATCCCTTGCTCTTATTGCTTTCTTTTACAAAGATCTCAAAAGTGCTTCAAGACCAAGAGCTTTTCTTCTTCAAAGATCTTCAAGTTCTTCTTCTTCTCCATCAATGGCTTCAAGTAAGTTTTCTTTTTCAACAAGAAACCCTATGTCGAAGTAGAAAAAAACTTTCTTTTCTTTTCTTTTTCTTCTTTTTCTTATTTTTCTTTCTTTTCTTTTCTTTCTTTTTCTCTTTTTTTATTCTGTTTTCACCTCTTTTTTTTTTTTCTCTCATTTCTTTTTTTTTTAAATTTTGTGACATATGAACAAGTCCCTACAGTTCTGTGCCGTACGGCCATGTGGCAATGGGCCACCCCTCCTTTCTTCTGTCTGTTGTTTTTTTTTTTTCTCTCCCCTCTTTTTTTTTTCCTGAGGAAGTTTCTATCTTTTTTTCTCTCTCTCTCTCTCTTTTTTTTTTTTTTTTTTGTTATTTGTGCTCGCCATGATAATGAGGTTTATGCAAATCAATATGTTCATGCATTTTTTTTTCTTTTTTTTTTTTCTTTGCGTCAAATACAAAGCTAGGGTTTCTAGGTTAAGCCAACATGAGTTTTGACTTGGACAAAGTTTAATCAGTTTTGACCAAGTTGGGTTGGAATTAGTCAAATTTTGGTCAAGCGTTTCCTAGCTTCTAATGCATGACAAATTTCTTTCTATGCATGATTTTTTAAAATTGAATTGGAAGAAGGGCAGAATAATGCATACCTAGAAAGTTTTGCAAGTTTTGGAGTTTGGAGCTCGCAACAATATTGAGTCCCTTTCCAATCTTGCTGGGATTTGAAAAGATTTGCTCGATTCACAACAATGTTTGAGTCCAAGCTTTCTTTGAGGATCTTCCATTCAATATTAGCTCACAGTGACGTTGAGTTTATCTTCAAGCTTCCTATCTTTTTCGAGGTGTTTAATTTTTATTCAGAATTGCCCTAGAACCATGCTGAAATTTCGTTAGGATTTTTTTTAGCAAAATTATTTTATCTTGGTGATTGATATTTTCTTTTCCGACCTTTGTAGGTGGTTCCTCTAGAACAAGCAAGGGCAAGGGGCTTGTTGCCGGCATGTCCCGCCGATCTGCTAGATCTTCTAATCCTGTTGTACAACAAGCCTAGGAGAAGGTCCAGTAAATGGAGAGAAAGTTGGAAAAGTGTGACTCTCTCAACAAGGATGAGATGAGGTAGTGATATATCTCCCTCAAAGATGAGGAGTCTTACAAGATCATGGTAGGCAATCGTCCTTGGGTAACGAACGATGAAAGCATTGTGCCAAAGCCTACCTTTTTCTTTGGTGATGTAGTCCCTGACGACTTGATATACCAGAGGAGATGCTTCCAGTTCTCTTACTGTAAGACCCCGATCCCTAATTTTCGTGATTAGTGTGTTTTTAGTTGTGTGGTAGATCTCTAAGTGAGATTTGAGTCTAATTGAGTTAGATTGTGGTTTAGAATATTTTTCTATAGCTTTGGGGAATTTTGAGAGCGGTTGGACCCGGTCTGGTAGCCTGGGATGCCTAGGGTTGTACGTGTCATTGTGGGGATTGTTCTTAATCTTGAAAATTTCCAATTTTGGTTTCTTTTGATAGGTCAAATTAGCCCCAACAACTTTTGTGTTTAGACCGATTCCATTCGAAACTTAGAAAATTAGTTTTTCACCCCTAGGGATAAAACAACCTTTTCACATTGAAATTTGGGCCCAAATCTTGAAATTCCAAAACCATGTCAAAAATATACTTTTTGAAAACTAGATTTTTTAAGGATCATTTCTTCTTTCTTAGACAATCTCATCCGAGGCCTGCAAGATCATGTTGGATTGAAAATATGAGCACACCTCCCTCTTCCTCTCATTCCAAGCTTTCCATTGCTACATTTTTCATGGAGTTTCCAGTTGGGCTACCCTCCCTTATTCTTCCTTGCTCCTTGTTTGGCTAGTTATACTTAAGAGCTTCCTTCCATGTTGTTAATGGAGTCTTATGAATTCCTAATGATCTTGTTTTTCAAGCATGCAAACCCCATTTTGAAATGGGTTCTTTGTTTTCAAAATTTGTTGGGTTTTTGAGGAGATTTCTTGGGGCCTTTTGTAGATCTTGGTTCAGCCGTAGAGAGTGATCTTTGAGGAGGTTTTGGTTTGCAAATTGGTCCAAGGCAAGTGAGTAATCTAGGTTTCTTGTTCATGCTAGATAATTGGTACATTGTGTTTGTAAAGTGCAATGATTTTTACTTGGCTATCTTTCAAACTATATTGTTTGCCAATTAAGCATAATTTGGCTTCCATTTCATTACATGCATTTGATGTTAGTTACTTTTCAAAATTCTGAATTTTTGTTTTGAATTGGAACTCAATGTCTTGTTTTGTCATTTGAATTGTTTTGATGAAATATAGAGATGTCGTCATGAATGGAGCACTTGTGATGGAAATTGTTGTCAATGGGGGAGAGCATGGTGGCTCATTTTTGTGCAGGCTACAGCCCTTGGAATGGTTTAGAAAGGGTGGAGATGGTTTGGGAATGAATAGAGCTCCAGAATTCAGCAACATGACTTTTTGCACTCAAAGGTTCGAACCCTGCCCCTGAGGGTTTGAACCCTTGGTCTCTCGGGTATTTGGCTTCAAACAAAGGTTTGAACCTTGCTCATGAGAGTTCGAACCCTTGGCTGAAGGTTTGAACCCTGCTCCTGAGGGTTCGAACCCTTGGCAGTTTTGACGCTGACCCACTTTAGGCAGATTTTCAAAAGGGCATAACTTGTGGCCCACTTGACGGATTTTCGAGTTCTATATATTGTTGGAAAGCCCTCCAAGCATGGAATACAATGGTATACTTATCTTTATGATCAAAGGTTGGGTAAGGAAGTGGATATTTGGATCAATGAAAACAAGAATATGTTTATGGGTTTTTAATTTGATATTAGGCACTTACAAATCAGAAATGTTATTTAGCTTCAGGGGCACCAATATGCTTTTAAACCCAACATTTGGGTTTCAATCACATAAGAGTCCAATAAAGGGTCTTAGCATATACTTGAGAGTTGTTCTGAAAACTTAGTTTTGACACGAAGAATATCGTTTTGCACCTGTTTTGATTTATGAGTATCAATTTTGTTTCGAGTATTGGTTTGCAATTGTTTTGACTTGCAAGTATCAGTTTTGTTTTGAATTGTTTCAAGAACCAAAAAGGGGATCACTTCATATGCTTCGATATGCTAATAGCTTATGCTATCTTGTCTTGTCTTGTGTGTACCGTCCACCTCGTGTGGTCGATGAGGGAAATGTGAGAACTTGGTTCGGGCAACACCCTTAACCACGGGGCGTAGCGTGTCAACCACGGGCTTCAAACAGCGAGTCTCCGCTAGCCCTCCTTTCAAACGGAGGATATCTTGTCTTGTCTGGTCTTGACAAGTAGTTCCCCTTTTTGCATGATTTGTCTTGTAAATGTATTTTCATTTTGTGCATTCATGAATTTAGGTGAATACCACTGAGCTTGGACTACCCCTTCAGTCCGATTAACTGTCCAGGGGTCCTTAAACATGTGGACTATCTGTAGATTAGTCGTGTATTATATTACACATTGTGTGTGTTCCAGTTCCGCGGCCGGCCTCCCCGTCTGCCTTGTGTGGCGTGGGGTCGTGTTTTGCGTGTCGTACATACTCTTGTCATCCTGTATGATGGAGAAAGGATGAGCTCAATGTGGATTTACTAATCATGATATTATATGTACTCATGCTAGTTTTGTTTTGTATATCGTTCATGGACTTTGTTTTCTTGATAAGCATATTGTTCAAGCATTGTTTTAAATTCTGTAATTTGTTTTAAATTCAGTAAATGGTTTTAAACATTATTTCTCTTAAACTTTTAATTATTTATACTCATGCCTAAATTGATCACCTGCCAGACCGTCATGTCTGACTTTGTTTGTTTGGTGCTCTAGGTAGTAGGTTCTTCACCCTAAGCCGAGTGCTTGTGTTGGCTGTAGAGCCACGAGTTTTGCAGGATGGTTGTGTCAGTGATGTTATATAGACATCGTGCGTGACTCCAGAGATTCATATAAACTTGGGTAGTATTTGTTCTTAGTTTGTTGTTTTGTAAGGCCTTTGGTAGCCTCTTTTCATCGGGATTGTAATTAATGCACTTGTTAAACGATAACTTGAATACGCTTGGGTAATGATTAGCCTGTTACTGTCAGCTATGTATATTTTGATATTGTGTTTTGTTCCAGTCTGAGTATGATTATTACTATGATAGCTTTATGCCGACGTGTTGAGTGCGACTCGGAATCCGATGGCCATGGGCTCTGGGTTACAACGCCACATAAACTTCCGCGAAATGTTCTTGATGTGTTTGGGAATTTTTTCTTCCTCACACACGCGGATCTTGGGGAGAAATATTATCTATCACTTACTCCCCTATTCGCGTCCTCGAGGTTGGACCGCTGCAGGGATCCGGGTTCGGGGGCGTGACACTCACACAGTGGATGGTGAGGAAAGGACTATTGCTACCTAGTCGACTTTTGATCGTACTATCTCGATCATGAGCATTTCTCCCACATGCTCTAAAAGAGAAGATCCTCCAAGCTGGGTGAAAATGTCCAATGTGATCAAGACCGAGATTTTTGTTGGCGGTTATTCCAGATATACAGAGAAGTCGGCAGCCCATATGAACATGCTGATGCCGGCCAGTGGCTACTAGGGTCCTAATTATCCGTCGATCAATTTGAGACTAGTGGACCTTGGCATTTTCAGAGGTGACGACGACAATTGGGTGAAACTTTTCCGGCCTCGTGGTTGTTTCAGTGCGGACTCAGATTGGAAGTCGTGGACTGATCATGTCCTATAGATTCGTGGCGCCATTCTGAAGGAAGCCAAGATCTTCGATGCGGTCCGTACTTTTTGGGAGACCGTGATCTTTTCCAGCAAGGCCTTCATGGCTATGTTGGAGTTGTTCCTTCCACAAACCAACACCTTCATTGTCATGAATGGTGAGATTGGTTTCTCTTTGAAGGAACTGAGCTCCATTATTGGGCTGCCTATCCTCGGCAAACTCTATGAGGAGTTCATGCCTATTGAGAGTGTCCTCGAGGAACAGTCCGAGGAGGTCTGGTTTCTATACTTTCAGCGTTTTGCCTTCTATGATGTTTTAAAGGAGAGAGAGGGCTTGAAAGTCAGGTCAAGCAGTTGGAGGAGTTTTAGCTTTTCGTCCCTCAACTTCTTTGTGTTGGAAGTGGGTGGGCCTCGTGGATATGTTTTCAAAACTTTTGACCCACTTGACTCAGGGATCAAGTATCCATAAGGCCATGAAACCAAATCCAGGATCCGAAACGCAATCTCATCAACCATGATCAGCAATAACCTCTATCTAGAAGATAGAAACAGCACCTAACAAGCAACCACGAAATTCTACAACATACAAGGAGTAGATTATATCTATGGAGCTCGGTTGTGCTCTAATGGAGAAGTTGATTTGTTCCTTTGAGAAACTGTTTCGCAAACCAAATCAGAATCTCCAAGACCTCTTAGCCTTCCACGCTATGACCCGTATCAGATCTCTTTCCTCAAGGATGATGGTGGGATCTCGAAGAGAAAAACGAACTAGAAACTCAAGAAAAACCGGAAGAGAAATTATAAGAAGATGGAGAGAGAGAGAGAGAGAGAGAGAGAGAGATGTACAACTCTTGCACAAAGGGGAGGCTTGGGCGTGGATTCCAAGGAGGAGTCATGCATTAGATGTCCAGCCCTCCTTCCTCTCTTATTTATAGCTCTAAGCCACCTCTTCTTTGTTTATTATTAGAAGTCGAACTTCCATAATTAGTAACTCACTATTCCTACTATTACGACTATTAGAAGTCTCACTTCAAATAGAGATAGTAACTTTCCTTTTGAGTTCAAATAGAATTAGTAATGATCCAATCTTGGGCTAGCGTGGGGACCACTAGGGATTCCATAGAAAGCTGGCTCCAACTGGGACACCGCGACCCCACATCTCATGTGCAATCCGGGCCCACAGTTAATTGCAAATAACTCCACTATATAAATGCAATTGAACTCCAGCCTTAGGAATAAATTACATGAAGACCCTAAACTTCCCTATTACCATAAGTAGGCCCCTCCATCAATATCCATAGATCAATTGGATAAATTGTCTCACCAATTTAGATCCATATCTTATTATCCTTGAGACCCAATTAATCACAGTGATCATTAGTACCATCCAATTAACTCTTAATTGAGATGGGTGTACACTTACTAATGATAAATCCATTAATTGGCACAAGGGGATAATTAGGATAAATTCCATCTTGACAATTAAATGTTCCTACAGTCCTACTACCACGTACCCAAGACACCGAGGTGTTGACCTACAGTTGGCCTTACTCATTGGTGACTCAAAGCAAATGAATAAATAAAAACTTGAGTTCATAAATGTATCAGAATTAAGAGCCTATTGCTAGGGAATTATGAGAGTAGACCTTAAAGCAAAGACAATGTTTCATAAGGTGCTTCTCATGGTCCTTCAATACATCCAATGTACCAGTATGATGATCCAGAATCTTACATTCCAATGATCGAGACAGATCACACTATCTCATAATGATTATAATACTGCAACCTTGTCAGATGAGATGCCCAATCTCATCATTGGTTGTGAATCAATTCAAGTATAAGATTTGTGACAAATGTCTCCCGTATGTGGATCTCATCCACACACATGTATTACATCTAATATACTTGTGGGCTCCGGTTCATCTCATGAACCATGATGTCATTTGTATTGGTTATATGCAATTAAGTAATAAAACATCATTCATTTCATGAAAGGAAAGCATGATTATATTGAAATAAATCAATTTATTACATATTCTACTGGATTGAGACCACACAATCTAACAATCTCCCACTTGGGCTCAATGCAAGTCAGGGTTGCATCTCATGCCCATCCCATCTACATGTTGTTCAAAGACTTTAGTGGTCAAAGGCTTGGTAAAGGGATATGCCAGATTATCCGCAGATGCTCTCTTGGTGATGGCAATGTCATCTCTCTGCACAATCTCTCTGACCAAATGATACTTCCTCTGTACATGCTTTTGGCTTTTATGGCTCATGGGTTCCCTGGACTGAGCGACTGCCCTACTGCTATCACAGTAAACTGCCTCGCTACTATCACCCTTTTCCTTTGAGTTTCTAGTTGGTTTTCTCTTGGAGATTCCACCATTCTTCTTGAGAAAAGAGATCTGAAGTGGGTCATAACGTGGAAGACAACAAGGTATTGGAGATCCTAATTTGCTACAAAGAAGAGTTCTTTATATAGCAAATTGTCTACTCCTCCATTAGAGCACTACTGAGCTCTCAAGGTAAGATCTACTCCTTGTATGTTGTAGTTTTGTTGTGGATGCTTGGTTCTAGTTTTTCTATCTTCTAGTTAGAGTTTATTACTGATCTTGATGATGAGATTGAGGGTTATGAATCTTGGATGTGGTTTTTGGCCTTGTGGGTACTTGATCCCTGAGTCAGGTGGACAAAGGTTTTAAAAACTATCATGAGGCCCACCTATTTCCAACAATTGGTATTAGAGTCATACCTCATCTCTAATCATGTTAGATTAGTTGTCTAGATCTAATCTTTGCATGAGATGTGAAGAGGATAGACCTAGGGCTATGTAAGGATCAATTCTGGTATTTTTCTGCATTTATTATGTTTTCTGAACGCACAAGAAGGGACAAGTTTGGGCAAAATAGTGGTTTTCTGCAAAAACCCCAAGTTGGGTTCAGGACTTTTACTGGCAGCCATAAAACACTTTTACCGACGGCCAGGATACCCTTATGCCAGCGGCCAGGATACACTTATACCGGCGGCTCCAGCCCTCGCTATAGGCAGTTTCTTTTTTTAAATGGCAATCCGGGTTTGTTCATCATGAGATGATGGATGGCTTCTTAACCCAAGTCCCTATTGTTTATTGTTTATAAGATGTTAACTTGCAGGTGTTCTTGTCTTCTCCATATGGCCCACAAGTCTTTTACTTTCTGTTTATGGTTATTGGTTTATTTTAGGCAAGTTGTAAAGGGCATCATGGTTTCCTTAGTTTCCCATGAAAGGGCAAGGCATGGTGAATTTCCCTATAGCCATTTTATTTATATTATTAGATTACCATGTAAGTCTCATCTTCGAGGCATAGGGATTTATATAATTTTCTGAGTTTTGTAAATTCTGGTGATGTCCGAGACGAAGAAGGAAAGTGAAGTTAGACTCCTAATCAAAGAGTTTGAAGAATACTAAAAGTGTTTTGGAGATGCCCAAAGAGTTTGAGGAATCCCAAAGTTTTGAAAAGTCTAAGACGTCCAAGAAGTCTATTACGCTTGGGCCATGTGGAGGAGATGACTAGCTTCTATTTTTGCACTTTCTATTTATGGATGCTTGCTTTTATAGAATGTTTCCAAATTTGATCCAAACATAGTAATTACTAAAAGTTACTCAAATCAAATTAATTTTTGGAAAGAGATCTAATTATATTGGTGGTCCCATAAGATGGACCCATTGGTAATACTAATCTTAGAAACTGGACTTTCCTTAAATATAACTTGACTTGGAACCAATCTTTAGTCATATCATGAGATCATTTGATGTTTATATATGGTGGGCCCATAGACCTTAAAATGAAATCCTCAATTCTAAAATATTAAGTGGGAGCGAGGCATTTCAATTGAGAAATCCCCATGGTTTTCCACCATAGGTCCATTGTAAGGAAAGTATTAGCTTCACGCCATATTGAGAATGGTCGTTCCCTACGGTGGGCTTTTATTTGTCTGGATACTAGATATGGATCTCCTCATAGATAGTGTTGGTGAGACGGGGTGGGGGCCCACTCCCCAAGGAGGAGCTGCCCACAATGGTTGTCATGTAATGCTAGTTGGTGGGTCACACTTAACTAAAATAGTGATATAGTATCCCCAAGGATTTGCCTCATGTATTTTAGAAACTAAAGTTAATCGGGAGTCATACATTATTTGATATGAGATACGTAGATAATAATGAATGATGGGGATCATGGATAGTTAGTCTTAATCTTAATTTTGACTTACTTTGATCTGCACCAATCTAGGTGGTATTCGCACTCCCCAAGGAGGTATATCCCAAGGGATTGAAATTCCGATGTATTTTGAATTTAGTGGTTATGAGGATTCCCATATAAATTTGGTAGAATACTAAACCCTAACGTCATTAATATTCATTAATTGATTTTATGGTTATGTGCCCAAGTTTATTCAGCATGAATTCATCTACTTTCAATCCACTTGCAACCATCCTCAACCAGAATAAGTTAGTGAGATCCAATTATGTGGACTGGAAAAGGAACCTTGATATTGTTCTGACTGCTCCAGGATATAAATATGTCCTTACCACACCCTGTCCTAATGAGCCTGGGCCAGATGTATCACAAGACGATAAGGACCTATACACCAAATGGATCAAAGATGATGAGATGACCAGATGCTATATGCATGCATCCATATCTAGTATTTTACAACACCAACATCAAACCTATAAGACTGCATCCGATATTATTTCAAATTTAAAGAAGATGCTTGTGGACCAGGGGAGGCCTGCTAGGCAGGCTGCTATGAGGGTACTCATGAGCACTAAGATGGCCAAGTAAACTCTAGTACAGGATCACCTGCTGAAAATGATAGACTCTTTGAATGGGTTGGATGTACTGGGTGCTGCGATTGATGCAGAATCGTAGATCAACATGATCCTCGAGTCGCTACCAAATTCATTTAACCATTTCAAGATAAATTATAATATAAATAAGATGAATCTGGCTTTAGCTAAGCTGTCTAGCCAACTGGTAGCAATTGAGGGCATCATGAAGAAGAAGCCAACTGCCCTGATGACAAAAAAGTCAGTTGCCAGTTCCAAGCCGAAAGGCAAAGGATGGAAAGCCAAGAAGAAATCAGTCCCCAAGGGTCCTAAGGTGGAAAATGGTCATACTGGTGGTGTGGCCAAGGCTAAAGGAACAGGAACAAAGGGAAAGTGTTTCTATTGTGGTAAGACAGGACATTGGAAGAGGAATTGTCTTGATTTTCTATCAAAGAAAAAGACCGCATGTATGACTAAGTCACTTGTTTTTTAAGTTAGTTTTGCAACTGGTACTTCAGAATCCTGGTGTATTGACTCCGGTGTAACTAATCACATCTGTAATTCGTTGCAGGGGTTCTGGGAAACCAAGAGGCTTAGTGGCGGAGAAATCATTGTCAACCTGGGCTCGGATATTAAATTGGTTACTTTATGTTTTTGAGACATTAAATTGGTTTTGTAAGATACTTTATATGTACCATCTTTGCGGCGGAATTTAATTTCAGTTTCTAGTTTGGTGAATAAAAGTTATTCTATTACTTTTGGTACTAAAGCTGTTATAAAGAGGAACAATACTTTTATATGTTCTAGCGAGGTAACCAATAGACTTTATTTGATAACTCCCACAACGTATGAGATAAATGACACCGAAATAATTAATACACTATCATTAAAGAGGAAGTCACCTTCATATAATCCAACGAAACTTTGGCACCTGAGGCTAGGTCATATAAACCTAAATAGGATTGATAGGCTAGTGAAAGATGGTATCTTGCCTTCATTGGTGGTAGAACTAATGCCTGTCTGTGAATCCTGTCTGGAAGGCAAAATGACCAAAAGACCATTTTCATCTAAGGGCAATAGGGCCAAAGATTTATTGGAATTAGTGCATACTGATGTGTGTGGACCCATAAATGTTAGAATGAGAGGAGGATATGAGTACTTCATCACTTCCACAGATAATTATTCAAGATATGGATACATATACCTTATGCACCGAAAGTCCAAGGCTTTTGAAAAGTTCAAAGAGTTTAGAGCGGAAGCGGAAAAGCAATTAGGTAAAAGTATCAAAACTCTTTGATCAGATCGATGAGGGGAATATCTCTCTTCTGAATTTATGGGATACTTATCAAAAACTGGGATTCTGTCCCAGTTGTCTACTCCTAGTATGCCTCAACAGAACGGAATAGCAGAAAGAAGGAGCTGGACTCTTTTAGATATGATCAGGTCCATGTTGAGTTTTTCAAGATTACCTATATCCTTTTGGGAATATGCTTTGGATACTGCAATGTACATACTAAACCTCATACCATCAAAGTCTGTACCTAAGACTCTCCAGGAGTCATGTCCGGGCAAAAGCCTAGTCTACAATATTTACATATTTGGAGTTGTCTGGCACACTTGCTGAAGGTTAAGACGGATAAGTTGGAATCGAAGTCGGAAGTATGCACTTTTGTAGGATATCCTAAAGAACTAAAGGTTGGTTATTCTATAATCCTAAAGAGCAGAAAGTGCTTGTCAGCACTAATGCGGTTTTTCTGGAGGAAAATTATATAATTGACCGTAAATCTTTAGAAAAGGTTATTTTGGAAGAAATTCAAGAGCGATCAATTCCAAATCCAAGTGTGACCGAATTTGAAGAAAATATGCCCATACCTGACACAGTAGTTACACCAGTGCCTCGTCGTAGTGGGAGGATAGTCAGGTCCCCTAACAGGTTCTCGTTTTTGGGAGTCTTACGAGGCAATCCCGGAAAAACCGAAACAAGATCCTTGTAACTATGATGAAGCAATCAATGACATAGATTCGGGACGTTGGCAAGAAGCTATGAAAGCTGAGAGGAAGTCCATGTACTCTAATCAGGTCTGGACACTTATGGACTTGCCTGCTAATATTAAACCTATTGGGTGCAAGTGGATATACAATAGAAAAGGAGGACTGGATGGAAGAGTGAGACCTTTAGGGCCAGGCTTGTTGCAAAAGGGTATACTCAGAAAGAGGGTATCAATTATGAGGAAACCTTCTCGCCTGTAGCCATGTCCAAGTCCATCTGGTTACTCTTATCCATTACGGCTCATCTCGATTATGGGATTTGGCAAATGGATGTCAAGACGGCATTTCTCCACGACCATCTTGAGGAGGACATCTATATGATGCAGCCATACGGTTTTATAGCTAAGAACTAAGAGCAAAAGGTTTGTAAGCTGAAAAAGTCCATTTATGGATTGAAGCAAACATCCCAGAGCTGGAACATCCATTTTGACTAGGCAAACAAGTCATTTGGTTTTTGTCAAAATCCAGATGAGTCATGTGTGTATATGAAAAGTGAATGAGACAGGGTAGTTTTTCTGGTATTGTATGTCGATGACATCCTTCTCATCGGGAGAGACATAGGAATGTTTTCAACAGCAAAAGTTTGGTTGGCCAAGACTTTGATATGACGGACTTGGGAGAAGCTAGCTACATCCTAGGGATAAAACTCCATATCGACCGAAAAAATACGATGATTGGCTTATCCCAAGCTGCATACATAGATAAGGTACTAGTACGGTTTACAATGCAAGACTCCAAGAAAGGTATTACACCTTTTAGGCATGGAGTACACCTTTCCAAGGATCAGTGTCCTAAGACACCTAAGGAAAAGGAGAAGATGAGGACAGTTCCATATGTTTCGGCTGTTGGTAGCCTCATGTATGCTATGCTTTGTATTAGACCGGATATCTGTCACGAGTGGGCCTAGTCAGTAGATATCAGTCTAACCCAGGTCCTGACCACTAGACAGCTGTGAAGTGTATTCTCAAATACTTGAAAAGGACTAGAGATTACATGTTGATTTACGGCAGTGATGAGCTAATTCGAGTTGGATACACGAATTCCGACTTCATGTCATACAAGGGTTCCAGGAAATCAACCTTTGAGTATATGTTTATGCTGTTGCGGCTTGTGAAGCAGCTAAGGAAACAATTTGGCTTAAAAGATTTCTTATGGAACTTGGAGTGGTACCTTTGGCGTGATAGCCGCTCATAGTTTACTGCAACAACAGCAGGGTAGTTGCCCAATCCAAGAAACTTAGAAGCCATAAAAGCCAAAAGCATGTATAGAGGAAGTATTATTTAGTCAGAGAGATTGTGCAGAGAGGTGATATTGTAATCACCAAGATAGCATCTGCAGACAATCTCGCAGATCCCTTTACTAAGCCATTGACCACCAAAGTGTTTGAGCAACATGTAGATGGGATGGGCATGAGATGCAACCCTGACTGGCATTGAGCCCAAGTGGGAGATTGTTAGATTGTGTGGTCTCAATCCAGTAGATGATGTAATAAATTGATTCATATCAATATAATCATGATTCTTTTTAATGAGATGAATGGCATTTTGTTACTTGTTTGCACACAATCAATATGAATGACAAAAAGGTTCATGAGATGAACCGGAGCCCACGAGTGTATTAGATATGACACATGTGTGTGGATGAGATCCACATGTAGGAGACATATGTCACAAATCTTATACTTAAATTGATTTACAACCGGTAATGAGATTTGGCATCTCATCTAATAAGGTTGCAGCATTATGATCACTATGAGATAGTGTGATCTGTCTCGATCATCGGAGCGTAAGACTCTGGATCATTGTGCTGGTATATTAATTGTATTGAAGGACCATGAGAAGCACATGTCTTTACTTTAAGGTCTACTCTCATAATTCCCTAGCAATAAGCTCTCAATCCTGAGACATTGATGAACTCAAGTTTCTGTTTATTCATTTGCTTTGAGTCACCAATGAGGGAGGTCAATTGTAGGTCAACACCTTGGTGTCTTGGGTATGCCGTAGTGGGACTATGGGAACATTCAATGGTCAAGATAGAATCTATCTTTATTATCCCCTTGTGCCAATTAATGGATTTATCATTAGTAAGTGCGCATCCATCTCAATTAAGAGTTAATTAGATGGTATTAATGATCGCTATGATTAATTGGGTCTCAAGGATAATAAGATGTGGATCTAGATTGGTAGGACATGTTTAGTCCAATTGATCCATGGATATTGATAGAGAGGCATACTTGTGGTGATAGGGAAATTTAGGGTCTTCTTGTACTTTATTCCTAAGACTAGAGTTCAATTGCATTTATGTAGTGGAGTTATTTGCAATTAACTGTGGGCCCGGATTGCACCATGAGATGTGGGGTCGCAGTGTCCTAGTTGGAGCCAGCTTTCTATGGAATCCCTAGTGTTCCTCTCGCGAGCCCAATAACTAGATCATTACTAATTCTAGTTAAACTTAAAAGGAAAGGAAATAGAAAGTTACTATTTCTATTTGAAGTGAGACTTCTAATAGTGGTAATAGTAAGAAGGGAAGGTTACTAATTCTTATGAAAGTTGGACTTCTAATTATTATTAGTAAGAGGAGATGCATTAGTGCTATAAATAAGGAGAGAAGGGCTTTGGACGTCCCATGCAAGATTATACCTTGGAATTCACGCCCAACCCCTTTTGTGCAGAGTTGCACACCTCTTTCTCTCATTCCTCTTCTAGTTTCTCTTCCAGTTTTTTCCTTTGAGTTTCTAGTAGGTTTTCTCTTAGAGAATCCACCATTATTCTTGAGAAAAGAGATCTGAAGTGGGTCATAACGTGGAAGACAACAAGGTGTTGGAGATCCTAATTTGCTACAAAGAGGAGTTCTTTATATAGCAAATTGTCTACTCCTCCATTAGAGTACTACCGAGCTCCCAAGGTAAGATCTACTCCTTGTATGTTGTATTTTTGTTGTGGATGCTTGGTTCTAGTTTTTCTATCTTCTAGATAGAGTTTATTACTGACCTTGATCATGAGATTGAGGGTTATGGATCCTGGATGTGGTTTCTGGCCTTGTGGGTACTTGATCCCTGAGTCAAGTGGACAAAAGTTTTAAAAACCTATCCATGAGGCCCACCTATTTCCAACAAAAATAGGCTTTCTCGATGAACAAGACGCTATCCTATCTTAAGCCGTCCGAGGGGGTACCTCGTGAGGTCTTGGAATAGCTGGAGGAGGAGGAAGCCGAGATTGACGCTTGGATGCAAGAGGAGCGGAAACGGGCTTTCATGGAGTCCACTGGCAAGAGCAGACCGTCCAGCGAAGGGTCGAGTGAGAGACCTGATTTTGATAGGGGGGTAGGTTCTTCAAGCAAACCATCCCACAAAGGCAAGATGAAGAAAGGGCGGCGCCGTAATAAGAGACGGCATGAAGATTCTCCTGATTTGGAAGTCCCTCTCACCATTAATGAGTGTCAGGGGATGCTGACAAGCCTCCAGAAAAGTGGAGCCGAGAAGAAGAGACCGTCGGTGAAGGTATGATTCTTCCTCTTTCTCTTTCGGTTCTTTTGTTTCATGGAGATTTTCCTGTTTTGATTTGCTGCTTTTTTTTGTTTCTTTTTAGCAGGGGATGATGACTTGGTGATGCTCGAGGCTTCGGCCGATGAGGCAGTGACGGATCTGATTGCGTCATCTGAAGAGGGGCCAAGAGACTTTGGAACGGCTCTAGAATCTTCACCTAGTATGATCTCTTTTGTTTTTCTTTCTTTTATCTGTGTTGTCGTTTGCTACATGTTTCTGTTGCCAACTGACTTGCCACAAAGTTCCAACAACTTTGAACCATCCATGGATGCAACTCTTTATATGCTTCAGATGAGTTCATGGAGGCAGAAAGCATTCCGCCAGTCATAAAAAAAGGTATATTGTAGTAATAATCCTACTAATGATGAACTTTTTAAATAGGATCATATCCATACCTTTTTGTCTTTCATTGGCAGGTTGTGAAGTGGCAGGAAAAGTTCCTTTGTCTTCTTCAGAACCAGAGCAAGGGGTGCCAGAGGTTAATATAGAAATAGGGGCTTCTTCAACCAGCCTCGTCATGGCAGAGGTGGGACCTCGTGTTGAGATTCCTTCTCCAGTGTCTCCAATTATAAAGAGTTTATTGATTACTCTTTCGGCGAGGCATGACATGGGCCGTCGGTCGATGGAGCTGGGTGAGCCTTCATCTGGGCCATCCCTTCAGTTTCCGAAGAAGGTTTTGAAGAGTATCATGGGCTCATGGATCAGGACTCTCTCTTCTGGTCACTTGGATGCTGAATATGGCATGATCAAGCATGTGCATGAGATACTCTTTGAGAGTGAAGAGATTGGTCTGGACGTCACAGTTGCTATAGTTTTTGTCAATGACATCATTACATTGGGCAACAATTGGACTCAGACCGAGAACTTCACGGATGATGATTTCTTCAGGGAGATGTTTCTAGAACCTTCTACTAAAGCCATATCTGCAATGAATGAGATCTCACAGACTAAGAAACATCTTGTTTGAGAGAGGAACGTCACCGAGTTGGCCATCACTGAGTTGCGGCAAGACATTGACCACCTCGAAGGAGAGGTCATTGAAGTCAGACAGCGTCTTGAGCAATTAGAGGCACAAGTTACATCCAAGTGGATTGCCATAGCAAAGGCTTGTGCTAGAGAGGAGACTTTGATTCGTCAAGTTGTAGACTCCGACAGTATTCTCAGGGAGAGGACTCGAGAACATGAGCAATGGCAAACTCTTTGGGTAGAGCTTCCCCGCGCCGAAGATGGGTCACGACATTCTGCCGTATATAATAGAGATTTTTTAAAAAGCGTGGCCTGGAAACTTTGAAAGCCAAGGCCAAGAGGTTGCTCGAGGAGTGGAATCTTTGTTGAAGACCATGTTACATTGAGCTCCTGTCACAACCCTGAACCCAACTAGTGATTAAACAGAATATGGGGTGTGAATTTTAGGGCTAATTAAAAATTTTGCCCTTAATGCCCAAGGATCGAAGTCCACTATGAGGATTGTGTAGTTGAGTCTCATTAACAAATTAATCAATGGGACTTGTCTAGTAACCACATTCATTAAACCTGTAGAGATATCAAAGCAAGTATAGATTTCATTCCATTATCTATATTCAAGTTTCAAAAGAGAAAACATATAAAGTTTATAAACATCAGGACCACTCCAAAAACCTAGGTCCTAGTACAAAAGATAGACAAAAGATGTACATAAGTATGGTAGGTACAAAAGGATAGAAGTCTCCAAAAGATGAGATGGAGGGTACGATGATGATCTACCCATGTGAAGCGCACTAGTGCCGGGAATGAAGACGCTAAACTACGTCATCGGCACCCCACTCTCATACCTCATCCTCCTCTCCCGGTTGAGGATCCTCTGGGATTGTCTCGGCATCCGGGTCTACATAGTAGTAGTAGGTGTCCTCTGCACACCATGGAATAAAGGGTCAACAATATGTAGGCAAAGAGATAAGTAATATACATTATTCATAACATGTTTCAAATGAGAATTAAGACAAGTAGATGATTATAAGATAACAAAGTACAAGCTAGGCATAAAGCATGAGTAATAAGAGAATCAAGTAACAAGATAAATCCTAGCAAGATAAACAAGAGTATCCACCCATGAAATGCAATGTAAGCAAGCAAGAGGAGACTCCGAGGATGTCCAAGCCATCTCACAGGGGTATAAGTGACGTCCAAGCCGACTACGAATACCCAAAGTTCGGCTCTAAGGGGATCCTAGCTCCCGGTCCTAGAAATAGCAGCAAGGTCTGAGCCCGCTCCCAGCTATTCGCGCCATGGACGCAGTCCAAAGCCGACTGCCCACCCTAGTGTCTGAGTAACTGGCCCATTCAAGAATCATTAGTCTGCAGCTGGTCATGAATGTAAGGTGATGGTGATGGTTTGTACATGACACAAGTTCCAAGACAGTACACGTGGATAGGTTTCCCAGTACAAGATAACAAGCCGAGGGTTACTCCAAGTCATGCCAAGATACAAGTCAAGTCACAAGTTTCATGAGTATCCACTTCCAAGTCTATCCACACGTGTCTATCAATACAAGACAAGATACCTAAGGATACACTCTAATTCCAGTCAAATCCTATTTCTACAAGTTAAATTACAAGTTATACAAGTATTGAGGATAGAGTGTACAAGGTACGACAAGCTACGAATACAAGATTCACGAGTCAAGAGTAAAGAACAAGCCAAACCTAGGTCAAGGGTTGCCTACCGTGTATCAAACGTATCCCCAACGGAGTACGTATGGAGGATGAGTTAATGGTGTCCTAGTTTGGCGGGCCCATGGTGTACGGAAGTTGTTGGGCACCAATTAACTCAATTCCACATGCATTCGGCCAAGTTACGACAATATAGGGAAAATCCCGGACAACCAACGAAGCACACCAAGCCAATCGTGCTCCTTTTTATTTTCCCCAATTGGTCATGCAAGGGTAGGGTCAAGGGGTCCCACATATAAGGTCAAAACTAGGGAAAAAATCCCATCCTCAAACCAGATTTCTGAATAGGCGGCTAGCCGCCTGGGGGTCGGCGGTTGACCGCCAAGTTGCTGTGGGGTAGCCACGTGGTCACCGTGTGTAGTAAACATACTACTCGCACAGGATTTTGTCAGGTCAACCAGCCGCGGGGTGACCGAGTGCACAAACAAAACCTACCCAGTTTCTGTTATGGCAGGGCGCCAACCGTGGGGGTGACCGCGGGGTGACCACCCGTGTAGAATTGTGAAGTTCTGAAGTTGTTTTCATTCAATTTCAAGGCACAAGCATTAGGCTTCAGAATTCCACATTTCCATACCTGCAATTGTCCATTTTCATTCACCAAAACACCCACTTCATTCCATTTCAAGTCCATTAACAAAATTTACCTAATTAACATATGAAATCCAACATTGTAATCAAGCTTGGCATTAGATGGAAATCTAAGCAATACATAAACAAGAATGAAGTAAACATACATGCATGATCAACACATAATGCTAATCTACTTGCCTTCACCAAAGGAATGAGAGAAATGGAAATGGAGAGAGAAATTGAGGGGAAATTGAGGAGGAGAGCTCTCCTAACCAAACCACTTCCCAAAACCCTTCTCCTACACCCAAGGAGCACCAAGGAAGAAAAAAAGGAAGAATCCATTAGCATGTAACCCCTTTACAGCCATGAGAAATGAAATTGGAAGGGGAAGAGTTGAGAGAAACTTACCAAAATGTGGCTAAGAGATGAAGGAGATGAGAGGAGGAGCATGGTGTAGTTGGATTCTTGAAATCTCTCTCTTAGGTAGTGCATGCAAGAAGAAAGATGAAGAGAAGGAAGGGAAGAAGCTCTTAGCTATATTCGTTGCACTCCTTAAAGTGAAATGTGTTAGTTTTATGGTCTCAATCCATTAAGATTGATGTAATAAATTGATTAATTTCTTTATTTATCAATATATATTCTTGTTTTACTTTCATGAGATGAATGATATTTTATTACTTAAATGCACATAACCAATACAAATGACATACTGGATCATGAGATGAACTGGAGTCCACAAGTGTATTAGATGTAACACATGTGTGTGGATAAGATCCACATACGGGAGATATGTGTCACAAATCTTATACTTAAATTGATTTACAACCGGTGATGAGATTGGGCATCTCATATGACAAGGTTGCAGTATCATGATCACTATGAGATAGTGTGATCTGTCTCGATCATCTGAATATAGGATTCTAGATCATTATACTGGTACGTTGGATGTATTGAAGGACCATGAGAAGCACCTCAAGAGCACTGTCTTTTACTTTAAGGTATGCTCTCATAATTCCCTAGCAATGGGTTCTCAACCCTGAGACATTGATGAACTCAAGTTTCTATCTATTCATTTGCTTTGAGTCACCAATGAGTGAGGTCAACTGTAGGTCAACACCTCGGTGTCTTGGGTACGTAGCAGTAGGATTGTGGGAACATTTAATGGTCAAGATGGAATCTATCTTATCCTCTTGTGCCAATTAATGGATTTATCATTGGTAAGTGTACACTCATCTCAATTAAGAGTTAATTTGATGGTACTAATGATTACTATAATTAATTGGGTCTCAAGGATAAAAAGATATGGATCTAAATTGGTGGGACAATATGTCCATTAGATCCATGGATATTGATGGAGGGGCCCACTTGTAGTAATAAGGAAGTTTAGGGTCTTTATGTAATTTATTCCTAAGATTGGAGTTCAATTGTATTTATTTAGTGGAGTTATTTGCAATTAACTGTGGGCCCAAATTGCACATGAGATGTGGGGTCGCGGTGTCCCAGTTGGAGCCAGCTTTCTATTGATGGACCCGTCTTTTTCCTTCTCGCCTTCCTCCGTCTCGGGTCCGCCGGGGTACGGCGGGGCGAAGATAAAAAAAAGAGCAAGCATCAACATTTTTCTTTTCTTGTACGGGTATGCCAGATTTTCTATTCTACTTGGAATTTGAAGTGGTGATCCGGAGATTCACCTTCACAAGTAGAAAGGAAATCAAACTTTTTTTCTAACTTTCTATTGCATACATATTTAAAGAAAGAGACAAGATTTTAAAATGCCGTGAGAGGCGATTTTGTTTATTTTGCCGTGAAAGGTAGTTTTGTGCCGTAAAAGGCGATTTATAAATCTTATCAATGATGAAAGACAAGAATTGTGATTTTTGTCTCTTTTAAAAATATAAAATAGAATAGAGAAGAAAGAAAAAGGGATCTGACTTCTCAAGCGATTGTGGGGGCTCGTTCAGATCGACGGTCGCGAGTCATGTATGGACTCCGCCATCGTCCTTCAGATGAGAACACTTGATGCTTTGATTCACTTGGCTTGGCTTGGACCTCAGATTTTTAGAGGATAAAGACCAAAGGAAGGTCTTATATCCAATTAAAAACCAAGTAGACGGGCTGAAAAGCCGCATCTAAGCCATGTTGGATGGAAGAAGAGAGGAGATCTTGGGGGGGTGGCCCCCCAAGGGACTTCGATCACCTTGTGTTTTCTTGCAACAGAGTTTCTTCAGAGTAGTTGAGCTTCTTTGTGCAGAGATTTCTCTGAGAGTTTTTAGCAATTTTTCTGGGATTTTTTAGGACCACTTCAGACAATTTTTCTGAACCCTTTCTCCTTGGAATGACCGCCTATTTATAGGCTTTTGGTGGCCATTAGGTGGGTTTTATGGGCATTAATGGTATTAATGCTCCATGATGGGACGAGTTACAAGATTTAATTCTTTATATTGTAACTCCTTTTTCTTGGATTTTGATTGGCCGATGGAGAATAATGGGCATTTAGTCTCCATGATGATGGGAGTTTCATGATTAATTACCATGATTAATCTCCATAATGATAGGAGTTACATGGTTAATTGTCATGATTAATTGGACTTGTAACTCCCATTTCTTGGCTTCTGATTGGGCCGTTCAAAATAATGAGTTAATGACCCTAACAAATTGCCATAAAAAGGGTCATTTAACTTCATTAATTGGTTGCCGAGTTGCTTGAAGAGTCACGGGCCGCGCCGCGTCTTTTTGAATTCTTCTTGCGATGATCATCGATGGATCCATACGTTGTTTGATGTCGGATGACGATGAAAATTCAAACATTAGTTGACACCAATGGGCCGACAACATCTGTCCAGTCGATTTCTTGATCGGTCGGGCAGAAAGTGTGCTTTCTTGGTCGGCCGGTTGACAATTTTGGAGTGTCCGATGATGATCAAATGATTTCGATGGCGGATCCGTGATGTTGACGAAGATCGACGGATATCATGCCTCAAAAATCAGATTTTAAGAAAATCACAGGGGCTAAAAATCGCGAAACGCAAAAAGAACGGGAAAACGACACTTTTGGTGGAAATCCGGCGACCCGGATTTCCAGGGTCGCCGGCGACCATGCACCCATGGTCGCCGGCGACCATGGGGCTGGCGACCTTGGACTTTGGTCCACTTTTCGGTCGCCTTCCGGTCGCCGTTTCTTGGTCGTTTCTCGGGCTTTTTCGCTTCTATTTTCTCCTGTATTTTTCTTTGACATTTCTCCTCATTTATTGGCTTGATTCCTCTGAAGAAAACCCATCGAAAGGCTGTGCAAATCAGAGCACAGAGTTTCCTATTTTTTGGAAAAGCCGAAGACTCTGTAGCCGATTTTCCACCAAGAGTTGAAACTAGGTCAAACGATGTTGGAATGACCTGAAATTTGAGGTGAAGCTTCTTGGGCATTAGATAGGACCAACCATGGGATTTTATTTGAGTTTTGAAGCCATTTGGGGTCCCATCGATGCTTGACTTGATTTCACCGTGTAGAAGATGTCGAGCTTTGATGTACAGTCATTCGATGCCCGATTGACCTGAAATTTGACGGGGAGGCTATTGGAGTCATTTTGAGATGATTCATTAGCTTCGATTTGGGTGCCATGGTCCCGGAGAGCTTCGCCGTCGGTAGGCCTGATTTTGCTTCGGAGCATCAAAACCGGGTCAAACGTTGTCGGAATGACCTGAAATTTGACGTGCAGCCCTTTGGAAGCATGCAGAAGCTACTCATGTGTTTTGTTTGATGAGTGGCGGCATCAAAGGTTCTCGCCGTTGGGAAGCTTGATTTCGCCGTTCGAGAGTTGATGGAGGGTCAAACGGTGTCGGTTTGACTTGAAATTCGACATGAAGCCTTTTGGAGGTATTTTGAGACCATCTATAGACTTTGATTGAAGATTTGATGTATTTGACACTGTCGCCGTCGGGAGCTCCCGCTCAGCTGTTGGAGGATTGAAGTTAGGCCAAATGGTGTCGAAATGGCCTGAAACTTCATGTGTACCCTTCTTTTGGCTACTTTGAAAGATCTTGTAGTTTTTGTTTAGTTTTGCCAAGATCTGATGCTTAAAGCAGCTTTGCCTGTTTGTAGTAGGATGCGGCTCCATATAACTTTTGATGTTGATGAGGCAAAGTGACATTTTTGGTGTCAACAGATGCCCCCTCGAGGTACAGCGTTGAATTGGATAGCCTTTGCAGTCGATGTGATTCGAAGAAAACTTTGAAGGAGAACTTCTGACTTGACCAAGAGTCTCTGAGCATTTTTCTTGATAGTTTAGCCTTTTGAGTTTCCAAGGGAATTTTATGGCAGTGAGAGACATCACGTACCATCTCGAGGCAAAATTTTGAAAATGACATTTGGGTTGGGTTTTTGGGTTTTGGATTTTCTTTTTGACCTTGTGAACCTAAAGGCTTTGTGTTGCGCATCAGGTGGTCAAGAAGGTTTTTGGTTTTTGACCTTGTGACCTAACAAGCTGTATGTGGCAGGTTAGGGGTCGGGTTTTGAATTTTGATTTTGGTCTTGTGACCTAACAAGCTATATGTGGCAAGTTAGGGGACCGGGATTTGGTTTTGGTTTTGGCCTTGTGACCCAACAAGCTGTATGTGGCGAGTTAGGAGACCATGGTTTGGATTTTTGTCACTCTTTGGGACAACTTTGGGTCCGTTGGAGTGGTTTGGGTTTTTGTGGAATGTCAATTTCAAGGTTTTGGCTTAATTTGGTTCATGAGGTGGGATGGTTTGGATTTTTGGAAACTCATGAGGCTTGAATTTTTTTTGTATGGTCCAATCAACTCAAAGGAGGCATTGAACCATTTTTGTATGCTCTTGGTAGGAGGAATTTTGACTAAAAGCCACTTTTAGTGCCTAGGTGGTCAAACCTGGCTCTTATGGGCTAACCCATGGGACCTTAAGCTTTTAAAGATGGCTTAGATCTCATGTGGTGTCATTTTGTTAAGAATATCTAAAAATATCTCCTTTTGGTAGAGAATATCTAAAAATATTCTTACTTGGAGAGAATCTCTCAAGTTTCCTTGATTTTGGGAGAGATTTTCTCAAAGTATCTTTCTTTGGGAGAAAGTTTCTCATAATCCCTCTCTTTTTGGAGAGAATTTCTCAAAAGATCTCCTCATTGGGAAAGAATATCCCATAATTCCTTTCTTTTAGGAAGTTTGCTAATTTGTAGCACTTACCTCCTTTCTTTTCTCCTCCTTTCCTCTTTTGGCTTGCTTTCTTCTATAAAAGCAAGGGGATTGGATCTCTTGTTGCTATTGCTCTCTTTTTACAAGAACCTTCAAGAGTGCTCCAAGATCAAGAATTCTTCTTCTTTAAGGATCTTCAAGCTTTTTCTTCTTCTTCTCGATCAATGGCTTCAAGTAAGTTTCTTCTTTTTCCTTAAGAAACCCCATGTAGGAATAGAAAAAGGTTTTCTTTCTTTTCTTTTCTTTTCTTTTTCTTTCTTTTCTTTTTTTTTTCTCACGTGTATTCTTTTTTTTTTTTTTACACTTTTTTTTTTTCATTTTTTTTTCTTTCCTTCTCTCTTTTTTTCTTTCTTATTTTTCTTTTTTCTTTTTCTTGCACGGTTTTCTCTCTCTTTGTTTTTTTTACCGTGGCTCTTTTTTTTTTTCCTCACGGTTTCTCTCTGTTTTTTTTTTACCGTGTATTTTTTTTTATCTTTTTTTATTTGTGTGGCCGTACGGACAAGACCGTACGGTCATGGCCGTACGGCCACGTGGCCTGTGGGCAAATTTTTTTTTCTTCTTTCTCTTTTTTTTGAAAAGAGATTTTCTCTGTTTTTTTTTTTTTTTGGATTCTGAGATGCGCATGCATGACAACTTTCCTTCTATGCATTTTTTTTTAGAAAATGGAATTGGAAGTATGATAGTGCACACCTGGAAATCTTTTCGCAAGTCTTGGGATTTGGAGCTCGCAGCAATGTTGAGCCCTTTCTTGGTCTTGCAGGGATTTTCTGAGGAGCTTTGCAAGTTTTGGATTCTAGAGCTCGCAGCAATGTTGATCCCTTTTCCGATCTTGCGAATATTTAAGAAGCTTTGGCTTGATCTCGCAGCAATGTTTGAGTTCGAGCCTTCTTCGAGAATTTTCCATGATTATGGGTTTGCAGCGATGTTGAGCCCATCTTCAAGCTCCTATTTCTTTCCGGGTGTTTCCCTTTTCTTCGGAATTGCCCCGGAATCATGCCAAAATTTCGCTAGATTTTTTAGCAAAATTCTGTCATTTTGATGATCGATTTTTTTTCTTTCCATCCTTTGCAGGTAGTTCCTCCAGAACGAACAAGGGTAAGGAGCCGATCACTGATGCGCCTCGCCGTTCTACCAGATCCTCTAATGCGGCCGTACAGCAGGCCTGGGAGGAGGTTCAGTATGTTGAAAGGAACTTGGAAGACTGTGACTCGTTCAACCGAGATGAGATGAGGCAACGTTTGATTGCCCTCAAGGATGAGGAGTAAGATAAGATTATGGTAAGCAACCATCCCTGGGTCACAGAAGATCAGAGCATTGTGCCCAAGCCTACCTTCTTCTTTGGTGATGCCGTCCCTGACGATTCTACATACCAAAGGAGATGTTTTCAGTTCTCTTTCACTGTTGATGGTGAGAAGAGAATTGTTTCTACCCGGTCGTCCTTCGATCGGACAATCTCGATCATGAGCCTTTCCTCCACATGCTCGAAGAGGGAAGATCCTCCAAGCTGGGTGAAGAGGACAAATGTGATCAAGACCGGGGTTTTTGTTGGCGGCCCTTCTGGTTTTGCAGAGAAGTTGCCTGCCCGTATGGACATTTTGATGCCGGCCAGTGGCTACCAAGGTTCAGACCATTCTTCGGTCGATTTGAGACCGGTGGGCCTTGGCATTTTCAAGGGCGATGGCAGCAATTGGGTGAAGCCTTTTCGACTTCGTAGCCATTTCAGTGCTGACTCGAGCTGGGAGTCGTGGACTGATCACATCCTGCAGGTTGGCGGTGCCATTTTGAAGGAGGCCGAGATTTTTGATGCGGTTCGCGCTTTTCGGCAAACCGTGGTTTTCTCCAAATGAGGCCTTTATGGCCATGCTGGAGTCGTTCCTTCCACAAACCAACACCTTCGTTGTCACGAATGGTGAGATTGGTTTTTTTTTTAAAGGAACTGAGTGCCATCACTGGGCTGCCTATCCTCGGCAATCTCTATGAGGAGTTTATGCATATCGACAGCATCTTTGAGGAGCAGTTTGAGGAGTTCAGGCTTTTGTACTTTCAGCTCGTCGTCTTCTATGATTTTTTGAAGGAGAAGGAGGGCTCGAAAGTCCGGTGTAGCAATTGGAGGAGTGGTAGCTTTTTGTCTTCCAACTTATTTGACAGCGGGGAGTCTTCTGAGAGTACAACCCAGGAAGCCAGGGCTAAGAACCCAGATTCGAAAAAGATCTCCGTCATGCGAGAGAATTTGAGGGTATTCTTCGCAAGCACAGACGCCATTCATTCTGACATTGCGTTGCGGAGAGATCTCGCTGTCTACCTCACTTATTGGCTGGGTGAGGCTGTTTTTGCTGGAGGAGATGGAACGCACTTCAGGCTGCATTGCATTTTTCTGGCTTGTCAGATGGCTTTCGGAGAGCGGCTTGCTTTGGTGCCTGCTCTTTACTCCTATTTGTGTATCGAACTGCAGGCTGCTGCTTTCCTGGTTTGGCTTGGGCTTCCCATGAACAGGGTATTTTCAGCCCACATTTTCTATTCGTGGTATGTATACCACTGTCCCAATTTCCACCGATTGGGTGTTGCTCAGGACGATGACCCATTTATGATTCGGTTGGCTAGAGGGAAGCTTGTTTCCGAATCTCTTTTATCTGCCCACTTAAGGATCCGACGATTCTGGGACGTCGAGATAGGGTAGTCTTTAGTGAAGCTTTCTCCGGGTTTGAGGAAGAAGGCTTTTGATTTTGGTGTCTCCCGTGATTCGACCAGGGCAGGGTTTGGGAGACACTATTCTTTGACAAATGCAGAGAGGAGTTGGCTTTTTAACATACGTGTCGGCACGATGGTGTACTGCAGACATCTTTTCGTCGACATCCAGCCGTATGTTCCCTCGCGTTTTGCCATGCAGTTGGGCTTCTCTCAAGGCGTTGTTGGAGCGCCTTCGAGCAAGGTGAAGCGTTTTGGAGGTCTGTAGGACGGGAGAAATGCATGGCCTTTTATAGCGCGGAAGACACTACTGCCCTGATTTCTTATCCTGAGTTACCTACTTTCCGTACGGCTGGCTTCACAAAATGGTTTGTGGAGTGCTTTTCAGCATATCGGGGGCTTTCCAAGAAAGAGCTTGATGTAAAGCAGTCTTCCGGGAAGGGCATTGGGAAGTCAGACGGCGTCCGCCGAGAAGAAGTTCTGGCTTTCCTTTCTGGAGAAAGGCACAGAATAGGTTTTCTCGAGGAACAGGACGTCATCAGATTGGGAGCTGCACAAGAGATACCTAGTGAGGTCTTGGAACAGCTTGCCGAGGAGGAGGCTAAGGTTGCTGCTTGGATACAAGCAGAACGAGCAAAGGCTTCCATGGAGTCTACTGGTAAGAGCAGACCGTCCATTGAGGACTCTGGCGAGAGGCCTGATTTTGATGGTGGGGAGGGTGCTTCCAGCAGTTCGTCCCGTAGGAGCAGGAGGAGAAGGGGACACCGCCGAAGTCAGAGGCGGCACGAAAGTTCTCCTGATCTGGAAATTCCTTCCACCATTGTTGAGGAGGCATCAGGGGATGATGACGAGTCTCCAGAGAAGAGAAGCCGAGGGGAAGAGACCATTGATGATGGTGCGCTTTTCCCTTTTCTCTTTCCGGTTCTTTTCTTTCATGAGAGCTTTTGTTTTGATCTACTGCTTTCTTTCTTTTGGCAGAAGATGATGGTTTGATGATGCCCGAGGTTCCGACCGATGAGGTGGTGACGGATCCTATCGTGGCATTTGAGGAAGAACCCAGAGATTCTGAAGTGGATCCAGAATCTCCTCCTGGTATGATTTTTTCTCTTTTTCTCTTTTCTTTTTTTTTTTTACCGCCACTTGCTGACATATATATATTTTTTTGCCAACTGACTTGCCAGAGGATTCCGACGACTTTGAGCCATCCATGGACACAACTTTTGATGATGTTTCGGATGAGCTCATGGAGGCAGAAAGCATTCCACCAGTCGTCGAAGAAGGTACTTTGTAATGATAATTTTGATATTTTGATTTTTGACAATATCATATTCATACCTTTTTCATTTTTCATTGGCAGGTTGTGAGGTGACAGAAGAAGTTCCTCTATCTTTTTCAGAACCAGAGCAGGGGGTACCTGTGACCGATCCAGGAGTAGGGCCTTCTTCCACCAATTTTGATGAGGCAGAGGCGAGTCTGCCTACTGATATTCCTTCCCTAGCGGCTCCGATTGGAAAGAGCTTCTTGATTACTCTTCCAACGGTGCCTGACATGGGTAGTCGACCAACGGAGCATGGCGAGTCTTCATCTGAGCCATCCCGTCAGTTTGCGAGGAAGGTGTTGAAGAGAGTCTTGAGCTCATGGATCGAGACTCTTTCTTTTGGCCATTTGGAGGCTGGTTTTGGCATGGTGAAGCATGTGCAGGACATTCTTGCCGATAGCGAAGAAGTCGGTCTGGACATTACAGATGCCAAGGCTTTTGTTGATGAAGTCATCGCTCTAGGCAACAAGTGGACTGAGACCAAGAGCTTTCCGAATGATGATTTCTTCAACGAGATGTTTTTGAAGCCTTCCAGCGAGGTCAAATCTGATTTAAATGAGATCTCGCGGACTCGGAAGCAGCTTGTTCGGGAGAGGAACGTCACCGAGTTGGCTATTATTGAGCTGACACAGGACCAGCACCGCCTTGATAGGGAGGTCACCGAAGCCAAACAGCGCCTTGAGCTATTGGAAGAACAAGCCGCTGCCAAGTGGACTGCACTTTGAAAGATCGTGATAGAGAGAGGACTCTCATTCGCCAAGTTGAGGAGGTCGAAAGCAATCTCCGGAGGAAGACTCAAGAATATGAACAATGGCAGATTCTCTGGGAAGAGCTTCCTCGTGCCGAGGATGGATCGCGACGGCCTACTGCTTTTTATGGGAAGATTCTGAAGAAACGCGGCCTGGAAGCTTTGGAGGCTAAGGCCAAGTGTTTACTTGAGGAGTTAAGCCTATGGCTGAAGACCATGTCGGACTAGCCTCCTGATTTGTAACAAACTTTTTCTTCTTTTCTTTTGGTACCTCCATGTATAAACATTTTTTGCACTTCTTTTTTTCTTTCTTTTTTTTTTTTGTATCCCCTTATTTCACTTAAATTCACTTTTGATGAAATATAAGCAAAAATTGAATGGGAATGGTTTGTTTAAAAATTTGATTAAAAGGTTGTCATTTTGTGAAAATCTTTTGTCAAATGGTTGTTTTTAGGCATGAAAGCCAAATTTTGTGGCAAAAAGCTTGATTTTTGAGATGGCTTGAAGGCTGAATTTTGGATGGCGTGAAAGCCAAAATTTTGTTTGGCATGAAAGCCGGTTTTTGGCATGAGAGCCGATTTTTGTAGCGTAAAAGCCAAGTTTTTGTTTTGTGGCATGGAAGCCGATTTTTGGCATGAAAGCCAATTTTTGTGGCATGAAAGCCAAGTTTTAGTTTTGTGGCATGGAAGCCAAAGATTTTGTGGCATGGGAGCCAAATTTTGTTTTGTGGCATGGAAGCCGATTTTTTTTTGTTTTGGCGTGAAAGCCAGATTTTGTGGCATAGAAGCCAAGTTTTGTTTTGTTGGCATGGAAGCCAAATTTTTTGATTTTTGGCATGAAAGCCAAGTTTTTGTTTTGTTGGCATGGAAGCCAGATTTTGGTTTTTGGCATGAAAGCCAGGTTTTTGGCATAAAAGCCGGGTTTTGGCGTGAAAGCTGGGTTTTGGCATGAAAGCCAGGTTTTTGGTTTTAAAAAATGTAAGTATCGACTAAGAGTCGCCTCCCTGCTGAATAGTATTGCAAGTATCGATGGAATGTCGCTTCCTTGCTCATTCGGTTGCGAGTATCGATGGAATGTCACTTCCTCGCGGATTTGGGTGCAAGTATCGACTGAATGTCGCCTCCTTGCTTTTTTCTCAAAAATTTGGTTTTGTGGGTATCGATGGGATGTCGCCTCCCCACGATTTTTGAAATTTGAGGTTTTTTCGAACCTTTGTTTTTTGTTTTGAAATTTGGGTTGTGGATATCAACTGAAACGTTGTGTCTCCACGATTTTTTTTTAGATTTTGCAAGTATCGACGAGGTGTCGCTTTCTTGCGATTTTGAGGTTTTGGAAGTATCGAATGGGGTTCGTATCCTTTCGATTTTTGGGTTTTGTGTGAGTATCGACTAAACGTCGCTTCCCCACGGTTTTTTTTTTAAAAATCATTTTTTGTTTAAAGACACGAGGGTTGTAAATTTTGACTAAAAACCATATTTGGTGGTAAAAGTCAGGGTGGACTTGGGTGGAAATTCTTAAGTCCTGATTTTTGTTTCAAACCATGAATTTTGGGTTCAAGGATTGAAGTTTTGGTCAAGTTAGGGAAGAGGCTCCGAAACTTGGATTTTGGGTTTGATTTTTTTTTTGAACAATGAAACATTGAAAGTAAGCATTGTTTTTGGCTTTTTAGAAATTTCAACATAGGGATGAAAACTCTAAAAGGGATGGGTTTGACGAGCAAGTACCTAGGAATAGGCTTTGGCCATGCAGGCATCACTCTAACCCGATGTAGGAAGTCTTCAAGGGTAGTACCGCTTCAAGAACTTGCCATTGATGGGCAGCATACATCTGTCACCTTCCATGTTTAGAAAAGCATATGCGCCATTGGAGAAGACTTTGTCGATGACGAAGGGTCCCTCCCATTTTGGTTCGAATTTGCCTTTGGATTTGTGGGCAAAAACCATTGGCCTTTTCACCTCAAGAACCAAGTCACCCTTTTTGTGGGTGCGTTGCCTGACTCTTTTGTCAAAAGATCCTGCCATGCGTGCTTGGTAAAGCTCAACGCTTTGTAGAGCTTCGAGTCGTCTTTCATCGAGATTATCCAGTTCTTCGAGTCTCAATTTGACGTTGCTTTCTTGCATCATTTCATTTTGTAGAGATACCCTTAAAGAAGGAATTTGTACCTCTAGGGGGACAACTGCTTCGTATCCATAGACCAAGGAGAATGGTGTGCTATGGGTTGGTCCTCGAACAGTAGTCCGGTAGGCCCATAAAGCTTTAGGCAGTTTGTCGCTCCAGTCTCTTTTGTGAGTAGAGACCATTTTTTTTGAGAATTTTGCAGAGTGTCTTGTTGAAGGCTTCTGCTAGTCCATTCGCTGCCGGGTTATACGGAGTCGAAGGACAACTTTGGATTTTGTTTTTGTCGCAGAACCTGTAGAATCTGTGATCCTGGAATTGCGGTCCGTTATCATGGACGAATCTTTTAGGTATGCCGAAGCGACAAATGATGTTGGTTCGTAAGAATTGAAGGACTGACGAGGTCTTCATTTCACTGAACCACTTGGAGAAATAATCCGTAGCGGCGAAGATGAAGCGATGACCTTTGCTTGACGGGGGAGAGATAGGACCTATGATGTCCATACCCAAGGCTTCGAAGGGCCATGGGATCGCTGTAGGATGTAGCCATTCTGGAGGCATGTGTACATAATCTCCATGAACTTGGCATTTTTGGCAACGTTTAGCAAATTGCATTGCGTTAGCCACCATGGTAGGCCAATAATAACCTAACCTTTTTATCTGATCGTAGAGCTTGGGACCAGCTTGATGGGCTCCACAAAGACCAGCATGAACTTCTTTTAGAGTTTCTTCCGCCTCTTGTTGTGACAAGCAGCGTATAAGTACTCCATTGAAGGATTTTTTGTAAAGCATTTTGGAGGGAATATCCAAATGAAAGTTTGGGGCTCGTCTTTGGATACTTACCCGCTCTTTTGGATCTTCATGTAGGATTCCGAACATAATATAATCAATGAACGGATCCCTCCAGTCGCCTATCGGAGGTTTAAGGATGGAAATCCGACCTCCGACCACTCGGTGGCATTCAGCAACTGCTTGGTGTGTGTTGAGAAGGGGGAGAATCTTTCTTTGACACACTGTAATTTGCATGTTTTCCCCTTCTTGGGTTGCCATGGATGCAGCAAGTCCAGCCAGGGCATCTGCACGGATATTTTCACCTCTACGGATGTGGGTGATGTGACAGATGTCAAAGTTTTGACGAAGCGATTGCGCCTTGTTGTAGTAAAGCAACAGATCAGGCTTCCTGATTTCATATTCCTAATTCATTTGGTTGACGATCGGTTGAGAATCCCCAAATGCTTCCAGCATGGTGATGCCAGATTCGAGGGCGAGTTCCAATCCTATAATCAGAGCTTGGTACTCAGCTGCATTATTTGAACATGGTTCCAGTAGCGAAAATGCGTGTGGAATCATGTATTTATTGGGGTTAACAAAGAGAATGCCAATTCCCGATATCAGCTTTCCTTTTTCATTTGCCCTGGTTGCACCATCGAAGTACATGTTTCAGGAGGCATTTGGTGAGGAAGTCTCCACGCTGTAGACAGGTTCATCTGGGAGATCACCCCTGAGCGGAGAATCCTTAGGTAGTGGATGCCGAGAAAGTCTGCCAGAGCTTGACCTTTGATTGCTTTCTGTGGTACATACCTAATATCAAATTGTGACAAAAGGATGGACCATTTTGCTAGCCGGGCATTGAGAGAACCTGCTTTTGTGACAAGGACCTTTAAGAGATTGATCCTCGATATCAGGTACACTGTGTTTGACAGCAAATAATGACGCAGCTTTTGTACGGCGAACATCACTGCCAAGCATTCTTTTTCGACTGGAGAGTAGCGATGCTCTGCACCTACCAACATGCGACTGAGGTAGTATAGAGCAGTTTCTTTTCCTCCATCATTTTCTTGTGCAAGTAGAGCACCCAAAGAATAGTCGAGAGCTCTTGTGTACAAGATGAATGGTTTTCCGGTTGTGGGAACAGCCAACACCGGAGGCTTGGTCAGGTATGACTTGATGTCTTGAAATGCAGCTTCACATTCAGCATCCCAAACAAATTCTACACCTTTCTTCATCATGCAAGAAAATGGACGGCATTATCTTGATAGATTGGAAATGAACCGTCGGATGTATGCCAATCTTCCTTGAAGCCCTTTTAGTTCTCTTAGGGTTCTTGGAGATGGCATTTCTAGAATTGCCTTGACTTTTATGGGGTCAAGTTCTATTCCAGCTTTCCGAACTATGAATCCGAGGAACTTACCCAATGAAACACCGAAGAAGCATTTGAGGGGATTCATTCACAGTTTGTGTTTGCGAAGCCGGAGGAAGACTTTTCAAGGATCTTGGAGATGGTCTTCTTTCCTTTTTCTTTTGACGGCGAGGTCATCAACATAACATTCGACCGTCTTGTGTTGCATATCTTGGAATATCTTCATCATAGCCCTTTGATATGTTGCACCGGCATTTTTCAGACCAAATGGCATAACAGTGTAGCAATATACGCCAAATGGGGTCCGAAAGGATGTATGCCTTTCATCTTCGGGATGCATCTTTATCTGGTTATAGCCAGAGAAGCCGTCCATGAAAGTCATTCGCTCAAACCCGCAGGTGTTGTCAATCATTACCTCCGGTATGGGGAGCGGGAATTCATCTTTGGGGCATGCATTATTCAGGTCTCTATAGTCAATACAGACTCTGATTTGCCCATTTTTCTTTGTCACAGGGATGATGTTGGCCAACCAATCAGGATGCTGTTCCTCGCGGATGAAGCCAACGTTTTTAAGTTTCTGAACTTCTTATTCAATTTTGTCCATCACATCGGGACGGAATCTTCTTTGGCCTTGCTTGACAGGTTTGATATTTTCTTGCAGGTTGAGTTTGTGAACTGCTATTTTGGGATCTAAGCCAGGCATTTTAGCGTAAGACCATGCAAAACAATCAACAAACTCACGAAGAAAAGAGACATACTCGGGTAACTCCTCATCCTTTATATTCTTGCTTATGAATACAGGACGTGGGTTATCTGGTGTTCCCAAGTCTATCTTTTGAACAGAATCTTCTGTCGGAAGGTTTGAAGGTGGTTCCTCCACAACATTTTCGGAGGGTTCCAAGTCAACAAGACCTTGCAGATTTCCAAGGGCTTTTTCAGACCATGGCTCCGTTTCTGTCCATAAATCTTCTTGATCGGTATTCTTTTCAAGACTTGCTATGAGATGATCCCAATCACCAGCTGAAACTGGGTCGAAGTAAGGCACTTCTTTTGGAGACGATGGCTCTTCTGAATCAGAGAACCGTGCGTCTGTGTCATCGGACAATTCCTCTTCATCATCAGAGAAATCATACCAATTTGATGAGCTTCCTGAGTCCTTGTCGGGTAACTCTTCAAAGAGATATCCAGGGAGATCGATGTCTTCATCGACATGAGATGTTGAGGCTTAATCGGCAAAACGACTCTGCAGCCTTTGTGTCAGCTGTCTCATTGGAGTGTCAGGATCATACCCCAATCCGTATGAAGACTTGTCTATGCGACGGTGGAGTTTCCAATCTTCCAGCTGACTTTTGGTCAGGGTGGGTTCCAATGGTGTGAGAATACCATGGCCACCTCCCAAACCAATTGGATTTTGAGCGTCATAGCCCATTTTCTTCATGATTGTCGCGACCCCGGACCGGGACCCGGGACTGCGACGGTGGTGGATGAATGATTATATGAATATACACATTTAATTTCCCACAGGTTTCCGCGGTGAGGATTCCACACACACTCATAGAACATTTACATTGGTGAGGAAGTGTGTAGCAAATCAAACTCTTAATCCATTCTCATCATATAAGACTGTTAATGCATAAGTATGACATGATGTCAGAGTGAGCAATGATCTCACTAGCATTCCCAAAATATGAAGTTAAAGTTTAAACAAAAGATCAAGTTAAATTAACATTCCCCAAAAATAATGGCCAACAAAGGCCAGTACAACCAAAAGTATAAATCAAGTATCATTCTATAAACTCCCTCAAAATGTTACGTAGCTCAAAACTAAACCAAATGTCTAAACGACATTGTCAGCTTGCCACTCCACTAATCGTTGCGGTTCGCCGACCGCCTCCTCTGGCTCCTCCTCATAGGCAATAACGGGGGCTGGACCTGAGTACCACAAAGATGGGTCAGACACAACGGTCTGGCAGGTGGATGAATAGATAATACCAAGAAAGAAATCAAAGAACTTTTTAAACATAATGAAATCTTATTAAAACAATAACTGTCTTAAAACAGGATGCATGGTTCATTTATAGTACAGATGCAATGTAAATCATGTAGGATATTCAAGGTACAGGAACTGACTAGATGGCAACCACACTAAAGCTAAATCCTCTCTATCACTAATGTGATGAGAGTACATTCAGTGCGTTGGGCTCGAGCACACGAAGTGACGAGAACCAACATTATATACATATACATATGCATATAGCTAGGCAAGACCACGGCCGCGGAACCGGATAACAGGACAGGACAGGATCCAAGTTGCAACTGGCGGGAGCACAAGGGGGAGGCCCAAGTCAGTTGATCAGACTGACAAGGACGTCCAAGCTTAGTGGTGCCGACTCATAGGTTACATGAGAAATCAAAACGTGTACAAAACTATATCGGTGCAAAACACTCGGGCAGGCGGGGCAGGGTGCTCATAGGCACACATTTCATATCATTATCATTTCATGCGTAAACGGGGCTGGCAGGACATGTCAGGTGCATAAATCAGAGTTAAAAACAATGAAATAAATTCTTATACAGTCACGGACTATATATTGGGGCTTCCGTATTCAGACAACATGTATAAAGATCTTGTATGTCTATTATTGCCCTTAGTATGGTACTCGAATGATAGAGGACATATCAAGTTTCCTTATACAAGTTGATGAATCCAAAATTCCCAATACCTTTCCGAAATGGAGTTTCTTTCTAAGTCAGTCTCCTTATGTCATCCCCTGGGTCTTTCCAGGGTGGTAGGGCATCAGAACAACCCATCCAAACCTTTAAATACCATATCTGAAAATAATAGAAAAGACTCAGGAATTTTGGGTGAAATTCGGTCACTAGTCGGTTAGCTGGCGGTTAGCCGCCGAGGTGATCGGCGGTTAGCCGCTGGCTGACCGCGGGGCTGACTGCGGTTCACCCTGCTAAAATATAGCATTCTGTATTTCTAACCGCGCATTTCGGCTACCTGGCGGTCACAGGGTTTTTGTTTAGCGGTTAGCCGCGAGCTGACCGCATGGCTGACCGTGGTTCACCTGTCAAAACACAGCATTCTGTGTTTGTAACCGAATCTAGGCCGGCTAGCCGCCGGTCACCTGTCGGCTAGCCACCAAGGTGACCGCCCGCTAACCGCCCAGTTGCGGAAACTCTATATCAGGTGCAGATCTCAGCTCTTTCTTTCCCAAACCCTTTCACCTCAACTCCAACCATTTCCTAACATGAAATGGGTCTATTCCCTTCCATTCAACATCTAATCCTTTCCTCCAACCACCATTCCATCAATGCATTTAATTCTCCTCCCAACACCAATCCCATTCAATGCAAGTACAAATATCATTTAAGAAGTCCATAATGACCAAAATAAGCTTTAATGAATGAATGCATACATTCTCATAAACTAACTAGGAGAAGAATCATATCAATAAGTACATTTCCAAAAGCATTATGAAACATAGTAAACTAAAGGAATTTGAATAGTAAAATCCACATTTTCAATAAAAACAAGAACTCATTCAAATCAAATCCATTCATTCACTTGCCTTGGTCTCCAAATATGCTAGTGAGCTCTAATCATACTCTCAAGGTCAAAATCTACAATCTACACAAAAATCCCCAAAATACATTCATTACAACCGTAGAATGTTAAAATTAAGAAATAGATGGAGATAGCTTCCAATAATCAAGGTGAAGCACCTCCATGGCTAGAAGAACACACAACCAAGAGATGAGAAGAAGAGCTTACATGGAAAGTCCTCTAATGGCAAGAGCTTGATCAAAGTGTAGCTTGGAATGGAAGGTTCTCTCTAAAAATGGTATCAAGATGCTCTCATGGAGGGGAAGAAGATTACCACCTCCATTTTACCTTTAGCAATAGATTTGAGAGAGATTGGGAGATAGAGAAGCAAGAAGCAAGGTAACTTGAAGAGAACCCTAGGGCTGGGCTGGGATTCCTTTTTCTCAAAGAAAGTTGCAAGAAGAGGAAGAGGAAAAAGGGTCCTCCTTATATAGATAATGGCAATGGGTCCCACAACTTAAAAGTCCAACTTGGGCTAAAACATCGCTCTACGGGCTTCGGACGGATTCGACGAAGAAGGAAGAATTGATCGACGAAATTTCTACTTTCCAAAAAGTATATATTTTACGAGTTTCGGATACATTGAAAATAGTGTCCAGATTTTGGACTGTTTTATCCCTATCATTGAAAAAGTAGGGTTTAGGGGTTTCGAACGAGAACGGAGTAAATACAAAAGTTGTCGGGAATCATAAAATACATTAAACGGAGCAAATTACAGATTTCCAGAATTATTAAATAAATCCCAAAACTAATCAAGACACAATAAAAGGAACCCCCAAAGGGCCCCACTAAATCAAAAGAGTTCCCAAAATAATTCAAAGCTATAAAAAGCTATTCTAATCCAGATTTAACCCATTTCCACTAACCTCACTTATAGCTAAAGCACGACTTAATTAACACTAAAAGGAAACTCTCGGGGCAGGGTCTTACATCCTCCACCCCTTAGGGCATTTGGTCCACCAAATGAAATAAAATAACTAACCTCGGGTAGTAGATGCGGATACTTCTTCTGAACTTGATCCCGCAATTCCCACGTTGCCTCTTCCGGTCCATGATTTTCCCAAAGCACTTTCACTCATTGAATAGTCCTTGTCCTCAGTTCTTGTTCTTTCATATCGATGATCTGAATAGGCTTCTCAGCATAGGTGGCATCTTCTCTGATCTCCAACGGTTCATGACGGAGTACATGCGACGGATCGGGGACGTACTTTTTCAACATAGACACATGGAACACATTGTGTACGCCGGAAAGCTCAGGTGGTAAGACCAATCTATAAGCCACGTCACCTATCTTGCTCACGATATCATAGGGTCCAATTTATCTCCGAGATAATTTGCCTCTTTACCCGAATCTCAGAGTTCCTCTAGTAGGGGACACCTTCAAGAATACCTTATCTCCTTCTTTGAAATGCAAATCTCTTCGGTGAGAGTCTGCGTAACTCTTTTGTCTACTCCGGGCTACCTTCAGACGTTCTTGGATCAACTTGACTTTGTCACTGGTTTCACTCACCAGAGTCGGTCCATGGAAACTGCGAACACCTACTTCTTCCCAACAGACTGGAGTTCTACACCTCCTACCATACAATGCTTCAAAAGGTACCATTCCAATGCTCGAATGATAACTGTTGTTGTAGGCGAACTCGCAAAGCGGTAGGGTCTCGTCCCATTGAGTCTTGAAATCTAGTACACACGCTCGAAGCATATCCTCAAGGGTCTGAATTGTTCTTTCTGACTGACCATCTGTTTGAGGGTGATACGCTGTGCTGAACTGAAGCTTCGTTCCCATAGACTCATGCAAAGTCTTCCAGAATCTCGAGACGAATCTGCTATCTCTGTCTGAAGTAATGGAAACTGGCTGCCCGTGACGGCTGACAATCTCGTTGACAAACAACTCTGCGAGAGGTAACATATGCATTTTCTCTCCGGTCTTCATAGGAATACAATGAGCTGATTTGGTAAGACGGTCCACAATGACCCATATGGCGTTATTCCCTTTTCTGGTCCTTGGCAATCCCGAGATGAAATCCATGGTGATATGTTCCCACTTCCATTCTGGGATCTCTAATGGCTGCAACAACCATGGAGGTCTCTGATGCTCTGCCTTCACCAACTGACACGTCATACATCGGGAAACAAAAGCTGTTATTTCCCTCTTCATGTTGTTCCACCAAAATCTGCCCTTCAAGTTCTGATACTTCTTCGTGCTACCCGGATGCATAGAGTACTTCGTACTGTGCGCCTCTGTCATAATGTCATTCTTCAAATCTTCAATATTTGGCACGCGTAGACGATCACGATAGAATAAGACTCCATCCACAATACGAAAATCAGGACGTTCTGCTATATGCTTTGAAATCTTGGCCAACTCTGGATCTTGCAATTGGTCGTCCTTGATCTTCCGAATGAACGAGGGTTCAGACACGGACATGTTGGCTAACATCACTCCCTCACTTAGGGGCTAAAAATCTACCCCCAACTCTTCAAATTGCTGAAAGAAGCAAGTAACTCTTAGGCTTGCCACACTTGCTGACTTCCTACTCAAGGCATCGGCTACTACATTTGCCTTTCCCGGGTGATACTTGATCGGAAAATCGTAATCTTTAATATATTCTATCCATCATCTTTGTCTCATATTCAACTCCTTCTGAGAGAACAAATACTGTAAGCTGCGGTGATCGGAGTGGACTTCAAATTTCTCTCCGTAGAGGTAATGTCTCCACATCTTTAGTGCAAAAACGACCGCTGCTAATTCAAGGTCATGCGTTGCATAGTTCTTCTCGTGGTCCTTTAGCTGACGGGATCCATAAGCAACGACTTTTCCATCTTGCATCAACACACAACCGAGTCCAATATTCGAAGCATCTGTAAAAATGGTGTAACCGCCGCTCCCGGATGGTAAAGTGAGGACGGGTGCTGAAGTTAATCTCTTTTTCAACTCTAGGAAGCTGGTCTCACATTGGTCTGTCCACACATAAGGTGCATTCTTCTTGGTCAACTTCGTCAATGAGGCTGCAATCAACGAAAATCCCTGCACAAATCTTCGATAGTAACCCGCCAATCCAAGAAAACTTCTGATTTCTGACGCATTCTTCAGCCTTTCCCACTTCACAACTGCATCTATCTTGGTTGGGTCCACTGATAATCCTTCTTTGGAAATGATATGACCTAAAAATGCGACTTCTTCAAGCCAAAATTCGCACTTGGTGAGCTTCGCATACAATTGGTTATCTCTTAGAAGTTGCAATGCTATCCTCAAATACTCTTCATGCTCTTCTCTAGACTTAGAGTACACCAAAATATCATCAATAAACACCACTGTGAATTGGTCTAAGTACTCAGCGAATATTTTGTTCATCAAAGCCATGAATACTGCCGGTGCATTCGTCAGTCCAAACGGCATCACTAGAAACTGATAGTTTCCATATCTCGTCCGGAACGCTGTCTTCGATACATCTAAATCTCTAACTCTCAGCTGATGGTAACCGGATCTTAGATCGATCTTCGAAAAGTAAGCAGCACCTTGCAATTGGTCAAACAATTCATCTATCCCTGGCAACGGATACTTGTTCTTGATGGTAACTTGTTTCAATTTCCGATAGTCAATACACATTCTCATGGAACCGTCTTTCTTTTTGACGAATAAAACTAGAGCTCCCCAAGGTGAGACGCTCGGTCTAATAAAACCTTTATCCAACAATTCTTGCAACTGAATCTTCAACTCTCCTAATTCAGCTGGAGCCATTCTGTATGGTGCAATAGATATCGGAGCGGTCCCCGGTAATAGCTCGATGGTGAAGTCAATTTCTCTTATAGGTGGCAATCCTGGGATCTCTTCGGGAAAAATATCTGGAAATTCACCAACAATTGGGATATCCTCCACCCCTTGGGACCGTTTATCCTCCGTGATAAACGCTAAATAGCCTTGACATCCACTTCTCACAAGTCTATCAGCCTTTAATGCTGAAATAAACCTTGGACAAGAATTCATCTTCTCTCCTTGAAATAGCACTCCCGCTGGTGTCTCTTCTAATTTAAAAGTAAGGGTCTTATGGAAACAACCCATAGTAGCATGGTATCCTGCTAACCAATCCATCCCTAGGATGACATCAAAGTCGTACAACTCCAACAAAATGAGATTCGCCGGTAACACCACATCTCCTATCTTGATAGCCCATCTAGAACAATACTTCCTACACACAACTTGTTTGCCTACGGGGGTGGACACTGTCAACACATACTCAAGTTCTCTAGCAGGCATAACAATCAGCTTAGAAAATTTTGGGGACAAGAAAGAGTGTGTAGAGCCAAGGTCAAACAAAATCTTAGCCTCAAATCCACAAAATAGGAGTGTACCTTCCACCACGTTATCTGCTGCCTCTGCATCATCTTGGTTAATTGCATACACTTGTCCTCGCTGTTGAGGCCTATTCTGAGCTTGTTGCTGCCTTCCTTGCTGTGCATTCCTATACTGCTGAGGAGGACGCTGATTCTGATTCTGTCCTTGCTGACGCGCTTGCTGCTGTTGTGGAGGTCTGTACTGTTGCTGCGGAGCCTGCTACTGGAGTGGCCTGGGCTGGTTCTGTACAGCTAGTGCGTTCTGAGGTGGTGCCTGGCATTGTGTTCTTTGTTGTTGCTGATTCTGTCTGTTGTTACCTTGTCCAACTTGCCTTGGGCAGTCTTTGAGCTGGTGCGCTATGGAGTCACATCTAAAACATGCTCCCGTAATCGTACGGCATTGAGCACTCTCATGGTTTTTACCACAATGAACGCAAACTAGAGCATTCTGTACGTTTTGTTCTTGCTTCGGTCGCTTGTTCTGATGGTTCCTTTGTTGGTTGTTTTGTTGATGAGTCTGAGTCCTTCTTTGGATCTTGAGGATCTTGTTGTTCAGGTTCTCGAATTTATAGGCCCTTCTCATAGCCTCTTCAAAAGTGGCAGGTGGTACAACACCCGTGGCATCCCTCTCAATGATCGGGTTAAGTCCTTCAAGGAACTTTGCTATCTTTTTCTCCACGGTGTCAATTAATTCTGGGGCATATCGAGACAGTCTCTCGAATTTTGTGAGGTACTCTTGGACAGTCGTGCTACCTTGTATGAGCTGCTGAAATTCAATGGCCTTTTGCCTCCTCACATGCGTCGGTACAAACTTGTCACTGAATTGTCTCTTGAAACTTGTCCAAGCCTCTCCGTCTGCTGTGGTCCTATACTTAGCCCTGACTGTTTTCCACCATATATCTGCTAGGCCGGTGAACATGGAAGCGGTGAGTTGTACTTGCTGCTTACCTGTACATCTAAATACCTCAAAGATGTTCTCCGTATGCTCCAACAAGTCATCTGCAGCTAATGGGTCCTCATGCCCAGTGAACTCCTTAGGACCCCTCTTCCTAAACTTTTCAAACAATGCATTGGCGTCACGTTCCCTATTGTTAATGAGTATCTGAGAGCCTAGAGGTTGTGCTGGTGCTGGTTCAGGTCTCCTTTCTAACACTTCTAATAACTGCCTTTGCATCATAGCCATCTCCCTAGCAAGCACTTCATCCTTCCTGGCCATTTGCTCTTGCAATCTGGCTTGATTTTTATTGGCTTGACGTTGCTGGTCAATCATTGCTTGCATCATCTGTTGAAATTGATTCTGCATGTTTGGATCTGGAGTACCGTTTCCTAGTGGCCCGGTGTGTTCACTATTGCTTGCGGTGGGATTGTCGGTTACGGGTCTTTTTCGAGGTGGCATATCACTGTAAAACAAATTGTTAGCACATACAATTATATAAGGGTCACACATTGCTCACACGAGTCCAACTAACGAAAAGTCTAATGGATCCTCGCCACGTCCTTAGGATTTCTAGTTTCTTTTAATTGCCTGAAACACGTCTCGCTCTGATACCAGTCTGTCGCGACCCTGGACCGGGACCCGGGACCGCGACAATGGTGGATGAATGATTATATGAATATACACATTTAATTTCCCACAGGTTTCCGCGGTGAGGATTCCACACACACTCATAGAACATTTACATTGGTGCGGAAGCATGTAGCAAATCAAACTCTTAATCCATTCTCATCATATAAGACTGTTAATGCATAAGTATGACATGATGTTAGAGTGAGCAATGATCTCATTAGCCTTCCCAAAATATGAAGTTAAAGTTTAAACAAAAGATCAAGTTAATTTAATATTCCCCAAAAATAATGGCCAACAAAGGCCAGTACAACCAAAAGTATAAATCAAGTATCATTCTATAAACTCCCCCAAAATGTTACGTAGCTCAAAGCTAAACCAAATGTCTAAACGACAATGTTAGCTTGCCACTCCTCTAATCGTTGCGGTTCGCCGACCGCCTCCTCTAGCTCCTCCTCGTAGGCAATAACGAGGGGTGGACCTGAGTACCACAAAGATGGGTCAGACACGACGGTCTGGCAGGTGGATGAATAGATAATACCAAGAAAGAAATCAAAGAACTTTTTAAACATAATGAAATCTTATTAAAACAATAACTGTCTTAAAACAGGATGCATGGTTCATTTATAGTACAGATGCAATGTAAATCATGTAGGATATTCAAGGTACAGGAACTGACTAGATGGCAACCACACTAAAGCTAAATCCTCTCTATCACTAATGTGATGAGAGCACATTCAGTGCGTTGGGCTCGAGCACACGAAGTGACGAAAACCAACATTATATACATATACATATACATATAGCTAGGCAAGACCACGGCCGCGGAACCGGGTAACAGGACAGGACAGGATCCAAGTTGCAACTGGCGGGAGCACAAGGGGGAGGCCCAAGTCAGTTGATCAGACTGACAAGGACGTCCAAGCTTAGTGGTGCCGACTCATAGGTTACATGAGAAATCAAAACGTGTACAAAACTATATCGGTGCAAAACACTCGGGCAGGCGGGGCAGGGTGCTCATAGGCACACATTTCATATCATTATCTTTTCATGCGTAAACGGGGCTGGCAGGACATGTCAGGTGCATAAATCAGAGTTAAAAACAATGAAATAAATTCTTATACAGTCACGGACTATATATTGGGGCTTCCGTATTCAGACAACATGTATAAAGATCTTGTATGTCTATTATTGCCCTTAGTATGGTACTCGAATGATAAAGGACATATCAAGTTTCCTTATACAAGTTGATGAATCCAAAATTCCCAATACCTTTCCAAAATGGAGTTTCTTTCTAAGTCAGTCTCCTTTTGTCATCCCCTGGGTCTTTCCAGGGTGGTAGGGCATCAGAACAACCCATCCAAACCTTTAAATACCATATCTGAAAATAATAGAAAAGACTCAGGAATTTTGGGTGAAATTCGGTCACCAGTCAGTTAGCTGGCGGTTAGCCGCCGAGGTGATCGGCGGTTAGCCGCTGGCTGACCGCGGGGCTGACCGCGGTTCACCCTGCTAAAATATAGCATTCTGTGTTTCTAGCCGCGCATCTCGGCTACCTGGCGGTCACAGGGTTTTTATTTAGCGCTTAGCCGTGAGCTAACAACGTGGCTGACCGCGGTTCACCTGTCAAAACACAGCATTCTGTGTTTGTAACCGAATCTAGGCCGGCTAGCCGCCGGTCACCTGTCGGCTAGCCGCCAAGGTGACCGCCCGCTGACCGCCCAGCTGTGGAAACTCTACATCAGGTGCAGATCTCAACTCTTTCTTTCCCAAACCCTTTCACCTCAACTCCAACCATTTCCTAACATGAAATGGGTCTATTCCCTTCCATTCAACATCTAATCCTTTCCTCCAACCACCATTCCATCAATGCATTTAATTCTTCTCCCAACACCAATCCCATTCAATGCAAGTACAAATATCATTTAAGAAGTCCTTAATGACCAAAATAAGCTTTAATGAATGAATGCATACATTCTCATAAACTAACTAGGTGAAGAATCATATCAATATGTACATTTCCAAAAGCATTATGAAACATAGTAAACTTAAGGAATATGAATAGTAAAATCCACATTTTCAATAAAAACAAGAACTCATTCAAATCAAATCCGTTCATTCACTTGCCTTGGTCTCCAAATATGCTAGTGAGCTCTAATCACACTCTCAAGCTCAAAATCTACAATCTACACAAAAATCCCCAAAATACATTCATTACAACCCTAGAATGTCAAAATCAAGAAATAGATGAGATAGCTTCCAATAATCAAGGTGAAGCACCTCCATGGCTAGAAGAACACACAACCAAAAGATAAGAAGAAGAGCTTACATGGAAAGTTCTCTAATGGCAAGAGCTTGATCAAAGTGTAGCTTGGAATGGAAGGTTCTCTCTAAAAATGGTATCAAGATGAAGCTCTCATGGAGGGGAAGAAGATTACCACCTTCTTTTTACCTTTAGCAATAGATTTGAGAGAGATTGGGAGATAGAGAAGCAAGAAGTAAGGTAACTTGAAGAGAACCCTAGGGCTGGGCTGGGATTCCTTTTTCTCAAAGAAAGTTGCAAGAAGAGGAAGAGGAAAAAGGGCTCCTCCTTATATAGACAATGGCAATGGGTCCCACAACTTAAAAGTCCAAATTGGGCTAAAACATCGCTCTACGGGCTTCGGACGGATTCGACGAAGAAGGAAGAATTGATCGACGAAATTTCTACTTTCCAAAAAGTATATATTCTAGGCCATGTTGGATGGAAGAAGAGAGGAGATCTTGGGGGGGTGGCCCCCCAAGGGACTTCGATCACCTTGTGGTGTTTTCTTGCAGCAGAGTTTCTTTAGAGTAGTTGAGTTTCTTTGCGTAGAGATTTCTCCGAGAGTTTTTAGCAATTTTTCTGGGATTTTTCAGGACCACTTCAGACAATTTTTCTGAACCCTTTCTCCTTGGAATGACAGCCTATTTATAGGCTTTTGGTGGCCATTAGGAGGCTTTTATGGGCATTAATGGTATTAATGCTCCATGATGGGACGAGTTACAAGATTTAATTCTTTATATTGTAACTCCTTTTTCTTGGATTTTGATTGGCCGATGGAGAATAATGGGCATTTAATCTCCATGATGATGGGAGTTTCATGATTAATTACCATGAATAATCTCCATAATGATAGGAGTTACATGGTTAATTGTTATGATTAATTGGACTTGTAACTCCCATTTCTTGGCTTCTGATTGGGCCGTTCAAAATAATGAGTTAATGACCCTAATAAATTGCCATAAAAAGGGTCATTTAACTTCATTAGTTGGCTGCCGAGTCGCTTGAAGAGTCGCGGGTGGCGCCGCATCTTTTGGAATTCTTCTTGCGATGATCATTGCTGGATTCGTACGTTGTTTGATGTCGGATGACGATGAAAATTCAAACATTAGTTGACACCAATGGGCCAGCAACATCTATCCAGTCGATTTCTTGATCGGTCAGGCAGAAAGTGTGCTTTCTTGGTCGGCTGGTTGGCAGTTTCGGAGTGTCCGATGATGATCAAATGATTTCGATGGCGGATCCGTGATGTTGACGAAGATCGACGGATATCATGCCTCAAAAATCAGATTTTAAGAAAATCACAGGGGCCAAAAATCACGAAACGCAAAAAAGAACGGAAAAACGGCACTTTTGGCGGAAATCCGGCGACCCGGATTTCCAGGGTCGCCGGCAACCTTGGACTTTAGTCCACTTTTCGGTCGCCTTCCGGTCGCCATTTCTTGGTCGTTTCTTGGGTTTTTTCGCTTCTGTTTTCTCTTGTATTTTTCTTTGACATTTCTCCTCATTTATTGGCTTGATTCCTCTGAAGAAAACCCGTCAAAAGGCTGTGCAAATCAGAGCACAAAGTTTCCTATTTTTTGGAAAAGCCGAAGACTCTGTAGCCGATTTTCCGCCAAGAGTTGAAACTAGGTCAAACGATGTTAGAATGATCTGAAATTTGAGGTGAAGCTTCTTGGGCATTAGGTAGGACCAACCATGGGCTTTTATTTGAGTTTTGAAGCCGTTTGGGGTCCCGTCGATGCTTGACTTGATTTCACCATGTAGAAGATGTCGAGCTTTGATGTACGGTCATCCGATGCCTGATTGACTTGAAATTTGACGGGGAGCCTATTGGAGTCATTTTGAGATGATTCATTAGCTCCGATTTGGGTGCCATGGTCCCGGGGAGCTTCGCCGCCGGTAGGCCTGATTTTGCTTCGAAGCATCAAAACCGGGTCAAACGTTGTCGAAATGACCTGAAATTTGACGTGCATCCCTTTGGAAGCATGCAGAAGCTACTCATGTGTTTTGTTTGATGAGTGGCGGCATCAAAGGTTCTCGCCGTTGGGAAGCTTGATTTCGCCGTTCGAGAGTTGATGGAGGGTCAAACGGTGTCGGTTTGACTTGAAATTCGACATGAAGCCTTTTGGAGGTATTTTGAGACCATCTATAGACTTTGATTGAAGATTTGATGTATTTGACACTGTCGCCGTCGGGAGCTCCCGCTCAGCTGTTGGAGGATTGAAGTTAGGCCAAATGGTGTCGAAATGGCCCGAAACTTCATGTGTACCCTTCTTTTGGCTACTTTGAAAGATCTTGTAGTTTTTGTTTGGTTTTGCCAAGATCTGATGCTTGAAGCAGCTTTGCCTGTTTGTAGTAGGATGTGGCTCCATATAGTTTTTGATGTTGATGAGGTAAAGTGACATTTTTGGTGTCAACATCTATGAAATCCCTAGTGGTCCCCATGCTAACCCAAGATTGGATCTTTACTAATTTTATTTGAACTTAAAAAAAGGAAAGCTACTATTTTTATTTGAAGTGAGACTTCTAATAGTGGTAATAGTGGAATAAAGGGTTACTAATTATTATAGAAGTTGGACTTCTAATAATAAAGAAATAGAGGAGTTGCAAAACTATAAATAGGAGATAAGAGGAGGCCTTGGACGTCCATGCTTTCATTCCCTTGGAGTTGACGCCCACCTCCCTCTTTTGTTCAAGAGTTGCACTCCCTCTCCTTCCCTTCTCTCTCTTCTAGTTCCCTTCTAGTTTCCTTAGGGATTCTAGTTAGTCTTTCTCTTGGAGATCCCACCATCTCTCTTGAGGAAAGAGATCTGAAGTGGGTCATACCGTGGAAGACGATTGGGCATTGGAGATTCTGATTTGCATTGAGGAAGAGCTATTCATCAAAGAGTTAAATCAAATTCTCCATTAGAGCATAACCGAGCTCTATAGGTATTTTCTACTCCTTGTATGTTGTAGAATTTCGTGATTGCTTGTTAGGTGCTGTTTCTATCTTTATGATAGGTTTATTTGCTGACCATGATGTCTGAGAATGAGGACATGCATCCTGGATTAGGGTTTTATTGCGTTTTGGATAGACGATCACTACTAATTGGTCAAAAGTTTTGAAAACCTATCCAAGAGGCCCACTCACTTCCAACAGAAGAAGAAACGAAGGTTAGGTTAGTTTAAAATGAAGAGGGGTGAAGAAGAAAAGACTAAAATGCCCATTTGAGTGGAATGATAGAAAAACAATTATTTGAGGGACTTCGAGGCATCGAATCGTGATGAGTCAAGAACAATAGATGACAAGCGCGACGAGATCTTTCCAATGAACCCAAATTCGGCGAAAACGGAATTTTCTGGAAAAATACCCAATTTTCCTATTAATCACAACTTAAACCCCTATTATGACTAATCACACTCGGAATCAAACGAAACTTCGAAAACATCTTACTAATGATAAAAGAAACTCTCTTAGCCGCTAAACTCGCCTAATTAGCTAAAATCACAATTAATTAGGCTAATCCCAATATTAGGAAATTAAACACCCTATTAAGGTCGGGGACTTTACATCCCTTCCCTCTAAAAAGAACATTTGGTCCTCCAAATGCCTAAACATACCTCCTCTGGAAGAAGATGAGGATAGGCTTTCTTAGTCTGGTCCCTGAGTTCAAACGTAGCTTCTTCGGGACGGTGGTGTTCCCACTGAACTTTGACCCATGGAATGGTCCTCGTTCGCAAAACTGTCTCCTTTGTGTCTATAATCTGCGCTGGCGGCTCCACATAAGATGCGTTAGGCTGAATCTGCAGTGGCTTATGTGGTAACACAAGGGTGGGATCTGGAACGTACTTGCGCAACATCGACACGTGGAACACGTTGTGTACGCTGGCAACTCTGGCGACAAGGCAAGTTGATACTCAACGTCATCAATCCGGCTACGAATCTCGACCGGTCCCACATATCTCTTGGAAAGCTTCCCCTTCGGATTGAATCTAACAACACCATGCATCAGAGAGACCTTAAGAAACACCTTATCACCAACCTGAAATTCTAGCGGTCTCTGTCTCTTGTCTGTGTAGCTCTTCTAGTGGTCACGAGATTCTTTCAAACGCATCTGCATAGTCTTGACTTTCTCACTGGAATCACCAACTATAGATGGTCCATGGAAACTTCGTACTCCGACCTCTTCCCAACACACCAGAGTCCTGCATCTGCGTCCATATAATGCCTCAAACTGTGCCATGCCAATGCTAGAATGGTAGCTGTTGTTGTAGGAGAATTCGCAGAGGGGTAAACTCTCATCCCAATCCTTCTTGAAGTCTAACACGCATGCCTGAAGCATATCCTCTAAAGTCTGAATAGTGCGTTCTGACTACCCATCCGTTTAAGGGTGGTAGGCTGTGCTGAATCTCAACTGTGTGCCCAAGGATGACTGAAGTAGTCCAAAACCGAGAAACAAACTTGGTATCCCGATCGGAAACTATAGATTTAGGCACACCATGCAACCTGACAATCTCATCATTGTACAACTTGGCCATCTTATCCATAAACTGACCGGTCTTGAATGGTATGAGATGAGCTGACTTGGTCAATCGGTCCATAATCACCCATATAGCACCATTCCCTTTCCTGGTATTTGGCAATCCCGACACAAAATCCATAGTAATGTGCTCCCACTTCCACGTAGGGATATCTAGCTGATGAAGTAAACCAGGAGGCTTCTTGTGTTCAGTCTTGATCACTTGACACGTATAGCACCTGGAAATGAATTCTGCAATTTCTTTCTTCATGTTCATCCATCAATAGTGGTTCTTCAAATTCTAATATATTTTAGTGCTGCCCGGATGGATAGAATATCTTGTACGGTGCGCATCTGTCATCAACTCTATCTTTATGTCATGTACATCTGGCATGCACAACCGGTCCTTGCAATATAAAACTCCCTCAATCAATTTGAGTTCAGGCTTGTCATCTATGTGTTCAATGATGCGCTATAACTCTGGGTCATCCTTTTGTCATTCTTTGATTCTGTTCATTATCTCTGGTTCCCACACTGCCATGCTAGCAACCATCACTTTTTCACTGATAGGCCAAACGTCAACATCTAAATCTTTGAATTGTTCCATCCATCTCCATTCAGGCACTATACACCCATTGAATGCTGACTTTCTGCTCAAGGCATTTGCTACCACATTGACCTTTCCAGGTTGGTACTTGATAGGAAAGTCATAATCTTTAATATACTCCATCCATCTTCGCTGTCTGTTGTTCAATTCATTCTGTGTAAATCGATACTATAGGCTCTTGTGGTCTGAGTGCACCTCGAACTTCTCGCTATATAGGTAATGTCTTCACATCTTGATTGCAAATACAACGGCTACAAGCTCTAAATCATGGGTGGCGTACTTCTTCTCATGTTCTTTCAACTGTCTTGAACCATACGTATCACCTTGTCATTTTGCATAAGGACACAACCCAAACAAACTCCTAATGTGTCTATGTAAACAGCAAATCCTCCACTGCCAGATGGTAAAGCAAGAGTGGGTGCTGTGGTCAACCTGGTCTAACTCCTGGAAGCTCTTCTCACATTCCTCGGTCCAAACAAAAGGAACGTTCTTTCCGGTCAACCTAGTAAGAGGGGCTGCAATAGTAGAGAATTCTTTCACAAATCTTCTGTAATAGGCCGCAGATCCTAGGAAACTGTGAATCTCTGCTGCATTTTATGGACTACCCCAATTGACAACTGCTTCTATCTTCTTAGAATCCACTGCCAGTCCTTCCTTGGAGATCAGGTGGCCTAGAAATGACACATGTTCTAACCAGAACTCGCATTTACTCAGCTTGGCATACAACTGGTTGTCTCTCAGAAGCTATAGTGAAGTCCTCAACTGATGTTCATGTTCCTCCTTGGACTTGGAATAAACCAATACGTCATCAATAAACACAACTACGAACTAGTCAAGGTAAGGAACAAATATCTTGTTCATTAATGCCATGAACACTGCCGGTGCATTCGTCAAACTGAAGGCATCACTAGAAACTCAAAGTGGCCATATCTAGTCCGGAACGCTGTCTTAGGAATATCTTCCCCTCTGACACGTAGCTGATGGTACCTGAACGTAGATCAATCTTCGAAAAGAATTGGGCTCCTTGTAGCTGATCAAACAACTCATCTATTCTCGGAAGTGGGTACTTGTTCTTGACTGTTACTTGGTTCAATTTCCGGTAATCAATGCACATCCTCATAGTCCCGTCCTTCTTAACAAGTAGTACTGGAGTTCCCCATGGCGATATGCTTGCCTTGATGAAGCCTTTATCTAACAGATCTTCTAGCTGAGTCTTCACCTTTTTCAACTTTGTAGAAGCCACTCTGTACGGGGCCTTCGAAATTGATGCAATACCTAGTAATAGCTCTATCGTGAAGTCTATCTCATGCATGGGTGGCAAACCCGGGATCTCCTCCAGAAAAACATCCGGGAATTCGCGTACTACTGGAATCTCATCTATGGGTTTAGACTGCTTGTCCTCCGCGATAAACGCGATGTAACCCTCACATCCGCACCTCATTGTCTGCCTTTAATGCAGAAATCAGTCGAGTGGAGGTTGGCTTCTTTGCACCAACAAACTCGACACTACGGTCTACACCCTGCAACTTCACGGTCTTGTTGAAATAATCCAACACCGCGCTGTTCGTCGCTAACCAGTCCATACCAAGAATAACATCAAAGTCGGACATCGCCAACACAATCAAACTGGTGATTAACTGAGTACTTCCAATTTGAACTGTGCACCTAAGATAAACAAAATCACATGCTATTGATCTGCCAACCGAAGTAGCAACTACTAGAATAAACGCCAACATCTCTCTATCTTTCCCAAAATGTAATGCAAATGCTAGTGCAACAAAAGAATGTGTGGAACCTGGATCAAACAAAACTCTAGCATCAAATCCACAAACTGAGAGAGTACCTTCAATGACGTTCTTTGCTGCCTTTGCCTGCTCATGTGTGATCGCATATGCCCTCCCAACTGGCTCGGATGCTGGTACTGCTGATGTGGCCTCTGCGCACGATACTGTGGTCGCTGCAATGTCGGAGGTTGCTGCGGAGCTCTATACTGAGGAGCTGGAGCACATGGCTATGGCGGCTGGGGAAGTCTGACAATAACTTGTTGCTACTGCTGCGGTGGTCTAATCTGTACCAGAGGTATCAGCCTCAATGGCTGCGCAGGTTGAGGAGGCCTGGGAGCCAGAGCTGGAAGTACTGGGTGTGCAATCCCTGTCTTTGTCAGGCAATGGAGAACCTTATGCCCGGGATCTCCACAATGGTAACATGCACCAGACTACTTCCGGCAGTCTCGAGAGTAGTGACGTCCACAACAATGCGCACACTCTAATCTCTGTTGCGGCTGCTTGAGCCTTGGTTCCATTCGCGGTCTCTTGGGCTGCTGAAGAGGAGGAAGAGGAGCAGGAACATGTATTAACTGTCCAATAAGCTGTGGTAACACAGCCTTAATCCTCTGCTGCTCTAACACTATGACATCCTTGAGTGACTCCTCCGCCCAATATGCCTTCTTGACCACTGTGTCATACTTTGTCAACTTGCTCTGCTGAATTTGCAATTTAATATCCGGTCTCAGCCCTCTGATAAACCTCCAAACTTTCTCGAAATCTAGCTTGATCAAAGCCACTGCAAATCTGGATAAACGGGTAAACTAGATCTCATACTTTTGAACTGTATAAGCTGCTCAAACTCCACTATTTTCTGCTCTTTGTAGTCCTCAAGGATGAATTTGTCCTGGAACTGTTTGACAAAAGTCTCCCATGCCTTGTCATCCTCGACGGTGTCATAAGCACTCTTGATGGTCTTCCACCATCCTTCTGCTGTCCCCCGAAACATGTGAGTTGCCAACTGAACCTGTTGTTGATCGGTACACTTGAACACTTTGAAGATCTTCTAAATCTGTATGGTCCATTCATCCGCCTCTGTAGGATCCTCTACCCCATAAAACTCTGGGTGAAATCTTTTCATAAACTTCTTAACCAAATCATTGAGATCTCGCTCTTTAGTCCGGGGCTCAGACAACTTTTGCATCACCTCTATCATCTAAGCTTTAAAGGCGACCTGATCTACTCTTTGTTTCCTATCACGCTCTGTCTGCGCAGTCTGTGATTGCAGATAAGCATTGAGGAATTGCTAAAATTGGCTATCCGATATGGGAGGCGTGGGAGGTGTGGAACCTGATCCTGATGGTGCGCTGTTAGCCATGTCACTGCAAGAAAATAAGAGTTAGGCCCCATGCAAACCAAAACTAGCAACACAAGGCTATAAGAACATAGAACATACTACGAACACTAGGCTAACGTAAATCCTCACACGCGTCCTATGGTTTCTACAATTTTTACCCTGAGAAACCATCCATTGCTCTAATACCACTACTATTACAACCCCGAACCCGATTACTGATTAAACTGAATTGGGGGTGTGAATTTTAGGGCTAATTAAAATTTTGCCCTTAATGCCCAAGGATCGAAGTCCGCTATGAGGATTGTGTAGTTGAGCCTCATTAACAAATTAATCAACGGGACTTGTCCAGTAACCACATTCATCAAACCTGTAAAGATATCAAAGCAAGTATAGATTTCATTCCATTATCTATATTCAAGTTTCAAAAGAGAAAACATATAAAGTTTATAAACATCAGGACCACCCCAAAAACCTAGGTTCTGGTACAAAAGATAGACAAAAGATGTACATAAGTATGGTAGGTACAAAAGGATAGAAGTCTCCAAAAGATGAGATGGAGGGTACAATGATGATATCCCCGTGTGAAGCGTACTAGTGCCGGGAATGATGATGCTAAACTACGTCATCGGCACCCCACTCTCATACCTCATCCTCCTCTCCCGGTTGAGGATCCTCTGGGATTGTCTCGGCGTTCGGGTCTGCGTAGTACTAGTAGGTGTCCTCTGCAAACCATGGAATAAAGGGTCAACAATATGTTGGCAAATAGATAAGCATTATACATTATTCATAACATGTTTCAAATGAGAATTAAGACAGGTACATGATTATAAGGTAACAAGGTACAAGCTGGGCATAAAGCATGAGTAATAAGAGAATCAAGTAACAGGATAAATCCTAGCAAGATAAACAAGAGTGTCCATCCATGAAATGCAATGTAAGCAAGCAAGAGGAGACTCCGAGGATGTCCAAGCCATCTCACAGGGGTATAAGTGACGTCTAAGCTGACTACGAATACCCAAAGTCCGGCTCTAAGGGGATCCTAGCTCTCAGTCCTAGGAATAGCAGCAAGGTCCTAGCCCGATCCCGGCTATGCTCGCCATGGACGCCGTCCAAAGCCAACTTCCCACCCTAGTGTCTGAGTAACTGGCCCACTCAAGAATCATTAGTCTGCAGCTGGTCATGATTGTAAGGTGAAGGCGATGGTTTGTACATGACACAAGTTCCAAGACAGTACACGTGGATAGGTTTCCCAGTACAAGATAACAAGCCGAGGGTTACTCTAAGTCATGCCAAGATATAAGTCAAGTCACAAGTTCTATGAGTACCCTCTTGAAAGTCTATTCACACGTGTCTATCAATACAAGACAAGGTACCTAAGGATACACTCTAAGTCCGGTCAAATCCTATTTTTTCAAGTTAAATTACAAGTTATACAAGTATTGAGGATAGAGTGTACAAGGTATGACAAGCTACAGATACAAGATTTATGAGTCAAGAGTGAAGAACAAGTCAAACCTAGGCCAAGGGTTGCCTACCGTGTATCAAACATATCCTCAACGGAGTATGCATACATGATAAGTCAATAGTGTCCTAGTTTGGCGGGCCCATGGTGTACAAAAGTTGTTAGGCACCAATCAACTCAATTCCACATGCATTCGGCCAAGTTACATTAATATACGGAAAATCCCAGACAACCAATAAAGCACACCAAGCGAATCGTGATTTGTTTAATTTTCCCCACTTGGTCATGCAAGGGTAGGGTCAAGGGGTCCCACATATATGGTCAAAACTAGGGAAGAAATCCCATTTTCAAAACAGATTTCAAAACATAATGCTAATCTACTTGCCTTCACCAAAGGAATGAGAGAAATGGAAATGGAGAGAGAAATTGAGGGGAAATTGAGGAGGAGAGCTCTCCTAACCAAACCACTTCCCAAAACCCTTCTCCTACACCCAAGGAGCACCAAGGAAGAATAAAAAGAAGAATCTATTAGCATACAACCCCTTTACAGCCATGAGAAACGAAATTGGAAGGGTAAGAGTTGAGAGAAACTTACCAAAATGTGGCTAAGAGATGAAGAAGATGAGAGGAAGAGAATGGTGTGGTTGGATTCTTGAAATCTCTCTCTTAGGTAGTGCATGCAAGAAGAAAGATGAAGAGAAGGAAGGGAAGAAGCTCTTAGTTGTAGTCGTTGCACTCCTTGAAGTGAAATGAAGAAGAAACGAAGGTTGGGTTAGTTTAAAATGAAGGGGGGTGAAGAAGAAAAGACTAAAATTCTCATTTGAGTGGAATGAGAGAAAAATAATTATTTGAGGGACTTCGGGGAGTCAAATCATGACAAGCCAAGAACAAAAGATGACGAGCGTGACGAGATCTTTCCTACGAACCCAAATTTGGCGAAAATGGAATTTTCTGGAAAAAACCCAATTTTCCTATTAATCACAACATAACCCCCCTATTAAGACTAATCGCACTCGGAATCAAACGAAACTTCGGGAACATCTTACTAATGATAAAAGAAACTCGCTTAGCCACTAAACCCACCTAATTAGCTAAAATCATAATTAGTTAGGCTAATCACCAATTTTAGGAAATTAAACACCCTATTAAAGTCGGGGACCTTACTGCTCCTGATCATTTTTGTAACAAATTCTCTTCTTCTCTTTTTGGTACCCCCATGTATATACATTCTTTTTTACTCTCTGTTTTTTTTTTTTTTTCTTTTTTTTTGTGTTCCCTCCATTCACTTAAATCATTTTTTATGAAAACTAATTTAAGAAAGAATTAAATGGGAAAATTTGTTCAAAAAGGCTATCATTTTGTGAGAATCTTTTGTCAAAGGGTTGTTTTGGCATGAAAGCCAAATTTTGTCGCAAAAAGCCTAATTTTTCTTTTAACGTCTTGAAAGACAAATTTTGGGATGGCATGGAAGCCAAAAGGTTTGGTTGTGGCATGGAAGCCAGATTTTATGGCATTTTGGGTTCGCGGTAGGAGAGCCAAAATTTGTTTGCGGCATGAAAACCAAATTTTGTTTTATGGCATGAGAGCCAAAGTTTGTTTAATGGCATGAGAGCCAAGATTTTTTATTTCTTTTGTGGTAGGGAAGCCAAAATTTTGTGGCACGGAAGCCAAAATTTGTTTTATGGCATGAGAACCAAAATTTGTTTGTGACATGAGAGCCAAGATTTTATTTTTGACGTGAAAACTAGTGGCATGAAAGCCAATTTTGTTTTTGTTTTTGGCGTGAAAGCTAGGTTTTTTTAAAGCCAAGTTTTGGTTTGTTGGTGTGAAAACCAGGCTTTTGGCATGAAAGCTAGTTTTTTTATTTTTTATTTTATATTTTTGGTTTGTTGAAATGAAAGCCGAATTCTGGCATAAAAGCCAGGTTTTGGTTTGTTGGTGTGAAAGCCAGGTTTTTTTTTTTGGTTGGCATGAGAGCCAAGTTTTTTTTTAAAAAAAATGCAAGTATCGACTAAGAGGCGCCTCCTTGCTGAATGGTTTTGCAAATATTGATGGAATGTCGCTTCCTTGCAAATTTGGATGTGAGTATCGACTAAGAGTCACTTCCTTGCTGAATGGTTTTGCAAGTATCTATGGAATGTCACCTCCTTACTCATTCAGTTGCGAGTATCGATGGAATATCGCTTCCTCGTGAATATGGATGCCAATATCGACTAAGCATTATTTCCTTGCTGAATTGTTTTGCAAGTATCGATGAAATATCTTTTCCTTGCTAATTTGGTTGCGAGTATCGATGGAATGTTGTCTCCTTGCTAATTTAGTTGCGAGTATCGTTTCCTTGCAAATTTGGTTGTGAGTATCGATGGACTTCTTTACCTTTGAAGGGTTTTCTGACTGCAAATACTCGATGTATCATATCGTCGTTGCCAATGAACTTGATGCACTGATGTAGGGTTGAAGGGATGACACCATTCTCGTGTATCCAGGGGCGTCTAAGGAGGATGTTGTAGCGTGAAGGGGTTTTTATTGTATATACAATGACTTCAAAGATAAGATCACCGATTTGCAACTTGAACCTGATTTTGCCGATAGGCCTTTGAGTACTCGCATCATATCCAAAGATAGATACAGATTTGTGATTCAGCTTGCTAGGTGGGATACCCAACTCTTTGAGAGCCGAAGTGGAGATGAGGTTGAGTGCAGAACCCGGGTCGATCTAGACTTTGTGTATTGGCATTTCTTTGATGTACCCTGTGAAGTACAGGGGTCGGTTGTGCTTTGTTTCGCCAAGCATGAGGTCTTCCTTAGTGAAGGCGATGGTTACACTTGCTGCTTTCTTAACCGAGAGGCATTCAATGCAAAATCCCTCAATTTTCTTCTTTTCTCCTTTTGAGGAGGTATCTGATTTTTTGAGCCGGTAGTCCTTTTCAATTTGTAGGACTTATGGGGCATGCTTGTCAACATCCGCATTCAGCATTTGTAATTTTGAAATGAGATTATCATGCATGTGTGCAGACATTTGTAACAAATCTAGGATGTGCAGTCATGCAGGTATGTATTTGAAGTACTCAATTAAGTCATACTTGAAATCCTCCTTGGGGGCTGCATTTTCATTAGTATTGCCACTAGGGCGTTTACAACATCTTTTCCCAAAGTATTTATATAAGTAGAAGAAGAAGGTTGGTTGTAATTTTTGTGATAATCCCGGCCAGAGCAGGTACCATTACTAACTTCAAGTGCTTATTGAGAAAGGTCTTCGTCTGGAAGATCTCCTTCGAGATCAAGGGGTTGATGCTTCTCATTTGTTGAAGACGTGTCTGTAGCAGCATTGCCTTCCTTAGTGATTGCATTGCACGAAGCATTTTTTGGAGACAAGTCCTAAACAGCGTCCAGCAACTTTTCTTCTTTGTTGAAAATTTCATCGGTCCAGACATCACCTATAAGGTTGGATATCTGGGACCAGGTGACTGAGTTTCTTTGAAGAGGACATCATCAACCGGAGCTTCTTCAAGATGATCAGTCGGGAGGGGTGTGAGTTCTGATGTCACAATTTCAGGAGACGAAGCCTGAGAAGGTGATATCTCAATGGAAGTCACTTGAAAAGACGTAGTTCTAGAAGATATACTATCAGATGTGGTCTGAGAGTAAGTGGCTTCGGTAGTTGAGGCTTTAAAGGAACTATCATCCCAAACTATCACATTGTAGGCTGCTTGTACAAGAGACGTCCCCATAATAGACTGTTAGAAGTCAGACTCATCCTCGGGTGTAAGGGGATCACCAATCCAGCAGTTCTCTTCATTTTCAGGACTTAAGGGAGGAGGTACTTGTTGGCCTTCAGGGACTTCCAGTTCTGGATTTTGATTAAGACGAAGCTCGTTGATGCGATCTTTCTCTTGTTCTATGCAAGACGATGCAAGATCCTTACATATTCTTCAAGATTGAGCATGGGAGTCAAATCTTCTTCTTCGTCTGCTTTTTGCGGTTCAACATGGTTGGGTTCCACTAGAGCATTGGCGGATGCGGGGTTAATAACATCTTCTTGGACAACCTCCTGGTTTTCTTCATCATCAGACGAGGATCCTTGTGGCTGTGAGGATTGTACCAAATCACTAGTATTAGGTAAACCCATTCTTCATCGAAGAGGTATTCTCCTGTTTCAAAGGGTTCCTCCCACTTGTCAGTGTCACTGGACTCGTATTCATTGATGGAGAATCCGACTACCGAATTACAAGAGTATGATGCCCCCTGCGTAGTTTCATTTATGAGGTGAAGTGGCATGAAATCACTAAGAGTGAATCTTTTTACCCCCTTTGAAGTCTTTGGAAGGGATTTTTCAATTGCCCTTAGTGAAGCGGTAGAGGAGGTCTCTGCCTCTTCATGGACTTCTTGTTATACTAAGCTTTTTCCTGCTATTTGAGCTTGCGGAGATTTCTCTTGGCTTGTGTTCACTATTGAGCTGTTAGCTTTGTTTTGACAACCTCCCAGTTTTCATCTTCAAGGAAATCGAGATGCACCCATATGAGTTGTACGTTTGGTGTTAGGTAAGGGACCAGCCCTTGGGACATTTGAATTCTTTTTATCACCTTGAAGGAAATAGTGATCTTCTTCTTTGGTGACTTTGATGTTTGTCCACATGACACCATGTTGATGGAGGCAGACCCATAGTTTTTGTCGAAGGTGATGACACCATTTTTCCGCATCTCGTTGATTTTCTCTCTCACAACAAAGCATTGATTGAGATGATGCAAGATCTTTTGGTGATATGGGTAATACCAAGGATCGTTGGTTTTCCCAACATCTCCCAGTCATTTGGGGTCAGGCTAAGCGAGTTTGCCGTTTGCTACAAGAGCCCTGAAGATTTCATCAACATCTTCATCAAATAGGTATTTATTCTCTATTCGCTCTTTGAAGGCATCAGAGAGTTCAGGTCTCTTACCTGCAGCTTTGTCTTCGGCTTTCTTTGGCGGCCGAGGAGTTGACTTGGTTTGCATATTAAGAACCTCTTTTTTCTTTGGCTTTGACGTTGCAATGGCCGTAGGTTCCTTCCTTGATGATTTCTGATTGTTTAGGTCTTTTAGCACCGTTTTAGCCTCCACGGATGCTTCTAGGAGTTCTCCTAGGTTCTTTGACTTATTGCCGATGATTATGGAGCAGATTCTCGCTCTCATGTTGTTACGGTAGATGTCGACTAGCGACACTTTTAACAGCACATCTGAGCATTTGTATGCCATTGCCTTCCACTTGTGAATGAAGTCATATGTTGACTCATTCTACCTCTGAGCTGAGCCATAATAATAGGATGGTCCTCGCCTTTGAAGTGGGTCAGGAAGCGTGTCTCTAGCATGGCCCGGTTTTAGATGGAGTCCTTTGGCGGAGTGGAATACCAGTCGAAGATGTACCTTTTAGGGTAGTTGCAAAGAGACAAATCTTGAGGGCATCTTGATCTATGATAGCTCCAGTCAGAATTTTGAAGTGGGCGACGTGCTGTCTAGCTGAAACTTTCCCCGTATATGTTTGGAGAGTAGGTTGCTTGAGCTTTGTAGGGAACGGGACCGAGTCCATCCATAAGGGATATGGTGGCTTAATCCCATGTTCCTTGAGTGTATCCTCTTTTCTTGCTTTTGCGAGGATATCGTCAACATCCTTTTTGGTAAGGGCGCGTGATTCATTATCTCCTTCATTTACCTCGTCATCTTGATGATTCAGAGGAACTTCATTATTTCCTTGACGCTGAAGGGTGAGAAGGAGGTTTTCCATCAGAGCCTCGATCCTTTGCTGACCTTGCTCCAGTTACTGGATGCGTGTGGTCATGTCATTATGGGGTGGATTGTGAGGTGGCTCAGAGTTCGTAACCATGACGTTCGTCCCTCGAGATTTGAACGAGGATATCATCTTGGTGACTAAGTTGGAGCTCATTCTTTTGGATGAGGAGCTCGAGGAAGGGTTACTCCATTGTCCTTGGCTTGAAGGAGCAGGAGACTCTTCCGAATGTCTTTGTGTCCAGGTGACACTACGAGTCACAGGTCGTTTGACATGAATTTTTGTTGCTGACTTTTGGTGTCTTTTGGTCTTTCCAACCATATGGACAGTAGCAACTTGGTCGGGTCTTTCTTTTTTGACCCATTTCTTAGAGACCTAAAGTGCAGGATGTTGGGTACTCGGCTTCTCTAGTCTCTTTTGTCAATACGACGTGTAGCGATGTATACGACGAGCAATTTGAGCTTCGGTCGGCTTTGGCCGGGCTTTAGCAATGAAGGATGTGCTCACTCGAGCGTAGCTGCCTAGCCTGTCTTCCTTGAAGCTCGGCATGGACAAGATCCGGACTCGGTCCTTTGCTTGTCGGAGTGAAGCTTTGAATCTTTCAAGTTTAGCCCTTGTTGAGATGAAAGGTCGAACCGAAGGAGTGTAGGCCTTAACAGGTTTTTACAGAGGCCCTATGATGCACGATTTGATTTTGGGCTTGTAGGAGCAAGCCAGCTCGTACTGAGTTGACTTCGTTGTTTGGCGGAAGGCGGGTCTCTCCTCCTTCATGTAAGCGAGAGGGTATAACCGGTTCTCTTTGAGAGGGGCTAGGTATACTGGCCTTGTGGATGCCTGGAACCTTCTTTGCTTTGGAGAAGGTTTTGAGGACCAAGTCTTGGGGTAGACTCGTCTCCTGGTAGGTTGAAGCTTCGTGGGAGTGCCACGGGCTTAAGTTTTCTTAGTGCTCACCTTTGGTGTTAGGGCAGTGACACGTCCAGGTGCGGTTTTTTCTATGGGGAGTGGGAATGGTCCCAACGTTCCGAAGACGATGGTCCGGTGAGTAGAGGTCGACCCGGTATTCAGAGAGTTGCTGAGGGAGATGACACTTCGGCAACTGGCAGGGGGCTTGTGAATGCCCGTATTTTGCTTATCTTAAAGCATGAGTTGGTATTTGTTTTCATCAAAGGTAATGGTCCATCGAAGGTAATGGTCAAAGAAGCTGCCATTGTTATTTCAAAAAGGTTTCTAAAACAAGACCACATCCATTAGTAATCACAAGAATGTAATGATCATAAATAGGAAACTTTGGTTTTGTCTTCTCAAATCGCTTGAGAGGACATGGCCCAACTCAAATGAGATGAAGAAGGCAGAAAGCTATAGAATGTATAATTGTTCTCATCGCAAGGATGGTAAGCTCAGAATGAGCGTTCTAGTGACTACTAGAAACAATTGTATGCCTTAATTCAAATTACTAAGAAGCAAGGCTCACTAGAGGTAAGATGAATATAAGGCTGGAGGTACAAATGTATTTATCGCAAATACAGTAGATCCGAAAGGGTGAATAGCACCGGTAGGCACAAATGTTGGATTAAATAAGTTCGTCTGTTGCGAATACAGTGGACCCAAAAGGGTGTACCAACACCACTAAGCAAAAATGTTGTAAATTGCATCCATGGAATGGACATGAGATGGGATTTTTGAAAGGCCAAGATTGGATTCACCAAAGATAGCAAATGGTATTCCATTCCGAATACAAACTCAAACATTACTACGAGCTTTTATCCAAAAGGGAAGGAACCAAAATTTCTCGAATCTGAACCCCAAAGTCACAAAAGGTTTTTTTTTTTCTTTTTTTTAAAGGTCAAGATCGAATTCCTTAAAGACAGCAAATGTTGTTTCAATCCGACCGCGAACTCAAACATTTTTGTGAGCTTTTATTCGAAAGGGAAAGGGCCAGAGTCTCGAATCTGAACACAAAAGTGACGAAAAGGATTTTGAATTTTTTTTTTTTTTGAAAGATCACCAATGGACCCATCAAAGAGAGGAAATGCCTTCCCCGATCTGGACGTCAACTCAAACATTTTTGTAAGCTGTTGTCCGAAAAAGGAAGAATCAAAGTTTCTCAAATTTGAATCCAAAAGTGAGAAATCTATTTTTTTTTTTTTTTTGTTTCTTTTTTTATTTTGAAAGATCACTAATGGACCCACCAAATAGAGCAAATGGCCCTCCCGATCTGAATGTTAGCTTCAAACATTTCTGCGAGCTATTTTCCGAAAAGGAAAGGACCAAAGTTTCTCAAATTTCAATCCAAAAGTGAGAAATCTGATTTTTTTTAAAGATCACTAGTGGATGCATCAAAGAGAGCAAATGGCCCTCCCGATCCAAATGTGAACTTCAAGCATTTCTACGAGCTATTGTCCGAAAAGGAAAGGACCAAAGTTTCTCAAATTTGAATCCAAAAGTGATAAATGCGATTTTTTATTTTTATGTTTTGAAAGATCACTAATTGACCCATTCAAAGAGAGCAAATGGCCATCCCGATCCGAACATCAACTCAAACATTTCTACGAGCTATTGTCCGAATAGGGAAGAACCAAAGTTTCTCAAATTTGAATCCAAAAGTGAGAAATCTGATGGTTTTTTTTGGAAAAAAAGGGTGGAATTAGACTCAAAGATAGAATTCAAAATTCCTATAAATCCCTACTCATGTTTTTTTTCAGATGCAAAATCCAACATAGGCCACCAACTAGAAAGGAGCCAAGAAATCTAAAAAAGAAGCATAAAAATAAAGCAAAAGATATGATATGTAAATGTTTCTTTTCTAAGCATCATGTTCTCAAATGAACGAGTCCTACCAAGTGTGCCAGCTTGATGGGCTTACTTATTTGCTCACGGGAGTATTGATGGACTCGGCTTTTCTCTTCCTCCTCAGGGCTGCCGGGGTTCGGCAAATGAAAAGGCGAGCATCAACATTTTTGTACGGGTATGCCAGATTTTCTATTCCACTTGGAATTTAGGAGTGGTGATCCGGAGATTCACCTTCACAAGTAGAAAAGGAAATCAATTCTTTTTTCTAACTTTCCATTGCACATATATTTAAGAAAAGAGACAAGGTTTTTTGAATGCCGTAAGAGGCGATTTTCATTTGATTGCCGTGAAAGGCAGTTTTGCCATGAAAGGCGATTTACAAATCTCATCAAAATGTAAAGACAAGAATTGTGATTTTTTTGTGGCTTAAAAAAATAAAAAATACAATAGAAAAGTAAGAAAATGGATTCTAACTTCTCAGGAGATTGTGGGGACTCGTTCAAATCGACGGTTGCAAGTCATGTATGGTCTTCGCCATCGTCCTTCAGATGAGAACATATGATGCTTTGATTTGCTTGACTCGGCTCTCACCTCAGATTTTTTAGAGGATAAAGACCAAGGGGAGGTCTTATATCCAATAAAAAGCTGAGTAGACGGGCTGAAAAGCTGCATCTAGGCCATGTGGATAGAAGGAGAGGGCCATGCGGGGGGGGGGGGGCGGGTGGCCCCCCAAGGGGCTTCAATCACCTTGTGGTGGAGTTTGCTGCAGAATTCCTTGGAAGTAGAAGAACTTCTTTGCGCAGTGTCTAGATTTTGGAGAGTTTTTTGGTAATTTTCCAGGGATTTTTTTGGACCCATTCTTCTTGGAATGACCCCCTTTTATTGGCTTTTGGTAGCCATTAGGAGGGTTTATGAGCATTGATTGCATTAATGCTCCATGATAGGAGGAGTTACAAGTTCTTAATGCATGATTTTGTAACTCCTTTTTCTTGGCTTCTGATTGGCCGATGGAGAATGATGGGCATTTAATCGTCTTTAAACTCCATGATGAGGGGAGTTACATGATTTATGGTCATGATTGCTTGGACTTGTAATTCCTTTTTCCTCGCTTCTGATTGGGTCGTCCAAAATAATGAGTTAATGACTGCATTAACTTGTCATAAAATGGGTCAATTAATTGCATTAAGTGGTCGCCAAAGTGCTTGAAGAGTCGCGGGCCGTGCCACGTCTTTTGGAATTCTTCTTGTGATGATCGTCGATGGATCCACATGTTGTTTGATGTCGGATGGCGATGCAACTTCAGACATTGATTGATACCAGTGCGCCGGCAACATCTGTCTAGTCGATTTCCCGATCGGTCAGGCAGAAAGTATACTTTCATGGTTGGCTTGTTGGCGGTTTTGAAGTGTCCGATGATGATCTAATGATTTCGGCGATGGATCTGTGATTTCATGTACTAAAAATCAGATTTTTGGAAAACAATAGGGGCCATAATTCTCGGAACGCAAAAAGGGTTGGAAAAATGGCCTTTTGGGTGAAAATCTGGCGACCCAGATTTCCAGGGTCGCTGGCGACCATGTGGATTTTTCCCCTTTTGGTCGCCGTTTTTCGGTCTTTTTCATTTCTTTTTTCTTATGTATTTTTCTGACATTTTCCCTCATGTATTTGGCCTGATTCTCCTGAAGAAAACCTGATAAGAAGCCGTGCAAATCAAAGCACAAAGTTTCCTATTTTCTGGAAAAAGCTGAAGACTTTTGTTGCCGATTTGTCATCAAAAGCCGAAACTAGGTCAAACGATGTCAGAATGACCTGAAATTTGAGGTGAAGCCCTTCTGAGCAGTAGATAGGACCAACCATAGGCTTTTATTCGAGTTTTGAAGCCGTGTGGGGTCTCGTCACCAGGAGACTTGATTTTGCCACGAGGAGGATGCCCCGCTTTGATGTGCGATCAACCGATGTCCAATTGACCTGGAATTTGACAGGGAACCTATTGGAGTCATTTTAAGACAATCCATCAGCTCTGATTTGGATGTCATGGTCCCAGGGAGCTCCGCCGTCGGGAGGTCTAATTTTGCTTCCGAGTATCAAAGTTGGGTCAAATGTTGTCGAAATGACTTGAAATTTGATAAGTAGTTTTTTGGAAGCATCTAGAAGTCACCCATGTGCTTTGCTTGATGAGAGATGGCCTCGATGGCTCTCGCCGTCGAGAGGCTTGATTTTGCTGCTCGAAGGTTGATGGAGGGTCAAACGTTGTCGGTTTGACTTGAAATTTGACATGGAGCCTTTTGGAGGTATTATGGGACCATCCATAAGCTTTGATCGAAGATTTGATGTCTTCGACACTGTCGCTGCCGGGAGGGCTGACTTTGCTGTTTCCTTTTTGGGCTAAACCATGTCAGAATGGCTTAGAATTTAATGTAGAGTCTCCTGGTGGCATTTTGAGGCCAACTATGTGCTCTATTTTGTATGTCAGGGTCTCTTACTTTACCGCTGCCGGAAGCTCCTGTTCAGCTGCTGGAAGAGTGAAGTTGAACAAATGATGTTAATATAGCCTGAAAATTCATGTGTACCCTTCTTTTGGCTGTTTTAAAGGATCTTGCAGTTTTTGTTTGATTTTGACAAGATTTGATGCTTGAAGTGGCATTTTCCCATTTGTGGTAGGATGCGGCTCCATGTAGCATTTGATGTTGAAGAGGCAAAGTGACATTTTTTGTGTCAACAACTACCAGGGTTAGTGGACGTGAGAGTCCGTGGCGCCCAACCCTTTCGTAACCGAAGACAAAGTGAACATTAACTTTTTTTGTACGGGTATGCCAAATTTTCTACTCCACTAGGAATTGACAAGTGGTGGTCCGTAAATCCATCTTCATAAGTAAAAAAGAAAATTAATTTTTTTCTAACTTTTATTGCACATGTGTTAAGAAAAGAGACATGGTTTGATTTGAAAGCCATGAAAGGCGATCTTCATTTGTTTCCAGTGAAAGGCGGTGTTTTTGTTGTGAGATGCGATTTACAATTCTTATAAGAAATGAAAGACAAGAGTTGTGATTTTTCTTTATGTCTCTTTAAAAAATACAAACTACAATGAAAAGTAAGAAAAAGAAATTTAGTTTCTCAGGAGATTGTTGGGACTCGTTCAGATTGACAGTCTGAAGTTGTGTTTGAACTTCGTCGTCATCCTTTAGATGAGAACTGAGGATGCTTTTGATTCGCTTGGCTCGACTTGAACCTCAGATTTTTAGAGAATAAAGACCAAGAGGAGGTCATATATCCAATAAAAAGCTAAGTAGACTAGCTGAAAAGCTACATCTAGGTCGTGGAGGCAGAAGGAGAAGGCCTCAAGACGGGGTGGGGGAGGGGGGGTGTGGTCCCCCAAGGGACTTTGGTCACCTTGTAGTGGTGGTCACTGCAGAACTTCTTCAACAGAGGAGAAGTCATTCTAGCAACTTTGCAGAGTTTTCTCTTTCTAAGATTTACGTATCGTATGCATCATGCCTTGGAATGGTAGAAATGGCCTCCTTTTATAGGCTTTTGCTCTCTATAAGGGGAGTTTATGAGCTTTAAATGCATTAATTGCAATAATGCTCCATGATGGGAGGAGTTACAAGTTTTTAAATTTGTATTTTTGTAACTCTTTTTTCTTAGCTTTTAATTGGCCGTTGGAGAATAATGGGCTTTTAATTAACTTTAAACTCCATGATAGGAGGAGTTACATGGTTTAATGCCATGATTGTGGGTGACTAGTAACTTTTATTCCTTGGCTTCTGATTAGGCTGTCCAAAGTAATGAGTAATTAACCACACTAATTTGTTATAAAATGGGTCATTAACTGCATTAAGTGGCCGCCAAAGCATTTGAAGAGTAGCGGGCTGTGCCGCGTCTTTTGGAATCCTACCCATGATGTAGGAAGCCTTGATTGCCGATGGACTTTCATGCCGATAGTTGTCGGATGATCATGTAATTTCATACATTATTTGCTATCAGTGGGCTAGTACCATTTGTCTTGTCGATTTCTGAATCAGTCGGGCGGAAAGTGTGCTTTCCTAATTGGCCGTTTGGCGATTTCGAAGCATCCGATGATGAACCCATGATTTCGACAGTGGATCCGTGATGTTGACGTAGATCGACGGATTCCGTGCCTCAAAAATCATATTTTTGAAAAATCACAGAGGCCCAATATCTCAAAATGCAAAAAGGGACCTAAAGATGGGTTTTCGGCGAAAATCCGACGACCCGGATTTCTAGGGTCGCCAGCGACCTTGGGACATTGTTGCCAGCGACCATGGGGCATTTTTGCTCCTTTCGGTCGCCTTTTTCGACTGTTTTCTGGTTTTTTCCACTTCTTTCTTCTTTGATATTTTTCTTGGCATTTTTGCCCATGTTTTGGCATGATTACCTTGTAGAAAACTTGACGAGAAACGGTGCATATCAGAGGGCAAAGTTTCTGATTTTGTGGGAAAGCCAACAACTTTGTTGTGTAGAGTTGCCAATTTGCTGTTAGAAGCTAAAAGTAGGTCAAACGATGTCGAAATGGCCTGAAATTTGAAGTCAAGCCTCTTGAGCAATAAATAAGACCAACTATAGGCTGTTGTTTGAGTTTTGAAGCCGTGTAAGGTCCTGTCGCCAGTAGATTTGATTTTTTCGCAAGGAAGACGCCGCATTTTGATGTTCAATCAACCCATGTCCGATTGAGCTGAAATTTGATAGGGAGCCTATTGGAGTCATTTAAAGATGATCAATTAGCTCCAATTTGGAAATCATGGTCCCGGGGGGCTCCGCCGCCAAGAGCCCTGGTTTAGCTTTCGGGAGTCAAAGTCTGGTCAAACGTTGTTGAAATGACCTGAAACTTGACATGTAACCCGTTGGAAGTATTTTGAGATTACCCATGTGCTTTGTTTGATGAGTGATGGCCTCGGTGGTTTCCGCCGCCGAAAAGCTTGGTTTTGTTGCTTGAGGGTTAATGTAGGGTCAAACTTTGTCGGTTTGATCTGAAACTTGACATTGAGCCTTTTGGAAGTATTTTGAGACCATCCATTGGCTCTGAATGAAGATCTGGCATCTTCAAAGATGTCGCTGCAAGGAGAGCTAATTTGGCTACGGCTTTTGCTTTTTGGGCCAAATGGAGTCAGAACGGCGTGGAATTTAATATAGAGCCTTCTAGTGGCATTTTGAGGCTAACTGTGTACTCTGTTTTGTGAACCAAGGTCTCCAGCTTCACTGCCGCCGGGAACTCTTGTTCAGCCGCCGGAAGAGTAAAGTTAGGCCAAAGAATGTCGAAATGACCTGAAACTTCATGTGTACTCTTCTTATGGCTTCTTTTATTTTTAAGAATCTCGCAGTTTTGTTTGATTCTGACAAGATTTGATGCTTTAAGTAACATTGCCTGCTCATGGTAGGATGCAACTTCATGTACCTTCTTGATGCTGAAAGTGAATGAAGAGGCAAAGTGATATTTTTGGTGTCAACATCACCCAAACCTGGGTTTTCCTCAGAATCGATGATAACTAGAGAGGATTTGTCTTCGAGGACATTACCCAAACATGCCCTTATGCAATTCTCTTGTGGATTTGGGTTTCGGAGCTGTAGATCATCTAGATCTGAGTTTTTGGGGATTATTTAAGAGATTGGAAGCCATTAGAGCTTGGACCTTGAATTTGGAGCTTGGATTTCTATTATCAAGCCTAGATACCTTGCTATTGGAGAATAGGCAAGTACAATATACCTATTTAGCATAAAATGCATGTTTTTCTTATTTGATTATGTGATTTCAATTCATGTGGGATGGTTGATTGCTAGATCTATCTTTTAAGCCTTGTTATCATGGATTTTGGCCATTGGTAGATGGGGTCTTCCATCTGGAAGATCAATGGCCCAATTGATGATAGATTTGTGATAGTTGGAGTGGTTTTCATGTGTATGGACGGTTTTATGTTGATTAGAGGTGGGATTTCTGGACTTAGATGGAAATTGAAGTAAAATGGAAAAGTTACAGAATTTTAGAAATTTGAATTTCGTGTGCACCCTATCGAACACCCCTAGAGGATGACACCGGATACACAAAAAACTATGAAAAATAACTGAGAGCTGAATTGTTCTCTCAGTCTCAGAAAATCAGTGCATCCAGTCGACCGCCCTAGCCAGGATGTCAATTGGGTACACTGCGCAGCATTCCCTGAGAGATAAGTTAGGTCCTAGTAGTCCATGTGTATTCGGTCAACTGCCCTTAGAGGATGTTGGCCGGACATACTATAGAATCCAGAACATGAAACCTGTCTGCCAGATTTATGTCCATAAGTTCCATGTGTATGCGGTCGACCAGGCCCCTATGATGTCGACCGAATACACTAGGCATGATGTCGACCTGGGAGGTAGAATCATGTCTTTCCAGTGTACCCGGTCGACCGCCCTTGAAGGATGTTGACCGGATACATTGCAGATAGTGAATTCCATAGTTTGTAGTTTTTGATGATATGATCTGTTGTGGGCCCATTGACCTTCCATGTCGACTTCCAATGATGAGCCAATAATGAGTCAAGGGTTGGACTTAACCATGACTCATGGGGACCACCAAAGTAGGGTCTAGTGTATCGATTGGATTTTGATTCAACTCTTAAACATTGTCGAAGATGCATGTAACTTCAAAAGCACCAAATAAACATTCCTCAGCATCTGAGACTTCAATTAGGAATTGAATTAGTTGACATGGACCTGAACCTAAAAAGGGGGCCATGACCTAGGATTGACATTTGATCTTCTTCCATTGATTGGCATGGATTGTGTAGATATGTTAGGTGTACTTTCTTATTGTTCACTCTTGTATATATCTATTGTTTAGAACTATTAATTAAATTGACATTGGAGGACCAAAACCTAGGATTTCCTAGTGGTAACCCGGAATTGTGGATGGAGACCATTTGACCGCTGTCTATGGCTAGGTAGGCCATCATATGGCTCAAGGAATGGATGGATGTGATTACCTTAGAGGAGAGGTTGAGATGATGACTTAGTAATCCATTTGTGGATGGACAATGGAATGAACAATGCTGGATTTTGGATGGGTGGTGTATTTGGACAATGATGTACTTGGATTGTGATGGAAATAGATTAAGACCATGACATGGTGGGTCATGCTCATGGGTTCGATTATGGATTTGGACATAGATAGTGGACCTTATATAGATATGAGTTGACCTTTCTCGCGCAAGGTTAGCCTCGCCAAGCACTGACCTTTACTTGATTTCTTGAGTCAGCACAGAACATTCACTCGGTTGTTATAAGTTTAGACTTGGACCGATCATCCTTGGTGGGAGCTATCTATTGTTCGGCCATCATGATGAGCTTTGCTTAGACGGCCGGTAGGCTTCGGCAAGTATATGTTTCGTTCGCGGCCGGCAAACTCCAGTAACAGCATATGTAGTTATATATGGATTCGCGGATGATAGATTCTGGTAATGCATACATACTTCTTAGGGTTTTATATTATTATTTTGGCAGGGCTTATCATCCCTTGCATTGTACTATTTCCCTGCCGCAAACTGGTTATTAGTATGGGATTGCCGCTGCATAATATCCAGCGATGGCCAGCTAGTGTGAATATGCCATATTGTTAGATGATGAGTTAAATTGCTTTACTTTCATATTTATCAGTATTTTTATACTTTGCAAGACTGCTTAGCTTGTTCTTTGTTACTCTTATGATCTTACTATCATCTCTATTCTCTTTGATGCATACATCATATGTTACCTGTATACCATGCCTTGTTGTATCCTTGATCTGACCCATTGTTTGGTGCTTAGGTATTATCCCCGACCCCAAGGGTGATGCGATCCTCGAGGCGCTATTAGCGGAAGAATATGTATGGGGACCAGCAGACCAGGAGGTGGAGCCGGAGATTGGAGTGCCTATACTCGAGACTGAGTGATCTTTATTTTGGGTTCGAGTGTCATTTGTGTGAGCAGGGGGAATTTATTCTTATGGTTTGTACACACTACTATTCGTACTTGAGATTAGCTAAGACTTATGGCCTGCCAAATCTGCTTTATGTTAGGAGTCGATACCTTCATTGCTTCCACATTATTTGTTATTGCTTCTGCTATTTTCTATATGCTTCCACACTTAACTATTGATTACAAATGTTGGTAAAAAGTTTTAAACCGAACCTCACTGCGAACCTATGATCTTGGAAGTTCCCAATTTATTCTGAAAGTAGCGTGCCAAATACAGGTAGCTTGACGGTAAACTCGGTATTTAGAATTAGGGCGTTGCACCCTACAAAAGGTTTCTTACAACCTAATTTTCATCCCAAACTAGCATCGTAGCTTGTACTGCGCACAATCTTTTTTCTGTACTTTCATTTAAAGTTTTACATATTGAAATAACAATGACCATAAATTATAAATTAAACAATCATTCAATAAAGAGAGAGAAATACTTTAGTTAATCACAGTTACAAACCAACCATCCATCTAATAAAACATAAATAAAATACTTAAAATGTGTACTTAAAAAATAAATAATAAAATGATATCATCTATAAGGTTGTAAAGTCTTTTATTGAAGCTTTATTGTACTACTTGAGCAGAAGAATCAATGATAGCAAACATTTTGATTTAATGGCATAGTCAATTTGGCTAATTCTTGTGACAAGATATGATTGTTTGGAGTCTTTTTTTAAAAAGTAGATTTGAAATGAAAAATAAAACTTCTCTAGTGAAGATGTTGATCTTGTTTGAGATTTGTATCATGTCCACTATCCTGTTTTAAAAAAAGTTAATTATCAATAAATAAAGTGATGTTACAAGTAAATGTTATAAGGAAAAGAACAATTAATCCTTACACTTGATATAATTGGAGATAACGCATCTGTACTTGTGTTGAGGCTTTCATTATCTAATTCTAGTTAGGACGTGTATGCGTATGAGAAAGTGCATGTGTTCGAGTCTCCATCCCATTAATAAAGATATTTTTTTATTAAATTGTGCATTTTATTTGGGTTGATCTAGGGTTCAGGCTCTATTCCACCAAACCCAAACCCGGCGCGTATCTTAAAACCTATATAGATTTTACATCCAAGTCTCGCATGTGTACCAAAACCTAAGGGTAAAGCCCTACCCAAAGTAGGTTGGGCTCGAGTTGGCCCAATTCATGAGCGCCACTAGTTAGGATCAATTAATATGCTTCTATGTAACACGATCAATAAAATCCATACCAAAAATATCATTTAGTTTTTATAATAAAAAATCATCCCAATTACAAATTCAAAACCATGTAAATCTATAATGTTTCGTAAATTTTAAATAAAAAATCATATCCCTAATAAAAAGACCCTAATCCCAATTTCAGAAGAGGAAAAAACTGAAAAAATTTAAAAATCCAAATAATACAACAATAGAATAAATAGTAAAATAGAGGCTTAATAAAATAAATTAAACAATGAAAAAGGATATAAAAAATATCAAATACCTAATGGATTTGGAGGCTCGTTGCTAATATGATGAGAAAGATATTGTCATTTCAAAAAAGAAAAGAAAACGTAAAACAAGTAAAACTGTTAGAACTATCACCGAGACAGTGTAATGTCTCGCTATAGCGAGACTATTCTCACTATAGCGAAAGTGACACAAGAGCCTCCCAGAAGCAGGTCTCGCTATAGCAAGACTAATGCTCGCTATAGCGAGCATGGGCGCTGAAGACTAGTCTGATCCTGACTCTATGGAACAGTTTGGATATGAGTGTTGTTCTGATTGGAGCTTAATTAGAATATTCATGCACGAACTTAAGGCTATATATTGGGTGATTCTCTCAACCCAAAGACACGAGACAAGAAGTTAATTCTCTCTCTTGATCTGAGGTTAGAATACCCTAAGAGAGATTTCCTTGTTTCTCTAGAGCCTTGAGAGATCGTTCTGAAGGGCTGCTCTAGATGGTGTTTGCTGCTTCTACTCTCTTGTAAAAGATTGATCATCTTTTTTTACAAGATGCTAGGAGACCAAGTAAGGAGAACGGTGCACAGTGAAAGTCGTGTTGGTGGATTCTGTGCAAGAACAACTACAGTTCTTAGGTCGAGGTACAGACTGAGGTAAAGGAGCTGTGAGTATATCCGGTAAACTATTCGTGAAATCTTGATTTCTAGATCGTGGTTTTTCTCAGGGTTTCCACATTAAATTTGTGTCTGCCTTTTTGTAGTGATTGCTTGGTGGATTTATTTACTAGTTCTATATTTTGTGATTGGTTACATCCGCTGCATTTATTGGTTAAATTAGAACTAGTATCCATTCTAGTGGGTCCTACAAAATTCTCAATTGGTATCAGAGCGGGTTACACTATTTTATTGTGTTGATCCTATTATTGCTGAAACGGATATCCACCGCGAAGGCACTTCAACCAATAAGCCTCCTCTGTTGGATGGTAGCAATTATGCTTATTGGAAAGCCGGGATGGTTGCTTTCTTGAAAGCCATAGATTTAAAAGTTTGGAAATCTACTGTGAATGGCTATTCCTTGCCCACTATTACTACTGATGGGATAACTGGTCCCAAACCTGAAGATAAGTGGACTAATGAAGAAGAGTTGGCTGCCACTTGTAACTCTAGGGCTTTGAATGCTATTTATAATGGAGTTAGCATGTATGAGTTTCATAGAATTTCTACATGCACTACTGCAAAAGAGGCTTGGGATATTCTACAGACTGTGCATGAAGGGGCTGACACTGTCAAACAATCGAAACTTCAGAAATTGTATACAGCCTTCGAAACGATAAAGATGGAAGATGATGAAACTTTTGATGAGTTCAATTCAAAGCTGAATGCAATTGTGAATGACACCTTTACTTTGGGAGAGCCAGTTCCTGAGAATAGAATTGTGAAAAAGATTCTGCGGTCTCTTCTAGAAAGATTTGATGCAAAGGTTGTGGCTATAGAGGAAAATAAAAATCTGAATACACTCAAAGTCTATGAGTTGATTGGCGACCTATAAACTTTTGAAGCAAACCTTAGGTCTCATGGGAAGACACACTTTAAAGGTATTGCTTTGAAAGCATCCAATGAATCACACAAGAAAGTTGCAAGTGATTCGGATTCAGATTCTGAGGACATTGACCCCCAAGTTGTTGTACAGCTCATGAAGCAATTCAAGCTTTTTATGAAGAGGCCGAAAACCAATATTAGGATCCCTAAAAATTCTGGAAAGAAGAAAATTTTTAAAGGGATTCAATGCTATGAGTGTAAAGGCTATGGGCATGTTACTAATGATTGTAGAAAAAAAATCTAAAACGAAGGCTTTTAATACTTACTTGGGAAGAGGAAACTTCTGATGAGAAAGATGAAACTCCTGAGTCTGATAAGCCTGACATTAGCAAGGGAAAGTTTATTGCTTTCATGGCAACTTCTGGTTCTGCTGCTTCCCATGTTTCTTCTGAAGCTGAGACTGATCAAGATACTGAGTCAGATGAAGAACCAGATAGGAAAGCTGAATATGAAACACTTTTCAAGAAAACCATGAAGATGGTTAACGTGAATGAAAAAGTTGCTATCAACTGGAAAGTGTCTGAAGAGAAGAATTCCTCCTTAAAAGCTGAACTTGCAGAAGCACTTGCAAAAGTACAAAATTAGGGGATGAAAATAATAGGTTGGCGGACAAATTGACTGCAGAATCACAAAAATGTGACATACTTGATTATGATAAGAAGACTTTGAAAGCAGAAAATTCTGATCTGAATGGAAGACTCAAGATGGTTCTATCTGAGTTAAATACTGCTAAAACTTCATTGAATCGGATGAACTCTGGATCGAAAAAATTAGATGACATCCTGTGCAGTCAAAAGGCACACACTGACAAGCATGGCATTGGCTACGCTAACGGAGCATCCACTTCGAGTGCCAGAGGTATTAACTGTTTTGTTCAAAATTCAGTTGTTACTAATCCTGTTGTTAGTGTTGCAAAGAAAGTTCGAAAGAAGCAGAATGTGCCATGTCCTGAACGAATTCCCACGTGCTATAATTGTGGAATTAAAGGACACATTCGACCCCATTGCAATAAGCTGCGAAGTTTACCGAATCAAAAGCAATGGAGAACGCAGAAGGCTGAGCTGAAAAAGAAGAATACGAAAGCTGTCTGGGTCAAGAAAGAAGGCCTCTCTTTTGTATTGGTACACACTTTACTGAAATGTTTAAATCTACAAGTGTGTGTGCTAAGCTTCATCGCCCCTGATCTGCAAGATCGAGCCACCACCCCATGTGCTGATACGAAGATCATATTCAGGGGGAGTCAATATTGAGGGGGAGCTACTGCATCCGGATTGACAGAAGCTGCATGATGATATTTGTTTGTCAATTTTGGACAATTACAAGGAGAGAAGAATGGAGCTAGGGGGAGCTATACAAGCCAAGGTAATTCAAGATCTAAAGTTCAAGCAAAGGCAATGCAAGTTCTATAGTGCTGAATTTCTTATTTTAAAATTCAATGTATTTTGGGTTTTACTTTTAGGTAGATCAAATTGTATTTTTCTAGGTGATTTTGTCCAAGAATTGCCAAAAGGAGGAGATTGTTAGAACTGTCATCGAGACAATGTAATGTCTCGCTATAGCGAGACTATTCTCGCTATAGCAAGAGTGACACAGGAGCCTCCCAGAAGCAGGTCTTGCTATTGTAAGACCACGCCCTGAAGGTTTACGATTAGCGCTAATTAAGTCCTATTTTAGTTTTAAGTGAGATTAGTTGATTTTGGTTAATATTGGATTAGAATAGCTTTTACATAGCTTTGGATCATTTTTAGAATCTTTTGATTTAGTGTGGGGCCCTTTGGGGGTTCCTTTATTGTGTTTTGAGTGACTTTGGGGTTTATTTAATAATTCTGAAAATCTGTATTTTTGCTCTGTTTGATTTATTTTATTATTCACTACAACTTTCGTGTTTGCGTCGTTTCCGTTCGAGACATCTAGACCCCACTTTGCTAATGACAGGGGTAAAATAGTCCTTTTACACAATCTGGACACTACTTTCAGTGTCTTCGACACTCGCGAAGTATATACTTTTTGGAAACTAGAAATTTCGTTGAACATTTCTTCCTTCTTCGTCGAATTCATCCGAGGCCCGGAAACCCAAGTTTTAAGCCCAACTAGCTTGTTAAGTTGTGGGACCCAACCCCCATTTCCTATAAAAGGAGAAACCTCCCTCACTTTCCCCTTTTCTTTGCAACTTTTCATTGAGAAGAGACTTTGGCTCTAGCACTCTAGGGTTTCAACCTTATTCTTGTTCTTCTTGCTTGTTCTTCTCCAACTCACTCCAAAGCTCATGCTAAAAGGAAAATGAAGATCACCATCCTCTCCCTGTCCATGAAAGCTATCTATTGATACCATTTGTGAAGGAAACCACCCATTGCAAGAGTCTCTTTGAACAGGCTTTGCCTTTTTTAAGGTCTTCCATGTAAGTGGTTCTCTCCATCTCCTAGATTTGTATTCATCTTGTCCTAGAGAAGCCCCACCTCCATTATTGCAAGCCCTTTCTTTCTATTTCTTGGTTTACCCATTTTAGGGTTTATAATGGGTGTATTTTGGGGTTTTTTCCTCTTAATTAGTTTTATGAGAATGATGCATTCATTTATTAAAGCTTGTTTTGCCATTATGGACTTATAAATGGTGGTTGATCTTACATTGAATGTGGTTTGTATTGGAAGGAGAATTAATGCCTTGATGGAGTGGTTGTTGGAGGAAATGAATGGGTGTTGAATGGAAGGGAATAGACCCATTTCATGCCAAGAAAATGAATGAAGTGGAAGTTGAATGGTTTGGAGAAAGAAAGAGTATAAATCTGCACCTGATGTGTATTTCCCGCAGCTAGGCGATCAGCTGGCGGTCACCTTGGCGTCTAGCCGACTGGTGACCGGCGGCTAGCTGACCCAGGTTCGGTTACAATTCCAGAATGCTCAAAATCCTGGGTGAGCACAGGAGGCTAGCCGACCTTGGCTGCGGCTAACGGCCATGTGACCGCCAGGTAGCTAAAATGCGCGGTCAGAAACACAAAATGCTGCATTTCAGCAGGGTGAACCACGGTTAGCCTCGTGGTCAGCCAGTGGCTAACTGCCGAACCCCTAGGCGGCTAACCGCCAGCTAACCGACAGGTGACTGAATCTCACCCAGATTCCTACGTCATTTCTATTATTTTCAGAAATGGTATTCTAAGGTTTGGATGGGTTGTTTTGATGCCCTACCGCCTTGGAAAGACTTAGGGGATGACATAAGGAAATCAACTTAGAAAGAAACCCCATTTCGAAAATGTATTGGGAATTCTGGATTTATCAATTTGTATAAGGAAACTTGGAATGTCTACCATCATCCGAGTACCATGCCAAGAGCAATAATAGACATACAAGACATTTATACATATTGTGCGAATACGGAAGCCCCAATATATAGTTCAGAATTGTATAAGGACTCATCACAGTGTTTTACTCAGATTATACTTGTCCTGACTTGATTTCACTCGATATCACTAGTTTTGTCTCAAACTATAGATTTATGCACCTGACATGTCCGGCCAGCCCTGTTTATGTATAAAAGATAATGATGTGAAATGTGTGCCTATGAGCACCATGTCCCGCCTGCCTGAGTGTTTTACACCGTTATAATTATGTACATGTTTTGATTTCTCATGTAACCTATGAGTCGGCACCACTAAGCTTCGACGTCCCTGTCAGTCTGATCAACTGACTTGGGCCTCCCCCTCGTGCTCCCACCAGCTGCAACTTGGATCATGTCCTGCCCCGTTATCTGGTTCCGCGGCCGTGGTCTTGTCTTGCTATATGTATATGTATATATTGTTGGTTCTCGTCACTTCGAGTGCTCGAGCCCAACGCACTAAATGTGCTCTCATCATATTAGTGATAGAGAGGATTTAGCTTTAGTGTGCCTGCCATCTTGCTAGTTCCCTGTTCTTTGATATCCTGCATGTTTTATCCTACATATGCATTTTTAATAAATGATGTATCTTGTTTTATGGAAATAAATGTTTGGACAGATTTTAATGTCTTTTCAATTTATCTTTCAATTTATCCTATTGTGATATCTATTCACCCACCTGCCAGACCGTCGTGTCTGACCTATTTTTGTGGTACTCAGGTTCAGTCCTCATTATTGCCTTTGAGAAGGAGCCAGAGGAAGCGGTCGGTGAACCGCAACGTTTAGTAGGAAGGCAAGCCGACAATGTCGTTTAGACATTGGGTCGAGCTAGGAGTTGCGTAACATTTTGGGAGTTTATAGGATGATATTTGATTAATTTTTTTGGTTGTACTGGCCTTTGTTGGCCATTATTTTTGGGGAATGTTAATTCAACTCATCTTTTTGTATAAACATTTAACTTTATATTTTGGGAATGCTAATATGAACATCGCTCACTCTGACATCATGTTATTTACACGTATGTATTACCAGCTTTGAAATGTGTAATGGATTGCAAATTTAGTTTGCTACACGCTTCCACGCCAATGTAAATGTTTTGTGAGTGTGTATGATATCCTCACCGTGGAAACCTGTGGGAAATTAAATGAGTATATATTCATATGTTTATTGTTGTAACAACACATCAACACCGCTCGCAGGCCCAGATCTCGGTCCGGGGTCGTGACAGCTATAGCGAGACTAATGCTCGCTATAACGATCATGAACGCTGAAGACTAGTCTAATCTGGACTCTATGGAAGAGTATGGATATGAGTGTTATTCTGATTAGAGCTTAATTAGAATATTCATGCATGAACTTAAGGCTATATATTGGGTGATTCTCTCAACCCAAAGACACAAGACAAGAAGTTAATTCTCTCTCTTGTTCTAAGGTTAGAATATTCTAAGAGAGATTTCCTTGTTTCACTAGAGCCATTGAGAGATCGTTCTGAAAGACTGCTCTAGAAGGTGTTTGTTGCTTCTACTATCTTGTAAGAGATTGATCATCTTGTTTGACAAGGTGCGAGAAGATCAAGTAAGGAGAATGGTGTACAGTGGAAGTCATGTTAGTAGATTATGTGCAAAAACAACTACAGCCCTTAGGTCGATGTACAGATTGAGGTAAAGGAGTTGTGAGTATATCTTGTAAACTGTGCGTGTAATCTTGATTTCTAGATCGTGGTTTTTCTCCCTAGAAAGGGTTTCCACGTTAAATTTGTGTCTGCCTTCTTGTGGTGATTGCTTGGTAGATTTATTTGCTAGTTCTATATTTTGTGATTGGTTACATCTGCTGCATTTATTGGTTAAACTAGAACTAGTATCCATTCTAGTGGGTCCTACAAAATTCTCAAAAACAACATTATATATAATAGAAAGAAAAAATCTATAGTAGATTGAGAGTCCAGATTATGTGAGACTTTAGTACTCAAAATTTAAGAATGAAAGGTTGATAATAGGGGTGTTCATGTCCTTGTTGGGGCGGGTGATGCAATATCCAAGTTCGACCTATTTTTTAAATCATTGGCATAAGCTCGGCCGTAACCTGACTAGGGACATAAGTGCTTGGTCGAAGCTCAGCCCACCTGAAAAGGTTAAGCCCCAGCCTGGGTTAATCATAATTTTATTTTTAAAAAATGTCTTATACTTACTACATACTAAAGTCAAAATCAAAATAGGGAGTTCAATTGAGCAATCAGTTGCCAAATCAAATCGCCGGAGCTTCATATATATAAATTTGTTCTCACCTAAGCAAAAAAGATAATTAAAATCCAAATCCATTTTACTAGGACTAACACCCTCTTTCTTATCTAAATCAAGTTAAACTTTCATCCTTTCACAATAAAATTTCTTAAATCTCAAAAATAGTTCAGAAACTAACCATTGATCACCTATCAAGCTGGTTTACCAAGATTTTTAGACTAATTTATGTTGTTAAAAAATAAAAAACCGGAAATCTTTTAAAGTACAAAATACATGGTTCTATGTAAATTCACTTTAAGGGACCATTTCTTTGCATGTGATTGCATTCCTAAGAGTTTCTGATAAAATGGGATCAAACAAGGAATATTTAAAAGGTGAAGGGCCAAGGATATAAGATGGAGATGTAGATGGAACTCCTACGACTTGTTTGTTTGGAGGAATTTCCACTAGAATTTTAAGTGTTGAGAATTTATGAGCATTTGAAATTCCTTGTTTGGCTATTGGAATTCCAAAAGTCCAACCTTTTGAAAAGTCACCTTTGGCCTTTTCAAATTCTCCGAATCCCATTTTCGTGAAAGAGGTTTGTACTTGAGCATATGGGAAACCTGCTATGGGGTAGCATTCCAAATCTCTCTAATAGAAATTCTCAGAATTCCTTAAAACATATAGGCACTTATACTTCCCTAGGATTTGATTTACTAATGGGTCATTTGTTTGCAACCATTTACATATGTGAATGATTCATATGTGTAATGGTTACAAATCATCACGTTTGTTTGTGCTTACTTAAGACCGTTTACATATCAAAATCTTCACATCTAAATAAGTGTGAAAATTACTTTCACACCTCTTGCAAAAAGATTCTAGTACAATCACACACATGGTGATTCATAATTATAAGACCCATCAGCCACTTTTTTTTTCTTGCATTCTTGTGGGCCTCATCAACCGTCTTTATTTCTTTCCATTTTTGTGGGCCCCATATTTGTAACCCAAACCGTTTAGTTTATTCATTAAGCAAATAAACTCCCATATCTTGAAGATGATTATCTTAAATAGATTTTGAATAATTTGTGAAAAAGTCCCAACCTATGACCTAATTATCTACACTGTTTTGGGGGCCCAATTCGTGATCTAAACCATTCAATATTTTCAAATCAATGATAGCATCAAGGCATATAGTTTCATCTCTTAAATACATGAAAAAACATAGGATGTACTCATTTACTCATGTGAAAATGGGGATTTTGACGAGAATTGTAATTTGTTTTACATGTGTAACATTTGCATATGTTAAATGTAAATCCATTTTCATATCTCATGTTTAAAAGGCAAACGACTTCTAAGAGGTTGTTCGTTTGCACTATTTACTTACATAATAAAGCATATGCGTATCACTTACACACGAGCAAATTTTTTTGGGCTCATCTGCACATCACATGCATAAAGGTGAGAAAATAGCATGGAGAAGACACCATTTTCAGTTAATCATTTTATATATCTAAGGAGGTGGAAAACAACTTCATATGTAAATGAGTAATAGATCTATGTTGCATAATGGTTCAATTTTTTGTTGCATAATGGTTCAATTTTTTGTTACATAATGGTTCAATTTTTCGCAACTATCTCAAGATCTGTGAAGAATCAATGACTCAAATTTAACATTGTGGTTGTGTTTGGGCTTCTAAAGGTATCCAACAATTCAAATGACATTTAGGACCTGACAATTAAAAAAAGAAAAAAGAATTGGTAGGAATCACATGAAAACCCACTATAACATTTTACAATGGAAAATCTTCTCGCCGCTCATTTTGTCCATGAATGGTATTGTCACTAATGGTTTTAGCAACGATAAAACTAAACTATCACCAGAAAACACCAATAGTGGTGGAAAATTTTTGCTGCTAATACCTAATTTTCTGCCTCTAAAAAGTCCCTTTTAGTAGGAAATAGTGTTGTTTTTAGGTCAGTAGCGGTGGAATTTTATTTTTTTTCAATTAGCAATGTGAAAGACTGCTAGAGGGTCAAGGTCCCAACAAATTTAAAATAGAGAATTTAAATTAACCTATTGATAGATCCAATCAACTACAACCACGCAACAAGACGCACAAGTTTTTTAATGTGGGAACCCAAAAGGGAAAAACCATTAGACTTATGCCCGGTCCAAGGTAAACCAAGCACTAATGGTAATTGAGTAGTTAAATGATATACTCACAGACCATTCCCTAGTTGAATTCAACCTAAAGGACTGTAGTTCTTCTTGCCGATGACTCGTCGTTCACAATTCGCTAGTGCTTGAACAATAACCCACCTTGATGCCACTTAAGATGCTTCAATCAACAACGAAAGAGTTGTAGGACATCTTCTTGAAGCAGCAGCAAAAGAACCGTCAAGAAATCTCTCAATGATGATAACAAGCTTTTGATAGAGGAGAGATGTGTGTATAGGGCTGCTCAAGAAGTCTTTTTATAGCCTAGAATTCGTGCAAATGGTTTCCAAGTTCAATTGGAGCTCAAAGGGGCAGGAGAGAAAAAAAATAGGTAAGGTCTCCGTACTGACTGGGTTCTATCTAGGGTTTAGCAGCTTGACTGTGGACCTTTGCAATTCGTTTTTCTTCCACTGATCAATCAGCACAGTCCAAAACTAAAAAGGAAAATTACAACTCTATTTGGACTTGATTTTTTTTTCGAAACCCACGAATTGCCAATAAGAAATACTAACAATCTTCCCCTTTGACAATTAATGAACAAAACTCCCTACATACAGTTAAGTCCACTCAGTCCAAAAAAAACACAATTGAAACCTTCTCGGTCAACCCTCCCGTCCCTGCAAAATTCAAAATACCTACACGACAAAACTCTTAGCAAAAGATCTCATATGAATCAAGAAATCAATCATCAAGAAAACATCAGAAATAAATGAGAAATAAAAGAGTTTACTCCCCATTTTGTTCATGATTTGACAAAATAACAACCTAGAGAGCAAGTAAGTCTAAACGTACATGATAGGAATAATCTAGAGACAACTATCATAGAAACCATAGACAACAACGCAAAACAAAGTCCAAACCATAGAGATCACAACTCAAGACAAGTCACTCGAAACAAACGATAGATCTAAAGCGCATCCCCTAATCAATCAATGAAGACACATCCAATCGAAAATAGGACCCCACTTGTCAGTCACTTGATCTAGCCTCCCATCAACTCACTCGACGTTCCATAGTTTCCATCTGAATAGATTGATCATAAATAGCATTTTCTAAATTGGACAACCAAGTTGAAATAGAAGACTCCCCCTCAAATTCATATTCTTCTTCAACTTCTTCTTCTTGTTCTTCAAGGGCTGAGGGCTGAGCATGATGCTTGACATGGGAAATGGGCTGCTCCATTGCACGCTTGTTGATCTTCATCACTGGATACATGGTTTCTTCATTCAAATAAGCAACAACACTTGATCCAATAAAAAATTTGCAAATCAAGATTCCTTTATGCTGATAGGGTGAGTGCGACAGTAATAGGCTAATCACTACCAAACATGTTCAATTTAAAATTTAACAAGTGCATTAATTACAATCTCAAGGAGAAAGCTAACAAAAGTTTTACAAAATAACAAGCTAAGAACAATTACTACCTAGGTGTGTAACCAAATCTCCGGAGTCAAGCACGACGTCTATATGACATCACTGACACAAGGATCCTGCAAAACTCGTGGCTCTACAGCCATCTGCACACATACTAGTCCAAGACGAGAACCTGCTACCTAAAGCACCAAAGTATAGTATATCAGACACGACGGTCTGGCAAGTGACTGAGATAGGCAAAAAACATATAGATTATATATTAGCTAATTAACGTGCAATAAACATGATAATTTTTAACAAAGATGCAGATGTCCTTTCAAGTGTAAAACTGGAAAGGGTGATAAATCATTATTCTAAAACCATGGCTAACAGATCAGTGAAAATCCATGAGCAAGATACAAGACAGAAATATAGCATGAGTACATAATAATATCATGAATAGATAACCCACATTGAGCCCATCCTTTCTCTATCATACATGATGACAAGAGTAAGCAGAACAAAACAAAACAAAACAGGATCACGTACCATAAGAGGTAGATGGGGACCGGCCGCTTTACCAAAACAGAACAAGATGTATATATAATATATGACTAATCTGCAAATAGTCCAAGTGTTTAAGGACCCCCAGACAGTGGATCAGACTGAAGGGGCAGTCCAAGCTCAGTGGTATTCACCTAAATTCATGAATGCACAAAACGAAAATATATTTACAAGACAAATCACAGAAAAAGGGGAACTACTTGTCAGGACAAGACAAGACAAAATATCCTCCGCCACGCTAGGTGGACGGAGCAAGCAACCTGAACGTTTCCGAGGAGGGCTAGAGTAGACTCGTTGTTTGACGCCCGTCGTTGACACGCTATGCCTCGTGGTTAAGGGTGCCACCCGGACCAAATTCTCACATTTCCCTCATCGACCACACGAGTGGACGGTGCACGCAAGACAAGAAAAGACAGCATGAGCTATTAATATGTATAAGAGCAAAAGTAGTCCCCATGAGTTTCCTTAATCAAAATCTTTCAAGAAGCAATGCTCAAAATCCTTTAAAACATGGCACAAAATCTAATCAAGTGGCATATCAAGAAAAGGGCTACTCGGCAAGGTAGGACACGCAAGCATGTAAATAATCAAGTACAAGTATGGTGAGTAGCCCGCCCACATATTTATTGGTTACAAAGTACGAGAAAATCATAAGCCCAGGTGGCTTTTGCAATAAAACTAGTAAAAATACACAAGGACAGGCAAAACAGGTAAAACTTGTCCAATCAAAGCCAATCCGAGAAAATAAGGTATTTTCAAGTCAAAGCACACGCTGGTAAAATTCTTATTGAACCTCAAGTTTACAAACAAATACGTAATACATATGCTAAGACCGCATCATTGACCCTTTGTGTATTTAAAGCTAGAATGTCGAGTTTTCTATAAATAATTGGTGCCCCAGAAGGTAGACGACATTCCAAGTTCCAAGTACACATTATCAAGTTGATTGCTCCTAGAACATTCTGGGTTTTCATTTATGTCAAAATCCCACTAAAAAAGTTCAATCTTGCAATCTCGGTCAGCTCTCGGTCACCTGTCGGTTAGCCGAGGTGGTGTAGGTCGTCGGCTAGCTGCCAGCTGACCGCCAGTCCAGGGACATGTGGATTTCTGCATTCTGGAATTGTGACCGAAACGAATTTGGTTGGCTGTCGGCTAACCGAAGTGGTGCGGTTCGGCTAGCTGACAGCTGACCGATGACTCCCTGACACAATGCAAGCTTCTGGAATTGTAACCGACAGTGGTTCGGTCACCTGTCAGCTAGCCAACAGCTAACCGCCAGCTGACCGACGTGCTGCGGGGAGTTGCAGTTCAGGTCATTTTTCCTACATTCCTCTTCCCATTTCACGTCCTTTCATTCTTGCTCAGTTACCTGCACTTCCAGAGCCTACATGCTCTTCCAAAGTCAACATTTCCAAACATTTACACATCCCCCAAACTCCTCCATTCTCCAAACACCATGATCATCAATCAAACCATTCCCAAAACAAGTAGAATTTTAAACAAAAACAGCACTTGAACTAAATGAAGGAATTTTAAGTTATACTAAAGACATATGCATGTGAGCTTAAAAGTAGATTTCAAAACAAATCCAACCTTCTTCCATAAAACATCCATTCTCATAAACATTAAGTTAGAAACTAAGACCAAAGACATGCACAAGAATGGGCTAAATCAGTCACTTGCCTTTGCCTCTAGCACTCCAAGATTACCCATAAATCTCACCAATTAGACCATTGCACACCTAATAAACAAAACCCCCAAAACATATTCAAAATAGCTCACAGACTGGAAAAATAATCAAGAAGAGGAATTGGGACTTGCATGTCGAAATGCTAGGCCTCCAAGGGTTGCTCTATCATAATCTAAAGGAGGAAAAGAGGTCTCATACATGAAGGACCCGAAACCAACAAGAAAGAGTTCAAATGGAGGGCTGCCCAACTTTGTTTTGCATAAAAATGGCGTCTATAGGGAGCTAGAGAGGTCGGGAAGAGAATGGAGAGATCAAGCCTTCAATTTGGTAGAGTTTGGTGGGGATTTGGGAGAGAAAATGAGCAAAGAGGAGAGGATAAAGAGCTCAGCTGGGAGCTCTGCAACAGGCATCGTTTAGGGCAGGAAAATGGAGAAGAAAGAAAGAAGAGGGGCTTATATAAGTGGATGATAATGGGGCCCACAACTTAAAACTCTTCATGGGCTCAGAACTGGGTTTTCTGGGCCTCGGATGAAATCGACGAAGAAGACTAAAATGATCATTATAAAATCTAGTTTTCAAAAAATATATTTTTGACATGGTTCAAGAATTTCAAAATTTGGGCTCAGATTTCAATGTGAAAAGGCTGTTTTGCCCTTGTGGTTGAAAAACTGATTTTCTGGGCTTCGAATGGAATGGGTCTAAACACAAAAGTTGTTGGTGCTAATTTGACCTATCAAAAGAAACCAAAATTGGAAATTTTCAAAATCAAGAACAATCTCTCACTCTGACACGTGCAACCCAAGGCGTCCCCAGCTGCAAGACCGGGCCCAACGACTCTCAAAATTCCCCAAAGCTATAGAAAACTATTCTAAACCACAAACCAACTCGATTACACTCAAATCTCACTTAGAAAACTAACCCATAGCTGAAAACACACAAATCACGAAAATTAGGTGTCGGGGTCTTACACATAGCTTGAAAAACTAAGTTCATTTGCATCATCGTGTTGCAATAAAATTCCGTAACCCAATCTGAAATGACTTCCCCATCAATAGTACAAAGTGAGGCCAAACATCCCTAATCAAGCCATTTAAAGAAATTTGTAAATTGGAAATCACCCAATACCGCTGCCCTCTCTAAAATATTTTTTTCTTGTAGAGAGGAAGGCTCAAATCTTCTCTGTCCTGCTTCATCTAGAAATAAATTTGCATTAAACGATGAAACAAAGCGCACGACAGATTTCTTTCTTGGTTGGAATGATTTCGGAGTCATTTTTTGTTTTGAGATGAGAAGATTACCAAATCCAAGATTTTGAACCCAACTCACTGCAAACGCATCACACAATGCTCAATAGGAAACAAAAGATCTAAAAAATGAGATGAATGGTAAAAAGAGTTACCTATGTGCGATTCAAAATTAGCTTTTGGAGAAGATCTAGAGATGGTGGAAGGTTGGAGAGACTTAAGGAAAGAGAAGGAGAAGAGGGCGGCTGGTTCTTGACGTGAGGAAGGAAGAAAAGGAGGGCTCGACCTAGGGCTTCTTTAAAAATCAAGTCACTCACTTGACCCAAATAGAGCCTGGGTTGAGCGAGACTACTCTCTATTGGGGGTGAGAAGCAGAGCACTCACTCGCTCAATCCAACCATGGGTTGGGTCAAGCAAAGGCCCATTCCTTGAACTTTTGAATGAGTTTGAAAGGAGCCACAACATGATCTCTGTTCCATGGATTCAAATTCAGTATGTGTGAAGATAGAAAATCCTTTTCAATTCAACAATTGAAAGTCAATCCATTTTTTTCTAAAAACAACATATCTGAAGACGGTTATAACTCTCAATCTTGGCATCGGATGATCAACCTATCATTGGAAAGATCTTTCAGAGTAGATGTCCGTGGAGCCCAAGATTGTACAAAACAGAGGTAAATTGACAAAGTTATGGGGCCAAAAATTTGGATGTACATTTTTAGAGGGGATTGCAAATAAAATATGTACCATTGAAGTATAGCTGCTGCACATTCATCTATCGGGCCCCATCTAAAGATTAGCTAAGTGGCCACCTCACCTCATCTCCAATCAACCTAAGAAGGATAAGATTCCCATCTCTTCTTTGGAGATAACCATAATCCCCAGCTGCAAAAGGTGGTTAGATACAATTAACCAAGTGGAGCCATGTCACGCCCCAAAACCGGACTTCCAAAACGGCCTGACCTCGGGGAGAGTGAATCTTGGACCAAGTAAAAGTTTGTGTTTCTCCAAGATCCACGTGTGTGAGGGTATCAAAATTCCAACACACACTTGAATATTCTCGCGGAAGCTTATGTGGCGTTGCGACCCGGAGCCCGTTGCCATTGGATTCTGCGTCGCACTCAACTGCTAGCTCAAAGCTATCATATCAAGGCCCATATCAAACTAGAATAAACCATAATAACAATTACAGAGCTTACAGTAATGGGCTATTTTATTTCCCACATATTCAAGTTACAATTTATCAATGTGTATTAATTAAAATCCTAATGAAAAGGCTAATAGAAGCCATACAAATAACAAGCTAAATAAAATACTACCCCAAATATGACGTAGCTCCGATGTCAAGCTCAATGTCTACATGACATCACCGACACTACAAACCTGCAAACTCGTGGCTCGACAGCCAACACATGCACTCAGCTCAGGGTGAAGAACCTGTTATCTAGAGCACCTAATGAACAGGGTCAGACACGACAGTCTCGCAGGTGATTGAGATGGATAATAAATGTATTGATTAATAAAACATGTGATAAATCATGTTATTTGATCAGAAGTTGCATATATTTAAAATGTGTATAAAACAAGAATATCTGACAAAATATGTATTTAAATAAGGGTTGCAAATAAATATAAAGTACATTTACAACATTATGTACATATAAAACATGACATGGTCTCGAATTGAAATCTCCAATTAGAAACAGATGTAAATAGAGCTAACATAGTGGGGCATAAGCCGGGTGATAAAACAGGCATGAAAATGAAGTCGAGCGGATAGCAAAGCACACTGATAGATTGGCAACCACACAAGCTAAATTCTTCATCACCGAAGTGACAAAACACACTAAGCATATATACATAGTCTTCGGCACATGAGGTGACAAGAGCACGCTAAGCACATATATGGACCAATATAACTGGCCATCACACTAGGCACCGACCGTAGAATCGAAAAAATAACACGCTAAGGAAACCCAAGCTGCAGTTAGCTAAGAGATTGATTAAGATCCCAACCCGGTGGATCAAGCCAACGAAGTGGCCCAAGTTGAGTGGTGCCGACTAACAAATCAAAAGCGAACGAAAACACAAAATATGGTGAGGAACTACTCAAACAGGCCAAGTCAAAGCACACACACTAATTGATAAGTCCTTAAAAATGCAATATTTTCTTATCATTTTAGAGTAATTAAGGACTTAATCATCAAATCATGGACCATTTTAGTAAAAAAATTATGAATTTATGTTTTGAGCATCAAAGTCTAAATTTGAGTCAAAATTCATCCAAAAATTGCATTTTCACATAAAATCATGAATTTCTCTATTTTTGGCATTGAAAGTCAAAAATTTCTCATAACTTTTTAATCACACATGAAATGATGAATTTTCTTTGCACCTTTAATTTAATTGAAGAAAACTTGATAAAATGGTGACATTTTATGCATTTATTTGGTGTGAATTGGGACCGCATCTTGCATAATTCCTTACCTATATGATTAGATTATTCTTTGATCTTTGTTTTTATTTTTGTAGGGAATTTCAGAAATCGGGGCCCACGGAAGAGAATTGATGAATCAAATGCACCATGGACCCACCTTCCTTTGGCATGGAATCTAAGGTAGGGGAGGCCATGGTAGGGTCCGCTCTCATATGCAAGAAAAAAAGCAGATTTAATCTCTTGAAGATAAGTTCCAAATTTGCGGGCCATGAGATGATGAGGTGTCATATCTACTCTCCAACAAATATTGCTTACATGTCAAGATGGATGGCTAAGATTCAAATCAAGCAAAGAAGAAAACAAAATTGCAAAAAAGAAAGATCCCTCCAAGGTGAGGACGTCCAAGGCAAGAGAGTCAAGGCTTCTACACTCAAGTGGGGTCCACATGCATTCAAGAATTGCACATCAAATCTGAAATTTCAGATTTAAATTGATTCTTAACCCAAGTGGGACCCAAGAGAGGGAGTTGCATGAGATAAGAAAAATCCTAATTTTACTAGGATTGTGAGCCAACCCCTAGAAAATCTCTCAAAAACTCTCCTAATCCTAATCCAACTTGGACCACACACTACTAATGCTTACCCAAATAAAAAACCTTGCAACCCAAGCTATCATAAATCTATAAATAAACCCAAGAGAGGGCTGGACGTGGAGGACCATCTCCCCAACCTTCTTGGACGACCAGCAACAAGAATTTTCCCTTTTTCCATTAATTCTTCTTCATCTCTCCTCCTTCCATCAATATTTCATCCAAGGCCTTCCCTAAGGCACACTACCACTTGGATTTCTACGCCTTCGCGCCGCCACCGTTGCTATCGTCACTCCACCATCGGATCATCCTTGGAATCATCTTCCCTTGCTTGGATTTCAGATCGCGAAACGAGAGCCGGTTGGATCGCCGTTCAAGACCGCGAGTCCCTCTCCTCCGTTTAGTGTTTCTTGTGTTTATGGTAAGGTTGGGTGCACTTTATTTTTATTAAAAGAATTTTGTAATGGTTATTTGCTTGTAATGGGTCTTTCATTAATAAATCAAGTTTATGGGGTCTTGGTCTTCACCAATGAGTCAACATTGAATTTTTGTGCGTAGTGACAGTGCGCACTTGGTGCGGTGGTCTTGATTTTTCTTGATGGCATTAAGCAAAGTAATTATTGCAAAGTTTTAGAATTAAAATCTAATTTCTTTATTCTCTGATTTTATTTTATTTGATTTGATTTTATTTTATTTTATTCTTTACTTTATGCACCCTTAACAATTATTGCAATTGGTTGGGCTAATGAATCTTATGGTGATGCAGTGGTTAGATTAGGTTTCTAGATTAGGATTTTAATTTTCTTTGGTTGTAATTAATACTTCAGATTTGTAATTAATTTTTAATTCAATTAGAAAGTTTGATTTGTATAGTTTTTTTTAGGCTAGAACTAGTTTTTTTTATTAGGACAGGTTTTGCGATAAATAAACTCTCCGTGGATCGATCCGGTTTCACCGGTTATTACTACAATCGCGGCCTTGCACTTGGGGCTACGATCAAGTTTTTGGCGCCGTTGCCGGGGAGTTTTTCTTCGCTTAAGGTATTTTTTCCAACCTATCTTTTTAATTGCTTTGTGGGTGTGCCTTTACGATTCCGCAATCATTCTAGATCTAAGGGTAGCATGCATGGAATGTTTGGACCAGCCCTATTGCATTAAAAAGTGGATTTTTAATCTCTGATTTTTGATAAAATTGGAACTATCTCAGATCTGAAAATTATTTTTTTCTGATTTTTCAAAAATCACATCCAATTTCTGAAAATTGCCTAATTTACTTGTTCTAATTTGGACTAGTTTAGGTCATTTATTTTCGTTTTTTTTTGTTGCTGATTAGGATTAATTAGGGTCTGTTAAATTCAGTTGTTTGTCATATTTTTAGGTTTTTAAAGTTTCCAAAAAAATTCTGAAACTTTCCCTCACAAAGGCAAGTCGTAGATCGCACAAATTCGGCTTTTTGGCCACCAAACTTGCAAAAATCTGAAAATTTCAGAACTTTCATTGGAAACTCAGTTTTATTAATTGTTTTTAAATTTAAAAGGACTCTTAAAAACTTGCTGGAATTTTTTTTAAGAAGGTTAGTTATTTCTTTGGGAAGCCGAACAAACTGCCTTTCTTAATTGGTTCGATGTCTAGGCAAGTCTTGTCCCAATAGATAAGGGAGACAAGTCTCTTGTTCTAGAAAGTGGTTTTTAAGCGGGACCTTTGCAACGCATCGTGACCCCACCACTGATCTGGGGACTTACCTGGTCGGGCCAGTTTCATAGATTTGAGTTTGGGAACTTTCCTTAGAGATATTAAACTCTCTAAGATTAGGACTTTGCAAGAATTTGAGAATCTTCTTTTAAATCTAAGAACGGACCTTAGGTAGTTTTTCTTTCTAGGTTTCTTTATAAAACAAAAAAAAAAAAAAAAAAAAAAAAAAAGATAAATAAAAACTTTTCAAAATTCCAAAAAAGAAGGAAAAACCCCCATCTTCTTGGCAGAGGGACTCCTCAAATCGGTTAGTAAGGAAAGAATCACCTGTCAAGAGCTTGATTAAATTCTACGAATCTAGATCTCCTGGTTCTCTTAGGATTTCCAATATGGCTGATGAGCAGAGTGATAACGAGGAGAACGGTAATGGGAATGGACACAATAATAATGGGGAGGTGAATCAACCTTTTAGGAGTTTACGTGATTACCTTCACCCTACACGACAAGCCACACCGTCGTGCATGGTCATACCCGCAGGTGCGGGTCAATTTGATATCAAACCGCGAGTAATCCAACTTCTCCCCAAATTTCATGGACTTGAATCAGAAAGTGCATATTTGCACATTAAAGAGTTTGAAGAAGTGTGTGCAACACTACACTTCAATAATGTGAGGGAAGACCTTATCAAATTTCGTTTATTTCCATTTTCCCTCAAAGATAAGGCTAAGGCATGGCTTCACTCCTTACAACCCAATTCGATTGCTCTATGGTCCGACATGGTCCGGGAATTTTTAAAGAAATTTTTCCCATTACATAAGACCAACACCTTACGGAGAAATATTATGAATTTTAAACAAAAAGACAAGGAGTCTTATTATAGGTGTTGGGAACGCTTTAATGAACTACTCCTTGCATGTCCCCACCACGGATTTGAATTGCACAATACAATTGGTCACTTCTATGATGGACTTAGTCCAGAAACACGTCAATTCGTGGAGATGATGTGCAATGGGGAGTTCATGGCGAAAAACCCAAATCAAGCATGGACCTACCTTCAGTTTTTGGCAGATAGTGCACAAAATTGGGACACATCTGAAGGTATAGACCCCGTAAAGCAATCGAGTCAGGCCAAAGGAGGGGGGTTATATGTATTAAAAGAAAGCGATGATCTTCAAGCAAAAATTGCCTATCTTACAAGAGAAGTTGAGTCCTTGAAATTTGTGAAGAATAAGGAACCTGCTATAGTTTGTGGCATCTGCGCTAGTGATAAACACATTTCTTCGGAGTGCCCAACACTCCCTGCTTTTCAAGAAGCGTTTCACGAGCAAGCAAATGCCACTAACACATACAACCAACAGTTTAACAATTCTTTGGGTAACACATACAACCCTAATTGGAGGAATCACCCCAACTTTAGTTGGAGGAATGGCCCAAATACTACTCAGCCCAATTTCAACCAAATGTCAAATCCATTTGGGGGTACTCCTAGTACATATGCTCAAAACACACAGCAAATGGTACCCCCTACAACACAAACGACACCTTGGGATGAACTTGTGGCTAAGTTTATGGTGAATCAAGAGTCCATCAATAAAAAACATGATCAGAACTTTGAGAATTTACAGAACACCATGCAGAACCTCTGCAAATTGATTGAATCACAAAATAAGGGGGCTTTTCCAGCCCAACCACAGCCCAATCCAAAAGGGCAATTTGAGGTTCATCAAGGTGGTCCGTCGAATTCAAAGGAGCAGGTTCAAGCTGTTACTACTCTACGTAGTGGTAAAGAGATTGCAAAGCCTGATCTGGAAAAAAATAAACAACCTGCATCCTCAGATCAGGAAGGGAAAGAAAATGAAGTCCCTTCTATCAAGGAAAAAAGCCCAGTTCCTCCGGGATTCAAGCCTTTACTGCCTTTTCCCAACCGATTAGCTCCTGCCAAGCCATCTATACAGAACCAGGAAATCTTTGATGTACTTAAAGAGGTTAAAATTAACATCCCGTTGTTAGACGCAATCAAACAAGTCCCATCTTACGCAAAGTTTCTTAAGGACTTGTGCACGTTGAAGCGTAAGATACATGTACAAAAGAAAGCGTTCCTCACTGAGCAAGCTAGTGCAATTTTAAAGCATGACGCTCCCCCTAAATTCAAAGATCCAGGATGCCCCACGATTTCGTGCATTATTGGAAATTGTCAAATTGAACAAGCGCTGCTTGATCTTGGGGCGAGTGTCAACTTACTACCCTACTCGGTCTATGTAAAATTGGGGTTAGGCGAACTCAAACCCACCCAGATTACTTTGCAGCTCGCAGACCGATCAGTCAAAAGACCGAGAGGGATAGTAGAGGATGTGCTTGTGCAAGTTGACAAGTTCTACTTTCCAGTAGACTTCATTGTGCTAGACACTCATCCTGTGGCAGATCCTCATGCTCAGATTCCGGTAATTCTGGGGAGACCATTCTTAGCCACATCCAATGCATTGATCAATTGCCGGAATGGAAAAATGACGCTATCTTTTGGTAACATGACATTAGAGCTAAATGTTTTTGACCTTTGCAAACAACCACGGGATGATAACATTGACCTTGAAGAAGTAGATTTGATCAGTGTTCTTACAGCAGAAACTTTTACAAAAACAATCTCTGATTCCATTGAGTCAATTGAGGGCCTGACCCTCTGTGAAGAAACACTTGATAACACTGTTGAAATGGTCAACACTATAGGCAGACTCTCTTTTGAAGAGCTATTACCAACTGGTACTCTGTCTCTTCCATCTCAGGTGAGGCCGCCTAAACCTGAGTTGAAACCCTTGCCCTCTCACCTGAAATATGCATACCTTGGAGAAAATGAAACATTTCCTGTAGTAATTTCTGCACACCTTGACAAGGACCAAGAAGTCCAACTCTTAGAAGTGCTCAAACTACACAAAGGTGCAATTGCTTGGACCGTGGCTGACATTAAGGGAATTAATCCCCTCGTGTGTACACATCATATCTATTTGGAGGAGAATGCAAAACCCTCCCGTCAGATGCAACGCCGGTTAAACCCCACCATGCAGGAAGTGGTTAGGGCGGAAGTTTTGAAACTTCTAGATGTGGGTATCATTTATCCAATTTCGGATAGCCAATGGGTCAGCCCTACCCAAGTTGTACCTAAAAAGGCCGGCGTAACTGTAGTCCGAAATGCTAATGATGAGCTCATCCCAACCCGCATACCCACAGGTTGGCGAGTTTGCATCGACTATAGAAAGTTAAATGCTGTCACACGAAAGGATCATTTCCCCCTACCCTTCTTGGACCAAATTTTAGAACGGGTAGCTGGCCACGAGTATTATTGTTTCTTGGATGGATATTCTGGATACAATCAAATAGAGATCGCCCCGGAAGACCAAGAGAAAACAACTTTCACATGCCCCTTTGGCACCTTTGCTTACCGACGGATGCCCTTTGGGCTATGTAATGCTCCTGCAACCTTTCAAAGGTGCATGCTGAGTATTTTTAGTGATATGGTGGAACGTTTTCTCGAAGTCTTTATGGACGATTTCTCCGTTTTTGGAGATTCTTTCCATGATTGTTTGAGCAACTTAACTAAGGTCCTCTCTAGGTGTGAAGAAAAGAACTTAGTACTAAATTGGGAAAAATGTCATTTTATGGTACGACAAGGGATTGTCCTTGGCCACATTGTATCATCTAAAGGATTGGAAGTGGACAAAGCCAAAATAGATCTAATTTCCAATTTGCCCGCCCCAAAAACCGTAAGAGATGTAAGATCTTTCTTAGGGCATGCTGGATTCTACAGAAGGTTCATAAAAGATTTTAGTGTCATTTCTCGACCATTATGCAACCTTCTGCTAAAGGAAGCAGAATTTGAGTGGACGGAGGCATGTCAATTGGCTTTTACCAAGCTTAAGGACATGTTGACGACTGCTCCAGTTATGCAACCTCCAGATTGGAGCCTACCCTTTGAAATCATGTGCGATGCTAGCGATTATGCAGTTGGGGCAGTTCTTGGGCAACGTAGGGACAAAAAGCCATATGTAATTTACTATGCTAGCAGGACTTTAAACAGTGCACAGATTAATTATTCTACAACAGAGAAAGAACTATTGGCTGTGGTCTATGCACTGGATAAATTTCGTTCCTACTTAATTGGATCCAAAATTGTGATCTTTACTGACCATGCTGCGCTGAAGTACTTGCTTTCTAAGAAAGATGCCAAGCCCAGACTGATCAGATGGATCCTTCTACTCCAAGAGTTCAATATCGAAATCAAGGATAAGAAAGGAGTAGAAAATGTGGTGGCTGATCATCTTTCTAGGATTGTCCTTTCCAACGCTTTAGAACCCTTGCCAATCCAGGACACTTTCCCTGATGAGCACTTGTTTGCCACTTTTTCCCATTCTCCATGGTATGCTGACATTGCTAATTATCTAGCTTCGGGTGAAATTCCAAAAGAATGGACCCAACAAGATAAAAACAAGTTTTTCACTGAGGTAAAACAGTTTTTCTGGGATGACCCATACCTTTTCAAATACTGCCCAGACCAAATCATTAGGAGATGCATTCCAGACCATGAAATAAACAGTGTTATATCATTTTGCCATTCTCAAGCTTGTGGGGGCCATTTTTCTGCTAAAAAGACCGCTCACAAAATTTTGCAATCTGGTTTTTACTGGCCCACTATATTTAAAGATGCATATGATTTCTGTAAAGTATGTGAGCGGTGCCAAAAATTGGGTTCAATTTCCAAAAGGAACATGATGCCTTTAAACCCAATTTTGTTCGTCGAGTTATTCGATGTATGGGGTATAGACTTTATGGGACCATTTCCCCCGAGCTTTGGTTTTCATTATATCCTCGTTGCAGTTGATTATGTTTCCAAATGGATTGAAGCAATCCCATGTAGGAACAATGATGCTAAAACGGTAAAAAAGTTTATCTTGGACAATATCTTTTCCCGTTTTGGAACTCCGCGTGCCATCATTAGTGATGGGGGCACTCACTTTTGTAACCGCATTATTGAGAGTTTGTTTCAAAATTACGGTGTTACACATAAAGTGGCTACCCCCTATCATCCTCAAACAAGTGGGCAGGTAGAGGTCTCAAATAGGGAAATTAAAAGAATTTTGGAGACCACGGTAAAACCGAATCGTAAGGATTGGTCAATGAGGTTAAATGATGCATTGTGGGCCTATCGCACTGCATATAAGACCCCAATTGGGATGTCTCCATACCGGCTTATATATGGGAAAGCTTGCCACCTTCCGGTGGAGCTGGAACATAAAGCTTATTGGGCCATAAAACAACTGAACTTTAACTTAGACAAGGCTGGGGAGAAAAGAGCTCTTGATCTAAATGAATTAGAAGAATTGAGAAACGAGGCTTATATGAACTCACGAATTTACAAGGACAGGACTAAGGCCTTTCATGATAAACGGATATTAAGAAAATCATTCCATCCGTCTCAAAAAGTCCTCTTGTACAATTCTCGACTTCATCTTTTCCCTGGAAAGTTAAGATCTCGTTGGACAGGCCCCTACATTGTTCAAGAAGTATTTCCATACGGGGCAGTGACCCTCATTGATCCATCGAATGGTACCTCTTTTAAAGTCAATGGACAACGTTTAAAACCATTCTTGGAGACTATTCCTCCAGAGGAAAATGTAATTCCTCTGATCGATCCTATCTATCAGGATTGATGGGCACTGGATCTGACAGTGGCCCATACCTTTGTATATTATGCATATATTTTTCTATTTTCTTTGTGTGTTCTTTGTCTCACATTGGACAGGGTACTACGCAGAAGCTTCATTACTCCAGGTGCTTTCTAACCGTTTTCCTCCTTTTACATTTTCACCTCATGTTACATTTCATTTCGCATTTCATGTATGACATCGAGGACGTTGTCTAGCTTAGGTTGGGGGGTGGGAACAAGCACACTTGTCCAATTTTAGACAAATTTTCATAGTCTTTTAAAAAAAAAAAAGAAAAAAAAAGGGTTTTCAAAAGAACTTGACGATTCGAAGATGCTTAGAAATCTGGAATTTCAGAATTTTTGGAAGGAAGTAAAATGAAGGTTCATTATTTTCTAAAAAATAAAATGAATACCGAACTTTGTTTTTCACAGTACCACGTGTACATCATTTCAAAAGTTTTGGACAAAAAGATTTAAGTGTCATTTTCAGAGTTCTTTCAAGAGAGAAAAAGAGACGACTTTCTGAAATTTGGCCATATGAGTTCTCCTGGTTCATCGGCATGGTTAGGCCAACCAAAACCAGTGAATTAATTCGGGTGAATTGAAAAGGGCTGCCTATTGTTGGGGACCGTTTAAAAAGAAGAAAAAATTGCCAAGGGATGCACAAATTGGTCTACAAAAAAAAAAAAAAAAAAAAAAAAAAAAAAAAAAAAAAAGAGAAGAGTTTTAACTCTTGTAAAGAATAAAAAGTTATGTGACTAGTTTGGGTTCGTAGCCTTTTTAACCCGAGCCAGTAAGCCCGTAGGGGTATTTATATACCTAGTGCCCTAAAGACATCTGTTTTGGGAGTCATTGGCCTAATGCTCATTATATGGGTTAATTAGAAAGCTTAAGGGACCTAGGCATTGCACAGTCACATGTGTGTGTTAAAAAAAAAAAAAAAAAAAAAAGAAAGATGCGTCTCGCGGCCTTTGAAAAACAACAGTGCGAAAGCCATCATAATAGCCTTGAGAGGAGACTTGTATTTTGCCCGAATCTAGGAAAGTTGGAAATTCCGAGGGAGAATTCTGTTGTCATGGCATTATCGTAGAACATTTAAAATTTTTGTTTTGATGTATACACTTGCACAAGGCACTCAAAGTTTTGGTATAATTTAAATAAAATAAAATAAAATAAAAAAAAAAAAAAAAAAAAAACGTGAACCGGATTTTGAAAAGTCTGAAATCTTGATTATTCGAGGATTCGAGGCATCCGATTTGACTCAATATTCTTTTGAAAAACCTTCCATTGAATTTCTTTCACTTTTAGGTAAATGAATTTTGTGGGCATATTCACTGCAAACCCTCACGAGGCACAACTCGTCCACTAGGGGTAACCTAGGGGTTTAAGGGCTTGCTGCATACGCTAAATGCAGCCGAGAGTGCCAGCGTAAGTGGCATTTTTCTTTTTGTCTTTGCATTTAGTTTAGATTAGATTAGGCCAGAAGACCTACCATAGTTTGCATATTTTGCTCGGGACTAGCAAAAAGCTGGTTGGGGGGTGTGATAAGTCCTTAAAAATGCAATATTTTCTTATCATTTTAGAGTAATTAAGGACTTAATCATCAAATCATGGACCATTTTAGTAAAAAAATTATGAATTTATGTTTTGAGCATCAAAGTCTAAATTTGAGTCAAAATTCATCCAAAAATTGCATTTTCACATAAAATCATGAATTTCTCTATTTTTGGCATTGAAAGTCAAAAATTTCTCATAACTTTTTAATCACACATGAAATGATGAATTTTCTTTGCACCTTTAATTTAATTGAAGAAAACTTGATAAAATGGTGACATTTTATGCATTTATTTGGTGTGAATTGGGACCGCATCTTGCATAATTCCTTACCTATATGATTAGATTATTCTTTGATCTTTGTTTTTATTTTTGTAGGGAATTTCAGAAATCGGGGCCCACGGAAGAGAATTGATGAATCAAATGCACCATGGACCCACCTTCCTTTGGCATGGAATCTAAGGTAGGGGAGGCCATGGTAGGGTCCGCTCTCATATGCAAGAAAAAAAGCAGATTTAATCTCTTGAAGATAAGTTCCAAATTTGCGGGCCATGAGATGATGAGGTGTCATATCTACTCTCCAACAAATATTGCTTACATGTCAAGATGGATGGCTAAGATTCAAATCAAGCAAAGAAGAAAACAAAATTGCAAAAAAGAAAGATCCCTCCAAGGTGAGGACGTCCAAGGCAAGAGAGTCAAGGCTTCTACACTCAAGTGGGGTCCACATGCATTCAAGAATTGCACATCAAATCTGAAATTTCAGATTTAAATTGATTCTTAACCCAAGTGGGACCCAAGAGAGGGAGTTGCATGAGATAAGAAAAATCCTAATTTTACTAGGATTGTGAGCCAACCCCTAGAAAATCTCTCAAAAACTCTCCTAATCCTAATCCAACTTGGACCACACACTACTAATGCTTACCCAAATAAAAAACCTTGCAACCCAAGCTATCATAAATCTATAAATAAACCCAAGAGAGGGCTGGACGTGGAGGACCATCTCCCCAACCTTCTTGGACGACCAGCAACAAGAATTTTCCCTTTTTCCATTAATTCTTCTTCATCTCTCCTCCTTCCATCAATATTTCATCCAAGGCCTTCCCTAAGGCACACTACCACTTGGATTTCTACGCCTTCGCGCCGCCACCGTTGCTATCGTCACTCCACCATCGGATCATCCTTGGAATCATCTTCCCTTGCTTGGATTTCAGATCGCGAAACGAGAGCCGGTTGGATCGCCGTTCAAGACCGCGAGTCCCTCTCCTCCGTTTAGTGTTTCTTGTGTTTATGGTAAGGTTGGGTGCACTTTATTTTTATTAAAAGAATTTTGTAATGGTTATTTGCTTGTAATGGGTCTTTCATTAATAAATCAAGTTTATGGGGTCTTGGTCTTCACCAATGAGTCAACATTGAATTTTTGTGCGTAGTGACAGTGCGCACTTGGTGCGGTGGTCTTGATTTTTCTTGATGGCATTAAGCAAAGTAATTATTGCAAAGTTTTAGAATTAAAATCTAATTTCTTTATTCTCTGATTTTATTTTATTTGATTTGATTTGATTTTATTTTATTCTTTACTTTATGCACCCTTAACAATTATTGCAATTGGTTGGGCTAATGAATCTTATGGTGATGCAGTGGTTAGATTAGGTTTCTAGATTAGGATTTTAATTTTCTTTGGTTGTAATTAATACTTCAGATTTGTAATTAATTTTTAATTCAATTAGAAAGTTTGATTTGTATAGTTTTTTTTAGGCTAGAACTAGTTTTTTTTATTAGGACAGGTTTTGCGATAAATAAACTCTCCGTGGATCGATCCGGTTTCACTGGTTATTACTACAATCGCGGCCTTGCACTTGGGGCTACGATCACTAATATAAAGAGTAGTAATCCCAAGGTACACATAAAAGCTCACGGGACACACAAACTGGGAAAATTGAAAATTTTGGCTAAACGAACGAAATACCGAAATTGTTTATTTTTAGTCAAAATGAGCTAAATAGTCCAAAGCTAATTATTTTTAGTCAAACACAGGCAAAAATAATTAAAACTGAATGTATTAGCCAAAACAAGTAAAATCCGATGATAATTAGCGCAAATGGGCAAAACTGACGGACCAAAAATCCAACGGGCTTAAAAACAAAGTTTTTGGACAATCACAACTGAACAATGCAAATAAAATCATATTTTCGGGTGAATCCAAGCCCAACAATCAATTTCTACATACGCACATCCCATAGACAAGTTGAGATTGCATCATTTGGCATAACGTACACGTAGACCCTCAAATGCCGGGTTTTATATTAGTTGGTGCTCCTGAGGTTTGGTGGCATTCCAAGTTTTTATTGCACGTTATCCCATTAACGGAGTCTTAATGTGTTTTTGGGTTGGATTCCAGCATTGGCGCATCCTTTCTCCCATCTCTTCCTCCATACAACCATACATGGTCCCAATATGGGGTTAGGATCCAAAACAATCCACCTCCCCATGATTAAAACACATTCCAGGCACCACACAAGACCCAGGCAAAAAAAAAAAAAAAAGTGGGTTGGCTCGAGCGAACACATGATCGGCTCGAGCCAACAAGTTTATGGGAGGGTTGGCTCGAGCTAACTATTGTTTACTCGAGACAACTGGTTTCTTGAAGGGATTGGCTCGAGCAAACTATTGTTGGCTCGACCCAACAAGTTTCTACAAGGGGTTGGCTCGAGCTAACTATTGTTGGCTCAAGCCAACTCTGCCAGGTTCCTTTTTTTCCAATAGGGCTGTCAAAATGCCACACAACCCGTTAACACGACACGAACCCACACGATATTAACAGGTTTGGGTGAGCTATTAAGGGGTTCGGGTCGTTAACAGGTCCAACCTGATAACACGTTAAGTTAACGAGTCGTGTACGAATTAAACCAGTAACCCATTAACAACCCGCTTAACCTGTTAATTTTTTTTTAGTTCCTAAGTATAGCTAGAATTAACTTCTATTCTAAATGAATAAATTAAAATTTATTGTTTTATAGTGGGGTTTTAGGTGGGATCCACTCGAGATCCTCACTAACAGTTTCGTGTGGCTTATATATTTTTCTACATATATATTTTTGTATGTTTTTTCTTTTAATTCTCAAAATGGCTTAATTACTTAACGGGTTAACAGGTTGGGTTGTGTCACCCATTAAATTAACAGGTCGTGTTCGGGTTGCATTTTTTGACCCATTAAGTTAACGGGTTGTGTACGGGTTTAGGTGATTTTAACACAAATTCATTAACCCATAACCCGAATTCGTTAACATGATACGATTGACAGCCCTATTTTTTAAGCTTCTTTCTCCCCTTTCCAAGAAGCTTTTTCCAATACATTTCCCCTACATAAAAATAGGCATCCTTGCCTCCACAAAACATCATTCATCCACCTCCTAAAAAAACCACTTTATCACACCTATATCCATCTCTTTCCCAACATAATTCATCACCAAAATCCATCATACATAAGGCCGATTTGCAATAGAAAAACACTTACACATAAAATAGAATATCTAAAACTTTGAAAAGCTTAAATGGAAGAAAGGAATCAACAAACATACATTTACAAAATTAATTGAAACCATAGCAAGAATTTCAAAATGAATGAAGCAATGAAATCGATAAAAATACATAGTAATAAAACTAGAAAATCATGCAATTTAATATGCTCAAGATAATAGCATTTCAGTCACTTGTCTTGGTCTCCAATGCTCCTAATTAGCCTCTAATCCATCCAATTAGACCTTAGCACACCTAACAGAAGAAACCCCCAAATGCACTCAACTTAGAACCATAAAAATAGCAAACCAATGAAGGAGAAGGGAAGGACATGAAATAAGAGAGAAAATGACTCTATAAGGTTAGGGGAGACCAAATCTAGAATATGGATAGGAGTCTGTTACCTCTAGGATCAACAACCAACAAGAAAAAGCTTGGAGAAGGGGCTGCCCAACTTGGTTTTGTACAATAAGGGAGTCCATGGAGAGCTAGAGGTGAGGAGAAGAAGATGGTGAGCTCCAATCTCTCTCTTAGGCATGATTGAAGGGGGATTTGGGGAGAGCAAGCAAGAAGAAGAAGAGAAAAGAGGAAAAAGCCCCCAAAGGAGCTGAAACTCCTCCCTCCCCTACGCTAGAATGAAAAATGAGGGAAGGGAGAGGGAGCTGGCCCTTTTATGAAAGGGTGGGTGTGGGCCCCACCACAGCTAAAACTTATCGGGATTAAAACATGCGTTTTCGGGCCCCGGATGGATTCGATGAAGAAGGGAAAAATGTTTTTCATAAAATCTAGTTTTCAAAAAGTATAATTTTGGCATGGTTCTGAGATTTCGAAATTTGGGTCTATATTCAATGTGAAAAGACCAATTTTGCCCCAAGGCTGGAAAAACTGGTTTTTGGAGCTTCGAATGGGTATGGAGTGAACACGAAAGTTGTAGGGAATGATGAGATTAGTCAAGAAAAGCTGAAAGAAATGGAAGTTTCTAGGAAATCACAAAGAACCTCTTGATGCTGACCATACAAAATACATAGGACCCTACAGTCATAAACTAGGTTCACCGGCTCTCAAAACTCTCCAAAGCTAATGAAAAGTCATTCTAACTCACAAACTCAACCAAACACCCACAAATCCCACTTAGAGAACTAACCCACAACTTAACCAACATTAATTTTGAAAATTAAGGTCGAGGTCTTACAAGCCATAAACTTTAGAAGGAGGCCACCATGGGAGGGTCATGGAGAGATTTTTTTTCCCACCAGACAAGGATGTCCCATATCTTTTTCCCACTCTTTTCCACTTCTCTTCCCCCATATTCTATACTTTCTGAATTTTTAAGGTATTTTTAGAGCCTTGTTTCAGACACTTAGGTATAGAAAAGAGATTTTCTGAGAGAATCATTGTAAATACTTGATGATTTTAATGAAGATACTTCTGAAGTTCTTTTCAATGGCTAGCTGGACTTTTGGATTGGAGCACAAAGATGACGTTAAGTAGATTTTCATTTTAATTCATATGATTGTTCTATTTCTTTTTTGTCACTTTTAACGAATGCCTTATTAGAATAATAGACTTGTCTTCATGCCTAAGGCAAACCTTTGTTTTGGATTTTTACTAATTTGATCTTTTGTTTTGATAGACTATGCTTAGGAATCAGTTTCTTTTGACAGTCTATACTTAACTTGATATGCGATGCTTAGGAATTTTCAATCTTTTATGAGGTGATGGAGATCTTGGACTTTGGTTTTAATTAAAACTGGTTTTTGCTATAGAAAAATCCACTGGATCAAAAACATTGAGTTGTTTCTTATTTGAGTTATTTTGAGACAAAAAAAGTAGATTAATATTAATTGCATGAGTTGATTGCTTATCTCACTCAATGGATTCTGGATGCTCTGATGTATCTTTATCATTGATATTTTCTGCAATTTTTATTTAATTCAAGTGTTTGATCTACAACACATCACATTTTCTATTTAATTTAAAAAGTTCAGATTTTTAATTTTTAACTTAGTATGGTTCTCCGTGGGATCGATCTGTATTTGGCACTGTCTCATACAAACAACTGTGCACTTGCAGTTTTTATTGGATTGAGTTTAATTCACATCACACCTATTAGAGACGTTACTATATTGAAATATGTAATAGTAAAATAAAACTAGTGTAAGTGGAAGAAGAAATGTGTGTGCATATGGCAATTCTATTTCAACAACCAGAGACCCCTGGCTTTACAATAAGCTTCTGGTCTGTCCATTTCTAGGCCCTTTTATAGAGAGATTGCAGATGATGATAGTTCTCCTAAGAAAGCGAAGAGAATGAGACCGAGGTTTTACTTGTTTCTTCTCTCCCTTCTCTGAATGAGACTTATCCCCACTCCTACGTAATTCTCTCCTCGCTCCTCTTGTCGAGTCTTTCTTGGGATCAGCGTCCCCTTTTTATAGGTTCTTTCACATGTGTCGGCCTCAGCTGGCTTTTCTAGCTCTTGCCTCCATCAATCTGCCTTCGTTGATCCATGGTAGAGGCACGTAACCTCATTAGTCAAGTCCATGCCAACGAGCGACTCGTTGGCCAAAGCCCGTCCGCCTCATCCGTTCTCCCTTTGGTCTAACCATGGTCTTGCACAGTTTGGCCCCATAGCGATGGGAGTTGTCTATTCAACATGCCTATATATCCCCCCCCCCCAAGTTATCGCGGAGGCTAGTACTTTCAATACAAGCTTCACGGTAACTTGGGGTTTAACCCTATTTCTTCCTTTCTGCACTTCTCTGGTTTCTCGTCGTTCTACATTCCCGAATCATCCTAGCAAAGTCCTCTGTAGGTCCCGTCTCCAATGAGGCCACTTGGCCCAGTAAGGATGTGATTCCCTACATCGGACGAGATTCCTCAGAGCTGGGCGGTCTTGCATTTGGAACCTTTGGCCATCTTACAGAAGCGTCGTGGGTCCGCCCCTTGTTGTAAGACCCCACCCCGAAACTTTCCGATTAGTGTTAATTAAGACGTGCTTTAGTTATAAGTGAGAATTAGTGGAATTTGATTAAGTTTGGATTAGATTAGCTCTTTTATATCTTTGGATTATTTTAGGAACTCTTTTGATTTATTGGGGCCCTTTGGGGTTTCCTTTATTTGGGTTTTGTTTAGTTTTGTGATTTATTTAGTAATTCTGGAAATCTGTAGTTTGCCTGTTTAATGTATTTTATTATTCCCGATAACTTTCGTATTTGCCCTGTTCCCATTCGAGACCTCTAGACCTTACTTTGTTAATGATAGGGGTAAAACAATCTTTTTGCACAAAATCTGGGCACTAATCTCAATGTCTCCGAAACTCGTAAAATATATACTTTTTGGAAACTAGAAATTTCGACGAATAATTCTTCCTTCTTCGTCGAATCCATCCGAGGCCCAGAAGAGGGTGTTTTCAGCCCTAGAAGTTGAGTAAGTTGTGGGACCCATTGCCATTGTATATAAAAGGGGAGAGTCTTTTTCCTTCTTCCTCTTCTTGCAATTCCCATTTGAAGAGGAGAGAGTTCAGCCTAGGGTTTTCCTTGCTCTTCTTCTTGCTTCTTCATCTCTCAATCTCTCTCAAGTCATTGTTAAAGGAAAAATGGATGCTCCAATCTTCTTCCTCCCCTTCTAAGCTCTTTATTAATAGTCTTTTTAGAAGAAGCCCTCCACTCCAAGACCCACCTTGAACAAGTTCTTGCCATTAGAGGATCTTCCATGTAAGCTCTTCTTCTCATCTCTTGGATTTGTGTTCTTTTAGTCTTGAAGATGCTTCATTTTCATTATTGGAAGCTATCTCTCTCTATTTCTTGTTTTGTCATTCTAGGGTTTGTGATTAGTGTCATTTTAGGGATTTTGTGTAGATTGTGGAATTTGAGCTTGAGAGAAGTGATTAGAGCTTATTAACCTATTTGGAGACTAAGGCAAGTGGATGAATAGGCTTCTTTTCATGATTTCATGTTTTGATGTAATTGTGGATTTTCTTTCACTATTCACCTTGCATGTGTTTTATATCTCAAATTGATCGTTAGAAATGCATATGAGTTTGAATATCTTTCTCTTTTAAATGTTCTTTTAAAGCTTTGTACATTAATGTGGTATCTCGATTTGTGTGAATTCTCATTTGGTGGTTGTGCATTGAATGGGATGTGGAAGGAGAAGAGATGTGATTTTGATGGTTTTGAATGATGGTTGTTGGAGGATTTAATGTGGGTGGTAGGGGAGCCATAAATATGGTATTAATGATAGGCTTGAATAGGGTTTTGAGTTGAAGAGAAGTTAAGATTCGGACTGCTGAAACGGAGTGTTTCTGAAGCAGTTCGCTCGAGCGAACCTCCATTCGCTCGAGCGAACCCTTCACAAAACCTCTATCGCTTGAGCCAACCTCTTCTTTCGCTCGAGCCTTCCTGTTCTGGAGCAGTTCGCTCGAGCGAACCCCTCACAGAACTATGTTCCCTCAAGCCTCCATCCTTCTTCGCTCGAACTCTCCTTACCCAAAGTAGTCCGCTCGAGCAAACTAATACTCGCTCGAGCGAACCCCTCACAGAACTATGTTCGCTCGAGTCTCCCTCCTTATTCGCTCGACCTCTCCTGACCCAGAGTAGTCCACTCGAGCGAACTTATACTCGCTCGCGCGAACCCCTCACATAACTATGTTCGCTCGAGCCTCCCCTTCCTTCGCTTGAGCCCTCCTGACTGGAACCAGTCCAATTTCCTGTTCGCTTGAGCGAACTGTACAGAATTCCTGGGTCTTTTCTGTTGCTTTCAGATTTGGTAATTTAAGGTCTGGATGGGGTGTTTTGATGCCCTACCACCTTGGGAAGACCTAAGGGATGATATAAGGAGATTTTCTTGGAAAGAAATACCACTTCGGAAATGTATTGAGAATTGTGCATTTACCAAACTGTACGAGGAATCTTGGGATGTCTATCATCATTCGAGTACCATGCTAAGGGCAATAGTAGACATACAAGGTCCTTAAACATATTGTGTAAATACGGAAGTCCCAATACATAGTCTGTAATTATATAAGGAATCATTGTGCTGCTTTACCCAGATTATACTTGTCCTAACCCGATTTCTCCTAATATCACTGGTTTCATCTCAAACTATGATTTATGCACTTGACATGTCCTGCCAGCCCCGTTTATACATGAAAAGATAATGATATGAAATGTATGCCTATGAGCAACATGCCCCGCCTGCTTGAGTATTTTATATCGATATAGTTTTGGTAAATATTTTGATTTCTCGTGTAACCTATGAGTCGACACCACTAAGCTTGGACATCCTTGTCAGTCTGATCAATTGACTTGGGCCTCCCCCTCGTGCTCCCGCCAGTTGCAACTTCGATCCTGTCCTGTCACGTTACCCAGTTCCGCGGCCGTGGTCTTGTCTAGCTATATGTATATGTATATATTATTGGTTCTCGTCACTTCGCGTGTTCGAGCCCAATGCACTGAATGTGCTCTCATCACGTTAGTGGTGGAGAGGATTTAGCTTTAGTGTGGTTGCCATCTTGCTAGTTCCCTGTTCTTTGATACCCTGCATGTTTTATCTTATATATGTATTTTGATAAATGATATATCTTGTTTTATGGGAATACATGTTTGGACAGATTTCAATGTCTCTTAAGTTTTATCTTTTGATTTCTCTTATTGTATTATCTATTCACCCACCTGCCAGACCGTCGTGTCTGACCCATCTTTGTGGTACCCAGGTCCAGTCCCTGTTATTGCCTACGAGGAGGAGCCAAAGGAGGCGGTTGATGAACCGAAGCAATTAGTGGAATAGCAAGCTGACAATGTCATTTAGACATGTGGTTTAGCTTCGAATTACGAACACATTTTGGGGGGTCATTGGTTTACTTTTGATTTACATTTTGGTTGTAATAGCCTTTGTTGGTCATTATTTTTGGGGAATGTTTAAATAACTAACTTTTGTTTAAACTTCTAACTTTATATTTTGGGTTAAGCCAATGAAGTTATTGCTCACTCTGACATCATGTCAGTTTCATGCATTTATCAGTCTTATATTGTGGAATGGATTATGAATTTAGTTTGCTACACGCTTCCGCACCAATGTAAATGTTTTGTGAGTGTGTGTGAACTCCTCACTGCGGAAGCCTGTGGGAATTTAAGTAAATGTACGATCATTGGTAAAGGTAGTTTATCCCCACTCGCGGGCCCAGATCTCGGTCCGCGGTCGCGACACTTGTCATATTACCGCCACTTAATTATGGAGGGACCCCTTTCGAATTGTGATTCCGCTGTGTCACTTCTCCCTGATTTTATCTTTGGGAGTAGTCATCTGGATACGATTCGTCACAGGAAGTCGTTTCCTCACTCATTGATGGCCAGGAGTGGTCAATTCTTCTGTTATCCTCGGAGTCATGCAGCCCGAGGGTTTGGTTTTTTTTTTTTTTTTTTGGGCGATTTTCCTCCTTGGCAAGAGGACTCCATTCACTAGGTGCAGACTCATGAGTTGAATCGGAGCAATTTAGTTAGGGGTGACAAGCCAACCTCCAAGTCTTGTTCTGTGCGCCGACGGATTCTATTCTTTTGCTATTTAGATGACATGCCCTCTAACTATTGCGGGGAATTCTCCCTTTTAACAAGACGTTGCTAGGAGACTCTGATGGCGGTTTTCCTAGAGACTTGAAATCAATGGGTTGTCTTAACCCTGCGCCGGGTTGGGAAGAATGGTCTCAGTTCGTCCTTTTTGAACCATTATTAAGAGGCATTGGTATATTCAGGGCTATTCAGGTTACAGCGGTTCCCTTTGTCACCCATGTTTATTCTTACGCGACCATATTGGGAACCTTCTGTCTTGCCAGTAATACCTGTCTGACTCCGATGAGAGAATTGGGTGTATCGCGTTTCGAAAGGAAGGACATTACTGGCTTGCTCATGCTAGGCGATTTTTATGAGGAATACATTCCTTCCTAAGATGAGTTCGCTGTCATTGGGAAGGAATCCCCTGACTTCGTCGCTACCCTTGATGCCCTTTTTCGATCACCACATAGACCAGGTCGTATCACGCTCGAATAAGGATGTCTTCCATACTCAATGGTTGCATCGGGAGATCCCATCTTACATCCGGGACTTGTATATATCTTGATTCATCTTTTTGTCCCTTGGAGGATGGCGCAAGGATGGAGTGTATTTTGTGTGATCATCCTGATTCGCATTTCATCCTAGCATATTTCCTTGTTTGGCTTTGTCGAGCAATCTTCCTGGGCCGGGACGATGACAATGTCAAGGCTTACACACTTCTCCCTGCCTGCAAGTTGGCGTGGGGTTCTCATATGGCCCTCTGCCCAACCTTGGTCGCGAAATTATGTCATGGACTCCGTGAGAACACCAATCATGTCATCAAAGGAATTGGTTCGAGTACATATACATAGGAATCCTTGATTTTAAGGATTTTCAACTTTCATATAACTTAGTTGCATTTTTTTTCTTTCTTTTTTTAGTTTTCATTGCAGATTCTACACATTTTCCTTGTTTGTATTTTCAGGGATTCCGTGATTGGAGCAAGGAAAGAGGAAAAGTGCAACCAAAGAACTCTAATTTAGGAATTTAATTTGCTTTCTTAGAAAATCTTGTATTAGGATTCATTTCAAGTTTGTAATGATTTTTAAGTTCATTTAAGTTTTCAAAGCATTATAATAATTTTTAAGTTCATTTAAGTTTTCAAAGCATTGAAATAATTAAGGAAGGAGGATGGTTGGACGATACTGTCGCGGCCCGCCAAGTTCATACACCGAAATTGGTGTCGGTGGCTTGGGTCGACTTCAACCGATCTTCCTCAATTTAGTTTGGGAGGTGCGTATTTCAATAAACCCACGCATCCCCAGTTAGTGAGTCAATTTTGTTGGTTGTTTGATTGTTCAATTGCTTTGTAGTGCTTAATCATTTTAAAATACACAGAGTAATTTGGAAACTGATGGCGTATTCTCTCAAGTATACGGTTGTCTCAAGTAATATAGACTATGGAAGTCCAAATATCGTTCCCACGATGACCGTTATAAGGAAACTAATAATGATAAATGAAAAGGAATATCAACTCAAATATAGCTAACAAATGCAAATGAAAATAACAAAAACAATAGAAACAAGAAACAAAACAATAACAAGGAAAAAAAAAACGCAAACTAAAAGAAAACAAGAACTAGATAACAAAGAGATGTTAGTAAAAATAGAAAAACTCAAGTGAGAACAAGCTAAGTAACAAGTTAGTAACAAAGTTAATGACAAAGGAAAAATAACAAGGTTAATACAAGAACAATGGAGAAATGTTAGATAGATCAAATGAATAAGTGTGTGAAAATAACAAGTGAAAGATAGAAAATAGGTGGATGGAGATAAAATAAATATGCTAAAGTGTTGTCAAATCAAATGTGGAATTGATGGTGTAAATAGAGAAATAGAGTGTGAGAATTAAAACAAGTGAATAAGTGTGTGAGCGTGTGAATAGAATCAAACTAAAGAAAAGTAAAATAAGAAACAAGCAATACTAATGGATAATTGAATCATCTAGAATCCACTAAGTGACACTAATCTAACACTAATGCTCTTCTCTTTTCCTAAAAAATACTCAAATCTAATTACAAATCAATGCTTAGATTTGAAATATATAACTTTAAAGCTCTAAGATAGAAATTAACAATCTAATAGCCAAGATTTTCTTCCCTTCGTAAAAGAAAATATTCCTAATGACTATCTATCAAAAGTAAGCATAAACCATCAAAAGATATTAACTCCTAAGCATGATTTATCAAACCTAAGCATAGATACTAAAAAGAATGCTAATATAGAAACTAAGCATGGAAGGTTGCATAATGCAATGAAGAAAAATCTACTCTAACAAAGCACATAAACAAGGGAATTAAAACAAAGAGCACAAGCAAAAGGAATATGATCGACTTAACTTCACCTCGAAGATCCAATCAAAGGGATTAGCCACCCATTGGAGAAGATAAAGCTTTCAATTCCATTCCAAATCTTTAATTTTTACTAGGCTTTCCTCACTTTCTCTTTACAATTGCTCTCAATTACATGAATAGCTTAAGTAAAGAGGAGGAGGCTCTCCTTGCTTGTGTATCTATTGCCTAGAGCTACCTTCCTTATATAGAAACATTTACCTTGCTCTCTCTTGGTTTCTTTCCAATGTGGGACTTCACAAGAATGGAAATATAAACATATGTATGTGATTTCCGTGTTAGAAAACAGTCCCCAGATTGATGTACGATTTTGACACCCGAAACGTCCGAATTAGGAAAATATCATGAAAATATGATTTGTAGATCTTTGAACAAGCTTTCCAATGCTTCTAAGATCACCTCAATTGGACACCCGAGTAAAAAGATATGGTCAAAATACCAACCCAAGTCTATCGTATTCCTTCTTATTATTGGCTTAACTTTGTCATTTCTTCATCCAATTGCCTTCTGAACTTATCCTTACTCTCTTTAATTCTTGAATCTCAACTTTCATCTTCAAATTAATCTTCAATTAACACCTACAGAGAGAAATTAATATAATTGAGAGTATGGAAGCTATTGGAACTCATATAAATGCATACAAATGGCCATCTATAATGGAAAGATATGAGCAAAGATGATGGGGAGGAATTTTATGATTTTTATGCTAAAAATAGTGTTTTTAGTTCTTTTATCTTTGAAAACTCATAAAATAATTCTATAAAAGTGTATTGTTAAGTTCATGAATTTGCATATTTATGCATCATTTTAGGATGAATTAGGGGTTTTATTTGGTGAATTGCATCATTATTCATTTAATTCCATCATCTCATGCATTTTCACCTAGAAACCTAAACTTTTATATTTTTCATATATTTTTTGCATTAACTTAGAACATTATGCAATTTTTCTTCGAAGAGTCCCAGTTGGAGTAAAACTCTATCCGGATGGGTCCCACTTCAATATGGGCTCTTTAGTGTTTGATGTGTTGAATTAGAATGTGCAGAAAATGAGAATTGCAGGCCTCTGTCACGGAACCACTGTTCAAGCAGATGAAATGTCCCACATGGCAGGGTCCGCAGTTGTTGCAGACTTGAAACTATTAATGGATAATTCAAAGAGTAAAAGTTTGATTGGAATAAAAGAAGAAGAGTTTGAATCATCCACATCTGATATCCTTTCAAAAATGAAAGTTGTGCAGAGATAGAATTCATTACAAATCAAATTTTAAAAGTTAATCCCGTTTTTCTCAAGATAACTCATCTTCAAATGACCATAACTTTCAATCCGACCGTCGGATTGATGTAATTTACCTACTGTTGGAAAGCTTATTCAGAGTAGATGTCCGTGGAGCCCAAGATTGTGCAAATCAGAGCTAAATCAACAAAGTTATGGGCCTGGAGATTTTCATATTCATTTTTAGACGGGATTGCACTAAAATCCACACCGTTGATAATCCATTGCTGCATATACCTTGTGGGACCCCATCTGAAGATTAGCCAAGCCATCCAGAGGTTTCTAGAAGCTTCCATCTCATTCAAATTCAAAAAGGATAAAGAGATATACCTTATCAATGAAGATAAACCAAATCTGTAGAGAAGGTGTCCAGATTCAATGTATCTGTAAGATAACCGGGAATTATAAAAGGAACCAAAAGAAAGCATACGGGAGACTCACCCCCCTTGGACGTCCACTACATTCTCTCTCTCCTCTCTCTCTTCTTTTCCTAATTAATAGAATTAGAGATATTTTTGGGTATTCTGGAGCCCTGTTTCAGAACTAGGTTAGAAGAGTGTGAGAGAAGATTGTAATTGCCATGAAGTTCTCAATGAAAATCACATCTTTTGCAATGGAGGAGATCCCTGGATCAGAGTATCAGATGAAGTTAGGTTTTTCTTATCATTAATCTATGTGATATTTTTGTCTCTTGCGTATTAATTATAATAATAAATCTGCCTTCTGTCATTGACAACCTATGCTATTTAATTTTTTTATTTGAACAATGCTTTAATCATGTATGTTTTCTTAATAGATTATTCTTAGATTGAAATTCTTTGATAATCTATCTTTGATTAATATGTGATATTTAGTTAAGTTCATAATTTCATTAGGTGAAGGGGATTTTTGCCTTAAATAAATTGTGGAAAATTGTGCTCTTTGATAGACAAATTATCCAAATCAGAAACATTGATTTGTTTCTGATTTGAAGGATTTTTGGGACAAATTTATTTTATCAATTGCATAGAATGATGGTGGGACTACTTAATGAATTCATGATATTCTGATCTGCTTTTTATTATATCTTATTTCTGCACTTTAGATCTAGAATTTTCTTAATTTTATTATTGTTTCTTATTATCTCTCTTGTCATTATCATTGATAAAAAAAAATCAGATTTTAAATTTTAACTTAGTAGTGCTCCCTGTGGGATCGACCTGTAATTGACACTGTCTCAACAAGACAACTGTGCACTTGCAGTATTAAAGGATTGAATTTAAAATCACATCAAGTTTTTGGCGCCGTTGCCGGGGAGCCAAATCTGAGTTTTTGTTAGAAATCTGAATTTTTTTTATTAGATTAATATGCATGCTCATATTTAGGTTGCATTAGTTGTTTAGTCATCTAATTTGCATCAGTAGTATTATTTGCAATTAGTATTAGTTATTATTTCACTTTACTGATTTTTCTGAATTTTCTGATTTTTGGGATATTTCTGATATTTTTTATATAGTTAACTGAATTTTCGGATTAATTAATTAATTAATAATTAAAAAAAACCAAAAAAAAAAATTTTTTTTGAAGGATTTCTTTAATTCCGAATTTCAGTAAATTAAAACAAAAAGAAAATTTATTTTAGATTGGTTTTACTAATATGTTGCTTGGATTAGATTAGGATTGGTAAGGTAGAGTTTAAAATCTTTAGGATTAGGTTGTTTTGATTAATAACTAACTTTTAAATTCTGAAATTAGGTAGTTAGAAATTTTAAAATTCTATCCCTTAAGTTGTTTAGATTACTTGGAGTTTTAAAATCTGAAATTTGAATTGGATAAGATTGGATTTTTCGGATAGGATAAGAATTTGAGTTGGTTTGTTAACTTAGGATTTACTAATAAGAGTTTCTTTTGGATAGGTGATCTTGCTAGGAGGAGAGTTGCACAAAAATAGGAAACTGCGTGGATTTGCTCTTAAGCAAACAAGTTGCTCTCAGAATTGCTTAAAACAAATTGCTTTCAGAATTGCAAAATTGCTATAAAAAAAATACAGGTTAAGCTTGCACAGTTTAAATATTAGCGTGGACCATTATAAGAATTTCTAAACCTTACCCCACGAATCTTTTACTTGCAAGTGGGGCTTAGGTGATTTAATTTTTGCAAAGTGTGACTGCTTGCTTGACACACCAATTAATTGGACCCACACACTTAGTTGAGGGCAATTGACCCCAATAAGATAAGGACTGGATTTCATCACCAGATCCTTGCCCAATTAGGTTTAACCACCTCTCACATAGTAACCTAACCATTAATTAAATTCAAGTAGAAACAAGACCATAGGGCTTGAGCTCATTAGGACGAAGACCACAAAAGGTTGCACCAATTGTGCTCTTTGGTCAAGTCGATGTTTAGGTAAGTCCTGTCCCTCCAAAGGGTGGCAGTCTCTGTTCTAGGAGTTTGGTTCTTAAGCGGGACCCTTGCCAAGTGCATTGTGACCCCACCACTCATCCTGAGGACTTACCTGATCGATTTGGCTTCATAAGACCGGATTGGAGGCCTTAGTGCACTCTTCAAACCAGTTAGGAGCTGTCTAGTGAGTTAGGTTAACCCTAGGATAATTTCTTGTGCTCAATCTTTGTGCTTGATTTGTTTGTGCATCATATTAGAACTAGTAGGGCCCTGCATATAGATTAGGCTAACATTTTTTTTAGTTAGACCCGGTGCATGCAATCCAAACTTGTAAGAAAAAAATTGTGGGTACGTAAGAGTAAAAGGTTAGTAAGGATAGAGCCCGAATTAGCCTTAACCATTGTAGGAAAGTCTTCCATCTTTGAAGAAATTGTTAGGATGGCTGATCAAGAAGACCCACCCATGACTTTGAAGGATTACATGTACCCCACCAGGACAACTCAACCGTCCTGCATCACCCTGCCTCAGACCAATGCCACATTTGAGCTGAAATCTGGCATGATCCAGATGCTCCCAGTATTCCGTGGGCTAGACCAAGAAAATCCATATCAACATGTTAGAGAATTTGAGGACATTTGTGGGACCATGAGAATCAATCACATGACTGAGGAGGCACTTAAACTTCCTTTCTCCTTAAAAGAAAAGGCTAAAGCTTGGCTTTATGCCTTACCGGCTGGGTCCATCACTACATGGGCCAAGCTAGTCGAAGAATTTTACAAAAAGTTCTACTCTAAGCAGAAAACCGCTTCCATTAGGCAGGCCATAAATGGATTCCATCAAATGGAAGGGGAGACACTTTACATTTATTTGGAACGTTTCAAAGACCTCTTAATTCAGTATCCCCACCATGGATTTGAAAAAATCCGATTAGTCCAAATTGTGTATGAAGGCATGGATTACCCAACCAAACAAATGGTGGAATCTTTCTGTAGTGGAAAATTTATACAGAAAACAGCGGAAGAAGCTTGGACATTTTTGGAAGATACCGCTGAGAATACATTGCAGTGGGCCCCTATCAAGAGGGAGCCCACTAAAACCACCATTCCTGAAAAAGGGGAGATGTTCAAGGTTGAACCCAAAATTGAGGCAGAAGCCAAGATGGCCACACTGATGAGAAGAATAGAGGCCTTAGAGTTAAACCAAAAGCCCACTCCAAACACTTTGGAGTCATTGAAATATAACCAGGCCATGAATGGAGGGATCGACCCAACAACTTTGGGTCAGGCCGAATCTGTTGAGGAGGTTAATGCACTATATCAAAACACTCGTTTTAATAATCGTCAGAGGTATGACCCATACTCCAACACATACAATCCAGGTTGGAGGGATAATCCAAACTTTTCTTGGACCAAAGGCCCAACTCAGGGTAGCCCATCTCAGTCCACTCAGTTTCAACCCAATCAATCTCAAGTCAATGCCCCACCTGGTTTCCAAAAACCCAACTTCACCCCTAGTCCATTGACCCAGAGGGTAGATTCTTTAGAAGAGGCCATGAAACTCATGTCTCAAACCACGGCCCAATTGTCTCAGAGTACTGCTCAATTCCAGCAGACCACTACTCAACTTTTAAAGGGCCACACTCAAACCCTTGCAAAATTGGAATACCAAATGGGCCAGTTGGCCAATTCATTGAGTGCTAGAGACAAGGGAACATTTCCTAGTCAACCTGAACCCAATCCCAAGGGCCAAGTCGTTCATGATATAAAAGGAAAAGGCTCAGAACAAGTTAAGTCCATCATTACTCTTAGGTCGGGTACACAAATTGATAACAATGTTGAACTCCCCAAAGAATCTAAGAAAACACCAAGTGTGGATGTGGAAAGTGATGAACAAATTGTAAATGCCGAACCTATGGTAGAACCTGAGCCAGTCAACGAAAGCCCAGTCAAAACTGACCCATCACCTAGTGAGCCATCTCCTAAGACTTATGTTCCCAAGGCACCATACCCACAAAGGCTAGGCCCAGCAAAATCAAACGTTCAACTGGATAAAATGCTAGAAGTATTCAAACAAGTGAGGATCAATATCCCACTACTTGATGCTATCCAACAGATTCCGGCCTATGCAAAATTTCTGAAAGACCTTTGCACATTCAAACGGACTACTAATGTTCCCAAGAAAGCTTTTCTAGCCCAACAAGCTAGCTCTATCATTTCCTGTCCAACCCTGATCAAATACAAGGACCCGGGGTGTCCTACAATTTCTTGTCAAATAGGGGACCATCACATAGAGAAAGCTTTGCTAGATTTGGGTGCAAGTGTGAACCTTATTCCGTACTCTGTTTATGAAGAATTAGGTTTGGGAGAGTTGAAAAGGACACATGTGACCTTGCAATTGGCTGATGCATCGATTCGATACCCCAAAGGGGTAGTCGAAGACGTTTTGATCAAAGTCGGAGACTTTGTATTTCCTGTTGATTTTGTTGTCTTGGATACCAAGCACACATCTGGGGTTGAACCCAAAATTCCAGTAATCTTGGGGAGACCATTTCTAGCAACCTCAAATGCCTTGATCAATTGTAGGAATGGAGTGATGCAAATTTCTTTTGGGACCATGACAGTTCAAGTGAACATTTTTAATGTCGGTAAGCAACCTCCTGATGATGATGATGGAGTTTTAGAAATTAGTTACATTCATGAATTGGTGGAAAATCACTTACCCCAATTGAAACTTGAAGATCCACTAGAAGCTTGTCTGACCCACTTTGGAAGTGATTTTGATGTAAATGGACATATTGAGGACGTGAATGCACTGTTAGACTCCACCCCATCCATGGACTGCTCCAAATGGCAACCGAAGCAGGAGATTCTAACTCCATCTGCTTCCCCACCTGTTCCATCAATTGTAAAGCCCCCAAAGTTAGAACTCAAGGCATTGCCAGATGCCTTGAAATATGTGTTTTTAGGCCCACTAGAAACCCTTCCAGTGATTATAGCTTCAGACTTGGACCCTGTCCAAGAGGAAAAACTCATAAAATTTTTGGATGAACACAAGGAAGCTATTGGATGGTCAATCGCAGATATTAAAGGAATAAGCCCATCTGTGGTCCAACATAGAATCCATTTAGAAGAAAATGCAAAAACTTCTCGTGAACCACAGAGGCGACTGAACCCAGCAATGAAGGAAGTGATTAGGTCAGAAGTCTTGAAATTACTTGATGCAGGGGTGCTTTACCCCATATCTGATAGTGCATGGGTGAGCCCAGTTCAAGTGGTACCAAAGAAATCCGGAATAACAGTGGTTCAAAATGAGGGCAATGAATTGGTACCCACTCGGATACAGACTGGATGGAGGGTATGCATTGATTATAGGAAGTTGAACTCAGTCACTCGGAAAGATCATTTTCCCCTCCCATTCATGAATGCTCGAAAGGCTAGCCGGTCATGCATATTATTGTTTTCTTGATGGTTATTCCGGCTACAATCAAATTCCAATTGCACCTGAAGATCAGGAAAAGACCACCTTCACTTGTCCTTTTGGTACATTTGCTTACAAACGCATGCCCTTTGGGCTATGCAATGCACCGGCCACCTTTCAAAGGTGCATGTTGAGCATATTTTCTGACATGGTAGAAAGATTCATTAAAGTTTTCATGGATGATTTTTCGGTCTTTGGCAATTCTTTTGAGGAGTGCTTATATCATTTGTCCCTTGTGCTTGAAAGATGCAAAGAAAAGAATCTAGTCTTAAATTGGGAGAAATGTCATTTTATGGTAAAAAGGGGCATAGTTCTGGGACACATTATCTCTCAACAAGGAATTGAGGTGGACAAAGCAAAAATTGATTTGATCTCCAAATTACCACCACCAAAATCAGTTAAGCAGATTCGATCATTCCTGGACCATGCTGGTTTTTATCGTAGATTCATCAAGGATTTTAGTAAAATTGCTAAACCTTTGTGCCAATTGCTGACAAAAGAGGCCCCGTTTGAATTTGATGAGAAGTGTCTAAAGGCTTTTGAGAGACTGAAAAATGAACTAACTTCAGCCCCTATAATCCAGCCACCTGACTGGACCATTCCATTTGAGCTAATGTGTGATGCATCAGATACTGCTATTGGAGCTGTTTTGGGTCAACAGGTTGGGAAGTTACCTCATGTGATTTACTATGCAAGTAGGGCCCTCAATGATGCCCAACTAAATTACACAACCACTGAAAAAGAATTGCTAGTTGTGATTTTTGCCTTGGAGAAATTTCGGTCCTGCTTGATAGGGTCTAAAGTCATCGTCTACACGGATCATGCAGCTCTGAGATACCTTCTATCCAAAAAGGATGCAAAAGCTCGATTGATCCGGTGGATCCTTCTGCTACAAGAGTTTGATTTGGAAATAAAAGATAAAAAAGGATGTGAGAATGTTGTAGCAGACCATCTTTCGAGGTTACCCTTAGAGCCATTAGATGAGGTCCCACTAAATGAAAATTTTCCTGATGAACAATTGCTCGGTATTTCTCAGATCCCCTGGTTTGCAGATATAATTAATTACCTTGTTACAGGGGAGATGCCCAACCATTGGTCCAAACAGGATCGATCAAAATTTCTAGCTGAGGTCAAGTATTTTTTCTGGGATGACCCATATCTTTTTAAGTACTGTCCAGACCAAATAATCAGGAGGTGCAATCCTGATGAGGACCATCAAAGTGTCATTTCATTCTGTCATGATTATGCATGTGGGGGCCATTTTAGCTCCAAAAAGACTGCTGCAAAAGTTTTGTAGTGCGGTTTCTATTGGCCCACAATCTTTAAGGATTGTCATGTATTTTGTTTGAGTTGCGATAGGTGTCAAAAGCTTGGAAAAATCAATCGTAGGAATATGATGCCCTTGAACCCATCTGGTTTGGGAGTCATTGGCCTAATGCTCATTACATGGGTTAATTAGAAAGCTTAAGGGACTTAGGCATTGCACAGTCACATGTGTGTGTTTGAAAAAAAAATTGCGGCCTTTGAAAAAACAGTGGTGCGAAAGCCGTCATTATCGCCTTGAGAGGAAGACTGTTTTTCTTTGCTAAAGTTAGGTGGTCCAAAATAAAAAATAAATAAATTATTTTCACTGAAATTCTTGGTGGATCATTTGATGCTTATTATGTATACATACTTATCACCGTGCACGATCAATTTAGCATGATTTCGAGAATTTCTGACCAAAAGATAGTATTGGTGAACCGAATTTAAGATTTGTCTTTGAAAATTCCGAGAACTGAGAATAGTCGGTGTTTATAAATTTTCTCTTAGAAGAAGTTTCCCTGAATTTTGTTAGGTTTTAATCATTTTTTTCAAAAAATAAAAATAAAAAATAAAAATAAAAAAATAAAAAAAAGAAATTTTGTGGGTAAATTCATTGCAAACCCTCACGAGGCACAACTCGTCCACTAGGGGAACCTAGGGGTTTAAGGGCTTGTTGCATATGCCAAATGCAACCGAGAGTCCCAGCGAAAGTGGTTTTATTTCCATATTTATTTGTTTTTCTTAGATTCGGTCAAAGAACTTCAAATCTTTTTGCTCGCAACTTTTGCTAAGGGACTAGCAAAATGCTAGTTGGGGGGTGTGTTAAGTTCATGAATTTGCATATTTATGCATCATTTTAGGATGAATTAGGGGTTTTATTTGGTGAATTGCATCATTATTCATTTAATTCCATCATCTCATGCATTTTCACCTAGAAACCTAAACTTTTATATTTTTCATATATTTTTTGCATTAACTTAGAACATTATGCAATTTTTCTTCGAAGAGTCCCAGTTGGAGTAAAACTCTATCCGGATGGGTCCCACTTCAATATGGGCTCTTTAGTGTTTGATGTGTTGAATTAGAATGTGCAGAAAATGAGAATTGCAGGCCTCTGTCACGGAACCACTGTTCAAGCAGATGAAATGTCCCACATGGCAGGGTCCGCAGTTGTTGCAGACTTGAAACTATTAATGGATAATTCAAAGAGTAAAAGTTTGATTGGAATAAAAGAAGAAGAGTTTGAATCATCCACATCTGATATCCTTTCAAAAATGAAAGTTGTGCAGAGATAGAATTCATTACAAATCAAATTTTAAAAGTTAATCCCGTTTTTCTCAAGATAACTCATCTTCAAATGACCATAACTTTCAATCCGACCGTCGGATTGATGTAATTTACCTACTGTTGGAAAGCTTATTCAGAGTAGATGTCCGTGGAGCCCAAGATTGTGCAAATCAGAGCTAAATCAACAAAGTTATGGGCCTGGAGATTTTCATATTCATTTTTAGACGGGATTGCACTAAAATCCACACCGTTGATAATCCATTGCTGCATATACCTTGTGGGACCCCATCTGAAGATTAGCCAAGCCATCCAGAGGTTTCTAGAAGCTTCCATCTCATTCAAATTCAAAAAGGATAAAGAGATATACCTTATCAATGAAGATAAACCAAATCTGTAGAGAAGGTGTCCAGATTCAATGTATCTGTAAGATAATCGGGAATTATAAAAGGAACCAAAAGAAAGCATACGGGAGACTCACCCCCCTTGGACGTCCACTACATTCTCTCTCTCCTCTCTCTTCTTTTCCTAATTAATAGAATTAGAGATATTTTTGGGTATTCTGGAGCCCTGTTTCAGAACTAGGTTAGAAGAGTGTGAGAGAAGATTGTAATTGCCATGAAGTTCTCAATGAAAATCACATCTTTTGCAATGGAGGAGTAGATCCCTGGATCAGAGTATCAGATGAAGTTAAGTTTTTCTTATCATTAATCTATGTGATATTTTTGTCTCTTGCGTATTAATTATAATAATAAATCTGCCTTCTGTCATTGACAACCTATGCTATTTAATTTTTTTATTTGAACAATGCTTTAATCATGTATGTTTTCTTAATAGATTATTCTTAGATTGAAATTCTTTGATAATCTATCTTTGATTAATATGTGATATTTAGTTAAGTTCATAATTTCATTAGGTGAAGGGGATTTTTGCCTTAAATAAATTGTGGAAAATTGTGCTCTTTGATAGACAAATTATCCAAATCAGAAACATTGATTTGTTTCTGATTTGAAGGATTTTTGGGACAAATTTATTTTATCAATTGCATAGAATGATGGTGGGACTACTTAATGGATTAATGATATTCTGATCTGCTTTTTATTATATCTTATTTCTGCACTTTAGATCTAGAATTTTCTTAATTTTATTATTGTTTCTTGTTATCTCTCTTGTCATTATCATTGATAAAAAAAAAATCAGATTTTAAATTTTAACTTAGTAATGCTCCTTGTGGGATCGACCTGTAATTGACACTGTCTCAACAAGACAATTGTGCACTTGCAGTATTAAAGGATTGAATTTAAAATCACATCATGTATCTTTTGTGAACTCATCATGGGCGTTACTGGGGCCATTACTTATATGCGTGGTTTGTGTACCATTGTCGGGCTTTCCATCCTTGTTTGGGGGAACTGTCTTCTATGGATGCCCATTTCATGTGTCGATTGATGACTCTATTTGCTCCCTTTGAACAAAAATCTTTCAAAGGCTTCTCCACTCCTTGTTCTATTTTTTGGAATAGTGATCCCTTCAAGATTCGTGACCATTCCTTATTTGCTGGGCTTGCTGATGACTCTTGCTTTTGCGACTTCAAGGGGGGATGTTTCCCAAAGCATTCTTCAATGCAGGAAGCGCAGACAAAGTGGCTCTTGTGTGTGAGGCCTTCAATGCAGGTCTTTCGTTCCTAGAGGTCTAGTTTTATAGAGCCTTATTGACCCAGCCATTTCGCCCGTCAGTTCGGCTACACCTAATGTAGGGTTGGGCTACCTCACCTACTTCTTCACTGGGAGAGCTCGATATCAAATGGTTGGAGGGCATGGTATGATTTCTCTACTGCACACTCAGGGTCACTTTATTTTCCCTCACTAGTGGGCCAGGACATTGGCGATGCCTTATCATCTCACCTTCGGTGGTATGTTACGTCATTGGGGAAGTACCTTTGTCTCGAGGGCAATCCTGACTTTATACTGTTGGAAGTAGGTGGTCATCGTGGATAGGTTTCAAAAACTTTTGACCCATTTGACTCAAGGATCAAGTATCCATAAGGCTACAAAGCCCAATTCAGGATCCAAAACCTCATACTCATGATCAAGATCAGTAAATTACTATCTCCAAGATAGTAAATAGCAGCAGCCAACAAGCAGCCACAAAATCCACAATATAAAAGGAAGTAGATAAAACCTTGGGAGTTTGGTTGTGCTCTAATGGAGAAGAAGACTTACTAGATGAAGAACTCTTTCTTAGTAGTTAATTAGGATCTCTAGGACCTAATTGTCTTCCACGCTGTGACCCGTTTCAGATCTCTATTCTCAAGGAGAATGGTGGGATTTCCAAGAGAAACCAACTAGAAGCTCTAAGGAAATCGGAACAAAAACTAGAAGAGGGAGGTGAGAGATGGGCGTGTGCAACTCTTGCACAATGGTGTCTTGGGTGTGTGTTCCAATGTGGGAAGCTTGCATGGGACATCCAAAGCCCTCTCTCCCTTATTTATAGCTCTAAGCAACCTCCCCTTACTAATTAATAATAGAAGTCTCACTTCCATAAGAATTAGTAACTTTTTTCATTCTAATTATTATTAGAAGTCTCACTTCCATAACAATTAGTAACTTTCATTTCCTTTCCTTTTTTAGTTCAGGTAGAATTAGTAATGATCTAATCTTGGGCTAGCGTGTGGACCACTAGGACTTCATAGAAAGCTGGCTCCAACTGGGACACCGCGACCCCACATCTCATGTGAAATCCGGGCCCACAGTTAATTGCAAATAACTCCGCTATATAAATGCAATTGAACTCCAGTATTATGAATAAATTACAAAGAAGACCCTAAACTTCCTTATGACCACAAGTAGGCCCCTCCATCAATATCCATGGATCAATTGGATTAAACATGTCCCACCAATTTAGATCCACATCTTATTATCCTTGAGACCCAATCAATTACAGTGATCATCAGTACCATCCAATTAACTCTTAATTGAGATGGGAGTGCACTTACCAATGATAAATCCATTAATTGGCACAAGGGGATAATGATGATAGATTCCATCTTGACCATTGAATATTCCCACAGTCCTACTACTACATACCCAAAACACCAAGGTGTTGACCTACAATTGGCCTCACTCATTGGTGACTCAAAGCAAATGAATAGATAGAAACCTGAATTCATTAATGTCTCAAGATTAAGAACCTTTTGCTAGGAAATTATAAGAGCAGACCTTAAAGTAGAGACAGCATTTCATAAGGTGCTTCTCATGGTCTTTCAATACATCCAATGTACCAGTAAGATGATCCAAAGTCTTACACTCCGATGATCGAGACAGATCACACTATCTCATAGTAATCATAATACTGCAACCTTATCAGATGAGATGCCCAATCCCATCGCCAGTTGTGAATCAATTTAAGTATAAGATCTGTGACACATGTCTCCCGTATGTGGATCTCATCTACACACATGTATTACATCTAATATAGTTGTGGGCTCTAGTTCATCTCATGAACCATCATGTATATGTATTGGTTATGTGCAAACAAGTAATAAAACACCATTCATCTCGTGAAAAGAAAGTATGATTATATTGAAATAAATCAATTTATTACATCATCCACTGGATTAAGACCATATAATCTAACATATACACGGTGTCACTTGCCCCGTATCTCTAGAGCGAAATTCTTGGCAGACAAGCGAAGTCGCAAAGCCGAGGGTGTGGACTCCTAAGAAGTAAAGGTGGTGAGGAAACATCGGTATGGCATGGCTACATCCAGGGGTTCAGCTAGTCCTTCTCTTCTCTTCAATGGCTCCTCTGCTCGGAGCCTCAAGGATCCTCCCAATGTAAGTGATTGGACTAGCAACGATTTGCGTGCTTTGATGGAGCCCGTGGAGGTTGCAATTGGTATGTCAATTCCATCTGAAGGGGTTGGACTACATCCTTCGGTCCCTGCTGCTTCGCTCCTTACTACCAATGAGGTTGATGTCGGGCATGTGGAGGAACCTGCGTCTAGGGCCCAAGACATGCACTTGGAATGTGAAGGGGAGAGTTCCCCCTTTTCATGCCCTCCATATATCTTGCATTTATCCCTAGGTTGAAGTAGTTCCTGCTCCTCCCTTTTTTTTCTTTCCCTTATTTTGTTGTGGCAGTGGTTGCTTCGCCTTTTATATGTCTTTATTTAAAGGGGAGGCTAGTGTGCTCTACCTAACCTTTGCCCCGCCTTGCCTATTTGTGTCTTTTGACTCATTTTTGTTTTAGCTTCGGCAGGGACGGGTGTGGCAGATCCACTAGTGGAGGCCCAGTCTTCATGTCATCGGGGTTCCCAGACCTGTTCCTGGTCCTACTTCGTCGGCTATTCAGGACAGTGCATATATGGAGGTTTCGGCTATCGGGGTACCGGTGACTAGTACCTGCGCCTGGGAGGGGGCCCTTTCTATCCTCCCTTTTTCTGATGAGGGTTTATATATGTGTGGGTAAAACACCGTAATGACGAGATTAGGCGAGGATTACAGTAGTACTTGCTGTTCACCTCGGCCTCTGTAATCACAGCCCCGCAGCTCGGTTAGGAGTGCTAGCACGGCAGGCAGCTCGACGTGAGTGCCAGCTCAGCACAAATGCCCAGCGCGGCCAAGCCATTCTCGGTCTCGGAACAAAACGCTGAAGGCAGTGTGGGCCGTCACCTTCCTCCGGAAAGTACGGCGCGCCTTGACAGATAGGAGCATTCATTTATGACGATTGTATTGCTCATTTATGGCGATAAGAAGTTAGCTTTATCATCCCTTAACATCAGCTGACTGAAGGCATGGAAGGTTCGAATGGGATGTTCCCTTTTTACCTACCGCTGAATGTCAGGGTCAGGACCGATGGGACCTCACCCCACCTACCCCCACTCACAGAGAGAATGAACGAGGAATGTCCACATATACACATGGGGTCAGTCCCATAGAGATATGCAACATACAATACACAACGCAGACTCTCTCATTCTCCTCTTCCTCCTCCTGCTTAGTTTTCTCAGAACTAACTCAGGCATCGGAGCGCCTTCGGCTCACAGCAGCCAGGGGCTCTAACCCAAGCCATTTTCCTTCCCTTTTCAGGTTCTTGGCGTACGGTATTCCCTGATCTACAGAGTTCATCTCAACCTAAGTGGGTGTCGTGTTTTCACCGCCTACAGTTTGGCGCCGTCTGTGGGAATCACTGAACAAAAAGCTCTCCAACACCATGCCTCCAAAAACCAGAAATGGTGAAGGACCCTCCAAGGGCAAAGGACCAACCACGCAGCCTATGCTGGTACAAGGTCCACCCCCTCAACAGAGAAGATCAGGAGGAAGGTCCCCTACAGTCCAGTTGGTATCACAGTCTAGGGGATTGAACACCATGCCTCCAAAAACCAGAAATGGTGAAGGACCCTCCAAAGGCAAAGGACCAACCACACAGCCTGTGCTGGTACAAGGTCCACCCCCTCGACAGAGAAGATCAGGAGGAAGGTCCCCTACAGTCCAGTCGGTATCACAGTCTAGGGGATTGACTATACCTTCCTTTCACAATGTTATGCCTCCAGAGCAGCCCCACCATAGCAATGAGCACGCCAGGCGAGGTGACAAGTTAGTCACCAAGCTACGTGAAAAGTCAGCAAGGGCTGGACCTCAGTCCCACCATCAGGTTAACCCTGACGAAGACGAAGACCCTCGCCTGGATGAGATCAAAGCTCAAAACCGCCTCATTTAGGAGCATGACGAGCTTATCCTACGGCTCAAACAGCAACTCCAGGAGAAAAGAGGGGCTTGGAGCCCGCTTCACGGGCGTAGCCACGCCTCGGGTCCTCCACCCAGGCACAGCCAGGCTCCTCCGAGCCACGGGCGAGACCTGAGGCACGTCCTCGATAATAAGAGGCGTGATTGGGTCCACAGAGAAGAAGACTCCAGCAGCAACCACGAACATGTAGAGCCAAAGAAGCAGCGGAGGATACCAAAAGACGAGGAGGAGCTCAAGCAGTGGATTGACCAGCAGGTCAAGCAGACTGTTCGCTAGAATATGGAGACTGCCGGTATCGCACCAGACCAGTTCGGCATCTTCGGAGTTGAAGACACGGGCGCATCTCCCTTCTCCAGAGAGATCAGAAAGCTCGCCCTCCGTGAAGAATTCAACGTCCCGAGGTTCACTCTGTATGATGGAACCTCAGACCCTGTAGCGCACCTCCGACACTTCGTCTAGAGAATGTCGATGTGGGGCGACAACGATTTCCTGAACTGTCGAGTTTTTTCCTCCAGTTTGGGAGATCTCCCAATGAGATGGTTCTGCATGCTCCCCGCAGGCTCCATCTCCAGTAGGCAGCAGCTCCAACACTCCTTCTTAGTTAAGTTCCAAGCCAATCGGATCATCCCAAGGACGTACGCCGACCTGATGACCCTCAGGATGCGAGAGGACGAGAACGTCACCCAGTTCAGCCGACGATTCTGGACTGTCTATAGCCAGATTGAGGGCGCTTTCGACGAAGTGGCCGTAAAGTCCTTCCAGCAAGCTCTGCGACCGGGCACCAATCTACGGGAGCATTTGGTCATGTTCCCCGTGGCCACAATGAAAGAATTAATGACCCGAGCAAGTCGGTTCATCAAGGCAGAAGAAGACGAGGCTCGAGGACGGGAGAACCTTGGCAGCCACCACAAGGGTCGGCCACCTAAGAGTGACGAGCTCCTTCAAGAGGAATTGTGCCTGCACCCCCGCGGCTCGGCACCTCTGTTCAGAGAGCCAACTGTCCTTAGCTCGGTGCCTGCACCAGCTTTGGTGGCACAGCCATAAGCATCTCAGGGTCCGGTGACAGCACCACCCCAGCGGCTCGGCACCTCTGTTCAGAGAGCCAACTGTCCTTAGCTTGGTGCCTACACCAGCTTTGGCGGCACAACCATAAGCATCTCAGGGTCCGGTGACAGCACCACCCCCACGGCTCGGCACCTCTGTTCAGAGAGCCAACCGTCTTTAGCTTGGTGCCTGCACCAGCTTTGGCGGCACAGCCATAAAGATCTCAAGGTCTGGTGATAGCACCACCCCCAGCTCGGCCGCAGTGCCAGCTTCCTCAAGGTTTGGTGATAGCACCACCCCTAGCTCGGCCGCAGTGCCAGCCTCCTCAGGGCTCGGTGACAGCACCACCCCCGCGGCTCGGCACCTCTGTTCAGAGAGCCAACCGTCCTTAGCTCGGTGCCTGCACCAGCTTTGGTGGCACAGCCATAAGCATCTCAGGGTCCGGTGAAAGCACCACCCCCGCGGCTCGGCACCTCTGTTCAGAGAGCCAACCATCTTTAGCTCGGTGCTTGCACCAGCTTTGGCGGCACAGCCATAAGCATCTCAAGGTCCGGTGACAGCACCACCCCCGCGGCTCGGCACCTCTGTTCAGAGAGCCAACCGTCCTTAGCTCAGTGCCTGCACCAGCTTTGGCGGCACAGCCATAAGCATCTCACCACCCCCGGCTCGGCAGCTTAGCCAGCGTGCCAACCGCCCCTAGCTCGATGCCAGCACCAGCTACGGCGGCAAAGCCAGTTTCATCAGGGTTCGGTGATAGCACCACCCCCGGCTCGGCAGCTCAGTCAGAGTGCCAGCCGTCCTAGCTCGGTCCCAGCACCAGCTACGGCGGTAAAGCCAAAAATGTCCAACACTGACTTCGGCGCTCAAGGACACCTCGGGTTCTGGAAGCTTCCGCTCTCAAAGGTTATGGATGCTGATTGGGACCACGGTTTGTAAACCAAATCTCGGTCAAGGGCAGACATCCAATTTTAACTTTTAAAGACTTACGAAGAGTTCGGTTATTCAAACCAACCACTTAGCAAATGAAGCATAGTGAGGCACACGTCATCTGCACACTCGTTCCATCAAAGACAAGAAAAAAGAAAGCCAAGGAATTCAAAGAAGGTTGTCGTTCCATTAATAGAATTCAGAATACAATGAAAGAAAGGAAAAATACAATGGGGGCTCAAGGGACTACAGCTTCTACAATGCAGTCGATCTCTAGAGCAGCCTCGGCCACGACCGCGCTGGCCTCGGGCACGGTTGAGGAGGCTTTAGAAACGACCGCGCTCACTTTGGGAACGCTAGCCTCAGGAGCGGCAGCTTCGGAAGGGGCCTGGACGACCTCGGGCGCAGGGGAGTCTCCAAGCTCGGCACTGGCAGTTGAAGGGGCCTCTGAAGGCGCCTCGGGGGCGGCGCTCACCTTTGGGCAGGCTTGCGGAGGAAGGCAAGGGGAAGCCAGAGATATGGCTACAAGTTCCGAGTCCGAGCGAGGGAACTTTGGGGGATTCCTGAGGAGAGGGCTATCCTCAGGAACCCTAGCCTTCTTCAAGGCTGCTTTCCATCCAAGCTCCCAGGCTCGGTCCCGGATCCCTGGCAACTGAGCCTTGTAGTCAGCTGTCAGTTTGCCAACCTCCTCCCCAATAATGGAGTTATGCTCAGCCAAGAACTCGTCCTTGAGCCTGGCTTCTTGTCTCGCCGAAGCAGACTCGATCTCAGCCGCTTTCCCCCTCAAGGCCATCTCCAGGGAGCCTTGCGCCAAGTTCCGCTGGGAGAGGAGCCTCTTGTTTGTCCCTCTGGCATGCCGCAGGTCCTCTTCCAGATGCGCCGCCTCGGTTCGGAGATCGTCGAGCTCAGAGACAAGATGAAGGTTCTGGGTCCCCTCATCCTTCAGCTCTTCCTTGGGATGCTCCACCAGGACCTGGGATTCTTCGAGGTCGGAGACGAGGCCAGCATTCCTGCCCACCTCTTTTACCAGCATCACCTCCTTAGCCGCTAAGGACGCCCGCAGCTCCTCCCTCTCGGCCACCCATTCAGCCTCCTTGGCCTCGGCTGCGTCCAGCCTCTCTATGCCTATCTGGCATTTCTGCAACAGCTGCAAGAAGGAAACCGAGCGTCAATAAAAGAATACCGAACTAAAGGCTTCGGAGAGATGCTACACTTACAGTTACCAGCGAGCGCATCGACGAGAGCAGGAGCGACTCATTATCCATCTCTGCCCACCTCGCCATGTCCTGAGGAATGGCGAAGGCGCGTCCCAGCGCGGCGACCACTTGAGGATCGGTCACAGGGTTTGTTTTGGCCAACTGCTTCCCCAGTACTTCCTCAATGGCCAGCCTCCACGGAGCCAACAGAGGGGACGAGATCGTTCCGCCAGCTGGCGGAGGTGACGAAGGGCCAGCCGAGGCCTCAACCCTTGCTCTCTTCTCGGGTCGACCCCCCTCAACGACCTCGGCGGAGCAAGCCCGACCTCCAGCCCTTGTAGCATGGTCTGGGGGTGAGTCATCTACGACGATAGTCACTGAAGGCGGAGCCGAGGCAGCCTCAGCCGCGGTTGAGTGAGTGGCCTCAGTCGCGGCTGCACGGACCGTCTCAGCAACCGGGGCAGTAGGAGTTCCGCCCGCAATGGCCGAGGGCGTCGCAGCCAAAGCGACGACCACGGCCTGAGGGGGATCTCGGGCCTCCCCCCCGATGTCCCCGAAGGCCGTAACAGACAGGTTTTCTGCCGCATAGCGTTGCCCGCGTTGGCGTAGCATCTCTCCCTCCTCTTCCTCTTCCTCCGAGCTAGAAGATGCCGAGCTCTTAGACGCGCTGGAAGCTACTAGCCTCTTCCTTTCTGAAGGCTCGGCTCCCGAGGTCCTGGCAGGCTCTGGGTTTGGGAGTGCTGAAGCGCAGTGTCCGGACTCAACCAAACGCTCAGTAGGTATCGCGACGGTCACTGCCTCCGAGCTGGGCACCGCGGTCGTCGCTGACCCTGAGCTAACGCCTTCCCCGCGCAGCATGGAGCCTATTCCCGACACCCTTCTCGAGGTGTCTGCATAAACAGAAAAAATTATGTTAGTCAGGCATAGAAGAAAGAAAAAACTGCAAACCAAAAAGACTTCGGTCTTTTCTTGGTGGAGTTCCTATTTTTCGAGGAATCCGGACCGTGGTGCCAGGCTTCGCTTCACCGAACTCCCATCCTCCTCTGACGAGTACTCGGTCTTCACCCGCGTATTTATTGGAATCCTCCAGCGCGGTTACAAAGCCAACCTGGCGGACCCTCAGTCGGAGGTAATGGGTGTTCCCTTCTGCGGATTTGCAGAGGTCGTATGTATCCTCGATGTCCGGGACACCGAGGCCAATCCCTAGGAGCTCGTTCAGCCACACTACTCCCATGATAATTTTGTATCCGTTGGGAAGTAGCTGGCAGGGGCACAACCTCCACTCCCGGAGGCAGTCCCTAACCAGTGGATGAAGGGGGAAGCGGACCCCTCCCTCCACAACAGAGACCAGCTAGAACGGCATCCAGCCTTCGCGGCAGGCGAGGCCATCATCAAGGCCACCTGGTCTGACCTCCACATTGGCTGGGATCTTGTACGTATCCTTAAAATAGGCTATGGAACCCGGGTCTCCTAACAGATGTCTATAGATCCCCATTCTCAACCCAGACGAAAGTCCACCCAGAAGAAAAGACAAGAGAGAAGCAGAAAGAAGCCCTACGAAGGGGGACTGCACAGACAGGATCGCCGGAAAATTGTAGACGTTAAAGAAGTTCTCTTGTAGGGTGCAGTAGAAATTTGAAAAAAGTAAAAGAAGGTGAAGACGAAGGAGAAGCCCTGATTTATAAGGGTCAGAGACGTCGTTTCGGCTTTCGAGGAGCCTTTAAAGAGGCGTCCCCTCAGCTAGCCCTAACGTCGCATCTCGCAGCCCTAACGTCTTTTCAAAGTAATTGCGTGGCAACCAAAGAGGCGACACGTGCTACCATCGGCGCAATATCTGAGGGCTATTAAATATCCTGGACAGGCGAAGAGACATCTTGAAAGGGGCCGTACGTCAGCGACGGTCATCGGGCTCGGGAGGGACCCCCTCTGATCCAAAGCTTTTCTATCTCGGTAACCCCTTCCCACACTTCGGTGACCCTCTCTCGAGCTCGGTAGCGGTGCCGGCTAGACAGTCACTAAGCTTCCTAGCTACTCGAGCTGGTGGACTTTCAGAGGTCAAAAGCTAGGGGGCAATTGTGTGGGTAAAACACCGTAATGACGAGATTAGGCGAGGATTACAGTAGTACTTGATGTCCACCTCGGCCTCTGTAATCACAGCTCGGCAGCTCGGTTAGAGTGCCAGCACGGCAGACAGCTCGGCAGCTCGGCGTGAGTGCCAGCTCAGCACAAATGCCCAGCGCGGCCAAGCCATTCTCTGCCTCGGAACAAAACGCTGAAGGCAGCGTGGGCCGTCACCTTCCTCCGGAAAGTACGGCGCGCCTTGACAGATAGGAGCATTCATTTATGACGATTGGATTGCTCATTTATGGCGATAAGAAGTTAGCTTTATCATCCCTTAACATCAGCTGACTAAAGGCATGGAAGGTTCGGATGGGATGTTCCCTTTTTACCTACCGCTGAATGTCAGGGTCAGGACCGATGGAACCTCACCCCACCTACCCCCAGTCACAGAGAGAATGAACGAGGAATGTCCACATATACACATGGGGTCAGCCCCATTGAGGTACGCAACATACGATACACAACGCAGACTCTCTCATTCTCCTCTTCCTCCTTCTGCTTAGTTTTCTTAGAACTAACTCAGGCATCGGAGCACCTTCGGCTCACAGCAGCCAGGGGCTCTAACTCAAGCCGTTTTCCTTCCCTTTTCAGGTTCTTGGCTTTCGATATTCCCTGATCTACAAAGTTCATCTCAACCTAAGTGGGTGTCGTGTTTTCACCGCCTACAATATATATATACTCCACTTCCCCTTTTCTTTTTTCTTCTTTCAATATATGCATCCTTTGCCCTGATGATTCATACCCCTTCTTTTTTTTTGTGTTTTAGGCGGCCCAAGTGATCCTTCACTTAGGGCATGTTCCCCTACCACCCTTCTCCATCTGTCGGTGGCGGTTGGCTTTCTACGATCCTTTCTGGATGTGGCCCGTAGATCCTTTCTATCCGAGTTAGCGGAGGACCTGGCTTATTACGAGGGGATTGTTGCTTCTCTGTTGTAGGTGGTGCAATCTTCTGGCGAGTCTCTTTCTTTGGTCGGTCCCAAGGTCGCACGGGTCTTAACGCTATGTGAAGAGCGTACGTGCCTGTCTGAAGGGTCTGCATTAGGTGTAGCCGAACGCAGACTCCTTGGCAGGAAGGAGACCTTGGAATCGGAGTATTCCGCTATTTACTAGAGGATTGCGATGGGTAATCCTCTATTATAGTCTTTCTCGCGGGAGCTTGATTTAAAGCGAGCCGAGCTCGTTGAGGTTTTAAAGTCTGAAGAGGGCCTATTAGCCCAATTGGAGCATTTGCAAGCCCGTTATACGTATTTGGAGGGAGAGACTGCCGATCTTGACGCCGCGTTGAACGATTGACGGTATTCCCTAGAGCTTGATTCTTCGAAGGCTAAGCAGATTGATCGATCGTTGGGTCTAGTTGATGCTGACCTGCAGAAGTTGTCTTCTGAACCTGCTTTTCTTGAAGAATTTAGGGCGAGTTGCTATCTTCTGTAGAGTCTGTAGCTAATGATTGTATCGAAGATGTCCTTCGTTCTTCGAAAAATAAAAATTTATTTTTCTCTTTTTTAATTTTTATATATTTTTTGTCATTATTCGTTGCTATCTTTGTTGTCTCACTTTATGGGTGTTACCTTTGTGGCCTGCGGGTGCAACCATTGTCTTCATGGTTCGAAGGGTTGGCTGCCACCGTCCCACTTGTTTGGTTTTTTGCAGCCTTCGTGCGTCATTCGAGAATAACACATCTTGTAGACCGCACCTTTGGCGGTCGGCCTCTTTATTAAGGGGTGGTAGTCTTACAGACGCTTATTCATAACCTCCATTTGGCCTCCTTTCTTTTGTACCAAGTATTCGATGATCGGCTTACCTGCTGGTGGGCTGAGCTACTCTGACGGTTGTGTTTAGTGCGATTCCGAGAACGACTCTAACGGTGAGGTTTCTTCTGGGCAGGCGACGATCCTTGGTCTGTGCTATTATCTTTTATCCCATCTACGCTCTTTCCAGGCCGAGACCCCATCTTAACCTTACAGCTTCCTTTGTAACATCCGAGTGTGGCTTGCTGGGCACTTGGACCTTTTGAGAGATACGGGGTATCCGGTGGGGCGGATTGAGTCATTTTTAGGGCTTATGTCACAGTTGATTCAAGTATTGGATCACTCTGGAGGCATATCGGACTGTGATGTTTCCTTTGAGAAGGTTATTGTAGCAAAGGCGGTGAAGATCCGATCGGAACTTCCCGATGTCTCGGTTGGCTGAGGCGAGACTTGTCGATTCCCTTCTTGAGGTAGACCTTCTTGAAACTCCCATCGTATCCGTGTCTTCTCCGCGGTTTATTCGTCATGGTCGAAGATTGACTGTTGCCAATGCCGAGCTCACTTGGAAGATTCTTAATGCGAAAATGGCCTTAAGGAAGCCTCCGAGAAGCTTGACGGGCTTCGTAGAAGGGCTGCCTACCTTAGGGCTGAATTGACAAAGGTTACTTGCGCCATTCTAGCCCGCCCCCACCCCCCCCCCCCCCCCCCGGTGGAGTTGGCCTTCCTTCTTCAGGTGGGCCATTGGCTGTTGCCAAGAAGCAGCGAAAGGAAATCCTAATGTCTGCAAAGGATATAGTTTGAATCCCTTTTTCTTCTGCTTCTTCTTCTTCTCCTTTTTTTTTTTTGCCCTGATCATGTATTGCTTGTTTCAGTTTTTTGTAATTTTGTTAAGTTCTCCCCTTATTAAGGCATTTTCTGCTTTTAGTACACTTCGCTTTCTGAGTGTATTTACATTTTGCGTTATCCGCCTTCCCCTTGCCCCCTCCGTTTTTTTATATAGGAGCTGAGAGGAAATATACCTGTTAGCATATTCGAGTGTCGTTTGTTTTTCGTTTGGTGTGGTCCACTTGATGGGGATTGTATTTAGCGTCATCCGCTTATTGAGGTACTTTTATCTGGTGTCATCTACTTGGTATGTTATTTTACCGTTATCTGATTGGTTGCCTTCTTGGGCACCACCCGATCTGTTGTTCTTTGTTTAGAGTAGTTATTATGCTAGCGTAATAATAAAAATAGAATGAGAATAAAAGGTAAATGGATTCTTTAATATATGGTAGTTATATCTCTCATGGAGAGGGGCAAGACATGACGCTAATTGCATACATGTTTACTGATAATATTTTGTTTGGAACTTGCCATTTATTGGCAGTTCATGCCTGTTGCCGTTCACATCCATTAGGTGATATGCATCGTTCGTGCGGACGGTGTTCACTACATAGGGTCCTTCCCATTTGTTTTCAAACTTCCCAGTTGATTTAGACATGAAGGGTTTTCTGACAGTGAGAACGAGGTCTCCTTTCCTGAAGGACCTCTGCCTGACCATTTTCTCAAATGCAAATGTCATTCTTGCCTGGTATAGTTCAATATTCTGCTGGCCTTTAGTCACGCCTCATCAAGGGACTGAAGTTCCCTTATCCTTAATAGGTCCTTCGCTTCTTCCATCAAGTGCTCATTCATGGCTATGCATAAGCTTGGGAGTTGTATTTCGATAGGGAGGACTATCTCTATTCCGTACACCAAGGAATAAGGTGTTGCGCACGTGGGACCTCTAAGGGTTGTACGGTATGCCCATAACGCTTCGAGCAGTTGGTCGCTCCACTCCTTCCTCCTTCTTGACACCACTTTTTTAAGGATTTTACAATCGTTTTGTTAAACGCTTCTGCCAAATTGTTTGCTGCTGGGTGTATAGGGTGGAACAATGGCTCTCAATTGTATTCCATCTGGCATAGCCTTTGAAAACGATAATCCCGAAACTCTGGGCCATTGTCATGGATGTTCCTTTTTGGCATCCCGAACCTAAAAACCAAGTTATTTTTTTTGAAATCCATTAGGTTGGTTGATTTTACTTCACTTAGCGGGATGGCCTTTTACCATTTAATGAAGTAGTCTGTTGCTGCAAGTATAAATATGTGCCCCAGGCCAGAGGGTGGGGAAATTGGGCCAATGATGTCGATTCCCCACATATCAAAGGGCCAAGATGGGATGGTTGGGTGTAGCCGCTCGGGTGCACGGTGTATATAGTTGGCATGCTTTTGACAGTCATCGCATCTTTTCACAAGTCCCATTGAATCCTGCACCATTGTTGGCCAATAGCATCCTTGCCGTCGTGCTCTTTTGTAGAGCTTCGGTCCTAGCTGATGGGCTCCACATATGCCACTATGCATTTCGGTCAATGTTTCTTTTCCTTCCATGGTGGAAAGGCATCTGAGCAGCATTCCTTCGTAGGACCTATGGTAAAGGAGCCCTAACTCTTCATTGAAGTAGAACTGAGGAGCCTTCCTTCTGATCTCGACCCTCTCCTTCATGTCCTCCGGTAGGATTCCGTATTTGAGATAATTTATAGAGGTTTGCCTCCAGTCTTCTCCTGCGGGGAGGATCCCAACCCTAGCAACCATGGGATTATTGTTTACACAGTTTGCAATTGCATCCCAAGTCCCTAGGTTAGGCATCAATTGCCTTTCCCGGATAATAATTTCGCAGTGGTCCCCTTCTGGTACGGCCATAACAGCTGCGATACTAGCCAAGGCATCGGCTTTAGAGTCTAGGCCTTGGGCTATGTGTCTAACTGCTACATGGGTGAGTTGTGACAATAGTGTTTTTGCCCAACGAGGTATCATTTGGCATCAGGCTCTCTCAAGGTGGGAGGTTACTTTCCTTAGGGAGGACGGAGGGGAATCTGTTAAACCCATTGTCTATGATTTCTATGTTGTGTTAGAGCTAGCTAACAGTTACAGCCCCAGGTCCCCAGTGGAGTTGCCAAAAATATATAATAGTAAAATAAAACAAGTGTAAGTGGGAAAAGAAAAAAAGAAATGTATGTGCATATAGCGATTCTATTTCAACCACCGGGCTTTACACTAAGCTTCTGGTCTCTCCATTTCTAGGACTGCCAGTAGCCCTTTTACAGAGAGATTACAAACGATCATAGTTCTCCTGAGAGATGGAAGAGAAGGAGACCGTGGTTTTACTCGTTTCTTCTCTCCCTTCTCTGAATGAGATTTCTCTCCACTCCTACGTGATTCTCTCATCCCTTCTCTTGTCATGTCTTTCTTGGGATCAATGTCTCCTTTTTATAGGTTCTTTCACATGTGTTAGTTTGGGCTGGCTTTTATCCTCTTATCTCCGTCGATCTTCCTTCGTCTGTCCATGGAGGAGGCAACTAACCTCATTAGTAAGGTATGTGCCAACGATTTGACTCGTTGGCCAAAGCCCATCCGCTTCGTCCATTCTCCCTTTGGTCTTACCATGGTCCTGCATGGCCCGAGCCCATAGCGACGGGTCCTGTCTATTCTACTTGCCTACAATATTAATGCTTACCAATTATACCCTTACCCCTCCACTTCTCCCCCTTAACCTGTAAGAATGTAAGTGGAGAGGTTCTAAGTAGATCACTTGACACTGCAAAAGAATGTGGCAATGCTCTCCAATAGCTACAACGCAAAGACACGAAGCATCCGAGGGGGAGCAAACAACAAAGACCCCCAATTGGGTCACCACAGCTCTGGCCAAGCTAATGAAGCCCATAGGGTGGGCTAGGCAAAGGAAGAGCCAAAAAGTAACTCCCAAAATTAGGAATAAAACCAAACAAATGGATCAGCTATCATCACTATTGACTGTGTTAGAATCCCTTAGTTGCCTTGCAACTCTACTCAAAGGAGATGTGGAGTCATCGAAATTGCCGCAAACATAGCAGTTGAAGGCAAAAGTCAAAATTGCCAGCTTTCTTACATGAAATCATTATGTCCAAGGGGAGTTTGCAGGGTCCTTAGGAGCATTGCTGATTGTTTTACTATCTCTATATATTGATAGTAGTCTTAAGTCCTTGAAAACCTCTTTCATGATGGTAGTAGCAAGTATGAAGATGTTCCCATTATCCAATGACTTTATCCAAATTAGGCATTTACTTGTATCAGTCAAGCCAACAGAGTAACCTTCCTAAGTAGAGATTAGGAGATTCCAATTGCATGTTAGAGAGGATCTGAAATCATGGTTTTGGATCTTAATACGAGGAGGCAAGTCCCACCACACAGAGATGGTAGGAGAGATGTCGAGGTTTAGGAAGCAAGCTCTGCAACTAATTTAGAAGAGGATTTCTTTGAGGACAGCATCCCAAGGCTTAGCAAAATTTCTGAAGATTTTGTTATTTATTTCTCTCCACATTGTTTAGATGAAAGCTGAGAAGCTAAGCTTTGCAACAGTCAAGTCCCCTTCTCTTTTTTGGCTGCATGAATTGATGAAGCCTAGAAGATGTTTTTCCAATGAAGACGAAGCATTGGAGGCCATGCCAAACTTTATGGTGATGAATTTCCAAGTTTGGGCAGAGTATGGGCAACTTATGAATAGGTGCAACACATCTTCCACATCTCCATCACATAGAATACATCTAGGATCAACTTGTAGGCTTCTACTTATCAAGAGATCTTTAGTTTTTAGGCCGTTTTTCATTGCCATCCACGGACTAGTAATTCTGCCTTTGACTGGATGTTGTTTTGCCAAGAGCAGATTGCCTGGTTTTGAATGTTGCTTTCTATCACTGATTTTAGAGTGAAGACTCAAAGCTCTGATTTACTCCAAATGATTTCATATCGAAGTCGCAGTCTGGGTTGGGAATATTTGATATCATATGAGACAGATCAATGAGAAGGTTAGTTGGAAAATTCCATTTACCGCTCTCAATGAAGTGGCTGACTTTGATATTGCTCCCAAGCCCCATGTTATATATAGTTCGCCTTCCAATGTGATCAATGTGGCGGTGACATGGTAGCCAACACTCTAACCAGAAATTGGTGCTTCTCCCATTGCCAATCAGGTGCCTTGTGTGCATGATGATTGCATCTCTACTATTGAGGATGCCCCTCTAAGCCCACAAAGATTAGCCTTGGGTTGTATCTCCCAGAAGTTAGAGTCTTTAATGTAGTTGGACTGCACCCAATCTCCACAAATGGAATTTCTTTTTGCTGCAAGGGACCAAGATTGTCGCTGAATAGCTGCTTCGGCTATGCCGTGGGTGGATCTGATGCCCACTCCTTCTTCAGTTGGCTTGCAAATATTCTCCCAAGAGATGATATGCATAGTTCTTTTGTCATCAAAGTTTCCCCAAAAGAAATTTCGAACATGCTTCTCAAGTGAATGGATATGGATGCAACTCCTGGGTAGCATGAAGCACGTGGACCAATAAACATGCATTGTTGATAGGGTGGATTTGATAAGGTCCACTCTTCTAGTGAATGACAATAATTTTGCTTTCCACCTAGAGAGTTTTTTGCGAATTTTCTCTAATATGTGCTGGCACTGTTGAAGCTTTAGTCTTGTTGAAAACAAAGGGAGACCAAGATATTTGATTGGGAGGCTTTGTCTTGGGAAGTTCAGAATTGAGGAGGTGGTTGCCATCATGTCTTCATCACAATTGGAGAATATAATGGAGCTTTCCTACAATTCACAATAAGGCCAGTTTGAAGCTTGAATTTCTCAAGAAGATTTTTTATTTTACCTGCCACGGGAATGTTAGCCAGAGCAAAAATCATAACATTGTCAGCGAAAAGAAGATGAGAGATTGACGTATTGCCCTTTGAGAATGGTGTGGGAATAGACCCATTTTTTGCACATGAATTTAGATTGGCTGAGAGGAACTCCATTGCCATGCAGAAGAGATAACGGGATAAGGGGCGGCCTTGATGTAGACCTCTTGTGCTTTTAAAGAAACCAGAGGATTGGCCATTGACCAATAGACAGAAAGAAGGACTTGTCACACATTCCATGATCTAGTGAATGAATTGTCTAGGGAAGGTTAGACTGTGCATTGCGGCTTCAATGAAGGACCAATTAACGCTATCAAAGGCCTTTGTAATATCAAGCTTGAGGCCCTTCCTTCGTTTTCCTTTATTTAGGTGAAAACCTTTGACCAAGTCGTGGCACAAGATAATGTTGTCACTAATGAGGAAATTAGTGCTCTTGACTTAGTTCTCATGTCTCTATTTTTCTTCTGTATTTCATCATGGTTGTACATACAAACCAAATACAAGGAGTTGTATCTCAACTGCTGGCAATGCTTTTCACTCATGGTTTAAAAACAATGTGACAATGCTATAGAAGATAATGAATTGAGTAAAATGAATTCACAAGGCTCACCTAGATGAGTTCCGGCTGCAACCTTGAAGGTGGGAAGAATTGGAAGATCTTAATTGAGGCTTAGGTCTTTCAGAAAAATTCAACTTCATCCAATCACTTTGGGTGGGGGCTTGTTTTCTTTTCTTGTTTTATTACTCGGGTAAATGCTCTTGTCCTCCACCTACAAAAGGCAGATGCCTCAAGATCCGAGCCCTACTGGAGTTTCATATGGGCTTCATTGTCCTGGGGGGTGGGGAGTAATTCTAGTAAATCTATGTAACCTTCCCTCAATTTTGCTTTGGTCCAATCAGGCTAGGTGTTGGGGGTTTGCCCAACCCAAATCACATTTATTGGCATGAGTATTTACCGGTAGTGGTAAAGAGACAAATAAAGAAAAGAAAAAAAAAAAGGAAGAGGAAGATGTGATTAAAATATAAAAAAATGCAACTAATTAGTCTAGTGGGAATCATCTCCAAGGTGCTAGTAAATAGATTGAGAGCAGAATTGCTGAGAATCATTAGTCCATTCCATGAACTTCATACACGGAAACCAAAATTTGGATGGACACTCGACATTCCCTGTTGATTCCTCACTTAACGTACTTGATGCCTTGGGGAAAAGCCCCAATGATGTCGTTCGGTGGAAGATCACCGTACGAAGGAAGCCCTAACAATGTCGTTTGGCGAAGAAGAGGGAAAAGGCCTTAACAATGTCGTTTAGTGGAAGATCGTCCGGGAGGAAGATGGTCGTTCCAATGAAGCCATAACGATTTCGAGTAGAAGAAGGAAGCAATGTCATTCAACGAAGAGAGAGAAAAATGGATTTCCCTTGCCCAAACGATGTTGCACGGTGAGAAGAGGTGTGTTTGTTGCCCTAGTGACGTCACACAATGAGAAGAGGTGTTATATCTTTTTAACAGGCCAGGGCAAGTTTTGCTTTCCATTGTGTACTACACCCAAACTTGATTTATTTTATTTTTGAATATTTCTTAATCAATTCGTCCAAACCATGTTTAGGACAAATTTTTTCATAAAAATCCCTGTAACATTTGGTAAGAAAAGGTTACATATAAGCCCCTCAATATCAATACAATGAGGCAAACAAGGGTGGCAATTGTTGGATGTTCTCATTTTCCACCAAAGAGTAAATTGTTTCATGGCCATAAGTGAATCTTCTTGTCGTTGATTTTTTTCTCTCTCAATTTTCACCCCTTTTGACCTTTTCACTAATCGAATTGTTAGAATTTGTAAATTCCCTACAAATTCAATTCTCCAAGGGATAAACAAACACCAAGAAGCTCTTTTTATTTTTGTTTCACGTTTGCCAATGATCCTCGCTAGGGAGAGGATTCCTTCTTCTAGGGGATTCATTCATTCTACTAGAACCATGTTATCCTCACTGAAAATTTCATAGGAGAGGAATTGTTGTATTCCACATTTGGTAAACACCTAGATTCCTACAAACTACACTAAACTATATCTAATGGTCACATGTTTTTCATTAATCTCCCTCAATACGCAATAATTCAAGCCCTAAGAATTCATCCCTTAATGGTCTTGTGTTTTATAAAGATCCTGAATGGTTCGGATCATGCTAGTTTTATAAAGATCCTGAATGGCTCGGATCATGCTAATGCGCCCCCCCCCACACACACACACACAACAAAAAAAAAAAAAAACCTAGTTAAAAGGTATGAACTTTTTTGCAAATATCTCAAAATTCATGAAGAATCTAGGTTGGGAATTTGACCATTGGCCTTTCTGCTCTTTTGGAGATTCTGAACTGTTCAAATTGTGTTTGTGGGGCCCACAGGAAGCAGAAAATAGACTTCCCTGTCATCCCTTTTTGGCACCATGGCCGATCAATGGTTTTGAGTTTTTTTTTTGCAATTTCCTCCTGATCCATGAGGGATCAAGCTCCCAAATTTGAACTCTTATCCGATTTTGGTCTTTTGAATAGTCTAAACAGTCCAGATCATGCAAGCAAGACCCAAAAAACCTTTGGAAATCATCATCTACTGGTTTCTACTTCTTTTAAAATATCTCCACATTTGTGATGAATCAACGGTTGATATTGGATCCCATGGCTGTTTTTAGCATTGTGAATATGATTACCGGTTCAGATCTTTATTTATAGGCCTACGATCTCGAGAAAAACTTGAAAAAACAAAGTCCTTTGGAAATGAAGCTCCTCAAATCTTTGCTAGAGTTATATGGGGCAGGGTCCGATGAGTGCTTTCTTTTGTTGGACAGAATCTTTCTTTCTGTTGTGGATTGTGCACTGGCCAAACAAGGATTTTCTTCGCTTGCGATGAAAAGCACAGCGGATTCCTCACAAAGGACCGTTGCAAACGTGAGCCGACCTTCCACAATTCCACAACTGCTCCTAGACAAACAGTGGAACATTGCTAAAAAGGAGATCAGACTGAAGTGAACAGAGAAAAAGAGGAAAAAAATATGAAGGGAATCGCTGGTGGACTCTCAGCAAGCCTTTCAAATACCTCTATAATTTCCCTTCCTTGCAGTCCCTCCCTTCTCCCCCATTTCCCATTTCTCTCAACACTTAGAAGAAAACCCATCATCTTCAATCTTACCCTTTCTTCTTCTCCTTTCCCTTTCCAATACCGCCAACCCCTCCAGCCCTCAACAGCAGTACACATGTCTTCTTCCTCCTCTACTCTTCCTTCATCAGATCCCAAGAACTTCTCGGTTCTCTTCGTCTGCCTCGGTAAATCCCTCTTTTCTATTTCAGATTATCTTCTTTTCTTTGTTCTAAGGAACCCCATTTCAGAAAAGTAACTATTGCATGGAAATTTGATGATTTGGAATGAAATGCTTCATCTATGAAATTAACGTTTTTGTTGTTTCTTGAGTTTTTGTGGGGAAAAAGATGCTTGTAAACCTGCGTGGGAGTGTTTTTATTTTGATGGAAAGTAATCTGTTGTGCAGTCCTTATTGGCCCGTGCTTTGTATTGAATTCCTAAGAATTCACAGTGAATGGGTTTTTGCTGAAGGTTCTTATTCAGATTATCTTTTTCAGTTTGTTGCATGGAACCCATTTCAGGAAATTAACTATTGCAGGGAAATTTGATGTTTTGGGTTGAAATGCTTTATCTATAATAATTGACGTTCCTTGTGTTTTCTTGGAGAGAACATCAAAACTTGTTTGTAAGCCCTTTCAATTTAATGGGAAGTGACCTGTTTGTTACAGTCCTTGGGAGGGCTCGTTTGCGTACTTGATATTGAATTCTTGAAAATTAGAAATGGGGCTTTACGGAGAAGTATTAAAGAGGTGAGGTCTAAGGTTATGATATAGATTGGACCATCATTTTGTTAGGATTTATAACTAGGTCGATGAGTGGGCAATCATTTACTATGGAAGGGAAAATTATTTGTTTGGCTATACCTCTCCTATACCGTATAGCTTTCTTTTAAATATAGTCATTTTTTTTCAAAAAAATTATTTGATTGGCCTTTGTGGATTTTTCTTCTTTAGATCTTCATTTTTAGCTCCTGTGGTAGAAAGAAAAACTTAGCTCTGAAATCCTGCAAATCTGATTCTGATTAAACAAATGTACCATAAGTTACAATCAACAAAACAAGGAAAAAGTGTTTTCTCTGCGTGTGCATGCGCCTGCTCACGCGTGTGTTTGGTTAACTGAGGTTTGGTTTAGGTTGTATGAACAGGGGAATTTCCCTGATTATAAAACAAGTTAACAGAAAAGAGGGGTTCAGTAAAATTGATATTTTCTGCTTCATTTTCCTATACCAAATGGCCTCCTCCACCTCTTCCTTCTCATTCTAACTCTTTATTCTTATTCTTGTTATCTTTTCATTCTCTTTCTGACTCTTATTCTTATTTGGTTTCAGGCAACATATGCCGAAGTCCAGCTGCAGAGGGAGTATTCAGAGACATTGTGAGCCGGAAAGGACTGCTACCCAAGTTCACAATTGACTCAGCAGGGACAATTGACTACCATGAGGTAACCTAAACTAATGGTAACTCTATTCTATGCATGCATTTACTTGATTCCAGATTCCATTCCTTGATCTGGGGCGATGTGCTTGAATTATTCTGACTGTCCACAGTGTCACGTCCCAGATTTGGATTAACCCATAGTTACCTGATTCACAATTCGGTTAGTTCGAATTCGTAGTTCGGAGTTCAACACTTAACCAAATTCGAAAACTCGATGAGGTAGTCCCCTTTGATTTGCTTTCGATTCGCTTAATTCGTAGTTTGAATTCGAAAAGTTTGATGGGCCTTTACGAATATATAATTCAATATGGTTGGCGAATAACTCTCTTAAATGGTTTAAAAGGTATATAAAAAAGATATTTCATGTAAAAATATTAAAGGAATTATATTTGAATTAAAATAAAACAAATGTCTCGTCCAATCAGTGGGTCCGCATATGGGAGTGGGTTCTTTCAATCTACATTCTACTTGGGACTCAATGTCACAATCGGGGCCCAGGCCTCCACCGTGTCTACCTTTCCTGATAAGGATCAAGTTACACATGGAAGGCCTCTATAATCTGTGAGTCCACCTATGAATTAACTAGCGAGGCCCATAAAGAAGATCCTAACCATTAGTTGGAACCATCCCACCATGAGCTATATTTGTAGTAGATTTAACTTGAATCAGAGTTGGACAACACCACCAGATTAATCTCACTTGAATCAAAGTGAAAGTTTTATGGCAACACCACCAGATCAATCGTAGATTCCTTACGTGTCTACCTTTCCTGATAAGGATCAAGTTACACATGGAAGGCCTCTATATTCTGAGAGTCCACCTATGAATTAACTAGTGAGCTATGATGGCCAAATACAGCAGGGATACACCATAGACACAATGAAGACACGGATTTTACATGTAAAAAGTGAAGTATCGGATACGATGCGACACAATATGTTTCCCATTTTAAAGTATCCGTGCATCATGGCTCGTGAGGCCCATTAAGAAAATCCTGACCATTAGTTGGAATCATCCCTCCATGTGCTATATTTGTATTAGCCTCGAACTATTTATTTTATTTTAATTTTCTCAATTAACTCAAGTGAATATTTATTATTTAAATAATTATCATCTATGCAGTACTCATCACAAATATCATATGAAATAATTTAATTCGGGGTTGGGTTGTGACATTCTCCCCTTCTTGGGAAATTTTGTCTGCCAAATTTATCATCATACCTTAATGAAATAGATCCGTGTACTTTTCTCGCATATCCTTTTCCCGCTTCGAAGTTGCTTCCTTAGGAGTGTGGTGTTGCCATAATACTTTCACGTAGGAGGTTGTCTTGTTCCTTAGGACATATTCTCTTCAATCCAAGATTTGCGCCTGCCTTTCCTCGTATGTCATGTCCTCCTTGATGGTGATTGGCTCGTAAGTAATGACATATGTTGAATCTGGTTTGTAAGCTCTCAACATTGATACATGAGGTTCACCTCAAGGTTTTGGCAAAACAGCCATGGGAACACAATTGAACTTTAGCACTGCCTACCATCCACAGATGGATGGACAAACTGAGAGGACAAATCAGACCCTAGAAGATATATTGAGTGCATGCGTCCTGGACTTCAAGGGAAACTGGGATGAACATTGTTGATGGAATTTGCCTATAACAACAGCTATCATTCAAGCATACAGATGGCACCATTTGAAGCACTGTATAGAAGACCTTTTAGATCACCTATATATTGTGACGAAGTTGGTGAATGTCAATTGTATGAGCTTGTGAAAGATTACTATAGATGTTCGTGTGGTTCGAGAAAGATTGCGCGCAACTCAAAGTAGGCAGAAGGATTATGCTGACAAGTGACAATAACCCACAGGTCCCAGGATCGAAACTTGGCTCTGATATCATTCTGTCACACCCTGAAATCTGCACTACTCAAATTCCGAGTTTTGAGGTGTGGACTAAAACATTAATTTGAGATTGTGCTAAAAGGCTATACCGCAGTGGGAATTTTTTAAAATAATATCAATAACATAAAAATCTCCAATACTTGATAACATACATATGCTAATTCAATTATACATTGAATCATTCCATTCAATGATTATAATCACCTTGAACTCTACAAAGTGCTTACTTCTTAGAAATTTTTTGGCAGAATTCCCATTTTATTTTGGACCCCGGAAAAATATCTCGGGTGTACATAACCTTTCACTTGTAAATAGAAAAATTCATATATTACCCCAGTGCCCCGAGGAGCTCCAATATCAACATTCATCATTCACACATCACATATCACTTCTATATCATTCAACAATATCAAAATCTTAAACAATATCTGAAATTACCAAAAACTAATCAATAATGCAACCTGCCCAATGTCCAATATCTGAAATTACCAAAACTTAATCAATAATGCAAACTGACCAACGTATAATATCCGAAATTACCAAAAATTGATCAATAATGGAAACTGCCCAATGTCCTAAAACTTTCAAAATGAGTTCAAAGCATTGTAATTTAATATCATAAAAATCATCCTTAAGCATATCATTAATGATTTTAATGTCCAAATTTGTATCATTCGGATCTTTTCACTATATGGTTGGATGATGACCAACTTTCTCAAAATGAGTCTAATTACAAGTAACATGTTGAGTTTTAAACATATTCCAAAAGAATTATCAATAAAAAAAACATTTAATTACATCATTCCCAATGAAAAGTAAAAATCTTAATATTCTTCCAAAATTACAAAACCATCTATTCGGCAACTTAGAGGAGGTCACTAATGCTTCAATCATTTCACTCGCTGCTTGCATCTATGTCTTCGTTCATTGGCACTTATTCATCCAGAACGTGAGTCTCGTGGAGTGAGTTGCAAGAAGTCAATAAATAGTATAATCCAAATTTTAATAGTCATCCAATTTAACTAATTTAAATCCAATATAACAAGAAGATTATATAACAATCGATAAAAGGTGTAACAAAGAAGAAAAAAGAACTGTAAATTAAGTGGTTGAATGGTGCAGGACGGTCTACGAAGAAGAAGGCCCCCTAATGGGCCCCACTAAAGAATCTTTTGTGTTGATTTCCTTAATTAGATTTATAATTGATTTGATTGAGTTAGAAATATATATATATAGAGGAACTTTTGATTGTAAGGAATGCTATTTGACAATAAAAATCCAGAGTATTCTCGTGAACTGTTCTTGAGTATTACCATCTTAGAGGCCTTGGGGCTTAAGTCTGATGGCTCGATCACACCGTCAGAGGTGTTGATCTGTCACTGATCGTGGCTGCGCTGCACCAAATTGGTATCAGAGCGAAGATCCAATCTTGGATCGCCAAATCGAGGTAACCCGTGAATCCCAATCCTGTTGATTTACCGTCATCTATCTATTATCATCCACCATAATCATCATCCCACCCAAACCCCATCTCCACAATCCCACCCATCTCCAAACCCATCCCACCTGTCCGATCACCCAGCACCCCAATCCAAATCCTGCATCAATTCTCATGGTATTAGAGCAAAACTTGCAAAATTCTCTAATCTTATTCTGGATGAATTGCCAAAGAACCTTCCATCTATGAGGGAAATACAACATGCCATTGATTTAGTCCAAGGCTCCTTATTGCCGTATCTTCCTGCATATTGGATGAGTCCAGCCGAGCATGCCGAACTAAAAAGGCAGGTGGGCGATCTGTTACAAAAGGGGTACATTTGAGAAAGTCTTAGTCCCTGCGGTGTACCGGCCCTTCTCACTCCCAAGAAGGATGGGAGTTGGCGCATGTATATAGACAGTCGAGCTATCAACAAGATCATGGTGAAATACAGATTTCCTATTTCCAGATTGGATGATATGCTTGACATGATGACAGGAGCATCCATCTTCTCTGAGATTGATCTGTTACAAAAGGGGTACATTCAAGAAAGTCTTAGTTCCTGCGGTGTACCAGCCCTTCTCACTCCCAAGAAGGATGGGAGTTGGCGCATGTATATTGACAGTCGAGCTATCAACAAGATCAGGGTGAAATACATATTTCCTATTTCCAAATTGGATGATATGCTTGACATGATGACAGAAGTATCCATCTTCTCCAAGATTGATCTATTACAAAAGGGGTACATTCGAGAAAGTCTTAGTCCTTGCGGTGTACCGGCCCTTCTCACTCTCAAGAAGGATGGGAGTTGGCGCATGTATATAGACAGTCGATCTATCAACAAGATCATGGTGAAATACAGATTTCCTATTTCTAGATTGGATGATATGCTTTACGTGATGACAGGAGCATCCATCTTCTCCGAGATTGATCTGCGAAGTGGTTACCACCATATTCACATAAGAATAGGTGATGAGTAGAAAACAATGTTCAAGACCAGAGATGGCCTTTATGAATGGTTGGTCATGTCATTCGGGTTAACAAGTGCTCCCAGTACCTTCATGCGGGTTATGACCCATCTACTACAGCCTTATATCGGAAAATTCGTCGTTTATTTTGACGACATCCTTATTTACAGCAAAACCAGGGAGGAGCATCTCACTCATCTGTATGTTATTTGCCATCTCCTTCACCGAGAACACTTCTACATCAATCTCAAGAAGCACACCTTCTTGAGCAGTTCCGTTGTATTCTTGGGATTCATCATATTGACAGAAGGCATCAAAATGGATCCAGAGAAAGTCAAGGGAATTTTGGATTGGCAATCACCACCACACTAACTTAAGTCAGGAGTTTTCACGGTCTTGCTACCTTCTATAGGAGATTTATCAAAAATTTCAGCAACACCGCTCCAATTACAGAATGCTTGAAGAAAGGTGAATTTAAATGAACTAATGCCGCAATGCGAGCTTTTGAGCAGATTAAGCAGAAAATCACAGAAGCTCTTATCTTGCTGATATGTACTAAGCAACCTAGAAATAGGCTACTAGTATGCACACAATTAAAACTCGTAAGCACACAAGATCACTATGTAGTGTAGTGAATTGTAAGTACGAGGTCGATCCCACGAAGACTTGTGATAAAATAATGTAAAAAACAACTAAAAATCAGAATATTAAAAGAACAATTAAATGATGACAGGTTGAATTAAACTACTAAAAACAGTAAATTAAACTATTAAAAGCTAAATGGAAAATAATCTAAAACACACAACTAGTATTAAAATTGAAAAATAGTAATAATGAATGAACTAGGGTTTCATCTACTCCCCTAACCAACCCTATGCATGTCCCTTATTACCCTTTAATCAAAAATCAAAATTATTAGAGACATCTATCAACCTAGACCATGGCATATGCGTCTAGATTACTATTCCCCTAGACCTAATTCATGAGTGGCATACTACATGAATTGTTCATTATGATGCAAAAACTAAGCATGGCATATGTCCTAGTCAAAACACACATAATGCATAAAAACAATGGGAATGATAAATGCATGAGTCTAAGCATGGCATATACTTAGATTATTCATGGTTCTAAACCCTAGATGCTTAACATCAAGATCAATCAAAATTAAGTTAGCTACTCTTAAAATTAATTGAACATGGCATGGTTGGCATGGCATATACACAACTCATCAATTGAAAACGCGGTTTAGAATCTCAACTAATAAAACTGAAATTTGAATTAAAAGATGCCAAAAGAGACTACATAGAACTAGGCTAGGGTTTCAACTACATCCTAGCCCTAAAAAGTTTAGCTACTCATGTCTAGAATTGAAAACAAAATAGAAAATAGAGCCATAAGAAAAACTCTGAATATTGAAGAAGAAGTTGTCCAGCAGCTTTTTCTCCTTTTCCTCGCTCCAAAAGCTCTCCAAGATGCTCCAAAGAATGCTCCAAAGGTGGCTGTACAGCGACTAGGGGTTTTGGGATGATGATGGATGGTTTTTGCGATGATAGGGTGCTGAAATAGTGGCTGGTATTCTTATGGACGTGGCTAGGGTTTTATATGGGATATATATGCTGGATGACCACCTCTTCTTGTCTTGCAACAGCCACTTTTAGCAAGTAGTTCTCTTATGGAAATAGATCTCCAACTTTCTTTACAAGTAGGCTTCTTAATTAGAATGAAATAGGAGTCTTCTTTCTTAATAACAAGACTTTCTAAATCTGATCTTACTTTTATTTTATAGAAAGTTCTTCACATAGACCCACAATTCTGAGATTAATTGCAAGAGATTAAATCTGAACCTTTTATAATAAAGGTGGGCCCATATGATGCATGTACAATGATTGTGGGACCCCCTTCTTGAACTTCTAACTTGGCTTGGACTCTTCCTTTAAACTTTCCTTATTTTTCTCCTTTTTCTTCTCCATTCTTGAGCTCCACTTGTACTTGAAGAAGACTTTCTAATTTCTGAAATTTCACTTTTGCAATGGCTGTGGGCCCCCTTTTTGGCGTATAACCCTAGATTGGGTTTCTTCTTTTTTTTACTTTTCTTCTCTGATTAGAATTGTAAGTTGTCCAAAGAATTAGAAAGTAGTCTTGAAATCTGAAATAACTTGGATGGGACCCACCTTGGCCCTACTTGATGATTTACGCCCATCACTCTTCATGAAATCTTCTCTTTTTGCTCCTTTTTACATTTGCATACAAATTAACAAAGAATATGTAAAATCAAATAGAATAAACATGACTAGCATAAGATAATTCAAATATTAGGGCTTAGATTGTAAACAATTAAGCACTTATCACCTGCGCCTACCGGACTTCGACAAGTGTTTGAAGTTACATTTGATGCATCCAATGTCAGAATTGGAGGTGTCCTTAGCCAAGGAGGACATCCTCCATAGCGAGAGACTCTCAGACTCGAAGCAGAAGTACTCTCCTTATGCCTTGGATTTCTATGCTTTGTTCAGTCGCTTCACCATAGGAGACAATATTTGGTCGGTAGAGAATTTGTGCTTTACTCTGATCACGAGTCTCTCAAGCACCTCCATTCACAACAGAAAGTGGGAGCCGATTTTGCCAAATGGAGTGTTATGTTCAGGAGTTTAATTTTACCATCTGACATACGTTTGGCAAGGAAAATGTGATAGCGAATGCTCTCAGTCGTCGGAAACATCTCCTAACCACCATGGCTATTTTTGTGACAGGCTTCGAGCAAATTAAGCAGGAATATGATCAAGAAAAAGACTTTGGCACCATATATTTAGAGATCTGTCTTGGTGAGCATCTCAAGCACCTGCATTTTAGCATTCATGATGGATATTTATTTTATGGCAGTCGGCTTTGCTTGCCAAATACATCTATCCGAGAGCATGCACATTTGGGTCGAGATAAGACCCTAGCTCTTGTCAGAGATAGATACTATTGGCCACACGTGACACCCCATGCTTCTCGTATCTGCGAGCGGTGTCGTACTTGCCAGTTGGCCAAAGGAAACAAGAAAAATACGGGGTTATATCAGCCATTGCCAGTCCCACAGGCCCCTTGGGAAGATATCAACATGGATTTTGTGCTGGGACTGCCTAAGCCCCCAGAAAAGTAGAATTTGTATTTGTGGTTGTCGATTGCTTTTAAAAAATGGCTCATTTTATCCCATGCACCTCTACTGCAGATGCTCACAAGGTCGCACAACTGTTTTTCAAAGAAGTGGTTCAACTGCATAGACTTTCGAAGACCATTGTGTCCGACAGGGATACGAAGTTTGTTAGTTACTTCTGGAAGACATTGTGGAAATGTTAGACAAAGCTGTCATTTTCTACTGCTTATATTGTCCACAAACTGATGGACAGACAGAAGTCGTCAACCGTGGCCTTAGGAATCTGTTGCATTGCTTAGTACGAGACCATCTTACCACATGGGATCAGATGCTTCTTATGGGTGAGTTCGCATACAACTCAATCAAGTGATGCACAGGGCTTTCTCCTTTCAAAGCAGTTATTGACACTAGACCACACTTACCCATTGACTTGTTTTTCTTCCTATAGAGGCAAAGACAAGTGCTAACGTGGACACCTTCTTCAGACATATGCAGCAAGTTCACAAGGAACTGGAAGTTCGACGCCACATTTTGGCCATCAATGATTCATATAAACAACATGTAGATAAGCATCGTCGCTTCGTTCAGTTTGCAGAAGGAGATATGGTTATGCTGCGTAATCGTCCGGAGCGCCTTCTGCTTGGAGCCAACAAAAAGATGCATCCCCATAACTTAGGACCGTTCAAGATTTCGAAGAAAATTGGTCCTAATACATGTGTTGGATGTGGCAGCGGATCTTGGATTGAATGTTACATTCAGCGTTGAAGATCTCATACTCTACAAGGGTCATGACCAGGACAGAGCTTCAGAAGAACAAGAAATTCGGCTACCAACGTCGCCCCTCATATGGATAAAATCATTGATGTGCTTGAAGACCTGTTTATTTCAACCCGATATGGGTGATTTCAGAAATTTCTTATTTGCTGGCAGAGTCGTCCTCTCTCCGATGCCACATGGATCACGACTACTGATTTCCAGCGTCTTATTCCCGATCTCTACGAGCGCTATCAAGCTATTAACTTGCCGGAGTCGAGTTCTTCCAAGCCGGAGAGAGTTGATGCAGGATGGTCCAAGAAGAAGGGGGACCACTAATGGGCCTCACCAAAGAATGATATTTTAGCAATCATGTTGAGGGATTTTAGCAATCCCGTAGAAATTGTGTTTTCCTTATTAGGCCATTCTTCAATTATATATAGAGAGGAACTTTTGATTGTAAGTAATGGTATTTGATAATAAAAATCCAGAGTATTCTCGTGAACTGTTCTTGAGTATTCCCATCTTAGAGGCCTTAGTGATGCATGCTAGGCCCATGGTCTGCGACTAATTGTTTAGGAAAGCAGAGTCCTATTAGGAAAGGGGATGTCCAGCCCTTCCTATAAATATGTAATTCCTCCATTAGGAGAGTAGTTCGTGATTATTCAATAACAAAGATAAGTTTGGTTTGTTTGGTTTTCTCTTTATCTTCAATGGAAGATTGCTATTGAGTTCCGATAGGAATTCAGTCAATTTCCATCTGCGGAGTTGGTCCTCCCTAGAAGTTTCGGATTTGGCAAACTCTCTCGCAGGGCTTGTCTGCACTTTTTTCCATCACCGCTTGCAGATCCAGACCGTGTCACTTAGAGCTTGAGTTTGAGGGCTTGATCACACCGTCAGAGGTGTTGATCTGTCACTTATCATGGATGGGTTGCACCACCGAACAAACCAAGTTACTTGCAATTAGTCCTCCCAGCATCCGTCCACATGCACATTTGGAAAATGAGGAACATGCTTCAAGCAGGCCATGGCTAAAATTTCTGGGAATCGGAACACAAATAGAAAGGTCATAAAATAGCCGTCCAATTTGAGTCTTTTATCTCAGCCAAGTTTGCTCATTACATGAACATAATGCAATTAAAGCTGCAATACAGTTTAATTAGATTTGAACTTATACACGCTGGTCACACAAAATGTCACCGGATAGTAACACATGTATCCGACTGAAAACCCAATTCAATTGTATGTGATCAGACCATTTGGTTTTTCCGACTCAAACCCATGCTGTCCAATCAACTCCCAATACTAGATGTTTTAGAAAAATTGCATTAGACTTTAGAGGACAACATGAGGTTCTACATGAACGTTTCACTATCAATTTGAACTCAAAACTGAGCAAGCACAACTAAGTTCAAAATCTATTAGCAAGTTCATCAAAATCTCCAAAATAGTAACAACAGCTAACAACTAATGAAACTATCATAGCAATTTCCACTCCTAGAATAATAATAAAATAAAACTACTGCTTAACAATAGCCAAAATCCATGATAAAGCATATCATGCAACTTAACAATAGCCAAAATCCATGATATAGCATATCATGAATTTTGGCTATTGTTAAGTAAAAGTTTCTTTTTATTATTCTAGGAGTGGGGATTGCTTTGATAGTTTTTGGTACTATTCTGGCGATTCTAATGAACTTGCTAATAGACTTTGAACTTAAGTTGAATGAACTTGGTTGTGCTTGCTCAGTTCTGAGTTTAAATTGATAGTGAATCGTTCATGTAGAACCTCATGTTGTCCTCTAAAGTCTAATGCAATTTTTCTAAAACATCTAGTATTGGGAGTTGATTGGACATCATGGGTTTGAGCCGGACAAGCCAAATGGTCCGATCACATATAATTAAATTGGGTTCTCAGTCAAATACCTGTGTTACTACCTGGTGACATTTTGTGTGACCAACCTGTGTAAGTTCAAACCTGATCAAACTGAATTGCAACTTCAATTGCATTATGTTCATGTAATGAGCAAGTTCTTCTATTTACTTGGCTGAGATGAAAGACTCAATTTGGATGGCTATTTTATGACCGGTTCTATATGTGTTCTTTTCCCCAAAAATTTTAGTCATGGCCTGCTTGAAGCATGTTCCTCATTTTCCAAACGTGCATGTGGGTGGATGCTAGGGGTGACTCACTGCAAGTAACTTGGTTTGTTCAGTCACTTAGAACTTATTTGGCAACATTATATTAAATTACTCTACTAAAAATATGTTGTACAAAACTTGCTTGGTAACATTATAAAAGTTTTGCTCCAAGGAGCAAACATAGGATTTACAATGTGGGACCCCCACCTTTTATTGTTTGCAGTACTATTATTATCATATTTGAGACCCACTTGTAGAAGTTACAACTTTGTATTCGCCTTTAAAAATTAGAACATGGAACCCATATCCATTGGATTTATAATGTGGACCCACCTTTATAGGAATTCTAATGTGGGCCAACTTTTTGTAAATGTAAATATGGGATCCACCTTTAGAAATTAGAATACGGGCTCACATTCATATGATTTACAATGTGGGTCCACCTTTTTTTTATAACTTTTTGTAAATGTAAATATGGGATCCACCTTTAGAAATTAGAATATAGGCTCACATTCATAGGATTTACAATGTGGGTCTACCTTTTGTAAACGAGACCATGTCCCATATTTATAAATTACAAAGTGGAGCCACATTTTTTGTAATTGAAGACACAGGGCCCACCTTTAGAAATTAGAATGTGGTGCCCGCCCACCTTTAAAAATTAGAACATGGGGGTAGCACATTTATAAAATCTACAAGTGGGCCCACCTTTATAGGAATTATAATGTGGGGCCATACTTGTTAATTGTGAACACGGGACCCACCTCTAAAAAAATTACGAAGTGGTACCCACATTTAGAAATCTGAACATGGGGCCGTACTTTTTTGTTAATTGTGAACACGGGACCCACCTTTAAAAAATTACAATGTGGTACCCACATTTAGAAATCCAAATATGGGGCCACCATTAAAATGTGATTGTGGACACGGGACCCACCTAGAGAAATTACAACGTGATGCCTACCTTTATAAACGATTTATATTGTGGTCCCACTATTATAGAATTATTATAGGGGCCCACCTTTTGTGATTGTGACCATGTGACCCACCTCTAGGAATTATAAAGTGGGCCACCTCCTTTGGGATTGTGAACGTGGGCCCCACATTTAGGATAAGTGAGAGGATTTAGATTCTTCAAATGATATTCTTTAAAAGGCAAGAGATAAGAAATAAACAATTGTGCCAGCAAGTTATTTCTTAGAAAAAACAAAGTGTTTTTTGTTCCAACTTTCTTATGCTAGCAGGTTGAGATTTTGAGATTCCTTCCCATGAGAACAAAATTTGGAACAATCATTTACACATAAATATGTTTTTTGCACCCTTATCTCCCGGGCAAGGATGAAAATAGCGGTAGCGGCGGGCGTAGCGGCCTGCCACCAAACCGCTACGAAGCGGGCGATACGTAGCGTAGCGGGGATACGTAGCGGCGTAGCGGTGTGATTTGAAATACTCACCAAAAAAATCTGAAAAAATTCCAGAAAATCCAGAAAATTGTAAAATGAAAGAAAATGTGGTTCTTTTGCAAAAGTAAGTAAGAAAAGGGGGTGTGGCGGTGCCCTCAATATATAAGGTCCTGTATCGCTATATAAATAGAAAATAATAGTAATGATTAGTTTTTTCACATGTATTCATGTTCTTTAGTCATGCTAATTTAGAAAGTAATGAAAAGTTCATTAAAAAAAAAAAAAAAAAAAAAAACTAGAACATGAAATAAAGGCATAAGACTTAAGAGTTAGGTCATTAGTGAACATTGAACAATCAATAGTCAATACTTTAAGCCTCAAGGTTAAAGGTTCAAATTCAATCAAGTGAATGAAGTGGTCAACACTCAACAACTCAACATTCAACACTAATTTAGAAATGAAGTGGTCAACACTTGTCCTCTCAGAAGATGACACATTCGATTAAGAGGAAGACTCCAAGGTCAACACATAAATCAATTACATCTCCTACAAAACAATGATGGAGACCGTGGGAACTTAAGAAGTTCTCTCTCGGGCCTCTCCCACCTAGTTATTTAACAATGAGGGTTCTTTAAAAGCAGTTAAATTAAGACCAATTTAAAATTTAGTAGTAATAGGTAACCATATCTATACTACTACACACATTCCAAATATAATTAAACATGCTTAATATCATATATTAACAAATAATGATAATAATAGACATCCAAGCACAACAAAGAAAGACAACCAGTGAAAGAGGCCTAGCTATCATGGTCAAGTAGGATCCTTTTGTTTTCATGATTGCCACTTCTTTAAAACATGCGTTTCGCAAAGGGGGTCCGGGGGTATCCCCCTGCGGGGATCGAGCTGCCCGATCAGCTCGCGGGGGCCCAGGGGGCAGCGCCCCCGGACCAGAAATTTTTTATGAAGTTCTTCCTTCGAAATCGAATTTCTGCTTTCAGAACCTGTGCCCCTCCTTAAAAGTTGTGATTCATAGTAGTTAGAGAGTGATAATCTCAAAAGTTAAAAAAAAGTGAAATGAAGGGGGGGGGGGGGGGGGGGTGGTGTTGGTTTGTTTAACACTGCCGATATGTATGAATCTTCTTTAGATTCCTTAGAATAGTTGAATCTCTTGATTTTGTAGCAACAAATCTTGACAAAGTGGAGTTGGGACCACTAGGGGGACACACAAAGGGTTCACAGCAGTAAAAATGGAGAAAAAAGAGGAAGGAAGATGAAAAAAGTTGAAAAGGTAGAACGAAAAGTCGTCCGGGGGGTTTTATTACCCCCCAGCGCCACGTAGCGGCCGCTACGGCTTGTAGCGGCCCGTAGCGGCCGCCACGCTTGCGTAGCGGCCGCTACGGGTGCGTTACCCGCTAAATTCAATGTAGCGTGGCGGCAGCTGCCGCCACGGCCGATATATCGGCCGCTACGCTACGTAGCGGCCGATATTTTCATCCCTGCTCCCGGGAACATGGGAACATCCAAATGGCACGATGCCAAACGCACCCTTAATTTACAGTTCTTTTTTCTTCTTTGTTACAGTTGATTACATGCAATATATCATTTAGACAGTCTAATGATATCAACATGAATTGAACATGAATTAAGAGATTTTGAGAATTTAAACATCAATTTAAAGAAATATATAGCAATAAGAAATATTGCAGGATATACAAATGCAATAAATCTCAAGTATAAAGTAAAAGTATGAATGTACTCGTGAACTCTCAACAATTGTATGAGAAACTACAATTCTATTCAACAGACCAGCTCGAGTGATTCCTCACCTGACAAAAGTCGCCAGTATCCCTCTGAGAAACAGGTCGCTGATCACATGCATGCAATGAAAATAATTTCCTCCGATATAGTGACACACGAGGCAAACATCTCATCGTATCATATAGAGCCTCTACCACGGTCTATTGGGCATACACACTGTGTTTGGGCTTTGGGGCTGCGTATTGGTGTTGAGACAATTTAGGGCAAATAAATAAAGTTACAAGTCTGAGTACCTTTAGTAAGTTAGATCAATACGTTGGTCAATTTTGTCAAATCAATGACGACTCAGTCTTTGCTATAGTCATGGACTTGTAACTCACGTTCAATAGGCTACATTAGTTATGAAATGATTTATGAATCAACCATTTGAATAATAATTGACCCTTTGGCATCTGACATTAAGCAACACTACATGATTGAGTCACACTTAGTCCCTCTACCCAATAATTTCCATGGTTAGGGGGGCCCATGGGGAGTCAAGAATAGATATAGAATTGACTCTATTTTAGAGTCATTCAATTACAAGAACTAAGATAGGGAATTCAAGGAAACGGTTCCCAAAGATAGTAAGGAATGCGATTAGTGTACTATGCATGTATATATTAAGAGGAATAAATCAACATGATTTTCTAACATGAGCATCATTACTACAATTTAACAAACATGGGGTGAGCAACTCATTTCCAACATAGGACTTCACATGTATGGAGCTTATGATAGAGTTAGATCCACTAAATACATGCTAAGAAATCACATATTCACAATGACATGCATTTACATAGACCTAAGAATGGGATCAAAATTTCACATCCACCTTTGGATTCAAATCCAACTATATGAATCAATGTAGCCAATGAAGACATTGCATCAATAAGTATGAGTCATGAGAAGACAACAATGAAAGTGGAATGAAACAATATAACTGTGCACTTAATTGGGAAGGGCTATGTTAGAAATGAAATGGGCTCAAACAAATCACCATGAGTCAAGTTGCATTCATCATCATCATTATCAAAGCCTTGCCCCAACCGTGAGTTAAGTTGCATTGAGTGCCAAAAATAAAACCATCATTATGAGGAAATAGGAACAACAGAGGAAAAATCCCCAAATATTTAAACCAAATAGAGTCTCACTGCCAACAACCTTAAGCTTAAATGCATACAAGTCATAAAAATCAACTATGACAGTGGAAACTAAAGATTAAGTTGGAAATAATTACATCAAGTAGGTTCTCGACCTGAAATTGGTAACATAGACATGTGGAATCCCATCTCGGCCTCATGATCATGTATTAAACATGAAACCCATTCTTAACTTGGAGATACCATAAAGAGCACGAAATACCAGAAAATATTGAATATAAAGAAGTTAAAGGGGATGGGATTGAGGAAGAGATTAATCCGTTTACCTAGATGGAAATCCTTGTAGATTTGAGGAAGAAGGGCCGGAATCCTTGGGGCAGTTTGGCATCATTCCAAGCGGACGTTCCCATGTTCCTCTGGGATAAGACTACTGAAAACGTGTTTGGTAAATAAAATTGCTGTTTAGATTTTGATTTCGTTGGAACAATCCCTTAAAAATTGGCCTGCTGGCGCAAGAAATTAAAAACGATTCAACTTTGTTTTTTTTCTTTTCTGGAACAACTTGTTGGCACGATCTCCTTTCTTGCATTCTAAAAACTCGACCTAAAGAGGGATCCATCCTGTGTCCGCATTGCCGTTCCCACCGTCCCTGCAAAACTCCCTCCCTCCCTCCCTCCCTCTCTCTCTCTCCCTCCCTCCCTAGGCCAGACCCACCCCTCTCTCTTGATGAAAGGACTATGTGGCCTCTCTTCCACCATTAGATACATACAGTGTCATGTATGTTCTGTTGGATCAGTCCACTTGAGTGTCAGGAGTGAGTGTATGACTGATACATGAGAGAGTTGTTTTGTATCATTTGTGACAATACACATATGAAAGTTTTGTAACAGTGTTAGGGATGCATGGAAATGAATAATATATATGCAGTAAGTGTTTTTGCTAGTGTGTGAGAGTTGTGGTTTAGTTGAATGAATTCTCTCTTAATTTTTGCAAGTGGCATCAGAGCACCTCCTCCACCCCCACCCACACCACCCCCCCCCCCCCCCCCCCCCCACAAGGCAGAGGAGAGAGTTGTTTTGTATCATTTGTGACAATACGCATATGAAAGTTTTGTAACAGTGTTAGTGATGCATAGAAATGAATAATATATAAGCAGTAAGTGTTTTTGCTAGTGTGTGAGAGTTGTGGTTTAGTTGAATGAATTCTCTCTTAATTTTTACAAGTGGCATCAGAGCGCCTCCTCTCTCTCTTTCCCCACCGTCACACCCCCCGGGCAGAGGGCCCAACTATAAGAATATGAGTCTTATGTGTAGAAACAGAACCCAGGCATTCACTATCAAGAGCGTGCCTAGCTCCGTATAGTCTCTTTATTTATAGAGGGAGGATTTTACATTGTGATTTCTAAAAGAGGGCGCCAATTACCGCAATTCCTAAAGCGGGTCCACGTTCACAATCATAAAAAGGTGACCCCACTTTGTAATTCCTAGATGTGCGTGGGACACATTTTCACGATCACAAAAGGTGGGCTCACATTGTAATTCCTTTAAATGTGGGCCCACATTGTAAATCTTATAAAAGAGGGTACCACATTATTATTTCGTAAGGTATATCCCATGTACAACAATAATATATTTAAGTTCAACAGACTTGCCAAACATGATGCTACTAATTCTGTTCCTCCTAACGGAACTCTTATAATGTTACCAAACAAGTTTTGCACAGCACAGTTTCAATACAACCCAAATTTCAGCACAACCCAATCTCTACACAAAATAGGGAACAACTCAAGAACAATGCCAAACGGGGCCCTTGTTTCTTGATGAATTCTTCAATGCAATCTCAAAGGGATTGATTGATCTTGCCCTAGCTTGTGAAGGAGGGGAGAGAGAGAGAGGGAGGGAGGGAGAGAGAGAGATGTGAGGGAATTGAAATGGAAGGCCGTTGGGTTGGTTGTGGTATTTCGCAATGAAAGGTCAAATGACCAAAATACCCTCACTTAAAAAATTCTTTAAAAAAAAGCCATTAAGGGTAGTTTTGGAAAAACTCAAGGAAAACATTATTTCTCCCAAGGACCCTAGGACCATCTAAACCACAATCAAGGGTCCTACTCTCTACAATTTCTAAAATTACAAAACACCCCTATACTCTCTCAAAATTACAAATGACTCTCAAAACTCCTAAAATAAGCCCAAAACCACTATAAACTCATATAATTAAGCATTTAACCTCTCTAATTACCCACAAAATCACATAATCAAGCAAAATTGACATAGATAGACTTAGGAAAAGTGGGATCTCACATTATGCTTAGTTTTGGCCTCTTTAGAATGAAGTATAATATTAACGTAGATTTTGTGCTTTGTGGTTGGTGCGTACCAACAAGATTGAAGTGAAAATTTTACAAAACAGGAATTCAATGCACTATGGACAGGTTCAGTCTCTTTAAAGTGAAGTATAATATTGAAGCATACTTTATGCTTTGTGATTAGCATGTTCCAACAGGATTTAAGGGAAAACTTTTACAGGACATTGATTAGGTCAGCTATGACTTTGGAATAGAATGTTTACCAATCAAGAAAAACACATGCACAAAATGAGTGCAGCAGAGAAGAGAGTTTTGAGATGGATGTGGTAAAATTAGGAAAGATATAATCAGAAATAAGTTCTTTCAGGAGCATTTACGACTAGCATCAATAGGTGATAAATTAAGAGACTTGTTTAAAATGGTTTGGACATGTCCAATGGAGGCTAGCACGACTCCAGTAAGGAAAAGTTGTTCTATACAGGTTGATGGCCCAGAAGGGGTAGGTTGAAGAGAGGACATGGATGGAAGCAGTAAGGATAGATCTGAAGAAGTGCAACCTATACAAGGATTTGGCTCAGGATATATTAGAATAGTGAAATAGAAGTCACATAGCCAACCCCAACATAGTTGGGACAAGGCTTTGATGATGACGATGACAATGACGATGACGATTTGAACTTTATAAATTGATATATTGGAGGTTGGGCTGAGCTCTTATTGTGTGTTCATATGCACCACAAATTGGATACTATTTGAATTATTTTTTCTAACCGATTTTCTTCTTTCTTTCTTCGTTGTTTTCATGTTGCCTTTGGGGTTGTATACCATCTTGGGATTTGTCCTTCTTGTTTCTTCTTTTTTCTTATTTCAATATAATCTTTCACTTCCCTAGAGATCAAAAGATGTTTCTTTTGACTGTCTTGGAGAAAGAAGGAAATCGGAAACCATATCAGGGAAGGCATATAACTCTTTTATGTGCTTGTTTCCCCATGATCAGCATGCATCACTGATTGCAGTTGCTTTGGGCTGGAAATGTCGCTACCCGCACTGTGTACCCGTTATGTCAACTTTTAGAGTAAATTCTGTCAAAGATTCCAACAGTTGTACTTTGAACCGGATTCAAATGTATACAAAATTAATTTAAACACCTGAATGTAAACTAATCCTAACAGTTGAGTGGTGGCATAATAACCTTTTGAAACTCCATTTTAAGCTTACTTTTTTTGCTACTGCTTTTATGAGATATTAAAAACCACCTGAAGTTTGAGCGAGAGTTTCTGCTTGATAAAGGGTAATGAAGCTGACCCACGAATGAGAGCTGCGGCTAAGAGACGTGGGATAGTGATAACCTCCATCTCAAGGCCAATAAGACCATCTGATTTTATAGATTTCGATCTGATACTTGCAATGGACATGCAAAACAGAGGTACATGATTATGATTCTATATAGTGATGTATTGTGCTACTTTATTCTCCACTTTCATAACCTTTTCCCTTTCATTACATGATTATGATTCATTTAGGAAGGCTTGATCAGAGTGTTCCATTGGGTCTTTTAGGTGATGCTATCATCAAAGAATTGAATGACCTACTCATAAAGATATGCATAGCATCCTTAGGCCTTGAGTATGTATAACTCGGATCCATCTTTTTACAAACTGCTGTTCTAATGAGCTCACTGTGGATAGATAATGCCCCGAAAGTTTCCATGAAGGAAACTATTTTACTGACAGGGTAAGAATAGATTATTTGGATACCACATTCAGTGTTCTAATGGCCAAATATTGGATGTCTAAGATCTTTGAATCTATGCTATATTGGATCATGTAAACCTTCTGGATCATTAGCCATAACCAATTAAGTGTACATGCTCAGGGCCTTGAGTCAAGATCCATGTCATTCATCAGGATGAGACTCTTTTCTTTCTTTCTTTTTGCTTTTCTCCGTTTTTGGGATATGTAACATACTTATGTGATGAGCCCATAGTACAGTTAGGGATGTATGGATCTGGAGTACTGGACCCAGAGACAGGCATTTGACCAAGCGATATGTTTATTTCTGGATTGGGCCTGACTCCAGACCCGAGTTAAAATCAATATATACTGGAACAGTGCATATATTGTGCTGTGATATTTGACCCTGTGACAGTCAGGTTGTCATTGTCAGCATCTTCCATCAGTGTTGTAACCTATATGAAGTCCATTATTGTATAAAATAATAGTAGTAAAATATTTATAAATATATGTTTCATATGATAGATAGTACTTTTAGCCAACCCCAACATAGTTGGCACCAGTCCTTGATGATGATGATATATAGTACTTTATATGTTTAACTTTGGTACTCTCAGATATTCCGTCATGGACCTGATTGGACTTGAACCCAATTGATTGGGTTCATAACCAGAATTCTCAGGCTTGTAATTTTGGGTGACCGAGTAATTAAAGGTCCATTGACTTGGTACAGTTAGAAGGTGCTCATTTCCTCAACTTTGATGGGTCATGGAATCGAATCTGCATTCTTGTGCTTGCGATCATGGGCATTTCAGCTGTGCTACTCATTATTTGGATTTAATATATCCAAACATAAGGTGGATGTTTTTAGCTTTATTAATACATAGATTTGCCACTTAAATTTTGGTCATTTTTTGCTCCAGACGACATATTTGAAGCTTTTAATAGGTGGAAACAGAGAGATTCCCTTCCGCATGATGCCTACAAGAAGGTTGGTATATGGACTGTATTATCTTTGATATGCCAGAAATCTCTTGCATTTAGTCTCTTGAGTGGGGAAATAAACCAGTGCACTGGTTACATATTAGATTTTACACTTTGGGGTAATCCTTACTCTCAATCAGATTCTTCTATAATTCCATTTGATTTAATCAACTTGTCAACAGGTGGAAATAATACCAGTTATCCGTTCAAATTGATGGTTCGGATTGATTTTAACAGAGTTTTATTCATCAAATCTAAGCCACCCGCTTGTTAGGGGACACATTTGATCTTTAATGACTCCTAGAATCTCTTCAATCAGATGATCTTAACCCTTTCGTTTCTGGCTTGAAATTGGATATTTGTACAAAAATGGGCACATCTGTGTAATTAGGTTTATCTGAACAGTATGATTTCCACAAGTTGGCCTAAAGAATGTGAATCGGACTCAACGGATGGTCATGACAACGACTTGCACTATCAAATGCCAAATTGCAACTGGTAGCTCAGTTGTTGTGCCAATCAACTGGTAGCTCAGTTGGTGAGGCACCTTCCTTCCACAGAAACAACCAGGGATCAGTCCCTAGCTGTAGTGCTGATGGTGATGGACTTGGGCAGTTGAGTGACTGTTGTACATGGATGTGTAAGTGTCTGAGCACTTGCCTTTCAAATAAAAAATAATAATTGCAACTGGGTGTGGTGAACACTCATCATACCACATCTTTTCTCCCATCTATTAGATGCAAAATGTTTTTGGTTTGCTGCCATGGCACGTTACTCTATTGCACCAGTTCACATGCAACCATGTATGCTGATATGTGCTGCAACCTAGCCGGGCCACTAGCCATACCTTGTAAATATGTGGCCCAAAAATTTGGCAGGCTGCGCATACATATAAATTGGCATATGGGGCTGGGTTCAAAAAAAAAAAAAGCACACTCCTCCAGCCATCCATTAATGTTGTTAAGTAACTAACCTAATTTGCAGTCTGGCATATCTTTTGGGCCAGAATATCTTATTAGTGTGGGGTCATAGCTCAGATTATGGACATGTGCCACCTAGGCATATGAAGCTGGATGGAAATTCTCAGTTTCCTTGTGTCCATGCTTGCTGAGGATTAATAAACATCCAGAAAGAAATAATGCCTCTCTAGAAGTTTGTGTGGAGATGTTGTACTTATTACTCTATATTTTCTTGCTCATAGATTTCCATGGAAACTTAGGAGGCAATACATGTTGTTTGATCAAATATTTCCTCAGCCAAATGACTTATACTCCTGGAGGCCATTGTTTGTTTATCCATATATAGTTTGTAACTTTGTATGGCAAGTCCCATGGTGGATGAGATAACCTCTTTAAATTTCCCTTTCTGATGACCTTAATGATCCAGTTGGGCCTCTGTTAAATATGGATTGGTTGAATTTTCATTGCACATCTAAGATCATTTGATTGCAGATGCCAGATGATTGGGATAATGTTTTGATAATGATGATCTTAGATCATCTTATTGAGGATTTTAATTTCCAACTAATGATTGCTTATTTTGATGCATTGTGGGCCTCACCTGCACCACTGCAGGTCAAAACATGCTCTCTTTTTTTTTTTAGTTATTATCAAGCATGTCATATAATAGATTGAGAAGGCACAGCACGGAGTACACTCATTTATGCTATTGTATTTTTCTTAACAGAATAGAATAACGGAGTATTGTGTTTCTTTATACCAATAAAATAAAACTAACCATTAAAGTAGGGATGACTACTAGTAAGTTTGGTATTGATCGGGCAAAAGAGCAATTCCACCCTGACTAATACCCGCTCAGCCTTGTACTTGACCAAACCTATTATGGGTTGATGATTTGCGATTCCAAAATCTAAACCCTCCCTGTGATGGGCATGTGTTGGGTCAGGTTTGATACTAGTTATCTTTTTTTTTTTAAATATTAAAATATGTCAAAATAAACTATATATTTCCTGCTTGGAGGACTCCTCAACCCTACAACCCAGCATCTAAGCTTTTCCAGTACCAACTGTTCTACACTGACTTTGCATATCATGATCATTAAAGAAGTATACAAATTAATCATAAATGGGGAAAGGTGGGTTCATGGGGTCAAAACTCTAAGCCGTTCTAAATCCAACTTTGTTTAAAATCTATAAACCCATATCTGCTCCAAACTTGAAAAAACAGCTAGAAAAAACCTGCACCATAATAGTGCCAGGTTGAGGCGGTTACCTACTTACATTGTTATCAGAATCCTCCGTTTCGTAGCCCGAATCCCAAGGAAAATGATTTGTATCTATGCAACAAATCTCATTTACAGATGAATCTTTGGATTTAGGTTTGAATCTTACTATTTGATACTCGTTTCAACGAATCTTATGATTCAAACGATTCACTTGAGCAAGAATAGTTACAACTAAAAAGTTGATATTAATAATCTTTTACCTTTTGCCTTTCTTTGTTCTTTCTTTTTTTTTTAGCTTTTTTACTTTTAAAAGGTTATTTAATAGTTATAGTTAACGAGACCTCTTAAGAATTTTTACGGCTTTGGGAAGGTTTTAGAGTTGAATAAAGAACATGCATTTGATTAAAGCATTCAACTGTATGTATGGGGTCTGTCTATATATGTTTCTTCTTCTTTTTTTAAATATATATATATATATTTTTTGTCATGACCACTTTCTTAACTTCAAGAGATATCCTACTATGTAAGATTGATAGTTTGAATTTTTATTTTATTTTTTATATTTTGATTTAAAGATAACAAATATATATCTTGATACCTTAAACTTATTTAATTATTTTCGTATGTCATTTATTAATATATTATATATTATTACATGTCATGATGTTCTTGATATGATTGTATAATAGACTTATTTGTCATTGTATTTATACACCTATGAATGGGGAAATGAATAGATTATGAATAACTACCTTTTGTTTTTCTTTTTTAGTTTTTAATTATTTTTCATTTTATTAGAATAATAAAAAATCCTACGATTCATGATATGATTTATGAGTATGAACGATTTGTGATACGATTTTGATTTTCAGAACAATGCCTATTTAAACTGGTCCATTGCTATCTGATGTAGGCTCTAGGGTTAGGGCTTGCGTCGGAAGTGTTCAAAGCACGAAGGGGCCGAAGCACGTGTCTGAAGACACTAAGTCTCCGCAGAGACGATAAACGAGGATGTACTTCAATGAGAAAACCAATTTTCATTAATCAACTCTCTCTGAAAATAATCATCTACAATGCCATATAAATAGGAAAAGAAAACTTAAGCCCTAAGAAACCTAACTAAACTAGGAAACTAAATAAATTGGAAGCCTAATTCTAAATACAATTCTTTAAATAAAATTAGAAACTAATGACATAATTAGTTAATAAAATATCCTAAATCTACTTGGGCCCTACACATGTGGCCTGAGGTGCATCTGCATCATTCTCCCCGGCTTGGAAAGAACTTGACCTCGAGTTCGGGAAATGTCCTCCTGGATCGAAGATCAATATAACGAACTTCCGATTTGTTGGTTGATCTGCAACTTCTGTGTATGGCATCATGTATAACTGGTTTTGATGGCTGAAATTTGTGTTAATGTCCAATCAAACCACTGGATGCCTTGTAGAACCTGCACCATCAAATCACAATATCTGACTAGCTGCTGGTCATCTCCAAGTTTACATTGTTGATCCCCGAAGACAAAATCAATTTGAGAATTAATGTGGGGAGTTTCAACAACTGATTTGCTAGAGTTCTCTGAAACACAAATCAGTTCTCTGATACCAACTGAGGCAGGCCCTGGAGTTAGTGCTTGGGCTTGCGGGAGGTGGGGAATGGGAGGAATTTCAGGTCATTAGAAACTAATGACATAATTAGTTAATAAAATATCCTAAATCTACTTGGGCCCTACACATGCGGCCTAAGGTGTATCTACAGCATCATCCCTACATTGTAGTTATAAAATAGGATAAATTAATTTCTTACTTCTTTTCTGAATCAGATGACCATTAGGCTACAAGGCTAACTTTGTTTGTTGCAGGTTAGGGTAATGTGTTCCTACTGTAAAAGACACAAGGAAACTGAAGTTCCTGATCCTTACTATGGTGGGCCTCAAGGTTTTGAACAGGTAAATGTCAAGCTGCCTTTTGAAACTTCTCTGTTTCGGGATACTGGCGATAAGGCACTTGAGTTGGTGTTCCAAATTTAATACATTTGGCATTCATGAAAGAATGTATTGAATTTTGGGGCCAAACCAATGGTGTCATAGTCCTTATCCAAAATACTATTATTGTGTTATTAATGTACTTGGAGACAAAAATCAAGGGTCATGGTGTATCTTTTCTTTCGTGGACATGAAAGGAAAACCATGCAAGGCGGAGATGGTTGGCTATTGCCACCAAATTTAAATTGATTGGACTTCCATGACACAGGATGCTGCCGTTTCCCTCGTATCTACATTCATCTTTTACCTTTAAGTTCTAGAAACAGTCGCATGATTTCATCCATGTGGACCCACCTGTTAATTAGGTGGGGCTAACTAGATGCATGCAAGCTTTTATGTACATATATTTGACCATAGATTGGTCTAGGTGGGCTGCACAAGTTGATTTGCATAGTGGTCATACTCGGACTTCTTTAAGGAGAAAATTCTGGCCATATGTCTGTAGTGCAATTATCACAAGCCATGTTTAGTGGCTGTGCTGTGGGCCCACCTAGACCCTGTTATGATCAATCCTTCTACATATTTCGCGTGCCTATCTGATATTCATCTCATCTCTATTCACTGATTAATTTATTAGGCAAGAAACACAATTATGCACTTAATTTAAGGGTTGAAAATGTACAAGTTTGAGGCCCATAAATCAAGGGTTGAGATAGATAGTTTCATCTCCTTTGTCCCATGATTCACATGCATCCAGATGGGCCCCACATGCAAGGTTCCGGTTGCCATTCTTGATATAATAAATGCAGCACGCTGATTAGGTGTGAGCCACGCCCCAAGGAAGTTGTGAACCTTGTATTTATTTTATTTTTATGCTAGCAGGCCCACCCCTGATCCATGTTCCATCCCACTCCCTAGTCCCTACCACCACACCCAACCCAGATGAATGACTCGTCACCCCATTTTGGCTTATTCGATTTACTCAGGATGAGATTCTAGAGAATCAACACCTTTAAAACTGTCAACTTTGAGCGCCATGATCAATGAGGGAAAGCTACAATGCCGACATCAAGAAGAAACTACAATCACAACAAGAGATAAAACAGAGGAGCCAAGCTCTCCACTGAATTAACATTAATCAAAATGAAACAAACATAATCTTCCCAACCATAGAACTCTTACAAATTATATAGCACTCTTCCTCTGTGAATACATGCTTAATCCCAAAGATAACTACATTCAAGACCACAACTTACTAGGTAATCAACTAACACTCCCAAAATAAGACACAACTTACTAAGAACTAGTTCCTAGGAAAAATAAATACTAGGAGTTCCAAGAAATTCACAATAATGCCAACCACTTTTCAAAATCACATTAATTGGGCTAAAGCCTTAGGTATCCAATGTTGCCACATAAGAGCCCATGTGGCAATGAAATTGACATGGCCAATATCTTCCTACATCGTACTCCCCTCTTGAAAAAGACTCGACCTCGAGTCGACTTTGACTATGTGTTGCTTACTTTTCTGTTTTCGTTCCCCTTGCGACTTGTCAATTTGAATTGGTTGGCTTTTGATCTGCATCTCCACAAATCTTGTTAAAATGTATGGAACTTGAATTTGTTGTTGGGTGGTGTACTTGCAAAAACCATTTAGCACATCCATCCAATCTGCCCAATGTGTCTTGATCCATTGACACATGACTAAATTATGAAGGAAAGTCTAGTGATATCTGCTTGAATAGGATTCTTCAAAACTAGGGGTGTAACGGTTCGGTTAACCGTTTATTTTGGGAAAACCATTAACCAAACCGTGTTTTACGGTTTTAAGTTTTTAAAAACTGTGACCGTATCCTTAAAAACCGTTAAAAACCCGAACTGCGGTTAATCGTATTAGACGGTTCGGTTACTGTTAATTGTCACTAAAGAAAAAATCTACCTTTGCACTTTGACGCTGCGTGTAGAACAACACTATCATTTTTCACATATCAAACAAAACAACACTACCATTTTTCACGAAAATAAACACATCTAAAAGTCTAAAATGATACCACAAAACATTTATCATGTAATACAATTCTAGGAAACATGAGACAAGTGTAATCTAACTCACAAAATAATTGTATTCTCAGAGGAGAGAATGGGAAAGGGGGCTTAACTTAAGTGATTTTTTTCCATTTAGGCCCTTCAGTTTTTTTATTCGTGTAATGGTTTGGTTAACCGTTTTCCCAAAACACGGTTAACCAAACGTTATTTTACGGTTCGGTTCGGTTAATAACCGTGAGTCGAGACTGAAAACCGTAACCGAACCGTGAAGTATGGTTTTCCGATTTTAATAACTGTAACCGAACCGTGAAACACGGTTATTAACCGTCGGTTCGGTTCAGTTAGACGGTTTTCCGGTTTTTTTATACACCCCTATTCAAAACAATGTCAGTTGATGCATCCATCTTCCTTGAATGAAAAATCTAGGCGCTTTATGATTCTCTTAGTGCTTGACTCGTGATCATAGCAGTAGGACATGAATTCATAGTGCATATCAAAGCTTTCGTCATCACGGTACACATTGAAGGTCAAAATATCATTGACATGAACATCTTCATACACATCAAAGATGGGTATATCATCAATTTCTTCTTGATAATCATCATTGAACAATTTCTCATTGACATCATGAGATAATTCTCTGTTTTGACACTGATCATATATGGATGGATCGCATTCATCTTCTGGATAAATGTCGAAAATTGGGGGCTTTGACCAATCAACATAATTTTGGACAAATTCTAATGTCCAATGTGAATTGTCTCCATGTATTCCTTCGACCAAGGAGAATGTACGGTATTCCATTGGTTGTACTTGGGAAAGAGTTTTGGATTGTTTTGAAACTTCACCTATTGAGTCCTCGGGTTCTGGAATATTGTCGCACACAATTAGTTTGTGGACTTCCTTATAATAACCAAGGCTTTGTCCATGCTCACTACGAGCTCCTTGACAATCAAGCGGTATGGTTAATTGTTTGACTTGTCTGCAGAGTTCTTGTAGTTCTTCGTCTCTCGCATCTCCCATCATATGATTGTCACGTCCACCACAACCTCTTCTTGCAACCATGAAGGAAGATGGTAGGTGGGAAAATCAATCCAAGAGCATAACACAAGCTCTGATACCAAATGATGAGGGAAAGCTACAATGGAGACAGAAAGAAGAAACTACAATCACAATAAGAGATAAAACGGAGGAGCCAAGCTCTCCACTGAATTAACATTAATCAAAATGAAACAAACATAATCTTCCCAGCCATAGGACTTACAAATTATATAGCACTCTTCTTCCATGAATACATGCTTAATCCCAAAGATAACTGCATTCATGACCACAACTTACTAGGCAGTCAACTAACACTCCTAAAATAAGACACAACTTACTAGGCAAAATAAATACTAGGAGTTCCAAGAAATTCACAATAATGCCAACCACTTTTCAAAATCACATTAATTGGGCTAAAACCTTAGGTATTCAATGTTGCCACATGAGAAGAGCCCACATGGCAATGAAAGTGACATGGCCAATATCTTCTTACAACAATGATCTACTCAGTAGATAAGGAAATAGGAATGTTAAAAATGCATCCAATACCATAAGTGGGTGGGCCTGGATCTCATGGTTCAAGGACTAAATGGACTTGAGGCACTGAATATTGGGGTTTAGGGTCAAACTGTAAATGAAGACAAACTTTTGGAGAAAAGGAGGTGATCAATATGTATATATTTTTTGAATAGTAAGGAGGTGATCAATATGTATATATATTTTGAATAGTAAGGAGGTGATCAATATGATCAGACTCCCATGTATATATAGCCCTTCTCAGTTACATTGTTGAGAAGTACAAGGGTTGGTTGAAGATTTGTAGCATCAGTTACATAGATAAGTAGAGGGAAATGTCCCGCGAGCAATGAGATGTGGGAAAAACAGATTGGTGCCTTCATCATGGGCCTGTCGGTGAAATTCAGGAGACCTGCCCTATGGAGGGTCGGGATCATAGTTATGAGATTTGGTTCATTTCGGCCAAAACAACCGAAATGGTCTGAGCTGAACATACCCCCTAAAAAACTTCGGTCTGGATCTTGATTTGGCCTTTTTCTTAAAAGAAAGGAAAAGAGAAGCAGAGAGAGAAATGTGCATTGTTTGTGTTGCAGAGAAGAAAAACACACACACACACACACATAGACAGATATATATATATAGAGAGAGAGAGAGAGCTACTTGTAGGAAATAAAAAGGAATGATGGAGGAAAGGAAGACATGCTTTCTGCCAAAGCTGGAGCGGCTGCTGTCAGAGCTAAACCTCCTTTTCTTCTTCCTCTCTTTCTTCTTGCAGGAGTTGTTGTTCCCTGTTGCTGTGCATGCTTCTTCTTTCCTCCCCTCTTCGCTTCCTCTCCATCTTCTTTTCTTCTCCTTTCCCTCTTTTCTGTTTGCTCATCTAATGGGGTGAAATGCCCTAGGTGAAAGGAAAAATCCCTTTTCAAGGACTCTTTTGAGCCCTTGTATCAAATGGCCTTTTGAGCCCAAGCAAGTTTGATGGCCCTTTCTTTGGGCCCAAGTGATATTGGTGGGCCTCATTGATAAGGACTTAAATAAACGAATCAGCCAAGCCAAGTTTCACTTTAATAGGAAATGGGCCCTAGCCAAATTTCACTCTACTAGGAAATAGGTCCCTAGCTAAAATTTCACTCTTATATATATATATATATATATGTATTTATTTTATATTTTTTCCAACACTTAACTGATACATTTGTCCGAAACTCCGAATCAACCGAAACATTTCAGTTTGGAGGCCAAACCAAGTCTGAAATGAAATCCTCAACTATGGTCAGGATGGAAACTCCTCTAATCCTGTTGCTCGTCAGAGAAGAAAATTCAATGAGTATAAAAATAAATAAATAAATAAATAAATACAATAGTCTTAACAGAAATAGGAAAATATGGTCCCTCACCCTTTTTGATGGTCTTGTGGGCCACTCGAATTTGTCTTCCAACTGAACACAAACAAACACAAACACAAAAAAAAAAAAAAAACAAAAAAAAAACACGCACATTAAAAAAAAACCCAATTGAAGTTGATGATGCAACAAATGAAGCAGTGAGAGATTAGTAAGCAACTGTGAGTTGGGTGGAGAGGGAAGCGATTTGGTAAAGAAATCTACTAACTATGTTGTGAAAGGAATGGAATGTGAGAAGCAATTGTGCAGAGAAGAAGATCATGATGCACAAAGTGGCAGTTGATCTCAATATGTGTGGTGCGTCATAGAAGACTTCATTGCAAGCAATATGAAGGGCACTCTCTGTCACGCCCCGAGCCTGAGATCACACTAATCTTGAGGCACGATGTACGCCCGCACAGGGGTTCAAGTCAAACTCCCCGACTTTTAGTCCCCACGAATGGGTTTTTCCTTAGGATATCACGTGTGTGATTAAATTTCCATAAACCTGTATAGTTTAACCATAGATATCCATCCATATCCATAAATCTATCACATAAGACATGATATAAGAGCATCAACTAGTCCATGAGCATAAGTTAAAGTTAAAGAGATAAGAAAAGTAGTAAAAGTAGCAGAACCAAAGTTTTAGTTTAAGGTTTACAAGTCCAAAATAAAACATCTACACAAGTCTCATCTTGTGGCAACCCAATCCACGGTCATGGGAAAATGTTACGTCCAAATCACTTGACAAATAGATGTCTGAAAGACATCTTTAGGGGCCCACTCCGCTAACTGCTGAGGAGTCTCCTCCTCAACCTCTGCAATCTCCTGGGCTATGGCATCGAGGTCTTCACCTGTAACGCCAAATGTAACACCATTTGACTAAGCTAAGCAAGGTAAACAAATATAAAATATAACACACATATCAAATGAGTAGAAATGACAAGATAGATCATATGAAGTCAAGATAGTAATCTAGGCATAATCAATGCATGAATAAGCATGATACATAAGGATCAAGAGTGATAAGTATATAAACATAACATATCTAGGTGGCACAACCACATGAGATATTTTCTCCCACATAAGCATGTAAACATGAACTCACATGAGAGCATGGCATAACATAACATAACATGAGGTAACACTAGAAGGCATAGGCCCAGAAACTCCATCGTGGACCTAAGGTACAGGTCATCCCCCTCCCCCCCCCCCCCCCACCCCCCCACACACACACACACAAAAAAATCCCATCTGCAGAGGTCCATGAAAATTTACTAAACCCACACGTAGCCAGATCTAACTGTGCTAGGGTCAAAGCTAAGTGGTGCTGACTCAAGGAATTAAGTGTATAGGGCATATCAAGGTGTGACATAGCATGGGCATAAGCATGTACAAGATATAAACATGAACCAGTATACATCCATAATCACAGGTGCGTAACATGACATAGCCTATGAACATGTACGAATATATAGTGCATAAGGGAACATATGGCGTAAAGCAACAAGGTACATGAGCTAAGTGAGTAGACACGAGAAACATATACATATCATGCGAGAGTACTAGAAACAGAAATGAAATACATGCATAATGATCATATACGGAATCAAGGATGCATGACAAGCCAATCCTTAGGTTCCAGGAATGCTTGTGGGCTTCTCCGTCCAACGATGTGTAGCCCTAAGACTTCCAACATCATTGGGCTACAAGAACACTTGGCGTTACATAATTTAGGACGCCATATGCCTTAAGGTAACACCTTTGGCTCAGGGTATAAGAAGTCCAAAAACAAGCTTCCATGAGAGTGTACGTGCGCTCAAACGACACTCTCTAATGCTAATAAATCCATTGGGCATAAATTAGGGTTCAAGGGTTCCAATACTAAGGTCCAAGACTAGGTCCAAAACCACTTAGAAAACCTGGGTAATTCGGTCAATACTCGGTTAGCTGTCAGTTAACCAAGAAGGCACATGTCGGTTAACTGACACCTGACCGAGTGTCAGTTTGCAGGAAAACGTGCGTTCAATTAAATAAACCGACAAAGTTTGGTCAACTGTCGGTTAAGGGTTCGGTGAATTGAACTTTGATTTTCTGCTTTTTTCACCTGCTGTTATTCTAACCGAACTCAGGGTCGGCTAGCCGACACCTGACCGATATATTGCTGGTTTGGCTTAGGAAAGTTTTGATCCGAAGATTTCTCATTGCCAAACACTTATCCACCTTCCCAAGGCTTAAACTTGCACTATAGAAGCATCCTAAGCTCTCCAAAACATCCATATAACATAGATAATAACAAATTAACCAATTATACATGTGAACATACCCATTTGCAAAGATTGGAACTCAAACTAACCTATGAGCTGAAATTAGGGTTTCTATCATGAAGAATATACCAAGAATCATACATTAGAAGTACATGAAATAAATAGAAGTACATGAAATAAATTACACTTGTTTTACTTGCCTTTTTGGTGCTTGAATCTCCAAATCTACCAATTCCAAGCCTTACCCACTTAATACCAAGATCTAAGCAAAAACCCCCAAAATAGAACCTCAAACCAAGCTCCTACAATGGTTCTATTTTGGGTTTTTTTAAGGAAAAGCTACCAATCAACATGTATTCACGAATTGATCCCTCCAATCATTGATTTAAAGAGACAGATTTGGGAGAGATTTGCTAACCTATGAAATAAGAGAGAAGAAGAAAAACATTTGGAAGCATGGAGAAGATGAAAGCTTGAAGAAGATGAAGTAAAACACTCTCTAGTCTCTCCTTCAGCGTTTGGAAGCAAGGAAATGGAGGGAGAAGTGATAGGGAGACAAACCCTAGGTGCCTCGTGCGAATGGAGATGAGAATGAGTGAAAAGAGATAGGGTTTAGGGTTTTAGCTAGGGTTTTATACATATGAAGTTCTGGTATTTGAAGGAAAGTCCAAAATTCTAATAGAAGTTACAGTTTAGGGCTTTTGAATCATAAATGGGTCTAAATGAGCTCAAATGAGTTGGGTCAAAACATGAAAATCGAAGAGTGACTCATGACCTATGCAATGAACCCCACAATCCTAAAAAAACAGAAGACACGTGCAGGACCCATTAAATCCAAAATACCCAAAAAGTCATAATGTTACCTAGTAATGGTCAAATCCCCCTTCTAATCTACCTAATCAAGCCCATATACATTCAAAACACCCATTAGGCATCTAATTAGGGTTAATTAGACACTAAACATGATTAGGGTAGGGTCGGAGTGTTACACTCTCACTAACGCAACACAATGGTGTTTGTAGTTGGTTTAACCGTTGGTATGTAAAAAGCCAATGAAGCTAGACAATCTCAGCAGTGGTACTGGCTAAAGCCCTGTATGCAAATTTAGTAGAAGAAAAGGAGGCGGGAGACGGCTTCTCTTCCATGAAATGAGAGAGGATAAAAAATATGTAGAAGCCCATTGTGGAGTGATAATCATTAACATCCCCTGCCCAATCAAAGTTGGAAAAGGCCCCAAAGACACAAGGAATTAGGGAAGAATAAAATGATGCGTAATCCATGATGGATTGAAGGTCACAGTGGATTCGAAGAAAGGCAGCCTAATGAACAGAGGTTGGGGCAAGTAACAAATTTACTGACCATGTGAACATCAAAGGTGATTTCGGCTGTGTGATAATAAGATAAACAAGACTCCCAACAACTTGCCAATATTGAGTGGAACAGTGGAGAGAGATGGAGAAGGCGCCCTTGAACATGTTCAAATTCAGAGTGGAGGGCCATATGAAACTAGACCAATCGAGTTTCTTGTCGATTAGTGGCAACTATAGTAGAATCAACAGTGCATTCAAACAGTGGCTCCATTAAGGCCAATTGGTCCCATAAATTTGTTATCTTGACATACAAATCTTATATGGAGTTGGTTTCGCATTCCAGTTGATACGGTCTTGTTGAATAGACTGTACATAGAGTCTGGCCTCTTTTGGTGGTGTAAATTTTGCTAACCGATTTCTGATAGATGGAATGATGGAGATAACGATCCAGGAATTTATTTTTCCCGCATTGAATTCCCATTCCTCGTATGAAGACCTCGAGTCATCATGTTTATTTCCATTTTACGAAAGACATATTTCCACGTGTGTCCTTAAAGGTAAATGATGCAGATGGACCTCAGGCCACATGTGTAGGGCCTAAGTAGATCTATGATTTTTAATTCACTAATTCTATGTTAGTTTCTATTTTTATTTCAATTAGGATTAGATTTCCAATTTTCCTAGTTTAATTAGGTTTCTTAGGCCCTAAGTTATGTTTTCCTATTTATATGGCATTGTAGAAGATGATTTGCAGAGTTAATTAATAGAAATTGGGTTTTGTCATTGAGGTGCATCCACGTTATTGTCCCTCTAGAGACTTGTTGAAGTGTCTTTGGACACGTACTTCGGCACAATTCTGCTTCGGCACTCCACGCAAGCCCTAACCCTAGGGCTTGCATCCGTTTGGCATCAAAGCCGAACAATCCCTCAATTGAACGGCGTGATTACCCCTATCCATCCCATCTCCATTCCAATTGAATCCAATCCCAGAAACCTAGAACCCTAACCCTAACCTCCATTCCTTGATCTATATACCCTAACCCATTGAAACCCATTGAAACCCAAACCCCCATCTTCCCAACAACTCCGACAAATCCAACCTCATCCAAAATCGTCATCCCTATCCCTGCCCAAATCCCTACCAAAACCCATCTCGACTTTTCCAAAACCCCAATAGACAACCCACCACATCCAATCGGTCCACGGCCTCTCAAAACCTCAATTAGTGAGAAAAAAACAAAAGAAAAAAAAAACATACCTAGCACCGAACTCCAGCTACTGCCGTCGTCGACCGCCCCGTCAGATCTCGCTTCACCATCGCCCTTCTGCTGCATTGTCTCCTCTTCGACTAGCAACACTCATCTTCTGTCTTCAAAAGCAGAACGAAACGAAAAAGGGGACCTTTTTGCCTTTTTCTTTCCTTTGTCACGCACAAGTTCAAGAGGGAGAAACACGTGCCACTCATGACACGTGCTAGCTTCAGCACTTGGTTATTGGGCCAGAAATACAAATGAGGCCTTGTTTCAAATCCGGGTCTAGTGAGGCTCTGGACCGGGTCAATTCCGACCAGAGTGCAGCAAGACCCATTGTTCTAAGCAGATTGATAGGCTAGCAAAGCATCGTTGATGACATCATCAGACAGATCAACCAAAGGGGATTGAACAAATTGAAGGCACATATTTGATTGATCAAGGGCCCAGATTTAATTTCGCAATTTTGGAGCGATCTGTATTTTAACCATTGTGTTTGTGGAGAGTTGATCTACACATCAGGTCAGTTCATTATTCCATCCAAGTCAATATGAAATTGCATATTAGTAGATTCTACAATGATCTTCAAAAGGTCAAATATGCCCTTAAATATGGAATATGGTATGCTAAGAATGAAGACTATTTTCGGCAATTTCTTGATTTGATACAAGAAGAGTTGTCCGTTCTTGCATACTCTGACCAATTTTCAAGTCTCCACGATGCATGTGGATTAGAGGATGATGAGGAACATGATTTAATTAGTTTTCTGAGAGGCTTGAAACCGGGTATAGTGGAGAGAATGAATAACTGCAAGACCATTCATGAGGCATATTGGGAAGCAATTCGTGGAAAGCATGTGCTTAAACAATGGTTTACAAAATCGGCTAAGTCCGAGTTGATTCGGACTCGGCACATCGAGTCAAGTCCTTTGGACTGATACTCAAATGAGTGGGACTCACCCGAGTTCTATGTGACTCGGGCGAGTCCCACGAGTCAACTCACGCTCACATGCAACATAAAGTAAAAAAAACAAAAAAGACAAACAGGGGGGGTGTCAAATTACATTAAATAGAAGAAGAGGGGAGAGAGAACAAAGTACAAAGGGGGAAAAAAGGATTGCTTGCTTTTGCTTCTCTGATCTGTGAGACCCCTTTTCCTGCAGCTGAAGGCTGCCAGCTGTTGTTCTTACTGCTACTGCCAGTTATGAGTCAGGTACCGGCTCTTTCCTTGATGCAGGCCCTAGGGTTAGGGCTTACGTGGGAAGTGCTAAAAGCACAATGGGTGCCGAAGCACGTGCCCGAAGCATAGTTATCAAATTCGTTTCGGTTCAGACGAAATGTCCGAATTTGTTCGTTTCGAAGGCAAAACTGAACAGAGCATCCCGCTTGAAGATGTTCGGTTCAAATTTCGTTTGATTTTGCCCGAAATATAGGGTTTCAATCCAAAACCCTTAACTTCGGACGAACTATTTCCAAATCCGTCAATTCAAACGAATCGAGGGGTTAAACATTAAAAGAAAAAAACGGATGAACTGTATTTGGGCATTTGAACAAATATGAACAAAAAGAAATGAAATTATTGTACATACCTTTTTTCAGGCAATCATTTGTTCCATCTTCTTCACTAGCATGGAACCTTCTATCTATAAATTGAACCCCAAACCGCAAATATCAACCACAGAATCTTCTCTTGCCCTATCTCCATTTGAGATTGTTCACTGCCGAAGCATTAGTGTGAATCCTTGGCCTTGGCATGATTATCTTCCTGCATTTTCTCCCTCGCCAGAGGTCGTCGCTGTTGCCCCACTCGAATTTCCTTGCTAAAATCTCATCGGAATGCCAGGAATGTCAAATCTCGTCATCATCTTCCATTTCTTTTTGTTTCAGTTTTTTTTCTTTCTTTCGTGTGTTTTGATAAAAAGGGGTTGGGGTCATAACTTGGGATACTATCTTTATTAAGGAATTTTGATGTTGCCTTTATGAATGAGGGGCCGTGATGAGTTCCCGAAAGTGAGGCCCACTAACTGGAAAATTCTTCACGAGCCCACTTATATTTAATCACTGATAAAATTGGAACGATACTTAGTGTTTAGCATTTAAGAGGCCCACTTGGTAAAAAAATCGAGGCATCAAAAAAGAAAATGCATATGATCAAGCCCCATCACGAGTTGAGTATGGTAGCGTTTGATGCTATTAAATATTTTATGAAATCATTTTTAAAAATATCAATCAAAAGTGGGCCATTTAATTTCAGCAGAGCAATAATGTTTAATTAGTACTGTTTATGCAGAATTAACTGGTTTTGATTTTATATAAGTGGCCCACTGAAAATTTTGATTATCAAATTTGAGCGTTGGGCCCTAGGCCCTAGCTCACCACTAGTTGAATGGAATTTTGTATTATTGTTTCAATATATACATATATATATATATAAATATATATTTTAAAGTGAAATGCCTGAATCTGCCGAAATGTTTCACTTTGGAGCCAAACTGAAACGGGGTCCGAAACGAACTTGACAACTATGGTCCGAAGACACAATAAGAAGTCTCCACAGAGACGATAACAAGGACGCACCTCAATGGGAAAACCCAACTTTAATTAATCAACTCTCTGAATAATTCTTCACTACAATACCTTATAAATAAGAAAGCAAACTTAATGCCTAAGAAAACCCAATCTAATAATCGAAAGTGCCCTAATAACAATCATTAAATAAAATTAAAAATTAATAACTATAATTAAAATCCTAAATCTATGTGGGCTCTACACATGTGGCCTAGGGTCTATCTGCATCATCCCTCCTCGTCCTGTTCTTCTTCTTCTATTCCTTTACCAACTTACCTCCTTTACTGTTTTTTTTACCTACTTCACAAGTAGGCTGAGGCCTGGAGGCGAGGTTAGTAGTTGACTGGGGCTGGGTTAGGTCTAAGGTTCCCTTCTTCTTCTTCTTTTTTTTTTTTTTTTTAATAATTTTTCTAATTTCTGGGCACTCATGCGACTTGGTGGAGTCGGGTGACGACTTGGTGGAGTCAGGCGAGTTGGCTCGAACTCAGCCCTGGTCGACTAATGTCCCGAGTCTGATTTTTAAAACCATGGCTAAAACATAAAGTTAAGGCTCAAGAAGGAGAGTCACCGCAATTAACAGCAGACCATGTTGAGGAACCAGTGGCAAAAGATATGCTGATTGAGAAGCCAGAGCAGGACCCCGAAGGTTCCATGACTGCAAGAACAAAAGGAGCAAAACCAAAGGCCCAAAAAAAGCAGGCAGCAACCCCAAAAAATGATGGAACATATTAACAAATAGAAATGATCAAAGAAGGCTTATAGACTCCTCCTTTAACCAATTTGTCTGCTTCCACATTTGCCGAATGTCTAATATGGGAAAGGGAAATGTTCAATGCCCTAGACATCTGAGCCATATCTTCCAGGTACCAAGGAGCAGTAGAAGGGTTAAGAGCCCATTGAATGATGCAAGTTGAGTCTCCCTCAACCAATAATCTTTGAGGATTCATGTGAGAAGCTTCACGCAGGCCAAAGTTCAAGGCCAACAGTTCAGCCTTATTGATGGAGCAAAACCCCACTGGACCCGAATAGGATAGGGTGATTCCAGCTTCATCTCTAACAACACCCCCAAGACCCGCCTTTCTTGGGTTTCCCAAGGCACTCCCATCAAAATTGAGCTGCAACACACCCGAAGGGGGGCGGCCACCATCTAGGTGAGATACACGGACAATGAAGATGTGAGAAAGCAGCCTCTTTTCAATTGTGAACGATAGAGCTTACCGAGATCACCTTGAAAAGTGGCAATGGGGAAACCCAGTGTGCCACTAACAGCTTGACTTTCTCCTGAAGCCTTGGCTCATCAGTAGATATTCCTTCAAAACATCTTGCGTTCCTCTCTTTCCATATGGTCCAAATAGCTGCCAAGAACGAAAGTCTCCACATTATCCTGCCTCCCTTTGGACCAACTCCTAGCCTCCAAGACTCAAACAAGGCAGTAAGAGAATGGGGAAGGGAACTGCAGTAATGGAACCACCCTAAGATTGCCTTCCACAGGCACTGAGCAACTCTACAATTGAGCAACAAATGGTCAATTGACTCCTCATCTGCAAGGCACATGGGGCAAGCATTAATGACAACCATCCGCCGGCGCCGTAAGTTGTCCATTGTCAGAATGCCTCGTAACAGTGCTAACCAACCAAAAGCAATGACCCTTGGTGGGGCTTTCATACTCCACAGGCTGTCCCAATTAATGCAATTAACTGCCACATCTCTATGCATAGATGTAAAGAAAGAGGCCACTGAAAACGAATCATCTATTATAGCCATCCAAATCCTTCTATCTTTCCCATTATTTGGAATGAAGACATTGGTAACAGAATTCAACAAAGAACAGAGTTGGCCTTCTTCCACTTCAGTTAAGTTTCTTCTAAAAACCGATTCCCCACACAATAGAAACAACTCTCCTTTCCTAATAATCTAAAACTTTGGCGCATGGATGAAAAATCTATGTAGCGGCCGATAAATCGGGCATAGCTGTGGCTATGTGATTTATTGGCGCTTGCATCCTTAGCGGCCGCTATTTACGGCCAATACATTACGTATCGGCCGCTACAAGCAATGAAATGTTAAAAAATAAAATAAAATAAAATAAAATAAACCTCTGTTGGCTCACCCTTTTTTGTTTGACTGGTAGATGAAGAAAAGGAGGAACAAGGGGGAAAAAAAAAAGACAGCGGCTGAAGAAACGTACCTGGAAGCAGTAGCAACAGCAACCGCAACACCAGCACCATCAGAAACCAGCGGAGGAGCAGCACCACCACCGAGCATCATGCCAGGTAGCACCTAGCCACTGTAACAGTAGCAGAAGCAAAAACCAGCAGAGCAGTAGCACCTAGTCACCGTCTCCTCCTCTTTTCTTCTTCTTCTTCTTTCTTTCTTTTCTTTCTTCCTCTTTTCCTTCCCCTTTTCTCTAGCTTTCTCGATCCTTTTGTTCAAGGAAAAGAAATAGGGCAACAAAAGCCCTATTTCGGTCCCTCTTTATTTTGCTAGTAGGGCCCCACATTGGGCTAACCTTATGAAAGGTATAAATAGAGATTAAATGGGCCCCACAGTGGCTCACCTTATGAAAGTTGTAAATAAAAATCAAATGGGCCCCTCACAAAAAATAAAGCTTATGCACCCATTGGTGGGCTCCACAATGAGTCCCAAATATTGAAATAAAAAAAATCATGGCTTAGCCAAATAAATAAAAATTAGGGGCTTTAGCCAAATTTTACTCTAATTAGCAAGGATGAAAAAAGCGGCCGAAATCAGGCGTAGCGGCCTTCTTTGAAATTATCGCCGCTTTCAACCATATCGACCTGTAGCGGCCCCTACATTGCCGCTACGGCCGCTACATAGCAGTCTGGGTTAAACTAGCACCTCCCCTCATCCCTCTTCTCGTTTTTCCACCGATCGAACAAATAGAAAAAAAAAAAAACACACAACAGGAGAACCCTCTTCTTATTTTTCCACTGATTGAACAAACAGGAAAAAAAAAAAAAAAAAAAAAACAAAAAAAGAAAAAAAAAAAAAACCACCCAATAGGAAACACAGAGGAAGAAAGGAAAAAAAGAGAGATGAGTTGCAGAGGAGGACATACCTGATACATGGAGGCACCAGCAGCAGCACAGCATGACTGCAGCGGCAACAACAGCAAGAAGCGTCAGTGACCGCGGCGGCAGTAGCAAGAGGCAGTATCGGCGACCGTAGCAGCAGGCTGCTTCTTCTCCTCCTCCCCTCTTTCTATTTCGGATGAAAGCTACAGGCAGCCCTCTTTCTCTTTGCTTTCCCCCCTTTTCTTTGCTTTCCCCCTTTCTATTTCGAACAGATCTAGGGCAAGTGGGCAACAAATGCCCTTATCGGGCTGCACCTTTTATTTTATTATCATCAGGTAAGTCATGGCCCCACGATGGGCCCACCTAATGATGGGCACAAATTTAAATTACATGGGCCATTCAAAGACCATTAGAAAACATTTTAAAACCATTAAAAATCCATTCACAAAAAAATAAAAATAAATAAATCAAAATATTAAATGTGGACATCCAAATCAATAAAAACTGAAGAACCTGATGTAACCATTGGTGGGCTCCCGCTCCACAATGAGGCACCAACGTTAAAATAAAAAAAGTCATCGTAGCTAAATATTACTTAATTGAAATTGACACCTTAGTCAAATTTCACTCTAATTGGGCATAGTGTCATAGCCAACTTTCAAACCTATTGAAAATAAAGCGCAACCAAATTTCACCCTAACTAAACATAGGCTATTGTAATAGGACACAGGGATTAGGGACCAACCAAACAAAGTTCACTCTAATTAATTGGAAATAGGGCCCTAACCAAATAACAAAATGGGTCCTTTACCACCAAAGTTCACTCTTATTGTTTGCTATTGAATTCCTATGGCCTAACTCTTATTGTTCACTCTATTCATACAACATTAGTGATACAGGACCTCATACAATGAGGGGACCGCTACGCTCCTTATCTTAGTTACTTTTGCAAAAAAAGTCATTTTCTATCATTTTTTAGTATTTTGGGATTTCAGGAACTTTTTTCAGATTTTTTTGAGGATTTTTTCAAAACTCACCACTACACCGCTACGTGGTGCCCGCTTCGTAGCATTTTGGCAGCGGGCCGCTACGCCCGCCGCTACCACTAATTTCATCCTTGCTAATTAGAAACAGAGAGCAATCAAATTTCACTCTAACTGGAAATAGAGCCATGGCCAACTTTCACACTAATTGAAAATAAAGTCTAATCAAATTTCACACTAATTGAAGTTTTTCTCTAGCCAAATTTTACTCTCATAGGAAATACGGCTCAACCAAATTTCGTTTTAATAGAAAATAGGACCCTAACCGAATTACACTCTAATAGGAAATAGTGGCCCAACCTAATTTTACTCTAAAATAGCAAATAGGCCCTGATCAAATTTTTCTTTAACAGAAAATCTTAAACTATAAATATACATTTCAAAATACAACTAAGAAATGTGATATTCTAAGCAAAGATAGTGATAATATTTTGATGACATTGTTTGATTACAAACATGAATAGATGTGAAAAAAATGATTATTACTACTATTTTCTATCCATGCAACGATACAGGACCTTATACAATGCGGGGACCGCTACGGCGGCTACGCCTTCTTATTTAAATTACTTTCTAAAAAAATATATACATTTGGATTTTCTAAAAAATTTCAGAATTTTTGGACTTTTTTTTTCAAAACGCACCACTATGCTACGTAGTGCCCGCTTCATAGCGTTTGGGGGGAAGGCCGCTACGCCCGCCGCTACCGCTATTTTCATCCTTTGGCGTGCTTGCTACTGGCACAATTGAATAACTTAGGAAAACAGTTTGCCAAGGGCACATCTCCTAGCCAAAGATTAGTCCAGAAAAAGATTTTATTGCCTTTCCTCAGTCGAAATTGCACCTGCTTCATAAACAAATCCTTGGTAGCAAGAATTCCTTTCCAAAGACTAGAGCAGCGAGGAGAAGGATCATGCACTAACCAACCTTCCCTAGAGATGTAATACTTAAAGGAGAGAACCTCCTTCCATAAACTTTGTGAGTCCTCTCCAATCCTCCATAACCATTTGCCCAATAGAGCCAACTTCATCTCCTTTCAAGGTCTAATGGCCAGGTCATCATCTTGCCTTGGCTTGCAAACTTGAGACCATTTAATCAGGTGGAACTTCTTTTTGTTCTCCTTTCCATGCCCGTGCCTTGGCTTCCAAACTTGAGACCATTTAATCAGGTGGAACTTCTTTTTGTTCTCCTTTCCTTGCCATAAGAAATCACGTTGTAATTTCCCAATGCGCTTATTCACCTCCGTCGGGCATTTATATAAAGACATGAAATAAATAGGAAGATTTGCCAAAGCCGCTTTGATAAGAGTAATTCTACCAGCCAGGGAGAGATGATTAGCCTTCCATAAAGCGAGTTTCTTCTCCAATCTTTCTATCACCGGATACCAAATGGATTTGGAGATGGCCCCAATACAAACGGGGAGACCCAAATAGGAAGAAGGAAGAGTTCCCGCTTTGCACCCGAGAAGATCAGCAAGCATCTGCAAACAATCTTCATTCACCCTGATTCCAAATATCTTACTTTTGAAGAAATTTACTTTGAGCCCTGACACTGCTTCAAAGCATTACATAATCGCTTTGACATTGTGCAGTTGGTCTTCGTTGGCATTGCAGAACAGAAGGGTGATTTCCCAGGCTCCATTGGTTGGGCAGAATCCTTTGAACAGATTTGCATTCGACGCTGCAAGCATCATACGGCTGAGAGCTTCCCCAACGATGACGAATAGGGAGAGAGAGGATCTCCCTGACGTAGGCCTCTCGTGGCAGAGGAAAAACCTTTTAGAGTCCCATTTAAGAGGACGGAAAAGGTGGCTGACCTCAAAACATTCTGAGATCTAATTTCTCCATCCTATACTAAACCCCATTCTCCTCAACAAGTATTGAAGAAATTCCCAATCTACCCTATCGTAGGGCTTCTCCAAATCGAGTTTGGAGATGATACCAGGCCTTCTATCCCTGTTTCTGGAGTGCAGACATTCATTGGCAATTAACACTCCATCCAACATTTGACGCCTGTGAACAAAGGCTCCTTGGCGTCAAAGATTAGTGTTGGCAGAACCTTTTGGAGTCTAGTGGCTAACACCTTAGCCAACTCTTTGTTAATTGATCCAATAAGACTTATAGGCCAGAAGTCCTTAATGCTCTCAGCACCCAGCTTCTTAGCTATTAGAGTGATAAAGGAAGCTCCGATATGCTTAGAAAGTTTGCCTCTCATGGAATTCTCTCATGAACTGCATCACATCTTGCTTAATGGTCTCCCAAAAGAACTGGAAGAAAGCTATTGGGAAGCCGTCAAGGTCCAGAGCTTTATCCCCCCTAAGTTCGAAAACTGCTGCTTTGACCTCCTCTTCATCAAAATTCTTCTCGAGCCAACTTGCACTAGCTTCATCAATCATTGAAAATTGTAAGTTGTCAAGAGATGGGTGCACCCTTCTTCTTTGGAAAAGAGGTCTTTGTGGAAAGATAGCACATGGTTAGAGATTTCGTCCTTGGCCTCAAATCTTCTAGCACCATCCATAAGGACCAAAATCCTATTCCTCCGATTTCTGAAAGAGCCAATATTCTGGAAGAAGCAACATTGACTTTATCTTTGGAGATGAACGGCGAATAGTAAGTGATTGTGATTTGATGGCGCAGATTCATCAATTGAAGCGTCTAACATTTGGATCATGCATATGCTCAAATTACGGTCATCAAAAGAAGTTATACATGAAGTTGTACTAGAAGTTGCAGATCAACCAATGAATCGGAAGTTTGTCAAATTGATTTTCGACCCAGGTGGACATTTACCGAACTCGAGGTCGAGTTCTTTCCAGGCCAGGGAGAATGATGCAGATGGACCTCAGGCTACTTGTGAGGATTTTTAATTCACTAATTATACGTTAGTTTCTATTTTTTTTATAATTAGGATTAGATTTCCAATATTATTTAGTTTCCTAGTTTAATTAGGTTTTTTAGGCCCTAAGTTATGTTTTCCTATTTATATGGCATTGTTGAAGATGATTTACAGAGTTGATTAATAGAAATTGTTTTTTCCCATTGAGGTGCGTACTTGTTATTGTCTCTACAGAGATTTGTTGAAGTGTCTTCAGACCCTTGCTTTGGCGCTCCACGCAAGCCCTAACCTTAGGGCATGCATCAGTAAATCGTCGTTAGATTGGAACTATAGTTGTAGTTAATCCCATCTATGGTAACAATTAAGCCAGATGGGCGCACGCGCATGTGTGTGTGTGTGTGTGTGTGTGTGTGTGTGTGAGAGAGAGAGAGAGAGAGAGAGAGAGAGAGAGAGAGAGTTAAATCAATTTGGACGGGGCATCTCAGAATTATGGTGCGGAGATCCAAAAGAGCACCTCAAAGAAGTAGAAAGTGGGCCATCAAAGATGCTACCAGACAGATGTGTGTCTTAGATAAAATCACTAGTGAAAGTAGTTGAGAGTTGAGACGGATTGGGCATGATGCAAGAAGTTTGTCCACTGCATAATATCAAAAGCTCCATAGTAGCTTGGAAAGATGAGTGAATCAGGACCCAGACCCTGATGATGATCAGATCAGCAGACAAGAGGGCCCCACATTGAGAGATTGTCACATGCACAAATGGTTGACATCTATCCTAGTTCCATCATTGGCTATGGGTTTGAATCTAAGAGAAATTCTAGATAATGTTTGCTACCCTGAAATTTTCTTTTCTTTCCCGAATGATAAGGAGAAAAAAAAAGATTGGGTCAAGGGAAAATGCCATTTTGGAGTTTTTTCAACAGTTTGCTTGTGTAGGTGGGGATCCAGTATTTTCTGATTCTAGGGTCTAATAAAACTATTATTTTCTGGTTGAGGGTCTTTTTCTACCAATTGGGGCCTTCCCTTCACCACCCCTTCCCTTCACCACCCGAGAGAGAGAGAGAGAGAGAGAGTATACCAAATAAATCAAAAGCTCCATCTTGGAAAGATGAGTGGAACCATGACCTAGACCCTGATGATGATCAGATCAGCAGACGAGCCCACATTGAGAGATTGCCGCATGCACAAATGGCTTACATCTACTAATAAAGGAGACTGTTGAAAGGAAGATCAAACAAGAGGACATTTTCTAATCTGATGGCACAGATGTGATCCTTGATGGAGGCTCGGGGAAAAGAGGGAAGCGTTGTGGAGGTTTGGGAAAAAGAAGGAAGCTTTGTGGAGCAGAGTCATTGTTGTAATTGTGGTGAGGGTGAGTGGGGTTGGGTTTCTAGTAGAGTCCCAGGCATGGAGTGTCGAGGGGATATCATTTTTAGTTTTGGGGATGTGTCAAGGGGTGGGGTTTGAAGTGGGGGATGGGAGTCAAGTCTATTTTTCGATTAATGTTTGGTCGGGTGAGGGTTCTGTCTCTCTTTTCCTAGTTGTTTAGGGTTGCGGTCAATAAGTTGTGCTAGGTTGTCCAAACCTATAGATCAGCTAGTTGAGACATGGGTGTGTGAGTGAGAGTGTGTGTTCGAGTATCCAATGTAGTCACAGAGGGAAAAAATTTAATAAAAGTTCTCCTCAATCGAAGACTGTTACTTGCATGAGGAGGTTTTGTGTCTTAGGTTATGTCCTTTAGAAGTGTCCTTTTGTCAATTGAATAGTCGAAGCAGAATCTTCTTTCATTTGTAGGGGAGAGGTGGATACTCGTATTTGGAAGCCATGCCCTTCTCATGTTTTCTCCTCGAGATCTTTTTCCAATGAAGGGGTGGATACACCAGGACTTAGACCGGTCAGCACACTTGTTAGGTTGGGATTTAATCCTCCAAAAGTAGAGGGTTTTTGTTGGCTTGCAATTTCAACAAGGGTGTCTATGGCAAATGTGCTCAGGAGGAGAGGATTGTCTTCAAAGTCCATTTTAGATATCTTTTGCTTTGCAGGAAGGACAGAGAGATGATTGATTATCTATTTCTGCATTGCAAGTTCACCTATTCCATTTTTCATTTTATAGTATATTTGGAAAGAAAGAAATGATTGAGTTATTAGGGGGTTTTTGATGACTATGGAGGATGTTGCGACCTTGGTGTTTGTGCGGATAGTCAAGTGGGTCTCTTTCAGGTCTGCGCTTGAGTGCCTAAGGGTTGACAGGATTTTGAGAATTTTAAAGCCTATTAAATTTGTGGGGTTCCCAAGTTGGGGGAAATGGTATGTTAGTATCCTCTTGAAGGGGTTTTCAAGTTTAATGTTGATGGGGCAGCTAGGGGTAAAGTGGGGCTGGTGGGCATGGTGCTTTGAAATTGTGATGGGGTTGGCTTGGCTTGTTCTCTAAGCATGTGTGATGTATGGAGTCTAATGAGGCAGTTATGGTGGCTATCTTAGAAGCAATATGATTGTTTCTTCTTTTCAACCTCAGTTGGCTGTGGAGATAACCATTTCTCCTGGGTGTCTCTTCCTTTTGTCTATTTGGAGATTCCAATTTTATTTTAATGAGAGAAAGTTGTTGGCTTCCTTGACCCGCGTGGAGTTCAAGCTTATTGGGCGGATGGCTAACAGCAGCTTTACTGATTCCTTGGATTGATTTCTTGATCTCTTGTAATCCTTTTCTTTTCAATATATTTTTGCTGTCACCTTAAAAAAACATGGCTTGAAGCTTGCCAGTCCATTCTTGCATTGCTCTGTAGGAGTTGCTGGCACCATATTCTTTAGTTAATAATCCTTTTCTCTTATGACAGGTTTTAGATATACTTGAAGATGCCTGTGAATCATTACTGGACGACATCTTGGCAGAGAATGTTCATCTTTCCAATTCATAGCAAACTTTGTCTTTTTCATTTTGGCTGCAGCACCAGTCTGGGAGTGTATTCATTTGTCAATCATCTCATTATGGAAAGTATAACAGAATTAGGGATACATTTTGCGTGATCGGTATCCTTGGCTATTTATTAAGTGTTATTCATGATTTGATATTTGTAAAATACCTATTCTCTATGAGATTTGGGCTTTGAAAAGAAATTATTATCTTCATTCCCCTTTGAAACCCTAATCCAAAATGTAAATATGATACTGTTAAATTGTGCTATTTAGGGAAAAAGCTCTATCAGTGGATGTCAAGATTCTATTGGGGTCATCTTTATGTGGCTTGAGATTTCATGACAAACTAGATGCTTTACAATGCGTTTGTGCAAGGGCATTTCCACAGAAAACCCTGAGCCATTTCTGCACCCAGTGCAATGCCCGTTTCATCAAAGAAAAGTCCTGAAATCTCTGATCTTTTCTTGACAGTGAGGATATGACCATACCAGACGTTTTGGATTCGTCTCTGGGGAGGAAGAAACATGTATTCCTCTATGGTGGCTTCCGTGGCTTTACACAAACTACTCCTGAACTCAGTTTCTGTTTAGGAACATTATTATGTTTTTCTATATTTTTATCTAACAGTTCTAGCTGTTTCTGCATTTTGAATTTGGATGTTTTTGTATTGAGTTATTTAGTTTGATATCTTAGTGAAAGAAATCTGAATTGATGGATGCCCATCTAAAATGAAGACTGGGTTATGTGTGGTTTTTTATATAGTGGGTGTGTAACAATCTTTGAATCCTTGACCTCTTTTGTGGAATTTAGAATTCTCTTTTAATTTGAACTTCTTTGAAGTTGGGATTATTTCTTTTTTCTTTTCTCTTTTTCTTTTTTTTTTTTTCCTGAGATTGGATTCAGATTCAGATTCGGATTTTCAGAAGATGAAGATGATGACCCAAATTGTAAAAGCTAAATCTCAAATGGCACAAGAAATTTCATTTAGAAGAAAAGAACATGTATTTGAAGTTTCTAATTGTGTGAAAAATGTGTCTTGATAACTAATCTGAATACTCCAGAGGAAGAGAGAATGATGAACTAGGGATATTCATAGGCTGGGTGAAGTCATGTTGAGGCATATATATGCACGAACCCAACTTTTGAAACAAAGTGCCTGTCCAAAGCTGGCCTGCCCATTTAGTCAACAGGGCCCAAGCCTGATTAACGACCAATCAAAGCCTGATTAATCTAAATTAGAGGAAATCCGGTTTGGACCCAGGCCCAACTAATGCATCTATGGTTTGGATTGCAATACAGCACTATTGCATTCTTAGAAACCCTAAAATCCCATATTCGAGTCTGGCTGGTCTTAGGGCTTTTATCACTTAATGCAAGCTTGGACTAATGTTAAAAAATGCCCCAATTTTAGAACAAAGTACTAAAACTAAAGGCCGAAACCCAGTCTAAATTGGGCTGGGCCTAGGTTAGCCCAGCCCAGCCCAGCCCAGCCCATGAGCATTGCTGGGATAAACGATATAGGTAGGCTAGCCAATCTGCTATAGGCCAGTCATCAACTTATCAATTTAGGCTTTATGGGCAAGGCCGGACCTAGAATTGGAGCAAATTTAGAAATCTGCAGAAAAAAAAAAATCTCTACACGCTTGCTATCAGAGTAAAATAGTGTAAAATAGAATATTGTAATATTAAAATGCTGTGATATTTCTTTTTATTTGACCACTTGTGAGATTGAAAAAGATTTTAAATTAAGTTTTCTGGAAGTTGCTTAAAAGTTAAAACTAAAATCAATTTTGAAAAAATATTCAAGATAACAACAGGTTTTAATGTTCTTGATCAGAGTAAGGTACATCATCAAATTAATCAATCATAAAACACTTTATTTGTGCATAATTCTTATCCTCAAATCCATTGATAGGGCCCATATTTGGAATCCTAACTACGTACTCAGATTCACTTTCAACTTGTTCCATCAATGAGAAAATTCTCATTCTAGTTAGTCTTATGCCCCCACTAAAAGTTTGATCTAGTCTAAAACATGTGGTTAAAATAAGTGAAATTAATTCAAATTACATGATTTAACGTCATTGATGTGACAATGACAGTAACTTTGACTGGAGTGAAACTTTCATTGACAGTGTAACCGGGTGGGACATCATGACCTTCACAATATAGCAAGGTGGGACATCATCATCATCATCACTGCCACCATCAACATCACAAACACCATCAATGTCATCCCCATGATCTTTATCATCCTCATCATTGCTGCCTCCACCACTACCAACATCGTACCACTATCACGTGATGCGGAGTGGGGTACCAGGTGTAGGGCGGGTAGAGGTGAAGAGACGAGAGATGGAGGGTGGAAGGGATATGTGAGGCTTTCGCTTGAAAATTAGCCTCACACCAAACTCGCCATCTAGACGAGGAAGAAGAGACAACTTGGGAAGGCCAAAAATCACTCGTGAGAAACTTCATTAATCAATAACTAAAGCCAAATGAGGCATTACGATGCTTAAATAAATATCAGACCAACCCTAAAACTAATCCGAACCATTCAAAGGCAATGATAGCCAGGATTAAAACATCCACCTAAATACAACTTAAGACATAAATAAATAAATAAAACTCTGAGTATGCTAAGATAGGTGGGCTAGGCCCAAAGAATTGGTCGAGACAAATGGGCTGGGCCCATTGGCGGGTCGACCCATGGGGACCATGGGTCTATCCTGCATCAACTCTCCCCTTCTTGGAGAAAACTCGAACTTGAGTTTTATAGATGTCCTTAAGGATAAAAAAAATCCATTGTATGAATCCTCGATTTGCCAATTGATCTTCATTTTCTTCACAAGGCTTGGAGGCTTGACACGACCTTTTCTTCCAACTCAAATGAGGCTTGACACATTGCTTCTTTTGGTGATAGGATTTTGCATTAATGCGAGCTCGAATGAAGTGATGCTTTAAATCTTGAATATCAGCCATTTGCACACATTCTCCAAGTAGAATTGGCCGATGTTCGAGGACAAAGTCAATATGACAAACTTTTATGATGCAAAATTCTTTGACAATCTCTCAATTAATGGTCTTTTCATCTGATAGTTTAATTTGATTTTCTAGAGGCGGGCTTGCCATAGGATCCCTTAGATGATTAGACTCCTTAATGTTTTCTTCATTGTCTGTTTCTTCTTGTTCCACCTGTAAAGGATGAGATTTAGGTTCCTTTTCTTCAGATTCACGTGAGGCATTCTCCATGAGTGGTTCCACTACTGGGACTTCTATGGTTGGTAGAGACTTCTCTTCTTGCATCTTAGCTTTTTGGAGGCGATAACTCTTTATCAAGCGCTCAACACGGATCGCTTTCGAAAATGCTTCATACATATCGTTGCAATCCTTCTCCAAATTCTTCAATATACTTAGTCTCAAACCTTTGAGAAAGTGATTTAAATCGATGTATCTCCCAATTCACATAAATAATGTAGCCTTTCAAATTCATGGGCATATTCTTCAATATACAATTTTCCTTGTGTCAAAGTAATATGTTGCTTAAAGCGGTCTTTATTTGCATAATATCTTTTCCCATATTTGATTGCATATGTCATCCTTTCAGCCCCTTTGTTGCTTTCTTTAAGCTCTTTGATGGTTTCTTTAAGCCTTTTATTCAGTTCAAGAAGTTGCAATTCCATCTTGGCTGACAATTCCATATTAACTTGATGCAAATATTGAAAATTTAATGCTCTTCAAAATTAAAATTAGACGGACCAGATGTGTAGATCTCACTTATTGGAGTTCACAAGTTAAGATGGATTGGCGATCAGAGTCCGGATGGAGAAGATATCATTGATTGAAGATCAACAATTGAAACTTGCTTGAATGTTGCTACTGTTCTACTCTGTGAAAAGTTCTGACCTGATCCAGGCTGATATGGGTTGGGCCTTACCTGAGCTCGAGCCCACTAGCTGGATTAGACTTGACGAGGTGATGCTGTCAGACTAGGCCTACTGTGGATCAGGTTTGATATGCTAATTTGGTCTCTTTGAAACAAAACTGGCCCGAAGTAGAACTCGGCCCAAAATCAGAATTTGGCCCAGCACTAGTTACCAGAAGGGGAACACATGCAGAAGAGAATCTTGCTCCTGGGTCTAGGACGCAGCAAACGAATGGAGAAAAGGGTCGAAACCCCTCTTGCAATGGTTGCCGTGTGAAGATGGGAAGATGATGATGCAGCAGGTGGCCTGCGGAGATGTGATACCCGTTGTGGTGTAGCGCTGCTGATGGTGAAATGATCGTCTATGCAGGTACGCCCAGCTTCTTTCTTTTTCTTCTATTCCTTTCTCTGCTCTATATGTTTTTTCTGCTCTGGTCCTCTCACTTTCTCTCTTCTATTTTTGTTTTTCTTACTTTTTTTTTCTTTTATCCTCCTCTCCTTTCTCAACTCCTCTTCCTCTTCCTCTTCCTCTTCCTCTCTGCTTTTTTTTTTTTTTTCACGGGATGGGTTGCGGGAATGTCGACGAAGAGATTGAAGGGGCTGAGGTTTGGTTGGAACGCAGGTGAGGGGGGTGGTGGTCTCGGCTAGTGGGGGATTTGGGTGATTGAAGATGGGCTCAGGACCTTCGGTTGGGTGTGATGGTGAAGAGATGGGTTTGTGGTTGATTCGACGGAATATGGGGTCCACTCTTTGGTGATGGGTTTAAACGAACAGTATGTTTGGGTTCGAAATCAGAGTAGGTTGAAAGGAAGTTGGGTTCTGTGGATTATGGAATTAGGGTTAGGGATTTCAGGGTTTGGGGATTTTTCTTTTCTTTTTCTTTTTTCTTTTTTTAAGGGATTTTGGGACGATTTGGTTCTAATTTGGGGATGTGATTTGGTGCTTGGGTTTTAGGGATTTCGATTGAAGATGGGATTCAATTGAATGCGGTTTGATGGCGAAGGAGTTATTTTGGGTTTGATGGATTCGGGTTCTGTCAAATGGGTTTTGGGCAATGAAGATTGTCGGCAATGGTAACGGGTGATGGCAGATTCAGGCAAATGAAATACCAATTGATGTGGAGTGGGGTACCAGGTGCAGGGCGGGTAGAGGCAGAGAGACAAGAGATGGAGGGTGAAAGGGATATGTCAGGCTTTCGCCTAAAAATTAGACTCACGCCAAACTCACCATCGAGGGCGAAAAAGAAGAAATAACTTGAAAAAGGCCCAAAATCACTCTGGCTTTAAATAGATAAAAGACTAACCCTAAAACTAATATGGACCATTCAAATGCAATGATGGTCAGAATTAAGATATCCACCTAAATACAACGTAAGACATAAATAAATAAATGAAACTTTTAGTAGGGTAAGATAGGTGGGCTACGCCCAAAGAATTGGTCAAGATGGATGGGCTGGGCCCATTGGTGGGTCGACCTAAGGGGACCATAGGTCTATCCTGCATCACACCGTCACTGTTGCCTCTGCCATCATCATCATCTTCACCACATTGTTGTCGTCGTGATTATTTTCACCATCACCACCATCCTCCTCCTCATCATCTTCACCATGTCATCATCACCGTTATCATCATCACACCGTTAGCACCACCACCATTATTGTCATTATTGTCCTAGCTAGTGCACTCCTTGGGGATGATAGGTAGGGCATTTTTTCAAAGCCCTATCTTGAGAGGTTGGTATATTGTTGGAAATTTCCTCCTAAAAGAATTATAGGAGAAAATATTGAACTTTTGGAAAGAAAAGATCATTTAAGTTGTGAAAAGATTTTCAAACCAGCCTTTTTATTTTTTAATTTAGGGTCTATTTGCTTGCATTCACAGGGATTCATGTTCAAAAGAGTTCTATCAAGGAATCATTAAAGAAGCAAAAGGTGAAGGATATTTTTAAATAGCTGATTCAAAGAGGCAACAAGCTCCATCGACAACCAAATAATAATGCATACGACCGTCTTAATTGCATTCAATCATATCGTCAATTTGATAGTGGTGTCAACTCATATTGAAGTAAATTTTTAGAATCATTAAAAAGGCAAGAAACATATACTGTGAGGGCGTTCATTTTGAACTGCTGAAGTATTTCAATAGGTGGGCCACACCGAGGAGTTCACTTCAACTCAAGATTTATCTAGGCCAGAGACTCAGGGATCCAGACTATTTAGTACTAGTGAGAACTGCTTTCACATGCCAGTGGGGTAACTGGTTGTTCTCCTCTTTTTTCCAAGTTGGTGGGTTGATATACTTTCTTTGTTTTGATTTTTTACTGGTCCCTCTTTTCCAATAATATTCTCCTTACCAAAGAAAGATGCTGCAAAAAAAAAAAAAAGTCTGACAAACGTAATTGTGTTTTTTGTTAAATTCTTATTCTATATTTATGAAGGCTAACTCGATTTATATGCTTAATGGTCCCATCAAAATGACCATGGAAATTAGTGATGAGAGCATTCATTGTTGGGCTACGACTCAGATGGACTAAACTCAAGTTGGTCACATTTTAGATTTCCAGTGCATTGTGCCAACCATAGGATGGTCCACTCTTTTAGGGTAAGTTTAGTAACAAAACCACCACAATGATGATTTCGGCTTTCCACACTAATCATGACAACCCAGAATTGGTGCTGTCAAATCATCATTGATTTGGGGTGCCGCAAATCGTCACAACACAAGTGAGGTTTCAGGATCCGACCTCCCTCTTCTATTTGTTAGCTTTCTCTATTATCCCTTTTCTTTTTGCAATGACTTGATCTTTTACTTTTGTTCGACAAATTAGTATTCATATATTCTTTGTAATGATTTGATTTCTTGCTCTATCTAGATGAAATATGGGTCTTTTCTTTATTTTTTTCTCTGGTCAAAAGGGATCTTAATCTAAAGAAGATGGTTTTCTTCTTCCTTACTTTTCCCTTTGTAATTACATAGATTGGATCAGTTTTGGGTTATTGGGATTTATGGCATCTATAGATTCACATACTCGTATTTTAATTTGAAGTCCTTCATTTTATCTGAGAAAGAAAAGAAAAGAAAACAAGAACTCGGGTAGACAATCTCTGAGAAAGTTCTAGGAACCTTGAGATAATCTCTCTTGATTTTAATAAGTTCATGACACCCATATGAGAAAATCAGTTTGGATGTCGTATAGTGGTGCATTGTTTTTGTATGAAGCTGTATTGTGATATATGTAATTTGAATAAAAAAACATTAATTTATAAATATTTTCATAAATGTCTCTATATGTAGTTTTGTGATGTAGCTGTATATAGTATTGTTTGTAATGGAGGTATATGTGTTAACTTGTGTTGTATATGCAGTCGTTTGTGATGGAGCTTTATATGTTTATTGACGTGAATAGTGAAAGTTCCACATAACTCACTAGAATGGATGATAGTCTAATTAATCAGACCAATGCAATGGATGTAATCAATCAAACAAGATAGAACTAGCAAATAAATCTACCAAGCACACACCACAAGAAGGCAGGCATAATATTTAACGTGGAAACCATTTCCAGTGAGAAAAGTCACAATCCAAAAGTCAAAAACTCATGAACAGTTACAAGAAATACTCACAGCTCCTTTACCTCAATCAGTACCTCGAACTAAGGACTATAGTTGTTCTTACACAACTTTCACTGACACGACTTCCACCGTTCACCATTCTCCTTATTCGATCTCCTCGCACCTTGTCAGCCAAGATGAACTATCTTTTACAAGAGAGTAGAAGCAACACAGCCTTCTAGAGCAGCCCTACAGAATAATCTCTCAATGACTCTAGAGAAACAAAGAAATCTCTCTTAGGGTATTATAACCTTAGATCTAGAGAGAATTGACTTCCTGTCTTGTGTATTTGGGTTGAGTGAATCACCCAATATATAGCCTCAAATCCGTGCATGAGTATTCTATTTGAACTCCAATCAAAACATCACTCATCCTCAAACTCTTTCATAAAGTCCGGATCGAACTGGGCTTTCCCGTCCACGCTCGCTATAGCGAGCCATGCTTCTGCCTCAGACCTGACAGTGTCTGTCACGTGGTTTTTAGCCTTACAATCTCCCCCTTTTGGTAATTTTTGGGCAAAACTCCCTAAAACAATACAATTTGATCTACCCAAAAGTAAAACCCAAAATACATTGAATTTAAAACAAAAAAATTCGGCATTGTAGATTTTGTATTGCCTTTGCTTGAACTTTTAGATCTTAAATTGCTTTGGCTTGTATAGGTCCCCCTAGCTCCATTCTTCTCCCCCTGCATTTGTCAATAATTGACAAAGAAATATTATCATGCAGCTTCTGTCAATCTGGATCCAGTAGCCCCCCTCAATATGATCTTCATATCAGCACTGGGGTGGGGGCTTGATCTAGCAAATCAAGGATAATGAAGCTTCGGCACACACACTTTCAAATTTAAACACTTCAGCAAAGTGTGTATCAACACAGAAGGTAGGTCTTTTTTCTTGACCCAAACAGCTTTGGTAGTCTTCTTTTCAACTCAGCCTTCTGCATTTTTCAGTACTTTTGATTTAGTAAACTTCGCAGCTTATTGCAAAGGGGTAAAATGTGTCCTTTAACTCCAGAATGATGGCACGTGAGAATTCGTTCAGGATGTGATACATTCTGCTTCTTTGGAGCTTTCTTTGCAACACTAACAATATGATTAGTAATATTTAATAAAATAGTTTATACATTTGGCATTCAAAGTGGATGCTTCGTCAACGTAGCTAATGCCTTGCTTGTCAATGTGTGCCTTTTGACTGCACATGATGTCATCTAATTTTCTCGATCTAGTGTTCATCCTATTCAATGAAGCTTTACCAGTATTTAACTTAGATAGAACCATCTTGAGTCTTCCATTCAGATCAAAATTCTCTACTGGCAAAGTCGTCATACCATAATCAAGTAAGTCACACTTTTGTGATTCTGCAGTCAATTTGTCAGCCAACTTGTTATTTTCATCCTCCATTTTTTGTATTTTAGCAAGTGCTTCTGGAAGTTCAGCTTTCAAGAAGGTATTCTGCTCCTTAGACAGTTTCTAGTTGATAGCAACTTTTTCATTCTCTTTAACCATCTTCAAGGTTTTCTTGAAAAGTATTTCATATTCAGCTTTCCAATCTGGTTCTTCCTCTGACGCAGTATCTTGATCAATCTCGGCTTCGGAAGAAATATGGAAAGTAGTAGAACTAGAAGTTGCCATAAAAGCAACAAACTTCCCCTTGCCAGTGTCAGGCTTGCCAGACTTAGGATATTCATCATTCTCATCAGAAGTTTCTTCTTTCCAAGTAGTATTCAATGCCTGTTTTTTACATTTTTTGTTTCCGCAGTCATTAGCATTGTGTTCATAGCCTTGACACTTATAGCATTGAATCTCTTTAAAAGATTTCTTCTTTTCAAAATTTTTAGGGATTGTCACATTGGTTTTCTTCCCCTTAATAAAAAGCTTAAATTGCTTCATGAACTGTACAGTGACATGGGGATCAATTTCCTCATAATCTGAATCCGAACCACTTGCAGCTTTTTTGTATGATTCCTTGGATGCTTTCAAAGTAATACCTTTAGATTGTGTCTTCCTATTATACCTAAGGTTTGCTTCAAAAGTTTGTAGGTTGCCAACCAACTCATCAACTTTGAACGTATTCATAATTTTATTTTCTTCTATGGCCACAATCTTTCCATCAAAGCTTTCTAGGAGAGACCTCAAAATCTTTTTAACAATACTATTTTCAGGAATTGGTTCTCCCAAGGTAAAGGTTGAAAGTGTAGCTAGGGCCAATGTACAAGTCTTAGCGGGTGGGTGAATAGGACTATAAAACTTTCTTGCCAATTTTTAACAAATTAAACAAGATTTCAAAGTGAACAAGTGAGATGTAGGAAAAAGTGTTCAATATAGAGAACCAATATGAAACTAGACCAAGATATTGAAACAAGCAATATAGAGAGATGCACACAAATTTATAGTGGCTCGGACCACATGTCCTACATCCACTCACAGGAGTCATATAGTCCCTTGGTTCCACGATGAATAATCAAATTACACAAGTAATGATTCTAATTACTTACACTACTCGATTTTTTATAACGACGTTCAATCACATAGATCTAATCCCCTACACACAATATTTAGAGTGATTGAAGCACACAGTCTCAATCCACTATCTCTGCACACACATATTGTAGAATTTGATTGGAGGGCGAATACTTGCCTTTGATGAAGTCTGGAAAGTGTTATTTGAAGCTCTAACCGCAATTGAAGCTTTAACCTCTTGATGCTAGCTTGGTATGGATGAAGACCCTCCAATGAATAGCACAACCAAGATAAAGAGGTTTGAGTTCTAGGTTTAAGATGGTTAAAAACTTGAAAATCAAAGGACTCTAGAAGGTCTTCCTCAAAGCACACTCATCTTGGAGCTGAAGAAGCTCTTAGATTTTCCTAAATCAGGTATAAGTGTGTTTGGAAGAGGGTTTTTTAGCTAAGTTTTTATTAGGAAGAAGTAGTAAAGAAAGCTCATCAAAAGTGTTCCTGTTTTGAGAAAACGAGCTCTTTTTATATAAAGATAAGTCTTCCCAACGGCTAGTTATGACAGCAAGCCTCTAAGCACCTCGGCCAGCCTCTTTTCAAAGGATCAGAGGTAACGGTCATATTTTAGAATTTGGTCAGCTTGTGGTTAGTCGTCAATGGCCTTAGTGGCTAGCCGTGAGGTGGCCTCTAGGTGATCAAATGTATTTTCCACAGACAGAGAAGCATTCTGGAAAAGTAACTACTGACTTTGGTTACCTAGCGGTTAGCCGCTAGCACACTTGGCGGTTAGCCGTGCGCTAACCGCTAGGTGATTGAACTCCGATAAGATTTAGAGCTGCATTCTGGAAAAGTAACCATGGGATTTTGATTACCTAGAGGTTAACTACTTTTTGCAAAGAGGCTAGCCTCCAGGTAACCGAAAGGTCACCAAACCTCCTACTTTTGGGCTTTTTAGAGATAATAAAATAAGTTTGAAAACTGGTTTAAAACGGAGCATTTTTCTAAGGCTCCTAGGGTCCAGAGACGAACTGGTTTGGGTGCAAACCTGAGAAGGTTGGCACACACATGGAGTCTCTCTTTTGACAAATCCGTGCCTCCGTGCCTTCCAAAAGCTTGACAATCCTCTTAAATTTGATCTACCTTGAAGAACTTTGTGAGGCAATATCTTTTGACAAATCCGTGCCTCCGTGCCTTCCAAAAGCTTGACAATCCTCTTAAATTTGATCTACCTTGAAGAACTTTGTGAGGCAATGTCTTTGGGACACATTGGCATGGAATTGACAACACAAACACAGTACTCACGGAAATGTGGCACTAACAATCTCCCCTTTTGTCAATTTCATGTCAAAGCCATCTATCCTATACAACTTTACATTTAAACTTTAAAAACAACTCATAATACAACCATACACCAAGTACATGAACTTTCCAAATTATATAAAAACTTTAAGAACAAAAGGACTCAAGACTTGTGTTGCGAACTCTCCCTTCATATGTGCTTGAATTGAAATGATTTTCTTGTAAAGAACATCACTAGCAAACACATAGTAATATGGGAATCTCCCTTGATAGATAAGTTTAATTATTTGGAAGTCTTTTCCCCGTTGGTCATAGAGAGTTCTTCTCCCCCTCAATTAGTACCTGCAAACGTCATTCTTTCTTTGAGGGAAGGGATTATCTCTCCCCCTTTTTGTCACAAATTGACAAATATATGAAAGTGCAACTTAGAGAGACAACACAGAGCATGTCAGACCCCGACCCAGATTAGCTCAATTAGTATTAATTTAGTGAGTGTTTAGTCTTAAGAGAGTTTAGTGATCGTGGGGTTAGAATGTGGTTTGACTTAGTCTTAGAAATAGCTTAGGGAATTTTGAGAACGTTTTGTTTTAGTCAAACACGCTCGGAGATGCTCTGAGTACATGTGTAAGCGTGAAAGGATGATTCTAGATTTTTTATTTAAATTGTGATTTTGATTTTTTTTAATGATTTTGTTATTATCTACAACTTTCATTTTCAGTCCGTCCATGTTTCAAGCCCAGAAACCTGTGTTTTGGCCCAAAAGGGTAAAATTGACTTTTCACACTCGAATTTAGACACGATTTTTGAAATCTCAAAACCATGTGAAATTTATACTTTTTGGAAACTAGATTTTTCAATGATCATTTTATCAAGTTTTGTCAGTTTCGTCCGGGGCCCGCAAGATGATGTTTTAGTCATTTCAAGTTTCAGACCTGTTGGGGCCCACTTTCCACTCAACTTAAGCTATCTCTTCCTCACTCACATTCATTTTCAAACTCCATTCAGTTGCAGAAATTTTAGAACTCAGACCTTAGGAAAAACCACCTTCTTCTCCACCTGCATCCTCTTGCATGTCATGACTTTAAGGCTTGAAATGAAAATCTGATCACACCACCTTCTTCGTCTCCTTCCAAGCTTCTCATTGCTACTATTTATTTTGAAATCTCAGCTGAACAACTACTTCATCTTCTTCCTTCCTTCTTGTTTGGATACTTCTAGGTAAGAGCTTCAGCCGACCTCTTCAATGGAGTCTTTTGAGCTCCTAAGGAGCTCGTTTTTCTAACATTCAAGCCCATTTTCAAAATGGGGTTTTATTTGTCTAGATCTGTTGGTTTTTGAAGTGATTTCTTAGGGCTTTATAGAGAGGGATCCTTGAGGAGATCTTTGATTTGCATTTTGGATCAAGGCAAGTGATCATTCTAGGTTCTTTGTTGCATGTGGAATATATGATGTATTCTTGCTTTCAAAGTGCATTAGTTAGGTTAAGTAAGTATCCAAATTATGTTGTTTGTAAATGAAGCATGGTTTGGTTTTCCTATTCACATATTTGTTTTATTAGTTACTTCCTAGAATTTTGTTTTATTGTTTTTGAATTGCAGCCTCTGTTATTGTCTTAGAGAAATTGATTTATTTTAGTGTGAGATGGAGTTGTGTTGGTGAATGAAAGTGGTAGGTTGGAAATGTTTGGAAATGATCCCCTGAAGAGCATGTAGGCTAAGGGAATTGCAGGGAATTGTGCAGCAAAGAAAAGGAAGGAGAAGGGATCAGAAAATTACAAAACAAGGGAGGTCTTCCTGCATGGAACGAGCCTAGACAGTAGCATGCCCGCTCGAGCGAGCCAGGCAAAGGCACTGGCCAAAAGCTTGCCTGTCGAGCGAGCTTGGATCCGCTCGAGCGAGCAAGCCTCTTGGCAAGTCGAGCGGACCTGTGTGCTACCCCAGAGTTGACTGTATGAAGAAAAGTTGGGTTTTTGGAAGGATTTCTGTGGGGATGAAAACTAGAATATGTTAAGGGGTTTCTAGCTTGATATTGTGCACTTGTAACTTGAAATGTTATTTAGCTTCGGGGGCACCAATCCGCTTTTAATTCCAACATTTGGGTTTCAATTACATAAGGATCAAATGATGGGCCTTAGCATATGTTTGAGAAGTCTGTTTTGAAAACCTTAGGGTTGATGTGGAGGGTATTGATTTGCACTTGTTTTGACTTAGAAGTATTAGTTTTGTTTCGAATGGTTTCAGAAAACCAAAAAGGGGATCACTTCTTATGCTTCGATATGTTTATAGCTTATGCTATTTCCGTTTAGTCTTACTTTGCTTTGCTTCGATAAGTGATTCTCCCCTATTTTCGATCCGTTTTGTATATGTATTGCTTATTTTGTGCATTTATGAATTCAGGTGAACACCACTGAGCTTGGACTGCTCCTTTAGTCTAATCCACTTATCCGAGGGTTCTTAAACATATGGACTATCTGCAGATTAGTCGTGTATCTATATACACATCTTTGCTTTGTTCCCGTTCCGTGGCCAGTCCCCATCTACCTTGTGTGGCATGGTATTTTGCTTTGCTTTATCTCTCTTTGCTTTGTCTTTGCTTACTCTTGTCATCATGTATAATAGAAAAAGGATGAGTTCAATGTGGATTTACTAATCATGATATTATATGTATTGATTCTAGTTTTGTCTCGTATACAGCTCATGGAGTTTTTTTTTTCTTAATAAGTATATTTATTTTAAATTCTGTAATTTGTTTTAAATTCAGTAAATGGTTTTAAACATTGTTTTTCTCGAACTTTAAATGATTTATACTCATGCCTAAATTGATCACCTGCCAGACCGTTGTATCGATCCGTTTGTTTTGATACTCAGGTGCAGGCGTCGTTGCCTTTGAAGATGAGCTCCAAGAGGAGGCTGTTGAGCCACCCCCAGCCCGAGAGTGGCAGCCCAATGACATCATCTAAAAGTCGGACGAGAACTTGAGATGCGTTGCACTTGCCAAGGGTTTCATCTTTTGTCTTTTGGGAATGTATTGGCCTTTATTGGCCTCTTATTGGGTTGTAAATTTAACTTTAACATACTTTTGCTAATGTTGGAACTTGAACTGATTCGGGAAATACTATATTTACATTTCTCCCTTTGAGATTTATGTCTTTATGATTTTACATATGCATCTTGAAATTGTTATGTTTTGTCTAGACGTGATTTGCTACAAGCTTTCGCAACCATTGATCGTGTGAGTTTTTCCCGCCTCCTTGGAATCCTCACCACGGGAACCTATGGGAAACACGTGTCGCGGGCCCAGGTCTCAGTCTAGGGTTGCGACAAAATTGGTATCGGAGAGGGACATGTTTCAGGCACTTAAAGGAAACTAAAAAATCCTAGGGATGTGGCAAGGATTCATTAGAACTTTCATTAGTTAGTATCAACCGCTGAGCAATTAAGTCTGCAGCCAGTGACTTGCGAAAATTGAGACGTCAAACAATCTATAAAAGGGGATTTTTTTTTCTTTCTTTCCTCTTCTTCACTTTGCCATTTTAGATTTTCAGAATTTCCAAAATCTCAAAGTCTCCAGAACCCTAGTGCCTTTGCATCCAGAGCTTCCGTTTTGTTACTTCTTCTCCTCCCTCGTACTTGCTGTGATTTTTCTTTCTCCCGTTCAAAGACAATTGCTGGTAAATCTTCTTTCGCCTTTTTTATGTCTTTGTATAAATTTGAATCATATTTCTTTTGCTTCCTTTTACTGCATTTGTGCTTGGAGTTCCCCTTTTTTTTCTTTGCATGTCTCTCGCCCCTTCTTCTTTCGGTCTTTTTTTTTTTTTTTTTGTTCATCCTGGCTGTTCTTAGCCAGAGATTCTCGAGAGGCTATCTAGATTTAGAGGGGATTTCTGGCTTGAAAACGAGGAAGCTCTTTCTTTGGAATCTTGTATATAAGAGGAAGGGAAGAACCATTTTACTGTCTCTTCTCTTACCATTTTACTGTCTCTTCTCTTACTTCTCCATTTCTTCCCCTCTCTTTGTTATTTTTTTATGTGGAATCCTTTGGGGGCTAGCATGAAAATGGCCGATTAAACTCTAAGCTAATTTCGGCCATTTTCAATCGTCCTTCACTCTTCTTTTTTTTAATAGGGGAGGGAGATTTAGGGTTTCTTTCTATTTCAATTTCATAAGACAGAAACCTTACGAAAAGGATTCCAAACAAAGGCTAGCAATCTCTAATCAGATTAGTAATTATTGACTGTTAAGTAGGATGGCCGCTGAACTTCTTAAAACCATGATAGCCATCTCCCGAGCATTGGCCATTAAACCCTGGTAAATCAGGGCTTTTAGCCATTGAAAATTTTGGGGCTTGATGATCAAATGTTGACCGTTGATAAATTTTAGCCGTTGAATGAGATTAGATTCTGGCCTTAGCCGCTGAACGAAGAAGAGTTCTGCCTTGGCCGCCAAGCGTGAATTTTCTAGCTGCTGAAGATTTAGGGTTTTGTCGTTGACTGCCAACGGACTTGGTTTTAGCCGCTGAGTGCTGAAGAAGAGCGTTTGTCAAGTGTGGGATTTTTTGTTTTGGCCACTGAGCACTGAAGCAACAAAACAGTAGCCATTAGGGATTTCCAAAATTCGGAGATTGACCGCCTAATCCTGGATGTTAGCCACTGAGTTATGAATGCTAAAACATCTAAGTTTTTTAGCCGTTCAATGTTGAAAAGCAGAACGCTAACCACTAGCCGTCTAGAAATTAGCCGCCAAGTGCTACAATGACAGGACTATAGCCGCTGGCTGTTAATTGTACATCTTTAGCTGCTGAAAAGGCAAAATTTGCTAAGTGCACATCTTTATTGCATTCATCCATTTTCATGCATGCCTACTTATGGTTTTAGCGCGCATTCAGTTGCCTTGCTTAACAGGAGACCTTGATTAGAAAACCTTTGAGTGCGCACTTTGTTGCCGAAACGAGGTTGAAAATCAAGAATATTCTTTCATTCTAGGTTTTCTGCTCGCCTTTAAAGTAAGGGGAGATGATGTCAAAATTTATGCAGACTCTTAACATCCTTTCTCTCCTCTTGTTAATAGACAAGAATGTTGCTTCCTCCTCTTCTGCTGCTGATGATGTTACCATTGCCAAAGGCAAGCAGCCTGCTTTGAGGCCCCACAAGTCCCTGCCACTGAAACTACGCAAGCTCTTCCTTCTCCTCGCAATGTAATGCGAGTAGGCCATATTAGGATGGAGCATATTTCACAGAATATAGACAATATTGCCCAGAATGAGATGGAGAAATTTAAGGCCAAACTTCTGGCATCCCCAAGGACCAAATAACTATACCGTGATATCTTGACCAGCGGTGTTTGGACTGATGGTGTTAAGTCAGAAAACTCATCAGAACTCAAAAACGAAGAACGAGGCAGAATGACACCTCACTATCGCGAAGGTGAAGCTCACTATAGCGAGGGTGGCGCAGCAAGCCCAGTCAGATCTGGACACTATGTGCAAGTTTGAGATTGACTACTATTCTAAGTGGATTATGATTAGGAGTCTTAAGCACGGATTTGGGGCTATATATTGGGTGTTTCTTACAATCTAAAGAGACACAGATCATCTCTCAAGTTCTGAATGAGTGATATAATTGAAAGAAATTTTCTCAAGAGATTTTTTAAGAGTTGTGCTGCTAAGTACTCTAAAGAGCCAGTTTCTTCTGCATCCGTTGTAGAAGATCATCTTTTTGCAAGAAAATTTGAGGAGTCAAGCGCTGGATTGAGTATGTTGCAATCAACGGCGTGAAGTCGTTGAAGCGTGAAGCGACACAAGGTAACTTTAGTCCTTAGGTAGGGGATATCTGGGGAGGAAATCTAAGTTTCTTGTAATTGCGAGATTCATAGTGTTTGATTTGATCCAGTTCAGATCTATGGTTTTTCACCCAATTAGGGTTTTCCACGCAAAAATCTGGTGTCCTTGTGGTGTGTGCTTGTGATTTTATTTCCGCTGTATATTTATTATTTTTGCACATTTTTTGGGTTGTTTTATTGAGTGGACCAATCTAGAGATCTTGCGAATCCTAAACCTTCAGATGGGAACCGAGGGTTATTGAGAAAGCCTAATTACATCTTTGGTGATAGCAGTGATTGCGAAGAGCATCATTCCACCGAGCACATCACTTTCTCGTTCGTTGATACTACTGGAGAAACCATCAAAGTATCTACCGAACATACTTATAGAAGGGGCTCTTCTGCTTTGCCCTCAAGTCGACCACAATGGCCAGAGATGATAGCAAAGTCGCCTGGAGAACTGGTGAGCGCACTTTCAAGACTGGTATTTTCTAGTATGATGCCATGGGTTTTCAGGAATCCGCCATAGCAAAGTTCGACATGATGGCTCTGTGCAGAACCATCCTCTTTGTCGGCTGTATTGTGCCACAACTCCAAACTATTAGTTTAGGAGTCTTGTCAGGTGATGCGAACGCTTGGGTTGGTAAAAAGCACAACCCTAGAGGATGGTTCACTCCTTCTAGAGATTGGGAGTTATGGACTAGAGAGGTCGTATCCCAGCGTAGTGACATTCTTGTGGACGCCAGGGTACTTGAAGCAGTAAGAGTGACATCCCGGTGGATCCTTTCAAAAGCGAAGGAATGGATCTGTTTTGCTCCCCCCCCCCCCCCCCCCCCCCCAATACTTTCATCACTCCTAACTCATAGTTAGGGTTTTCATTAATTAAGATATGTGATGTCTTCGGTCTCCCGATTCTTAGGGAATTTTATGAAGAGTTTGTGCCCTTCAATTCTATTTTAGAGAGAGACCGAAGAATTCTGCACCATCTTCCAACAAGTTTTTTCTTTGGCTGAGATGTCCCGTGATAGACGCCATAAGTTCAAGGCCGGGACTTGGCTAAAGACCATGCTGCCTAAGGTACCAAACAAGATTATAACATTCTTAGAAGATTTGAAGGTCTTTAAGAAGAAGGTGGTGACAGTAGACCCTTCTTCGTTGAGTCCCATGTGAAAGGTGTGTGAGTACATCACATCTTACACTGATTGCCCGGAGTTCCTCCCATATTTGGAGATAACTTGTTTTGGTGTTATGCCAAAGAGACATCTTGTTGCTGCCCATTTGGCTATTTGGTTATCGGAAGTCATCTTCTCCATAGCAAGCAAAGAAATTCGAGCGGGATGCATCTATCTTTCCTGCAAGATGGCCTCTTGAACAAAATTCACGCTAGCTCCGGCTTTGGTCGACTACTTGTGGATGAGGTTAAAGATGATCGGATTTCTTATGCACAGTTCCAAGCCATACAACAGGTATGTCGATGAGCATCTCCTGTATGCGTGGTTTGTATATCATTGCCAAGGTCTGCATCGTCTTGGAGAGCAGAAGGGCCTGCCGTTCTATAGGGCTATCACCAATGGGTCGGATATGGGCCTTTACCTTGATTATGCTCGGCAGGTTGTAAATAACTTTAGAAGTTACTATTTCTGGAAGAGACTAGTCTTGATTCGAGATCTGCATTGCAACGGTCTGGTTAGCAATCAGTGCCCGGTTGATAAGGAAGATTCTCACACCCAGATCTTGTCGTTGACCACTTAGGAGAAAGAATGGCTTGTTTCCATTAGGCCTTCAGATTTGGTCTTCTGCAGAGAAGGGTTGATTGACATCCAACCATATATCCCGACACGATTTATTAAGTAGTTCGGCTACTCGTAGGGAGTACTGGGGCATCCAAGTAATATTAGGGGGAGAATTGAGAATGCCACCCTTCAAGATGCATTACATGCGTGGCTTTTCTTCTCCACCTTTAATACTGGTGCCTCCTTTCGACTGCCACAGTATAGTGACCAGGTCTACTCTTTTGGTTTCATCGAGTGGTATGCCATTGGCTAGACTTCTATTCAGTACGCCCTTCAAGATGACTTCAGCGGGGTGAGAGTTGTTGCGAAATCGGAGACTGATGGGACTCTTGACCACGACCATTTGGACACATATGTCCATAGCTCCTCCGAATTGAAGATTGGTCTCAGTGACGGAGGTGTCGATTGGTGTGAGCCTTATAATGGTTACAAATATGGAGTTGATAACCAGTCGACTATGGCTAGAAGGAAGAGACTAGATCAACCTCGTTCTCCCACCTCAAGTACTGCCAAGCCCTCTCAGGCCCCTTCGGATGCTGACGGGGGCCAACCAAGAAAAAGAAAGGCTAAGGCTTCGAGAATAATTGAGACTGTTACCCCAGTCTCGAAGAAAAGTAGGAGAGGTGCTCCACATAGAGGAGCTAATAAGAATGTGTCTTTAGGGTCTCAGGCCAATCATCTTCCTCCTATTGTGATTCCTTCATGTCCTGCTGCAGAGGCTGCCATTTTAATAGAAGACTATGCCTCTAGGGAAAAGGGCAAGACAGCTGCGGCACCGTCTCTGGTTTTGTAAACAGAAAAAAAAAATTATATTCTAAAAGGTGGGGTGTGTCATATGGCAATTTTATTTCAACAACTAGAAACCCCGGGCTTTACACTAAGCTTTTGGTCTATCCAATCTTTGGACTGCCAGTACTCCTTTTTTACAAATAAATTAGAGAGGATGCACTTTCTCTTTGGGAAGAAGGGAAGATCATGGAGGACTTGCTCAGCCTCTTCCCTTTCCCTTAGAGAGAAGTTTCCATCTTTCGCTTTTTTCTTTCCCTTACTTTTTTTTTGTTGCCATCCTTGGAATCAGCGCCTCTTCTTTTATAGCCATCTCGGCACGTGTCGCCTTTACCTTTGTCTATCAACGAGATTTAAACCCTCTTTTTAGGCGAGGGCTCCCATCTTCCTTTTATTATCTCCATATCATCTATTCTAAATGGAGGCAAGGCCTTCGGGGTCAGATATTTTCATTCCCCTGCCTTCGTTAAACGCGGAGGCAGGGTGCTACCCTTTTTATTTCACTGCTCAGTTAGGCAACCTCCTCCTCTTTCTCCCAAAGTCTAATTGTGGGGTCGACGGTGGCTCTCTTCGTTAGACGTGCCCCTTTTTTATTTTTTTTATTTTAACATGTCTACATATTGCCTCCCCTCAAGCAACCACGAAGGGTGCCATCTCTCTGACAAAGGACTCCATGGCTGGTTGAGGTTCTCCTTTAGTGGCTGTGCACGGTCATTTTTGCGATGTCTTCCGGTATCCCTGCTTCTAACGGGGCTCCTTCGTCTTCCCAGACTGTAGTTCCTTTCATCGAGCGGGATTTCTCAAGGTAGTGCGTTCCTTTTTCCGATGCCCCTGTCAGTGTGAAGGGGGACTCTCAGACTTGTTCCCTATCGTTCTACCATCTCCTGATGACGGATGGGTTCCCCGCTTCGTCTCCTTCTCCAGACTATACTTTTGGGAATCGTTGCCCAGATTCCATTCGTCACGGGGAGTCACTTCCTCATAGTTCATCTTCTAAAGAAAGGCAGTCCTTCCATTATCCCCGAAGCTATGCCTCCCACATCTTTCATTCAGGCGAGGTTCCCACTCGGGAGGAGGATTCCATTAGCTGGGTGGAGGTGCACAAATTGAGTATAAGCGCATTGATCAAAGGTGACAAACCTCCTTCCCCTCTCATCACTGTGTGCAGGCACCTCCTCTCCCCTTGTTTTTTAGACAATCTCCCTTCGTCCTATCGGGGAGAACTTCGTCCGCTCATCAGGACTCTTTTAGGAGACCCCAGCGGTGGCTTTCCAAGAGATTTGAAGCCAAAAGGCTGTTTGAGTCCCGTGCCAGGTTGGGAGCGGTGGTCTCAATTCGTCCTTTTCTTTTTGAACCCTTATTGAGACATATCGGGATTTTCGAGGCTATTCAATCCACGGCAGGCCCCTTTTATATCCCTATTCATTCTTTTGGGACGATGCTCGGGACTTTTTGCCCTGCCAGCAATACTTGTCTGACTCTGGTAGGGGAGCTTAGTTTTTCCTTCCTTTAGATGAAGGTCATTACCATTTTACCTATTTTGGGGGCTTTATACGAGGAGTACGTCCCTTTTGAGGATGAGTTCGCCGATATGAGGGATTCCCCTGAGTTCGCAGCCACCCTGGATCCTCTTTTTTATTATCACATAAATCAGGCCGTATCTCGTTCCAAAAGGGATGTTCTCCATACTCAGTGGCTGCGTCGGGAAATCCCGCTCTCCATAAAGTCTTTGTGTAATGATTCTTCCTTTCATCACCCAGGGGAAGCCACAAAGATGGAATGCTTTTTCCACAATCATCTAGAATCTCGTTCTACCCTAGCGTACTTTCTTGCTGTTTGGCTCTGTCGAGAGGTCTTCCCTGGTCGGGATGGAGACAATGTCAGGGCTTCATCACTTCTTCCTGCTTGTAAACTAGTGTGGGGGTCTCACACAACCCTTTGCCCTGCTATGGTGGAGAAGCTATGCCATGGTCTTCGTGAGAATGTCGATCATATCGTTGAAGGCGTCGATCCCAGCAGTCGTTACCCGGGACATTATTTCTATGATTGGTTTGTTTTTCTTTATCGATCTCTGCTTATTTTTCTTTATCGATCTCTACACCCTTACTCCAGGGATCTCCCTTCTCCGGATGCTCCCTTTATGTGTCGGTTGGCAACCATGTTTTCGCCTTCCAAGTTAAAGACTTTTAAAGGGTTCTTTGCTTCCCGTTCCATCATCTGGAACTGCGACTCTTTCATAATTCGCGACCCTTCCTGGTTTACTGACTTCAATGGTGATTCCAAGTTTTTTGACATCAGGAAGGTGTGTCCCCCCCGAACATTCTCCACTGCAAGAGGACCAGGTAGAGTGGCTTTTATGCATGCAGCCTTCCATGCTGGTTTTTCGTTCTTGGAGGTCTTGCTTCATTGAGCCTTATTGGCCCAGTCGCTTTGCTCGTCAATTCGGTTACACCCAAGGCAGAGTTGGATTGCCCTGTCTTTTCTTTCATGGGGAGAGTTCTATCTCGGACAAGTGGAGGGCTTGGTGCGATTTCTCCGCCCTTGGTACCCAAGGTTGTTTCTCATATCCTTCATTAGTGGGGCGAGACATCAGTGACACTTTATCCTCTCATCTCCGATGGTATGTTGTTTCTCTGGGAAAGTATCTTCAGTCAGGTGGACACCCGAACTTTGTAAGTGGTGTTAGCTGCCCTCATATCCTTGGAACCAAAATATTTACTAATAAGCGGAGTCGGAAAGCCGAGAGAGTCAGCTTCCTGAGGGCACCTATGGTAAAGAAGCGTCAATCTTCCATGGCCGCTCCTAGAGGTTCGGCTAATCTTTCCCTCTCCTTCAACGGGTCACTCGCCCGAAGCCTTACGGATCCACCTGATGCAATTGAGTGGAACAGTATCAACTTGCGCGCCCTGATAGACCCCTTGGCGTGGTCATTGGCGCCTTCATTCTATTTGAGGTCGACAGCCTTCCCCTACCTCCTGACAGTCTAGTCCCTCCCGGCGAAGAGGCTGACATGGATGGTGCGAGGGGAGTCATGTCGGGGGACCACAACGCTTACTTGGAGGGTGAAGGGGAGAGTTTTCCTTCTCCGCAGCCCTCCATTATTCCGTGGTTGTCCTCAGGTTGTTTGCTTTCCCTTTTTCTTTATTCTCTCCCTCCTTTTGTTGCCTCTTATTTAAGGAGGGTAGAAGGGGAGTGTTTTACCGTCTTAGTTGGCTTCCCTTCTACTTCTAAAAAAAATAGATTATTTATATGTTCTTTTCTCTACCTTTGCAGTGTGACCTCAGCAGTTGGAAAGGCGAAAGATCCGCCGGTCCAGACCCAATCTTTGTGCTCTCAGTTTTCCCAAACCCCTTCTCCTTGCCTTGTCCCTGGCCTGGCCTCTTTGGCTGCTCGAGAAGGTGCCCTTATGGAGGTTTCTAATGCTATCACACCAATGGCCGGACCTCGCGCGGGATAGGGGGTTCCTTCAACCCCTTCTTTGCTCGGTGTGTTTCCCCTTTCTTTTTTTTCTAGATTTTGTCAGGTCCCCGACCTTAATAGAGTGTTTAATTTCTAAATATTGGCGATTAGCTTAATTAATTATGGTTCTAGCTAATTAGGCAAGTTTAGTGGCTAAGCGAGTTTCTTTTATCATTAGAAAGATGTTCTCGAAGTTTAGTTTGATTCCGAGTGCGATTAGTCTTAATAAGGGGTTAGGTTATGATTAATAGGAAATTTGGTATTTTTCCAAAAAAATTCGTTTTCGCCTAATTTGGGCTTGTTGGAAAGATCTCGTTGTGCTCGTCCCTTTTCGTTCTTGACTCGTCAAGATGCGAGGCCCTGAAGTCCCTCAAATAATTTCATTTCTCTCATTTCACTAAAAAGGGGCATTTTGGACTTATCCCCTTCATCCCTTCATTTTAAACTAAACCCGTCTCAGCTACTCCATCTGTTTCTTCTTCATTTCAAGACCTCATGCTGCTGGGAGTTTTTCTTCTTCCTCCTTCTTCACCTCTCTTCATGCTTGTGGAGATTAGAGGCCCTTCCAAGTGAAACCAACTACACCAGCTTCTTCCTCTCTTCTCATTCATCTCTTAGACCCATTTTGGTAAGTTTCTCTCAACTCCTTCCCTAATTTCTCTCTCATGGCTGTAAATGAATTGCATGTTGATAGATTTCCTACTTTCTTCTTCCTTAGTGCTCTTTGGGTGTAGGAGAAGGGTTTTGGAAGTGTCCTTGGCTAGGGTGTGAGTGGAGAAGCTTCCCTCAATTTCTCTTTCCATTTCCATTTCTTTCATTCCCTTTGGTGAAGGCAAGTAGAGTAGCTCTATACTTTATACATGCATGTATGTCTATTGATTTCTTGTCAATGCAATTGCCTAGGAAATCTCTAATTCCAAGCCATGCCATGTTTATTGAATTTCACATGCTAGATTAAAGGATATTGTTAATGGACTTGAATGGATTGGATAGGGTGGGTTTAATGAATAAAAATGGATGTTTCAAAGTGCTGGAAGTGGTGATTGTAATGCTCAATTGTGTACCTTGAAATCTGAATGGAAACAATTTCAGAAATTGCCATTTCTGCACGAGACCACCTGGCGGTCAGCAGGCGACTAACCGCCTACCCAGAAACAACACCAGGACAGGGGCAGTTATACACGCGGTTACCCCGTGGTCAACCTGCGGCTGACCGCCTGATCAAAACAGAACCTGGTAAGGTTCTGTCCCGGGCGCAGTTACCCCCGTGGTGACCCCGCGGCTTGCCGACTGGACGAAATCCTGCACAAGTAATTTCTGAACTACACGTGACCTGTCAGTCACCACTCAGCTACCTGGCAGTTAGTAGGCGGCTAGCCGCCTGAACCAAATCCTGATTTTTAAAATGTGACTTCTTCCCTAGGTTTTGACTTTATATGTGGGACCCCTTGACCCTACCCTTGCATGACCAATTGGGGAAAATGAAAAACGAAGCACGATTGGCTTGGTTGCTTCGTCGGTTGTCCGAGATTTTCCGTATATTGTCGTAACTTGGCCAAATGCGTATGGAATTGAGTTAATTGGTGCCCAACAACTTTCGTACACTATGGGCCCTCCAAATTAGGACACCGTTGATTCATTCTCCATACATACTCCGTTGGGTACACGCTCGGTACACAGAGGACAACTCTTGATCTAGAATTGGTTTGTTCCTCACTCTTGACTCGTAAATCTTGTATCCGTAGCATGTCGTACCTTGTACACTCTATCTTATATACTTGTACAAATTGTAATTTAACTTGTAGTATTATGATTGGACTGGACTTAGAGTGTATACTTCGGTACATTTGTCTTATATTGATGGACACATGTGGGTAGACTTGGAAGAGGACTACTCATGGAACTTGTATCTTGGCTTGACTTGGAATAGCCCTTGGTTTGTTATCTTGAACTTGGAAATCTATCCACGTGGACTGTCTTGGAATTTGTGTCATATACAAACCATCACCATCATCTTGCATTCATGACCAGCTACAGACTGATGATTAAATTTCAATTACTAAAAATCTATCACTAATCGGGTTCGGGGCCATGATAGATTTTTTTTTGTAATTGAAATTTAAAAAAACCCCAGTCGTAAACCCCTTTCTTTCTCTCCTTTTTTTTAGGGGATCCTTGTTGTGATCTGGTGCTTTCCTCTTTCGGGGGTAACTCTCCTGCCGCTCTCCGTCACTTGTCAGTAGTCGTTGGCATCCTCCGATCCTTTTTAGATTTTGTTTGTCAGATTCCTTTTGTCTGAATTGGCAGAAGACTTAGCCTATTTTAAAGGGATCGTAGCTTCTTCGCTTCAGATGGTCCGGTCCTCCAGGGAATCTCTTTCTTCTATTAGATCTAAAGTGGCGCGGATCTTGGCTTTGTTTGCTGAACTCACAAGCCTTTCCAGAGGTCTTGCGTTGGACGTGGTTGAGCCGCTCCTTCTTACCAAGAAGGGAGCCTTAGAGACAGACTAGGCCATTGTTTGTGATCGGGTAGCTGTGGTTACCCCTCAGTTGGAATCCTCCTCGCGAGATCTTGATTAGAAGCGGTCTAGCCTGGCCGAGCTTGTTGAATCAAAGAGGGGCCTAGTGACTCAGCTGCAGTGCTTGCGATCTCGTCGCGCGACTCTAGAAAAGGAGACTGCTGACCTTGATGTATTGATGAAAGGTCAACAGTGTTCTTTAGAGCTTGATTCTTCTTGAATGAAAGGTCTTGAGCAATCCCTGAGTTTAGTTGATGCTGATCTGCCCAAGTTATCCTCCGATCCTGCTTTTTCTTAATGAAGTGAGGGCCAATTATACGTCCTCTGTGGAGTCTAAGGCGCGCGGTTGTATTAAAGATGTGTTGCTTTACAACTATTCAAATAATAGAGAATGAATTTGTTTGTTCTTCGTTTCTTTTCTTCTCATTTTCTTCCTTTTTTTTGCATTATCTGTGGGTGTGGTGCTGTGACACAACCATATTTTCTTTTCTTTTTTTCTTGCAAATGTAGCTCTCTTTCTCCCTCTGCAATTGTCACATATGTTTGTAATTGTTTCTGTGTTTTGCCTCCGGGTCATTGTTTCCATTGTGCCTCATCGGCTTTCACTTGGGCAGTGGCCTAGGTCAGCGCAAGACCTCCCCTTTTTTTATACCTAGCTTCGTGGGATCACGTGAAGGGGTCATCCTGCGGGTCCCTATTCTGCTAAGTCGGGTGCATGGGATCTACCTCCGAGTCAAGTTGCCCAGGATTATGTATGCGGCCCCTGCCTTCGTGGGATTGTGGATCGTGGGCATCCTGTGGGCCCTACTTCCATCCAACGCATGGCCTTTGGCTCCGGACCAGGTTGCCATAGGCGCATGGCCTCTGCCTCTAAGCCAAGTTAGCAAGGTTAGGCACGCAGCCCCTGCCTCCCCGGGATTCTGGATCGGGGGCACACTGTGGGCCCTACTTCCATCCGGCTCATGGCCTCTACCTCCAGGCCAGGTTACCGTAGGCTCATGGTCTCTACCTCCAAGCGCGGTTTCCGCAGGGTTAGGCACGCAATCCCTGCCTTTGTGGGATTATGGATCGGGGCCATCCCGTGGGCCCTACTTCCATCCGACGCCTGGGCTCTAGCTCCGTACCAGGTTTTCGTAGGCTCATGGCCTCTGGCTCTGGACCAGGTTGCCGCAGGGTTAGGCACGCGGCCCTTGCCTCCCCGGGATTCGGGCGAGTTTGCCGCAGGGTCAAGTACGCAGGTCCTGCCTTTGCGGGATTCTAGGTTTCCATGGGGCTAGGATTAACTTCTGCACTTTGGGATTCACATGTTGACGCGATTGTTCAAGCTCCGCCTACAGCTACTTGGAATGTGCATAGGCAAGGGACCATTTTGACTTCTCAATGCCTTTGCCTTTGTGCATGAGGGTCGAGGAGGCATCGCCTTTCAAGGAAGTCGAGGAGGCAGCGATAGCTTTCCTTCATATAATGGGCAGCCCTCATTTTAAAAGAGGGGTTATTTATAGCCTTTCGGCTTTGAGGAAGCCAATGTGTCTCCATACCTAGCATAGTCATTTGCTGCCTTCGTGCCTGCCTCATGGCTGGCTCGGGAGACATCACATATTCTGAGAGTAGGTTGAACTCATCCCCAGGTATGAGGGAACACTCGGCTGCCCGAATCACCGCCCCTCCTGGGCATACCCATCAGGACTTTTTGCTTGACCACACGTGGACTCTTTTCCGCAATATGTCCGACTGGTCTACAGACGAGCTCCGCCGGTTGCCCGAGCATCTGACCCCGTACCTTAGCCTGTTGAGGAGGACCGACTATGGAACCCTTCAAGCAGAGAACCTGCTCTGGTTGATCAGTTATTGGGCCAGTGTGGTCAAAGTGATGGAGGGGATGACAGACAAGCTTTTGGCCGTCCACATGATTCAGTGGGAGTCCCTGAACTCTCATTTTAAATTAGTGGAGTTATACCGTACCCTTGTGATTGCGGAGCTGCAGCTGACTGAGGTGCGGAGGTGCTGCGGAGGCTTCATATCCGGGGGTAAGATCGCAATGGCTATGTGATGTAGCTGGCTGCAGCAAAGGACTGGGAGCCGAAGATTTCCAACCAGATGGATGGATTACTTCATTGCGCTGACGGATTGCATCATTCCGCATCCTAAGGGGTTCCTCTCTGACCGTTAGTCGGAACCGATGTTGATGCTGCCGTTGGTTGGAGCTTTCGACGAAACGCTAAAACAAGCCTTAGGGCCCTTCTGGACCGGGCTAGTCAGATCCTGTGACTATTGCCCCTCCCCCTCTAGTTGTTTTGTGGTTGTGGTGCCTTCTGCCTTCTGCCTACTTTCTGGATTTCTTTTTTTCTTTTTTTGTATAGGTGATGTCGCCCCCCAGAACATGTACATTTTCCCTTAATGAAGTAAGTACAGCTATGGCTCCTCCCTGTCTTTTCGTTGCCATGATGTTTTTTTTTCTACTACTGGCGCTTGGGTAGGCATCAAGTTTAGGATCGTTTGTCATGCTTAGGCGGACACCAGGGTTGTGACTCTTATCGAGTACTGGCAAAAGCACTTCCCTCTTTTGTGACTTACCGTTATCAAATTAGAATCGTCGGGTTCCAGCGAAAGTGTTTCCCCCCTTTTTTTCTAGGGGTATTTTCTGCTCCCTCTGCACCTGATCTTAGCTGCATTAGTGACTTCTCGTCTTAGCTTTATCGTTATCCGATTAGAAGGGTCAAAGTTTGTTGGACTCCCTTGTTTCCCAACATTATTCGCCTAATTGCCTTATGGGGCAATATGCCTTTTTGGGCAGGCTGCCTTTTTCAGGTGAACAGCCTTCCTCGGGCAAATTGCCGTTGTCAGGCATCACTAGGCCTAGTCAACCCATGATTTTTATACAAAATAATAAACGAATAATGAGAAGAAAGAGGGAAAGGGAAAAAAATGGAGATAAGTGGGTAAATGGGCTTTTCAAAGCACCCTCCTTTACTTTTACTGATAATATTTCTTGAGAAACTTGTCGTTAATGGGCAGTTCTTGCCTAACTCCGTCTACATCCCTTAGATCGTAGGCACCGTTTGTATAGACGGTATCCACCACATAGGGTCCCTCCCATTTAGCCTCAAACTTCCCAGTTGACTTAAATATGGTCTTCATAGGTTTCCTCACTGGGAGAACAAGATCTCCTTTTTTTTAAGATCTTTGCCTGACCATTGTTTCCGCGGGCCCCAAGAAAATGATTTTTCCTACAAAAATACAAATAATATAATCAATGATCAAAGAATTATTTATTTATGTAGGAAAAGAACATTTCAAGATGCGGGCCCCAATTTACACTAAATAGATGTATACGATTTCACCATTTCATCAAGTTTTCTTTAATCAAATCAATGGTGCAAAGAAAATTCATTATTTCATGTGTGAATAAAAAATTATGAGAAATTCGTGACTTCTAATGCCAAAAATAGAGAAATTCATGATTTTATGTGAAAATGAAATTTTTTGATGAATTTTGACTCGAATTCAGAATTTGATGCTCACAAACATAAAATCATGATCTTTTACAAAAATGGTGCATGCTTTGATGATTAAGTCCTTAATTACTCTAAAATGATGAGGAAATTAAGCATTTTTAAGGACTTATCAATTAATAAATATAAATTATTATATATTAAGTGTGGATTTTGAAATTAACTAGCTTCCATAATGGACCCCATGGATTAACCATACCAAATATTGAAGGAAAAAATATGACAAAAATAGCAAAATACTGCCTACAAAAGTGCCCCAAATTTCTGCAACTTGGATCTAATATGAGGGTCCCGCGAATTGATATGCAACAACATTTAATACATACATGTTTGCCAATTACTAAAATCATAGCCAAAAAGCCCTTTATTCTTTTTTTTTTTTTTTTTTTGTTAGTCTAATAATACATACATGTCCACCGATCACTAAAATCATAGAAAAAGAGCCTTTATTCTTGTCTTATTTTTTTAATAATATGCGGGGCCCATTGAAGGTAATTAAAGAGAAGTTGTTATTATATGCTATGTTTTAGGGAAGGGATAAGTATCTTATTTCTAGAATATCTTAAATTTTTATTGAGATATTTTAGGTGATGGAGTATTCGAGAATTTGAGTTAGTTTGGTGAGATGAGTTTAGGAAGGTAATTCAGGAATGTAGCATTACAAAAAGTTTAAAGATGTGCCACGTGTCGCTCCCTCATGAAAAGGGTTGCTGTTTTTTATTATATAATAATAATAATGGAGTCCAGTCAGCATCTAATAATTTATTGCATTGATGCTATCTATTTCATTAATAGGATCCTATGCTTGTAATAATCACGTAAAGTCTAACAAATGGTATTAAAGAGAGCTATAACAAAATTGGTCAATCTCATATAATCTCCTTAATTCGAAAACTATTGTCATAAATTAGAACTTGTCGAGAATAGAAACTATTCCATGTTTTGGTTATTGAACTCATTTTTATGTTCCCACCAGAAAAAAAAAATCATTTTTATGTATACTTGTCACTATGTAATAATATTTCTCATTTTGCATTAGGGGTGTAAAAGAAAACCGAAAAACCGTCTAACCGAATCGAACTGAACCATACCGCAGTTAATAACTGTGTTTTATGGTTTGGTTACTGTTACGGTTATTGAAATTGGAAAACTGTGATTCACGGTTCGGTTACGGTTTTTGTCTCGACTAACGGTTATTAACCGAACCGAACTCTTAACTGCAGTTCAGTTAATTATGTTCCCAAAATACATGGTTAACCAAACCGTTTCACTAATAAGAAAAAAAACCGAAGGGCCTAAATGAAAATCCTTTTTTTTTTACAGTAACATATTATGCTATTCTCCAACTATGATTTTTTTTTCTCACAATAAGTTTGATTGGTAAAGGGATAATTCTCACAAATTATTTTTAAGTGATAATTAATCGTAATCGAACCGTCAACCACAATTCGGTTTTTAGCGATTTTTCACGGTCCGGTTACGGTTTCGGTTTTTAAAAACAAAAAACCACGAAATACAGTTCGGTTAATGGTTTTCCCAAAAACTACGGTTAACCAAACTGTTACACCCCTATTTTGCATGGTGTTTGGCACTTTGGCTACAAATTCCTTCAAAAAAAAATTATGTTCAAGTTGAACATAATGTAGATTAGAGGATAAGGTCATTGGTTCAAATCAAGATAAATCCATAGATTATGATTTAAATGAGCCAAGAGGAGGGAAAACTTGAGCATTTGATTTTTTGAATTATCTCTTGAATCTTCAGGATCTGTAAATTGTACCTATAATTCTCTTAAAAAAAAGATCAATACCATTTTCTCTCATCCATCAAGAGGCAGCTGAGAGCATATTAAACATGGAATCATAGCTATGTAAAAGTTTATTTTATAAAATCATTTAAATTCCACTTAGGGCCCATGTCAATTTCCTGCCATCTTCACAAAAGTATGTTTCCTCTAGCCATAAGAACCTTTCATACCTTTCTTATGACCATGAGACCTTTCATGAGTTTCCTATAAAGTTTCTATTAACCATTAATAATAGCTATCCATTAATCAAATCAATTCTTATCAGAGTTTTTTAACATGTGTTTACAAATTCCATATAAACGTACATCTCTGACATCAATATTCCTCCTTTTTCACTAATAACTCTTTCATCTACAAGAGCAATCTCAATCGACTTCACAGATCATTTTCTGCATCTCCTGATTCAAAGAAGGCAAGTAGCTATGAAAATTTCTATTGCAGCAGTTATCTTATTACCTTTTTATAAAACTCCTTATGGCAACGCTGGATAACTTAGATACTTGATATTAAGATCTAACTTTCTCCACATCCCAAAAAGTTTAGATCAGAACATATATATCTTCCAAATTATAGGCCCTCTCTCTCTCTTCCTTTGGGCTAAAACTTCTTTTTATTCTGCTTCTTGTTCTATTATCTTGATTTTTTTGGTTTTAGTTTTAGTGTATCACACTTAAAGATATTTAGTTTTTTTTTTATAATTTGTTTTATATTAAGTTTGCATTTTTTATGTTCTTTCCAAATAGTTTTACAATTAGGTTTTGACCTCTTAACTTTTCCATTATTTTTAGACTTTGAACCTTTTATAAAAGTTATTTTGAAATGAGTAATTGATAAAGAGGTTTTAATAAAAGGCTCCTATGTTTTTAGAAAGCCTCAAAATAGCCCCTATATTATATGTTTTTACCAAAAGGGTTCTAGTTTGACCGTGCACCATGTGGCTGTTAGTTTTCTAGATAAATGACAAAAACACTCTTCCTTAAGCTCGGGCCCGTTTGACACTTTACTAATACAATACAAGTCAAATAAAGCCTCCATTCTTCCAGACAAGATGTCACATCAAATGTACTTTATTCAAAACTCTCCCTATCTTTTCAAAAAAAAAAAAAAAAAAGTAAAAAAGCAACCACCTTTATTCACTAAAATCCAAAAAAACTTCATTTTTCCATACAAAAAGTCAAAAAGATTCAATAACAAACAACTAAAAATAAAATATCATCATAAGCCACTTATATTTTATTTTTTCCTCAAAATCAACTTTACTTCACTTGACTATATTAGTAGAGTTACCAAACTGGCCCTAAAAAGGTCTCACTAACTTAAATTTGTTTTAGTGGGGCCTATCTGAAATCATGACGATGACCAAGGAAGGCACAACAAGGAAAATACTTCACGTAGATTAGGAAAATATGTAAAATCAAGCCATTCAAATGATCCTAGCCTTTGATTTTATGCCTTCAAAGTTTTAAGGGAAAAATTATCTTTTTATCTTTAACTCAAAAGATAAGTTTTAGACTTGCTTAAGAGTAAATCAATTAAAAATGAAAAAAAATAAACTGTCAAATTACTTCATTGTTATAGTAAAAGCATAAGATAGGGGCCTTTTTGAGGGTTTGTAAAAATACATGGGCATTCTTGTTAAAATCTCATTGATAAAACGTAATGTATTTCATTTTAATTTAAGCTTTAAACACAACTACTATTTACTTCCTTGTTATTATTATTATTCTTATTATTATTATTATTTTGGCCTCCATGCATTGGATGGACTTCTTTCTAGAATATATAAGAGTTGGAATACGGAGGTTGAAGCATCTTTATTATTGGGTTTTGTGAAGTAATAGAAAGTGGTACTGAGGGTATTATATTCTCTAAATATCACAATCTGCAAAAGTTGGGTTCGATAGGGATTAATTTGGATATCTGATTACTCGAGTGGTAAGTCACCTCTTCTTGCTTATGTAGGCTCCTTTACTACTTGTGCGGGCTTTTTTTCCATTTGAATGGGTTGCCTTCGCATGTGTTTGTAAGCTCTCTTTTGGGTCTCAGCCCAGTTGGCTGGGATACAAAAAAAAAAAAAAAAGCCTTTAATTCTAAATAAAGTAGGTATGTCTTTGGATCTGAGAGAAATTTGAATTTGTATTTGGATCCAAGCATATACAATTTGGGATCTAGATCCAAAACCTTGTATGTTCCTGCTAGAGGATTTTAGGTTTTGGGTCTCCATGCATTGGATGGACTTCTTTCTAAAATATATAAGAGTTGGAAGACGGAGGTTGGAGCATCTTTATTATTGGGTTTTGTGAACTAATAGAATGTGGTAGTGATGAGGATATTATCTTCTCTACATATCACAATCTGCAAAAGTTGGGTTCAATAGGGATTAATATGGGTTTCGTATTACCCGAGTGGTAAGTCAACTCTTCTTACTTGTGTAGGCTCCTTTCTCACTTGTGTGGGCTTTCTTTCCGCTTGTATGGACTTCTTTTCCACTTGAGTGGGCCGCCTTTCCATATGTTTGTTCCTCTTATGTAGGCTCCTTTTCCACTTATGTGGGCTTTCTTCCCGCTTGTAAAAAAAAAAAAAGGCCTTTTATTCTAAAAAAATATAGGTATATCTTTGGATCCGAGAGAAATTTAGATTTGAATTTGGATCTAAGTATATACAATCTGAGATCTAGATCGAAAACCTTGTATGTTCCTACCTGAGGATTTGGATAAGGACGATTACATCCACATATTAAAATATATATAAGTTTAAGTGCCTACTAGCTATAGAACTTGAGTAATATTGATATTTTAGAATTTACTTAACTTTAATCACTTACTATTTTATATCCACGGTTGAATATTTTAAAGTTTTATTTTGAAGCCATTTTACCCAATTATACTTGTGGAATGTACTTAACTTTAATCATTTACTATTTAATATCCATGCTTGGATATTTTAAAGTTCTATTTTGAAGCCATTTTATCCAATTATACTTATGCATTCCACATTTTATTTCAGACCTGAACTTTGAATGTGGAAATGGGATTCCACATTTTATCATTTTTATCCCACATTTAAAGTTTTTTTAATCGTTTCTTTTTGTAGAATTATACTTATGCTATACATAGTTTTTTTTTATTTTATTTTATCAAAACTGGATCTAATTCTATGAAAACTGGTCTGGGTCCGAATCTACCATCATTTCGCCTTAGATCTGACACGTTTGCATCCCTATACTTCAATATAGAAGTGAAATTTCAAGGCAATAAGATTGAACGGTTAGGTTGGCCCAGGTCCACTCGTGATTATCTTGTGCACTTGAGCCAGAACTTTTAAAAGGACAATTTAGTGTGACCCATAATCGTCATGCATGGACCCATTCAGTAAAAGCAATCTATTATGGGAGGTTCAGGTTGTTTAGTGACTTGACGAATTGCCCCAACCTGTGTGGGAATGCTTAGTGACGTCGATGTTCAGATCTTAATCATTAATTTACTTTGTTGATTACTAATTTATTCTAATTCATATTTCACCCATTTCTGTGTTCATACTAAAAAAAAAAAAAAAAAACACAGAAAATGAGCTAAATTATGTAAAAAAATGAGATAGTCAAAATCAAAATTGGAAGAGTCAACATTAAAACTGAGCCCATGAAAATAATCAACTTTAATAAAATAATAATCAGAACCATTTTACCATAAATTATTAGAACTTCAACTCCATCCAAACAATTAGGGTTTTAGACATTTTATCAATTGAAGGTGGTTATAAACAGCACTATTAGATTTTCTATCAAAATTTCACACGGTGCATGAACCTGTATACAAAACATGATATGAATTGGATCTTTCATGGTTCAACCACCAAAAACAAGAAAAAGAAATCTGTCATGTAATGTGGCATACCCAAACAACATAACCAATGACGTTATAGTCAATGATGAGAATACTCGGGCCAACCCAAGTATTGCGAGGGAGTGGTTCGGGCTAACCTTCATGGCGTACAAAATCCGACCAAATTGACCCACAGTCAGTCTCGATCGCATATCTAGCATTGGGGTCCACCAATTGATGACCGACCGTTCCCGAGCTCGTGTGCAAAAGTCGGAAAATGACAGACCGCAGGACCACTGATTCGAGTGACCATTTCGGTGCTCCTCCAACCGTTTTCTCGGATCATCGGGTGTCCACGTCAGGGTCAATTTGGTCATTTCGTCGGTTAAGTGAGTTGAGATCCTCAGAAATATCCTGCCATCGAAGCGCGGGAAAGAAACACCTCCAGCCTGGACGGCTTCGAACTGTTCACGTATCCTATAACAAAACCCTCCATCGAATCTCGTCCGTCCATTTTCCGTTCAACGGCCCTCATAACCCCATACACGTCCCTCCTATAAACCCTAAACGCACACGCATGCCACCGCCTCATCTCCCAACTTCCATGTGCGTTTGCAACCACATGTTTGGGGTTGTTGTGTAGTGCCAAATGGCCATTCAAATGCCCTCTAAAAGCCGACCAGCAACATCCATTATTCGTACCATCAAAATCACATGGCCCACGTCAGATCATGCACAGATGATCAAGGGCTCACGAGGATAAGTGATTCCTTCTATAAGAGAAGGCCACCTTTGAAACCCATTCAAAGTGTTCTATATAAAAATTTTAAATTTATTATATTCTCATTATGCTCCAATCAGAGTTTCTCCCATCCACGAGATTAGATACATTTAAAGCTGGCAACTAATTAGAAAAAAAAATTATGAGAGTGGCATCCCTCTATTTATGGAAAAAATATTTTTTTCAGTTTTAAATGTGTGACTAAAGAAAAAGGAATAGGCCAAAAATAATATATATACTAAAATATTAACAATAGTTTAGGCACGTCCAACATATGTAAATTAATAATCTATCAAGAGAAAATGGTAGGCCCGCTGAAGAGAAGGAGTAGGAAAAAAAATATATAGATGAAAATGATAAAAATAAATATGAAAAAGTATCGCTTATATATGAATTTAGTTAAAATAAATTGAAATAGAAAAATAAAATTTATATACTCGCCTGATATAACTGCATCAAGACTTTGATGATGATTAGAATTTATATATTACCTCGACTAAAATAAGAAAAATACGATGGTAACACCGTAACTCTACTCCTGGAAAGTGATTTGCACGAAAATATTAACAATCTCAGATTGGAATTTAAAAAAAAATGATGAGGAATTCATACCGGAGTCCTGATATTCAGCTCCAATCGGAGTGATGTCGACATGGCGAATGATCTGGCCAGGTCGATTGGATTTACACATGCCGCCACGTGTACGGCGATTAATAAACAATCGTATTACAGTCAGAAGTCTAAACAACCCTAACACTTTCATTACCTCTCCTCGCTACCACCAAAAATACGTGAAACTCATAACTGCCGCTGAGAGAAAAGGAAGAGAGAGAAGAGGGAAGAAGAAGAGGAAGCTGTTTCATCTTCTCTTCTCCATGAGAGAAGAAGAGAGCTCTCTGATCTCTCCGATGGCATCTTTATTCGATCTCGACCGTTGATCCCAAATCTTTCCATAAATGAAGAGGCTCGAGGGCGTCTTTCCTGCTTCTTCTAACTTTTCTTCTTCTTATCATGAGACTCCGCCATGTAGAAGGATCTCAGACGCCTTGGATTAGGGTTTCGAAGCTCTTGGATTCAGATTCGGAGAAGAAGAAGAAGAGAAAGATCGAGATTTCTACGATTGCTGTTCGAAAGCTCCCCGATTTGGAATCGGAAGAAGAAGACGTGGAACGGAATATTTCTAGGGTTAGGGTTGGGAAGCTGTTGGGTTTGGGATTCGAGGAGGACGAGAAGATCGTGATCTCTAGGGTTAGGGTTTTGCGTAATATGCCTTCGGTGGGGATGAGGCGGTCGACGAGGGTTTTCGTGCCGAAATCCATGACGAAAACCGCCTCCGACGCCGATTTGACGCAGGCGAGTGTTTTGAGGTCTGGAAAGAGGCGTCTGACAGAATCTTTTATCGGTGAGAAGGCGACGGATGGAGATTTCGACGGCGATGATGAGTGGATGAGGAGCTGGGAGCAGAAGCGGGGACGGATGGATGGATTGGACGGCTGTGATGATGCATTGGACGGTTGCATTGTGCTGGCCGCAGGTGACCGGGGTGAGTCTGCGGCTGCGGCCGCAGAGGAACTGGTGGTTGCGGCTGATGCTGGCGATGGTCCGATTGACAACAGGTTTGGGATTGTTTACAATCGCCGGAGGCAGAGGAAATCGCCTGCGTCCTCTGGAGCTGGGGTTTTGGAAGATCGGAGGTATGGGGTTCAATATGTTCGGAAGCAACAGAGGAAGAAAGAGTCGTCGACCGGTCTAGATCCGCTTCTTCGGCGTAGTAATGGTTCGCTTTTCATATCTGTAGAGTCTTCTCTGAGTAGCATCCGTCAGTTCAGTTGCTTCTTGGTTTCTGTTTTGGGTTGGATGATGAGGAGGCAGGGGTCGAGTCTTTCGGAATTCACTTCTTTTTTGTTGTCGCATCCAATGGCGCGTGTTTTTGGCCTCCATGGCATTCACTTCGAGACTGAACCCAATTGGAGCTTGGAAACTGTAAGTTTTTCCTTGTGGAATTAGTTCTCTTAATGGCCTGTGTGTTTCATGTAATTGAATTCCTAGGAATTTCATTATCCGAAGATGGCCATCACCCTCACATTTACATAGCTACGTTATGTGTGTTCACCCCTCACCTTTTTAATAATGCTTCAAGGGTGCTCATTTTACCTTGAATTCCTATGCATTCAATTCATATGTATTCTGTGCAAACAAACAGGCCCTTAATTCTTGTGATGGTTTGGAATTTGCATATTCTGATTCTAGTTCTGTGTTTTTTTTTCTGTGCTTTTAGCGTGTTCCTTGCAGAAATTCTTGTGGCATTTGCACGATTTATGGGTCGCAATTGTCCGTCCCTTTGGTTTCTGTAAATTTTGCTGCCCTCCCTTTCTATTTTATGGGTCTGCATTCAAAAATTCATCTTGGGTATCATTATCTTCCAGATGTTCTTGCGAGATTCCTAATGGGCTTTTACGGAAATTCTGAGCGAGCTATTATCAGCTTTGTGGAGCGTGATTTTTGCATTCCTTTGGAGACAGGTGATTTCAGGAGGGACATGTTGGGTTCTGGGATCCCCACCGTGGAGAGCAATGTTGCAGATTGTGTTGTTGAAGCAAATGAATATACTGCACAAAATGTAGCCAAAAGGCATGGTGCAAAGCTCCGTAAACATCAGAAGAAAAGGAGTTCGTTGAGGCCAGTGAGGACACCCAAGAATCCTTCGATGTCCTTGCAGGATGGTGGTTCTTGTTCTGAGCCTAGTGGTATGCAATTAAATTCAGTTTCTGATGCTTCACCTGCCCAAGGCTCTGCTATAAGGTCTACCAATGAAAAGTCGCTTGAAATGTATGGGAATGACTTCTTTGGAGTCAGAGTTGATCACATGGCACATTCTTCTCCCAGAGTTAGTCTCAAGCAAAAGAGATCTGCAAGGTACAGTCATAGTCCCACCGAGAAGGCCAAGGAATCAAAGTCAGCATTGGTAGATCTTAAGCAGAACATAGACTCAGCACGTTGCAGTGGGAATATTTTAGTCATTGACTCTGATAGATGTTGGAGGGAAGATGGAGCGGAGGTTATGTTGGAGTGCTCAGGTGCCAGGGAATGGCATCTCGCAGTGAAAATAAAAGGCTCAATCAAGTATCTTTACAAGGCACAAGAAATGAGACCCAACACATCTAATCGATACACACATTCCATTATGTGGACTGGTGAAGATGGTTGGAAGCTAGAGTTCTGCGACAAGAAAGATTGGCTGATTTTCAAGGAGCTCCACAAGGAATGCAGCGAGAGGAATGCACAAGCTGCTTCTGTTAGAATGATCCCAATACCTGGAGTGCAAGAAGTTTTGGGTTATACGGACGGAAAAAATGTTCCTTTTTTGCGGCCTGATGTGTATATTTCTGTGAGAGATGATGAAGTTGAGAGGGCTTTAATGAGTCAGAATGCCAATTACGATATGGATTCTGAAGATGAGGCGTTGCTTGAACAGTTGAACCGCATACCTGATGATGGAGATAATGGTGATGTTGGTCGTATTTCATTCGATGTCTTTGAGAAAATTATATTTGTTTTTGAGAAGGCTGCTTACAGTCACCCAGACGGTGTCTTTGATGTGGATAGAGCCACCAACCTTTGTGTAGACTTACGGAAGAGGGATCTCGTGGCAGCTGTCTTTGAGTATTGGTCAGGAAAGAGGAAGCGTAAGCAATCACCTCTTGTTAGGGTTTTTCAGGTAACATGCTTTTTACTGTTCAGATTTTTCTTTTGAATCAATACCATCTTCTCTCTCTCTCTCTCTCTCTCTCTCTAATATATTTTCTGGTGGAATGCAGACTTCTGCCGATTGGCAGGTTGCATGTATGTTCATATTTGATATTTATGGATCTTGATTTACCTATAAAAAGCACATATTAGTGGCTTTAAAAGTGCCTTTTGCAAGTTTATAACTCATCTTATGAACTTGTTATGTTGAAACTTATGGTACTTGTACACTTCTATGTGCAACATATCATTGGCGTTTCCTATTCAATACTTCACTTGCAAATTCTGGCATTTGTCTTATCCACGGTGTGTCCTTGTTGTGTCTTGCTTTTATTATTTGATGATGATGATGGTGTTATCTGGGCATCATAGACTGAATTCATCATTCTTGGTTTTGATAAACCCCTCTCACTCTCTCTTGTCTGTTTTATTTGTCGTTTTTTTTTTCTTTTTCCCCCACAATGAACAGCACAATGATTTCCATAACATTTTCTGTTGAAGTTCGAGTACTATATATTTTACTATATATTTTCGCTCAACTAAGTGTTTTTTGAAATCCTTCTATGAGAATTTCTTTTATATGACCTCCAAGTGGTGGTAATTGTTTTGTTGAAAGAAAAATGAACCAAGAAATTTTGGAGCATAAAGCATCAAACAGTTACTTTCCAAGGTTGATAAAGAACTGAAAATTTGCAGTCATTGATGCCATCTGAGATTGTGTGTTCCATATAGAGGAAATGAACAGATCATTACATGTGAGGGAAAGTGCTTGTTGTTTATGTGACCGTTATGGAACTGCTAGTTACTTTTATCAGTAGGATAACTTAAAGGAATAAACATACAAATTTTGAAAGAAAAGAAATGAAAGACCCATACAGCAGAAGACTTACATATGCACATTGTTATGAAAACCAGTATCGTATTGCAATTCATTCAAGGGGTTGAATCAAATCGTATCCCTAGTCGTAGGGTTTTCTTATTTTTCTCTTGAAAATGAAAATAATTAAAAATTTAGAAAAAACAACAGGAAAAATTAGTTATCCATAATCCATCCATTTTTAATCCAAATCAACATAAATACATTGATAGGATTTGAGATACGATTCATAGGATTTTGACAGCAATGCATATCCACACGGAAAGTGGTCCTCTCCCTAAAAAAATTAGGTCAGTTTCATGTTTACATGCTAATTCAAATCTCTCATAAATGAAGAGTTTCATAAGTTGGTGGAAAGTTCACGTAGGGAAATTTTATTCTTCAGACCCTACCTTTTTAGCCTATAATTATCCAAAAGTCCATTTACTATCATCATGGTCACGATAATGGATAATGATCATCATTGTTAGAGAGCCTATATCCTCTCAAACATGGCCAGCTATAAAAGTTATGTTCCTGAACTCCTCATTTATATCATCCTAGAATAAAGTGGTGCACAAATGAAAATCTATCAACATCAAGTCCCAATTGATTTAGAATCGTCCTAGCTAGAGGTGACAAAACATGGACTGATCCGCCAACCCGACCTATGTCTGACCCGCCAAGACCAACCCGTTAGAGATATGGGTTGGTTAAGGGTCAGACAAGAGTGACCCATATTTTAATGGGCCCGGTTAGGGTTGACTGGCAAAACCTGTCGAACCCACATTTACTTTAAACCCTAGGAGCAAACTGGAAAAGAAACTACCCACTACAGCTTTCATCATCTCTATATCGGAAAACCACTAAAATCTATAGAGAGAATGCTAAAAATATCCATATTGTTATGATGTTTTTGGATTGTATTTCTTGAATGTCTTCTGACTACATTACTATTCGTTCCATTATTAAAAAAAAAACAAAAAAGAAAAAGAAAAAAAACCACACAAACATACACATTTGCATCAAAACCCTAAAATTGCCAACAAACAAATCCTCTTTATGAAGGGTGATAATACACCATCTACCGAGTCAAGAACTGAAGCATTATGGGAAACCCACATCCTGCTTTTGTGCTCATCCCCTCGTCCCCTATTGTTTTTTTCTCCATGAAAGCACCTTGTCTAAGTTCATACCATCTTACAAACACCCTAAGAATAAGGTTTAGAGAGAGAGAGAGAGAGAGAGAGAGAGAGAGAGAGGGCTGCAGATAACACGGAGAATAAGGTATTGGGAGGGAGGGAGGGTGGGTGGGAGGCACAAAGAATAAGGTATTCAGAGGGAGGGAGGGAGGGAGACAAAACGGTAGAAAGAGGAGGCAAAGGGAGAGCGGCTGCAGTTTGAGGAAATGAAGTTAGGGTTTTGAATGGAGGGATATGTTGCGGGTCAGGTCGGGTTGACCTGCATTGGGTGTGGGTTTGATGCAGTGCATGTAATGGAAGAGTAGCCAAGGATTACTCTCCAAGCTGAAGCTTGATAGGGATCCATGGGATCCAAACTGTCTTGGTCTCACACCATAGACAGGCTGAGAGAAAAGCTCAAGCAGATATTTTATTAATCAGTCAACATATCCCTAAGAAGGGTTACAGCCTTTATATAGACTCCATACCTAATTCTAATTTAGAAACAATTCTAAGTCTAAATCAATTAAGGTTCTCCACACTAAAACTTTCTAAATATTCTCATGTCTATCTCTAAAATTCAGCTGCTAGTAGAATTTAGGAATAAGATTGCACGTTCCATGATTTGGATGTCTCCTTAGGCCATAATGGGCTTGTGCCCCTGGCTGAAACTTTTGGAACTGTGGGCTTTCCCCTATGGGGTGGTAGACCTTAGGTCTGGCCTGCATCAGGGTTGAAGTGGCCTGACCCGTTTCTAAATTGGGTCGGTTACGGGTTAGCCTTTAACCCATTGACATGCCTGGCCAACCTGACCCTTTTTCACCCGACACAACCCAGTTGCCATCCCTAGTCCTAGGTAAGAGCGTCAGAATTTAGAAACTACAAATTTTGATTGTCATAAGCTAGAAATGGAGGTTGTTGAAGTGTCTCTACCTATTCTGAAGACGGAATCATATATAGAAAAAAAAAAAACTTGTGTGTACCTTAAAAAACAAAGAAAAACTCGAGTGTACCTTAAAATATAGGAAAAAAACTGTGTACCTTAAATTTTCCTCTGCATGATGTATCAAATAGTATACCCTAGTTTTGCGAAGCAGAACGTGAAAAAATAAAGGAATCAATTAAACTTCTGAGAATTTGAATGATTCAGATTGGAAATTCTGATAGAACAACAATTGTCAGTGTAGATGGTTTGATCTTTATGTTATTTGGAGAGCACTCAAGCCAGAACAAATTTTGAATCCGCAATAGTATAGATGGTGGTGGGAGTAATGCCCACAGATATAGTGCAAGTACCTTCAGTATGCGGAATTAGTTTTTAATCCCTAAGCTCTTTAACAATATGTTAAAGATAAGTCCTATTGGTCAAAACCAAGTTAACTATGGCTTTAACTTCATATGAAAGTTACCAAGCTAGTGAAAAATGACACAAATGCCCCTCTATATTGTCTTTTAAACATGCATAATCAATTCCAATCTTTATTGCAAAATTGTGATGCGGGCGGGCAGAGATGAAGATGGAAGATGGAGGGAGTTGGTAAGGGAAATCCTGAAAATTCTTAACCTCACGCCAAACTCCCTATTGACGCAGCCTCGGATCCGCAAGTGAAAATGTGGTGGTGATGGAATGGGTGTAGACAAACCCTACAAGAGAGTTCGCTGAATCCTGGACGGATTCAAGTGAAGACCAACTCCGCAAATTGGAATTGGTCGAATTCCTCTCGGAACTCAATAGCACTCTTCCATTGAAGAGAAATAGAAAACCAAACAAACCAATCTTTATTATTGAATAATCATGAACTACCCTCCTAATGGAGGGATTACATATTTAGAGGAAGCGTTGGACCCTTTCCTAGTAGAAATCTATTTTTCCTAAACAATAAAGGAAACTAATCTTGGTTACAATCCAAATAAAATAAAACTCCTAATTTTAATGACTTCTAAATCAATCACAACTCTCTAAATATGACTCTTAAGTAATTAAAGCTTCTAACTAAATGAATGACCTATTGGGCTTGTGAACTGGGCGCAATTAGTTGACAGACCATGGGTCTGGCCTGCATCACCTATCATTGGCAAGGAAAAATAGAACTTGGGAAACTCAAAATTAATCTAAATTTTTCATTCATCACATAATCTTGTCTACCAAGCCAAAGAGGCTTTACATCATTAGATAGGAAAAATAAGAAAATCTAAAACTAATCTGGACCATTCAAACACGTTGATGAGCAGGATTAAAACATCCACTTAAACTTAAATAACTAAACACAACCCATAGAATAAATCAAAATAAAACAAAGCAAATAATATAAGTGGGTTGGGCCCAAGAGATTTGGTCAAGATAGATGTGCTGGGTCCACGGACTGGTCGATCCATGGGGACCTTGGGTCTGTCCTACATCAAATTGTTTATGAGTTCGGTTATGGTTTTGGTTCGCCTGATTGAACCCAAAATTTACAGGTTTGGTTCTGGGTCATGTAGCTTCAGACCGGTTGAGCTAGACCCAACTTAAGACCCATACTAGACTCACAAAAAATATGGGCTGGGCACTAATCTTGGACCCATATAATGTTTCGGTATGAAGTTTGGGTCTACCTGGGTCTGAAAATATTCGAGTCTGCGTTCATTTCCATGCAGTGTTATACTTGTGAATTGGTACATGGCCAAAAAAAAAAAAAAAAAAAAAAAGAGTCCTGGCACCTAATATCTCACCCATTTAGCATTTGTATGTGGACTTGGGTCTACTAAATTAACAGAATTGTTAGAGATCATTTGAGTGGTATTGAGGCCAAGTTGGGTACAATTTTATAAAATTTAGACCAGGATAAATCAAACTCTAACCGCTATCCATTAAAAAAATACCATGTTATTTTTGTCACTCTACAAGTTGAAATTGTGCATGGCTATACTGCACCAATTCTTCTAGCGTTCATGTTCAGCATATACTTCTACACTGGGTTTGTTGTTGCATACAATTGTATTAATTTTCTTATGTTCTTTTTTTTTTGGTAATGAAGTGTGTCCCAGCCCCTGGGCCGGACTAATCCTTCGGGCCCGCGGGGGGGGGGGGGGGGGGTGGTTTGTAAATCCCTTGTTGCCCCAGGGTAGTTGCGCAGTTTCGAACCCTCAACCTCCTGGAGTAAACTGTGAATTTTCTTATGTTCTAACAATAAGAAAAAAATAGTTTTATTGATTTACAGTTTTTCTAAAGAAGAAATTTATTAATTTATATAAAAATGATAGTGTAAAATATGTTACGTGTGTTGGGTTTTCAAAAGTGCAAGTTTGTTTCCCCAATCCCCATACCCGTGTTCGTATCCAAATCTATATCTAGGCATTATGGGTCATGCATGCTTTCTGTTACTACACGGTCTATCATATCATGTCTTTCCTTACTACTACATTTGAGGTCTTTGTTAGCCTTCCCCTACTCATTTTCTTTGAACCTGTAATCCTTCAATATCTCAGTTGGCATTCATTTTCTTCATAGGAGCTATCCTGACTTTCCTCCTATGTCCTCTTTCCTAATTCTATTCTTCATTGTAACTCCAAATATCTATCATCCATCTTATCTTACAAGTTTCAGCAACATGCACTTCATGCAATATTTAGTATATACACTCAACTGCTGTCTTGTCCTTTACTTTTTAATCTTTTTGAATCTTACATTTTTTAAGGTAATTTTCTTGTACCTTTTCCATGTGCCAATGCATAGTAACATTATGCTTCTCATTGTTGTTAGAATCCTATGTTTCATATTGAATCCTAAAATAAAAGATTCGTATTTATACAAACAAATCTCATTTAACTTGTGAATCTTACTATTCAATACTTGTTTTACAAATCTTATGGTTCAATCGATTCATCTAGGTGGAAATAGCCAAGGCAGAATGGCTTATATCAATACTTGTTTACTTTTCTTTTTAGTATTTCTATTTTTTATAAGGTTATCCAATGATCAATGAAATCTCTTAAGATTTTTGGGTTGTCGGGGAGGTTTCAAACATAAATAATGATTAGGCATGTGACTGGAGAGTTCAAATGTAATTAGTGGGTTTTGTTCTAGATTTTTCTTCGTAACACTTCTTTAAGTTCAAAATTAAGGTTAATGATTTGGATTGCATTTTTACTCTTGATTTAAAGAAAAAAAAGGCACTGAAAATTATTCACTTCTGAGTAAACATCAATCTTCACCAGATTTAACTATTCACAGATATTCATGATATCTTGATATATGTCAACAATGTTTTCATCTGTTTTATATAGTGCCATGTCTTTCTTATGTTTATATAAGTCTTATTAGTCAATATATTGTAAAATAAAAATCCTAGAATTTGCGGTATGATTAGATTCAACCCCTTAAACGATTTGATTTTGATTTTCATTCGATTATGCTTCCCATATGTGGGAGTCTAACTTCTGTCAGCCTTATGTTACACTTTGCCTAAAAAACTGAACTTAAATACTTAGTTTTGAAAGTTGGAATCGAATCGCAAATTATTCATACCTATGAATCGAATCAAATCTTGAATTCTATCATGAATCGTAAGATTTTTTATATTTTTCTAATAAAAATAAAAAATAATTAAAAATTAAGAGGAAAAGAAAAAAGTAGTTATTCAAAACCATTCATTTTCCCATTCATAGCAATATAAAGACAATTACAAATAAGTCTTATCATTATATCATATCAAGACTATCATAATATATATTAATAGATAATAAATGATGTGTAAATAGTTAAATAAGTTTAAGGTATCAATATATATTTATTTTTTATTATCTTTAAATCAAAATATAAAAGTGGAGAAATAAAATCCAGACCAATCTTACGTGGTAGGATATCTCTTGAAGTTAAGAAAGTGTTTATGAAGAAAAAAATTAAAAAAAAAAAATTAAAAAAAGAAGAAGATAGAGACGAGCACCATACATTAGTTGCAAAAATTCTTAAGAGGTTTCGTTAATTACTAAATAACATTCTAAAAGTACAAATGCTAAAAGAAAGAAAGAATGAAGAAAGAACGAGGGAAATATTGTTAATGTTATTGCTTAGCTGAATTGCTTGAATTGCAAGGTTTGATGAAATGAGTATCGAATCGTAAGATTCATGCAGGAACCCTACGATTCATCTATTTATGAGATTCATTGCATAGATATGAATCGTTTTCCTCAAGATTTAGGATACAAATTTTAGGATTATGATTACTATGCTTAAATGGGTGCGGTAAAAATAATTAAGAGCATATAATTGAATACAAACACTTCCATTATTGTTCCTGGTTGTTTCAACTTATACCTAAGCAGGCAAGAGGGAAAGCTACTGTGTATCCAAGCAAATAATCTACTTGCTCCGGACACGGGAGGTTCTCTTATGAGAGTGGATTCAACATTTTCTTTATGGGCTTTTTGATGTGCACGAAGTTTGAATGTAGCATATGTGCTACTTCCGTGTGAGAGTTGTGGACAAATGGAAAGAGTTGCATGCCGTATTTACACATCCCATTGTTCTCATCCTATGATACTCGGATATTTGTCCCAGCTCAATCTATCCGCATCGGATCGATACAACACTTGTATTGGTACCTGATATTGCACCGATTCTTCTAGCAAACAAGTTTAACATATCCTTCTTACAAAGTCCTTTATTTCATATGGTTCTTTTAATATTTTAACTTCTCACCATAAAAAAATGCTAGTAAGGGATGAAAATCATGATAATTTCATTGATTCAAAAGTGATCTAAAGAAATAATTAGGACACCTGTATCCATATCCGTTTCCTAGATTTTCAAGGGTGAGGAGTCGTATCCCTAATCCATGTATCAATGTCTGTATTCATATCCATATTTGAGCATCATAGGTCTCATCCATATATGGTGTTCCACCATGTATTCTGTGTTGCAAACAATGGTCTGATTGCCCAAGTTTGGAATATTATGCCACAGCATTTTATGATCCATCTATACAGCAATTCATTATAGTATTGACAACATCATCTTGCAGTTATAATATACTGGTTCCTTTTTTTTTTTTTATATTTTTTTTATTTTGACTCGATTAATTCTTTAAGCAGGGGCCACCTCCAAAGCGAGCGCAAGTGATTCCTAAACACGTTCTAAGGAAGAGGAGGTCTTTCAAGAGACAGCCAAGCCAAGTTGGAAGAGGCAAGCCAGAGCATGACGTACAAGGTTCGGATTTACTCTCCTATGTTTTTCTAATGGCAAGATCTTAAATGAACATGCCATTATTGTTCTTGTGTTGTTTAGTTAAAAGTAATGTTTAATCAGGAAAACGAACCTGTAACAGTGTTATGAGGTGCTCTTTGCAACAATGAGGTTCTAGGTTTAAGCCATGTTACCAATTAGAAAAAAAAAGTCTAATCAGGAAAGTCAAGTGTCTCTGGCCTTGTTTAGACCATGGCTACTATTCCCTTTCCAACTAATTATTTCTCATTATTTTCCAATTTTATTTAACGAGTTGTCATTCGGATAGTTTCTAATTTTATTTACTTTCCTAGTTTGATTAGGTGACTTAGCCTCAAAGTTTTCCTTTTTTTATTTGCATATTGTAGAGATGGAATTTAGAATTGATCAATAGAATTTGTGGGTTTATCCCTTTTTGAGGTAGGTCCCCATGTTGAAGTCTATGCGGAGATCTCGTATTGTGCTTCAGCACTTTCCACGCAAGCCCTAATCCCTTGGGCTTGCATCGAACATGTATCAGTTATTGGCGTAAATTAAAAATAAGGTGAAGAAAATAAAAAAATCTAAGAATTTCAGAATATTCAAAAAACTTATAATTTGGTATTTATTTTCATTAGTAACTATGACAAGTGATGCAGATAGACCTCAAGCCACGTGTAAGGCCCAAGTAGATTTAGGATTTTTATTCACTAATTATAGTCATTAGTTTCTAATTTTATTTAAAGAATTGTAATTAGGATTAGGTTTCTAATATTATTTAGTTTTCTAGTTTAGTTAGGTTTCTTAAGCTCTATAAGTTATATTTTCCTATATATATCGCATTTATTTAATGTTCTATTTATATGGCATTGTAAACGTGGATTTTCAGAGTTTGATTAATAGAAATTGGTTTTCCCAGTGAGGTGTGTCCTCGTTATTGTCTCTGTGGAGACGTGCAGAAGTCTCCGCGGACACATACTTAGGCACCGTATTGTCCTTTGGCACTTTTCTGCAAGTCCTAACCCTAGGGCTTGCATCAACAAGTGGGCGTACTGATCAACATAGTTGCGAGATTCTATTCTGTTCGACTAGTGGACCAGCCAAACTACTCCTTGAAAATACTTGTTCTGAATTTTAGACTGTTTGGCCGATATCCAAAATTTCGATCCGGAATTTTCTTATTTTGACAGAAATGCTTTAATTCTATGGTTTTGTTCTGCCTTTTTTTTCTTTCCCCTTCTTTTAAAGTGAAAAATAGAGAGGGGCTGGTTTTAGCAAGGGAAAAGGAAGAAATGAAGGAAACAAAGAGGGAGAGAGTGGGATTGCATGATGGGGACATCAACCCTAGTTCCCCCAATTCTTTCAAGAACTACCAGGGACTGAGGCATAGGATTGCAAATTGAGCAAATCTGTGGATGATTGATGTGTATCCAGACTTTTATCTACATCCAACGGCTGGACCTTTTTGGATCAAGCATTTGATGTATTGAAGGCCCCACTTAAGAGGGGCCCAATGGAAAACAAAGAAGATTTAAAAGAACTAAAATGGAGGGGCCCACAACTTAAGTTGAAGAGGCGAACCCAATCCTTCAAGCCCTTTGTCAACTTATTTTATTATTATTTTTTTAATTAGTAGTGATGTCATCCTAGGCTTTTATGTTTGAAGAGACAATGTCTTGTTTCTTCTTTTCTTTATGCTAAGCTATTACATGAATGAAAACCCTACTTCCAAGCTCGCCTTGAGTCTCTATTATTGTACTCTTGAGATCTACATAGGCTCCTGTATTGGAGTTTGGTGGGAGACCAAGTTTGAGGTATCCTCTTATCGAGTTTGGTGGGAGACCAAGTTTGAGGTATCCTCTTATCTTCTCATTACGTTCTTTTACTTCATTCCAAACCCTAGATCTACAAAACCCATCAACCACCAGCCACCTAAAATTGTAGATTTCCACCTCCACTGTTAAAATTGGTTCCAAATCACTAAGTCCATACCACCAACCCTTGGATCCCACCATCAAAATCACTCAGAATCAACCAAAACCCATCAGCCGTCCATCCCATTGCATCCATACACCAGCCGCCCATCACCAGAACCCAAATCAGCCCAAGAATAATCCACTCAACCATCCATCAGATCCAAATCAGCCCCTACACAGCACAACCAGCCATTGGCCAAACTTTCCCATGCATAATTAGTGCTATTTCCTACCTTTTCATATCACAACCCCCAAGTTATCTCAAGTTTCCACATCTGAATTTATTTCTGTGCCATATAATTGCTGTGTGAATATTATTTCAGATCTGAATTTTAATATTTAGTCTCATATTATAATCGAATCAATTGCACCCAAGTTGGACCAAGCCTTTACTTCAAATCCTCAAAAGTGGAGAAATTAATCTACTTGAATCAGTTTGTCCCTAACACGTGGAAGTTCTATCTTCCATTAGATCCATCCCTTCTTATTGGAGGGGTCGATATTGTAAGACTTGTGATAATGCCTTGGACTATTACACCATTTCCCAATATTTCTCAATGTTACATGGTGTGCAATTGGCTGATTTATGATTAGAATTGGATTATTAATTCTCTAATGATTAGATCCCATGTTGTCCTTCATCATTGTACCTGTCGTTGCTGTCTCTTCCATCGCCATCACCTGCTGCCATCTCTCTCTCTCTCTCTCTCTCTCTCTCTCATTTTTCCTTCTTCGTATTACTTCTCTTCCTTCTTCATTTTTTTCTTCTCCCTAATGTTTCATTCTTTGGATAGGAGGGGTGAAAGTGGCTGGGATTCAGTTTGCGGGCTCCAGCGTTTTCCCCTTTCAGTACAATTTCAGTTTTGTGGGTTCCCATAGTAATGCCCACCTGTTAGGAGTCGTACAATTTAAAATTAAATGGGGCACTTATACATGGGTCTAGCCGAATTTCACTCTAATAGCTATATGCCTAACAGGAAATGAGCCTATACTGAATTTCACTCTAATAGGAATAAGGCCCTAGCCGAATTCCACTCTAATAGAAAATAGGGCCCTAGCCAAATTCCACTCTACTAGTGAGTTCCTACCAAAATCTCACTTCACTAGAAAATGAGCCCTAGCCATTTTCTATATGCCTATATGGGTCTAGCCAAAGTTCACTCTAACAGGAAATGAGCCTCTACTAAATTTCACTCTAATAGGAATAAGGCCCTAGCCAAATTCTACTCTAATAGAAAATAGGGCCCTAGCCAAATTCCACTCTACTAGTGAGTTCCTACCAAAATCTCACTTCACTAGAAAATGAGCCCTAGCCATTTTCTATATGCCTATATGGGTCTAGCCAAAGTTCACTCTAACAGGAAATGAGCCTCTACTGAATTTCACTCTAATAGGAATAAGGCCCTAGCCAAATTCTACTCTAATAGAGAATAGGGCCCTAGCCAAATTCCACTCTAATAGAAAATAGGGCCCTAGCCAAATTCCACTCTACCAGCGAATAGGGCCCTACCAAAATCTCACTTTACTAGAAAATGAGCCCGAGCCTTACTTCACTCTAATAGGAAATAGAGCCCTAGCCAACTTTCCCTCTAATATGATATAGGTTCCTACCCAAATTTCACTCTCTTAGGAAATAGGGCCTTATCAGTTTAAATATTACTTTTAAAATCTATTATTTATTTTAATATTATCTATATTACATTTATTTAATTTTTACATAGTTTTTCTTATATTTATATTTTTTTTCGAAACATAACTTCGGAACGTTTTCCGCAAATTCTGAATCAGCCATAACATTTCGGTTCCTTCAAAACAAAGTTCACTACTATGGTATTGTATCCTTTATTCATATGTGGCAATAAAATAACAGTAGCGATCTACTTGTCCACGCATCCATGTTGGTTAACCATATTAAGTTAGAAATTGATAAAATGGTAATGATAATATAGTTTCATCAAAATCTCAACATTATTATTCATTTCTAAATTCAAATAAGAAATTGACTATAGGGCACAGGGTATAATTATAATTATAATACATAAATCATTCATATAGATTAGAGGTATCATGCACAGTATTGTGTAGGTATAATGATTGCATGAGCCTGATCCTGATGATTGTTGTTGTGTTTCTGCATAGTTTGGGTACAAATAGAAGTATTGTCCTTGTCTTGGATCGTAACTATGGCTCCACTTTGTTGCATATTAATTACCCCTCCAATATCTTATTAAATCAGCTTGTATCAGGGCCACATCTGTACGGGGTAACACTGGTATGAGTGGCGGATAGAAGTATTGTCCTTGGCTTTAATTGTAACTATGGCTTTCCACATTGTTGCTTATTAATTACTCCCCAATTTCTTGTTAAATCAGAGTACCGAGCCCACATTTGTATGGGATAATACTGGTATGAGTGGCGATTTTTTCTGTTTATTGGATTGGCCAAGGCTAATACAACCTATGATGCACAGATACTTCCAAATGGGCAACGTATCATGTTGTATCGTATCCGATACTTCACTTTTTATATGTATAATCCATGTCCCTGCGATGTGCATGGCGTGTCCCTACCGTATCCATGCTGCATCTGGGCATTATAGAATAAATACGATTGATATTTTGATTTGTGGGGCCGACTGAGCTGAAAAATATTCCTCCAAGCTGTTGCTTTGATCTACTGAGCTGTTTGGGAGCCAAAATTCTGGACTGAAAATGTCCTCAGACACCTGAAAGGTTGGGCCCAAGTCCAAGATTTGGACACATTTTTAGTTCATGCCTGGGCCCAAGTATGTGTCCATGGGGTTGGTACAGATGGATCCAAATGCCACTTTTTTTTTTCTTTTGTGTGTGCGCGTATGCACGTGTGCATGTGTCCATGTGATATGTTGCACAAGTATTTGGTCTTAATATGAGTTTCGATCTAGGCCTTCTATTTAGTTATGGGTTAGGGTTTGGTACACTAGCACCTATGTCAAGTCCGAGACTGCATTCACTCAATTAAATTGGGGTCCAGGGAGAAGTACAAAATGGGACCTGAACATGGTTTATAAAAATGGCCGCTGCTGCTTCAAAACGGCCATTATGAAATGATAACAACCATGTTGTTACGTTATTTTCAATATAACGGCCAAGACATAAAAAAATAGTGAAAAAAGAGGTCCATAGCGGTCATGATGGTTGTTATTTTGAATATAACGGTCATAACGGGCGATATTTCGAAAAGAATGGTCAAAATATCAGTTGACAATGTTTTATTCTTTTTTAAATTTATTTCCCCCTTCTTTCACTTCCTTCTTTCCCAAGAGCTTCGTAAGCCTCTTTTTTCACCAAAACTCAAGCAATGTTTAGGATTTTGGTGGATTCTCATAAGAAGGCTTCTTCCCTCAACTACGATACCCCTATGTCCATATTCCACTGCTTTTATTAATCAATTCATCTTGATGACTGTAAATGTTGCTTGAAAGTTGAAATTTACTCTCAATTTACTTGGTATTTGAGTTTTGCTTTACTACTTGTAGTGCTACTACTAGTTTCTTGACTTTCAAGTGTTTAACACTAATGATTAGTTTAAAATTATGGTTGCAATGCATTCTGTTAAGATTTGTGATATTTCAGCTTAATTTAATGCATAAATGTAAATCTATTTAATTCAGAACAAACTTACAAGTTTCAGATAAGACAGCGATACAGGGTGTTATGACTTAGGGGACTGATATTTTGTTTTAAAGCATTTACTAATGAAAAAAGAAAACATTGTTTTAAAATATTTTATAATAGTTTTGATTTTTTGGATATTTTCAAATTTTTTTGGAGTAAAATAGAATTTCATACCGCGATGCCGCCTCATAACTGTTTCTAGGGTCGACCGCAATTTTGAACCATGAACCCGAACCCGAACCCAAGTCATATGTAACCCTCATAATGACAAATATGAGGATATTTGTAGGAAGTGATTCCAGAAACTTTCAGGCTCTTTCGGTTTGTGTTTCCATTTTCTTTCAGAAGGTTGTCTACATGCTTCCTTCATTCAAAAAGTAGAGAAATACCGACTTCAAGTTCTGTGACATATCATTTCAATCTCCCATTTGCTGGTAGAATTAGAGATGAAAATAAACGGAATTCTCCTTGTCTATGATTTATTTGCAATTTTCTGTACATTTTGCAATCCTTTTGTTGGTTGTGTACTATGGTCTTGTTGGAGCATTTTGCTGTTATTTTTCACAGGTCCACTGGGTATAAGTATGGATAGCTACATGATGGATTCCACTTCGCAGAATGCTTGACTAATAAATTGTTGATCTCTTAGGACATGCATTATATGTGTGCGCCCATATGTAGTCGGAAGACAAATTGGAGTGGGTTGACCATGATCATTTAGCAACATCAATTAAATGACATTATAATAAAAAATAGAAAGTGGGGTGGGTTAGTTTAGAGAAGATAAATCCCACATTCATCGAAGTTCCTTCTATCTCTGTGCCATGTTATTTTTCCATTGTGCTTATCTTTTCCAGATCCTCATCTTATATTTCATTGAATTTGCAGCCATGGTGGAAAAAGAAGCCCTGCGGAGAATCCAAGAAACGGACCGTGCGGCAGAGCAAGCCATGCAGTCTGCCATAGTTAAAGCCACTGAGTTAGCCATAGTTAAGCGCAGGAGGGCCCAGGAGCTAATGCAGAAGGCAGACCTGGCGACTTACAAGGCTGTCATGGCACTGAGGTACACAAATGCAGCTCAAATTGAAGAGCCTACAGAAGCTACTTCCTTGATTCTGAGTTAAAAGGCGATGACGAAGAAGGGTGCAATGAACAGTCTTTCCTGGCACTGGGCTTCTGACCACATATTGTCACAGGGGTTGAGCTTTGGTTAATTGACTTGGCTGTGCGCGGATTGTTTGGGAAGCCCTTGGTGCAAAACTTTAAACTGCAACTGAAGAATCTGTAATTTTTGTATAGATGATGCTGATATGTAGATTTTGTATTATTATCACATCTAATTTGTACAAACCAAAATTTTGCAGTTGATTGTGCGAGAAGTAAATGACATCGAAAGCCTGCTGCCTTCAGAAAATAATGTGCTTATCATCTGGAGTTCATCTTTTGTGTTCTCTTTCTTTTCTTTTCTTTTACTTTTTTTTATTTTTTTTTTGTTTTTAGGTTTGCTTTTGATCAATTCATAAACAACTACATAGAGGGGAAATGTACATTTTAGGGTTTGTTTGTTTGCTTTAAAATACATAGGAATTCATGGTGAAATGGACTAAAATAAAAAAAAAATATTAAAGAGGCGAGGGTTGAAAGAAATAAAGTGGACACGTAGGTAAGACCTTGACTTTTTTACATATTGTAATATGATGGTGATGGCTAGGTTTTCATTTTCCACCTTCCTATGATTCATTTTTCATACAAGGAAAAGGTTATTTGATGCTTTTTTCGAAAATTCACATTTGATTTTCATTTTTAACTATTTATATTAGGGAAATAATCAGGTGGGAACTGTTCTCAATCTTATAGTGAACAGGGACCCCTTGATAGCCACATGCTAGAGGGTTTGGCACCAATGTGATTGAATTGGACCGTTGGATGTTGGATCAACTATATTCGGGGTGGTCCCATATGGATTTTTCAATACCCACCGGACCCATCCCAAAATGGCACCTCCAGTGGGCCCCACAAATAAGTTCTTACAAAGTAGTTCTGGCTGGATCGGATCTACTGTCTTGTGGGCTGCATTTTGACTCCCAACTGCTTTAGAATGCTTTCAAGCAATCTGTTTCATCGCTCATGCAAAACGCCGTTGAAGTATCATATGCATTGGGAAAATGTGCATCCATTGGATGTATAATATGTTCTTCTTTCATGTTTGGAGCCCTCAGGGGAATCAATGATCTGGTCACTTATTGGTGGGTCCTTTCCAGAAAAGAATGTTGGTTCGAAGCATACTTTGTGGCTAGAAGCAGGCCCTCTATGCAGCATTTAGTTTGTTTAATGCCCTTTATGAGACAGCATGGCCTGGCAATTTTTCAGCATTAGTGATGAAGAAGGCATGGGTCCCTGTGACAAATAATGGTATGCACCAGTAGTATGTGGAACAAAATCCTACGAGGCTGAAGCCTGAAGGGTCCGGGATTTACGATTGCACAACTTGGACCTCAATGTTTTGAGCCGATGTCAAACATAGCTGGGTAAACCACTATAACGTACCTTGATAAGAGTTCATAGGCTACCAACCCATCTTAGCAATGAGCATCCAAATCCTTTAGGTATTTGGCATCTTTTTTATATCCTTTCTCATTGTTTAATTTAGTTTAGTAAGCATCCGTTTTACTATGTATTTTATTATTGTATGATCTGGATTTTTTTTTTTTTTTTAGTTTTTCTCTATCCTGAAATTAGGATTAGCGTTTTTCTTGGGGATATGATTTTTTGTTTCGATTTTCTTGTTTTTCTTTTTTCTTTTTTCTTTTATAGATTTCTGAATAGGGATTTTGAACGTGGGATTAAGGATTTCTAGATTTCTTATAGGGATTTAAAAATGGGGCTAGGGATTTTTAGAATTGGAAACATCTTGATTTTGGGGTTAGAGATTTCTGGATTTCTGATTAGGAATCTCAGATTTGGGGTTAGTGATATCTGAAATTGGGAATAGGGTTTTCCAATTTTGATTAGGAATTTCAATTTGGGGCTAGGGGTTTCTGAAATTGAAAGTGTTTTGATTTTGGGGTTAGGGATTTTTGGAACTCGGATTAAGTATTTCAAATTTGGGGCTAGAGATTTTTGAGATTGGGAATATGGTTTCTTAATTGGAATTGTTGGGCTTATTTTAAGAATGATATAATTTGGCACATTCTTATCTCTTTTTTTTATCTAAAAATTAATGGAAAGTAGAAAATATGAATTCTATATATCTTCTGATTGTTGATTTTGATTAAAGATCTAATTTAAGAATCATAGAATTTCATAAAATTTTAAATCTTTTTTCTATCTAAAAACTAATAGAAACTCTATTTTGTGATTGTTGCATGTGGCAATAGCATCCTCCCTATTGGTAACTATATTTAAGCCTATAGATTTTTTTTAAAGTAATAATATTGTATTTTAAATCTCGGATAGTATACACATATGAAATCAAATCAATTTTTTAATTTTTATTATAAAAAATAAATGATATTTTTTTATTTGGATTCTATTGTCTGTACTGAGCATGGGCATATTGATTGATCTAGATAGGAGTATTCAAGAACCGAGCCGGCCCGAGCCCAACCACGGGCGAGTGTACTTTGGGCTGGGCTTTAGCCTTAGGTATTGGTTCATGAGCTAAACTTAGACTTAAAATCTATGCAGGTTTAAGATATGAGTCGGGCTTCAATTTGTGGCAGAAAGCTCGAAGCCCAAGCCACATCGATCCGATTTAAACTCCATTTGATTTGTGTTTTATTAGATGATTGCTTAGTTTGCAGTTATGACTAACTCAAGTTTTCTTCTATTTCTTAATTGAATGAGTGTTTAATTTATAATTTATGATTTTCATTATTTCAATATATAAACTCTTAAATGACGGTATAGAAAAAAGCGACTGTGCTTAGCATGAGCTACGATGCTGATTAATATATATATATATATACAATTTGGTTTGAAAATTGAGATTTAACTTGACAATTAATTGCTCAATTGTACTCCCAATTTTGAATCACAATTGATTGTTCAATTGAACTTGCAACTTTGAATCAATTTTGGATTTATCTTATCAAATAAAAAGTGTCTTATACAATTAGGATTCCTTAATCTTTATGAAGAAGGGGTGATCATTGACTAGACTGGCCTCAGTCCAATACGGAATAGCCCGCTTTGGGCCAAGCCTGAGCCTTAGATTGGATGTAGTGGTACAGGGCCCGAACTCTAGCCCGGCTCAAATAAGACACATAATTTAAGAAAAAAACTATATTTCCTATTTTCCCTCAGGGTGACTCAAACGCATACATTTCCATACAAAACCAATGCAGAAACCAACTAACTAAGCAATAGTTTTGGGTATTAAGTAGGAGACATTTAAAAAAAAAAAAAAATATGATTCATCCCGATTGGGTCTTAACCTTTTTTAGGTAGGCCGGGCTTTGGCCAAGCATTTATGTCTTGAGTCAGGCTTGGGCCTAGCTTAGGCCAACGGTCTAAAAAATGGGTCAGGCCTGAATATTGCACGACCCACCCCAACCCGGGCCAGCAACACCCCTATTATCAACCTTTCATACTTCAATCTTGAGCATTAAAGTCTCATATAATCTGGACTCTCCATTTATAATAGTTTTTTTTTTTCTCTTCTTATTATATAGGGAATTTTACATAAAAAAAACCAAATAGTCGCTTTCCAACCCGAAATATACCCTCCAGTTCTGACAGAACCAGATCGAGCCTCAAGTAGCGAGCTGGTAAAATTTTTTAAAAAGTGGAGGAGCGAGTTAACGTCTCTATATATTATTATAGAGCGACGCTAACGTCGCATAACCACTCTTATAAAAAAGGGACGTTCTGATGCTCCTCATTACAAATGCTCGGTTTTCTCTCCTCCTGCTACATGGAGAAGGCATATTGGAGATCCCAAGCGCACCACAGAAACATGATATTGCCAGTATTAATTTTTCTTTAATCTCCTCTCTGCTTTCTTCTTGTTTTGAACACTGCCATTTCCTTTCAAGCCTTGGAATAGATTGGATGAGAGATCGGAGTACAGAAATGGGTGTTTCGTATAGCCTTTTCATTTGTAGAGAAACTGGGTGCTACTATCAGCTAATAAGTTTGATCTTTATATATGAATCACTAAGCAGAATGTCGATTAAAATGGGTGCAGCTAGGGTTTGTGTTCATCAAAAGGAACACAAACCTGAGGCTGCACCTATTTCGTTGACATACTGTTTTGAGATCCATATCCTAAGATCAGACGCATAAGATGAATATCAGCATCCACTTTCTCTCCAAATGGGAAAGCTAAACGAATTACTGTTTTCTGTATCTCTATCTGTCATCCATTCTATGCTCTGCCTTGATAGGAAAATGGTAGTGTTTAGTTAATGTCACGTCCCCTGAATTCTATTAGAGAATAAACCAAATCCGATGAGTGAATTTTAGGCCTAATCAAAAGATTTTGGCCTTTTTAGCCCAAGGATCATAAGTCTACTGTGAGGATAATTCATTTCAAACCTCAAGTAATATAAGAATTGCGGAACTTATTATAATTCAAGTCATATTGAATATCAAAACAAAGAATATCAACTCTCATTAGTATTGAAGTTTAAATAATAACTAGGAAAACTAATAAAGACAGTCTTATTAGTCAAATGGTCATCCCAAGTCCTAGACCATTTGGAAAATCAAAAGAATCAATGATAAATGAAATAAACAATCTATAAGAAGCTCCATTTGTCTCTCTTGTGCCGGGTAAGATGGCGCTACTCTACGTCATCGCCATGCCACTCTCGCTCCTCCTTTGCCAGAGGATCTCATCACCTGCCGGCTCCTCATCGTAGTCACCTTGTGTGTTTGCACACCAAGGAACACTACAACAAAATGCACCTTTAGCGACGTTTTTTACCGACGTTTTTATAAATTCGTCGGTAAAAGTGTCTTCCACCGACGTAAAAAAATTCGTTGGGAAAAGCCTAGACTTTTACCGACGTTTTATGAAAAACGTCGGTAAAAGTGCAATTTTTGGCGACGTTTTCAAATAAACGTCGGTAAAAGTAAGTTTTACCGACGTTTTTGTCACAACGTCGGTAAAAGTCTATGTGTTTATTACCGACGAATTAAAAAACGTCGGTAAAAGTAGACTTTTACCGACGTTTTTTCAAAACGTCGGTAAAGATAATTCCTAAAATTATAATGGAAGTAAAAAAATGAAATATTTTACCGACGTTCTGTACTTTCGTCGGTAAAAGTAGAAAATTACCGACGTTTATTTCAAAACGTCGGTAAAGATAATTCCTAAAATTAATTTACTCTGTAATGGAAGTAAAAAATGAAATATATTACCGACGTTCTGTACTTTCTTCGGTAAAAGTAGAATTTTACCGACGTTTATTTAAAAACGTCGGTAAATATCATAAAATTGAACCCACCCCAAACCAAGTTGGGTCAAAATCTATAACCCATAGCCGCACTGAACATGACAACAACCCAACTAAACCCACCTCTAATAGGAGCAGGTCAGGTGAGTCACCCATTTTCATACCTATTTTGAGGTTTAATTAATTAATCCACAAGTAAGCGAAAGGCAAAATACAAGCCTGGTAGTATGCCAAAAGCCTTCCTGCTTCTACATGTCCTTCTGCAAGTCTGAGTCTTCTTTCAAGGCTCTCAACATATTTGTCAGCAGTGACTGATTCCAGATAGCCCCCTTTATTTCCTGAGACAAATACAGTAGCACTATTATAGTGAGTGCATCTCATTGTAAAATACTCAATTCATGCATAGAATCTAGGAGGTCTAATGCAAGTCCACCACTAAGACTTTAAACAAGCCCAGACCTGTACCAAGCATTCACCTTCAGTATAGCGGCCCAGTCCAAAGGTGACCCATACATGGAACTCCACACCTCTAAAAAGTTTGGCACTATTGTTCACTCAAATTATGTAGACTGTTAAGTAGTTGTTTGTGCAGTTTTCTATCACCAATTGGGGTCGGGATTACTAGCTAGCAACTTTGTCATGGTATCAGAGCCAGAGGTCTCGAGTTCGAAACCACGCAAGGTTGCCTTTGTATTTGTGCGGGCGTAAGTGAGCACGGCAAGAAGGCCCCATGCCGTGTTCTGGTCTTGTGCGGGCGTGTGCTTCGGTTCCAAGTGGTGTCCCGCCCGATGGGGGGCGTTAAATAGTTGTTTGTGCAGTTTCCTATAAACAATTGGTTTTGGGATTACTGGCTAGCAACTCTGTCACAGACAACCAGCCCTTAGTTTTTTTTTCTTCCTTCCCCTTGAGTCCCTTAGGATGCATTTATCCAACTGGGATGCAGTAGAAAAATCGCGGTAACTCTGCCGCTTTCCTTACATGTTGACAGTTGACACGTTTGGTGCAAAACTACAGACAGATTTCATCCCGGAAAATCAGAAAAATGCACTTTTTTTTTTATTTTTATCGCATGTGGAGATCTCGGAGTGCGACGTCAGAGGCCGGACTTCCCTTTCTGCACTGCGTGCACAGACAAGTCCTTAAAGAAGAAGGGTAAGCCTGGTATTTTAGTATTATGTAATTATCACTGTTGAGATTAAAACATCTTAATCCATGTGGTAATTTTAAGCTTGGTTTTTGAATATTATGTAATTATCACTGTTGAGATTAAAAACTCTTAATCCATGTGGTAGTTTAGTGGTCAGGATTAATTTTAGCTCACATAGTTTGGTGAAGTCCTATTTAAAATCAATTCATCTCTACAGTTTTAAATCCATGTGGTAGTTTAGTGGTCAGGATTAATTTTAGCTCACATAGTTTGGTGAAATCCTATTTAAAATCAATTCATTTCTACTGTAGAGACATTCTCTTATCGTAATTTATTGAAAATGAGAGAGTTCTTCCTTTCTTGGTCAATTGAAAATTGGATGGCAAGCATTTATCAGGCTTAAGTTCAGTTTTCATGAGTTGATTTTCATTTAACTCCTGATTGCTTCTAAAATCCCTAGCTCCGACGAGAGAGGGTAGATCGCAGGCTCAAGATTAGATTGGAATTGGTGCCAAAACTCTAAAAGCATTCTAGCTTAGGGAACAAGCACTTGCCCCAGAAGAGGTTGTTCCTGATATCATCAGGGCTAAAATTCCTTTCCTAGTCTTCATAAAGAGGAGACAAGCCCAGGCCTTCAATTGTGGTGCTCCTTTACATACTTCACCCAAAAAAGTCAAAATATAATATTAGATACCATCAGCATAGTTTTTACTTTAGTACCCTAGATTACATCAAATCCAATACCTAGAAATAGACAAATTCAATTTTCATTTTGTGGCTGCACTTGGAAATTAAGTGCATTTGGAGCTAGTTGGGTTTGGGTTTGAAAACCCTAGCTAGCTCAACTTACTAGTTCGTTCGTAAGTTAGGGGTCATTTTTTTGCATTCATTTACATATGTAAAAGGCTCCCATGCATAACGGTTACTCATCATCACATTTGTTTATGCTCATTTACTCATCACACACGTAAATGAGGTGTGAAAATGGTGTGAATAAGGCCATTTACACACCAAAATATTCACACGTGAAGGTGGTAAAATTCACTTTCACATCTCTCTTGCAACAGGCACCACTACACTTCTTATACAGTGAATTCCCATGAGGCCCATCAAACACCTTTATTTTTTTAGTTCCTATGGGCACCATATAAATATTTGTAATCCAAACTGTTCAATTTGTTTATTGGACTAATAAACCCCAAGATCTTGAAGCTGATTGTTCTGGGGGCATATATATATATATATCATGCGATAGATCTTCAATGATCTCAATCATAAATGCTGGCCCCATTACTTTCAAATCCAAGATCCAAGTTTATTGCTCTAAACCTTGGGTCCTTCTCTTATATTCCTCCAAAGACTTTTAATTTCAGTCTGTGATGTATTTTTTCTATGGACTTGATTTAATGGAATCTCTCTGTTATAGGGAAGAATTGCACTGTTTTCATAATTGATTTCAGTTGCTTTGTTTATATATAGGTTCACTAAAAGTTGTGCATATGACATTCTTAATCATACGTTAATCTTGCTATTTTTTATTTTTTTGCAGATTGAATGAAAGTTGAAAAACAAATTTTGTTAAAAAAGTCCATGCAGCTAGGATGCAGCCAACATGAAGGCCAAGTATGCAGAGTAACACATTGCTTCTAATTCTTTAACCGTAAGTCCTATTTGCTCCTGTTAGTTCCGTCGAGTTACGTTATCCTCGAGCGAAGTGCTCGTGCTGGATGCCCCAATTTTTTTGGGTGCCGTTCGCCGTTCCGGACCCCCGGCGGACCATTTTAGTGCCTAAGTGTCGGAAAATCCTTTTTTAATTTTTATTTTACATTGGTAAAACTATCAGAGACTATGGAGATGAATTATATGACGTCGGTAAAATGAACATTTAGCGACAATTTTTGTAAAATGTCGGTAATGTTTAAATTTTTTTAAGGAAAATTAAAAATCAGAGTCCTTTACTGACGAATTTTTCTTTACCAATGAAAATTAGCGTCGGACATTTTATCACTGACGTGTAATATTGGTAATGTATAAATTAATATTTTTACCGACGAAAATTTTTTTTTGGCGACGAAACTATTCATCGGCGGACTTCCCACCCTTTTTTCCCCTTTTCCCGCCACCACAACGCCTCTTTTCACTCTCTCCCCTTCTCTTCTCTCTCACGCCACCAAAACCCTTTTCTCTCATTCTCTCCTGCGCCTCTCTCACTTCTGCTCTCTCTCACTCTCGCTCTCTCTGCTCTCTCACTCGCGCTCTCTCTGCTCACTCTTGCTCTCTCGATCTGCTCTCTCACTCTCGCTCTCTCTGCTCACTCTCGCTCTCTCGATCTGCTTTCTCACTCTCGCTCTCTCTGCTCACTCTCTCTCTGTCTGCTCACTCTCGATCGCTCTCTCGATGTGCTCTCTCACTCTCGCTCTCTCTGCTCACTCTCTCTCTGTCTGCTCACTCTCGATCGCTCTCTCGATCTGCTCTCTCACTCTCGCTCTCTCTGCTCTCTCACTCTCGCTCTCTCTACTCACTCACTCTCGCTCTCTCTGCTCACTCTCGCTCTCTCTGCTCTCTCACTCTCGCTCTTTCTGCTCTCTCGTTTGCCCAAGACGTTGCTCGTCTTCTCCCTGCTGCTGCTGCTGGGCTGCTCGTCTTCTCCCTGCTGCTGCTGCTGGGCTGCTCGTCTTCTCGCTGCTGCTGGGCTGCTCGTCTTCTACCCTGCTACCCGCCGCTGCTCATCTCATTCCAGGTACAACTGCTCGTTTCTCCCCACACCAGGTACTATTGTAGTTTTCCTAATTTTCTAAATGAAACTTCATTATCACAGCATCACTGAATTCTTTGGCTGGCTCACCTCAAATCAAAATTGTGTCACCTATATTTTATATTCCCATTTCGCAATGCTAACTTGCAAAGGGATTCAAACAGATTGGAGACTGAGTGAGAAGCCACAAGTTTATCTATCCTTGATGCTGATAATTCTCAACTTAATCTATCTTCACATCACAAAAAATCAGCATGTCGCCCACTAATTGTAATGGTTTTTCTTTTTTCCTTTCTTTTTTTGATTTTTGGGTAACAGAGAATTTCATCCATAAATTGTAACTTGAATGATGAGCACCTTCAGATCACTGAGTCTAGACCCATAAAAAGCTAAAGAAGGCCCCTTTTTGAACATTACTTAAGAATTTCTCATATGATAGTAAATAAGGTAGAATATCCTTAGTCATATTTTGCTTGAATAAAGCGAAAGGCAACACGCTCAACTAGGTTGAAAAGGAAGCTAACTAAGTACAGCCTTGAATCCATCTTCTCCATCTAAGACCAAAATCAAATCCAGTTGCCATATAACTACAAAACTCCAGTACAAAAAGTTCAAAAAACTTAGTCTTAAACATTTTAATAACAAAAAATAAATGCTGAATCCCTATCATTTAATGAATCATAAAAGCACATACACAGGTGATATCATGATTGCATGGAAAGTTTGAGGGATTTAAGGCTAGTACGATCAATCTAGGCCTGTGCTTGAAAATACATTACAGACCAATGGTTCACTTACTAAGAGTGCAGGAACACACTTGACACTCTAGGCAATCATTCTTTTTTTTTTTCCATATCATAATTCATACCATATCAGTTGTAACCTTTATCCCATCAATGCAGGGTGTCCTGACATCTTCTGTTTCAAGATTCCCAATCCACATTATAACCATCTCAGGCACATGACACAACCGGGCACCGCCATTAAAAAACATGATATCTAAAGATCAGATGCAATACTACAAAAAAAGGTGGGTAGTCAACCCAAAACGATAATGCATAGTCTGTCAGACAAATGATGGCGCACAGAAAATACCTGTCTTTCAAGAAGCTGGTTGTGAGTGTAATATGTATTCATTAATGGTAATTCAAAATAGATATAATAAAAAGACTCAATACTTTGTGAATGTAAATATGTATTTAACATTGGAACTTGCTGAATCTGAGTTCTCTATTCACAAATTCAAGACTTAAAATGAAGCTGAAGCTTGTATTTAGGAGTTTTTAAACCAAGTCTCGAAGTTGTTTGGGAAGTCTACTTTCATGCTTAGATCACTTGTGATTAGGTCAGATATTGGTGAGCATATTCTATATGTAATTTCTGATTACTTGTGATTAGGTCAGATATGGACAGGAGTTGGATATTTGGTTATCAGAACCGATTTAGTGCGGAGTACATAGCTGGGGTGAACTCATTTATTGATTATGCAAAGGCGAATTTGGGCGGGGCAATGTTGATTAACTGCCCGTGTAACGATTGCTGTAACCATCGGAAGCATGACTATGTAACCGTTAGAAGTCATTTGCACATTCAAGGAATGATGGTCTCATACCTACAGTGGATATATCACGGGGAACCTATAGTTCAACCTGATGATTCGGATGAGAGCGAGGATGAATCAGAAGAGAATCAAGATGAATACGATGAGTTGATAGAGGACCATCGTAGGGGAACTCACTTGGAGGAAGATACTCAAGAGAGGGATGATGTGCAGGATTTTGAAAATTTGTTGAAGGCTTCTCAGCGTGGCTTGTACCCAGGATGCAAAAACTCAGATACTCTGTTATCGTTTGTCATCAAGATATTGCATGTGAAGGTAGAAAGTGGGTGTAGCAATAAGTCGTTCGACAAGGTTCTTCAGATTTTTAAGGACTTCTTACCCGAAGGTCATGTAGTGCCGGAATCAGTTTATGAGGCGAAGAAATTATTACGTGACTTGGGCATGGGATACAAGAACATAGATGCCTGCAAACACAATTGTGTGTTGTATTGGAAAGAGAATGCTCAATTGGATAAATGTCCAGAATGTGAAGAGCCTAGGTACAAGGTCAATGATGGCAAGCGAAAGAAGGTCCCTCATAAGGTGCTCCGTTACTTCCCATTGACACCGAGGTTACGCAGATTGTATATGTCAAGGAAGACAGCCACAGAGATGAGATGGCACAGTGAGAAGCGCGTTGATGATGGGATAGCGCGACATCCGGCTGATTCAGTGGAATGGAAAGAATTTGATAAGAAATATCCAGAGTTTGCCCAAGAGACACGTAATGTGAGGCTGGGGTTAGCAACCGATGGATTCAATCCTTTCGGTAACATGAGCACCTCTTATAGCATGTGGCCTGTCATACTTATGCCCTATAATTTGCCACCATGGATGTGCATGAAGGAGCCATTCTTGATGATGTCATTACTTATTCCAGGACCAAACTCACCGGGAAATGATATCGATGTATATCTGAGGCCCTTGGTTGATGAGTTGAAGGAGTTGTGGGATCATGGTGTATCGACTTATGATGCCTCCACTAAACAGACCTTTCAAATGCATGCGGCTGTGATGTGGACGATAAATGACTTTCCTGCGTATGGTAACTTGTCTGGGTGGAGCACAAAAGGTTATAACGCTTGCCCCTCGTGTAACGACAACTCACTAGGGGTGAAGTTGAAAGATAAGATTGGGTACATTGGCCATCGAAAATACTTGGAACTGAACCACCAATGGCGTAGAAGCAAGGCCTTCAACGGTCAGCCTGAGCGTGAAAAGAATTCTTTGGATTTACCGGGGCAAAAGGTACTAAACCAGCTAGAAGAACTAGCGCCGGTCAAGTTTGGCAAGAATAACAAAAGACCGCGTGACTATGGAGAACTGAATTGGACAAAGAAAAACATCCTATTTGAATGGCCCTACTGGAAGTGCAAAAAACTCCGACATAACCTTGATCCTATGCACATTGAGAAGAACATATGTGTAGCTTTGGTTGGAACTATTTTGGGCATAAAGGGCAAAAACAAGGACACCGATAAAGCGCGCAAGGATTTGAAAAATATGGGCATCAGGCCAGAATTGCATCTTGTGGAGAGGGGCGATGGATCCAGCTTGAAGCCGCATGCCTCTTACACTCTGGAACCAAAACATAGAGATGGCTTTTATGAATTCTTGAAGTCGATCAAATACCCAGACGGCTATGCGGCGAACCTTTCGAGGTGTGTAACCTCGAAAAATGATAAATTAGCTGGTTTAAAGAGCCATGATTGCCACATCCTTATCCAACGCATCCTTCCTATTGGCATGCGCGGCTTCCTGAATAAGGATATCTGTACAACATTGTTCGAGTTAGGCAACTTTTTCCAAGACCTCTGCTCGAAAACACAGAGATCCGATGATTTGAAAAAATTGGAGGAGCAGATAGTTTTAATATTGTGCAAGCTGGAGAGGATTTTTCCTCCTGCTTTCTTTGATGTGATGGTTCATCTGTCGGTTCACTTGCCACGAGAGGCCATGCTTGGTGGACCGGTGCAATATCGATGGATGTACCCGATAGAAAGGTAATAGTTTATGACCATTGATGAATTATTTATGTATTAGTGCAATTGCTTTGCATTGAAAATCGTAATTGTTATCATTGGTTGTTTGAAGGTTTTTGAAGACCTTAAAAGGGTACGTTCGCAACCGAGCTCGGCCTGAAGGTTCGATTGCCGAGGCTTACATTGTCAAGGAGTGTCTCACTTTTTGCTCAATGTATTTAAGGCAGACTGATCGAGTCGAGCGGTATGATGATGGTGGCGAACGTGGCCCGGGGATGTCGGTCTTCACACAAATTGTCCGTCCCATCGGACTGATGCCAAGGGCACATGATCCTTCTCAAAGAGAGCGTGACAATGCTCATTGGTTTGTGCTGAATAATTGCCCCGAGGTGGAGCCGCATCTACAGTATGTGCTTCAATCTCATTCTATTTATGCATTGCTTGTTAACTCCTTTATTCATTCTCTACTCGTATTTATTCATTAAATGCTATCTTGAGTAGGGAACACAAGAAATTAGTGCAAGATCAAAGAGGTGGAGATGTAGGGCAGATACAACGAAAAGAATTTGCAGAATGGTTTAAACAACGTGTAAGACATATAACATAGTCATTTAAATTGCTAGATATTATTGGATTACGCTTCAAATGACACGGTTAGTCTAATACATTTGTCTTAATCTGCTTATGCAGATGAATCAATTGCGAACTCTAGGGTCACCAGAAGCTTTTGATGAGATCTGGTCATTAGCAAATGGATCGAGATCCCTAGTGAATCTTTATCAGGGGTGTGATTGCAATTGCATCCGATACCACACTCTTGACCGTGAGAAATGCCGTAGGAGCCAGAGTAGCGGGTTGGTCGTAGAAGGGGAATACGAAGGGGTGAAACATGACTACTATGGCTACATCTGCAAAGTCTGGGAATTGTCCTATCGGCACGGGGGTAAGGTGGTCTTATTTGAATGTGAATGGTACAACACTAGTACCAAGCACAAGATAAACATCGAAGACCATGTTACAAGCATTGATATCACGGGTCGTTGGTGTAAGGATGATCCATTTGTCCTACCAAGTCAGGTGACACAAGTCTTCTACGTCAATGACACCAGCAGAGGAAAAATTTGGAGAGTCGTAGAACGGGTCAAGCCTCGGGGAGTATGGGATGTACCCGCTAAGCGGGATGACGGCAATGATGATGATGATGTGCCTAATGATGCATTTCAACAGGACGAAACAACATTTGTTGTCCCAGTCCTCGTCGATGGTACTAGTGTCCAATACTCTATGGATGATATAGATCCTGAGATCGTTCTCAGTGATGAGTCAGTAGATGAGGATGGCCAAGACGAGGATGAAACACTAGCGGAGTACGAAGATGATGAAGAAAATGATGTTCATAGTCAGGAAGATGATGACATGGAATATGACATGTAGTGTTTGTTTCAAGTTTTGCATATGTAACGATTAAGTAAATTAATAAATATCTTCTCTTACATAATGACATTGTCTTCAATTTCATTTTCTCTTCTGATTTGTTCATATATGGATAAGACAATTCTACATTTCACATTTTATTCTTATTTTGCAAAAGATGCCAAACAGAGGGAAAAAATGGGTCAAACCAGGAGAACTGTCCCGTCAAGTGCAAGCATCCAATTATTTATTAAAGAGAAAAAAGATAATTAAGAAGAATGCAGAAAAACTTGCACTTCTACGGCTCCCGCCGACCGCATGTACTATATTTGGTTCGGCTAAAGGGACAAAGGAGAAGGGAAAGAGGAATGTTAATGGGAATGATAAGGATGAGAACTACATTCCCCCCGAAGATGATGATGTAGATGACGAGACATCTTGGTCTCAATCGGATGAGGTAATCTTTATGTGAATGTCTATCACGTGTACTTGAAAATATTAGTTTCAAGTTGGTGACACTCATACCAAAATGATTTCCATTTCCATTTAATGTAAATTGCTGACATTCAGTTTACTAATATTATTTTTTTGTGCTTAATTATTTATTTTCCTTGTCATCTTGCTTTAAGCCAGATTGCAGATATGCCTCGGGAAAAGAGGGCGAAACGTGCTTGGCAGATCGCAGCTGCACTCAGGTTAGCTCCTGTAGAGAGCACAGCTGAGCCCTCGACACAACCTCCGCCAGCTGCTCTTGAGGTTACACCATGTAGAGGATCATGGAGCACCCGTGATTCGGCAGCCCCCCAGCCTCTGCCGATTCAGCCTCTGACCACACATCGCCCGCCGACCCAGCCTCAGTCGTCCCAGCCTTCCACGAGCCCTCATACAGTCAGGAGCAGCGTAGGTGAGAAAATTCCGACACTTAGGAATTTCAAAATGGTTCACCTCAATTTATTGATTTGTGTTCACTAACTCATTTAGCACTGTCATTTTAACAACATCAGCCTCAGCCTCGGAGGTTTCGAGCCGTGTAAGGGGTGTTACGCGAGGGAAGAATGTGACAAAGCTAAGGAGACAACTAGGTCATAACATCCCAGTGTCGATCCCCATCTGCAGTCATAGGCCAGAAGGGGAACATGCCCCATCACTGGTTAACCATATTGGGTTAGCCATTAGAGAGGTTGCCCCGGTCAGGCCCCATGGCAGGAAGAAGCTTGACAGTGGGATCAAGCTTGCCGTCATCACTGCTGTTAAGGTAAACTGAAACAAGAAATCTCAACCAAAATGATGACATTTGTGAGCCTCATTACAATATTTGATTATATTTTGTGATTACTAATCTTTATATGGCTCTCCCCTAATTGCAGCAATTTTTTGATATCGGGGACTATGAAGGTGATATGTAGCTCCGGACGGACATTGACCGCCAATGCGGAGTTTTGTATAGGAGTTGGAAATATGAGCTGCATACTCACTATCTCGAGCTTTTGGAGCAGGGGGTTCCTCGACCCCAGGACCACCCGGCAGAGGGTTGTGGTCTAGCTGATTGGCAGCTTATGGTCTCGCAGTGCTGGGAATCACCAACCTGGAAGGTAACATTGGGATGTTATCTACAAAAATCGAATTGCCTACTTAATTCCTTGTTTAATTATGTTCTTGCTTCATTTGTTTCTCTTTTTGTCCATGCTTAAAATGGCTTTGTATGTTGTTTTCTATGTAGGCGAAATCGAAAAAAGCTCAAGAGAGTTGAGCCAAGCTGCCATATAATCATACCAGCGGCTCCAGGTCATTTGCATCGAGGATGTCTCTGATGGTACTGATTATATTCATATGAAGAAACTTGATTAAGTTTATTAATTTATAGATATGTAGCTGGGTTTATATCTAATACAAAGCTATTTCAAATGACAGAGGGCACAAAATGCCGGTCAAGCGCCGCCTATTACTCAGTTCTTCCATGACACCCACTACAGACAAACGAGTAATGAGTGGGTAAATGAGGTGGCTCGGCAGATACATGTACGTTTAATTATAAATCAAATATGATCAATAATTCCATAAAAGCATTCTAAATCACTTATTGATTTAAATGGCAGGAGGCCTTGGTGCAGCGGACTGAGGAGCAGTCGCAACCCTCTGTCACAACTCCGATGACTGAGGAGCAGATTCCTGCTGATGTGCTTGGGAAGAGGTCGGGATATGTTAAAGGGTATGGGATATACGCGAGGACCTCTTCATCTTCCCCACAGTCTCGTGCGCCAGATCCGGAGGTGACCGCCCTGAGGGAGCAGCTAGCTGAGCAGGTGGCGAGGCAGGCTGAGCAGGATAGGAGGCAGGCTGAGCAGGACAGGAGGCAGGCTGAGCAGGACAGGAGAACACATGCACTTGAGGCCCTCGTTCAGCAGTTGGCAGCTGCGGCAGGGATAGATCCCTCCAGCTATTTCGACATCACGAGAGGGACCACTTCTGCTGGAGATGGCACAACTACTGGAGATCATGATGCGACTCTTTGGTTAGTAGATTACTCTCTTGAAATTTTAACATAATAACTATTTGAAAATTATAAACAATTGATATTTAACATCATAACTATTCGAAATGTATTCATAATAACATTCGACACTAGGCTCTTGAACGGTCACACTCTTTCAGATTAGGGTTAGGTTTGGGCTTCAAAAGCACAACCTAAATTAAGTATTGGATGAGTTGAGGTTGAGGGCAAAGTTGACCCGATCCAACCTGAAACTAATTGACACAACCTCATTAAACTATGCATGCTTTGGTTTTCCCAATTGTTCGATTGAATCACAAACCTTAACCCACAACAGGTTAAAGTGCTCCATGGAACTTTTCCTCTATCCGAGCCATGTTAAAATTTGAACAATAGATTTCTTCACCGAAAACATTGGATTCCTTTTCCGTCACTTGGTCTACAAAACGGCCCGCCGGGGGTCCGGAACGGGATCCGGCGACCGAAAAATTCCGAAACCGGCACGGCCAGTTCGCTCGAAATGAGAGTAACCTGCAGGAACTGACGGCTCGCAAATAGGACTCACGGTTAGGGAGTTTGGGGCGAAAATAGGCTCTTTTCCAACACCTAGGCTCCGAAACGGACCGCCGGGAGTCCGGAACGGGCTCCGGCGATCGGAAAATTTCGAACTGGCACGGCCAGTTCGCTCGTGATGAGAGCAACCTGTAGGAACTGACGGCTCGCAAATAGGACTCACGGTTAGGGATTTTGGGGCGAAAACGGACTCTTTTCCAACACTTAGGCTCCGAAACGGCCCGCCGGGGGTCCGGAACGGGCTCCGGCGACCAGAAAATTCCGAAACCGGCACGGCCAGTTCGCTCGTGATGAGAGCAACCTGTAGGAACTGACGGCTCGTAAATAGGACTCACGGTTAGGGATTTTGGGGCGAAAACAGACTCTTTTCCAACACTTAGGCTCCGAAACGGCCCGCCGGGGGTCCGGAACGGGATCCGGCGACCGGAAAAATCCGAAACCGGCACGGCCAGTTCGCTCGTGATGAGAGTAACCTGCAGGAACTGACGGCTCACAAATAGGACTAACGGTTAGGGAGTTTGGGGCGAAAACGCGCTCTTTTCCAACACTTAGGCTCCGAAACGGCCCGCCGGGGGTCCGGAACGGGATCCGGCGACCGGAAAATCCCGAAACCGTCACGGCCAGTTCGCTCGTGATGAGAGCAACCTGTAGGAACTGACGGCTCGCAAATATGACTCACGGTTAGGGATTTTGGGGCGAAAACGGACTCTTTTCCAACACTTAGGCTCCGAAACGGCCCGCCGGGGGTCCGGAACGGGATCCGGCGACCGGAAAATCCCGAAACCGTCACGACCAGTTCGCTCGTGATGAGAGCAACCTGTAGGAACTGACGGCTCGCAAATATGACTCACGGTTAGGGATTTTGGGGCGAAAACGGACTCTTTTCCAACAATTAGGCTCCGAAACGGCCCGCCGGGGGTCCGGAACGGGATCCGGCGACCGAAAAATTCCGAAACCGGCACGGCCAGTTCGCTCGTGATGAGAGCAACCTGTAGGAACTGACGGCTCGCAAATAGGACTCACGGTTAGGGAGTTTGGGGCGAAAACGGGCTCTTTTCCAACACTTTGGCTCCGAAACGGCCCGCCGGGGGTTCGGAACGGGATCCGGCGACCGGAAAATCCCGAAACCGTCACGGCCAGTTCGCTCGTGATGAGAGCAACCTGTAGGAACTGACGGCTCACAAATATGACTCACGGTTAGGGATTTTGGGGCGAAAACGGACTCTTTTCCAACACTTAGGCTCCGAAACGGCCCGCCGGGGGTCCGGAACGGGATCCGGTGACCGGAAAATTCTGAAACCGGCACGGCTAGTTCGCTCGAGATGAGAGTAACCTGTAGGAAATGACGGATCGCAAATAGGACTCACGGTTAGGGAGTTTGGGGCGAAAACGGGCTCTTTTCCAACACTTAGGCTCCGAAACGGACCGCTGGGGGTCCAGAACGGGCTCCGGCGACCGGAAAATTCCGAAACCGGCACGGCCAGTTTGCTCGTGATCAGAGCAACCTATAGGAACTGACGGCTCACAAATAGGACTCACGGTTAGGGATTTTGGGGCGAAAACGGACTCTTTTCCAACACTTAGACTCCAAAACGGCCCGCCGGGGGTCCGGAACGGGCTCTGGGGCCGGAAAATTCCGAAACCGGCACGGCCAGTTCGCTCGTGATGTGAGTAACCTGCAGGAACTGACGACTCGCAAATAAAACTCACGGTTAGGGAGTTTGGGGCGAAAACGGACTCTTTTCCAACACTTAGGCTCCGAAACGGCCCGCCGGGGGTCCGGAACGGGATCCGGCGACCGGAAAATCCCGAAACCGTCACGGCCAGTTCGCTCGTGATGAGAGCAACCTGTAGGAACTAACGGCTCGCAAATATGACTCACGGTTAGGGATTTTGGGGCGAAAACGGACTCTTTTCCAACACTTAGGCTCCGAAACGGCCCGCAGGGGGTCCGGAACGGGATCCGGCGACCGGAAAATCCCGAAACCGTCACGACCAGTTTGCTCGTGATGAGAGCAACCTGTAGGAACTGACGGCTCGCAAATATGACTCACGGTTAGGGATTTTGGGGCGAAAACGGACTCTTTTCCAACACTTAGGCTCCGAAACGGCCCGCCGGGGGTCCGGAACGGGATCCGGCGACCGGAAAATTCCGAAACCGGCAAGGCCAGTTCGCTCGTGATGAGAGCAACCTGTAGGAACTGACGGCTCGCAAATAGGACTCACGGTTAGTGAGTTTGGGGCGAAAACGGGCTCTTTTCCAACAGTTAGGCTCCGAAACGGCCCGCCAGGGGTCCGGAACGGGATCCGGCGACCGGAAAATCCCGAAACCTTCACGGCCAGTTCGCTCGTGATGAGAGCAACCTGTAGGAACTGACGGCTCATAAATATGACTCACGGTTAGGGATTTTGGGGCGAAAACGGACTCTTTTCCAACACTTAGGCTCCGAAATGGCCCGCCGGGGGTCCGGAACGGGATCCGGTGACCGGAAAATTCTGAAACCGGCACGGCCAGTTCGCTCGAGATGAGAGTAACCTGTAGGAACTGACGGATCGCAAATAGGACTCACGGTTAGGGAGTTTGGGGCGAAAACGGGCTCTTTTCCAACACTTAGGCTCCGAAACGGACCGCCGGGGGTCCGGAACGGGTTCCGGCGACCGGAAAATTCCGAAACCGGCACGGCCAGTTCGCTCGTGATCAGAGCAACCTATAGGAACTGACGGCTCACAAATAGGACTCACGGTTAAGGATTTTGGGGCGAAAACGGACTCTTTTCCAACACTTAGACTCCGAAACGGCCCGCCAGGGGTCCGGAACGGGCTCTGGGGCCGGAAAATTCCGAAACCGGCACGGCCAGTTCGCTCGTGATGTGAGTAACCTGCAGGAACTGACGACTCGCAAATAAAACTCACGGTTAGGGAGTTTGGCGCGAAAAAGGACTCTTTTCCAACACTTAGGCTCCGAAACGGCCCGCCGGGGGTCCGGAACGGGATCCGGCGACCGGAAAATCCCGAAACCGGCACGGCCAGTTCGCTCGTGATGAGAGTAACCTGCAGGAACTGACGGCTCGCAAATAGGACTCACGGTTAGGGAGTTTGGGGCGAAAATGGGCTCTTTTCCAACACTTAGGCTCCGAAACGGCCCGCCGGGGGTCCGGAACGGGATCCGGCGACCGGAAAATCCCGAAACCGTCACGGCCAGTTCGCTCGTGATGAGAGCAACCTGTAGGAACTGACGGCTCACAAATATGACTCACGGTTAGGGATTTTGGGGCGAAAACGGACTCTTTTCCAACACTTAGGCTCCGAAACGGACCGCCGGGGGTCCGGAACGGGCTCCGGCGACCGGAAAATTCCGAAACCGGCACGGCCAGTTCGCTCGAGATGAGAGTAACCTGTAGGAACTGACGGCTCGGAAATAGCACTCACGGTTAGGGAGTTTGGGGCGAAAACGGACTCTTTTCCAACACTTAGGCTCTGAAACGGCCCGCCGGGGGTCCGGAACGGGATCCGGCGATCGGAAAATTCCGAAACTGGCACGGCCAGTTCGCTTGTGATGAGAGTAACCTGCAGGAACTGACGACTCGCAAATAGGACTCACGGTTAGGGAGTTGGAGGCGAAAACGGACTCTTTTCAACACTTAGGCTCCGAAACAGACCGCCGGGGGTCTGGAACGGGATCCGGCCACCGGAAATTTCCGAAACCGGTACGGCCAGCTCGCTTGAGATGAGAGTAACCTGTAGGAACTGACGGCTCGCAAATAGGACTCACGGTTAGGGAGTTTGGGGCGAAAACGGGCTCTTTTCCAACACTTAGGCTCCGAAACGGCCCGCCGGGGGTCCGGAACGGGATCCGGCGACCGGAAAATCCCGAAACCGTCACGGCCAGTTCGCTCATGATGAGAGTAACCTGCAGGAACTGACGGCTCACAAATAGGACTCACGGTTAGGGAGTTTGGGGCGAAAACGCGCTCTTTTCCAACACTTAGGCTCCGAAACGGCCCGCCGGGGGTCCGGAACGGGATCCGGCGACCGGAAAATCCCGAAACCGTCACGGCCAGTTCGCTCGTGATGAGAGCAACCTGTAGGAACTGACGGCTCACAAATATGACTCACGGTTAGGGATTTTGGGGCGAAAACGGACTCTTTTCCAACACTTAGGCTCCGAAACGGACCGCCGGGGGTCCGGAACTGGCTCCGGCGACCGGAAAATTCCGAAACCGGCACGGCCAGTTCGCTCGAGATGAGAGTAACCTGTAGGAACTGACGGCTCGGAAATAGCACTCACGGTTAGGGAGTTTGGGGCGAAAACGGACTCTTTTCCAACACTTAGGCTCTGAAACGGCCCGCCGGGGGTCCGGAACGGGCTTCGGCGACCAGAAAATTCCGAAACCGGCACGCCCAGTTCGCTCGTGATGAGAGTAACCTGCAGGAACTGACGGCATGCAAATAGGAGTCACGGTTAGGGAGTTTGGGGCGAAAACTGACTCTTTTCCAACACTTAGGCTCCGAAACGGCCCGCCGGGGGTCCGGAACGGGATCCGGCGACCGGAAAATCCCGAAACTGTCACGGCCAGTTCGCTCGTGATGAGAGCAACCTGTAGGAACTGACGGCTCGCAAATATGACTCACGGTTAGGGATTTTGGGGCGAAAACGGACTCTTTTCCAACACTTAGGCTCCGAAACGGCCCGCCGGGGGTCCGGAACGGGATCCGGCGACCGGAAAATTCCGAAACCGGCACGGCCAGTTCGCTCGTGATGAGAGTAACCTGCAGGATCTGACGGCTCACAAATAGGACTAACGGTTAGGGAGTTTGGGGCGAAAACGCGCTCTTTTCCAACACTTAGGCTCCGAAACGGCCCGCCGGGGGTCCGGAACGGGATCCGGCGACCGGAAAATCCCGAAACCGTCACGGCCAGTTCGCTCGTGATGAGAGCAACCTGTAGGAACTGAAGGCTCGCAAATATGACTCACGGTTAGGGATTTTGGGGCGAAAACGGACTCTTTTCCAACACTTAGGCTCCGAAACGGCCCGCCGGGGGTCCGGAACGGGATCCGGCGACCGGAAAATCCCGAAACCGGCACGGCCAGTTCGCTCGTGATGAGAGTAACCTGCAGGAACTGACGGCTCGCAAATAGGACTCACGGTTAGGGAGTTTGGGGCGAAAATGGGCTCTTTTCCAACACTTAGGCTCCGAAACGGCCCGCCGGGGGTCCGGAACGGGATCCGGCGACCGGAAAATCCCGAAACCGTCACGGCCAGTTCGCTCGTGATGAGAGCAACCTGTAGGAACTGACGGCTCACAAATATGACTCACGGTTAGGGATTTTGGGGCGAAAACGGACTCTTTTCCAACACTTAGGCTCCGAAACGGACCGCCGGGGGTCCTGAACGGGCTCCGGCGACCGGAAAATTCCGAAACCGGCACGGCCAGTTCGCTCGAGATGAGAGTAACCTGTAGGAACTGACGGCTCGGAAATAGCACTCACGGTTAGGGAGTTTGGGGCGAAAACGGACTCTTTTCCAACACTTAGGCTCTGAAACGGCCCGCCGGGGGTCCGGAACGGGCTCTAGCGACCGGAAAATTCCGAAACCGGCACGGCCAGTTCGCTCCTGATGAGAGTAACCTGCTGGAACAGACGGCTCGCAAATAAAACTCACGGTTAGGGAAATGGGGGCGAAAACGGACTCTTTTCCAACACTTAGGCTCCGAAACAGACCGCCGGGGGTCTGGAACGGGATCCGGCGACCGGAAAATTCCGAAACCGGCACGGCCAGTTCGCTTGAGATGAGAGTAACCTGTAGGAACTGACGGCTCGCAAATAGGACTCACGGTTAGGGAGTTTGGGGCGAAAACGGGCTCTTTTCCAACACTTAGGCTCCGAAACGGCCCGCCGGGGGTCCGGAACGGGATCCGGCGACCGGAAAATTCCGAAACCGTCACGGCCATTTCGCTCGTGATGAGAGCAACCTGTAGGAACTGACGGCTCCCAAATATGACTCACGGTTAGGGATTTTGGGGCGAAAACGGACTCTTTTCCAACACTTAGGCTCCGAAACGGCCCGCCGGGGGTCCGAAACGGGATCCGGCGACCGGAAAATTCTGAAACCGGCACGGCCAGTTCGCTCGAGATGAGAGTAACCTGCAGGAATTGACGGATCGCAAATAGGACTCACGGTTAGGGACTTTGGGGCGAAAACGGGCTCTTTTCCAACACTTAGGCTCCGAAACGGACCGCCGGGGGTCCGGAACGGGATCCGGCGACCGGAAAATTTCGAAACCGGCACGGCCAGTTCGCTCGTGATCAGAGTAACCTGTAGGAACTGACGGCTCGCAAATAGGACTCACGATTAGGGAGTTTGGGGCGAAAACGGGCTCTTTTCAAACACTTAGGCTCCGAAACGGCCCGCCGGGGGTCCGGAACGGGCTCCGGCGACCAGAAAATTCCGAAACCGGCACGCCCAGTTCGCTCGTGATGAGAGTAACCTGCAGGAACTGACGGCTCGCAAATAGGAGTCACGGTTAGGGAGTTTGGGTCGAAAACTGACTCTTTTCCAACACTTAGGCTCCGAAACGGCCCGCCGGGGGTCCGGAACGGGATCCGGCGACCGGAAAATCCCGAAAGTGTCACGGCCAGTTCGCTCGTGATGAGAGCAACCTGTAGGAACTGACGGCTCGCAAATATGACTCACGGTTAGGGATTTTGGGGCGAAAACGGACTCTTTTCCAACACTTAGGCTCCGAAACGGCCCGCCGGGGGTCCGGAACGGGATCCGGCGACCGGAAAATTCTGAAACCGGCACGGCCAGTTCGCTCGTGATGAGAGTAACCTGCAGGAACTGACGGCTCACAAATAGGACTAACGGTTAGGGAGTTTGGGGCGAAAACACGCTCTTTTCCAACACTTAGGCTCCGAAACGGCCCGCCGGGGGTCCGGAACGGGATCCGGCGACCGGAAAATCCCGAAACCGTCACGGCCAGTTCGCTCGTGATGAGAGCAACCTCTAGGAACTGAAGGCTCGCAAATATGACTCACGGTTAGGGATTTTGGGGCGAAAACGGACTCTTTTCCAACACTTTGGCTCCGAAACGGCCCGCCGGGGGTCCGGAACGGGATCCGGCGACCGGAAAATCCCGAAACCGTCACGACCAGTTCGCTCGTGATGAGAGCAACCTGCAGGAACTGACGGCTCGCAAATATGACTCACGGTTAGGGATTTTGGGGCGAAAACGGACTCTTTTCCAACAATTAGGCTCCAAAACGGCCCGCCAGGGGTCCGGAACGGGATCCGTCGACCGGAAAATTCCGAAACCGGCACGGCCAGTTCGCTCGTGATGAGAGCAACCTGTAGGAACTGACGGCTCGCAAATAGGACTCACGGTTAGGGAGTTTTGGGCGAAAACGGGCCCTTTTCCAACACTTAGGCTCCGAAACGGCCCGCCGGGGGTCCGGAACGGGCTCCGGCGACCGGAAAATTCCGAAATCGGCACGGCCAGTTCGCTCGTGATGAGAGTAACCTGCAGGAACTGACGGCTCGCAAATAGGACTCACCGTTAGGGAGTTTGGGGCGAAAACGGACTCTTTTCCAACACTTAAGCTCCGAAACGGCCCGCCGGGGGTCCGGAACTGGATCCGGCGACCGGAAAATTTCGAAACCGGCACGGCCAGTTCGCTCGTGATCAGAGTAACCTATAGGAACTGACGGCTCGCAAATAGGACTCACGATTAGGGAGTTTGGGGCGAAAACGGGCTCTTTTCCAACACTTAGGCTCCGAAACGGCCCGCCGGGCGTCCGGAACGGGCTCCGGCTACCAGAAAATTCCGAAACCGGCACGCCCAGTACGCTCGTGATGAGAGTAACCTGCAGGAATTGACGGCTCGCAAATAGGACTCACGGTTAGGGAGTTTGGGGCGAAAACGGACTCTTTTCCAACACTTAGGCTCCGAAACGGCCCGCCGGGGGTCCGGAACGGGATCCGGCGACCGGAAAATCCCGAAAGCGGCACGGCCTGTTCGCTCGAGATGAGAGTAACCTGTAGGAACTGACGGCTCGCAAATAGGACTCACGGTTAGGGAGTTTGGGGCGAAAACGGACTCTTTTCCAACATTTAGGCTCCGAAACGGCCCGCCGGGGGTCCGGAACGGGATCCGGCGACCGGAAAATTCCAAAACCGGCACGGCCAGTTCGCTCGTGATGAGAGTAACCTGCAGGAACTGACGGCTCGCAAATAGGACTCACGGTTAGGGAGTTTGGGGCGAAAACGGGCTCTTTTCCAACACTTAGGCTCCGAAACGGCCCGCCGGGGGTCCGGAATGGGATCCGGCGACCGGAAAATCCCGAAACCGTCACGGCCAGTTTGCTCGTGATGAGAGCAACCTGTAGGAACTGACGGCTCGCAAATATGACTCACGGTTAGGGATTTTGGGGCGAAAACGGACTCTTTTCCAACACTTAGGCTCCGGAACGGCCCGCCGGGGGTCCGGAACGGCCCGCCGGGGGTCCGGAACGGGATCCGGCGACCGGAAAATCCCGAAACCGTCACGGCCAGTTCGCTTGTGATGAGAGCAACCTGTAGGAACTGACGGCTCGCAAATATGACTCACGGTTACGGATTTTGGGGCGAAAACGGACTCTTTTCCAGCACTTAGGCTCCGAAACGGCCCGCCGGGGGTCCGGAAAAGGATCCGGCGACCGGAAATTTCCGAAACCGGCACGGCCAGTTCGCTCGTGATGAGAGTAACCTGCAGGAACTGACGGCTTGCAAATAGGACTCACGGTTAGGGAGTTGGAGGCGAAAACAGACTCTTTTCCAACACTTAGGCTCCGAAACGGCCCGCCGGGGGTCCGGAACGGGATCCGGCGACCGGAAAATCCCGAAACCGGCACGGCCAGTTCGCTCGTGATGAGAGTAACCTGCAGGAACTGACGGCTCACAAATAGGACTCACGGTTAGGGAGTTTGGGGCGAAAACGGGCTCTTTTCCAACACTTAGGGTTCGAAACGGCCCGCCGGGGTCGGGAACGGGATCCGGCGACCGGAAAATTCCGAAACCGGCACGGCCAGTTTGCTCGTGATGAGAGCAACCTGTAGGAACTGACGGCTCGCAAATAAAACTCACGGTTAGGGAGTTTGGGGCGAAAACGGGCTCTTTTCCAACACTTAGGCTCCGAAACGGCCCGCCGGGGGTCCGGAACGGGCTCCGGCGACCGGAAAATTCCGAAACCGGCACGGCCAGTTCGCTCGAGATGAGAGTAACCTGCAGGAACTGACGGCTCGCAAATAGGACTCACGGTTAGGAGTTTGGGGCGAAAACGGGCTCTTTTCCAACACTTAGGCTCCGAAACGGCCCGCCGGTGGTCCAGAACGGGATCGGGCGACCGGAAAATTCTGAAACCGGCACGGCCAGTTCGCTCGAGATGAGAGTAACCTGTAGGAACTGACGGCTCGCAAATAGGACTCGCGGTTAGGGAGTTTGGGGCGAAAACGGACTCTTTTCCAACACTTAGGCTCCGGAACGGCCCGCCGGGGGTCGGAACGGGAATCCGGCGACCGGAAAAATTCGAAACCAGCGCGGCCAGTTCGTTTGTGATGAGAGTAACCTGCAGGAACTGACGGCTCGCAAATAGGAGTCACGGTTAGGGAGTTTTGGGCGAAAACTGGCTCTTTTCCAACACTTAGGCTCCGAAACCGCCCGCCGGGGGTCCGGAACGGGCTCCGGTGACTGGAAAATTCCGAACCCGGCACGGTCAGTTCGCTCGAGATGAGAGTAACCTGCAGGAACTGACGGCTCGCAAATAGGACTCACGGTTAGGGAGTTTGGGGCGAAAACGGGCTCTTTTCCAACACTTAGGCTCCGAAACGGCCCGCCGGGGCTTGGGAACGGGATCCGGCGACCGAAAAATTCCGAAACCAGCATGGCCAGTTTGCTCGTGATGAGAGTAACCCGCAGGAACTGACGGCTCGCAAATAGGACTCACGGTTAGGGAGTTTGGGGCGAAAACGGACTCTTTTCCAACATTTAGGCTCCGAAACGGCCCGCCGGGGGTCCGGAACGGGATCCGGCGACCGGAAAATTCCAAAACCGGCGACGGCCAGTTCGCTCGTGATGAGAGTAACCTGCAGGAACTGACGGCTCGCAAATAGGACTCACGGTTAGGGAGTTTGGGGCGAAAACGGGCTCTTTTCCAACACTTAGGCTCCGAAACGGCCCGCCGGGGGTCCGGAATGGGATCCGGCGACCGGAAAATCCCGAAACCGTCACGGCCAGTTTGCTCGTGATGAGAGCAACCTGTAGGAACTGACGGCTCGCAAATATGACTCACGGTTAGGGATTTTGGGGCGAAAACGGACTCTTTTCCAACACTTAGGCTCCGGAACGGCCCGCCGGGGGTCCGGAACGGGATCCGGCGACCGGAAAATCCCGAAACCGTCACGGCCAGTTCGCTCGTGATGAGAGCAACCTGTAGGAACTGACGGCTCGCAAATATGACTCACGGTTACGGATTTTGGGGCGAAAACGGACTCTTTTCCAACACTTAGGCTCCGAAACGGCCCGCCGGGGGTCCGGAAAAGGATCCGGCGACCGGAAATTTCCGAAACCGGCACGGCCAGTTCGCTCGTGATGAGAGTAACCTGCAGGAACTGACGGCTTGCAAATAGGACTCACGGTTAGGGAGTTGGAGGCGAAAACAGACTCTTTTCCAACACTTAGGCTCCGAAACGGCCCGCCGGGGGTCCGGAACGGACTCCGGCGACCGGAAAATTCCGTAATGGGCACGTCCAGTTCGCTCGAGATGAGAGTAACCTGCAGGAACTGACGGCTCGCAAATAGGACTCACGGTTAGGGAGTTTGGGGCGAAAACGGGCTCTTTTCCAACACTTAGGGTTCGAAACGGCCCGCCGGGGTCGGGAACGGGATCCGGCGACCGGAAAATTCCGAAACCGGCACGGCCAGTTCGCTCGTGATGAGAGCAACCTGTAGGAACTGACGGCTCGCAAATAAAACTCACGGTTAGGGAGTTTGGGGCGAAAACGGGCTCTTTTCCAACACTTAGGCTCCGAAACGGCCCGCCGGGGGTCCGGAACGGGCTCCGGCGACCGGAAAATTCCGAAACCGGCACGGCCAGTTCGCTCGAGATGAGAGTAACCTGCAGGAACTGACGGCTCGCAAATAGGACTCACGGTTAGGGAGTTTGGGGCGAAAACGGGCTCTTTTCCAACACTTAGGCTCCGAAACGGCCCGCCGGTGGTCCAGAACGGGATCGGGCGACCGGAAAATTCTGAAACCGGCACGGCCAGTTCGCTCGAGATGAGAGTAACCTGTTGGAACTGACGGCTCGCAAATAGGACTCGCGGTTAGGGAGTTTGGGGCGAAAACGGACTCTTTTCCAACACTTAGGCTCCGAAACGGCCCGCCGGGGGTCGGAACGGGATCCGGCGACCGGAAAAATTCGAAACCAGCGCGGCCAGTTCGTTTGTGATGAGAGTAACCTGCAGGAACTGACGGCTCGCAAATAGGAGTCACGGTTAGGGAGTTTGGGGCGAAAACTGGCTCTTTTCCAACACTTAGGCTCCGAAACCGCCCGCCGGGGGTCCGGAACGGGCTCCGGTGACTGGAAAATTCCGAACCCGGCACGGTCAGTTCGCTCGAGATGAGAGTAACCTGCAGGAACTGACGGCTCGCAAATAGGACTCACGGTTAGGGAGTTTGGGGCGAAAACGGGCTCTTTTCCAACACTTAGGCTCCGAAACGGCCCGCCGGGGCTCGGGAACGGGATCCGGCGACCGAAAAATTCCGAAACCAGCATGGCCAGTTCGCTCGTGATGAGAGTAACCCGCAGGAACTGACGGCTCGCAAATAGGACTCACGGTTAGGGAGTTTGGGGCGAAAACGTGCTCTTTTCCAACACTTAGGCTCCGAAACGGCCCGCCGGTGGTCCGGAACGGGATCGGGCGACCGGAAAATTCTGAAACCGGCACGGCCAGTTCGCTCGAGATGAGAGTAACCTGTAGGAACTGACGGCTCGCAAATAGGACTCGCGGTTAGGGAGTTTGGGGCGAAAACGGACTCTTTTCCAACACTTAGGCTCCGAAACGGCCCGCCGGGGGTCGGAACGGGATCCGGCGACCGGAAAATTTTGAAACCGGCGCGGCCAGTTCGTTTGTGATGAGAGTAACCTGCAGGAACTGACGGCTCGCAAATAGGACTCACGATTAGGGAGTTTGGGGCGAAAACGGGCTCTTTTCAAACACTTAGGCTCCGAAACGGCCCGCCGGGTCTCCGGAACGGGCTCCGGTGACTGGAAAATTCCGAACCCGGCACGGCCAGTTCGCTCGTGATGAGAGTAACCTGCAGGAACTGATGGCTCACAAATAGGACTCACGGTTAGGGAGTTTGGGGCGAAAACTGACTCTTTTCCAACACTTAGGCTCCGAAACCGCCCGCCGGGGGTCCGGAACGAGATCCGGCGACTGGAAAATTCTGAAACCGGCACGGCCAGTTCGCTCGAGATGAGAGTAACCTGTAGGAACTGACGGCTCGGAAATAGGACTCACGGTTAGGGAGTTTGGGGCGAAAACGGACTCTTTTCCAACACTTAGGCTCTGAAACGGCCCGCCGGGGGTCCGGAACGGGATCCGGCGATCGGAAAATTCCGAAACTGGCACGGCCAGTTCGCTTGTGATGAGAGTAACCTGCAGGAACTGACGACTCGCAAATAGGATTCACGGTTAGGGAGTTGGAGGCGAAAACGGACTCTTTTCCAACACTTAGGCTCCGAAACGGCCCGCCGGGGGTCCGGAACGAACTCCGGCGACCGGAAAATTCCGTAATCGGCACGGCCAGTTCGCTCGAGATGAGAGTAACCTGCAGGAACTGACGGCTCGCAAATAGAACTCACGGTTAGGGAGTTTGGGGCGAAAACGGGCTCTTTTCCAACACTTAGGGTCCGAAACGGCCCGCCGGGGTCGGGAACGGGATCCGGCGACCGAAAAATTACGAAACCGGCACGGCCAGTTCGCTCGTGATGAGAGCAACCTGTAGGAACTGACGGCTCGCAAATAGGACTCACGGTTAGGGAGTTTGGGGCGAAAACGGGCTCTTTTCCAACACTTAGGCTCCGAAACGGCCCGCCGGGGGTCCGGAATGGGATCCGGCGACCGGAAAATTCCGAAAGCGGCATGGGCAGTTCGCTTGAGATGAGAGTAACCTGTAGGAACTGACGGGTCGCAAATAGGAGTCACGGTTAGGGAGTTTGGGGCGAAAACAGACTCTTTTCCAACACTTAGGCTCCGAAACGGCCCGCCGGGGGTCCGGAACGGGATCCGGCGACCGGAAAATTCCAAAACCTGCACGGACAGTTTGCTCGAGATGAGAGTAACCTGTAGGAACTGACGACTCGCAAATACGACAGACGGTTAGGGAGTTTGGGGCGAAAACGGACTCTTTTCCAACACTTAGGCTCCGAAACGGCCCGCCGGGGGTCCGGAACGGGAACCGGCGACCGGAAAATTCCGAAACCGGCACGGCCAGTTCGCTCTAGATGAGAGTAATCTGTAGGAACTGTTAGGGAGTTTGGGGCCAAAATCGACATCCGTTTTCGTAAAAAGATTGTAATTTATAGTTTATATATATTCATGTATATCTTTCTTTTATAATTTATTTGATTGAAAATATTCTAATGTTGTTTTTGTCCTTGCAGATTGATGGACGTTTTGGGATCAGTTGCAGACTTTGCGGGCGTTTTATTTTTTCTAGTTTATTTGTATTTGTGTATTGGACATTTTTATGGGACTGTTTCATTGTTGATTAATGAGATTAATGGATTGATGAAAAATGGTGATGGTTGTTTGAGTAATATTTGTTTGTAAGCATTTTTAGTATTGAATATAGGTATATGAACAGGTTTATGTTTTGATACAGGAGTATAAACTGATTTACAGGAATTTTTTATTGAAAAAATGAATTATATCACGAAAATATTAAAGACTTTCACCGACGTTTTGTTTTCGTCGGTAAAAGCTTATTAGTTTTTTTAATATTTACTTTTACCGACGCAAATTAAACGTCGGTGAAAGTTTAATGAAAATTTTATTTTCTTTTTCCATTTTAGCGACGAAACAGAAACGACGGGGAAGGTCTCCACAATTTTTTGTAATTTTCTATTTTAGTTTTTACCGACGATAAATAAACGTCGGTGAAAGTCGCATTAATTTTTTAAGTTTCTTTTGAATTTTGTTCCGACGAAACGGAAACGTCGGTAAATATATTTTTATTTTTTATTTAGTTTTCTTTTAAATTTTGCCGACGAAACAAAAACGTCGGAAAATATATTTTTTTTGTTTCGTTTTCTTTAATATTTTCCCGACGAAAATGAAACGTCGGTAAAGATATTTTATTTCTTATTTAGTTTTTTTTAATCCTTTACCGACGGTATGAAAACGTCGGTAAATATGTTTATTTTTTATTTATTTTCCTTTAATACTCTACCGACGATTTATAAACATCGGTAAATAGCTTTTATTTTTTATTTATTTTTCTTTAATATTTTACCGACGACAATAAAATGTCGGTAAAGATTTTTTATTTTTTATTTATTTTTCTTTAATATTTTACCGACGACAAGAAAAACGTCGGTAAAGATTTTTTATTTTTTATTTAATTTTCTTTCATATTGGCCGACGGTTAAAAACGTCGGTAAAATGTATATAAAGCGTCGGTAAAAACTGATTTTGGCCGACGGAATAATATTTCGTTGGTAAAATGTTTCGTTGACGAATTTGGGCCGACGTTGGGGCGGCGAAATTATTTTCGTCGGTAAATACTTTCACCGACGTTTTTGTGATGTTTGGCGACGAAAAATTTCGTCACTGAAAGTGTAAACTGTTGTAGTGGAATGGAATCAACGACATGTTGAGTAAGAATAAACAATGAATAATGACAATGTATATCATGTATCAAGCTATGAGTTAAGACGAGCATAAATCATGTGAACACAAGGTAAGGTAACTAGGTATATCACATGAATGTAAAACAGGAATCAATAACGATAAATCATAGCAATATCTAGTAATTAATACCATCCACACAAATGCAAGATGCAAGAATCAAGAGGGAGACTTCGAGGGTGTCCAAGCCACCTCCCGAGGTATCAGTGGCAATCATATTAGGACCTTTGATACCAAAGTATGGCTCCAGGGGGATCCAAGCTCCCAGTCCTAGGAATAGCAGCACGGTCTAAGCTCGCTCCTAGCTATTCATTCAACGCCATGGACACCGTCAAAGCCGACTGCTCGTCCCGATGTCCGGGTAACCGATCCATCTAAACAACCCCCAAATTGCAGCCGGTCATAACATGCAACCCTCCCCACAGTGGATCCTACTGTAGTTGGAAAATAAAAGGTGAAGTGATGTTGACACGAGAAAACTAAGACAACCAAGTCTGGATAGTCAAGATAAAAAACCAAGATCAATGGATTATGTAATGACCCTGACCCGGATTCACCTTTGGGCCCAACCCTAGACCCACTAGAGACCTATGACTAGGGTGTATTATTATGATTATTACTTGTATTTAATTCATTGTTTGCATGCATTTAATTTTGACTTCATGCCTTTTATTTAATTGTGCATGCACTTCTTTTTCTTCATTTTCATCAATTATTATTCATTCTTATGTTGCTAATTAAAGTGTCATTTTAATTAGACTAGAGAGTTTTATAATTAATGCTTAAATCTCATTTAGCAGACCCTCGCACATTATAAATTTTTTTTATAATAATGACAATTAATACTAATTTTGGAAAGTTCTTATAGAAGGTGTGTGTTTAGGGCACCACTTTGATTTGTGCCAAGTGGAGGGTGATGTGGCACTTTGTTTCCCTCCTCTTTACTTTCCATTTTATTTTAAATTTCAAACTTAATTGGAAACCCCATTAATTAATTGCTAATTTTCCTTGGAACCCTGAATTGAGTGACTCTTGTTCTCAAAATCTAGATTTCCACCTGCCTAACAATTTTCTTGTTCAGCTCGAACTCATTCGAGGGCCAAAAAGCCCAATTTGAACCTTGACACTCTTTTCAAGGCAAATACTGCAGTTTGGAAAATATCAGATTCTGCCCAAACCTCAGAAAGTTATGATTCTTAACTTGTTGGAAAGGTCTTCCTTAGACCTGTAATTCTTTTTCTTTGACCTGATCCATCCAAGGTCCTGAAGACCTTCGTTAACTCGCTCCAAATTCGGCCTAGGTGGTAGCAAACTCACATCATATGCTTTTGTAAAATATCCCAACTACCACCACCTACCACATTGAATGGCATCTACCACCACTACTTATCTTTGTAATTTCCATTCACTGCTCATTTGCATCTAGCCAGTAAACATGAGAGGGTTTTCTCTCATTCTCTCTTTTCTTTTTTTTCACCTCTCTTTCCATGGCTTGTTGGAGAACTTTTTCTTAGAGGCTTTTCTTGCCCGATCCAACTCGGCCAATCAACTCCTCGTTGCCTTCTTCACAACATACTCTATTTTGGCGCAAATCTGACAGTAGCAGCCCCCTCATGCATCCACCTCGTCTTTCTTGATCTTCAAAGAGGTAGGCCCTCTTTCTCCTTGGCTAAAACCCAGCTTCATCTCCTCCGTGTTTTCTGTTTTGTGCTAAGTCATGACTTTGTTTGGGTTTTTCTTCTAGGATGTGATTTTTTGGGTTTTTGTTTGGAGAGATAGCTCTTGGTTTGGGCTTGGCTTGACTGGGGTTTGAAGTTTGGATTAGCTTCCGATTTGAGGCAAGTATTTAAGTTGATTAGCATGATTTACTTGGGCTATTTTTTGTTTAAATGATATTCATGATTTATTGCCTTTGTCCATATCAAGGATTTTGTTTTTTAAGAGGCCTATTAATTAGCCATGGTGGCATCATATTAGGTTTCTAAAAGACCTTGTTAACCCTGCCTGAGTTTTTAATCGAAGGATGGATTTCATTCAAGAGTCTCACTGGATTCATATAAATTCTGAAATTTACTGTTTCGCGTTGGATGGATTTATTGATTAGGATGTTAGTAATCTGATTAATTGGGTCTGTATACTTTTCTCAAATTGTTAATGATGCACTGTTTTCTTAAGATTAGTGGGCCATCGGAGATGCCCAGTGGGGCCAGCCTTTGGGTGCATGATCACATGTGTGGGACAGTTGTCAGCACCCATCTCTCTGGCAGCCAGTCATTACATTTTCCTTCTGTTTCATTTTCCCTTTTCTTTCTCGTTGCGCACAAACCACCCCCACCACCACCATAAAAAAAAAACCCACCACCGGTTGTAGCGGCCATTCTTTTTTCTGTAGTAGCAGCGGCCACTCTCCTTCCTGAATCCAGTGGCCAGCTCAATTTGAAATCCTAGCGGCCACTCCACTTCTGCCCCAGACCAGCCGGCCACTGCCCCCTCTTTCCCTGCACTCCCTTTCCTCTTTCTCTCCCTCCTTGCCTCTGCCCACAGCCCGCGGCTGCAAGCTATCGTCCAGCCTGCAACAGGCCTGCTTTTCCTTCCCCAGGCCAGCCTGCGACAGCAGCTTCTGCTGCTTATCCTTCCACCTTTTCTTCTTCTTCCGCTCAGCCGGTGAACTCCGACCTGCATCCCATCTTCCTCCTCTTCCTCTCCTTCCTTGTTCCGTTACCTGACAGCGGCCACTACCGCCAACCATCAGCACCTCTTCTCCCTTGCACTCTGCCACCGTCCAGTTCCCTGCACAGCCCTGCCCGACTTGCAAGTCCCCTGCATTGACTTGCAAATAGCAGCCTTCTGCTGATGCTTCTGTTTCTTCATCTTCTTCTCCTTCTTCTTGCCATGCCCGGATCAGCCACTATCTCCATCCCAGAGCCGCTGCTATTCCTCCCTCAGATTGACCGGCCACTCCCTGCGCAGATTCTGCCCGACCACTTCCTGCATAGATTCTGCCCGGCCACCTTCCTGCACAAATTTTGCTGGCCACTCCATTTTCAGACCATCCTCTTCCAGCGGCCATTGCCGCCAGCCACAGCCAGCGGCCATAGCTGCCGCCTCATTTCCCCCCAGCGGCCAATCTCTCCCTTCACTGCAACTGCCCCGTCCTTCTTCCTCTCCCCTGCACTCAGTCCATTCAGATCCTTCCCCTGCACTTCTTCTCACCTGCACCAGTCCCTGTACCTTCCGTCACTTTAGACCAGCCCTGTACCTCTCTTTCCTGGTTCAGCCCCTTCACTTTTTCTTCCTTGAAGCCAACACTTGTCTAGTATTTCCTGCAATGATCCTCCCCGGTCATTTAGCTCTCCACAGACCTCAGGCTGCATGGTAAGCCTTTTCACAGCAGCCAGCTGTACCTATTTCAGTGGCCAAGCTGTGGTGTATACCTTGGACCAATGGGTCCCACCCCGGGACCCATAGGACCCGACCCTTTGGCCCGGTTTTTATGACCCTTGGAAACTGAATTTTTATCTGAACTTTAGCCTGATTTGAACATGTTTTCAAACCCGATTAATTTCATAACGATTTTTGAATTTTGAACAAAAAATTGGGATATTTTAACCAATGTTTAGAGGAAATTAATAATTGCCCTCCGACCCAAGAGTATGGGCTTTTGACTTAAACCCCGGGCAATGTCGGAGACTGTCTTCTTTGAGAAGAAGACCGAGACCTAGACTATGATGAACCCCGTACCCCGACTTGCCCGATGATTAATTTAATTATGTACTTAGACCTGTACAATTATTCATACATGTGGAGCACGGTGACTCGTATTTGTATCCAAACTTAGGGGTTGGATATTGCCACCTTAGAATTCATCAAGCGTATAAAAATACAACAATATCCATCCCTTTGAGCGTTAGTCGTGAGAATCATCGCACTTGCATGTTTATGCCATTTAACTAGAATTGTTATATTTTATCATGCATTTTGTAAACAAGATTTGTAGTGTTTTGTCTTGCATCATGTAGATCTAGTTTTTAGCATCCTGTCACACGGGACACCAAAGGTCTTAGCGCATGATTCTCGCCTTGCTGAACCATTGGTGCCCTGCCCTGCCCTTTCAAGTTACCTGGATTACATCGTTTTTCGCGACCCGTTTTGGGCATCTTTATTTCCACCCGAAATGCTACCCGCTTTCTATAAAATTTTCCGGAATTAGAAAACTACTGTTTTGAAGCTCGTTTTTACTTGTTTATAATTTTCAGCCAGAATTGAAGAAAATATTGTCTTGAAATCTGTTTTGACCCGTTTTACTGTTTTCAGCTTGAGACTTGCTTTAACCCGTTTTGTTATTTTAAACTTGAATCAGAAAACACTGTTTTGAAACCTGCTTTGGCCCGTTTTATTCTTTTAAACCGGAATAGAAAAGAATACTACCTCGAAGCCCATTTTGACCCGTTTTATTGTTTTCATCCCGACTAGGAAAAATATTATCTTGAAACCTGCTTTTACATGTTTTATTGTTTTAGTCTGAATTAGAAAAATATTACCTTGAAGCCTGTTTTACTATTTTGAACCTGAATTGCTCGGTTTATAGTTTTGAAAGCCAAATCAGTCCTATTATGTTTTTAAGCATTCCGATTGTCTAATAATTCCTTGCATATGCACTGGTATTTTGAGAATAACCTATTTACTCATTTATTTTGATTAAAGCACTGAAATTGTTTTTTGCATTGATATTTTGAGTCGGCACCACCTTGCTCGCCATGTATTATGGTTTGAGTCTAATATCTATTATATATGGTTATATATATTGCTCGCGGCAGCTTGAGTTTCGATGTGACGGGTGTCACTATAGTACCCACCCTGCCCGGGCTTGATTCAGGTTCTCCCCGTGGCAGGGCCTCATATTTCATAACGGCTGTGACTCCAGGGTAAGTTTTTGGGTACTCTCTGTTCTACTCAGTTGGGGCTAGCTATTACTTCCTCCTCCTTGAGTATTTGTCGAGTGGTTGCCAATATTTATTTGTTTTAAATTAACTCATGTTTATGATTTGGTAAATCATATTTTCTTGCATTAGTCTGCTCAGCCTGTTTGCATTGATTTTCTGAAATAATCACTGTATTTATGTTTATGATTTGGTATATCATATTTTCTTGCATCTGTCTGTCTAACTTTTATTATTGTTTTCCTGATTTATCACCTCTAATTATATTCTGCTTTGTACCTGCAAATTATGCTCTTTATCTTAAATATTTGCCTGGCTTTTGTCTGATCTATGCTTGATGCCATAGGTTTGTTTCCATGACCTGTACCCTGGTGCAGCTTCTGAGGAGGCGATCATGGAGCAGCTAGTGACGTATGATGCCTGTGCAGAGGTTGTCGTATGGACTCCGCTACTTGCACTGAGACGCGAAATACCAGGGAGTACTATTTTAGGGTTTTGTATTCCATTTTATTGGCTTTGGTTGACCTTTTATTTTGGGGAGGTAATTGATACATCTTTTGTAATTTTATAACTTGAATATGGGAATAAAATCTCTTTTTACTTGTCTAGCTCTGTTTATATTCCGTTATGATGTGCCGGTCTAAGGATGTATTATCCATATAATTCTGCTAATAAGCCATTATTGATAATACGGAATCCGATGTGCACCAGACTTCGGGTTGTACCACAATGCAAGCTTCCGCTAAATGTTTCATGACGGTGATTGGACCTTGTAACTCTCACCAATGCAGATCTTGGGGCAAATTAAATATCATGCTGTAGTAATTCCCCAGTCATGGCTCCTTAATCCAGATTAGGGATTTGGGGTCCTGACACCTATCATGCCAAAGCTTTAAAGTCTTACGATCAGTTAGCTTCGGGCATGACTTTGTTGTTTTGCTCATAATCGAAACTGACTCGACATTGGAGATTGTCGTGTACTATAACCGTGAGGAGAGTGTACTTAGTTTTTCTAGTATTTACTTCTGACTTCCAATGCTAGTAACGATGCATAACTCCATGTTACCTTCACTCATAGTCTCACTGTGCTACCCATTCATTATGATGTCCTTGAAACTAATCAAGTTTCTTTTGGAACTTTTTTAGAACAATGCATCTTTAATGAACAGATGGGTACTATTATGTAACATCATATGGGCTCTTCCGGAGCCTTCAATTATTTGCACGGATCCAGCTATGGTGGATACCTTTCATGGAATTGAACACCAATTCTGATAAAAACTTCTGATTTTTCATAATGGTGTATGCTATGGCACTGTCTTCTAGATAGAGATTGTCCTCAATTCCACGATCCATACCTTAAACTAATATAACCATGCAACCACATGATAAAAATCAAACCACTCATCATAAAATAGAACATCAATTAAATAAAAACCCAACATAAATCATTAATCTAAAAATATGCATATCAAAGGATTTAAAAAAAAACGCTTGTGAAGTTCAAAGAATTATTGGTCTTCTAGACCATGCCAAGGGGTGCTCCTAATATAAATGCCTAATTATTCAGAAGTTGGCTATCCTCATTAGTTGCTAAAACTCATTTAAATACTTAATGCACAATTACTTGACAAATACCAGATAATTAGTTCATGAGCTTTATTGGGTTATAAAGTAAGGTGATGGTCCAAACTTTCTAAGTTTGCCCTATGATTTCACATGATCATTAAAAGCAGATGTTTTCATAAATAATTAAATGCTTCACTTGTACCTACCATACATAATGGGTAGTCATGTAATTCATATAGTATCACATGACACCAAAAGATGTAAAGTGTTCACTGTGTCTATTTTAGCACAATGAGATTTTCTGTCTCATTCACAACGTGTCATACACCTTACACATGTAGGGTCCATGTTCTTACCTACAATGTATAATCCATGATCTCTGGGATTGATCATTGATCAGATATCCCACTAGGCCCCACAGCCTGTATTTATGTGAAAAATTTCCCAAAACAAGTCTCACGCCTCAAGTGTTTGAAGAATGGGGATGGTGGGCCAGATGGGACCCAATCCTCATGGGTCCATTATCATTGAAGTCGTCCAAGGTCCTCCTTTTAGATCCAAGGATAAGATTGGTCATGAAAGTGGGGCATGGGACCCACCACTCTTATCGGCCATGACTAGGTTTTGACGAGGAAGACAACTAGAACTCCATTCTGGTCTGATTTTTTTTCTGGATCCTCCTTCAACCAAGTAATTCACTTCCTCTATGTCACCTTATTCACAAAGGGAACAATTCCATCATCATCCACCATTGGTGAGTGGATTTTTAGTCATCAGGCTAGGACTTTTGGTTGATCAACGTTGTTGACAGGACTCACGCCTCCAAATCTTGAAGCAGTCTGGCCATACGGGATCCGTTCCGTGTGACTCTAGCACCCATAAGGTCGCCCATGGGTCCATCTTCAAATCCTTGGGCTTGATTGATCATGTGGGATAGGTTGGCCAATGAAAAGTTGGAACATCAGGTTCTCAACTTTAAGAATCAGAACTACTGGTTTTGTTTGAATTAGAACTTCAGGTTCATAACAATGAATTAGAACTGTAGGTTATGTTAAAGCTTTCAATTTGAAGCAGAACTTTCGATTCTGCCAAATCTTCAGATTTGAAGTGGAACTTCTGGTTCTAACAATGTTTTAAGCATAAACAAATAAGTTGGCCGATGAAAAATTGAAATATCAGGTTCTCAACTTTGATAATCAGAACTGCTGGTTCTTTCAAGACTTTATGCTTGATTTAGAACTTCAAGTTCATAATACATGAAATTAGAACTGCAGGTTCTGTCAAATCTTCAGGTTTAATTTCATTGCCATATAGTTTATTTGGATTTAAACAAAAAACTGCAGGTTTTGATTTATCGATATGAATCTACAGGTTCGTATCAGTATTCCAACTTCTATGACTGCTGGTCCATAGATTGGTGAACTTCGAATTCAAATTTAGAACTTCTAGTTCTATATTGTGATCCATTCACATAAACAGTATCCAAGAAATAAAGCAAATAAGATAATGAGTAGTACATGAGTACCATGATTACTGTAAAACAAGCATTATAAACTAGTTGCATGCATTCTAATAAACTAATTTTGAGGATGGCTTGGATGCTACTTACTATATTTGAAGAAAAATATTACCTTTTTCTGAAATCCGCGCTCGGAAGGATTCCGCGTTGGAAATCCACACTGAGAAGGAATTCACGATGGAAATCCGCACTAGAAAGGAATCTGCGTAGGAAATCCACAATGGAAATCAGCGAAGGGAAGGATTTCATGATATAAATCCATGAAGGGAAGGATTTCTCTTTTCTTTGGGTAAGAAGATTGGGTTCTCTTCTATCTCTTAGTGCTTCGTGCTAATAACTGAAAGTCCGGGATCTAAACCCTTGAGGGGGGGTGGGGTGAATAGGGTGAGCTTCAAATTAGTGACCAATTATGACCAATTTTAACTTCTTTAAATTAAACTAGCCACTAGTAATGATTATCAAACAAAATGCGGAATAAAAACAATCACCACAAAGCATACACCATCACACAATGATTTATAGTGGTTCGGCCTCAATGCCTACATCCACTACCGGCTTGTGATCCTGCACCCCACCGGATTTCCACTATTTATGATTTTCAATAGGCTAAACAATAACCTTTACAATATGCTTTCCAAGGCTAAGCAATAACCTCCTGGGTTTTATGGTTCACCCCTAACCATACACTTATGCTTTTCTAAGGCTAAGTAATAACCTATGCAGCCAAAAGGTTGGTTCTCTCTCTAAGTAGTGTCTAGAATACACTTGATGAAGATACAATTTTAGCTCAAATAAAATGCCTCTTAATTAGCCTGATATGAAGGTGAAAATCTAATTCACACACACGCGCTATGAATGCAAAGATAAATACACAATGTATATGTATGATGTCCTCAATCAATTTGAAAACAAAAGCTCATAAATGTATGCCAAAGGCTTTTAAAAGTTTTAGCTCATAAAAACATTTATGATTGAGGAAAGAATGCTAATCACATGTTAAAAACAACTTGCAAAAGATATACTTATTCATTCCAAACAAGTTGTGAAATTTTAAGAACAAAACATGTGATGCATGAGGTCTTCAATCAAATTAACAATGTAGCTCAATATATGTATGCTAAAAGCATTTGAAAGTGTAAAACACAAAAATAGATTTGATTGAAGTTGAGGGACAAATCATATGTTTTTAAAAAATCAACTTGAAAATGTTTTACCTATCAATGCCAATCAAGTTGTGAAACTTTAAAACAAAAGTACACATGATTTGTGAAGTTGTTGAATCCAAAATGATATGCATGGCATAATATAAATAACTACCTTTTTATTTGAATTTGTTAGTTGTTTATTTTGTCTTAAATGTTCTACTTATAGCCTTTTTCTTATTACGTAGGAATTGGAAGGAGCTGAAAATATTTGAGCTTAATTCGGAGAGGTTTAAAGCTAAAACCCCATTTGGGAAAAGTTATACACAAAGAGCATATAGGCTTGTTGGAGGAGAGCTGAAATTTCAAGTTAGAGGTCATGAGTTCAAGACTTGGCACAATCAGTTTTTATTTTTATTGAAGATCGAATTTGGTGGCCCCCACCATATCTAATACTTGGTAATGGTTGCTAAAACTTAGCAACCAACTTTATGGAAGGAATCTCATGGACATCAATAAGAAAGTTATTGTTCAGCAAGTGATCAAATCATGAAGGAAAGAAGATTTTCGGAATTGTATCCATCCAGCGCAAGCTTTACTATTTTGACTATAACTTGTGACTCAAAACTCCGATTAAGGCAAGGTCAGATGCGTTGGAAAGAGGACTCAAAGGAAAGGAATATCATGTCTCACGAGGATTTCCTAATTCTGACGTTTTGGGGGTCAAAATAGGCTGTCAAGTGGACGGATATGAGGGATGACGAATTTGAGTGATTTCTCTTTCTCTTTCTTCTTGTATTTTTCTTCTTTTTAAGGGGAGGCTCTCTTTTGCTCTGGGGTGAATTTTATTTTTCTTTAATCTTTGTTAGAAACTGAGGTTGGAGATTGAGTGGTGTGATAGACAACTTGAAGGCTTTCAATAATGACAATTTGCTTCATTGTTATTATTTGTTCTACAATGCTTGGCTAATCCGTGGATTAGGGTGGAGGAGGAAACCAAAACCGGTGAGTTTGTTCCTTATTATTCTTCTATATCTTTCCCTCATTATGCTTAATGATTTAATAGGTTCTCCTTCATGAATGTTATTCAACTTCTGGTTTTGTAAAGGTTATTTGGAATGTCTTTTACTTTTTATGCTTGATCTTGACATATCATGTTTAGATTAAATTCCTTTAATGGTTTGTGCTTGATCTTGATAAATAGTTATTAGAATTTCAACATATTGAAGTGAAGAGAGTCTTAGGTGCTATTTAGAGAATTGGATTCTTTCAAGAAAAAGGGTTTTCAAAGCTAAATCTTCCGATCCAAGGCAATTGCTTGCACATTGGATTGAGTTTTATTAGGATAAGACTACGAAGTAATTTTGGAATGATTAAATCTGTTTTGGTGAAATCCGATACTCTGATCTCTCTTTCTCTGATCAAGTTTGTGTTTAGATTTATTTTGATATCAGTTTAGTTATTATTTCCTTGACTAATTGTAGTTTTAAAATCTCTAGTGTGAAAACTGATTGAAGATTCTTGGATCTTGTTTCTACAAATCTCTGTGGATCGACCCGTATTTGCCATTATCTACTTAATAGAAATTTGTGCGATTCCGGTTAACTATTTTGAGCACATCAAAATTTGGCGCCGTTGCCGGGGATTTGTTCTTGAAAATTGTTTCAAAAACCTGATTTTTGATTTTTACTCTAGTTTAGTTTAGGGTTTTATTTTATTACTTTTTTTTTTTTTTGAATTCCTTTTAGGATTTTAACTAATTTGCATTTTTTTTTCTTTTTTTACTTTGGTATTGTTGATTTTGCAGGATTGAAAAAAAGAAAAAGAAAAAAAAAGAAGGAGCATTTGTAGCAAGGAGTTACCAGATTTGGAGCACAAAGAATCTTCAATTAAGTTGCCAAAAATAATAATAATAATAATAAAGAGAAGAATCTTGTAAAGAAAGCGACTCAAAGCGGGAAAGAAATTTTACTTTTAGTAGTAGTATCTTTTTTTTAGATCATTGTAGTAGGACTTTCAAAGTGTAATAATTTTAATTATTTTTAAATTTTGGGAAGGCCCAGATTGTAATAGTTAGGGGCAGGCATGGTTTAAAATCTCGGTTTCAGTCGCGGTCTCGGCTGGGCCAAAAAACCGATTTGATATCGGTATCGATCGCGGATATCGGTCTGTCGCGGTCGTCGCGGTGTGAATTTTTTTTTAATCCAAAAAAATTCTCAAAAATATCCAAAAAATCCAGAATATTAGAAAATGCTAGAAAAGAATATTTTTTTTCCATTAGTAACAACAATAAATCAAAATCTCGGTCACCTTAAGTTATGAGTCCTGTCTGTATCGCAGTTCATTGTCTTTTCCAGTATTTCATATAATGCAACCATTATTGATGCTCATGATCAATTTATTAGTGTAAAATATAAGAAAATAAAGATAACATACCAATCATCATTTAATACTAACTCAATCAACAAATAAGTTAAGAAATTCAATACCATGAGTGTATGACAGATTGGCAGATTGATAACCTAATTCCAAGTGGAGTGTCGCCCAGGCTCGATATCATCATCATCATCATCATTTCTCCGGTATTGGTTAAAAAGATATGCTCCATACTGTTGTGCAGCACTATCATACACATGATCATATTCAGATTGTTCCTGATAAGATGATGAACTATGTTGATCCCCTGTAGATTGAGATGGCTGGTTGTAATCCAATGGCATGAAATAAAAATGAGGGGCATGAATAGGTCGTTGGGGAAGTCGTGGGGGAAGCCTTCCTTGCTCAATTAATATCTGTTCGATAGAAAGTATCGGTGCTGGTGAAGGGGGTACCCAATTAGGGTCATATGAATAATCCCCATACTGTCCATATATAGCACCTTGTTGGCCAACATAACCCCCATAATGACCATGAGTACCTTCCCCCACTCCTTGTCCAACAGGGCCCGTCCCACTACTACTCCCTGCCTCGGTCCCTCCAATATGCCTGACATAGCTACGACGAGGATCTAACTCAGTAGCACCAGGAAAATGCTCAACTGTCTCATAAGTGAGAGGCTCATCATCTCTATAATGACCCTCATCCCCGGGAGAGTCAGGTGGAATTCCTGCTGATGATGATGAAGGATAAATACTTGACCCACTCTCCTCGTCCACCTCCTTTCCCCTTGGTTGACTTGTATCAGGTGTGCGCCCCTGTTGCATTGTCAAGTTTATTTCTTCCATCCTTTCTGAGGCCCTTACTGGCTCAGGCCTATCCCTAGTCAATTCCTCTATCAACTCCTCAAACTCTGGGTCTTTATCTAACATTGGTTCTTCTTGTTCCTCCAACCATTCACCTAACACTGTATCCTCTTCTGAAAAAATGTAGTCCAAATTAATTGGATAAAAATAATCCCGTTGATCCTCAAACTGTCTTCTCTTTCTATTTCTACTCCGGAGCTTGAGGTTGTAATGGATGTAGACTAATTTATTTAGCTTCTGCATTGTTAATCTATTTCTTGGTCTTGTGTGGATAAATGAGAAGGTGCTCCAATTTCTTTCACAATTAGAAGACGATGTAGTTTGACTAAGGACTTTAATAACAATCGTCCTTAGTGCAGGAGCACTCTCTCCATAATTCAACCACCATTCAGCTGAAAATAAAAATAGAAATGATATTAGAGTCAATAAAATAATAATTAGAGTCCTTGAATAATATAGAGATGACATTACAATTTACAATCAATACCTGGATTGGTCTGTGTGATGGCTCTTCGCGCAGTCGTCGTTCCAAAGCTTCCGGCACGTACATTGTATATGTTAATCTGAAGACGTTGAAGTAGAGAAATAAATTAGAGAACTTACATTCATACAATGTTATACTTTTTTGGTTTTTCCTTTAATTAGCATACTGCCTACCTGATTTGTAGCCCAAATTGCTTCATCTGTATTCTCTGCTAGTCTTTCAATCACATTTTTTAGTCCCAAACGGATTTCATCAGATATGTGCCTATTCGTAAATTGTGGATTAAAGAAGTATCCTATAAAAGTGTAAAACCAATGAATTTTAGTCAATGATAAATTAATATAATGAGAAGAATTGAATACAATAATTCAAGTATTAAAGGAAATAGCCTTCACTTACCAGCAGAGTGTAAATCATGTTTCAATTGTCGTCCCCATCGATCGTCAATGGTCTTCCAATACTTTTTATAATATCTACAATCTGCTTGAATATCCAACTTTGATCTCTCCATGGCCTCATGTAAGAAGCCCATTGTTGGCTTGTCATCGCCATCAACCAATCGAAGAACCTTTATTAGGGGATCAAAAACATTCAAAACACCCTTCACATGAGGCCAAAATTTGTTGGACTCAATTGTTTTACATACTTCTTTTGTAATGGGACTTGGCCTCTTTCCCCATTTTGAATTCATGAACTCTTGTGATTTTATCAATTGAAGAAGTCCATCTCTATACTTGTAAACACATTCGATGGCAATGAAGTGGGTGGCAAATCTAGTGATGCCAGGCCGCAGTAGTTCATGGTTGTCTGTATAAGTTTTCATCATAGAAATGAGTCTATATGACTGATAAAAAAATTTTGTGATCTTCTTTATCTTACCAATCACTTGCACCATGACTTTTCCTTTTGCAATATCTTCAAGCATTAAATCCAGGCAATGTGCTGCACATGGAGACCAGAAAATCCTTGGCCTTTGTTTCATAAGCAACATTCGTACAGCCTCCATGTTTGCAGCATTGTCAGTAACAACTTGAACTACACAATCTGCCCCAATTTCTTCAATCACCTCATTCAATAACCTATTAATATATTTTGCATCTTGGATGTAATCAGTTGCATCAACTGATTTGATAAACACTGTGCCCATAGATGAATAGACTAGAAAATTCAAGAGATGACGATGTGTGATGGTCGTCCACCCATCGCACATTAGTGTGCAACCTCTTTCCCTCCATGCCCATTTGAAAGTTTGCACCCAAGCCTGCAATTCCTCATACTCTTTCTCAACACAGACATGCCCAATCTCATAAGGGGTGGGTGCCTTTATACCTGTACCATGTTCTGCAGCCGCATCTAACATGGTGGCGAAATAAGGAGAAGATGCTTTGTTGGGTGGGATGCCTCCATGCAAAAAAAACTTCCCAGTAGCCCTTACTAGATGTTCTCTTGCTTTACCAAACTTGCCCTTTAGAGCTTTCATAATGCCAGGCTGCTTTGAAGTTGGTTTTCTATAAGCAAATGGGTCTGTTGGCCCGACCACATCTGGCCTACGAGGTGCATGTGTAGGAGGTTCAACCTCCTCAATGTCTGGATCTTCACGGACATGGGGTTGTTTTTGACTAACTGCCCGACGCAAACTCGCTGCCCCTAGTCCAGATGACCCACCACCATGCTCATATTGGCTACCTCTAGCGGCTGCTTCATATTGCATTCTTCTCCTCTCTTCCTCCTCTTGAAGTAACCTCACACTTTCTCTCCTAGCCCTCCTCACTTCTGGGTCTTCATCGTCATCATCGGAGGAACCAAATATTTCTTCTCTGCGTGCATCAAGTTCCTCAGTCATTCTTCTTGCTTGTACTTGTTTTTTTTTTTTTTGCAGATGCGTCAAAGAGCTCATGCATTTCAGCCCTCACATTTGGTGGCACTTTATGACATTTTGTCACCTGTCCTAATACATGTGCCAAATGTTGTTTCAATCGGGTAATCCCCCCATTGAGCACTCGTCCACAATAATTACATTTTACTTTGTTTTTGCTTCCGACTGCTTCACCATGTCTCCAAGCTGGATCTAACTCACGCACCATTATTCCTAACTTCCTATAAAATAAGAAATTCATGTAATAGTAATACTCTAACAACAATTATTTTTAGAAAAAGTAGAAGATTTAATAAAATCATTTTGAAATTCCTAAATATTTAGATCTAGCATAAAAGTATGTAAATTAATCATTTATACACCACACAATGATCATTAATCATTAAAACAACATATTTATAATGAAATCCCCAAAAAATGATATATTATAATTCAAATATTGAAAAATCCGAAAATAAAATAATTAAAATAAAAATCTAAATCATGTTTATGACTATGAGTAGATGTAGATCTATCATCTACACACTATTAATAAGCCTTTGACGGAAATCGGTGCCTAAAATAGCCTTGTCCCTTAAGGGAGACAGTTCATCTGTTCTAGGAGTTTGGTATTTAAGTGGAACCTTTGCCACGAGCATCGTGATCCCACCAATCCCCTGGGGGCTTGCCTGACCGACTACGTTTTATAGGACCGGTTTGGAGACCTAGGTATACTCTTCACAGTTAGGAGCTGTCTAGTTAACATAGGCTAGCCCATTAGATTGTTGGTGTGTTAACATTAAGGTGTGCTTCCTTAAAAAATAAAAAATTAAAAAAATTTAAGGTGTGCTTGGTTTATGCAAACTTGGACACGTGAGAGAGGTTGTCTAGCCCGAATTGAATTATTTGAGGTACCCATCACGTTTGTAGAAAGTTTCTCAATTGATCCCAAAATGGAAAACCGAGAGAGAACTTTGAATGAGATGTTCACACCCGCTTCTGCTACGCCACCCACTTGCATAGTTCTACCTGCAACCACTGCAGCCCAGTTTGAGATTAGAGCTGCTACCATTAACATGCTTCCTAAGTTCTATGGTTTTGAGAGTGAGCAATCGTACATCCATTTGAACAAATTTCTAACAATTTGTCAGACATTTAAAAACCAGAGCTTAGATGAAGAAAATGTCAAGTTAAGGCTCTTTCCCCTATCCTTAGAAGACCATGCTGCGGCATGGTTGAATTCTCTTGCTCCTAATTCCATAACAACATGGGATGGGTTGTCAAAGAAATTCATGGCAAAATTTTACCCAATGGCCAAGACAGAGAAAATGAAGGATGCCATTAGGAACTTTAGGGGACGGCCTGACGAAGAGTTTTCTCAAATTTGGGAAAGGTTTCATGACCTTCTTGTCAAATGCCCACACCACGGGCTTGACAATGCCCGGTTGGGCCATTTCTTCTATAGAGGACTAACCACTGCACAACATACCTTGATTGAGTCTATGCAAGAAGGGAAATTTATGAATCAGACTCCCAATCAAGCGTACGACTTCCTCGTAGAGCTGGCTGAGAATTCCCAAAACTGGAGTAGCAATGGTGGAGGATATGAGAGAGAAGAGATAGGGTCCAGAAAGCAAGGACTTTATGAAATGAAAACAGACCCTGATCTTAAGAATGTAATGGCTAGTCTGGTTAATGGGGTGAACAATCTAAGTAAGAAATTTGATGCCTTTACAGTGATGGCCAACAGGAACCCCCACCAAGACCAGGATTCTTTGATGAATGTTGCATCTGAACCAAGTGCAATGTGTGTCCTTTGTGATAGTTCTAAGCACATGGTGGAGTGCTGCCCAAATTTGTCGGTCGTTAAAGCTGAGCAAGCCAATGCCATCAATGGATATAGTACCTTTAGGAAACCTACACCAGATTCTTTTAGTCAGACTTACCATCCTGACAATAAGTTTCACCCGAATTTCTCCTATAGGCAGAGTGAACCTATTCAGCAATAAAGTGGTGGTCCTCCAGGTTTCCAAAGGAACTTTTCAAGGGAAGGCTCTTCTCAATACCCTCAGACAAACCAAGCTTTAGTTCCTCAACAGCCATATGTTGCTCCTCAACAGCCCAACAACTGTAGAACTCTAGTTCCTGACCCAATGACAAATTACTCTCCCTCTGTCCCACAACAGTCTTCATCCTTGGAAACTATGATGACTGATATGATGAAGCTGCAACAACAATTCATCCAACAACAGCAGCAAACCAACACAGCCCAAGCCCAGTTGAATCAGGCTACTGCCCAGGCCATTGCCAAAATGGAAGTCCAGCTTGGACAGTTAGCAATATCAGTAGGAGGGAGAGAGAAAGGGCAATTTCCCAGTCAAACAATTCCTAATCCCAAGGTCTAGCCCAATGCTCAGAATGCTCTTAGAGGCCAATTTGGAATAGATAGTACTCCAGGACTACCCCATGATGAGGTACAAGCTATCCACACCTTGAGGTATGGCAAGTAAGTGGACAACCAAGTCAGAATGCCTGAGGAAAGGAATGTTAATGTGGGTGAACCAAACAAGGACAAGGGGCAAGATGTCCAAAAGAAAGGGGAGATGAACCAGGCTCCTATAGAGAACCATCCAGTGACACCCTACATACCTAAGGCTCCTTATCCCCAGCGCCTGCAAGACAATAGGAAGAATAAATACTTCGAGGGGATCTTAGAGGTGTTTAAGAATGTTCAAATCAATATCCCTCTCTTGGATGCCATCAAGCAAATACCTTCCTATTCCAAATTTCTGAAAGATCTGACCACTTTTAAGAGAAAGACTTCTGTCCCTAGGGAGGCTGTGATGGCAGTTCAGGCTTCAGGGCTGATCCAGCAAACAATTGTTCCCAAATATAAAGACCCTGGATGCCCTACAATCTCTATCAAAATTGGAGACACAATGGTTGATAAATGTCTTTTGGATCTTGAGGTAAGTGTGAACCTTCTGCCTTACTTGGTATACAAACAATTAAGTCTGGGGGAGCTCAAGCCCACAAATATAACTTTGAGTCTAGCAGATCGGTTAGTCAAGGTTCCCAAGGGAATAGTGGAGGATGTCATAGTAAAGGTGAATGAGTTTTATTTCCTTGTAGACTTTGTCGTCCTAGATACCGAACCCGTCATGAATCCGGGCCGTCACATTCCTGTGATTTTGCGCCGCCTTGTCGTCCTAGATACCACACCCGTCATAAATCCGGGCCGTCACATTCCTGTGATTTTGGGCCGCCCATTCCTTGCCACTTCCGATGCAGTTATCAGATGTAGGAATGGAGTAATGACGTTGGCCTTCGGTAACATGAAATTGAAGTTAAATATCTTCAATAACGGATTCCAGTCCCTTGAGATGGATGATGAGGAAGAAGTGAACATGGTTGATGTCCTAATAGGTCCGACAATAAAACAATCTTGTTATTAGGACCCTTTGGGACAATGTTTAGCCCAATTCAACTTTGATATTGACATTGATGAATCCATTCGCGAGGTCAATGCAATGTTGGACTCAGCCCATCAAATGGATATTGGCTGTTGGAGAGAGAGAATAGAGCCCTTACCGGTTTCCACTTCGGTTCATGTGCCTTCCATTGTCGAGCCTCCTAAGCTGGAGCTCAAACCATTGCCTAAGTCCTTAAAGTATGCTTTCCTTGGTAATGGCGAGACATTACCTGTCATCATTGCCTCTGATTTGGAGAAAGATTCCCAGGAGTCCCTCTTAGATTTTGATTCTTTCACAACAATGGAATCATGTATTGTTGATTTCCAAGAATTTGGTGTTTGAATTTTAAAGGAAACAACGAATACACATTGTGGGCCTCCCAAGATAGAGGGGTTTGACAATTTTTTTGGAGCCAATTCTACAACTTTTCGAATTTGACAATTTGAAATCACTGGAATCAGGTATTGCTCATTTCCTAGCTTTTAATGATCAATCATTATGAGAAATGGAAATCACACCCTTCAAAGGGGACCCTGCTACCAAATTTGAGGGAAATGGCCTTCTTCAACCCTTTGAATATGAATTTTCAGGAACATGCGTGGCACCCTCCAAAAATCCAAATGATGACATTGCCACTGCTTGTTCCACACCCGTGTTAGAGGAGCTTGAGAAATTTGATTTTGAGAAATTACATGCAGTGGCATCACTTGAACCACTATGCTCATTTGTGCAATCTCTTCCTTTAGACTTCCATGATTCATTCTTAAAGGAAGAGAGTTTAATGACGGTTACCCTCTCACCATTTGACAAGAAACATGTGGTCCTATGTGCTGAAACTTTTTATCTTGTCTTTGTCCAATGTGTAAAGGAGAATTTTATTTGGGATCCGGGTGGATTCCATGTTGAGTACTCTGTTTTGTGTTTGTTTGTGTGTTTGTCTAACCATGGACAGAGTTCGGAAAAACTTCATTTACAGGTGACTTGTTCACTTTACCCTCCTGTACTTTTATCCCCATGTTTCATTGATCATTGCATTAAATTTATTTAAACATCGAGGACGATGTTCATGCTAGGTTGGGGGGTGAGAACAAACACACTAGTCCATTTTTAGACAAGAATTTCACTCTTTTTGTTTGATTTTCTAGGATTTTTAAGAAAATTTTCAAAAAATAAAAATAAAAAATAAAAAAAAATTGCTATTTGTGTTTGAGAAAGGAAACTTCAAAGAGAGTTTTTTTGAAACGAAGATACCTCGAATTTTGGAATTCTCGATGCTATGGGCAAAAGAAAACAATGGTTTACTGTTCTGTTTAAGGAAAGGATTTTTGGAAAAGTACTGAATCTTGATCCTTCACTTTTACACAGGTGGTATACATTTGCAAGGTTTTGAATGTGAAGTTATGATTTTCGATTTTCTTTGACGATTGGATTAAAAATATGATGAAAAACCGACCTTTAGTATACAGTTTCCTGGTTCAACTGGTGAATTAATGAGGGCACATGGAAATGGTTGCCTATTGTTGGGGACCGCAAAAAAAAAAAAGAAAAGAAAAGAAAAGAAAATATGTTTAGTTAGAAGTATTAAAAAGAATAAAAAGTTTTGTGACTAGTTTGGGTTCGTAGCCTTTTTAACCCGAGCCAGTAAGCTCGTAAGGGTATTTACATACCTAGTGCCCTAAAAACACCTGGTTTGGGAGTCATTGTCCTAATGCTCGTTAATGGGTTAATTATAAAGCTTAAGCGATCTAGGCATTGCACAGTCACATGTGTGTGTTTGAAAAAAAAAATATATGGCCTTTGAAAAAACAATAGTGCGAAAGCCGTCTGTAGACACCTCGTTTTGGCACCCTATGAGGGGCAATTCAGTCCACTCTATTTAATGATGTCCTGATTAGGTCCCGAGTCAAAAGTCACCAATCATCTCTAGGCCTCTGATCACCCCGGGAGTTGGTTCATCATGATCTACTCATCGAGAGCTTTCCGCCCATATATAGAACTCCAAGATCTGACGGACGGATCAAAAATCATGACAGCGGGTCCCACACCCCCGCGGCGCCCACGTGAAAAATCACCTATCATTTCTGGACCTCTGATCACCCAGGGAATTGGCACATCATGATCTACTCGTCGAGAGATTTCCGCCCATATATAGAACTCCAAGATCTGACGGGAGGATAAAAAATCATGACAGCTGGTCCCACACCCCCCCGGTGCCCGCGTGAAAAATCACCTATCATTTTTGGACCTCTGATCACCTTAAAAATTGGCTCATCGTGACCTACTCGCCGAGAGCTTTCCGTCAATATGTAGAACGTCGAAATCGGATGAGCGGAATAAAATTTACGAAATCTGCGCCCGAGCAATGATAACCCAACCATCCTCCACCAGGACCCCACCTTCTGGGCCAAACCTGGTTCAACCAGACCAGGCTCAGGTCAAGCCCAACCTGAAACCCAACCCACCTAAACCTAGCCCACCCAATCCGACCAGACCCGGCCCGGATCCTAACCAAACCCAAGTCCAGCCCAACTTTGGACCCAAAACCCAAACCCACTCAGGTCCGACCCAAAACCAACCCGAACCTGACCTGACCCGCCACCTAGATGAGGAATGAGGAGTCCCAGATCCACGAAACACTCCAAACCCCCCTTAAACCTCTCTCCCTATTCCCATCCAAAGAAAAAATGCGTAGAAGCCCCCCACCATCTCCCTCATCTCCATCCGACGGGGACCCCAGGCTCCCCATCATCATCTCTTGCTCTCGTTCTCTCCCTTTCCTCTCTCACGCTCTTTTTTCTCTCCTCTGCCCCACTGCGCACCACCCTCTTCCACTCTCCCCGTCCTCCCTTTTCCCCATCTCTCCGTCTCCCTCTTTCCGTTCTCTCTCCCTCTCCCAGAAACCACACCCACCTGCATCCCACCTCATCTTCCCCTCCATCCCAGACCCTTCTTACACGCCACCGTCAACTTCCCTTCTTCAAAGCCCCTCTCACACAGCAGCGCCGTCGTCCGCCGCAGCAGCCCCGCGCCCCTTCACACCCTCCATCATCTCTCTGTGTAGAGACATCGCGGAAGCCCGAACCTCCACGCCAGCACCCATCTTCGTCTTCCACAGCGCCTCTCCGTCCTCCCCTGCACACAGCGCCGCTAGAGACCTCCCCACCAGGTACGCCCCTCTTCCCCTCTCTGCACTACCTTGCACCCACACCCACCTGCACGTCTCTCTCTCTCTCTCTCTCTCTCCCCCCATCTCTCTCACTCCCCATCTCTCACTCACTCTCTCTGTCTCTCCTCTCTCACGCTCTTTCTTCTCTTCCTCCCCACCACCTGCACCCACTGCACACCGTTTCTCCCTCTCTCTCTCCATCTCTGTACCCTCTCTCCCACTGCGCACCCTTCTTTCTCGCTCTCGATTTCTCCCTCCACTCTTTTTTCCTCTCTGCTCGGTCTGCCCTTTCTTTTCTCTATCTCTGTTGCCTCTCTGTCTCCCTCTCCCCCTGCTCTGTCTCTCCCCCGCACCCAGCTGCTCATCCTCTCTGTCTCCCTTGCTTCTTCTTCCTTTCTTCCCAGCGTCAGCCCCTGCTCTCTCTACCCTCTTTCCTTCACCCTCTTCGCGCGCACCACCCTCTCCCCCTCCTTTCCTGGTTTCCCTCTCTCCCTCTTCCCTGTTCTCCTATCTCCCTCTCCTTCCTCTTCTTCCACCCGCGCAGCCACCTCCCTGCCATCACCCCGCTCCACCTCTCATTCTCTCTTCCCCTCTTGCTTCACCTTCCTCTCTCCTTCTCTCCATTCCCTCTCTCCCCGCCTCTCTACTCCCTGTCACTCTCTCTCCATCTTTGCACCCTCTCTCCTTCTCCACTCTCCCTCACTCTCTCGCCATCTCTCCACCCCCTGTTCTCTTCTGTACTTCATCCCTCTCTCTCTCTCCCCATCTCTCGCTCACTCTCCACTCTCCCTTTATGCTCCACCTCTCCCTCTCGTTCTCCTTCCTCCTCTGCTTGCACTCTCTCTCTCTCTCGTTCTCTCTCTACCCCCTCAGCCCACTACCTGCTTTCCTTATCTCCCTACTCTCTCAGTCTTTCTTTCCCTCACCTCTCCATTTCTCCCCTCTGCACATCCATTTCCTCTGACCGAGCCACTGCTCACTTGCACCACGTGCATCACACCTGTGCACCCACCTGCACTCCTTCATCGCACACCCATTGCTGGCACCACTTGCACCTTATTCACCTCCGACCTGCCCGTTTGGATTGCCAATCATCGGAGCTACCAATCTAGCCCAAGCACGCACAGCCCGGTTTCACTCTACTAACTATTTTTTTGCATTCAATTCTTCAGTCACTGTGGTCCGTCTTTTGTTCTTCATGCATCTAACATGCCATGCATTTAGATTAGTGTTGTAGGCCATTTTTATTATTATTATTATTTTAAATTAGCCTTAATCTGTATGTCAACATGCATTTAACATGCCCATGCATTATAATCGTATTACATCTTGTTTCTTTAGTTTATCATCTTTATAAAAATTGAGACTGTATTCCCTTTATCTGTTCATGTTATTTTCTATATAAAAATTAGAATAAAAATAAAAAACACCAAAAGAAAATAAAAATAGTAGTAAAAAGTAAAGATTAAAAATAGGACTTTAGCTACCCTATTAATTAGGATAATTAGGCTAAATTTAATAATTAAGTTCTTTTCATCCCTCCTCTCATTAGGATTAGGAAATATTATTTAGGAAATTTCAAATAAATTCTTAATAAAAAAAATTAAAATTAGAAATTCACTCCCCTCTTATTCCCATTTCAATAGGATAAATTAATTTAGGATCTTAGGCCCTATAAATAAACTCAAAAATAAAATAAAAACTATAAAAATCAAAAAGACCAAAAACAAAGTAAAAGATATCAAAAACTCTCAAAATATTAATAAACCGGAGTTAGAAATTAGACTATAGCCTAACTGATTAGGTCAGACCCCAGACCTAGATCTAGGTCTACCCCTAGCCATCTTAGACTACCCTAGTTTCAATAATCCCGACTGATTAGGTCCCACTCGCTCTCCGGGACCCACTAAGGGACCAGGAGAGTGGATGTGGGCGGTTAGGACCTTAGGATAGGGTAGAGATCTATTAGGGAAATGGAACAGTTAGATTGAATCCAAGTAGGAACTCCCCTAGTTAGGCCCTTCTAGCCCCAATTATTAAAATCCAAAAAAAACTATAAAACCAACAAAACCAATTCCAAAAATATTTTCTTCTCTTTTCCTCCACCTCCGGTGCCAAATATTTATCTGAACTCAATGATTAAAGGGAATAGAGGCTGATTCCGAGAACCTGAATGAATGAGAATGACAAAACGAGACGAGTGATTTCACACACCCCAATATCAGTTTATTTACTACCGGCCCATCATCGGCCACCCTCAATCAATCCCGGCCCAACATCGGCCATTTTTATCTTACTTCTGGCCCATCATCGGCCATGCACTTTTATCACCTGCGTATCGCACGCAAACCCACAGAAATCACAACTTGAAGTTTCATCTGCATCATTCTTTCGATTCGAAGAATCAGCCTTTAAACCCTAGGTCGTCAAAGGACATTGAAGGGGGTACCCAGGAATGGGGTTGATCCTCTTCTAAATATTTGGCACCTTTCCCCTTATTTTCTTAGTTTATTTTCATTTTAATTCGCTTATCCCCTAGAATACTTGGATTTAACTTTAATTAGTCTTTTCAACCCTGGATGTTGATTTCCCCTGCCTAGTTCATTATGGTCCCATCTTGAAGCCCATAATTTGACCCTTGACCCAAGTTTGACCAGAATTGAAAGACCCAAATTAAGTGACGAGACAACCGTCGTGTGTCGCCGGCGGCACATTAGACGAGAGAAGAACCCACCCCATTTTCCTCCCGCATTCTTTCGGCTTTCGTCGAAGGACGGTGTTACAGCCGAATCCGTAACTGGCGATCGTGATCCGTCGATTTTGAGGGTAGTCGGAATCCTCATTTTCGATGTATTTTTTTATCTGACACTGTTGAATGGAGATTCTCCTCTCGGGGGGGATCAAAATTCACATCCGACACCGTCATGGTCGTCTTGAGAGGAAACTGTTTTTCTTTGCTGAAGTTAGGTTGCCCAAAATTTTGAATTGAAAATCGTTTCCACGGAAGTTTCTAGCTAATCATTTGAGACTTATGTCTTTCTACGTGTACACACTTTTCACCGTGCACGATCAACTTAGCATGATTTTGAGAATTTCTGACCAAATGATAGGATTTGTGAACCGAATTCCATACTTAACTTTGAAAATTCTGAGAATCGAGAATATCGGGTGTTTATAAATCTTCTTTCGGAAAAGTTTCCTTTGATTTTTACTGTAATTGATTAAAAAAAAAGGGAAAAAAGAAAAAAAAAGAATTTTGTGGGTAAATTCACTGCAAACCCTCACGAGACAACACTCGTCCACTAGAGGTAATCTAGGGGTTTAACGGCTTGTTGCATATGCTAAATGCAACCGCGATTCCTGCGAAAGTGAGTTAGGATTTTTAGTTTCTACATTTAATTTTACTTTGTTTTGCTCGAGGACTAGCAAACTTTAGGTTTAGGGGTATTTGATATGCATGGCATAATATAAATAACTACCCTTTTATTTGAATTTGTTAGTTGTTTATTTTGTCTTAAATGTTCTACTTATAGCCTTTTTCTTATTACGCAGGAATTGGAAGGAGCTGAAAATATTTGAGCTTAATTCGGAGAGGTTTAAAGCTAAAACCCCATTTGGGAAAAGTTATACACAAAGAGCATATAGGCTTGTTGGAGGAGAGCTGGAATTTCAAGTTAGAGGTCATGAGTTCAAGACTTGGCACAATCAGTTTTTATTTTTATTGAAGACTGAATTTGGTGCCCCCCACCATATCTAATGCTTGGTAATGGTTGCTAAAACTTAGCAATCAACTTTGCAAGAAATGGAAGGAATCTCATGGACATCAATAAGAAAGTTATTGTTCAGTAAGTGATCAAATCATGAAGGAAAGAAGATTTTCGGAATTGTAGCCATCCAGCGCAAGCTTTACTATTTTGACTATAACTTGTGACTCAAAACTCCGATTAAGGCAAGGTCAGATGCGTTGGAAAGAGGAATCAGGAGAGGAATATCATGTCTCACAAGGATCTCCTAATTCTGACGTTTTGGGGTCAAAACAGGCTGTCAAGTGGAAAGATATGAGGGATGACGAATTTGAGTGATTTCTCTTTCTCTTTCTTCTTGTATTTTTCTTCTTTTTAAGGGGCGGCTCTCTTTTGCTCTGGGGTGAATTTTATTTTTCTTCAATCTTTGTTAGAAATTGAGGTTGGAGATTGAGTGGTGTAATAGACAACTTAAAGGCTTTCAATAATGACAATTTGCTTCATTGTTATTGTTTGTTCTACAATGCTTGGCTAATCCGTGGATTAGGGTGGAGGAGGAAACCAAAACCGGTGAGTTCGTTCCTTATTATTCTTCTATGTCTTTCCTTCATTATGCTTAATGATTTAATAGGTTCTCCTTCATGAATGTTATTCAACTTCTAATTTTGTAAAGGTTATTTGGAATGTCTTTTACTTTTTATGCTTGATCTTGACATATCATGTTTAGGTTAAATTCCTTTAATGGTTTGTGCTTGATCTTGATAAATAATTATTAGAGTTTCAACATATTGAAGTGAAGAGAGTCTAAGGTGCTATTTAGAGAATTGGATTCTTTCAAGAAAAAGGGTTTTTAAAGCTAAATCTTCCGATCCAAGGCAATTGCTTGCACATTGGATTGAGTTTTATTAGGATAAGACTACGAAGTAATTTTGGAATGATTAAATCTATTTTGGTGAAATCCAATACTCTGATCTCTCTTTCTCTGATCAAGTTTGTGTTTAGATTTCTTTTGATATCAGTTTAGTTATTATTTCCTTGACTAATTGTAGTTTTAAAATCTCTAGTGTGAAAACTGATTGAAGATTTTTGGATCTTGTTTCTACAAATCTCTGTGGATCGACCCGTATCTGCCATTATCTACTTAATAGAAATTTGTGCGATTCCGGTTAACTATTTTGAGCACATCACAAAACATAATATAGATTTGAAAATGATTTTCTTATGATGAAAAACAACAACCAAAGATTCAACCAAGTGTAGGAATCATGTTACATATGATTTCAAAGATGATTCCAAAACATGATTCACTTAGATATACCAATTTATGTTTGAATCATGGTGATGCATCCAAAACAATAAATCAATTCAAAATATATACATGTTAAGGACACAACAAATCATAGTTTATTATGCTAGAAAAGATTTACCAATAATTAAAGCAAAGTATGAAAACATATGATTAAGAAAAGTAAAGCTAACTTAGTGATTTAAACCTTTATTCCAAGCTTTAGCTTTCCTTTGACCAACTAGCCTCCCTTAGCTCTTCCCCTTTGTTTGGCCTCAAAACACCTCAAGGAGGGCCTCTTGGTTCCTCAAAATTTTCAAAGGAATGAACTAGTATTTATACTCAAAAAATGAGTTCTGGCGTGTCCCCGGTCGACCTGGTCCCTTTCCTAGTCGACCGGGTGCTCAACGGTCAAAAATCCGACCGTTTGAAAAAGAGCTCCAATGGCTCTTTCCCGGTCGACCGGCAGTGTGCCCGGTCGACCGGGTCCATAGGCTTGGTCGACTGGGTACACTGCAGGTTGACTAGGTCCAAGGACCAAAATCCCCAAAAATGTAAGTTTTAAAGAGATTTCTCAAGGGGACTTTTGGGCCAATAAATCAAGCTTGAAAACATGTTTTTAAATCAAACTAAGAGGTTTAAAAACATGAATCATAAAAAGCCTAAAATGATTTGAAAGATTTAAAACTCATAGGCTTGCTTGATTAATAAAACTTCTTTTCAAAACTAATTGCATCCAAGTTTAAAATCAAAACATGCATAAACCAATATTTCTACAAGTCTAAAAAACAATGCATGTGTAAATCAAGATTTTAAGATTTTCTAAATCAATGCATATGTGAAAATTTGAATGATGCTAAAATGATAATGCATCCATCAAATTGCAATATACAAAATCCTTAACAATAACGTGTTAGGAAAGAAGATTAGAGAGAGATAGAGTTTTCTATTATCTCAAGTATATACAAATACAAGGGAGGATGCCAATTTATAGGCAAAATAACCTCCTAATTGAGAAACCCTAATTATAATAAGATTCTGACCCTAATTCATCTTATATGGGCATTCACCCATTATCCGTATCTCATAACAAGCAGCATTTTCTGTTAGCATTGAAAAAAATGGGCTCACGTTCATTCCAATCTTCTTTCCATAAAAATCGAAGCAATAGCAGTGGTTTCTAACACCGTCTCAACCCACATTTTTTTTAACCATCGCGAGCTTCTATTATTTTCTTTCCAAATCTTCTTTGATTCACTACTCTGATGGTCTTTTGTGAGGTTTTGTGGATTGTTGGGTCAAATGCTCCTAGTTCAATTTTAGAATTTATATATAGCATTTTTTGGATGAGCATTTTTTTTATGAATTTTTCATTGACACTATGTAAGGCAAAATCGCGCCAGAGCCAGAGAGGGCTCTCGCTAGAGCGAGAGTGAAGCTCGCTATAGAGAGAGTGGCGCAGAAAGCCCAGTTTGATCCTGACTCTAAGAAGAAGTTTGAGACAAACTGATATTTTTAGTGAATTATGATTAGGAGTCTCTTGCACGGATTTGGGGCTATATATTGGGTGTTTCTCACGACCCAAAGACAAACAAATCATCTCTCAAATTCTGAATTAGAGATCCAGTTGAGAAAAATCTACTCTGGAGATTTTTTGAAGAGTGGAGATTTGTTGAGTTGACCAACGTAGAGATCTCATACCCGAAACTTTCACCCTAGATAGATCTTGTTGTTTTTAGAGACCTTTTGATGGATTGTCAATTTGGCAATGTTTACACACACATGCGGCAATGTTTTCTCAATTTGAGATGCACAGGTAACTTATTCTTCTCTTTCGCTGTTAGTTTTCATTTTTTGCATCGGTCCTAGAAAAAAAAAATCATTTATGAGAGATTTTCTATTTTTTATTCTCTGATTTATTTCTTTTAGTTATTACTTCTTTCTATCATTTCATGGAGTGGGCCGCGCCATTTAGACCATTGCTTCCACTCATGTCATAATTTAAAGCTAGCGTTTCCTCTTACACTAATTATGATGGATTGTAATCTCAGATCACCCAATAAATTATTTTCATTCGCTTATTTTTTGTACAATGCATAAGAATGTAGTGTGGAATTTTTTTTTTAATTTTTGGCTTTCACTTTTCCGGATTCATCACTTGATTGTTTTTATTTTTATTTTTCCAACTGCATTGATCACTCTACAACCATCTTCCATTTCTCAATTTAGTTTGGTTTGTCAATTGCATTTTCTTCTGGAATCTCCAACGGATTTCGCTTCATTGATCTCGTGTAAACCTTCTAAAAGAAAATTTAATCTTGGTCATATTGAGCTTTACTTATATAGTTTAATTACGTTATTTTTGAGTTCTTAAACAAACGGTTGTTTGATTTAGAATAATTTTAAGTATGATTTTTTATATGGTATTTATTCAAATATCATAAGTGGGCAAGCGCAGGCACATTTTTATTTAAAGAAACACTAAATCTAATTTAAGTTTGTTTCCAAATAGAGTCCTTCATGGAAAGCAAATCTATTTGGACTCTTACTTTATCTTCTCCAAATAGAATCCATACAATTATTTCCTCTTCAAATCCTCATCTTGGGTTTTGGACTCTTCGTTTAGAAAGAAATGTAATAGCTCATTTCTTATCAATCCAAAAAGTTTGAATTCTTAAATCTCGATCTACCCAAAATGTTCGGATTCCTCATCATGTTAATGTAATGGAGTCCTCATCACCCGGACTATCTTTTGAATTTTGAAGAAAGACTATTTGGACTCAAAGCAAACGTGTGAGGCCCCACCCCTTGTGGGCCCTCACTTTGAATTAAATAATTAATTAATGTGTTAGTTCCTATGTTGATATGCTAATTATTAGGAATTAGTAGTATAGTTTATAATATTCCCAAGTATTAGGGTGTAGCTTTTATTTAATTTGATAGATTGGATTAGATTAGAGTTTAATTAGCATTAGCACTAATGGGAAGGGCTAATGAGAGTCGAACCTTCTAGAACCCACCAAATTACCCAAATGCCCATGGCCCCATGTTATTTCCATTTGGAACCAAAATACCCTTTTGGTCATTTGCATAAAACCCTAAGTTATAAAACCTAAACTATTGCAAACATCACCCTAAACCCTAATTGCCTGTCATCTCTCTCAATTGACCTATCTTCTTCCCCAAACAACCCTATTTCCCCAAATCCCAGCACAAGGAGGCTAGAGTCCTGCCCCATTTCAGCTACAACACCTTATTGGATCTTCTCTCTCACTTCAATTTCCCTTTCTTCTTCACTAAGGCAAGTACCTTATGCAATTTCATTATATGCATGCTTTTCTTTCTTTGTTTATGTAATTCGAATGCAATTAAGTAGAAATACATGTGTAGATCTTCCTTTTGAGCTTGTTTTCATAGAAATTGGCTATTGATGGATGGGTTTCTCCATTTAGAAGATCAATGACCCGGATGGATTGATGGATTGATGGAGGGATGGAGTATAGAAGTGTTTTCTATGTTTTGAATGCTTTGGTGATGTTTGGAGATGAATTGGGAAGAATTGGAGTAAAATTGGATTGAGAATGAGAAATCCAGGAATCTGGAAATTCAGCTTTCTGCATGTACCCGGTCGACCGGACCCTGTCTCGGTCGACCGGGTACACTAAAACTGAGAAAAACTAAGTCCCAGTTAATTCTCTGTAACTGTGCACAGATAGTGTACTCGGTCAACCGGACCCTATCTCGGTCGACCGGGCACACAGGAAAACACAGGGAGTAGCTGAGACCTGTAATTTCTCATAAGGTCAGGTTTTGTGTGTACAGGGAGTAGCTGAGACCTGTAATTTTAATAAGGTCAGGTTTTGTATGTACCCGGTCGACATCACGGCCATGATGTCGACCGGATACACAGAGAATTCTGCAAGACCCCTCAGCTGTTTGGCTTCAGGTCTCACTGGACCTGGTCGACATCACGGCCATGATGTTGACCGGGGACACTGCGGGATGTCGACCTGGGAGGTCGACATCCAGTTCACCCGGTCGACATCCCAGGGTGTGTTGTCGACTGCGAAAACTGTGAATAGTGAATTTTTCAGACTTCAACATTTGTGATGTTTGATCACATGTGGGGCCCATTGACCATCCAATTGACCTTCCATCAAGTGTGCCACACACGAATCAATAGCATGGCTCAACCTTGATTCGTGGGGTCCACTAAATGAGGATTTAGGATTTGAATCATCATTGACTCGAACCTTAACTGTACTCCATGGTGTCCACAACTTCAGGAGCACCAGATTTATCAATTTGGACACCTGAGGCTACAGTTGGGAATCCAATCACGTGATGAGGCCTGAACCAAGAGTGAACCATTACTAAGGATTGGTCCTTTGCCTATTTCCACTTGATTCCCTATTTCTAAGGTTTTCATGAGTTGTTATTCTCTCTTATCCTTGTTGTCTAAAACCTATTAATTAATGGAAATTGGAGGACCTGAACCTAGGATTACTTAGAGGTGACCCTAAGCTGTGTTTGGAGATAATTGACCCGTGTCTGTGTCTAGGCGGGCCCTCATACGGCCTAAAATTGGGAATGTGGAACCCTAGATTGGAGAGGTTAGTTTTTAATGGTTGGTTAACTCATTGTGTATGAGTATAGGATGAAGGTTTGTGGAATGGACACAGAATGATACTTGTGTTACCTCAGGCCACAGTTGTGAGCCTTGGAGTGGATCCAATGTTGTCGGACTTGGACTTGTTGTTAGACTGTGTTCCATGTTGTACCTTAACATCTTAGAGACCTGGGTAGGACCTTGCTCACGCAAGTTAAGCCTAGACAGACACAAACCCGTACTTAGTTCCCGAGTCGGCACTGAACATTCACTCAGTTGTTCTAAGCTCAGCCAGATGACTGATCATCTCTTGTAGGAGCTATGTTCTGGTTACTTAGAGCTATCATGATGAGCTTGATTAGACGGACGGTGTGATACTGCGTCCGGGTTAATCTGATAAAGGGGTGTGATCGGTGAGATAAAGGGGTGTGATCGGTGTGATAAAGGGGTGTGATTGGTGTTATGTATATTGTAAGTTATATTTATCAGGGCCGTCATCCCTTGCATTATTATTACCCTTTCCCCACCGCAAACTATTTATGGTATGAGATGTTTACAGTATGGGAGGGCCGCGACATAATATCCCGCGGTGTATCTAGCTTGTGTGAATGTGCCCCTTTATTGTCTGTTTAGATTAGTGTACTTTACATTTCTGATTCTAAAATGCTATTACTGCTCAACTCCCTAGATTATGTACCTTGTTTACTCATATGATTATGTACCTGTCATTACTCTCTTTGTGTATACATCTTGTGTTATCTGCATATGGTGCCTTGCCAGATCTTTAGATCTGACCCATCTTTGGTGCTTAGGTCCAGACCATGATCCCGCGGGTGACGCGATCTTTGAGGCGCCCGCAGTTGGGGACTACGGATGGGGGCCGACTAACTAGGTGGTCGAGCCGAAGGATGGAGAGCCTGCATAGGAGGGTTGAGTGCAGATTGTTTTGGGTTTGAGGGAAATTTTGTAGTGAGATATGGGTAGATAGCATAACATGTATAAACACTTTGATAATTTCACTTGAGATTACTATCAGGCTTCCACACTTTTACATCTGATTTATATACATGATACTTTTGCTTCTGTTATCTTTATTTCGCTTCCGCATATAACTGTTGATTATGATATTGTTTAAAAAGTTTTAAAATTTGACCTCACTGCGGACTACGATCTTGGAAGTTCTTGGTTTTTCGGGGAAGTAGCGCGCCAACTTCGGGTACTTTAGCGTTATCTTCGGTATTCGGAATTAGGGCGTTACAAAACGTGCGTACCCCATCATCAAGAAATTTATATTAGAATGAAATGTGGCGCCTTTTAGTGAAAGCTATTAGTGATAACGTTATTATGTTAAGGCTCTTTGGTGAAACAAGGGGTGGTTAAGTTGTCTTCAGCCTTTGATCTCATCATGTGATTCTTCAGTAATTCTTTTATACCCACATATTTCTTAGAAAGATTTTAAAGCCTTACTGAGGAGAAAATTACTACAATATTGTAAAAACTTCGTTTAGAAGAAAATTGAGAAATCACATTACAAGTGATATTCCTCAAATTTTTTTATGGCCTAAGGGTTATTATTACTATTTTACCCTTTCAAGGAGACTTTCAAAAAAAGAATAACAATAATAAACCCATGAAATCTGTGAGAGCAAAAGATGATTTTTGGTAAAGTTAGAGCAGTAAGATCACTCAAATTCAGTTACCAGCTTATGCAGTATGCCAAAAACAAGAAATCAATTAGCGATACCATTTCCAGTCTACCCAAAGATATTGAAATCGGCAACTATGGAAGTGCATTCAAGCACGCCATCAATGATAGTAGAAATACAAAATATTCCCTTGATTCCAGGCATGCACTTGATAGCAATGATAAACAACAAGCTCTACTTAGATTTATAACTCATTGTAAATAATATTTATTTATTTCTCTAATCAATTCGGAAGGGAATTGCAATTTGAAATTAATTACTCGTTGGGTTTATGTCTTGTATTTCGGGTTTACCAGAGTGGTCCATTAGACTGGATTCAGGGTCCTAGGTATTTTGGTCATTGTATTGGGACTTTCTTACTAGTTAAGAAATCGGAGATTATATATATCATGTAATCTCTAACCCTAGACTCATATCTCACCCTAGACAATGAAGAGAGTTAAGATGTGAATGTTGCTCTCTCTTACTGTGGATGTAAGCGGTTTTGCTGAACCACATAAAATCTCTGGATCTCTTTCTTGTATGGAATGGCTGGTCGATCACAGATATTCTCTTCCGCATGCATGCATACAACATTTCTTATATCTGTTTTTATTGATGCGTACTCAAGCCTATTAATTTATTTTTCCGCACGGGCCTTTATTGCTAGCTAATCAATTAGCGGCCCATGGATTCATCGTGGTCGACAAAATCTCTCTAAAAGATATGAAGCAATGACTTCATCAGTTCATCCCTATATCATCCCATCATTTAATGGACGATAGAACCCTCACTAAAATGTCAAATCCTACAATGTGGCAAGGAATGATCTCACCTTCTAGTTTAACTATTGGGAAGAGCCATGAAAAGACACAAGTGTCTTGGTAGAAGACCATGTCCCATCAAATGAGTAGGCTTGGGCTCAATGTTTGGTGGGAAACACTCAGATATCTAGTCACTTTTATAGTTATATATAGAGGGTTTTACGGGTAAAAGCCCTGTAGAACTCTATAGCACTGATGAGGTTCTAATAGCATCGTATAGACGGGAGTGATCCTCTTGGTGCGTTTTTATCCTTTTTTTTTCATTTAGTGATATGGTCGATATCGACCATTCTGCGGTGGTTACTCTTGATTTGCAGAAGCCAAATATAAATTGGATTTTTCTCTCTTGGCTGCTGATGCTATTCCAGAGCGGTGGACACGGTCGATGAGGCCAGGGGAGGCAGGGAGAAAGAAGATACAAAAGAATGGAGGGCGGAGAGCATTAGGTCATCTATGTCGGAGGAAAAGGGAGGATCGCCATGGAGGGAGAGGATGAGGGAGAAAAGGGGAGGGGAGACGGAGGCGAGGTTGTAAGTGGAGATGAGGAAGAGGGTCGGGCCTAGAGGTAGTGGGGGATGGGAGCCAAGGACCTACAGACCCAAGGGTAGTGAAAGGAGGCAAGGGCGAATGATTTGTAGGTGGACCTGCATTTTCATCTTCTTCTTTTTTTCGCGATATGGTCTACATCGACCACTCTATTGTGTTCAACAAATAAAACAGTCACATGTTGAAGAAAATCTAATTGACAGAATGGTCGATATCAACCATTAGGGACGGTCAATATCAACCATTCTGTTGTGTTTAGCAAATAAGACAGTCATTCTGTTGTGTTCAACAAATAAGACAGTCACATGTTAAAAAAAATCCGACTAGCAGAATGGTCAATATCGACCATCAGGAACAATCGATATCGACCATTCTATTGCGTTTAGCAAATAAGACATTTACAAGGTGAAAAAAAATCTAACTGACAGAATGGTCAATATTGACCATATCGCAAAACTACAAAAAGAAATTAAAAGGGCCACATGAGGACCCCTCATGTGTCCAACATGATATGGGGTCCTGGGAGGATGTATGGGGTCCTACGGGGATTGTTTTCCAATAAATCCCTTTTATATATATAGTGGGGAAACCCTAAGTTAAAACCAGCGGAACTCTGCATTGCAATGGTGGCCATATATACATATATGATAACTAAGGATGCCCCTCTCAAAAAGGGATGTTTTTGCCCCTCTTATTATAGCCAAAAGAAAACTAGATATATCATTAGCAATATTTCAACCTTAAATATTTACTTCAAACGTAGAAGCAATTATAATTTTCAATGTCACTCAACTCCCTTTTTCAATTTCGTTTGGAATTCACAGGAAAATTGTAGCCCTCTTGCCCTCCTCTATGACTCCTCCTGCATTTGAAAATAAATGCCTTCATCTTATTTAGGCCTTTGTCAAATCTTGTATGAGCACTCACCAATATTTACTCCCATAGCAGTTCGGTGCACCATGAGATTATGAAACCTGTAAGTTTTATATAATTATAAATCATGGGTCCACTCGTATCAGAGTGATGCACGAGGCAAACCATAAGAGATGGGGCCATATGTCGCGATTACTTTAGATTTTTTTTTTGCTTAATTGGGTCGCATTAATGGTGGGCCCTTCTATTATTGGATGTAAATTTGGTGAGGCATATTTGATGGGTGATTCAATGAACTCCATTTCACCTTCCCCTTTCTTGCTCCAAATCATTGTGGAAGAATGCTACAACCATTCTAGGTTTTTCTCCTTGGTTCTTCTTGCTTCTTCATCTCCAAATCCACACCAACCTTGGGCAAATGGAGAAATGGACTTCATCATCTTCTTCCTCACCTTGATGGCTTTCCATTTATGTCCTTTGTAGAGAAAACCAGCCATCCTAGGGATTTTTTTTAGCTAACTTTGTTCATTTGAGGACCTTACAAGTAAGCAATCTCCTCCATTTCCTAGATTTGTGTTCTTCTAATCCTAGAGAGGCTCAATCTTCATTATTGTAAGCTCACTCTTTCTCATTCATGGTGTTGACCATTTAGGGTTCTAATATGGGTTTGTTTTGGGGGTTTTATGGTATTCTTGTATGTAGGCTTGGAAAATGTGTTTAGGAGCTTGCTTAGCTAGTTTGGAGGCCAAGGCAAGTGGATGAATGGATTGTTTTGGATACTAACATGTTTTATGAGAAATGTGGATTCCATTATTTGCTTTACTTATGCTCTTCCCTATGATTTCTCATTGATTTCGGAATGTACATATTGATAGGTCATTTTCTCTCTTGTTTAATATCTTGAAAATATATTTAACTTGTTTGGTTAAATCTTGATGTATGTTCCATATGGATCCTCATATATGTGGGATTTTCTTTGGTGAAATGGGGATGAATGTGATGGAGGTTGGTTGAGATTTGTGGAATGTTTAAGTGATGAATGAATGGTGTTTTGAGAAGGCAAGGAGACCCCTAAAATTGTAACAAACCAGTTGCTCAAAAATGGGTTTGCAAGAGGTTGGAAGAACCACCTCAAAAGAGCCAAAAACCTGCAGTGAAGCAGCCCAGGAAGAGGGCTACCTCGCTATAGGCTTGCTATAGCGAGCCCGCCCCTGTCAGGAGAGCCCGGCCAAAAGGCCATCACTCTATAGCGAACCTTGGTCTCGCTATAGGGCAGGCTCGTTAGAGCACGGAAACACTTGCTCGAGCAAGCTCGGGTTCTGCCCGGGTCAGTGCAGGAAGATGGAAAACGTGGGTTTTATGCTTGGGAGAGGTCTGTTTCGAGATCAATGCGAGGGTGAGATCTAGAGAATGATGTTTGGAGCCCGGTTGAGAAAGAAAACCCATCACGGAGATTTATTGAGGATTTATGGACTTGTCAATGTGTATGGGGAGCTCGGAATGTCTTCAATCTTAAGGAGTACCAAGTGAGTAATTAAACCGACATACGGGACCCTTATCCACATCGATTTAAATCTTGAATCCTCAATGTATGGACCGGCATTTTTGTGGAAATCCATGTGTGATCTCTTTTAGTTTGACTACTAATGTAATATTCTGTTTTCGCGTGTTAATACAAGTTTTCCTTTAAAACCATTTAAATGTGCGCTTTGAGTGTTTTGCTAGCCTGTATGCGCATGGCCAAATATGAATGTGATAATTGTGCCTATGAGCACCCTGTTCAGCCTGTTTGGGTGTTATAAACCAAATAGATATATGTATATGTCCTGATTTCCTTCATGTGACCTATGTGTTGGCACCATTAAGCTTGGACAACCTTGTTGGCTTGATCCATCAACTTGGGGTCCCCCTCTTGTTCCTGCCAGCTGCAGTCTGGGTCCCGCATGTCCCTCTATCCGGTTTCGCGGCCGTGGTCTTGGCTAGCTATATGTATATATATTTAGTTGGCTCTCGTCACTTCGCGTGTCTGAGACCAACGCATCTAGTGTGCTCTCATCACATTAGTGATGGAGGATTTAGCCCAGTGTGGTTGCCATCTTGCCAGTTTTCTGTTCATTGATACCCTTACATGTTTTACATTGAATATGCGTTTTCAGATAAATGATGCATCTTATTTCATGAAAATTATTATCTAAGCATGTTTCAATTGTTACCCAAGGTAACCTTCAAATTATCGCATTATTACATCTTTTCACTCAACTGCTAGACCTTCATGTCTGACCTATTGGTACTCAGGTCCAAATCCCGTTGTCTTTGAGGAGGAGCCAGATGAGGCGGCCGGAGAGTCGCAACGTGTAGGCGAATAACAGGCTAACCATGTCGTCTAGACATTCGGTCAAGCCTTGAGATACGAAATATTTTGGGGATAGAGATTGACACATTTTGGAAAATTCTTTTGGTTGTACTGGCCTTTGTTGGCCATTATTTTTGGAGAATGCTTAACTAATTCACATTTTGTATAAACATTAACTTATACTTTTGGGAAATGTTATTGGAATATTGCTCACTCTGACGTTATGTTATCTATACGTGCATTATCAGCCTTATGTTGTGGAATGAATTTTTACACTTGGCTTGCTACACGCTTCCGCATCTTGTTTGAGAATGACGTGTGTGTGTGTGTGATATCCTCACCGCGGAAACCTATGTGAAGTTAAATATACATATCTTTGCAACCATTGTATCCTATCATTAGCTCGCTAATCCCAGATTCGGAGCGCGCCCTTGGTACGCTAACCCAGTCTGGGGTCGCAACAGAAGCTCTCTTTGCAGTGTGCTAGGAACCTAAAGTCTCACACAACTAAGGACAGAACCTACTCACTTATTGCTTAAATCAATCACTTTCCAATATGTGGTGTATCTCCAAATTTACTCCAATAGGACTTTTTTTTTTTTTTAGAAAGAAAATCTTCGTTAAAACAAGCACTAGAACAAACAACAACATAATATCAATAAAATCATAGCAAAATTATGGTCTTCCACCCCTCACCCCAATACATGGAGAGTAAGAATATTTCACCGAATTGTGAGCTACTGAGTTTAGCTTGCTAGTAAGAGCATTTAGGTATTATCTATTTGAGCGTTGTAGTGCCCTCACATGCAAGGAGCATGAAAAACCTATTATAAGTAACATGTACTCTATTTTTGCGTAGTTCAAACCCGTACTTTACCCGGGACTTACCCAACCTTAGTGTAGCTAATTTTAATATGCTTGAATTGGGTCCTTTGGAGTTCGTGCATTTTGGTGTCGTATATACCTGGATTGACGGGTTCCTCATAGTGGTTAGGTGGTTGGTGAGTCGGCCTAGGATGCCACACTTCCTTTCTCGTTAACCCAATCCACTTGACCTTTTCACACTTCAGGCATCCATTTTCTGCCGAAATGTTGTCCACTTGAAGTTAGGGAAAGTGACCATTTTTATGTATTAAGTCAAGTCTGTTTGGTCTAGTTTTTGTAAGTCCAATCTAGTTTGGCTTGCTTACCTTTCATTGTTCCATTTTACTTCGCCTACCGATTGTTGGCTAAAACAATTTTGAAGAGGCGTTTGTGGACATGGGATGATGTCACAGTCTCAAAAGTAACAACAAACAGAGGACACAAGGAATAGAATAATTTCTGAAATGCATATTTCTTGTTTTTTATTTTCACGTCGGTTCTACATTCCTCACCCTTTGGGTGCAAGTCATTTACACATATTTTTATATGACTCCTCTGTTCGGCTAAGGAGATCAAGCACAAAAGAAATTACAGAAGGAAATACATAAAAAGATGAAAAATAAGACTATAAAGCACTGCCGGGAGACATTTAGGGTGCATTTGGCCTCGTTTCTGTGTTGTTCCCGATTTTGTGCTGAGATTCGGATGTGCTGAGACATGCTGTGTAGAACTTGTTTGACAACATTAGTTTAAATTGTATCACTGAAAATTTGCTGCATGGAACTTGTTTGATAACATTATAACAATTTTGTTCTAAAGAGCAGAATATGGAAATCATGTTTGGTAGCAGTGTCAAACTTAAATTTAACATTGTTGTATATATATATATGGGTCCTGCCTTTAGAAATTATAACTTGAAGTCCACCTTCATAGGATTTACAATGTGAGCTCAACATCATAGGATTTATAATGTTGGCCCACCTTTTGTGATTGTGAACCTGTGACCCACCTTTAAGAATTATAAAGTGGGGTCACCTTTTGTCATAATAAATATGGAGCCCACCTTCAGAAATTGTGGTAATTGAGGCCCACATTTTAGAAATTAGAATGTAAAACCCACCATTTCCGTCATTTTTGAATAATTTATATGGCAGTTCAAAACACCGCAAATAAAAATTTTGAAAAAATGAAGAAGCAATAATTATACATTGAAAAATTAAAATCCAGTAAGCTTTCACAATAAATAAATAAATAAATAAAAGAAAAGGCTCATTCTATAACGCCTTTGAAGATAAAAACATGGACGAACATGCAGTTAATGTGAATCGACAATATTAGCAGAATATATACCTTCAAAATGTGCTAGATTAGATTTCTGATTTTTAGTTTTCATGGCCGAAGCATATTGTTTTGTGTTTTTTTGCCTGTTATGCATACTACTACAAGAAGTTAGATCTCAATTCATGAATCGCTACTAAAATCAAGTAATTGAAAGAGTCAATAATTCATGCCCAATCTACCTTTTTATGCAGTTGTATTTTTAGAAGATGAGGGGGGAATAGAGAGATGCAGCCTGCTGGATGGGAAGGTCTGACTGCATAGGGGGGAGAGAGAGAGAAGAGGGGTAAGGAGAGGAGAAAGAAACAGTAAGAGTGGGTCAAACAAGAGAGTGAGAAAGAGAGGATAGATAGAGATACAAAGAAGGGTAGGGAGAAGGAAGAGAGGGAAGAGAAATGACATGCTTGAAAAGCTTTTGAAGGCTTTGCAAAGAAGACTTGGAGCAGACACAGAGGAGGAAAAAGTGTAGAGACGTGATCTTGCCAGCTAGTCGTTCCCAAAGAAAATTGAAGTTTTATTGTTTCTCATTTCTTATTCCAATGGGCAAGCTTTTTACAGATCATTCTAGCCAGAACAATATATGGAGACTCAATTAAAAACTTACCCAAAAAGTCTTCCACGGTCTTATCCAGTGGGAACACGGAAACGTCTCTTTAGCTCAATGCCAAATGGGCCCTTATTCTGCCCTGTAGTGCCTAACAGTCTCAAGGACTGTCTGGTAGCGCCTTGCAGTATTCTCTTCACTTGGTGTTCTGTTCGGTAGTGTGTAGCAGTCCATTTTTTCATGTCTATTTCTGTCCGGCAGTGACTTGAAGAACTCTCCAGCATATCTCTCCCTCTTTCTGTCATGAGTATGGGGTCCTTTGACAAGTTCATAGTGCTCTTGAACCCAGTACTTGTCCCTTAGAAAATCTTCGTGGTCTATCACTTGTTTTCCGGAATGCAAAAGTGCAAGTCTTGAAGGAGTTGTCAATGCGAATACTGACAAAGAGAAGATTCAAGGTAGTCTCACTCGGGGACCTTTGTATGGTAAGCTGGAGTGATGAACACAACAAAGGCATGAATTTCCCTTCCTCCTAAGTGAGGAAGACAAAGAAAGTTTTTAAAGGACTTGAAGCAATGAAACGTCATAGCATTAGAACCCTGTCATGGTTGTCCGATGTTGCTTTCGAAGGTTGTTTACCTTGTTTTTGGAGAAGTAAAGTTACTGGTGAGGATTGAGCTGAGTTTCAGGTCAAATGCAGAGGATGCTTGACTATGAAGACTGCCCAAAGTATTTCTTTTATAGGCTTTCAAGAAGAGGGAACAGTTACCAATTGTGGGAGAGCTGAAGCAATTGAAGGAATCGGGCAATTGGCCACCAAAGTTGCACTGTTATCCACTTCTGGCTGGTTTCTGGAGTTGTTCGGTTGTGGGATGCAGTAAAAAAGAACAAAACGCAGGTCAGTTGTGGGCGAGGATTTCACGCGCGCGACATGCAGAACTGCCTGGAAATGTCGCTCGGTATTGGCTGAGTCGACGCCGGATGTGGTCGCCATGCGCCCAGTTGCGTGATGCATGTGCTGCGCTCAGTTGCGCATTGTGGGTCCCCCGGTAGTGTGCTGCGGGATCATCCGGAAGTGCCTATCAGGTCCATCCGAAAGTGCTGGACAGTGACCTTCCTTGGCCTGTTTCTTGAGAATTTGACCTCCATTTGCCTCGAGATTTCGAGGGAACCCTCTTGATCATGTGCTTGACCTTTAATGAGCTTTGACTATTGCTTTGACTTCCGGAACTGGTCAAACTTTGATTGCATCTGTTGTTGACTTTTCCTGAAAAAAGATATTTGTAGTCTTCGAAGGTTTCGGACCCATTTTGCCCATACCATAGCATCAACGTAACCCCAAAAAGCTGTATAAAAAAGGCCACCTCGTTTTGTGGCTTAAAGCTACAGGCCCAAGCTCACCGATTAAAGTCTATAGGTCCAATCGACTAACACGGTTGGTGAAAGGGATCTCTTATAAATGCCTAATTCGTCCTCAACTCATTCAATGTGGAACTCTGTATAAAAAGACAAAAAAAGAAAAAGAAAAAGAAAAAAGAAGAAGCCTTCAAAACCCATTAAAAAACCTAGGCTGTATTGTATGTATGTGTGAGTGGGTCCTTGGAATGGTTCCAATTATCAATCAGGTCAGGTCCATATCTAGCAGTAATTGAACGGAGAATGTTCTCCTACAAGTAGAAATCACGCGCAATCCAGCTCCAAGGGGCCCACTTGGTCCCACCTTCCATTACTGCAGCCAATTTGATAGGTTTTTCATATTATGATATGGCATGAAAACCTAATTTACACTCATGAAATCTTCACTCACCGATAGATTAAATCTTAGAAAAGTCTATGATTAAGACACAATTAAACTTTAACACTGTTAAATCAAGAGCTATAATCTGGTAGAGCTTTTGTTTCTTTGCTTCCCCTTGTCTATAAGGAGACCTTTCGATTTGCCCTTCTCTCATTGATAAACATTTATCTACGTGGGCCCCATGAGCTGGACTGCATAGTACTGATATGCAGTGTGCTCGTAGGGGACCATTATGTAAATTTACTTTATCTTATATATATTATATTATTGAACATTATACATATTTAAATTGACATAAGTAATTTTTCTTTAGATGGACCCAATCAGAACTCGACTAATTTACACCTGGTTGCTATGCATGCTACTCGCTCACCACATTTGTGAGGCTGGTGATTTTCACTAATATGGATTTTCCATGAACTAGTATATCTTATAATCACTTTACGGCACATCTGTGTGGTGCTAGAATTCTTCAGTATTGTAGATTTCATCTTTTAACCCATCCGTAGTTGATAGTTTTCTGCACAACTGAGGAAAAATAGTTCGATTTTTCTCCTCTTTTCACAAGAAAGACCTTCGTACCATACTGGAAAAAGAGAAGGAAGAAAAAGAAAACGTTAGGTTTTTTCTTGTCGCCCAGAAATCTTTATTTTTGGACCACTATGTCCATTTATTAAGCTTGCCATCTGGTTAATATCAACTTGAATTAGGGTTTTAGTGATGAAAATGGTTCTCCCACATTATTGTCATTGACCTATTGACCAAGTAAAAATAATGCCTTTAACCTCAAGGCTCTTTGGGGCACGTATGAGTGGGCCTACATGCCAACATTTCTTTCTAGGCCTAGTCACACAACATGAATAACAGTGTCCGTTTTCTCTTATCCAGTGGATATTTATATGCTAGTATGGTTCTATCATGGATTGGATTTTGAATATCTTATTCCTCTTGCTGTTGCTATTCATTGATCACAACAAATTCCATTAGTCTTCGACCAAAGTTGGGCCTTATTATGACTTGACCATGTCTTGATGGTGGATTTTCTTCTTGGCTTGGCTTATCCATTGCCGTGACCTTTTCTTTTTCATAGATTTTTATTTTTATTTTTATTTTAAAGCTTGGTCAATGGATCAAGTCAAGATCTGGGGCTGAAGAGAAGTGTAGAAGATATTGTTGATATTTTGAAACATTGGGGTATTATCTAAAATTATTAATGATTTGTTAAACCATCTTATTTTCAAATATCATACAAATAAAAAAAATGTAGGAAGGAGAAGCAAGAAATTGAATTTCTTTTCCTTGAAAATTGGTTGAACGGTAAAAATTGTATAAAAGCAATTTGTAACTATATATAGTTTATATATTTTATTGTTTTTTTTCTGTTTTTAATTATTTTTCTTCATCGTCGTTAGAGCCTTGTCCCAACTACAGTTGGCTTATTTTACATGAAATTTACCAGATTATATTGTGAGAGAGATGGATCAAATGCATATTCAATTATTATCTTAGTATATTTACAATATTTAGATATTATGTGAGCAAAGACCGATTGCATATTCATGGGTTCAGTGTCCTTGTCAACTGGGCCTAGCCCAAATGGCTATTGGGACTAGACTGAAAGGAGTTGGTTCAATCATGGTGCTGTTTGTTTTCCGAAGGGTAGATTTATGAGGTATGTCCCATACTGTTGTTGTTGGGCACTTTCCTAGGGACACATTTATTTTTCAAAAGGTAAAGTAAAATTTGTTGAAAAGTAATTTCAGTTGTTAAAATTTTACTTTACCATGTCTTGTTGGTCGCAATATGTCGAAAAGTAAAGTCCCCACCACCAAGAAAGTTGCTTCTACTTTATCAGCATCCAAAAAATTTTACTCTATAAAATTCTAGTGGTTATTTTACCGCTTATTGACTTCTCATCTCACTTAAACTTACTTTATCTCATGAAAACAAGCACATTTTTACTTCATTGAAAAGTATACTTTTGCTTTACATGACCATTACCTTTAATACAAATCTGATATGTACTTTACATTACTTTACTAGTAAATTTTTTAACATGCCCTGAACTGAAATTAGTTGTGCAATCCTAGGCAATTATTAGAGGAGGCTGGTTATTTCTACTAAAATGGATATTCTCCTTAACCAATATATTTTCCAACCACACTTTTAAGACACATTTGTGTTGTGTTTGAATTCCTCGCTGTTGTGGATCTCTTTTTCTTACTCCTCATAACTAATGGTTTATTTTCTTCTTCTTCTTCTTCTTCTTCTTCTTCTTCTTGTTTTGGCTATTCCATGGAAGGAATTGTAAACTATCCTTGCCCTAAAATAGCATAATCCATCAACCCAGGAGTCATCTTTAGGGTGCTCCATTCATGCGCTATGCTCCCCCTATGGTACACCATAGTGTCTGCTTGAGTGCTTTGTGCTTTGCGACATATTTCAACCATGTGCCACTGGTGCCAAGGTTCGATCCGCGGCACTCAAGGTGAGTTGGAATGGCCCTTACCCCCGAACTATCCCGCGTTTCTCATTACTAATGATTTTGTGGGAAGATCTTTTCACATGAAAAATCATTGAACCAAACTTAAAATGAAATAAAATAAAATAAAGTAAAGAGGCTAGACTTTTCCTTTTTATGAGAAATCTCTAGAATTGGACAAATGTGGGCCCATACCACGTGCCAGCATTCCTCCCTGGCCCTAGTCACACAACAAGAATAACAGAGTCTCCTTATACTCTGTTCCATTTTGTATTTATGTACTCGTTTGGTTCTAGAATTGATAATATTTGTTTGAATCTTGTTCTTCTTCTTGTTGCTATTTATCGACCAAAACAAATTACATGAGTCTTCAACCAAGGCAGGGCCTAATGCTGCCTTGACCTCATCCTGGTGGTGGATTTTCTTCTTGGCATGGCTTGTCCGTTGTCCTGAGCTTTACATGTTCCTTTTTTTTAAGCTTGTTGAATGGGCAAATCATGGTCTGGGGCTGAAGGATGTTGAAAGAAATATTTATGATATTTTGTAATATTTTCAAAATTATCTAAAATTATTAATGTTTTGTTATTACAATTGTGTTTTTAAATATTAAAAAAAAATCCAAAATGTGGGAAGGAGAAGCAAAAAATTGCATCTTTTACTTAAAACAAATGGTAGAGCACTAAAAGTCATGTGAAAAAAAATTAGTAATAGTAATTTATCTATTTTTATCATTTCTTATTATTAAAGATTGTTTATTTTATATGAGATTGTCCAGATAATTTGGCGAGAGAAATTCAGATTGGAGGTAAGCTGATTTCCTGAGAGCAACATTTGTAACAATGCTCAACACTAAAAAGGGAGCAATCATTATTATAGTATATTTACAATAGTTGGATATTATTTAGGTTGTAAATATAGAACTGAACGTACTTGATCGCATGGCATAAGATCGGGTTTGGCGTCCTTGTAACTGGGCCTCACCCCAAGTGCTATTGGGACAAGACCGAATGGAGGGGACTCTCACGAACCTAGTTGAAGTGAACGCGCTTATCCGTGCGGCACCGGCACTCGGGCAACACACTATCGCTCACACAAGTCATTGTAACTAAATTCTCAGAAGAGATGAAGACACTCAAGTCTCACAAGCACATAATAAATATAAGAGGGCAGAGAAGGCACTTTGGAGAAGGGGAGCTAATCGCTCAATTTTTTAGGATGGTTACAAATGAGGAAGGCCATCCCTATTTATAGTTCAGGCCTTGCCCAATGAGTGATTAGAGATGCTGTGGCAGAGCCATAATTTCCATTTGAGTGGGGTGGAGGATGTTCACTTTTGTAAAGTCAAAATCATCGCCAACTAGCAATCAACACCAATGATGAATAATCTCTACTATTTGCATGATTTTTATTTTTTTTATTTTTTTGACAAATTAAGTATAAAGAACTCAATTCCTATAAAAGTTTTTTTAACTACAACTGTAAGGACTTGTCCCTAGAAATACCTAGTTGGACCCAATTTGACCAAGTCAACCATAAGTTATCCTATTTAATAGGTGATTAGTATGAGTAGATAGTAATTCCCATTAATTTAGCCTAGATCATTAGATTAAAACCCTTATGAGATTAATAGTGGTTTTCTAGAATTAATTTTCTAATTAGATGCCTAAGTTGTAATCTTAACCATATATGAGTTTTCCTTAGAGAGTTGTGCAATTTATCTTAGAATGATTTAACTACACATGACCTAACCCATTAACCCATTTATTATATGCGGTTACTCTAGTCCTTCTCACCACACATTTTCCTTCCTTTTTTAAAATCCCAATACCTTAAATGACCTTGGTCTCCTTTATTGCCAACTAAGAAAATACGGAAACTTTTGTCAGTATAAATAGCCTACTTTTATTGACCTTAGACTCATTTATTCACAACCACTCATTGAGGATACTTTAGTCATTAAATATGAATGCATAAACTACCACAGTCCTTATCCTTTATTTCTATTAGCAACCAAGGACCCTTTGGTCATTCCATTTTAACCTTCTTGAAATACCCACATCCTTATCCTAAACTTACACTAGCAAGGGAGGGCACCTTGGACATCTTCCATTACACTAATTCCTATAAAAGAAATAATTACAAACTTCTCAAACATTTCCTACACTCTCTTCCTCTCATTTCACTACAATTTCACTCTCATCTCTCCATCTAAGTTAGATATTAGGGTTTCTCTCTCTAGATCTTACCCCTCCAATTGCTAGAAGTAAGATCCTCATCTACATCTAGCCATCTACAAGCTCAGGAGCTCATCTCATTTCGTAGGTCTCTCTTCCCTTTCCAAGTAAAGGTAATCTTTATCTCCATTTCCAATTTCCTTGTAGAATAGCCTTTTCTTTTATATTTCTCTTCCTTATGCATTTCTCTTTTTGAGAATGGGTGTAGAGATTGTAGATTCAGCTATTAGGGTGATCTTAAAGCATTTGGAGTGAAGTCATGCTATTTGAAAAGCTTTCTTTCTAATTAGGCAAGTGGACATGTTTGGATTCTTTAATTAAATTGATTAATATGCTAAGATTGTTAATTATTGTCTTTGATTGTTATTTGGCATGATTTTGTACTTAAATGGTTGATTGGATGATGTGATGTATGTGATTGCTATTCTAAGCTCTTTTATTTGATTTTGGCCATTGATGGATGGGAATCCCCCATTTGGAAGATCAATGGCCCATTTGTGATGAGATCATGATGTGGGAGGTATGTTTGATGTTTGGAGGTGATTGGTGAAATTCTGGAATCCATTTGATAGAGTTTTGATTAAAAAGGAAAGAGGGAAGAATGTTGAAAATAGGGATTTCGTGTGTACTCCGTCGACTTGGTCACCCAGGAAGTCGATCAGGCACACAGGAGACTTCCCCACAGCTAAAAGCAGAAAAGACACTCAGGGTACAGAACCTAGTGTACCCGGTCGACCGGCCACACTGAGGATCCCCTCACCTGCCAGATGTTTGTGGAAATGCCAGTAGTTCACCCGGTCGATCAGCTGACCCTCCAACTCGACCAGGGACACTGCAGACTGTGTTTTCTGACTCCCAGTTAGCTGTCAACTTCCACAAAGTACTAGGTCGACCCGTGGACCCATGATGTCGATCCGGTACACTGTAAACAGTATATTTCCCAGATTTGGATCATTTTATGATTTGATCATGTGTGGGCCCCGTTGACCTTCCATTTGGACTGTTTGGGATATGCTAAACATGAGTCAAGGGCTGGGCTTAACCTTGACTGTTGACACCAAAAATGTCACTTTGCCTCATCAACATCAAAAGCTATATGGAGCCGCATCCTACTACAAACAGGCAAAGCTGCTTCAAGCATCAGATCTTGACAAAACCAAACAAAAACTACAAGATCTCTCAAAGTAGCTAAAAGAAGGGTACACATGAAGTTTCGGGCCATTTCGACACCATTTGGCCTAACTTCAATCCTCATACAGCTGAGCGGGAGCTCCCTATGGCGACAGTGTCAAAAACATCAAATCTTCGATCAGAGCCTATGGATGGTCTCAAAATACCTCCAAAAGGCTCCATGTCGAATTTCAAGTCAAACCGACACCGTTTGACCCTCCATCAACTCTCGAACGGCGAAATCAAGCCTCCCGGCAGTGAGAACCTCTGATGCTGCCACTCATCAAACAAACACACATGAGTAGCTTCTGCATGCTTTCAAAGGGCTGCACATCAAATTTCAGGTCATTCCGACAACGTTTGACCCGGTTTTGATGATCCGAAGTGAAGTCAAGCCTACCGGTGGCGAAGCTCCCCGGGACCATGGCACCCAAATCGGAGCTAATGGATCATCTCAAAATGACTCCAATAGGCTCCCCGTCAAATTTCAGGTCAATCGGACATCGGATGACCGTACATCAAAGCTCGACATCTTCCGCACGGTGAAATCAAGTCAAGCATCGACGGGACCCCAAATGGCTTCAAAACTCAAATAAAAGCCCATGGTTGGTCCTATCTAATGCCCAAGAAGCTTCACCTCAAATTTCAGGTCATTCCGACATCGTTTGACCCAGTTTCAACTCTTGGCGGAAAATCGGTTACAGAGTCTTTGGCTTTTCCAAAAAATAGGAAACTTTGTGCTCTGATTTGCACAGCCTTTCGACAGGTTTTCTTCAGAGGAATTAAGCCAATAAATGAGGAGAAATGTCAAAGAAAAATACAGGAGAAAACAGATGCGAAAAAGCCCAAGAAACGACCAAGAAACGGCGACCGGAAGGCGACCGGAAAATGGACCAAAGTCCAAGGTCGCCAGCCCCATGGTCGCGGGGCGACCATGGGTGCATGGTCGCCGGCGACCCTGGAAATCCGAGTTGCCGGATTTCCGCCAAAAGTGTCGTTTTTCCGTTCTTTTTCGCGATGTTTGGCCCCTGTGATTTTCTTAAAATCTGATTTTTGAGGCATGATATCCGTCGATCTTCGTCAACATCACGGATCCGCCATCGAAATCATTTGATCATCATCGGACACTCCGAAACTGCCAACTGGCCGACCAAGAAAGCATACTTTTTGCCCGACCGATCAAGAAATCGACTGGACAGATGCTGCCGGCCCATTAGTGGCAACCAATGTCTGAATTTTCATCGTCATCCGACATCAAACAACGTACGGATCCATCGATGATCATCGCAAGAAGAATTCCAAAAGACGCAGCGCAGCCCACGACTCTTCAAGCGACTCGGCAGCCAATTAATGAAGTTAAATGACCCTTTTATGGCAATTTATTAGGGTCATTAACTCATTATTTTGAACGGCCCAATCAGAAGCCAAGAAATGGGAGTTACAAGTCCAATTAATCATGACAATCAACCATGTAACTCCTATCATTATGGAGATTAATCATGATAATTAATCATGAAACTCCCATCATCATGGAGATTAAATGCCCATTATTCTCCATCGGCCAATCAAAATCCAAGAAAAAGGAGTTACAATATAAAGAATTAAATCTTGTAACTCCTCCCATCATGGAGCATTAATACCATTAATGCCTATAAAACCCTCCTAATGGCCACCAAAAGCCTATAAATAGGCGGTCATTTCAAGGAGAAAGGGTTCAGAAAAATTGTCTGAAGTGGTCCAGAAAAATTGTCTGAAGTGGCCCAAAGAAAAAATCATCTGAAGGATCCTAAAAAATCGTCTGAAAATTATCCTGAAGAATTCTCTGCAAAAAGAAGCTCTCACTCTTTGAAGAAACTTTGCTGCAAATTCTACAAGGTGATCGAAGTCCCTTGGGGGGCCACCCCCCCAAGATCTCCTCTCTTCTTCTATCTAACATGGCCTAGATGTGGCTTTTCAGTCCGTTTACTTGGTTTTTTATTGGACATAAGACCTTCTCTTGGTCTTTATCCTCTAAAAATTTGAGGTCCAAGCCAAGCCAAGCGAATCAAAGCATCAAGTGTTCTCATCTGAAGGACGATGGCGGAGTCTATACATGACTCGCGACCGTCGATCTGAACGAGTCCCCACGATCTCTTGAGAAGTCAGATTCCTTTTCTTACTTTTCTATTGTATTGTGTATTTTTTTAAAGAGACATAAAAATTACATTTCTTGTCTTTACATTTTGATGAGATTTGTAAACTGCCTTTTACGGCACAAAATCACATTCGACGGCACAAAACTGCCTTTCATGGCAAATTAAACAAAACTGCCTTTCACGGCAAATTAAACAAAATCGCCTTTCATGGCATTTTAAAATCTTGTCTCTTTCTTTAAAATATATGTGCAATGGAAAGTTAGAAAAAAGTTGATTTCCTTTTCTACTTGTGAAGGTGAATCTCCGGATCACCAGTTCAAATTCCAAGTAGAATAGAAAATCTGGCATACCCGTACAAAAAAAAAAAAAAAAAATGTTGATGCTTGCTCTTTTTTTTCTCTTCGCCCCGCCGCACCCCGGCGGACCCGGGACGGAGGAAGGCAAGAAAGAAAAAGGCGGGTCCATCATTGACCCGTGTAGCCATCGAAGTAGGGTCTACGGTTGTGAAACGGAACCCAATTCAATGGTTATGGATGTTCTATGATGCTAAATACCTTCAGGAGCACCAAGGATACATAATAAACATCTTGGACTCCGTGATCACTGTCTTAAGTGAAGTGGGAACCTAGATCTGAATAGAGGGGCAGTGATTAACGATGGATTTGTGACATGTGGTACTTATGTTAATGATATGGACACTGAGGCTGGCTGGTAAGTCCGAATCTTGGATGTTAGCCTTGAGAGGTACTTTAATCAGGGCATTGCACTTAGGCTTTGACTTATTATCTTAATCCGTATTGGATGAGATGTTAAGACATGGCATTTGAAGTCATGACCTGTAATATTGGAAACTTAACGGTAGATATTGATGGACGGACTATATAATGAGATCATGTTAATTAAGCGTATCGAGAAGTGAAGTTTACAAGGGTATGCATTATTAACTGTTAGGAATCATAAGGATGGATTACTTATACCTGAACTCCGTGCCTCATGCCCTTGACTAATATCGTCTCATATTAATTGTGATAAGGCTATTCAGTTCGGAGTACCCCAACCTAGTGGTCTGTAGGATTTGTGGATATACAATTGGTCTGCCGAGGGTTATGGTGCCGGCATGGACATTGGTATTGAGATATTGTTGGATGACGCAGTGGGTACCAGGTGGAGGTGGGGTACTGAGACCGCCGGCGCTCGGATCGGGTATGGATGGACAGTGATGTTGATCTAGCATGTAAGACCAATGGCTGGGACTTGGTTGTGGCTATGGATGAGTGATTGAGGTAGATCTAGCACGTAAGATCAATGGCTAGGACTTGGCTGTGGCTATGGATTAGTGATTGAGGTAGATCTGACACGCAAGACCAGTGTTGGGACTTGGCTATGGCTATGGATAATGATGAACTCTTGTATGCTCCTATTTGATGTGACGGCGGCGATGGGTGGCTATGACCCCCCATGACTGATGTCTATCAATAGTTGTCGAGATGACGACGATGGGCTGGCTTTGACCTCCCACGTCCCTTATACTTCAACCGTGGACGTGCCCTTGTGTGATCCTATGTATGTATATTGGTTGAATGATTACTAAGTATTGTGGATGTCGTTGCTTAGTGTCTTTAACCGCCGACATTGTCACGAATGGATCTAGATACGATGGTTGTGGATATGGTAGTGCTACTTCCTCCTGTTACTTCTATTACTGGTGACACTGACGTGCTTGTATGAATTATATGATATATTGATGATGATGGCTTCTCTTGTTTATCTGATATGCTGTATCCAACATTTGTTATATTATTATCTCGATTATCGTTCATGCACTACACTCCACATTGTTTCTATTGCACTCTGATATTCTATATTATTATCAAGGTACTAATCACGCAGGTACAGCTGTAATCGAGTATGGTCTTCTTCCTTATATGTGAATATAATGCATTGCCATCTAAACATGCTTATTTGCCTGGCTCATCAAGCCTGGCCCAATCCTTAGTGTTTTCAGGTATCTTTTCTTCCGCTTTCTTTGATTGGTAGAATTGCTTGGCGGCTGATCCACTGCCGCAGGGTTCAGAGATCGATGCAGTTGGTGCATTGAGAGGCGTCTATCATATAGATCTTTATTCTTTCATTTTTCTTGTAGTTGGCCGTGTTGGCTTATGATTGAATAGTTAGTTTAATTACGGAAAATACCTTGTAATCCCTTAAAGTGAAATAAAAATTTTAGGGCTTTGTTCATATACTTGCTCATATGAGATTCATACTTGACTATATTATTGGAGATTTTCCACTTCTCTTGGGTACTTTTTCGTAGCGTCCCGAGATTCAAGGCGTTCTGATCTTGGGGCGTTACAACAACAGTCAATTCCTCAAGAATTTTTTTTTTAAATTATATCATAACAAACTAAAGGTATTCCCTATAACTGTGCATTACAAATATTCTTAGCAATTTGTCATTACTAAAACGTTAGTGTGCTATGCGGTATTATTAGTCCAATAACTTTATAAATGCATATCTAAATAAGAAGTCCTAACATGAAAATTAAAAATTTTAGACATGTAATCCACTAAAGATTGAAGATGCCCAACACCATGAAATGATCCGACATGCGGCGACTGCCCCAAGTACTTATAACGTAGGTCCACCCTTACTTATAATGTAGGTCCACCCTTGCTTATAACGTAGGCCCACCCTTGTAGAGAGATATATATATATATATATACACATGTCACCATTCCAGTGGGTAAAGAATATTCTAGGCTTCTCTACCTTGATCTATCCAACTTATCATTCTACAAGTTTCTACAACTAGACTTTTCAAGTCTACAAAAAGCTTTGAGACCTTTCAAGTCTCTACAAAGATCTTGGTACTTATAGAAGTAACTAACGAGCCACACGAACAAATAATGGGCGTTGGACTTGGATTTTGGACCCATTTTGATCCTTTAAAAAATTATGTGACAAGACGAGATCAAGGTATTTGTTTTCCAAAGGCAGATTAATAAGGTACTAGCTGTAAGGACCGCATAATGCATGGTTTATCAAGAAGAATAATATATGCAAATACAAGGTTGATTTAATCATTTAGCACGGTAATACTCAATTAAAATGTATAATGTTGGTTAAAAACATGTAAATGAATAAGAGAAATTGGTGAAGATGCACGGGGACTTATTTATAAATTCTTAAAGATGCATGAATTCCATTGAGAGGTTTTCAACCTACGGAAGTCGGTAAGAACACTCCTGTGTGACAATGAATCTATTGAATGTAGAGGCCCCACCTATTCATTATTAACCCATGGGGTCTAATTTCCTGTAGAGGTGTCAAGGGCTCCTGTAGGTGAAAGATATTTTGGGTAATCCGTTATTTTGGGTGAAACTTTATTTGGGTTGGGGACGCTTTGTTTTGATGGTCCTTAATTATTTTCCTTTTCTTTGTCTCGATTTGTTTTCTTGTCGGTCGTTTCTTCCCTCTTTTGCATAATGAATTCTTCCTTAATAAAAGAAAAAGGAATAAGACAAAGAGAGGGATTGTAATCAGAGGTGGGCCTCACTGGGATCTCACCATGCATGTCGTTGGGGGCAGACCTACATGTATCAATTTGGGGTGATCGCCCCCATCAAACTTGGGTCCACTTTCAAAGCATACATGAAAATCCGAACTCCCTTCTAAAAGCCACAAAAAATTCATGGGTTTGCCCCTAATACCTACATGAAAGTCCTGAGTTTGCCCCAAAACCCAACTACCCGTTTAGATCCGCCCACCTCGAACAAAAAACCTGGGTCCCCTCGCACTGTCACCTTGGTGATCATGAGAGAGAGAGAGTGGCAATTACATAAGGTCAAGTCAAATTACATAAGGTCAATCCTAATGATAATCAAGCAAGCTCAAGTCATATAATCGCACTTCAAGTCTACCTTATGAAGATCCAACCATTCAAAAAATGCATTTGTCCATGTTTACCTCTATGAATCCATATTTTAGTGGAATCATAACCAGTGGATTGAACAACCTTAAGCAGATTTAAACTGTTATCTATTATTTGATAGAACTTCAAGATCTCTCCTAATACAAAAAAAATTCTAACAATTCGATGGTTGTTACACACCGCCCTGAGTTAATCCAGATTAACTCTAATTAATTGATATTAGTGCTAATTAACTGTGTTTAGTTGGATTAATTGTGGTTAATAACCAAGAAGAGCTAGATTAGACCAAAGAGATTGAATTATGCTTAATGAAATGGATTTGAAGGAACTAAGGTAATTAAATTGAATTTGGACTCAAACAAGGACTTTTCCATAAATACGGATTTTCGCATATTTTGTCGAATACGGTAACTCTTAATACCATCGCATGTATCTTGGAGAGTACATTAACTTTTGTAATAAACTTGATTGCATTTGACGTGAAGTGGATCAAATGACCCTTCATTTGACTTAAATTGTAAATAAGAGAAATGGATGAGGGTTTAAGTGAAAAAGTTCACTTATATAGGCTTAAGAGGAACTCCAAAGGAGTTCATTCACTTATTTTCCATTTGAGCAAACCCTAGGCTCCTCCTTCTCTCTCTCTCTCTCTCTCTCTCTCTCTCTCTCTCTTTCCATTCTTTTTCTTCAGCTGTGAGCTTTGAAGAGATTCAAGTGGTTTTGGAGAAGACTTCATCTCCTTCCTCAAGTTGCCTTCCCTTTGGGAGTGGATAGGGTTGGAGAAAGAGTCTCCAAGTTCTTTCTTTTGGATTTCAAGTAAGTGATTGAGTTCCTTGAAGGGTTTTGAATTTCTAATACATGTCTAGAGTTAGTTTCTAGCTCAAATAACTCATAGCAATCTATTTTGCATGTTTGCATGGAATTAGGGTTTGGTTAGAGAAGATTGTAGCTCAAATCAAGCTAAGCAAAAAGGGGTTTTTGTCAATTAACTTCAAAAGGGGCAAGTATAAACAATTGTTTGTCATAGATGTTAATTTCCATACATAAGCCATTGATTAGAGATTTGTGTGAAGTTTCCATTAGTTGTAGAATTGATTTGTCTTGAGAATTGAAGGAATGGAAGGAGTTATTATGCATGTATGAGATGATAATTGAGGAGAGGACAAGAGGTCCTAGCTCATATGCAGGTTTAGATTGAAGCGAGGAGAAAGGATGGGAAGAAAAATCAATTTCATGACCTGAAGCTGAAGTCCGAGGTCTGTCCGATCAATCGGAACTGAATGTTCGATCGATCGGACAGGGAGTTAACTGGGACATGTTTTTTGTCCGATCGATGGTCCTGTTTGAATCATAAGTATTTCTTATGAGCATAAATGCTCTCTAAATTGATTTTTGAGACTAATTATAAGGTGATTTAAGATTGTTGAGAAATATAGACAATAAAAGGAGAATTTTAATGATTGAACCATTGTTTTGATAGTGTATTGAGTGTTCGATTGGTTGTGGACTAATTGCGGGGACTTTAATGTGCACATATATAAATGTGATGTCCATCAAGAATAACACATACATTAAATAACCAATGATTACACCTGAATCATTGGTTGGAACTTGGAAAAAAATGAGAAGATTTATTAATTATCCTAATTCTCTCATTGAATTATGTTCGTATTGTTATTCGTATTGTTGGATTCCAGTCTAATGTGACTAGTGAAATGTTTGTTCCTTTCAATTGTTTGAATATGACTTATTGAATTGAATTGAAAATCTAAGAATTGATTAAATGTATTGACTCTTGAATCTGACGCATAATAGTTATATTGTTAAAGCTCATAAAAGAGCTAAAATGAATTAATAAATAAATAAATGACTATTCCTATTACAGTAGATGGATTGGGGTGTTTCGGAGCTCCGTGGTGATGCCAGTTGTCCCTGGCCCGAGCAGTGGTAGATCCCACATTAATGATTAAATTAATGAAATGAATGAAAAATAATTCCTTCCTTTTTGGGAAAATGATTCCTTCCTTTTGGAAGATGGTAATGAATTGGCATAAAAATGAAATCGAATGAAATTAATGCTATGGTAGTTGCCAATTTGCAATTGTTCATTACTTGACTTTAAATGTCTGTGCACTGTTGCTGCACTAATTGTCTAGAATTGGATACTGATTGTAGAATTATTAATTGATAGATTGCACATGTTTAGTATATGTATTAACATATGCTATCACAAATCTGTATGTACATTGTTGAACCATTGTGTTCACTAGTGTTATTGATGGCATTACAAGCCCGATTGCCAATGCTATCCAATAGCAGCCCCAGTGGCAGTGGAGGAGACCGCTTATGTTCCTCCAGGATGACTGATTGAATGGAATGGATTAGATACCATTTGATATGGATATCCGAGTGCGAAAATGAATAATGAATATTTTGAAATGGTTGGAAAAATTCTTTTTGAGAACTTGAGTCATTGTCACCCTGCATTGTATTTGAATATGCAGTGGTTGACAAAAGCTACCTGTATAAAGACTTTTACTTTTATGTAGAACTGTATAATTGTAAATTGATATAGTTGAATATATATTTCTGCAAATTGTGTAATTGATGGGTGAATGAATGTTATCCCTTGTAAATTCCGTTTTAACTTCGGTTAATTCGGACTTTACGCGAGTAAGTATGCGTCGCGACTCGAGATTAGCTTGGAGATAATCGGGTCTCGGGCCCGGGCTGTGACCATGGTGAATATCACTACTCATCCGATGGTGAATATCACTAGAATATAAGTTTTTTTAACCAGTAACATAAAGTTTCATTAAGAGAAGAATAGAATACAAAGAGAGACAACCAAAGAAAAAAGAAGAAGAAACTGCAAAAAAGGGTCAAAAGAGAACAAAAGGTAGGAGAGCATTGTATCACTAGTTAGGGGTGTTCATGGGTCGGGCTAAGGCATGTCCAAGTCCGGCTTGGCTTTAGAAACACTCACCCAAGTCCGACACAGGCCGTAAAAGTTAGGCTAGAGCCCACCCATTGAATCGATTGGGCCAGTCGAACTGGGCTTTTTATCACTTTTGTGGGCATTTGTTCAATTATTTGGACTCATTAAGTTAAATTACATGCATTCCTTACATGGGCCAGGCAGGCTTTGGACTTTCTATCACTTAATCCAAGCCCATCCCAATTATTAAACGGGCCCTAATTATATATCCAATACCCGGCCCAAAGTGGGTCGGGCTCGGGCTGGCCCGGCCCATGAACACCCCTATCACTTGTGAAATATATTTGGTGATGAACAAACCAACTACTCTTATGGAATGTTTGAATTTCTTAAGAGTGGAGTATGTTATATTAAAAACCATGATTTAATGAAAATGATTACTTTGTTAACAATTCTTAGTGGGGTAATATGGATGCAGACGGCAACGGAAGGGTTTGGACATAGAAAATGAGAATATGAGTTATCTAGTACATTAGATAATCCCAGCCTTAAAGGTCATTTACCTTTCATGCATTGGATAGAAAAATGATTTTTACATATGCAAGTGTTGCATAAATGAAAAACATTACTATGTTCATCAAAACCACCATTTTCATATAAGTAAATGAGTACATCCAACAATTTTAGATGTATTTAGATGTTTTGGACTTCTTTATAAATTTCTCAAAATCCATGAAGAATATAAAAATATAAGATGTTTTGGGCTTCATTAATATAAGAATATTAAGTTATTCATATCATGAATTAGGGGCACACAAAAATGAGAAAATTAGATTCATAGGTTGTGATTTTTTTATGTTTTCCACAAATTACTCTAAATCTATTGAGATCTGAAAGTGGGTGATGGGATTTGGTCCCATGGCAAATTGTATAACTATACAATCACTATGTTAAGACTTGTATCCCTTTTTACAAGCAAGAGATGTAAAAGTGTTTCATACTTATTTAAGCGTGAAAATAGCCTTATTTACACACCAATTTTACACTGCTCATCAAATGCATAAATGAGAGGAAACAAACGTAATGACAATTGAGTGATTGACACATGACTATTACGTATGTGAATCATTTATACTAGTGAGAGATGCCCGTACTGAACACAGGCAGGCATCAAACAACATTTACATTCAAATTATAAAATATTGGAGACGTATTTTGATATGATCCAATTGAAAAGTAAAATCAATGATATTCTACATTGAAAGAGTTTTACATAAAGAAATGAATATAAAAATTATTGTACACACTGTACTATAGCCTATCTTCAATTTGAGGTTATGTTCACTATATTTCCACAATTCTGCATTTCTTTCCTTACCACTTCATGGTAGTCTTATTCAGTCTCCCCGTCTTAAGGACTAAAATGGACCTAGAAATCTGGATATTTGATAGATGTGGGAAAATCAGGTAGGGTATGTAACCTAGACACATTTTTATTCTATGATTACATATCTAAATACCCTGCATTTACCAAAAACTATTATCATGTTAGCAGCTATATTCTAACCATATGGGTTTCCAAAGCAGCACTGAGAACTACGAATTTACGTGTTTAAAAGGTGGGGAAGGAAGACGTGATAAAAAAAGAAGCAGGACCATCATGAATGAACGTGGGGAAGGAAGACGTAAAAGACGGGAATTTGGGGGTCAAAATAAATTGGCAATAAAATCAAAATCAATTCAGATTGATTTCTAAATTGAAATTCAGATTGATTTCTAAATTGAAATAAGTTACCTTCATATTATATAATTAGTAAATGGGTGAAAAAAAGAACCCCTAAATTCTAAATTTTAAAGTTTATGATGCATTTTTTTTAAGAGCTTTATATACCCACCTAAGATTTGTAAGATTTGTAGATAGACCCCTGAGATTTTAGTATTTGTAAATAGCCCCTGACATTTTCCTTTTAATATCTTTCATGTCCTTAAAAGCAATATTCCTAACAAGAATGGGCAGCCACCATAAGGTTTTGTTGGATTTTTATCTAAATGACAGCTTTGCCCTTACATCCATTAAACAAAAATGAATATATTATTATTCACAGACACTATTATTTTATCTCAAGTCCCAATGGTTTCTCTAATCAATAATTTTCTCTTGCACATGTATGGATTGGATAAATCATTACCAGTTATAAGTACAGGTGTTGATTGTCGTCATGATCAATTTGAATTTAATGAAATGAGCCTTGTACCGATAAAAAAAAAAAATTTTAAGTAGGGTTATTCTCTTCCACTAAGTGCAATTGATAATGCTACATGCTTTATAAAAAAAATATTGAATCCAAGCTTTTGAAATTATGCATATAAGGATTGAAAGTCCGGGATCCTTACCCTAGAGGGGTGGTGAATAGGGTGAGCTACAACTTAAAGACTAATTATGACCAATTTTAATTTCTTAAAATTAACTTAGTCACTTGTGATGATAATAAAACTAAATGCGGAAGCCAATAAGAGAAAACACCACAAGAATCACCACTACACAAAGATTTATAGTAGTTCGGCCTCAATGCCTACATCCACTACCGGCTTGTGATTCAACACCCCACCGGATTTCCACTATATATGCCTTTCAATAGGCTAAGCAATAACCTCTACAACCACAAATGCTTTTTCCTTAGGCTAAGCAATAACCTTTAACAATATGCTTTTCTTAGGCTTAGCATTAACCTTTGCACAATGCTTTTCTAAGGCTAAGCAATAACCTCTTGGGTTTTATGGTTCACCCCTAACCTTTACAAGAGATTAGATGTCTCATATAAGTGTCCACACAAACACTTTAAGAGATGCAATTAAAGCTTAATACATTTGCCTCTAAAATAGGCTAATATGAAAGTTTAAAACAAGATACAAACATACACCAACAAGTAGCTAAGGTGAGTACTCAAAGTGTACGAATGTTTACTTCAATCAATCTCTAAAATGAAGCTCTCAAATGAATGCTTGATGCATTTAAAAATCTAAGCACATAAATCTATGATTGAAGTGATGACCTAATCACATGAGTTAATCAAAACAACTTGGAATTACATTTATCAAACTACACAAGTTGTATGAAAGTTTAAAGGTCAAAACACATGTGATTGAGACAAAATGTTTGCAAAACAATCTAATATGCTTATGTGATTTGACGTTTGCAAAACAACTCAGTCTAAGCTAGAAATCATGCTAAAATAATGTTTCAAAGATTTTGAACAAGCATGGATTTCAAAAGGATGGAAATCAAAGCTTAACTTGGAAAGATATACCTTTATCTCAAGCTTTTTGGATTTCCATTTCCCTTTAGCCGCTTCAGTTCATTCCTCTTTCTTAGGCTTCAAAACAGCTCCAAAGATTCCACCAAAAAGCCTCTCTGAAGTGAGGGATGAAATGGACTTAAATACAAAAATTTGTCCAACAGCTAGTTCACCCGGTCAACATCCCTGAGCATCCGGTCGACCGGGTCCAACGGCTATATTTCCCAACGGCTAGTTTACCTAGTCGACATCCTGAAGGACCCGGTCGACCCGGTACACTGGCCTGGCTGAGGTTCCAGTTAGAATTTGAAAATTCTGATCCAAAGAATTAGGAACTCAGGCCAATGTGATTCATGCATAACTTTAGGATTCTAAAAATGAAAATTGTATGCAAATCACGAACCATGATGCCTCACTTGATTTTACAAAAACATGTATGAAGAATTAACCTTTTGAAAATGCATTTTAAGATCTAAAACATGCAGGCTTAAGTCTTTGAAAATCAAATGCATATGCAAGTCTAGGCTCTAGATTTCAAGGTCCTAACTACAATGCATGAGTGTGTGATCAGTTGTCGGTGAAAGTGATAGTGCATCTATCAAATTAGCAACAAACAAAATCCCTAACAAGGATAAAAGAGATGGATAAAAGTGTCATTTCACTCTAAAAACATGTGATGGTGGGAAGACTTTTGATTTTCGGGACACGAAAGGTATTAAAATGAAAATATAGAGGCCTGTTTACAAATACTAACAACTTTACGGGATATATACAAAAAAGCTCTTTTTTTAAGAGGATTTTACGGGAAAATGCACCATATTTGGCCGTTGCACGAGAAAATGAATTATATTTCCGCTGAACGAGATCATGCATCCCACCCGTTTTTCCTTTTTTTTTTTTTTTTTTATTCACTAGTGAGGATAGTGTTGCCCAAAGAAAGATTAGGCGACGCTAGCGTCGCTCTTCGCTATATATTACCTGCCCCGAAGCTGTACTTTTCCTCATTCGCTTTCCCTCATCCCTCTTCTGGCCCCCTTCTCTACTTGGAGAAGTCCACCACCTACCTTTTCTTACACATACACCCACCTTTTATTGCTCATTTAGACCCATTTCAGTGGTTGGTTGCCTTTATTGAAGAGGTTGGTTTTCTTCTCCAAACCAGTTGTTTCTCCATATATTTAGGGAAGGGATTAATGCCTATTTTTTTATGTGTATTCCTTCTTCTTTCCAATTGATAATATCCAGATGTAAATACATGTTAGTTGAATCTCATTTCTCATTTATTTATGTAGTTTAAGGACTGTACACATATTTTCAGTTGTTTCTTGTCTCTAACTAACCCTCGGCTTTTTGTATATATGTTCTTTTGGATAATATTTTACATTTCCATGATTAGGATGTCGGGCGGTGATTTAATAGTAATATTCCACTATGATGGGGATTTTGAGTTTGATATGATTCATCCTTTTTTCAAAGGTGGAAAACAGAAGATGAGGTTCATTAACAACGATATAACATTCAACTCTCTCGTAAACATAGCTCTTGAAGCATCAAATTGGGAAGAAACTTTTGATAACATAAGCATGGATTATCTCCATTACAATGGTCATGTGTTCTCATTGGTGTTGATAGAAGATGATAATGACATAAAGTGCATGCTGTCACTGTCACAAGATGATACAAATGGGATTTATTTATACATAAGGAGGGCACTAGTTCGTTTAGCAGAATGCTTGGAAAATGGCCTGGCTACGTATTTACCACGAACGCCAAACATTAATTCATATCAAATTCAGTGACTGACTTAGCTTTTTAGTTCATATCGGATTGAGTCATTAACCCCGCTTTTCGATTCATTGTATTTATTGAAGGTCGCATGGGACGGAGAAGCACTTGATAGTAGATAATGAACTTGTTGGAACAAGAAGCAAGCATAATGCCAAGCGCAAAGTAACTGATGGAGGTGATGCTACTCATCCCACCATAAGCCTCGGCGAAGACAACGACGTTCATTTCTCATCCAGACCTATCCTTCGCAGTGATGAAGTGGGCAAAAACAGGGGTGGAGTCCTACAAGATGGTGGTGATGTGGCAGAAACATATGAGGAGATATTGGTCGTCGATGTAGAATCCAGGAATCCGGGCAGCAGTGTAGATGTCAGTGCATCCCATACAGTAACTCCACTTCAAAGAACGCTTAATTTCAGGGAACGTTCCATTCATCATCCTAAAGTTATTGTTGAAGACAATATGGCATCGGAGGAGTTCATTACAGATGTTGATGTTAATGGCCCTCGAGAGATGTGGTTAGGTCGTGAGTTTCCGAATCGCGATAATTTTAGAAAACATCTGGTGAAGTTCGCAATATACACCAACTTCACCCTCCGGCACATAAGAACAAGTCAGGTGATGGTAACTACACGCTGTAAGGATCGGGATTGTCCATGGCGCATCGATTCGTCTATGATTGAGAGTGGACCGCGCTTTAAAGTCCGAAAATATAATCTAGTTCATAAATGTTCGAAGCCAATGATGGGTACGGCACATCCGCAAGTATCGTCCGAGCTAATTGCATAGTACATTTTGGATAAAGTCCGCCTAAATAATAACATTAAGCCGAAAGAGATAATTGATGATTTTCAGATGGAGTTTGGAGTTACAATATCATACATGAAGGCACATATCGCCAGAGATACTGCACTTCGCATCGTTTGAGGTTCCTATGAAGATTCTTTTAAGATCCTACCTTTGTATTGCGCCGAGTTGATGACGACAAATCCAGGTACCGTGACGAACATCTGCATTATGGATGATGACAGATTCAGAAGGTTTTTTTGGGCATTTGGGCAATGCATACGGTCATTTACTTTAACTCTTAAGCCAATGGTTGCAGTGGATGGATCACATCTTTGCGGAAAATACCCAGGTGTCTTACTGGTGGCTGTAACACTTGATGCAAACAACAAACTTTTTCCCATTGCATTCGCATTCGCAGAGGCTGAAAGAAGTGACAGTTGGGAGTGGTTCCTTGCGAACCTTCCGTTATCACTTGGACAGCCTACAAATCTAATCATCATTTCTGATCGACAAAAGGGGCTCGTTCCTGCACTTGCAAACATAATTCCTAGTGCAACTCATTGCTACTGTTGTCGTCATCTGGCGGAAAACATCAAGAAAAATTTCAATGACTCAGCAATACTGATGAAATTTTGGTATGCATTTACAACATAATGTACAAAGATATTTCTGATTCAAAGTAAAAATAAAAAAATAAAAAAAATTAAAGCACTTGTAACAGCTGGAGGGACCCTGTTAGAGCTTTCAAAAGCGTAATCTTCACACTCCCTCCTTTTTCTCCCTCCTCAGCCTCTTCTTCCTCTTCCCCTTCACCTTTTAACAAGGTTGTAGCCCTTGTAAGCATCCTGTAAAGGCAAGCAAGGCATGCTGGACCCCATGCATAGCTCTTAAATTCCCTAAAGAGCTCCAAATGCCAAGCTGGCCCTCGGGCACCGGAAGAATTAGAAAATATTTGCTTAGAAACCAAGAAAAACAAGTAAGCCCTGGTCTTATAGATCTCATTCTTCTTCTTCGAAGGCTTGAAATTTTCTTCTAGCCACTTGAACTTGATTGTAATTCCAATGGAAATGTCCTTCCAGTTACGAGTGGATCATCGATAGGGAGTCCATAGATGTATGCCACGTCTTCCAACGTGACTTTGGCTTCGCTGGTAGGCAAATGAAATGTGTTACTTTCCGGTCGCCAGCGTTCAACCAAACCTATAATGAGAGCGTGGTCAATTCTCATGTAGTCTATCTCTGAAAGGTGAGATAGACCAACCTCCCTCACGATGTCCTTCTGCCTATCCGTTAGTTACCATATTTTCTTATCCGGGTTCGTGTTTATGCATCGGTAAGCGCCGGGTTCAGCACCATTCATTATGGCCTTTGAGACATGTGAATCTTGCAAATAATACAATTCTCCACCATCATCATTTCTATGTCCTTTAGCCATCTGTTACAAGCTGTGATGCACAAATAAAAAATAAGTGAGAAAGACAAGCCATGGATATGGAAATAGACTTTATGGATAAAGATAAAGTATCGGATACAATAGAATATGATTTGTATACATTGCATTTTGGTTGCATTTAGCTATTTGTTGCACTTTGCATTTTGGTTGCAAAAATTCTCCATACTTTCAAAGGAATGCTTTTCTCTTTAAGCTAGTAGATCTTCCAAATTCTCACAAATTCAGCTTTTAGAAAGCTCATGAATTTTTGAACATTTATGAAATAGATGGAGGACAACATTTTCATTTGAAATTCTTAAATATTCGCGCCCCCCCCCCCCCCCCCGCCCCGGGTGAGAGTAAGAGAGGTGGGCTTCTAGTAAGTCTAAAACAAAGTCATGCAATCACCTAATCCTTATCCCCGCACAGGCCTTCTATCCTTTTGTTCTTCCTAATTTTTCATATTGCAAGTGGAACCCACACACTGGTACTTCAGTAGTGTCTGTATAAGTAGTGCCACAAATAACACCTCCCTATATCTAATAATGTTTGAGCCAAGGTTAACCCCATCTCAAGCTTGATATGTATTCTCAATCTAGAGATCTAAGCCCGGACTAAGGTAAGTAGTAGATTCTAATCCAACATTCAAAGACATGGAGAATTCCACTACAACATCAACCACACCATCTTCTCACACCCATGTTGAGTCTGACCCACTTCAAGCTATAAACAGTTTCAACAAACTGCTCATTCAGCACAGAGGCTTCATGAATCTACACCCAGACATATGAGGTTGATTTAAAACCAAAATACTTTAGTTTCCTCACCAAACATATGAACTTGGCTATAGTTACCACTCTCCTTGAAGAGTTGTTGGTGGCCTATGAAGCATTGTATTAAACATTTGACATCCCATTCTCATTTCAAGTGTTAATACAGTATGCTTATACCGACCATTTACAAACTGAAATGCATTATTAACCCATCCATTAAGTGTTAATACAATACACACATTTGAACTTCATTAATCAAAGTAAATACAAGGAGGAGTTGTCCCTGAAAAAAAGGGAGAAACGTAGCAACCGGCGGACTCGAAAACTGAGCAAACAATGTGTCACAACTCGAAATGGATTATTGTGAAGGAAAACAAAATGGGAACACCATTTTGCATAAAAAAAAACTGATTTCAAGCCACTAAGCCAAAAAAAGACAAACAAACAGCAACGCAAAAGAAAAAAAATGGTGGATGAAACATCAAACAAATAGTACATTTGAACATACCTACTTCGAGTCGATGATAGATATCGGAACGAGGGTGGTAGAGAAATGAGAAGGGAGAGCACAGGAGGCAGGGAGCAGCGGCGTCGTCGCAGTGTGGGAGAAAGGAGAAAAGGAAAAAATGGGAGCAAATGAGGGAAACTAGGGTTATAAGAGATTAACGAAAAGCGACGCTAGCGTCGTCTATAGGAATATGAAGCAATGCTAGCGTCGCTTGTCCCAAACTTACAAAAAATAAAATAAAAATTAAAAAAAAACAAAAAAAAAAACAAAACAATGCAAAACGGACCACGTTTGTGCATCCAAAAATAGTTTTCATTTTCTCATGCAACGGACAAATATCATGCATTTTCTGGTAAAATCCTCTTTTTTTAAAAGGACAAGAGAATCCAAAATTGAATATGCTAATCCCTGCATTTTCGTATATAATATTGATCTATGGGTTGACTTTCTGTATTTGCACCCTCCGTGTTTTCGTATAATCCGACCAACACGATCTCCGGGATGATGCAGGACAATTCAGGGCCTCTAAAGATGGGATCTCTTAAACATGTTTTGCTTGGGAACTCTCAAGAAAATACTACATGTTTGCTCTGGAAAATCATGCGCACTTTGCACACCTGAATCCAGGTCAATCAAAGGGGCTGTTTAGATTACAGGGGCTGGCCTGTTATCACTTTAATGATATTATCCTAAGCAGATTTTACAACTATATTTTTTCCTTAGGAAGTCCGTAAACAAGCGGTATATGAAATCCAATGCCCGGCATTAATACATACATTAACAGCTGAGACGAAGTTTCATGCATTGTTTGTCATATGGACTCTCAGCAGGAGAAAATTCCCCCGAAATTTTGTAGTGCATTTTTTATTCATTTGACTCAATCCAATGGAGGATGATTCGACCAATTCAGAGGGGTTGATCATTGATGTGATGGGTACTGGATGGGCATCACCCTATCAAATAAGAAAGGGTTTGACTTTCTAAAACTCAAACTAAGGTTTTTATTTTAGAGATTTCCCTATCATGCAACATCTAATGAACCTTTTTAAGGTATATTGAATTTTCATGGATGCCTCTAACACCGGATCCTGGCCCATATATAGAAAGAGCAGCAGCATCTATGAAACTAGAAGTCTTGGTCCAACGTATGGAAATGTACTGTATGAACTTTGAACAACAAATTGAAAACTCTTCGCGTTGACCAAAGAAATATAAAAAAAAATGATTGAAGAATAGCATTTCTTTTGTCTGTGGTCATTAGCATGTGAGGTCCACACCCGACTGGTCCTACAACCACGTGTAGTTGGTCACACATTCAATGCTCTGGCTCTGCTTCAGGCCTGTTTCTCTGCTGGAATCCTAGGAATTCTTGTCTCGGGGAGTTCTGAATTCCCAGACATAGTGGAATTTCTGGAGGCTCTTTGGACTTGAGCATCAAGAAATTCCACCAAAATGCAAAGGAAGTGGAATTTCTGAATTTCCAAATGTCAAAAGAGATAATTCATGTAGCTAGAATCCATAAATTCCTGCGAAGAAATATGGAATTCAGAGATTCCTGAGAACAGCATGTCATGTCATGTCGAAGAATTCCTAGACATGGTGAATTCTGGCAAAAATTCCACTAAAGAAATAGTGCCTTAGTTTTTTGTCTTGTCATATTAAGTGTTTTAAAATACTTTGAATTTGCCATTCCACTGGAGTTGGTGGTTAGGCACCTCCCTTCCACAGACAAAGAAGTAATCATGGATTAATTTCTAGCTTGGGACAGGGTGTGTGCGTGAGTGTGTGAGTATTTATCAAACCCAAAAAAAATAAAATATTTTTTAAATTCTTTAGGGCGCGTTTGGCAATGGTCCATGCTAGGGAGAGAAATCCTCTGTCCAGATGATTCCTTTTATCCCCTGGAACATTGCTATCAACACAGTGGATTTTTTATGGGAGGAATCACTGGAGTCTGTGGTGAGGAACCCCCCTTCCACAAACACATAAATAAGCATGGATTAATTTATGGCTTGGGCCAGGGTGTGGGCGTGAGTGTGTGAGTATTTATCAAACCCGGAAAAAAAAATGACAGTATGCATTGCAACCATAGTTTTGAACTAATCATTAGTGTTAAACACTTAAAGTACAGAAACTACTACTAGTATTATAGATGTACAACACTCAATTATTCAATAACCAAGTAAATTATGCCTGAATTTTAACTTTCAAGTAACATTTACTACTACATCAAGATTAATTAATTAATTAAAACATCGGAGCGTGAACATAAGGGTATTGTGGTTGCGAGGGAATAAACCATTATATGAGAATACACAAAATCTTGCAAATCATTTGAGTTTTGGTGAAAAAATAAGCTTAGGAAGCTCTAACGTAGTCTTAAGAAGCTCCACAAATGGATTGGGAAAGATAGAAATAAAAAAGAAGGGGAAAGAAAGTTTAAAAAAAAATCACCGTCGACCGATATTTTGACCCTCATTTTCAAAATATCAGCCATTATGGACTGTTATGACCGTTATATGGATCGTTATGATGATTCTTTTCACTGTCTTTTGACACTGTGACCGTTATATTGTAAATATCATAATGGTATAGGCCATTACAGTTTCATAACGGCCGTTATTTTAAACTATGATTCCACGTTTGGTAAACAGTTAGGATTTCTATCGACAACTTAAATCCAATGGTCACGTGTTTTTCACTAATTGCTCACAATCTGTGAAATGAATTATGCCCTAAAATTCCATCCCTTGGTCGCTTTTGTTATTATAGAGATTCTGAACCATTCGGATCATGCAAATGGGGCTTATAAAAATAAATAAATCATTTTTTATGGTATGAACTCTTTTGCATATATCTCAAAATCCATAAAGAATCTATGGGTGAAATTTGACCTCATGGCTACTTTTGGTATTTCGGAGATTTTGAATGGTTCAAATCATAATTGTAGGGCCCATAGGAAGAAAAAAATTGGAAAAAATGGCCTATCCTAATATCTCATTTTTGGCACTATGGCATATGGATGGTTCTAAATTTTTTGCTATTTTTTCATGATCCATGAGGAATTAGGATCTCAAATTTGAGCATATGGCCGCTTTTAGCCTTTTGAAGAGGTTAAAAGGATCGAATTATGCAAGTTAGTTCCATAAAAGCTGAAATGTCATCATCTATTGGTTTAGATGTTTTTTGGAAATATCTCCAAACCTGTGATTAACCAACGGCTTATATTGGTTTCCATAGCCATTTTTAGCATTGTGAAGATGATCAGTGGTTCAAATCATCATTTATGGCCCCCACATTATTAAAATTTTTGAAAAAGACTGTCTGACAGGGGAGGGTGTGACATGTTCTTTCCTTTATTTCGGCGGAAATCCTCGAGAAGGACTTTCCTCTCTATAGTCGATGTAGGATTCCAGTGCATCCCTGTGCAGTAGTCTACTAGCCCTCTTGGCCCACCTACATGGAAACCCACCCACTTGCACCAGACCACGATAGGGGTCCACACTCAAACTAGTTGAGAACCAGGCTTGATACCATTTGTAACGCCCCACCATACAAGCATGCATGATATCGTCCGCTTTAGCTCACGGACCTCACGATTTTGTTTCTGGCAGGCATCAACTCACCAAAAGGCCTCATGCAAAGTAAGGGTGCAAGATTTACATATAATCCCAGTTACTTTCTTCTCTATAGTCAATGTGGGACTCCAAGGCATCACATATAGGGTAGTATGTAGTCAGCAACCCTTTTGGGTAGTATAGCACTCATTGTCTAAGTGGTGTTGGCACCTTAGTATCATGCATATGCCTTAAGGATCAATCATTGGGTCTTAGTGGTTAAAGTATCACTCCTCCGACGAGTAGCCTAACCTAAACAAACAAAAAAAAAAGAAGAGGAAAATCTCAAATAAGGCCTTAAGTTTTTGCCTTATTTCAAAAAAGGACACTAGTTTCTAACTTTTCAAATTAAGACTTAAATTTTAGAGTACATTTTCAACTTGCTAGGGACATCTGGCCATTTGAAGGTAATTTTTGACAACTTTTTCCCATAGATTTTTTTAAATGCTCAAATTACATTTCATTTAAAGCCATGGCATCCTTCCAGCACCTACTGCATGCCACCAATTGACATGAGATGCCGGTTGCCATCGATCACAGAGAAGACATCGGTGAAGGAAAGGAGGAGAAGATTTAGGAAGTGAATAGGGGCTTTGTTTTAATGAATGCTAATTTGAATATTTAAAATTTTGAGGAAAAATTCGCTTAAAAATACCTTTAAATGGCCCATTGTCCTTAATTGAAAGTTTAATGGAAAATATATGCCCAAATTTGAAAAGTTCTCAAACATGTGAACCTTTTTTAAATAAGGCTAAAACTTAAGACCTTATTTGAAATATTTCCAAAAAGCCCTGATGGGTATGTCTTTTTTATGGGAGTCCAAGGATGAATTTTTAGAGAAGCACTTGAGAAGAACCAAAGGATCGACACCATCCTTCGATTTGTATCCACCCTCCAAGAATCAGCAAGAAAATTGAAAAAAAAGGAAGCTTCCTTGCACACTTTTATCTCTTGGCCCCTTCCACCAGATCTCACTGTAAAAGTAAGAACTTTGGAGAACTCCACGTTCTTTTAGACTTGCAATTCTGCTGATTTGTTTTGTTTTGAATTCCTTTTCTGCTTTGGGTTTGTGGATTATGTGGTGATGAAGTTTGATTTTTGTGGAAGAGGTTGTTGATGGTGAGCATCTCAGGTAATCTAAGGTGTAATTGTTGGGTATAGAGAAAAATTTCGGGAATTTCTTTATTCTCTTCTATTGATTTATCCATTTCTTATTCCTTTTCTTCTTTGAATCTATTGATTTTGTGGCTGTGCAAGATGTTGTTAATGGTGGGGCATTGGATAATTTGGAATTGTTGGAAATTTGGTGTGGTGTTAGCTATGTTTGGACCCTACACGTGCCTTGCACGTGCAGGGTTCAACTAGTTCATATAAATGCAAGCATCCAAAGGGGCGTCCATTTTTTTTTTTTTTTTTACCACACTGGCTTTAGCCAAGGGTCCTGCAATCCTTGAGTAGCCTGCGGACTTCCATAAAAGGCCCCATTAGTATAAAGAACATGAAAACCAGAACAAAATCCCTTAGATGATGGAGTATCTACAAATCCTCAAACCTTTACTAACACTATAGTTTAAATAAACATTGTATGTATTGTTTGAAAATTTTCTTTCTTTCTTTAAGCGACCAAGTACATCAAACTCCATGTTTTAAGAAAATAGGTAGCACTCTTTTAACATTTGTTTATATTTTTATATATTTTCTTCTTTCATCATGTAGTTGAATCGCAAATTCAATGAATAATTATGTACTGAATGCATGTTCGTTTCTTTGAACAGGCGACATCAAAGGTCAACTCTTAAGACAATATTTGTTTTTTTTTTTTTAAGTAAAGTGAAAACTGAGGGGAATTAATTTGTCCAACAGTCGTCTTTTCGTTTTACTGGTCACAGTAAGTAGGAAAATAAATATTAAAAAAATCACTTTTACATTCTCAGCCAACAAATTGATTCCTTTACTAAACTTATCACTTCAAATTATTTTATCCTATGAAAATATAAATGTAAATATAGTTCAACAGAAAGTATACTTTATACAACCATTATCTTTTTTACTGATTCGACATTTATTTTTTATAATCTTTTGATAAATTATTCAAACATCACAAGGTGAAAATAATATGAGAAGAAAGACTCACCAGCCAACCGAGAAAAATTTGCTTAAGAGGGCCACTATGTAAAAAGAATATAAATCTAAGGGTGATATATATATATATATATATGAGGAAGGCACTCCTAAGCTCAAACTTAGGATAAGGTAAGCTCAAGTTTGTGGTGGGGCCCACCTGGGGGCCCACATGGGAATGGGGATGGAGGGGATTTCAAGGACTCCTTTGGATCTTCCTCTTTACAAAAAATCAGCCCCAACCGTGATTTCTATCATTTCCAAGTGAGCCCAAAAGTTTAATGGTCAATAGTCTATTCGGATCAATATATAGTCGATTCAACGGTCTAGTAAATTCACATCTGACTGAAAATTAGTGGACGTGTGCAATTTAGAAGGGTCAAGTGTTTGGTCAATTTGAATGGACCAAAAGTGGGCCCCACAAGCATGAGTTTACGGGATTTTATCCTAAGCTTGAGCTCCAAAAGGTTTTCAAATAATCTTGAAGTGGCCATACCTCCCATCCTCTTAGGAAGCTTGCCTCCATCAATGTCTAAGAGTTTGGGAGAGATGACTCCAAAAATTGGCTAAAAAAGTGTATTTGGATATTTTCATTTTTTTAATTGGGATTAACAATTTCTAGCATGTATGTTTAATCTTTAATTTGATAAAAGTGGATACGGAACTTATTGGATTCAGATCCCAAGTTCATCCATATGAGATCCTGAACCTTTTGAGTCAAAATGTATGTATATTTTCACACATCTTTCAAAAATGACACATGTTTAGAGTCCGTCTAACTTGGATCATATTTTCCTTCTAAAGTCTATGCTATTGCAGGGAGGAAGTAAACTCCCCCGTATATAAAGCATAGATAATATCATTGTCTTGTTTTGTTTTGGTAAAGGGATAATCTCATTCAACACAAAAGTCTATAAAATATAGATTATATATATTTATACGGTAATATTCTGGTGAGAACTAGTTCTCACATATTATATAAGAACTCTTTTATGGGGCTTAATTATGGGCCCCATTTGGGGATGGGACCAGGGGGATGGAAAGATCTATGCGAGACCACCCCAAGTATCAAGTTTTACCCCAAACCCATGCCCCTAACCCCTTCATCCGTGGCTCACAAGTTTAATGGCTTCATATTTAAAAAAATATTCAACCATCAATCCATCGGTTCAGTCCATTCATATGTGTGCCAATCCTTGGGATTACTGACTATTAGGGGGTTCCCTATTGGTTGCTATTTTTGGATGAGTTGCTAGTTAGGCCCCGTAAAAAAAAAGCTCTCATATAATAGGTGAGAACTAGTTCTCACTTAAATATTTTCCATATATATATATATATCTATATGGGCAAGGCTCTCCTAAGCTCAAGCTTAGGATAAAATTCCGTAAGCTCACGCTTGTGGGGCCCACCCTTGGACATCCATCCGAATGGACGAAACAAACAACCCCCTTAAAGTGTATATGTCCATCAACTTTCGGTCAGATCCAAATTTATTGGACCGTTAGATCGACTGTGTGCCGATTCGAATGATCTGTTGGCCATTAAACTTTTGGAGCCCAGATGGAGATTATAAAAATCACGGTTGAGCTAGGCTGATTTCTTTTAAAGAGGAGGGTCACAGGGAGTCCTTGAAATCTCTCATCTCCACCCCCATATGGGTCCCTAAATGCACCCCGCCCCCCCCACATACTTGAGCTTACCTTATCTAAAGCTTGAGCTTTTAAGAGCCTTACCATATCTATATAAAGAGCAGTACATGAGAAATGACATGAAAAAGTAAAGGAATAAAAGTCTTATATGAAACCCTAAAAAAAACGGAAGAAAATAATCAACACTATTGAACAACAAAAACCAAGACCTCAACAAAAGAGAAAACAACGCCACAACAAAACATCAAATACCAATAAAAATGTCATCTTTTTACACACCTTGCTTTGCCAACGAATGTGCCATATCATTGGCTATACAACTTACATGCTTGATCACAACCCGAGTCAAAGAAGACAAGAACCTAATCTATTTAAGGATATAGAGAAATTTATGAGCCTTACCCATATGCAAGACCAAAGAAATAGCATTGGAAGAGTCACTTTCCACGATTAAGTTATGGTTAAACGACCCGAAATATATTCTCAAAGCATCTAGAATTGCAAGCACCTCTGCCTCATTAGAGTCTTTAATTCCATGCACACCGAGGGCTTCCCAAGTGGTCACCCATCCTGGTATTGTCCTCGGCTTTGGTACCAACCGCCGCAGTCCTGCCAAACTCAACATGATATTGTATGCTTTGGCCCACGTGCGCACACGAGGACTTCCCAGACGACCAACCATCTCGGTACTGCTCTTGTCCAAGCACGCTTAACTCCAGAGTTCTTATAAGATCCAAGGTCGTACAACTTTGAAACACATAATGTTGAGTTAAGACAGGGTTTCTTTTATAAGCACAGGGTCAGGTGTGGCACCCCGGCGTCCCACATCGACTATAGAGTGGAAAGTGAATGGGTTTATATGGAGAGTTTACATCCCCCTTACCTTGCATAAGGCCTTTGATGGGTTCTGGCCCATTAGAAACAAAACTGTGAGGACCGTGGGCCAAACTGGACAATTTCATGCATGCGTGTAGGGTGGGGCATGACAAATGGTATCAGAGCCAACTCTCGACTAGTTCGAGTGTGGGTCCCCTGCCGTGGTCTGGTGTAAGTGGACCGGTTTCCATGTGGGTGGGCCAAGAGGGCTGGCAGGCTACAGGGATCGGCAGGCTACTACACAGGGACGTGCAGCATTAAAGGGGGTGGATTGTGACGCCCCGAAGTCCTACATCGACTTTAGAGAGGAAAGTGAATGAGTTTATATGTAGAGCTTACACCCTTACCTTGCATGAGGCCTTTTGATGGGTTCTGACCCATCAAAAATAAAACCGTGAGGGCCGTGGGCCAAAGCGGACAATATCATGTATGCGTGTAGGGTGAGGCGTGACGTCAGGACTTAGATATTTCTAATATGGGACTTAATGTATTCCAAACCCTCTCGGGGAGAAGCAAGACGAGCAAGCTAAGGCAAGTGGGATCTCACACCTGCCCTCCCCAATTTTCCTCTTGCTTCCCCATTCACATTAAATTTGAGAGTGCCTTCCAATGGCAGGCACCAATTAATAAAATTGATGGAATTGGAAAACCCACATACCATACAAGCCTCCCAATTAGCAAAAACATTGTTAATGTTAAGAGAATCAAACTTTTTTCTTCCCATAGCCCATTTCTAGATTTTTAAGAAGACCACCGCCAATCAGTCTTGCAAAAAAGATGTCGTATTGAAAAAGATCCTCTCATTTATTTCCTTCCAAAGGGACCATAAACTAGCAAAAGGAATAAGCCACCAAAGCAACAACCCACACCCACTAAAGGGGTCCAAACTCCAAGAATCCATCACATTACCCAAAGAACATGGAAAGCACTACAAAATACCACACCTATCCAAGAAATAAAACCAAATAAAATAAGAAACCTCACCATGAAGAATAAGATGGTTAATAGACTCAGTCTCTTTTTCACAGAGAGCAAGTCTCCTGTAGATTGCCTAAGAAAGGCCTCTTCTATTGAGATAGTCAACTGTAGAGATCTTCTATGGCAATGCTAGCCAACAGAAGACCTTCACTCTAAAAGAGTCCAAACCCATCAATACTGTAGCTGAAGAATGCCACATTGAAGATGGAGGCTCCAAAGCTAGTGCAAAGGTCTTAACTAAGAATAACTCAAAGCAAGAATGTTTTCAAATCTGAACATCTAGCATACATAATATTATTGTCTTAAGATCATCAAAACCCAAAAGAAATTCTTTTTTATATGGTGAAAGTCCAAGATTCGAACACTAAGCGCGGGGGGGGGGGGGGGGGGGGGGGGGGCAAATTTTAACTTTCTTAAATCAATTAGTCAAAAGTGGTGATTCTGAAACTAAGTGCGGAAGCTAACAAAAGATTCACCACAAAGCATACAACATAACACAATGATTTATAGTGGTTCAGCCTCAATGCCTATATCCGCTACTGGCTTGTGATCCTACACCCTACTGGATTTCCACTATTTATGATTTTCAATAGGCTAAGCAATAACCTTTACAAGATGCTTTTCTAGGCTTAGCAATAACCTTTACAATATGCTCATCAATAACCCTAAGGTTTGGTTGTCGCTAAGAAGTATTTACAATACACTTAAAGATATACAATTTAAGCTCAAATTACAATGCCTCTTAATTAGGCGGATATGAAAGTGTAAATCTAACTCAACACTACACTATATGAATGCAAAGATGAATGCTCTATATGTATGTATGAAAACTTCAACCAAATTGAAAATGATAGCTCAATGAATATAGGCTTAAAGCTTTTGAAAGTTTAAATCACAAATGTTTTTATTGAAGCAAGAAGCATGCTAATCACATGTTTTTCAAAAATTAACTTGTTAATGATATGCCTATCAAAAGCTCACAAGTTGTGTGAAAATCGCAAGTCTAAAACACGTGATGCATGAGCATAGTTGTTTTAAAAAGCAAACTAGTTTACTTATAAGGTCATGGTAGGAAAACAACTAGCTAAGGATTTAACCAAGTAAGAGATTCATGCTATTATAGAAATCAAAGTTTTAAATAAAGAATGAAACCATTATGATATGAAAGTATAAACTAACTTGGTTTGAACCTAAATGAAGAATCCAAAACAACAAGGCAATTCAAAGTGTATTTCATGTAATGGATTCAACTAATCATAGTTAACACACTAAAATTAATTTATCAATAATTTAAATAAGACATGTAGCATATGATGTGGAAAAGAAAAGCTTACTTAGAGATTTAACTCAATGAATTCAAGCTTTAGCTTTCCAAATGACCCACTAGCCTTCTTTAGCTCATTCCGTTCCCTTAGCCTTCAAATGACTCCAAAATCTAACTTTTTAGCTCAAGGAAGAACTCAAATATACAGAAAATAAGGCTCCAATAGCTCTCTAACGGCTAGCTATTCTGCTACTGTTGGCATAAAAAAATGTCAAACTTCTATTGGGCACAAGACCCTTGTTGCGGGTCATGATTAGATGGGAATAAACCCAAGAATGCATTGAGCCCACTTATACATAGATGGGCCTAAATCCATTTAGCTACCGGACCCACTATCAAGCCCACGATCAGCGGCTGCTATATGGCATGGAGTCATGCCACGTACCATACTTAATGAATTTCATGGGTCTCATCAAACTCTTTTAGATTGACAGGGCCAACTAATATGATTAATATGGGTTCAAGCTGATTCTTTGTAACCATGTCATATTGGATCCAATGCATACATTTAGGTCTAAGCCAATTTATGGCCTAAGCTGATCTTGGTTGATTCTGGTCCAAGCCAATTTCTGGCCTAAGCCATAAGACCAATTTTGGTCGATGTCAGTCCAAGTCAATTTCTGGTCTATGTCATGTTGACATGAGGAGAAATAATATGGCTCCATCTATGACTTATAAGGAGTCAAAGCTTTGTTAATATAATCTTTTGATAAACTTTAATGAATCTATTAAATGATGGCTAAGTGGTTAAGATGATTGCATTTTAACCTTGAGGTTAAGGGTTCAATACCTTTAAAATATTATTTTTGTTTCTCAAAATTTCAACTGTGAGTCCCACATAATGACTTGAGGTTAAGGGTTCAATACCTTTAAAAAATTATTTTTGTTTCTCAAAATTTCAACTGTGAGTTCCACAGAATGATTTGATGTAAAGGGCCGTAAGACCTATTTAAAAAATAGTTGCCGTGGAAGCTTTAGAAACTACCCACTACTCAAAAGTTGCTTTGCTCATATGGGTAGTTGCCACAACCTATTGGATTGCATGGGTAGTTGCTATAACCTATTGGTTTGCATGGGTAGTTACATAACTTCTCAAAAGAAGGAAATAAAAGGAGAGGAGAAAAGAGAAAGGAGTTCGGCTGTGAGAGGGAGATAAGAGAGAGGAAAAGAGAAAAGAAAGAGAGACAAGGAAAACGTAAGAAGACTAGACTGTTTCTTTTTTTTTCTTTCACTCCATCTCCTCCATCCCAACTTCTCTACATCATATTCCCCACCAAAGCAGTATCTCCTTTTGTTGGAGATGGGTGACAATTCCAAAAGATAAGAGCCCTTCTATCTAAAAGCTTTATGAAATAGGGAGAAGATAGCATGATTTTTCTTGAAGAGAAGAGTCGAAGCAGGTTAAGGACTAGGATCATGCCTTCATCAAGAGTTAAAGCAAGATTTCCTAGTTTTGAGCCATGTCCCCTTTTTTTTATATTTATTTTTATTTCATGTAAAACTAGGGAATGAATGTTAAATTTTGTATCCTTTTGTATGAATGAAACAAAAGATTTTATATATTCTTGCATCCCCATTGCTAAATTTCTGTGTTTACAGAAATTTGGCACACCCGGGTGGGACCTAGGCTCACTATTTCCTTTTCTCTTCAAGTTTTAAAAAAAAAAAAAAAAAAAATTTCAAGTTCTATCCTCAAGTTTCATTAATGACAACCAAGCTTGTCATCACCTTTGACGATACCAAGTACAAGGCCTATCTAGAGGCCAAAGTCCGAGCAAGAAATTCCCTGCAAATGATCAAGACCCATGTAAAGACTGCAAAGAGAAGGTTTGGAGAGTTGCAAGGAGAAAATGCAATTTTGGAAAATTAGAAGTTTGCTTTCTCCAAAAATCATGAAGTGTCAAAAGAAGGGAAATTTCCTCATTTTCGAGTTGATTAGCTAGCTGATGGTCGACGAGCTCACAAAGGGTTAGCAAACTACCAAGCTCCAAAGGACATGCAAGGGACATCCAACCAAGGAGCTGATCGTCAGTTAGCTAACTCTCACCAAACTCCATCGACATATCAATTTCAAAATAAGGTATGTTTGAATGGATCCAAGTTTAATCAATCCATTAAATTCCAATCAAATATAAAATGTCAAATGAAAAATGATGCTGATAATTTTGTGGTTCCATGCACCCACGCCTGCCCCACCAGAGCGATATGGTTTACGGGTCATGGACACGCAAAAATGAAACAAAAGTCCCTTGTATCTAGCACTTACCCCACCGGAGTGGTAAGGAAGACTAGAACTTGGGATGATGCTACCAGGTCATGCCCTAGCGCTTACTCCACCAAAGTGGCTAAGCTTGACCAGATGCAACAGCCTAGGAAGACTTCAATGTGGGACCGATTGTCAGCACCCATTGAAAATGCTTTCGAGCCTCTCACCTTGCTTAAGGGAGAGAATCTGATAATGGGTGAAAGGCCACACAACACCACCCTAAGAATATGAGAGGTCCATTACCAGTCAAATTTTTGCCAGGTTCAAGTGGGTTACAAATTGTGACAAGAAAGAACAGGTCGATGAAATCTAGACCTCAAAGCCAAAAATATGGTCAAGATTTTATCACCAAGAAGCAAGTCATCTCATCAAATGTTCTATCTAAGAGCTATAAAGGAAGAATCAATAAGTGGATCGCGCACTCAATGACCACACCTAACATGATTAGCTCCAAGTATAAAAACAAGTAGGCCCCATATCTAAATGTAATTTCCACCTACAATGATGTCCTAGACTTATCTACTACATCCATGTATCGTCATCCATCATGCACCATGCAAAACCAAGTCCAATGGACCCCAAATCATAAACAAAAAAAGCCAAGCCCAAACCCATGAACTTAAAGCCCAAGTTCATGCCAGAAATACCAAGGCCCACTCAAACAAGGCTCCACCTATGTAGGATCAAGCCCATTACAAAGTCATACAAGGTCAAGCCTATTACCAAGTCATGCAGGGTCGATCTCATTACCAAGTCAAGCCAGGTAAGGGCCATCATCATGACAAGCAAAATGAAGTTGATTCGCGCACTTTCAAAACTCAAGTCCAATAAACCCTAGCCCATAAGCAAGGAATCCAAGCCCAAACCTTTGAAGGTAAGGTCCAAAGTCATGTAGGTCATACCCATGCCAAAATGAGAAAGAGTCCACCCAAACGGGCTCAAGTCCTTCACCAAATCAAGCAAGCCAAGGCTCATTGTTACATAAAAAGGGTAAGGCTAAGAAGATGATTGATCCTGCCAAATTAAAATAATGAGGAAACACTCAAGTGATTATATTCCTCAATTGATTTAAAAATTTAAAGAAAAAGCAGTACATGAGGAGACAAGCACAAAAAAGGCATGTCAATGGACACTTAGAAGGAAAAGAAGAGAGGCCCACAAGGCAAGCAAATTTAAGGTCACTCCTATGTGGATCCCTAAAAAGTTTGAAAAACCAATTATTTCAATCAACGTCGTCGGTAAAGGAAAGAAGAAGAAAGATCATTCTGCCTACATTATGTTTGATATGAATATTTCAAAGGGTTCTTCAAATGATAATTAAATTAGATCCACTGGGGGCATCAAGTGAGAAAGTGGTATCTCATTCATCAGAATCAAGTATGGCTCCCATCTACATGATTGGTCAAGATGATAAACTCGAATACTTAGAATCCAATCCTATATCCGCCTTTGCATGACACATGCAAGAAACAAATAGGCGATTTACAGAAATGATGGCGATGTTAGCTTCATTACAAGATCAAATGAGTAAAGAGATAAAACGACCCTCACAAAATGATCATGATGGTCAAGATGGGGACCACATTGATGGTGAAGATGAGTTTGCAGAACCTCACATTACAGCTGAAGAAGTTAAAGAAATGATAAAAAAAAAAGGATCATGAAGGATCACAGTTGTCCAAAAAAGGATCAACCCCACCATATCCGGCTTGGATGGATAGTGAGCCATTTCCACCTAAATTCAAGCAACCTAATTTGCAGTCGTATGATGAAAGAACTTCATCTTATCAATCTCTATGTCACTTCATGGTGTTGACAGGACCTATAGCCGACAATGATGCATTGAAGATAAGATTATTTACTAGCACCTTAAAAGGGACCGCATTTCGATGGTACAAGATGCTACCTGAAGGGTCAATAAATTCATGGAGGGACTTAAAACAAAAATCTCTAGATCACTTCTTCAATGCTGATACTTTCGTGACCACAGCTCGCTTGTGCTCGGAAAAGCAAGGAGAAGATGAGACAGTTTCAAAATTTATCAAAAGGTGGCGGGCCCTTTCTTTTAAATGTCTAGAAAATTTGTCACATGAAAGTTTGATGAACATGTGCAAGACAAATATGCACTATCAGATAAGAGCCAAGCTTGTAAGTGCAAAACCTAAGAGCCTTGGTGAGTTGTTAGAAGCAGCAGTTGAAGCAACAGCAATTATCAAGGATCGTGAAAATGAAAAAAATCTCTAAAACGGTTTAACCACCAAAAACTGGGGGCACAAAAAATATAAGAGTCTTTGGTGATCAACATGGCTTCGTCCCTTGAGTAAAAAATATACTACCTCAAAATGCCAAGTTTCTTTGAAACTTTAGGGTACGAGATCTCTAGATTGGTCCACTCAATAAATTAGCCCAAAAGTGTGCAAAAATAACAAATATGCAGCGGAAATAAAATCACAAATACACATTACAAAGACACCAGATTTTTACGTGGAAAACCTTAACCGGGTGAAAAACCCCGGGTCCAAACTGGATCTAATCAAGCACTATTAATCTTACAATTATAGGAAACTCAGATTTCTTCCCGAGATATCCCCTACCTAAGGACTAAAGTTACCTCGTGTTGCTTCACGCTTCAACGACTTCACACCGCTGATTGCAACGGACTCAATCCAAGGTTTGACTCCTGAGATCTTCTCTCAAGAAGATAATCTTTTACAAAGGAAGCAGAACATATTGGCCCTAGAGAACTTGGCAGCACAACTTCTTAGTAAATCTCTAGAGAGGAATTCTCTCAATTGAATCTCTAATTTAGAACTTGAGAGGTGAGGTGTCTCTTTAGAATAGCCCTTGAGTCCTTTAAATAGCCTTGGATTCGTGCCTCAAGTGTTATAATATGATTAGGAATCAGTAATACAAACTTGAGACAAATCAGGAGAAAAAACTAGGTAAGTTTCTAATTTTACGCCCAGGTTCGCTCGAGCGACCTGAGAGTTCGCTCGAGCAACCTGAGAGTTCGCTCCAGCGAACAAGCCACTGTATTTGAATATCAGATCATGGCTCGAGCAATCATAAAAGGTGGGTCGAGCGAAAGAGCTTCTGTCTAGGGTTCGCTCGAGCGAATGCACTAGTCGCTCCTGGTCGCTCGAGCAAACTTCATTCTGTAGATCCGAACTTTCAGCAATTTTTCTCCCAGCTTTCTTCTTTTATTTCATCCAGTCTTCTATCTTCAGAGTCCTTTTCTAAATATGAAATATAACTCAATGGACCCCTAGTGTTTTGTCCAACCCATGAATTTAGCCAACACACAAAATCCTAACAATCTCCCCCTTTGGCAATTCATGGACAAAACTCTATAGGACAATACAATTTGATCTACCCAAAATAAAACCCAAAATATATTGAATGAAAAAAAAAAGGCAATCAGCACATGTAGATTTGTATTGTCTCTGACTTCTTGTTCTCCCCCTTGATTGACACCCACACCCTTCTCCCCCTTTTTATCCATAATTGACAAACAAATATCATGAAGCTTTTGTCAATCTGGATGCATTAGCTCCCCCTCAATTTCAACTCCCCCTGAATGTATCTTCGTATCAGCACTGGGGGTGGGAGCTTGTCCACATTGATCAGGGCTTTTTATAATTGGCCACCCACACTTGTGTAGTTTGATATTTCAGCATAGTGTGAGCAAACTCCTTAGGCAAATCAGACATTCGAACCCAAATTTGAGTCGTCTTGGGTGGAGAAAGATTCTTTCACCATTGCTTGGTCTTTGGTAGACTATTTTGTTTCTTCCAATGGGGATGAATGTGTCTTTTCTTTCCACAATGATGACAAGTGAATGTGTCAGACCCCAACCCAGGATTAGAGTGATTAGTGCCAATTAAGTGCATGTTTAGTTATAATGAGGGTTAGCATTCGTTGGGTTAGAATTTGGTTTGATTTAGTTTTGAAATTAGCTTTGGGGAATTTTGAGGGCGCTTTGTGTTAGTCAGACACGCTCAAGGGTGCCCTGAATGTACGTGTAAGCTTGGAGGAAATTCTAGTTTTTTAATTTTTAATCGCGATTTTGATCTCATTTGAATGGTTTTATTTTATTTTACAACTTTCTTTTTCAGCTCGTCTGTGTTTGAGGCCCAGAAAACCAAGTTTTGGCCCAAAAGGGGGTAAAAATGTCATCTCACACCAAATCTGGACCCAAATTTCAAAATCTCAAAACTATGCCAAATTTATACTTTTTGGAAACTAGATTTTTCGGAGAACATTTTAATCTTCTTCGTCGTTTTCATTCGGGGCCCGCAAGTCGATGTTTTAATCATCACAAGCTTTAGCACAAATGGGGCCTACAAACCCACTCAAGTTAAGCCTTCTCCTCCCTCACTCACGTTTCAAACTCAGAAATTTCCTGCAACCCTTCTTCAAGAGAGAACTGAGAAAGAGCCCTCTTCCATCTCCTTCCTCATCTTGCATGCCATGGCTAGGAGCCTTAAAATAGAAATCTGAGCATACCCTCTTCTTCCCCTCACCTCAAGCTTTCTTTTGACACCATTTTCTTGGAGTTTCTAGCTGTGCAATCACCATTCCCTTCTCCATTTCTCTTGTTTGATTAGCTCCAGGTAAGGGTTCTTCTTCTTCTTCTCCTTGGAGATCTCTTAGGCCTTAATGATCATGTTTTTCAAACATGCAAACCCATTTTCGAAATGGGTTCTTATTTTCAAATTTTAGTAGGATTTTGAGGTACTTTCCATGGTTTTTTTGTAGAGGTCTTTGGCTTAGCTCGTGGCATAGGAATTGTGGAAAGATTCTTGGATTAGCTATTGTCAAGGCAAGTGATCTTTATGGACTTTGTTAGAGCATTATGATCTGCATTTTTCTTTTAAAAGTGCATGAATCTTGTTAGTGAGTTGTGTTATTATGTTGTTGTTAAAATGCCCCATCATTGGTTTCAATTTCCTCTACTAGTTTGTATGTTATTTGTTTTCTAAGTGCAGGGATTTTTAGTAGAGATGAGAAATACATGTCTTGTTATGAATGGAAATTATTTTGATAAAAAGAATGGGGAATTGTGTAGATGAATGATATGATTTGAATATGAATGGTTATATTGTATGGAAATTTCCCTTAGAGAACTTGGAGGCTCAGGGAATGTGCAGGGATTTGATAAAGGAATGAAAGGAGGTAAAATGGGTGAAAGAATGTGAAAAATCTGGACTAAACTGAACCTGTTGCAGAAGGGCGGTCAGCTGGTAGCCAGCCGATAGTTGACCCTCGACTAACTGACCTCAATTCAATCAACATAACAACAACCAAAATTCTACACAGGGTGTGGTTGGCCCGCAGTCAGTCAGCAGGCGGCTAGCCGACCTGCGCAAAAAATTTGAAAAGTAGTATGTTCTGATCAGTCAGTTAGCAGTCGGTCAGCTGCTCGGCTAGCCAACCAGCCAACCGGCGGCCAGCCGCCAGGTAGCTGCGTGCTGACCGAGTGTATAAAAGGAGGGATTTATGGAAGTTTTCGAAGGGAATGAAAAACTAGAATACGTTAAGAGGCTTTTAGCATGATATTGTGCACTTGAAACTTAAAATGTTGATTAACTTCAGGAGCACCAATTCGTTTCAAATTCCAACATTTGGGTTTCGATTTCACAATAATCAAATGAGGGATCTTAACATATACTTGAAAAACTTATATTGAAATCTCCATTTTTAAAGGAAGAATATCGTTTCGTACTTGTTTCGATTTACAAGTGTAAGCTCCGTTTTGGAATTGTTTCAAGAACTAGTAAGGGGATCACTTCTTTTGCTCGATGACTATAACTCATGCTATCTTGCCTAGTCTTGCTGTGCTTCATTTTGACTGGTGATCTTCCCTTAATTTTCAATCTGTTTTGTATATGTATCGCTTTGTTTCGTGCATTCATGAATCACGTTTAATACCACTGAGCTTGGACTTCCCCTTCAATCTGATCCACTGTCTGGGTTAAACATGTGGACTATTTGCAGATTAGTCGCGTATTATATTACACATCGTGCGTGTTCCGGTTCCGCGGCCGGCCTCGCCGTCTACCTTGTGTGGCGTGGAATCTTGTTTTGCGTGTTATGCTTTGCGTGTCGTGCTTACTCTCGTCACCATGTATGGCGGAGAAAGGATGGGTTCATTGTGGATTTACGAATCATGATATTTTTCTTATAATCATGCTAGTTTTGTCTTGCGTATTATTTAAGTTTTGCTTTGAATTCATTAAATGGTTTTGAGCATTGTTCTTTTAGATTTTAATTTTATTTATATTCAATGTCTAAATTGATCACCTGCTAGACTGTCATGTCTGACCCGTTTATTTTGGTGTTCAAATGCAGGCGTAGGTGCCCTTGAGGAGGAGCTCCAAGAGAAAGTTGTTAAGCCACCCCCAGCCCGTAAGTGGCAACCCGACGACATCATCTAGACATCGGGTGGGGACTTGAGTTACGACACATTGGGACTGAGTTTCATGTTTTGGTTTATCTTGGAGATGTATTGATTCTATTGGCCTCTCTTACTTTGGGAATGTAAACTTAAACTTAACTTACTTTTGTTATCTTGAAACTTGGAACTTAAACTCTATGGTTATGTTATGTTACATTTCTCCTTCTCTATGTTTATGTCCTTTGAACTATTTAATTTATGCATCTTGGAATCATTTGATTTACATTGATAAGTTGTGATTGAGATTACTTGCACACTTCCGCAAACCATTGTTCGTGTGAGATTGTTCCATGCATGCTGTGGAATCCTCACTGCGAAAACCTATGGGGTAATTATCATCACACATCAGTTGCGGTCCCGGATCTCGGTTCGGGTCGCGACAGGATGTGCGACCAACATGCGACACATTCTTTTTCTTTGTACTACTCACCACATTATATGAAAGTGCATTATGTGGAGTAGCATATGCAACACTTGAAACAAAAACTGTTTTACCTTTAGCTTTTGTAGTGAATGCACCATAATCATAACCAATACCGCCTTTGTGAAAATGAGACTTCTAAGTACCCAAGATGTTTGTAAGAATTTTTGAACCAGTGTTCATCTTGTTTAGAGAAGCCTGTTTGACTTCTAGCTCAAACAGAGTGATCTTCAGCCTTCCTTACAGGTCTTGATTTCCAGCTTTCATCATCACTATCTCTTTCTTCATATTCACTATTTCTTTTTCAGCCTTCTCAAGTTTTTGACTATCAATAGTCAAATTTTCAGCCAAATAACTTTTTTGACTTTCCAAGAGACAAACCTGATTAAGCGCTTGCTCTAATTCTATCTTCAATGCAGAATTTTCTTCTTGAGCAGCCTTAAACTTGATAGTAATCTTGTTACCATACTTGGTCATCTTGACACAATCAGCATAGGTAGTATGGTACAACTCTTCATAATCTTTCTTTTCATCCGACATCTCATTATCATAATCTTCATCAGTCTCATTGTCAGATAGAGACTTAGCCATGAAAGCTACAAACTTGCCATTCACATTTTTTGAAGAATCAGCCTTAGTATCTTTTTCTGCTTCTTGGTCTTCTTCAGAAGATTCTTCATCCCAAGTTGTGTTGAAAGCCTTCTTCTTTGTACCTTTGTTTCTTGTTGGCACACTCATTAGCATAATAGCCATAGCCTTGGCAATCAAAACACTTAGTTCCTTTCGTATACTCTTTCTTCTCAGATTTGGAACTCTTCCACTTGGCTTGCTTTGACTTCATGTACTTCTTGAAGCAATTAAACATTTCAGCCTCAGAGTCATAATCAGTCTTAATTTTCCTTTTAGGCTTCTTTCTTGATTCTGAGATGGCTTTCAAAGCAACACCTTTATCTTTTGATCTTCCTTTATCAAGACGGTTTGCTTCAAATGTCTGAAGATTTCTAACCAGCTGGTTTACCTTGAGGGTATTAAGATTCTTATTTTTTTCTATAGCATCAACCTTAGAATCGAACCTTGAAGGTAGACACCTCAGAATTTTCTTGACAATCTTGTTTTCTGAAATTTCCTCACCCAGAATGAAAATATAATTGACAATATCATTCAGTTTGGCATAGAATTAATCGAAGTCCCATCTTTTTCCATCACGATGATTTCAAATTCTTTCATCAGCCTTTGCAATTTAGATTGCTTCACCGTATTTGTACCCTCATACACTATTCTGCAAGACTTCCCATGCTTCTTTTGTAGTTTTAAAAGTGGAAATCCTACGAAACTCATCAGCAGACACTCCATTGTATATTCCATTCATCGTTTTATTATTACAATTGGAGTCATGCTTCTCATCCTTAGTCCATTGGGCTTTAGGTTTAGGAACAGTTTGTCCATTAGCCACAATTGTTGGTTTGGAGTAGCCATCCTCAATAATATCCCAAACATCATCATCAATAGACTTAAAGAACCCAATCATCCTTTGCTTCCAATAAGCATAATTAGAACCATCTAGCAAAGGGGGCTTAGAAGTTGATGTCCATTCTCGATTGAATACCATTCTAGAAATCTCTTTGGGTCAAACACAATAACTTAGTGTAACCCGGTCTGATACCAATTGAAACTTTAGGGTACGAGATCTCTAGATTGGTTCACTCAATAAATCAGCCCAAAAGTGTGCAAAAATAACAAATATGCAGCGGAAATAAAATCACAAGTACACACCACAAAGACACTAGATTCTTACGTGGAAAACCCTAACCGGGTGAAAAACCATAGATTCAAACTGGATCTAATCAAGCACTATGAATATTACAATTATAAGAAACTCAAATTTCTTCCCGAGATATCCCCTACCTAAGGACTAAAGTTACCTTGTGTCGCTTCACGCTTCAACGACTTCACACCGCTTATTGCAACGGACTCAATCCAGCGCTTGAGTCCTCAGATCTTCTCGCAAGAAGATAATCTTCTACAAAGGATGCAGAAGATACTGGCTCTAGAGAACTTGGCAGCACAACTTCTTAATAAATCTCTAGAGAAGAATTCTCTCAATTAAATCTCTAATTCGGAACTTGAGGGGTGAGGTGTCTCTTTAGAATAGCCCTTGAATCCTTTAAATAGCCATGGATTCGTGCCTCAAGTGTTATAATATGATTAGGAATCAGCAACACAAACTTGAGACAAATCAGGAGAGAAAACTAGGCAAGTTTCTAATTTTGCGCCCAGGTTCGCTCGAGCGACCTGGGAGTTCGCTCGAGCGAATGCACTGGTCGCTCGTGGTCACTCGAGCGAACTTCATTCTATAGATCCGAACTTTCAGCAATTTTTCTCCCAGCTTTCTTCTTCTAATTTATCCAGTCTTCTATCTTCAGAGTCCTTTTCTAAATATGAAATACAACTCATGCAGGGTCGGTCTCATTACCAAGTCATGCAGGGTCAATCTCATTACCGAGTCAAGCCAGGTAAGGGCCATCATCATGACAAGCAAAATGAAGTTGATTCGCGAACTTTCAAAACTCAAGTCCAATAAACCCTAGCCCATAAGCAAGGAATCCAAGCCCAAACCTTTGAAGGTAAGGTCCAAAGTCATGTAGGTCATACCCATGCCAAAATGAGAAAGAGTCCACCCAAACGGGCTCAAGTCCTTCACCAAATCAAGCAAGCCAAGGCTCATTGTTACATAAAAAGGGTAAGGCTAAGAAGATGATTGATCCTGCCAAATTGAAATAATGAGGAAACACTCAAGTGATTATATTCCTCAATTGATTTAAAAATTTAAAGAAAAAGCAGTACATGAGGAGACAAGCACAAAAAAGGCATGTCAATGGACACTTAGAAGGAAAAGAAGAGAGGCCCACAAGGCAAGCAAATTTAAGGTCACTCCTATGTGGATCCCTAAAAAGTTTGAAAAACCAATTATTTCAATCAACGTCGTCGGTAAAGGAAAGAAGAAGAAAGATCATTCTGCCTACATTATGTTTGATATGAATATTTCAAAGGGTTCTTCAAATGATAATTAAATTAGATCCACTGGGGGCATCAAGTGAGAAAGTGGTATCTCATTCATCAGAATCAAGTATGGCTCCCATCTACATGATTGGTCAAGATGATAAACTCGAATACTTAGAATCCAATCCTATATCTGCCTTTGCATGACACATGCAAGAAAAAAATAGGCGATTTACAGAAATGATGGCGATGTTAGCTTCATTACAAGATCAAATGAGTAAAGAGATAAAACGACCCTCACAAAATGATCATGATGGTCAAGATGGGGACCACATTGATGGTGAAGATGAGTTTGCAGAACCTCACATTACAGCTGAAGAAGTTAAAGAAATGATAAAAAAAAAGGATCATGAAGGATCACAGTTGTCCAAAAAAGGATCAACCCCACCATATCCGGCTTGGATGGATAGTGAGCCATTTCCACCTAAATTCAAGCAACCTAATTTGCAGTCGTATGATGAAAGAACTTCATCTTATCAATCTCTATGTCACTTCATGGTGTTGACAGGACCTATAGCCGACAATGATGCATTGAAGATAAGATTATTTACTAGCACCTTAAAAGGGACCGCATTTCGATGGTACAAGATGCTACCTGAAGGGTCAATAAATTCATGGAGGGACTTAGAACAAAAATCTTTAGATCACTTCTTCAATGCCGATACTTTCGTGACCACAGCTCGCTTGTGCTCGGAAAAGCAAGGAGAAGATGAGACAGTTTCAAAATTTATCAAAAGGTGGCTGGCCCTTTCTTTTAAATGTCTAGAAAATTTGTCACATGAAAGTTTGATGAACATGTGCAAGACAAATATGCACTATCAAATAAGAGCCAAGCTTGTAAGTACAAAACCTAAGAGCCTTGGTGAGTTGTTAGAAGCAGCAATTGAAGCAACAGCAATTATCAAGGATCGTGAAAATGAAAAAAATCTCTAAAACAGTTGAACCACCAAAAACTGGGGGCACAAAAAATTTAAGAGTCTTTGGTGATCAAAATGGCTTTATCCCTTGAGTAAAAAATATACTACCTCAAAATGCCAAGTTTTTTTGAAACTTTAGGGTACGAGATCTCTAGATTGGTCCACTCAATAAATCAACTCAAAAGTGTGCAAAAATAACAAATATGCAGCGGAAATAAAATCACAAATACACACCACAAAGACACCAGATTTTTACGTGGAAAACCCTAACCGGGTGAAAAACCACGGGTCCAAACTGGATCTAATCAAGCACTATTAATCTTACAATTATAGGAAACTCAGATTTCTTCCCGAGATATCCCCTACCTAAGGACAAAAGTTACCTCGTGTTGCTTCACGCTTCAACGACTTCACACCGCTGATTGCAACGGACTCAATCCAAGGTTTGACTCCTGAGATCTTCTCTCAAGAAGATAATCTTTTACAAAGGAAGCAGAACATATTGGCCCTAGAGAACTTGGCAGCACAACTTCTTAGTAAATCTCTAGAGAGGAATTCTCTCAATTGAATCTCTAATTTAGAACTTGAGAGGTGAGGTGTCTCTTTAGAATAGCCCTTGAGTCCTTTAAATAGCCTTGGATTCGTGCCTCAAGTGTTATAATATGATTAGGAATCAGCAACACAAACTTGAGACAAATCAGGAGAGAAAACTAGGTAAGTTTCTAATTTTACGCCCAGGTTCGCTCGAGCGACCTGAGAGTTCGCTCAAGCGAACAAGCCACTGTATTTGAATATCGGATCATGGCTCGAGCAATCATAAAAGGTGGGTCGAGCGAAAGAGCTTCTGTCTAGGGTTCGCTCGAGCGAATGCACTGGTCGCTCCTGGTCGCTCGAGCAAACTTCATTCTGTAGATCCGAACTTTCAGCAATTTTTCTCCCAGCTTTCTTCTTCTATTTCATCCAGTCTTCTATCTTCAGAGTCTTTTTCTAAATATGAAATACAACTCAATGGACCCCTAGAGTTTTGTCCAACCCATGAATTTAGCCAACACACAAAATCCTAACATTCTTAAAAAAAAAAAAAAAACTATTATCCATGAATTATGTTCTCTTAATTTCTTTGGATTTCGATATAATGCCTCGAGTCCTTAAAAGCCTCGATATGATGCTTCGAAAGACAAAATGTTTTGAATCTCGATATCAAGCCTTGAAGCCTTTAAAGTTTCGATATCATGCCTTGAAGTTCATAAAATGTCAACTTTTATAATGCTGACTGATACCAAGCCTCAAAGCCTCAAAAGTTTTGATACCATGCTTCAGATGTCACATCTCTATATTTGGTGTCATAATCTTTAAGCTTCAATACCAAAGCCTCAAAACCTTTTGTAATGCCCCAATTCTGAATACCAAAGTTACTGCCAAGGTACCCAAATTTGGCGCACTACTTCCCGGAAAAATCCGAGAACTTCCAAGATCATAGTTCGCTGTGAAGTCAAATTTTAAAACTTTTTGAACAATAAGATGATCAATAGTTGGATTGTGGAAGCATAAAAAAAGACGGCGGAAGCAATATATTAATAGCGAAAGCATAAAGTATCTCATAAAATGAGTCAAGAGAAACAAGGCTGAAGTCCAACAAAATCTCGAAGTGTGAATAATAAGTTTATACATAACAGTCTATTTCCCTGCTCACCACATAATCACGCAAAATCCCAAAAAGTAAACTACGCTCAACCTCCCTGTGCGAGCACTCCATCCTCCAGTTCAACCACCTAGTTGACCGGTCCTCACCCGTAATCACCAGCTACAAGCGCCTCAATGAACGCATCACCTGCGGGGTTATAGTCAAAACCTAAGCATCAAAGATGGGTTAGATCTAAGGATCGAACAAGGCACCATATACAGATAACACAGGATGTATGTATCAAAGAGAATAGAGACAATCATTTAATCATAAAAATAACAATGAAACATAAGCTAGGAAATTGAGCAGTATATCATAGTTAAAATCAGAATAATTAAGTAATCTAGTTTATCAGATAACAATATAACACATTCACACAAGTTGGATACCACGGGATATTATGTCGCAGCCCTCCCATACTGTAAACAATTGCGGCTTAGAAAAGTAAGGCAACCATGTAAGGGATAACAAGCCCTGCTAATAATAATATAAATACAACACCGATTACACCCCTTTATTGCACCGATCACACCCCCTTATCACATTAGACCGGACCCGGTATCGCACCGTCCGTCTAGCCATAGCTCATCATGATAACTCTAGTCATAACCAAATATAGCTATACTGTAAACAATTGCAGCGGGGAAAAGTAAGGTAACCATGTAAGGGATAACAAGCCCTGCTAATAACAATATAAATACAACACCGATCACACCTCTTTATCGCACCGATCACACCCTTTTATCGCATTAGACCGGACCGGGTATCGCACCGTCCGTCTAGCCATAGCTCATCATGATAACTCTAGTCATAACCAAATATAGCTACTACCATTGATGATCAGTCAACAGGCTGAGCTTGAATCAACTGAGTGAATGTTTAGTGCCGACCCAGGGAACAAATATAGGTATGTGCCTGTCTTGGCTTGGTTTGCGCGAGCAAGGTCCTAACCAAGTCTCCAAGAGGTCCAAATTCAATACCATGGAACACAGTTCAAGTCCAATCATCATTAGATCTATACTGAGGTTGACAAACCATGGCCTAAAACAAGATAAGTACAATATCCATGTTCATTCCACAAGTAACCAATCCATACTCATTCACAATGAGTCTACAATTCATCATAACCGACCTCTCCATTCTAGGGCACCACACACCCAATTTAGGCCGTATGAGGGCCCACCTAGCCACAGACATGGGTCATTTATCACCGATTACGTCGCCGGGTCACCACTACGTAGTCTTAGGTTCAGGTTCTCCAATTTCCATTTAATTAACAGCGTTATAACAATAACAATGATATGAGAGAAGTACAATATGTAATAAATCTCCAAGTATTAGAATCAAATGGAAAAGGCAAGGGTCCAACCCAGGTAATGGTCCACTCTCAGGTTCAGGGCCACTTCAGATTATTGGATCCCTAACTGTAGTCTCAGATGCCAAAAGGTGTTATATTTAGTGCTCCAGAAGTTACGGGCAACCTTGACTACATTTAAGGGTTGAATCACTGACAATTCCAATCCCTAAAACCTACTTGGTGGTCCCGACGAGTCAAGGTTGAGCCACACTATTGACTCGTGCTTGGCACATCAATGGAAGTCTATTTGGATGGTCAATGAGCCGCACAAATGATCACAACCTCAAAAACTAGAAGGCTGGAAAATCACTGTACATAGTGTATCCAGTCGACCGAGCACAGGTTACGGTCGACCAGGTACACTAGGAAGTCGGGATGTTGACTCCCAGGTCGACCCTCAATACAGTGTGCTCGGTCGACCTCCCGGCCTGGGCGGTCGACCGCGCACACTGGGGACAGTAGACAGTCACCTGGCAGGCAATGGCCTGTCCTGGAATTCTCTGTGTTCCCGGTCGACCTCCTGGCCTGGTCGGTCGACCGCACACACTAGAATTCTAGAGAAATAGATGTTCCAACTCTCAGTCTTTCCCTGGAACTCCTTTGTGCCCGGTCGACCCGGAATAGGGCCCGATCGACCGTGCACACTGGATTCTTGGACTGAGGGGAAATTCAGCTCCCAAATAACTCCCCTAAGAATCCTGTGTATCAGGTCAACCTGGAACATGGTCCGGTCGACCAGGTACACTAAACCTGTAAATTTCATAGAGTCTTATTTGAGACTTGAATTTCTTGGTTTTCAGTGTCGCCGGTCGACCCCACTGCAGGTAGGTCGATCGGGTACACGCGCCTGCAACATAAAACCCAGTTTCTGGATTTTTCCTCGTCAATCCAATTTCCAATCAAACATCCTCCAATCCACACCATTCATCACATAGACATATAAAACCACGAAAATACTTCAATACATATCCCACCATCCATCATTGGGCCATTGATCTTTTAAATGAGGCAAACACATCCATCAGTAGCCATAATCCATAATAACCAAGCACAAATGGTAGGTCAAAATATGCGTACATCAATTGAATTGAGATTTGCAAAATCAAGAGAAAGAAAACATGCATTCTGAGCTTTCTAGCATAGGGTACTTGCCTTAGATCAATAGAAATGGAAATTTGAATATAAGAGAAAGATCTTAGTTGCTAATGTTGGGTTGAAGCTGTAATTGGGGATGATGCTCTATCCTTCTTGTTGCTGGGATTGAGAATTAGGGTTTCTAGAGAGTGTGTTAGGGAATATGGGAGATGAATGAGAAATGAGAGCGAATTAGGGTTGGGTTTTCATTTCATTTGCAAAGGTTAGTATATATATATATGTTAGGGTGTAGTGGCTGATTACTAGAAAGCCCTTAGGGTTAAAATAGATAAGAGGATAAGGGTGTGGGTAAACTGGTTAATTTTAGGGATTCTAGAAGCTTCCTAACTACAACACCCCTCCTAATAAAACTAAATTACTATCTAAGGCCTAAACTAACTAAAACCTTAATCAATTTACAATAACCACCCTAAATCTATAAAGGAATATACAAGAGCCTAATCCTAAGACTTAGGAAAATATTAAACTAGTCCACTAAACCCTATTAAATAGCATATTAAGATAACTAATATTATATTTATAATTATTCAAATTAAATTGAGGGCCCACAAGGGGTGGCGCCTCTTATTTTTTCTTCTATCATGCCTCAAGTGTCAAACTTTGACACCAAGCCTTGAAAAATTTTCTTCTATCATGCCTCACAACCTCAAGAGTTTTGATATAAAAAAATTCAATTTTTTTTAATAAAAATCCTCAAATCCATTATATCTTGAAAGTCCGATGTCAAGTCTCATAATGTTTGTATTCCATGAAACTTATGTATTCTCATTTACAAGGTTCAATGTGATCATGCCTTAAAATCTCATAGGCCACTATATAACTTCACCAAACCTTGATGTAAATAATGACCGGGATAGAAATAAAAGAAGAAAAGAAGTCGACAATGAGATACGGGTCAGGGAAGACATTGCAAGGCAATGCAAAATGTCCACTTCATTGAGAAATTAATATGACAAGTCTCAAAGGGTCAAGAAATAACATCAACAATCACCCAGATCATCCAAACATTGGGAGATCAAGAGATTGAGATGACTCCGAGGACCAACAACTCAAGATCAACCTTTTGTCATCACTCCTTGAAGGGAGCATTTGTTGGCATTAAAAAATGTCAAACTTCTATTGGGCACAAGACCCTTGTTGCAGGTCATGATTAGATGGACGTAAACCCAAGAATGCATTGAGCCCACTAATACATAGATGGACCTAAATCCATTTAGCTTCCAGACCCACTATCGAGCCCACGATCGGCGGTTGCTATATGGCATGGGGTCATGCCACGTACCATACTTAATGAATTTCATGGGTCTCGTCAAACTCTCTTAGATTGATGGGGCCAACTAATATGATTAATATGGGTTCAAGCTAATTCTTTGCAACCATGTCATATAGGATCCAATGCATACATTTAGGTCCAAGCCAATTTCTGGCCTAAGCCAATCTTGGTTGATTCTGGTCCAAGCCAATTTCTAACCTAAGCCATAAGACCGATTGTGGTCGACGTTAGTTCAAGTCAGTTTCTGGCCTATGTCATGTTGACATGAGGAGAAACAATATGGATGGCTCCATCTCTGACTTATGAGGAGTCAAAGCTTTATTAATATAATCTTTTGATAAACTCTACTTAAGCTATTAAGTGATGGCTTAGTGGCTAAGATGGTTGCATTTTAACCTTGAGGTTAAGGGTTCAATACCTTTAAAAAAAAATTGTTTCTCTAAATTTCAACTGTGGGTCCCACAGAATGATAAGATGTAAAGGGACATAAGACCTATTCAAAAAATGGTTGCCGTGGAAGCTTTAGAAACTACCCACTACTCAAAAGTTGCTTTGCTTGAATGGGTAGTTGCTATAACCTATTGGTTTGCATTGGTAGTTACATAACCTCTCGAAAGAAGGAAATAAAAAGGAGAAGAGAAAAGAGAGAGGAGTTCGGCTGTGAGAAGGAGACAAGAGAGAGGAAAAGAGAAAAGAAACAGAAAAGAGAAAAGAAAGAGAGACAAGGAAAGCTTAAGAAGACCAGACTGCTCCTTTTTTTTTTTTTTTCTTTCACGCCATTTTCTTCACTCCATCTCCCCCATCCCAACTTCTCTACATCATATTCCCCACCAAAGCAATATCTCCTCTTGCTAGAGATGGGTGAAAATACCAAAAGTTAAGAGAACTTTTATCTAAAAGCTTTATGAAATAGGGAGAAGATAGAAAGATTGTTCCCGAAGAGAAGATTCGAAGTAGGTTAAGGACTAGGATCATGCCTTCATCAAGAGTTGAAGCATGATTTCCTAGTTTTGAGCCATGTCCCCATTTTTTTTATATGTAATTTTATTTCATGTAAAATGAGGGAATGAATGTTATATTTTGCAACTCCTTTTGTATGAACGAAACAAATGATTTTATATATTCTTGCATCCCCATTTCTTAATTTCTGTGTTTAAAGCTACCCTACAGCTGGCCAAATTCCCAACGGTTGGAAAATTTAAAATTAATGACCTATTCAACTAGCCGTTTTGCCTGTCTTTTTTTACAGATTTTCCATCTTACAGAATAGTTGGCTAAATTTTGGGCAGATTTTAAGCATAAAACTACTCAAATTCGAAGCTGTAAAAACCTTTAAAAAAAAAAGCCTTAAGTCTAGGGTCTTTAAGGATATCTCTTGGTCGATTTGGAGTCCCACTTTCCCATTTTCAGATTTTCCAAAGTTTCTCTGTGGGAACTCCTAGGCCATGGAATCTGTTGAGTTCATGAATTTGTATATTCATGCATCATTTTAGGATAAATTAAGGTTTTCTTTGGTGAATTGCATTATTATTCATTTAATTCCATAATTTCATGCATTTTCACCTGGAAACATGAACTTTCATATTTTTCATACATTTTCTGCATTAACTTAAAATATTATGCAATTCTTCTCCGAAGAGTCCCAGTTGGAGTAGTACTCTATCCGGATGGGTCTCGCTTCAATATAGGCTCTTCAGTGTTTGATGTGTTGAATTAGAATGTGCAGAAAATGAGAATTGTAGGCCTCTGTCGCGGAACCCACTTTCAAGCATACATAGTCATCCTAGGCCCTACATTGCTAAATTGAAGCTTGAAAAGAAGTAAATTGAAGAATTCACCACATGGACCCCACATACAAGCCATGTACAAATCAATCAAAGGAGGGGTCCACTCATCATGTCAGTTGAAGAGTCCTAAGTACAGCAGAAGACTTCTCATAAGGCCCACTGTTCAAGTAGATGAAATGTCCTACATGGCAGGGTCCGCTGTAGTTGCAGATTTGAAACTATTAATGGATAATTGAAAGAGTAAAAGTTTGATTGGAATAAAAGAAGAAGAGTTTGAATCATCCACTTCTGATATCTTTTCAAAAAATGAAAGTTGTGCAGAGATAGAGACCATTGCAAATCAAATTTCAAAAGTTAATCTCATTTTTCTCAAGATTACTCATCTTCAAATAGTCATAACTTTCAATCCGACCGTCGGCTCGATGAAATTTACCTACCGTGGGAAAGCTTATTCAGAGTAGATGTCCGTGGAGCCCAAGATTGTACAATTTGGAGCTAAATTGACAACATTATGGGCCCGGAGATTTTCATGTTCATTTTTAGACGGGATTGCAATTAAATCCACACCGTTGATAATCCATTGCTGCATATCCCTTGTGGGACCCCATCTGAAGATTAGCCAAGCCATCCAGAGATTTCCAGAAGCTTCCATCTCATTCAAATTAAAAAAGGATAAAGAGATATACTTTATCAATAAAGATAAATCAAATCTGCAGAGAATGTGTTCAGATTCAATGTATCTATAAGATAACCAGGAATTATAAAAGGAACAAAAAGGAAGCATATAAGACACTCTCCCTCCCTTGGAGGTCAACTTATTACTCTCTTGCTCTCTCCTCTTTCTCTTCTTTTCCTAATTAATATAATTTAAGAGTTATTTTTGGGTATTCTAGAGCCCTGTTCCAGATTTAGGTTAGAAGAGTGTGAGAGAAGATTGTAATTGCCATGAAGTTCTCAATGAAAATCACATCTTTTGCAATGGAAGAGTAGATCCATGGATCAGAGTATCAGATGAAGTTAAGTGTTTCTTATCATTAATCTATGCGATATTTTTGTCTCTTGCGTATTGATTATAATAATAAATCGGCCTTCTGTCATTGACAACCTATGTTATTTAATTTTTTTTATTTGAACAATGCTTTAATCATGTGTGTTTTCTTAATAGATTATCCTCAGATTGAAATTCTTTGATAATCTATCTTTGATTAATATGTGATATTTAGTTAAGTTCATAATTTCATTAGGTGAAGGAGATTTTTGCCTTAACTAAATTGTGGAAGATTGTGCTCTTTGTCAGACAAATTATCCGAATTAGAAGCATTGATTTGTTTATGATTTGAAGGATTTTTTGGAAAAATTTATTTTATCAATTGCGTAGAATGATGATGGGACTACTTAATGGATTAGTGATATTCTGATATGTTTTTTCTCATATCTTATTTCTACACTTTAGATCTAGATTTTCTCAATTTTATTATTGTTTCTTCTTATATCTCTTGTTATTATCATTGATAAAAAAATTAGATTTTAAATTTTAAGTTAGTAATGCTCCCTGTGGGATTGACCTGTAATTGCCACAGTCTTAACAAGACAACTGTGCACTTGCAGTATTAAAGGATTGAATTTAAAATCGCGTCAGAATCATGCTTAGATTTATGTTTCGTGGATTTAGACACAGGCAGTTGACGATATCGCCAACTTAAGGGTAATTTCGTCAAAAAAAAAAGAGGTACAAACAACTAAATGGTGATTTTTTTATTATTCTTCATAAAATCGATTAATTACACTTTAAACTTAATTATTTAGTAAAAATCCCTAATATAATTTACCATTAGCCAAGAAAAAAGAAAGATAGAAAGAAAGAGAAAAAAAAGAAAAAGAAAAAAAGAACGAGAATCCTTTCTTTTAGTCTCACGACCTCGTTTTCATGTACAAGTCGTTATCAACATTCACTTGACAGCTTGATCCTCAAACTTAGGTATGAAAATAAATGAGCAAATGGTGCCATGGTCTGACACGATAGATGCGACTCATATCCAAACGATAAAAGGAAATGTAGGACTCTTTTGTGCAATAAGAAGTCATTCTGAGTTTGGATCTGATGAGGTAAAATCCAGGGTGACCTTGAGTGGACCATTCACAGTTCGCCACATCAATGCGGGCAGCCTACCATGCATCCGGACAAGGAATGCCTGCAATAACGTGGCGGAGCTTGAGTGGTCCACTCATGGTTACCGTGTGTAGACCCACTTAGAGGATCTCAATTCTGTCATGCTCTACATTTTTCTACTTTTATGGGTGAGGAACCTGCATTCCCACTCTTCACATAAGAAATCAAAATCCTCTTCATTAAGGAAAATAAATTCATTTTCCCTCATAAGAAAAAAGTATCACACCAAATAAGAAAACGATAAACTAAATGAAAAATGAGCACAAATTTCCTCTCTAACTATCTGAGAATCACAAACGTGCCCTCACTTAGCCACCCTATTTTGGTAGATGGCATTATGTTCTTTGAACAACATTTCTAGCTGGGATTGATCACGTTGAGGGAGAAACGGACCAGACGATTGATCATAGAGCTCGACAGATATTTTCATGACAATACAAAATAGTTGTATATAAATTTCAATCTTATGACATGTTTTTTTTTTTTTTTTCAATCCAGAAAAGGGGCTGGGGCTGGGGCTGGGGCCTAAGACTCATGACACAACTCACACATGTGAAATAGTTGGAACTCACATATGAGAGGAATCTTATAACTTAGAACTCACACACAGTGGCGGACCCAGGAAATGAAAGTAGGGGGGCCCAAATGAAAATTATTAAAAAAAAATTTTAACATTTTAGGGTGCAAAATAAAAAATTACAAAAATTTTAGTGGTAAAAAATAACATTTTGAAAACTTAAGGGGGCCATGGCCCCCTCTAGGCCTACATGTAGGTCCACCCCTGCTCACACATCTATTGCAGTCATATCATAGATCTAACTCAACAGCCCTGATATAAGACAGCGCAAAGATAAATAAATAAGTAAATAATTAAATAAATAATGCATATGTGTATAATAAGTAGAGAGGGCTTGTGAGGCAATAGGGTTGATGCACATGCATTTGATGGACTAATGGAAATATCATGGTGGGCTTCTTCAGGCAAGTAATAGAAACAGAGGAGGCAGTTTTGAAAAAAACAGTTTATTAAAGAAGGAATAAAATACTGTTTGAAATGGTTATTAATTTCAGCACCCAAAGAGTAACGGGGCAAGCCGTGATCGGGGGCAGTGCAGAATGCAGCGCTGCTGCACTAGAGCCGGACCCGTTGTACTACGGACCGTAGTTGTGACTAGCCAATGAGCTCACATCACATACGTACAAAACCAGGTGACGGTGTCTTTTTTAGTGCAGGAATTGTAAAAGCCTCGAGGACCGAGGACATGAATATTGCATCGAATCCACTCGCCAGTACCTCCTGATAATGTGCAGGTGCAATGAGGGGAACTGGCATAAGCCAAACATGACTCATTTACAAATTGAGTGTTTTTTTTTTTTTTTTTAGAAACATTTAAATATTGAGTTGAAAATTACAGTGAGTTCACAATCACAGGTCAGTACGGCTTTTGGTTGGCTAGTCACTGTGTATTTAGTTGCGTTGGAAGGGCTGGTGGGTCGAATGGCAAGGATGTACTCAACAATTATCAAATGAAAAAAAAGTAATAATAATAAGAGAGAGAAAGAAAATTCTATTATTGTTTTCGTCATCCTCATTATTATTGGGTTTTTTTTGTATGACAGCCAAGGGTACTGGAACCCAAAAAAGAACCTACGTATACTCAGAAAGGTAGTCCACTCAAGTAAGAAAGAGGCCCGCACAAAACAGCCGGATAATAATTGACACTGTAGTTCAATAACCAAAATCATTTCACTCAGATTCAGCGGTGTATTGGGTTCGACCCAACCCACTTAGAGCACTTCCACAAAGGAATTGAGATTGATCGAGTACTTTAATTTTGTTGGGTCAGCATAAACACTAGAGTGGACTATTGATTGGTTGATGGACCCCTCTTGGTAGGATGCATTGTTCTTAAAGGTACACCCTTTAAAATATTATTATAAAGAAAAGGAAAGGGTATCTTCTTAGGATACGCTTGCATGCAGGTGTAGATTTGGAGTCTAATGCACTACGTGATGCTGTTTATATGCACAGAATCTCTCTTTAGAGGCATGTGAAGCTCTTGATTGGAGTTGACCCCAGCTTAACATCATAAGATTAAACTATTGTGAGCCACACAGCTTATTATAATTAGATGCTGAATACAACATGTAAAATAAAAATAAAATCCCCTTTTTTTGGGTGGAAAATATAAAATGCTGTTAGAATTGTTTTATAGGTTCTTTCCATTTTTAGAACTGTATGAGCATTTTTCATCCCTGCATGTGCAGGTCCCTTCCCACTTACGTAGTCTTTCTTTTGAGTGGTTTGTCTTTCTGTATGTGTCTCCTCTCGTGAATCCCAGCCGCTTGACTGGATATCAAAAGAAAGAAAAGGAGGTATGTTCATCATAGGTAAATCAGGTGGCCTAGTATTTTGTAGGACGAACTTGATCATTGGTGGGCCGGCTATACCAAAAATTAATACGATGGGATGCACATAAAATTGTGCGGGTGATTTTAATCCAAATATAGATATGTGTTTGTATTGCGTACCATCATCATTGGGAGTATGATTTTCATCTGAATATAATTGTTTGTGTTTTGCGCACTATTATTGTGATCAATTGATCATCGTCATTGTATATATTATATGCACTGTGGTATATAAATAGTTGGATCCAGACCTGATTATGAAATGAATCCATACGATGGACCCAAATCTGAAACTGATCGGGAAAGGGGTCAATACTGATTTTTTTTTTAGTTGGGTCCATTTGGTAACCTAGTAACCGGGTTTCATTGACATTCCTAAGCACTTGATGAACTCCCAGTCTCGTCCCGTCAGTGCTGTGTGATTTTGTTTTTCTTTTTTTTTGGTAAATGTTTCTTTTGCTAATTGAAATGGTCTGAAATCCTTCCACAAAAAGTGTACACTTCTTCCAGTATAAAATCATTTGGTGAGGATAACGTGTTATAAAAATCCTTGAAGTATCATTAAGTAATGAAGATTTACTATTTACCCAAAAATGAGTCATGAAGATTTACTATCTTTGTATCATTAAGTAATGAAGATTTACTATTTACCCAAAAAAGAATCACAAGATTTACTGTTTTTGTATCATTAAGTAATGAAGATTTACCTTTTTTTTCTCACTTTCCTTTTTATTTTAAGTGAAAGGAAATAAAATGGAAGCTCAATCTCTTTTTCAAATCTGCCGTCCAATAGCAGATCATGCACCCGCCACTTTGCGTCCAAAACATGCACCCGCAGCAAGGTTTTTTTTTTTTTTTTTTTTTGTTCTTCACCAAAAAAATGCCCACATAAATATATTACAACTGCCGGTGTATATTAGCTTTCCAAAGAGGCTAAAAGGGTTGCTCAGCTGATTGGCACTACCACATTTCACTCAGTTGTCAGAGGTTGATCCTTAGGTATGTCTAGAGATGTCAAATGGGCCAGGCCAGGCCAGCCCGTTTCGGCACTACCCACGACAAGGCCCGTGCCATGGGTCGTGTTGGGCCGAGGGAACGGGCACAGCCCACTTGGGCAGACCCATTCATCATAACAGTCTGCCCGCAAGCACAGCTCGCTTGTCCCGTAGGCACTTCCTCTTTTCTATCTAAATTTTCACAATTCAGTTCAGTAATATATCAATAGATATCTTGCATTTTTTTTAATCTTTTTATCCCAGTCATCCTAAATCCCAATTTATACGGAGGAAACGGTAGGAGAAATTTAAAACTCAGATCTCTCACCTAATATCTGTCTACTAGAGTCCATCACTGTCACTTGATGAACATTGATGTAAATGATGAGATTGTGAAGTCCGTATGATGCATGGACAACGTATATGACCTTGGTTTTTATACAGGACAATGAAGAAAAATTAATCGAAAAAAAAATAATTAAACATTGTGGGGGACCATTGTGTAAAAAAATTTCGGAGGGGGGGGGTGAGTGGGGGCGCCCTTCTATTTGTAATTTAAGGGTGGGCGCCCTTCTGCCCCTCCGTGTGTGGGTGCTCTCGGACCCTAGTCCCCTTGGTTGAGATAAGAATTATATATATAGATATTAGTTCTTCACATTCAATTCATATAATGAATAAACACATTGTATTATATGCGCCAGTACATAAACATGGTTTGCATTACTTGTCAGAAAAATCAAGGTGCATCAATGACACAAGTCAGTTAGTATCTAGGTGATTTTACTTTTCACTTTAAAGAAAATGGTAGCCCATAATTAATCCTTATCACTTCTTCTTCGTCTTTCCCAGATTTTGGAGTTGAAACCATTATCACTAGTGCAATCATGATATAAAAGTGAATCAGATTTTGGCTTATATTTTGCATGTGCATGCGGAAGCGTAAAACCTGCAATCAAACAATCATGCCATACAAGAGAGAGATGGAGATTTACTAGGTTCGACAAAACCGCCTATGTCGGCATCAGAGCACAGATTCACATCTTGACTCTCTTCAGAGTCTAGGGTTGCAGATTACATGGTATATATAATCTCCATTTTCCTAGCCCCTACAAAAGTCCCGATACAATGACCAAAATACCATTGACCCTAAACCCGGTCATTAACTAGCCCAATGTATAAGCTACGGTAAACTCGGAATACAAGACATATCTCAACAATCTCCAGCTTGGCTTCAATTCCGTATAACTCGAGCCACCAAGAAATAACTAACAACGTTTTTCCGTTCCCTCACTGGTAGGTATGCAGTCTTTTCAATACTCTTACATGTTGAACCAACATTTGAACTTTGATTTGCATCAAAGTTCTTCCTCTCATCAAAATTCCCCACCTCAAACTCTGATGGTCCATTGACGATATAATGAGTGTTCTCCGAATCACTCGCTCTACAAATGTCAATCTATCCAAATTCTTGCACCACATTGTAAATCTTGTCACCATGGGCACATAGTATCAGATGAATCTGAAATCCGATTCCATATGGCTCTGATATTCTCCAATCGATCAATCTTAAATTTCTTTAGCTAACCATTCGTACCAAAATCTTGAGGCGTTAGTAGAGGCAGCTCACTTTTGGCGGCATGCTTTTTTTTTTTTTTTTTTGCTCTGAGTCGTTCCCCCTGGGATTCAAACCCGCAACCGGTTGACTCAGATATCATCTTAAATTTATTTAGCTAACCGTTCATGCCAAAACCTCAAGGCGTTAGTAAAGGCAACGAAAATACTTTTTAATATTCCCCTTTGAGTGGAGCCACTTCTCTATTGAGTGCTGGATTGCCAATCCCCTTCCACAATTGCGTTGATCTGCTTGCAACGAGTTCGTAAGTTCAAACGGATCTCCGATCGGGCTCTACCAAGATGTCACGTAGACAAATAATTGTTCGGTGATGTCCACTACCACAAAAAATCGTTGAAAACAATTAAAAAAAAAAGCCAACTTATATGAGAAGTTGGAAATTTTAAAGTAATTTTTCAAAACCGACGGCCCAAAACCGTCAGTAAATTCTAAAAACGATTGTCCAAGGTCGTCATTTTATAAAGTGTTTTTAAAAAGAAATTCTTATTTTTTTTAAAAAGTATTTAATAAACAATGCCCTTGGACCACCGATAAAAGATGACTATCAAGGGCTTTGGGCCATCCTTTTTTTAAAAAACTACTTCAAACTATCGACTTCTCATATAAGTTGGTTCTCGTGAAAAATGACGGCAAATGACCGTCATTTTCCACATTTTTTGAGGTAGTTTGTATTCCTGGTTTACCGGAGTTGTCCATTGGGTTAGCCAATGACCGGGTTTAGGGTCAAGAGTATTTTTGGTCATTGTATCGGGAATTTTTTAGGGGCTAAGAAAGTAATAAACCATGTAATATGTAACCCTAGATTTTGAAGAGAGTCAAGATATGAGTTGTAGCTCTCTCGCGGTGGATGTAGGCAGTTTTGCCGAACCACGAAAATCCTCATCTCTTACATGACATGATTGCTTGATCGCAAGTTTCTTGCTTCTGCACGCACATGCACACCTTAGGTCTCAAGAAAAAAACAAGGGATGTTGACTGTACAACTGGTTTTACATCTGACATTTTGCCCCACAACAGTCAAACTTTAAATATTTCCTGCAGAACTGTTCATACAATAATTTGCATTATCGCACGGCCCGCCCCTAGGATATCGCATAGAATAATATTTGCGATATCGCATGGCATTAGGATATCGTACAATATAATGTGTGTGATATCGCACTGCCCTAGATATCGCAAGAGGGAAATACTTAAAGTTTGACCTCTCATAGATGGATGGCATGTCTAAGGGTAGCTTTCCAAGCAATATTCTAGAAAACAACTTATCTGATGACTAATGACGGATGGATTAAAATGGATTCATTATGCGGATCCAAATATAATTGGGACATATCAGTTAATATGATATCCATCAGCCAATATTTGAAACCACAGTGATGAGAGCCTAAAATGTACATTTAAGGCCCCTCAATGATGACTTTGTTACTCCTCGGGATGGTATATATGACATTGTTTATGTTATTTTATTGTTTTTAGGTGTTTTAGGTAAAGAAAAGTAATTCGGAGCTAATTGGAGAAAGCTAGAGCCATTGCAGACGATATGGATAATCTAAATCCGAGCGTCCAGACGCCAGACACTAGGCGTTCGGATGTCAGAACCATCAACTGCACCAAGGCTACTACCTTCGGGCGTCCAGACGCCTACCCTAAAAAGTGACTCGAGGCTACTACCTCTTGGTGTCTGGACACCAGGCACGGGTGAACTCCGCCTCCCTCCGCGTTTTAAAGAGAAAATTGATCCAAAAGCTATAAAAGCGAGTCAAACTAGTTTTAAGGGCATCGAAGTCTAGAGAGAAGAACTGGAGGCTGGTTTTGGAGCATTGGAAGGAACATTAATGGGGATTTCATCAAGGATTCTTCGACACTTTCTCTCCATAAGTAGCTAACTCTCCACCTTAGGGTTACGATGAAGTCCTAATCTTGTATTTTGGTGATGTATAGGTTCTATGGTTTTACTTTGAACGCTTTTGGTTATATGACATGAATGCTGTCCATGTATTGGATTTATTTATTAATGCAATATCTATTTTTAGTATTTTAATCTTGTAGATTCGAATACTAGTCCTATAATGATGCTTCAATGAATGTATCATTAGATATAAGATAATCTATGCCATAGAGATAAGTTACACCCCAATCTAAACTCACGTCCCTTATTTGTTGACTCTGTGAAAGTTTGTAACCAGAACGGGTCCTTAAAGCGTTGAAAGTGAAACCCTAGGTCTATGCTTGCCATTCTACGAGGGTAGAGTGGGTTTGTACCCTAAAATCTTTTCTTCAGTTGAATCAAACCTTGTGTTTAATTTGTTAATTTAGGAATCAAACCCGTCAAATCAACACTTCATTTTCTAATAGGATTAATTTAGGAATTTTGGAACCAATACAACTTAGCCTTTTTGTCCCAGTGGATACGACACTTGGTCAACATCTTTACTTTCACAAGTAGAGATAGTAGCTAGGTATAAATTATATTTGCAAACCCTGTTTTGAGACGATCGAATTTTGGTGCAGTTGCCGGGGACAATTAGCACGATTGTTTGTTTCTCTTAATTCTAACATTAGTTTCGTTTTTTTTTTTTTTTAATTTTTTATTTTACTTTTCATCTTTACTCACATCGTTTACTATCCTTACTGCAAGGCATTGATTCTAACACAGAGAACCATAGAGTTTGTGCAGGATCCAAGAGAGTTCTAAAAGGTTAAAGTTTACTCAATTAAAGCTCTCATTTACCTAAAGCATTATAAGTCCTAGACTTTCTGATTTTTTATTTTTTCTTATAATTGTAGTAGGAATTGTGTGTGCATGCTTGGCCGTCGCTCTTGTCATCCAGATTTGGTACCTCGAGACCAAAATTTAGAGCGAGTCCTTAAGGAGATTTGATCGTCTAACTCCTCTGATTTTCCGCACACAACTTCACCAATGGCAAAGGAAGGAGGTGGGGCAAACAATCCACCCCTTCCACCACCTCCACCTCCTCTTTGGCCCTTGAAGAAGCACTATACGTAAATTGGAATACGCATCACTATTGTGTATTCAGCTACCTACGGTTCAGGCAGCTCAATATGAAATCAAGCATAGTACAATCAATCTTATTCCTTATTTCTATGGCTTGAACAATGAAGACCCATACGATCACATTGATGATTTCCTGGTTATTTGCTCTACTGTGAAAATAAATAATTTCAGTAGTGAGACCCTAAATATGTTTCTTTTCCCATTTTTACTAAAGGACAAAGCTAAGTATTGGCTGAGTACTCTACGTGCAAACTCCATCACCACTTGGGCCCAACTACAGCAAAAGTTCTTGGATAAATATTTCTCCATGGGCAAAACCAATTAGTACCAGCGATCCATCGCATCGTTTGCCCAAACTGATAATGAACAATTTCATGAGGCATGTGATAGGTTTAAGGATCTCATTAGGAAGTGTCATCATCACCAAATTTCCAAGTGGCAATTGGTACAATTCTTTTATGATGGGTTGTCTCTTGAATGGCGAAACATGGTAGTCACCGCCAGTGGGGGATCTGTAAGGTCCGCGACTTTACTGGGTCAGTTAGGCCCAATACTAGGTCCGTTGACCCGTTTATTTTGTTATTATTATAATTAATTGTTAGTTAGATATTTAAGTGGGTTTAAATTGTAAGCGAGTTCCTTTTAGTATTAGAATAGTGTCCGCGAAGTTTCGTTCGATTTCGAGTACGTTTGACTCTAGCAGGGGGTAGTTGCAATTTAAGGAAAACTGAGTGTTTTTCTGGAAAATTTCAATTGTCGTGATTTTGAGTCCGTTGGAAAGGCCTCATATCGCTGATCGTTTTTGTCTATTGACTTGACGCAATCTAATGATCAGAAACCCTTCAAGTGGTCCATTCTTTCACCGGACACACTTAAAGGCAAATGAGTCTTTTCCTCTTCTCTTCTTCTTAAGTAGGGATTAGCCCTAATCCTTTTATTTTCTCTGCAACGAACGACACTTAGCCTCCTCTTCTTCTTCCTCACTTCTCTAAAGCTTCATAACTCCCTCCGGAAGAGACCCTCTCGAAAATTCGAACCGCTAATCTTCATCCTTGCGACCTCCTCTTTCATTTGATATTAGTTTGGGTAAGCTTTTTTCATTTTCGTATTTTCGATTATCTTCTCTTTTGGTTAGATTTAGGTTGTTCTTGATCCTTTTCTACCATTCCTTCTCCTTTGCGTTTTAGGTTGCGTTTGGCTGAGTTATATCGTGGTTTTCGTGATAGAAAGCTTCTCCTCGAGTTTTCCTAATTTCTATCTTTTTCTTGGTTAAGGCAAGTAGATATGCAATTTATAATTTAATATGGATGCTTTGTTTTATTGATTGATGTTGATCAAATGACAGAATACCCAAATGCCAAGTTCTTTTGAGATTTGATTTGTGAAATAACATGTAAGAGTAGGTTTGGAATGGTTTGGTTGAATTTGAAATCGGATAATCTTGGATATTTTAATGACTGGATGGATTGTGGATTGTTGGGAGAGCAAGGTGGCTCAATTTCGTACAGGTGAAATCCTAGAAGGGTTTGGAATGGATTGGCAATGGTTCGGAATGTCATATCGTCAAAGTTTGGGTTTCTGCGTTTGAACATTCCTTTGAACGTTCGAACGTTGGAACCCTCGGATGAATGACTGACGATGAACGTTAGAACATTCCTTCTGAACGTTCACATGTGGGCATCTTCAGGTGATTGGCGTGGAAATGTTGAACGTTTGAACGTTCATTCCGAACCTTCGAACTTTGGACCTTTCTAACGTTGAAGCCTGCGGGTGATTTGGCGTGGGGCGGTGCAGAGTTCGAACGATCATTCTAAACGTTCGAACGTTGAATCTTTTGAGCATTGGAAACAAGACGTCGAGCGTTCGAATGCCTCTCCTGGACGTTTGAACGTTCGATGCCACTGGTGATTTGGCCTGGAGCGCGAGAGTTTGAAGTCTCCCTCCAAGAGTTCGAACTCTCAACATTTGACTGATGTTTGGGCAGATTTCCAAGACCATAACTTTTAAATCGTTCGTCGGATTTTCGCGAGCCATATACCATTAGAAAGCTCATTGAATGTAGAATCCAATAATACAGTTTCGCGATGACCGGAGATCAAAAAATGAGGTAATGGATAAATAATTCAGACTATGTTTTATTGGAAACAAGACTATTAACCTAGGTTTGGGCCTTAGATGTTGGAAACCCTTAACCCTATGTCATGTGACCATTAATAGGGTTTGAAATCGAAGCACATGGCTTCGTGTACTTCAACGGGGTGTCTAGGTATTCATGTACTAAACATGGGATAACCGAATGCGTATGGAACTGAATCAACAGATGCCTGACATGATTGTACACCAAAGGGATTTCTTTAAAAGCATCGTTGATCCAATTCCACACGTACTCCGTTAGAACATGTAAGATACAGGGATGACACCACTTACCTAGGATTCGGTTGTAATTTCTTCCTTGACTTGTTAACTGTATCTGTTGTTATTATTCATTGTACACTCTCTTGACATAATACACCTAATGAATTATGAAACTTAAATCCTTGTAGATTAGGACATGGACTTGACTTTGAGTGTACCTTAGGACCATGTGTCAAGTATTAATAAACATGATTGGTTAGTTATAAGGGGTTATCATGTGGGCTTGACTTGTTTCGTATTGTCTTGAATGAGATAATCCCTTTGAATGTGACTTGTGTCTTGAGCTAGTCAGACTTGCTTGTCTTGGTTTTCCTTGTGTCAGCACCACTTTATTACTGTTTGCATGTCATGGCCAACTGCAGTTTGGGGTTTTCATTGATGGGCCGGTTACTCGGACATCGGGGCGAGCAGTCGGCTTTGGACGGCGTCATGGCGTTGAATAGTTGGGAGCGGGCTTGGACTATGCTACTATTCCCATGACCGGGAGCTTGGATCCACCTGGAGCCGGACTTTGGTATCAGTAGTCCAAATTGGATTGTTACTGGTACCCGGGGAGGTAGCTTGGACATCCTCGGAGTCTCCTTCCTGATTCTTGCATTGCATTGTTTGGATAGTGGTGATTGTAGATGATGCTAGATTTCCTATTATTGCTTCTGATGATTATTACTCATGCGGTATGCCTAGTATCGTTCCCTTGTGCTCATATGATTTTGTACTTGTCTCTACTCTTACACTTGATGCATGTTATGTTTTATTGTACTTTGCTTATCCATTACTCAACATATCGTTGACTCTGTTCCTTGGTGTGCAGACACCCCAGGTTACTTCTATGACGACCAGGCAAGTGAGGAGATCCCAGAGGATCTCCAACCAGTAGAGGAGGAGCGAGAGTGGCGTGCCGATGACGTAGAGTAGCGGTATCACTTCCGGCACAAGAGTGACTCATATGGGAACATTCTTAGATTCTATTTATTCATTATTATTCTCTCTAGTGATGGACCCGTCTTTTTTCTTTCTTGCCTTCCTCCGTCTCGGGTCCGTCGCGGTGCGGCGGGGCGAAGAGAAAAAAAGAGCAAGCATCAACATTTTTGTATGGGTATGCCAGATTTTCTATTCTACTTGAAATTTGAAATGGTGATCTGGAGATTCACCTTCACAAGTAGAAAGGAAATCAAACTTTTTTTCTAACTTTCCATTGCACATATATTTAAAGAAAGAGACAAGATTTTAAAATGCTGTGAGAGGCAATTTTGTTTAGTTTGCCGTGAAAGGCAGTTTTGTGCCGTAGAAGGCAATTTTGCCATGGAAGGCGATTTACAAATCTTATCAATGATGAATGACAAGAATTGTGATTTTTTTGTCTCTTTAAAAAAATACAAAATACAATAGAAAGGGAAGAAAGAGGGATCTGACTTCTCAAGCGATTGTGGGGACTCGTTCAGATCGACGGTCGCAAGTCATGTATGGACTCCGCCATTGTCCTTCAGATGAGAACACTTGATGCTTTAGTTCACTTGGCTTGGCTTGGACCCCAGATTTTTAGAGGACAAAGACCAAGGGAAGGTCCTATATCCAATAAAAAAACGGGTAGACGGGCTGAAAAGCCGCATCCAAGCCATGTTGGATAGAAGAAGAGGGTGAAACCTTGGGGGGGGGGGGGGGGGTGGCCCCCTAAGGGACTTTTGATCACCTTGTAGTTCTTGCAGCAGGGTTTCTTCAAGGCAGGAGAGCTTCTTTGTGCAGAGAATTCTTCAGGATAGTTTTCAGATAATTTTTCAAGACCCTTTCCCTTTGGAATGACCACCTATTTATAGGCTTTTGGTGGCCATTAGGAGGGTTTTATGGGCATTAATGGTATTAATGCTCCATGATGGGATGAGTTACAAGATTTAATTTCAGAATTTTGTAACTCCTTTTTCTTGGATTTTGATTGGCCGATGGAGAGTAATGGGCATTTAATCTCCATGATGATGGGAGTTTCATGGTTAATTACTATGATTAATCTCCATAATGATAGGAATTACATGGTTAATTGTTATGATTAATTGGACTTGTAACTCCCATTTGCTTGCTTCTGATTGGGCCGTTCAAAATAATGAGTTAATAACCTTAATAAGTTGTCATAAAAAGGTCATTTAACTTCATTAATCGGCCGCCGCGTCGCTTGAAGAGTCACGGGCCGCGTTGCGTCTTTTGGAATTCTTCTTGCGATGATCATCGATGGATCCGCACGTTGTTTGATGTCAGATGACGATGCAAATTCAGACGTTGGTTGACACCAATGGGCCGGCAACATCTGTTCAGTTGATTTCTCGATTGGTCGGGCAGAAAGTGTACTTTCTTGGTCGGCCGGTTGCGGTTTTGGAGTGTCCAATGATGATCGAATGATTTCGACGTCGGATCCGTGATGTTGACGAAGATCGACGGATATCATGCTCCAAAAATCAGAATTTGAGAAAATCACAGGAGCCAAACTTCGCGAAATGAGAGAAGGATCGGAAAAAGTGGGTTTCCGGGGAAATCCGGCGACCCAGATCCCTATGGTCGCCGGCAACCATGTGGCCAGCGACCATGGGCCAAGGTCGCCAGCGACCATGGGGTCTTTGCCCATTTTTCGGTCGTCGTCCGGTCGCCGTTTCTTGGCCGTTTCTCGGGCTTTTTCGCTTCTGTTTTCTCCTGTATTTTTCTTTGACATTTCTCCTCGTTTATTGGATTGATTTTACTTAAGAAAACCCATTGAGAAGTCATGCAAATCAGAGCACAAAGTTTCCTATTTTTGGAAAAGCCGAAGAGTCTGTAGCCGATTTTCTGCCAAGAGTTGAAACTAGGTCAAAAGATATCGGACTGACCTAAAATTTGAGGTGAAGCTTCTTGAGCATTAGATAGGACCAACCATGGATTTTTATTTGAGTTTTGAAGCCATTTGGGGTCCCATCGATGCTTAACTTGATTTCACCGCGCGGAAGATGTCGAGCTTTAATGTACGGTCATCCGATGTCCGATTGACCTGAAATTTGACAGGGAGCCTATTGGAGTTATTTTGAGATGATCCATTAGCTCCGATTTGGATGCCATAGTCCCGGGGAGCTTCGCCGCCGGTAGGCTTGATTTTTCTTCGGAGCGTCAAAACCTGGTCAAACGTTGTCGGAATGACCTGAAATTTGACGTGCAGCCTTTTTGAAGCATGTAGAAGCTACTCATGTATTTTGTTTGATGAGTGGCGGCATCGGAGGTTCTCGCTGCCGGGAGCCTTGATTTCGCCGTTCGAGAGTTGATGGAGGGTCAAACGGTGTCGGTTTGACTTGAAATTCAACGTGGAACCTTTTGGAGGTATTTTGAGATCATCCATAGGCTTTAATCGAAGATTTGATGTATTTGACATTGTCGCCGCCGAGAGCTCCCGCTCAGTTGTTGGAGGATTGAAGTTAGGCCAAATGGTGTCGAAATGGCCCGAAACTTCATGTGTACCTCTTTTTTGGCTATTTTGAAGGATCTTGTAGTTTTTGTTTGATTTTGACAAGATCTGATGCTTGAAGCAGCTTTGCCTATTTGTAGTAGGATGCGGCTCCGTGTAGCTTTTGATGTTGAGGAGGCAAAGTGACATTTTTTGGTGTCAACATCTAGTTGGAACTTTCTTTCATTGACCTTATTTCTATTTAATGGCCTTGGTTATTGGGATGATCCTTGTTAATACATTAATTCCTTGATTAGCTTTATTTATTTCTTTGCGCAACTTTAAATATTACTGAGATTATTATTCATTGATTGATATCCAAACGTGCTTTGAATTGTATGAATTCCGCACTTTTATATTATTTGAGGTTTGAAATACAATATCCTCACGCGGACTTACGATCATTGGGCCTAAAAGGCAAAAATTTTAATTAGCTCTAAATTTCACTCCCCAGATCCAGTTTATTCTCTACTCGGGTTCGGGGGACGTGACAGGATCTATTATGCTGAAAAATGACGATGAGGCATGGGAGCTTTTTGAGAATATGAGTGAGACCTTTCAACACCGTGCCTCCACTGCTAGATTGGAGAGGCTGGCAGCCTCTAACTCTCAAAAACCTAAAGGGGTGTTTGAAATTTAACCCTCTAATGAACTCACCACTCAAGTGGCTGCCTTGACCCAAAAGTTGGATCAGCTGTTATCTGTGGGCCAATCTCTCCAATCCCCATCATCTCAGGGTGTTTGTGCTTTGTGCTCCAGTCCCACTCATTTTGTGAGCAATTGTCCTGCAGCCTCTAATTTCTTGAATTTGTGCAAGAGTAGGTGAATGCTGCACAGGAGTTTTCCAAACCAGGAAATGATCCATTTTCAGATAGTTATAACCAGGGATGGCGCAATCACCCCAATTTTGCCTGGAAGTCGCCCGGCCAAGGCACTTCATCCTCTCAACCGCAAAGGTAGAATTTTCCTATTAATCCTAAAGCCTATCATTCCCAACAGTACTACCAGCACCCTTACCCTTATCCACTACAAAGGAATCCATCCTTTGAGGAAGCAGTGCTGCAAGAGCTCAAAAAGCTCAAAGCAAACACTCAGCAGGTCCATTTCCACTCTCAGTCCATAGCCAAGCTAGAGACCCAGATAGGGCAAATAGCTCATGCTATTAATAGAAGAGAGTAGCGACGTTTGCCTAGCCAACCCACGGTCAACCCTAAGAATTCATTCGAGGTGGGTAGTAGCTCGCAACCTTATGATACCTATCATGAGCAAGTGGAAATGGTTGTCACATTGAAGAACGGGCGTGAGGTTGAGACTAGGAATGAGCGTGAGGTTGAGACTAGGACTGAGGAACCTAGGAAAGATGCGAGCGAGTTTTTAGCCAATCCCAAGGGTTCTGGGACAGAAAGGATTTCTAAGGGAAAGGAGGTCACCCCTCCCAGTTCTTCAACTATCCTGGTTGTGGCACCCCCATATGTACCTAAAACCCCTTTTTCACACTTGTCTTAACACACCCTCTCCCTTTAGTAAAAAGGGAGCAACCATGGATATAATGTTAGAAGTGTTCAAGCAAGTAAAGATCAACCTATCTTTGCTAGATGCTATCAAACAAGTCCCTTCGTATGCTAAATTTTTGAAAGATTTGTGCCCTTAAAAGCGCAAATCTAAATCTCATGTGCCCAAGAAGGTTTTACTCACTGAGGAAGTGAGCTCGATTATCCATAATGACACTCCTCCCAAGCTAAAAGATCCTAGCAGTCCCACCATTACTTGTACGATTGGGAGTCACATTATTGATCATGCATTGTTGGATCTTGGAGCAAGTGTCAATCTCTTGCCTTACTCGGTGTATGAGCAGATCGGGCTGGAGGAATTGAAGCACACTCAGGTTACCTCACAACTTGCTGATAGATCTATCAGGGTACCCCTAGGCATAATAGAGGATGTTCTGGTCAAGGTCGACAAGTTTTTTTTCCTGTTAATTTCATCGTCCTTCACACTAAACTAGTGCAAAATTTGAGGAATCAAACTCTTGTCGTTCTTGGCCGGCCCTTTTTGGCCACAGCCAATGCGAACATTAATTGTCGCACCGGAGTTACGGATGTTTCCTTCGGTAATATGAAAGTGAGGCTAAATGCTTTTAGGGCCTCTCATCAAGTTCCAGACAAGGACAACTGCTCTACAGTCGATGTTGTTGATGAGCTCGTGGTAACAACACTTCAACCTGAGAATACCTTGCCAGTTCTCATTGCTTATGATCTATTTGACGATCAGGAATCTCAAAACCTGGATGTGTTGAAAAAGCACAAGAGTGCAATCAGCTGGTCAGTTGAAGAAAAATTAATCGAAAAAAAAATAATTAAAGAGGCATAGGCATCATACGGATTTGAAAAGTATTGATCCATCCATCTGCATACACCACATTCATCGCATACATGATTTTAAACCTTCTCAGGAAACGCATAGATTTTTAATTCCTAACACAAAGGAGGCAGACATGAAAGAAGTGCTAAGTCATGTCTTTTTACAGGTTTGGAGAGTGTTTCGTTGGTTTTCTTTGTTTTTTTTTTCTTGCTTGCCGCTAACATTTCGCAGGCACTTTGGTCCGAGTTGGGGGGCGTCCTCCCCATTTTCCTCCATTCCAGCTTATGTTAAGCGGTACCTAGGTGATATCCCTCCTGTTCCTTTACTTTCCTTGTTCTTTATATCTCATTTTAATGCTTCACATTATGGATAATGTTAGGTTAAGTTGGGGGTTGGGGTACTAACCTTTGGGTTAATCTTAGTAGTTTTAGTTCTTTTCCTTTAGTTCTATTTGAAAAAAAGAAATTGCTATTTTTGTTAGTCTTTTGGTGGATTTCTAACAGGATTTTTATGAAACGAAGATACCTTGATTTTTGAAACTCTTATTCTGAGAGGAAAAAAAGAAAAATGGTTCACTATTTTGTTTTAGGAAAGAGTTTTTAAGAAATTGTTGAATTATTGATCCCTCACTTGACACGTTTTATATAGAAAATTTGAAATGTGAAGTTATGATTTCCATACTTGTGATAGCTTCGAGACAAATATGATGGAAAACTGACTCTCAGTCATACAGTGTCCTGGTTCAACTGAGTAGATTCATCCACAAATCGGTGAATTAATTCAGGTATATGGAAATGGCTGCCTATTGTTGGGGACCATATTAAAAAAAAGGAAGAAAAGAAAAAAAAATTCACTACGATAGTGTTGTTATGGCCTTTAGAAAAATAATAGTATAAAAGCTACCATAGTTACCTTGAAAGGAAACTGTTCATCTTTACTAGCTATGGAAAAGGCTGCCTATTGTTGGGGATCGTATTAAAAAAAAAAAGAAAAAAGAAAAAAGAAAAAATATATCACTAAAATAGTGTTGTTACGGCCTTTGAAAAAATAATAGTGTGAAAGCCACTATAATTGCCTTGAAAGGAAGTATGTTATCTTTTACTGAGATTAGATGGCCCAGAATTTTGAAAGAAAAAGAAGATGTGTTTTCACGGAAATTTTTAATAGATTGTTTTATGCTCTCCTGCTTCTATATATACACAATTTTCATCGTGCACGATCAATTTTTCCAACAAAATCTCAAGAATTTCTGACCAACAGATAGGATTTGTGAACCAAATTTGAGATGTGTATTGAAACCTCTATAATCAAGAATATCCGGCGTTCATAGATATTACTTTGGAATTTTGTGGGTAAATTCGCCGCAAACCCTCATGAGACTATAACTCATCATGTAAGGGGAACTTAAAGGTTTAAAGGCTTGCTGCAAATGCTAAGTGCAGCCGTGCTCCCTACAAAACTGACCTTAGTTAGTCTTTTGTTTTAGCTTTGCTCGAGGTCTAGCAAAGTGTGTGTGTGTGTGTGGGGGGGGGGGGGGGGGGGGGGGGGGGGGTTCTGATGAGAGCCTAAAATGTACATTTAGGGCCCCTCAATGATGACTTTGTTACGCCTTGGGATGGTATATATGACCTTGTTTATATTATTTTATTGTTTTCAGGTGTTTCAGGTAAAGAGAAGTAATTCAAAGTTAATTGGAGAAAGCTAGAGCCATTGCAGGCGATATGGAGAATCTGCCTCTGGGCGTTCGGATGCCAAAACCATCAAATGTACCGAGGCTGCGGCCTATGGGCGTTTGGACGTAAGACCCCAAAAAGTGACTCCGAGGCTACTACCTTCTGGCGTTCGGACACCAAGTACGGGTGAACTCCGCCTCCCTCCGTGTTTTGAAGAGAAAATTAATCCAAAAGCTATAAAATGTGAGCCAAACTCATTTTTAGGGCATCGAAGTCCGGATGGAAGAACTGGAGGCTAGAATTGGAGCATTAGAATGGGCATTAATGGAGATTTTGTCAAGGATTTTTCATCAGTCTCTCTCTATGAGTAACTAACTCTCCACCTTAGGGTTGCGATGAAGCCCTAATCTTGTATTTTGGTGATGTATAGGTTCTAGGGTTTTACTTTGAACTGTTTTGGTTATATGACATGAATGTTGTCCATGTATTGGATTTATTTATTAATGCAATATCTATTTTTAGTATTTTAATCTTGTAGATTCGAATACTAATCATATAATGATGCTTGGATGAATGTGTTGTTGGATCTAAGATAATCTATGCCATAGAGATATGTTATGCCCTAATCTAAACCTACATCCCTTATTTGTTGACTCTATAAATGTTTGTAACCAGAACGGGTCCTTAAAGCGATGATAGTAAAACCTAGGTCTATACTCGCCGTTCTATGATGGTATAGTGGATTCGTATCCTAAGATCTTTTCTTCAATTGAATCAAACATTGTCTTTAATTTGCTAATTTAGGAATCAAACACATCAAATCAACACTTCGTTTTCTAATATGATTAATTTAGGAATTTAACTAACACAACTTAGCCTTTTTTTTTCCTAATGGATATGATACTCGGTTAACTTCTTTACTTTCACGAGTAGAGATAGTAGATAGGCATAAATTATATTTGCAAATCATGTTTTAGGATGATCACACAGCCCCACCAACAATTTATGTGTGCTCGTACAAGAATTTGTCATCGAGTCAAAGAATTCTGCATGCTTAGTATTTTCATTTACATATAAAACTTTAGAAACTGAAAAGTACAAAACTCAAGTGAGACAAAGGGTCATATATTTTTAGTTTGAACTATATAAAGACAGTCAAATTAGAGATGTATCTGAGAGCAATGAAACACTTTACATCAATTCTATTATAAAAACTTCCATAGAACCTGTCAACTGATGAAATGCACAAGTGATTCCAAAACAAAAGAAACAAAAATAGGAAGAATTTTCCAGGTCCACCCCTTCCCTACGTCAAAGAGTAAACTTGTAAATCTATACATACATTTTCAGTTGGAATGTAAATCATATATTTATTTTTTTTTATAATGGAGGGTGTCTCAGTCCTTTGGGCTAGACTAATCCCTATGGGCCCATAAAGAGCCCGATAAAACCCCTATAGCCCCAGTGTGATAGTGTAGTTTTGATTGAAATGTAAATCTAAGTAGATGGGATAAGGTTCGCAGCTCACTAGTATCGGTCACCAGATGGACAAGTGACTAATCTATAGTAGGTAGCTGATCAATAGATTGTTTATTTTACAAGAAGTCTTGTTCTAGATCTTTACTATGTTCATTTGTTGTGTTTCTTGTTGTCCTCTTTTGGTAGCATAACTTGCTCTGAATATTCCTTAAAAAAAATGAAGCACATTAGTAAACATTAGCTTGAAGGATTGTAAATATCAAATAAGCACACTCTATCAGCACAATCCACAAATATGAGGAAACTTTTGCTTTATAAATAAAAGAGGATTTGACATATTAATCCCCTTTAAACCCTGTTCATCCAATTTCATGACTGAAAATATGCTAATGTTACTAGAGTCATTTGACACTGATCAATATATATATATATATATATTTATACTTTTCTAACCCGAATCCCATGATATCGTAGGATCCGAATGTAAAAAGTTTAAAAATCGATGATATCATGGATCCAGATCTAGATAAGAAGATAATCTAAATGTTTTAATGTACGGGCTTTTCAAATTCTAACATTTGAATATCATTGCTCTAAAGAAGAAAAGTAAAAAAAAAAAAAAACAAAAAAACAACTGTGAACCAGAGTAGACTCTGGTGACATTAGTTAAATTTCAGTTATGAAATTGGAAAAGTAGGATTTCAGTGGGATTAATATGTCAAATCCCCTAAATAAAATGTTGAATTTGGTAAATTGAACATTGGATTCTAGATAACCCAAAACCATGTATCAAGATCCTTGATGTCGCCTCACTTCTACAATCACAATAAGCTCCTTTTGGGGGAAGCACTGACCCTTTTGGGGAAGCACTAAGTCTGCCGGTTCTCATCCCCTCTCCTCCACTCCATTGACATCTCCCTGCAGTACCGCCTGGGCGAAAATTGCTTGAGGAATCTCTCAGTGTGTAAGCTGCTCTTGATGGGAAAGTACTGGGAAGTGATGGTACTTGCCAATTGCCATTACTTTACCACACAGAATGCCACCAAACAGGATGGAGTAAAATTAATGGCCATTGGGTGCTCAGCCCACTTTAACTTTATTGCCCCAAAAATATTACCAAAGATCTACGAGTAAAAAAAGGAAGAAGACTTCTGTTTTAGAAGGTAAGCGTATTAGATTCCAAAAGGACCCTTTTATACTGTCTTTACATGTCTAAAGTTCTCTCCTTTCTTTCCTCTTACCACCAATAATTACCATTCCTTCTCATTTGTGAACGTACAGCCGCACACATATATACCAAGTACCTTGGAAATTTGAATATATGATGACATATATAGTTTTTCTATACTAGAATGGCAGACCTAATTTAACTATTTACATTCGAGATTAATGAGATAAGGGTAAGATGATGGTTTAATGGAATAGATGATATATTCTCTTTCAAGTATTTCTCATTTGACGATAGATTTGGATAAATTAATGAGCAATGATTCTTTTTAAATTCAAATGTAAAATGATCCAATATTATTACTGGTGAATGATCAAGTGAATCCTGCTGGAAGTAGTCCTGATTTTATGTTCAAGCGAAATGGTAAAAGCCATTTTGATAATAAAGCACGCACACCTCAACATGCCACCAGTCATTAATGAGAATAAGGGTAGACACGATTCAGGTTCGTGAGAGGGTCTAAAGTTTGTCCAATCCCAACTTTTTTAGTTATAGAAGATGCTTCTATGGGAGATATCTCTCACCTTATATGAGAGATAGGGGTGGGGGCCCTCACACTTAAGTTGTTGGTATTGGATATGGATGTGAGGTCCCCCATTCTATCTTTTATATAAGGCGAGACATATCTCTCATAGAAGCATCTCCCGTTAGTTATTGACTCTACTTCTTAGGCTTGGATTCAATTCTTAACCTTGAAATAGGTTTGGACCCAATGTATTTGTATAACTGCTGTGCCTTCATGCTGAATGTGCCAAACAGGGTTGGCTCTTAGTCAATTCTACGAGGATATACAATATTTCTCAAAAGACTTCTGAATCTACTTGGCTCAATAGTAGAGTCAGCAATTTCTGACCTAACCTGCCAACATGACCTGCTAATTCAGGGTTGGGATAGACACTTCTGACTTGATTAATAAACATGATGGGTTTGGTTGAGTACTGTGAGTTTGGTTGAGTACACTCTTACCATTCAACCTGCCATTCCAACCCAACCCTACATAACTCAACTAGATTGCACACTGACCTACCAACTGCACTGAAATTCCGAATTGCTAACAAAGGGTTACGATTGATATTTTCAACTCGATTAATAAATGTATCGAGCCCAGCACATTGCCAACCCCTTCAATACCCACATGACTGGATGAGTATTACTGACCACCCTGATAGATTCACCCGAGTTGCTTGGCTCAGTTACCTCCCAAGTCGACTTGAAGTTCTAAGTTTTCAAAACCATGATAGAAGTCTGCAGGCAACCCGAGTATCTTTTGTGGGCCCATTACCATCCATAGATTTAAACATCATAAGAGAGGTGATTCACATCCATGATTCAACCAAAATGTTTTTTTTTTTTTTTTGGGTAAAAACTTAGTGATTTCATTAATGTCAATCAACATCAGAGCTTCAGCAAGTACGTGATCTCGAATGAAACCCGGAAAACAATCCATTCATATTTTTCCATAGGTTGATGAACAGCCTCCTTTGCTAGCCTATGTGCCACCCTATTTGCATCACGCTTGACATGTCCCACTTGCCATGATTGGATAGAGTCCAAGATGATTTTAGCATCTTCAGTCAATTGCCCATACAGGCTCAGTTGCTATCTTCGTTCTTCTTGTACCACTACCAACCAAACTGTCGTTGTGAATGAGTGAATCGCTCCATTTGAATAATAACTCAAACTCATTACCCATCAAGCAGGGATTAGTTTGAGATCTATTTTTCAAAGCATTTGAAACCAATTAAGTGGCCCCAGCATGTATATTTAATCAATTGACCATGTATAGATTTACGTGATACAGTGCACATGCCAAGATGATACCAAAAAAATTTTAGGAATTTTTTATGAACCCCCTAAGGTGTGCGTCAATTTTTAAATGCCCCTTGACCTTTGGCTATCTTGGATGCTAAAACCCAATTCTGAACAAATCATTGTAAATGGACAGTTTGAGTTTCTGCTGAAAATAAATCAAGCTTATGGTTTGGTGATCATGGAAGTAGGAGCCAAGGGGTGGCAATGGTTCTGCAGGGGGTGGGTTGGCCGTGACTCCCCTAAATTATTTTGAAAACCTTTTTATAATTTTTCCACATTGCCCCTTCATAAATTTTCATACACAGTGGCCTCTTTGAGAAAAAATTTCTGAGTCCACCTTTGTCCTATACAATTCAATTGACATTTTTGTTGTTTCTGCAACATCAAAGTTGTCTTTGAGGAATCTCGATCCCTCTTGCATACTAAATTATAGGATGCACATTCGATTTTGTGAGACCTCTTGGGTTTGGAGATTATTATCAAGAAAACAAATTAACGTGGATTACATTTGATGATGCTGGTTGTTGCATTTAGAGACATGAGATGTGCGAGTGTGCCCTTCATGGATGTGCAGGTGTCTTCTCCTAGCTTGTGTGAGTGTTCTCTGTCATGTGTGTAAGTGATTTTATAGGTCCCTGCTCTCTTAGCTTGGGTACCCAAAATAAAAAAACCAAAAATTAAAAGATTTGTAATGAACCGTTGCAAAATCTCTACTATTACCATTGATTTCATTGTTAAATAGAAAAGTTTGCCACATTCAATGAAACTGATCTTTTTCTTTAATATGACTACGTAGAAAACTTTTCTATAAATAATTAATCCATTATTACTCAATCTTATACGATCTTTTATTACTTGCTAAACTATTAGCTCTAAAAATAAGCTGATAGGTGGAATGTCTAAACAGGTATATCTTCATCAAACATTCAAATCCATTACTTGGCGATGTAGGATGTGGGACTTTTCCCAACACTTGCCATCACGTGCAGGCTCAACAGATTACTCGAATGGGCCTACCACATGGGCTACACAAAAATGATCCCATGAGCTATACAAGAAGGATGAAATCAGAACCCACTCTGATATCAGGTAAGATACAAAATACCAATCCAAAAACTTAAACTGGTGGAAGGCCTAAATGCCTGCTCTTCCAGGTATTGCCGATGTGGTATGTGGACTTTTCCCAATATAGAGGACGGGCGGAAAATGAATGTTTTCGTTCATCAAATAAAGGGTGTTTTTACAAATTTACGTAACAACAGAAGGTTTTTTGAGGATTTTTTTCCTTCCTCATCTTAGCAGTTGACCATAGCTCAACCTGTATCACTTTCTCAGAGGAAATGCCCAACAAAGGCAGGTAGCAGGTAATGCGTTGTTGGCGATGTGACACCACAGTTTGGTTGTGTAGGATTTACATGGCAAGAATCCAGGGATGGGAAAGAAAGGAATCCGGATCCCATCACTATAAATAAATCTGAGTGGACCCCCACTAAACTCAAAACTGCTCAGCAATGACAGGTGATTTGAATCAGAAAGAACAAAGAGAGTGAATTGAGTCATATCACATATTAATGATTTTAAAAACACTAGTATTTCATCACTAAGCTTGTTTAGTATCATAAATCTTAAATCAATTAGGACTGTGATATGTATGAGTTAGAGCAGGTATGACTTTACCTAGTACGACCTAGTTCCTACGGCTGACATCTTTATATTACTAGCGTTGCTTTGGTAGTACTGATGGAGGTGGAAACTTTTGATTTTATTTTTTCCCTGATTTTCTTTTTGGTGTGGCTTATTTTTTTGTGAGTAAAAACTATCCATGGTGGAACACACGTTATCACAGGAGGATGAATACCTTTTCCTCTAAAGATAAAGTCATTTATGCTCTTCCAAAGAACCCACTATAAAGCCAAAAGACCGAGTTTTGATGATAAGCCATCTTTTACATCTTTCAAGTTAAACAACTCTACACGATTTTTCAACCATTTAGATATGAGTTGTAGAAAAACTTGTGGGACAAAAACCTTATGTTAGACCCGAACCAAGTAGCCCTTGCATGATCAGATAAAAACAAAGTTTCGTAAATTCTAACTTTTTGTCACAGAAAAAAAACATTTGTTACTGGCTTTTTCTACCTTCTGATTTAGTGATCCAAATCGTTTATTTGACTTGTCATTGATTAAAAAAGAAGAAGAAAGAATTCAGCAGAGGATTGTGATAGTGGACAATTGCATAAAATGTGAAAAGTACTGGTTCCTTGAAACTAGGCTTCCTTGTACTCAACTTACTGTTAAATAAAATTGCGTGCCTATAACATAGTATACCTATAATTCGTTATTTAAAATGTATAAACCTGGTTCATACATAAGCTAATTATTTTATGAAGATACAAATGAGCTCTTAAAGAGGCAATAGTAAAAACAAAGACATCAATATTTAGAAAAGGGTTGATGAGAATAGACTATTCTTCCAAGCACAGGCCAAAAACCCACCAAATAAGTATTAGCCCATGTGCGGAGCTCAAATACGGGACCACGTGAAGAGTAAACCTATATATATGCTAGTCACCCAACTCCCAACTAAAATTAGAATTACGCAATAATTATAGAACTTCACTTCCTAATTACCTGTCCCAATTAGAGGATAATTTTGTTTAATTTAAATTACGAAAGTACCCCCGAAATGAAAGTGTTGTAATTTGTAGTGAAATGATTTTCTTTTCCTTTTCTCGTAGGAAATCGAACTAACGCACTTGCATTGCACCCCACTAATGGGGGTGCTTCTTGTCAGCTACAGCCCGGGAATCATTTTCATACCCTATTTAGGAAAATGCCCAAAAAAATCATTTTTACTATTTTCAAACAACAATCACTGCACGATGTTTTCACGGTATTTTGAAACTCTCTCAAATCTCGACGATATTTCCGACAGTGAATTTCTCGAGCATCCAAAAACCGCGGGAACAGCGGAAGTTATTAGAAATTAAACATAAACGAGACGAGAACACGAACACGAACACGACCCTTCTCTTCGGCTCTCCCTTTCACTTCCGGCTAGCATCGTCATCTCCCATGTCATCTCTCTCTCTCTCTCTCTACTTTATTTTTAAAGTAAAATTCCAACCTTACATTCATTGACCCCTACTACTACGTCTACTACTACTTCCCACCACCACCACCACCTTCTTTGTTGTCATGACTCATCATCTTCCATCTTACGTGCTCTTCTCATTTCCTCTACTTGTTCTATAAAATCTCACCAAAACCCTTCTCCAACCTCATTTTATATATCAACCAAACCAACTTCCTCCTCCTCCTCCTCCTCTTCTTCTTCTACTTCTTAGAAATCGAAGAAGCCACGACGTGATGGCTTAAGATTTTCTCAATAGGATTTGAAATTTGAATTCTTAAAGAAGGACGGGACGTATTTGGGGTTTCCGGAGAAGATCCTGAGATAGCCGTCTCCGGCGAGATAGCCGGGTGAAATTCCGGCTATCTGAACTTCTGGATCTGGATTCCAATCTAGTGGGATTTGTGGAAAGAATTCCGTCAAATTTCGATCCAAAACCCTAGCTCCGATGACATTACGTTAATTGCTGGTGGGCCCGGGATTGGCATTTATAGAAGAATTTCCGGCGGAAAACTGATCTAAGATTCTAGTTCCGGCCGGAAATTAAGATCTCCGGCGGCGGCATTACGTGAATTCCTCATCTCGGTTGAAGTGAGATCTTCAGACAAAAGATCAGCATCTCCGGCGAGATTCCGGCGAGGTACTGCAATAGAACCGTCCCGTAATGGCGGATGACTTGACGAGGTGGAACAGCGGCAGCCGGAGGTCGTGGCCGTCGGCGAGCTTCCGGGAGGTTTGGAGCAATCCGGGTCCGGGGGATGTTTTCCGCCGGAGCGTGTCGGAGGAGGGGGACGACGAGGAGGATCTGAAGTGGGCGGCGCTGGAGAAGCTTCCGACGTATGACCGAATGCGGCGAGGGATTCTGGTGACGGAAGAGGGGGAGGACGGGAAGGTAGTGAGCGAGGAGGTTGACGTCAGCAAGCTCCGGTTGAAAGAGAAGAAGCTGCTCATGGAAAGCATTCTCAAGATTGTTGAAGAAGACAACGAGCGGTTCCTGCACCGACTCAGGGATCGGATCGACAGGTGAGTCTGACTCAACTCGGATCTCATGTCTTTCGTCTGGATGCAAACCACCTCTCTGTTTTCCTGAATTTAAAACATAAGAATACATACTCAATGAATACGTACGCAATTAACTCAAAAGCACTCCCATCTCACGCAAACACTCTTTTAAAAACTTTTTTAAAGCCATGATGAAAATTGTCTGCGGTTAAAATTTGTATTGTGTACAATTTGTATTGCTTGCTTTTCCTATTTAGTTTGTCAATATTTTGAGCATCTCCCCAAATCCAAAGTGGATGCATAGGATTTTTGGCTTGAGTTTGCACTCGAACGACTATATAAAAAATGATTTGACATTTGGTATATAAAGTGAAATTCCAAATCTAGCATGCGAAAAGACGGTTTGCCAAATAATATTTGTACTTATTTTATTTTAAATTTCTCCATTAGGGATGGATTTGGCTCAATTTATTTAATATATTAAAAGAAATAAATTTAAAAGAAATAAAATATTACATTTGGCATGTGGGGTGGAGTTGTCTCAAATAGAGAAGTTAAATTCCAAAAGGATCAATTTGCCACATTGGCAAAAAAAAAATAAAAATTGGCATCTTTGTTGGAGATTCTCTTAAATAAGTTTTTTTTTTTTTTTATGTTGGAGAATATAGGGATGTTTACGTGGTATGAGCCTTGCTCTCACCGTACCACCTTGGAAGGGTAGATTTAGGTAGTTTCTCCTTTCTTATTGGGCAAGAAAAATAAATAAATAATAAGGTTTTGAATGTTTGTCTTGGTTCCAGGAGAAGCATAGGTGAAAATAGTCCTTTGAATGTTTTGATAATATATTTGACCGATTGGTGAGCCCTACGAAGTAAAAATAAGAACATATGTTTTTAGTGTTCGACTCGTGTTTGAATAGTTTAAGTAGAAAATTATTATGTACCTGTTCCTAAATAAGAAAGAGCTACTTAGATACTTTTATATAGTTAAAGCTACATTAATTTAGTTTTGAAGTTTACTGTGGAAATGACTGGAGTTAAATATTTTTTAATGAAAATCCAAAAGTTAAATTTAAGTGAGTAAAGTGTATAGGTGACTATAGTTAAAAGAGCAATCTTATCCCTTTTAATAATACTTTTTAGTGAGAACCCAGAAGAACTTCTCCTGTTTTTTGCTGCTGGTTAAAGTGGCTAATTGAATTAGATATTATTAGGGTTTAGGAGAGTATATTTGGCTATATGAAAAAAGTTTAAAAAAAAACTATGAATAATTAGCTGCCTTTTTTAATATTTACAAATAACCAACAGAACTTACTAATTTTTTCTTTTACAGATGACCACCTTTATATATCATAATGGCCCTTTTCAACTTGTTAACAAGACTTCTACCAAAAAAAAACCTTGTTAACAAGACTCAGCGAACTTTTACTGGTTATTTCAAATATGGAAAAGACAGAAGGTTGTTCGTAAATGTTCAAAAGCATGGGCCATTGTTCGTAATTTCATAATAAAATAAAATAGTGGTGTTTAATGTAAATATTGAAGAATCTAAGTGTTTATATGTAATTTCACTTCACTTTATTCTATACACGTCTCAACCTCAACCTCCGAATTTCTAAAGGTCAAACCCCAGAGTGTATCCCACTCTTACCTTGAGTGGGATGTGTGGAACCCACCGTCAGGAACCATCCACTGTAATCCCACTTGTTCAAAATGAATGTGATATATCTATCCTAACATTTCTATTTAAATAGAAGTTGGTCCTATGGTGAAATTGAGCATATGATTGAGAATATGAATAATGCATACAATTAGTAATGTTTAAGATTGTGCTAATCACTTTATCGGTTATGTGCTCGATCTTATAGTGAAACCAACTTCTGTTGAATTAAAATTGAAGAATATATCACTAGAAGGATAACATTCATTTTGAAGAGTCTAAAGTTACAATAGGTAGGCCCTATGGTGGAGTTCCACACATTTCATTCACCATAAGCATGCGGGAGATCTGGGCTCAATTTGCAAGGAAGATATCAAAAGAATTCTCTAGTCATTGCTATAAACCCAATAAGCTCAAAATCATTGCTTCACATAATTCATTGTGTTTAGACAACTAGATTCTTTTATTTAGACCGATATCTATGTGTTTTACATATAAACAATCTAATGATTGGTCCACTCTCACTAGAGTAAATTCCGCCAATTATGAATAATGGAGGACCATGTAGATTTACTAAAACACAGGGAGGGAATCTTTATTGTTACATATAATGAATCCAACCCATGCTGTGACGAGCGAAATCCTTGTGAATGGAGAGATTTTCTTTTGGCTGGAATGGAGAGAAATTTTTGTAAATGCTTCCTTATTTGAGAATGGAAATGAATTTTTTTTTCCTTCCTTTTTTTGAAGTGCCCACTGAGAATTCAGTGGGTGTTGCCTTCAGTCAGATTTCCCATTTTTTCTTAAATGTGACATTTGTCAGTAGCAAGCCTTTCTACCAGGAAAGTAAATATTAAGGTTAGGCTTCGGTCCCTGTCTTTCAAATGCGGCCTAACTGATGTGCCTTCTCAGTTCCTAATTATCCATGTCACAAGGGCTCCTCATGTCATAATTGTTTCCACCAAGGGAAAATCTGGTCCAAGTCCATATCCCATTCACGAGTAGCGTGTGACATCTAATCAAGGTTACGAAACTCGGACCAGATTCTACTCATCCATTGCAAAAAATTAACTCGGATAGAGTTAATGTGGTGGCTCGAGAGACTCAAAAGTCAAGCGCCTCCCCTGTATTTTACTCTGTCATTCGTCAAAATGAGATGACTCAAGAGGTTCAAGAGTCAACTTGAAGACTTTTCCAGCCGTGTATTTCATGAGTCCCATATAAATCAAATTTTGAGATTGTTTGGGTAATGCACTTGTTGAGTGAAGTAAAGAGAATGGTAAAATCTACCCAGTAGAGGTGAAATCAAAATGTTCTAAACTTTTGTCATTTAGTAGGTTGAGAAGGTCTCTTTGACTTAAAAAAATAATTAGGTGGTGTTTATTTTTTATTATTTAAAAATAGGTGGTTTTTGAAGTTTGGTACCTTTTAATATAATCAGTATTCTTTTCATGTTTCTTAAATTGAACTTTCACTTCCATTCACAGTTCACTCTGCAAGGAAGTTTTCCCAAAAAAGCCTTCGCGTCTGCATCATTGGACTTGTGGGAGTGATCTGCGAGTTGTGCCTTGTTAGTAGACCATGAATATATGGGCAACAACAGTTAGTCGAGCAGTTCATTTCCGGGGGATCACACCATCAACTCTGTCATATAGTTGTCTGGCTCACGTGTCAAGAACTTGAGATAATTCTAGTGGGCATACTTTGATGTATCTGGGCCCTTTCCTTACAGGAAGGAACCATGGTGTCTTTATCACCTTCTTGACCAATTTTCTGTTTATAGACATCTAGGAAAAGGACGTCTAGGGACTACCGGAATTTCTGGAATTGACATCTTGGGCCTTCTTCATTGGAATTACCTAAATACATGTTGCGTGTTTGTTGGGAAATTTTTTTTTTCTTTTTTATTTTTTATTTTTTATGATGTTAATATTTGGGAAGTTGGACCCAAGAGGACTAATACTCCACCAACACCCAAGTTGGAAATTCATCATGTTTGATCAACTTGGCTGCTTTTTCCTGTGTATGGTCTGCTCCCTCTTGGGTCCCATCCCTTTGACTAAAATAACAAAAAAAAAAAAAAATCCCAAGTTGGAAAAATAGGGGGAGTGAATCTATACCTTATTCGATTCCACCTACTCCCAAGTTGGAAATTCAAATAATGAGTTTTGTCATTTTTTGAATTATCAAAGTTGGTTTCGATTGAATTTCAGCAAAGCAACGGGGCCCCGTGCAGGTGGCCCCCTATACTGAGTGACTAGCACTTGATGGAAATCGACCCTTCACATTCATTATTAGTGAAATATCCGGTCGGCTTTAGAAATTCAACATCCTGGGGCTCTTGGACGGTCAGCCATGAATGGAGGGCCACCGCACGAGCTATCCAATTCTTGGTGGTGGGACCTACTTATGGTGGAGGTCTTTCAATCCGCAATTTGGGATATATAGTCCTGTCTTTTCCAGTTTTCAAAACCGAACTATTTTATTTATCATTCATGTTTGCTTTTAGATAGAATACAGTTCTTATTTATTTATTTATTTATTTTGTCCATGTTTGGTACTTGTCTAATTAATCCCTCTCTATTTGAAATAGGGTTGGAATTGAAATACCTAAGATTGAAGTCAGATTTGAGCATTTATCAGTGGAGGCAGATGCATATGTGGGGAGCAGAGCACTTCCTACTCTGCTCAATGCCACTATGAACACAATAGAGGTGGGTTTGGTTGTTTGATATTGCATTTGATAACAATTTAGTGATGTTTGTTAATATTTTTATGTGAACAAGGATATTTTGGTTAGTTTTTGATAGGAAGGAAATCCTTTGTGACAATAGTTGTGAAATGGGTCCCAAATGCGGACTTTTTCATTCATATACTACACCATGCATCACTGATTCCTTGAGAGTTTGTGAACTTGGGTCGTATGGGTTTGGTATTGAAAGAACTTATCAGGAAGATACTAGTAGCTTCATAGACCATTAATCTTTGTTGTAATCAATGAGTAAATATAATTGTGCATACTTGAAGAGGATCGATCAATAAGAACATGTTCATTCAAATTAGATGAATTGGATCTAGAAACCATGTAGGTTGAGTAAGAGTTTAAGACTATATGGATCTAGAAAAACGAATTTGTTAGACAAAATTGGCCAGCCCAAATTACGGATTGTTCAAACCAAAAGAATGATGGGTGGTTAACTGTAAATTTGGTTCTTTCTTTTTTGGAAAGGAGCGAGTGTAAAATGATCAATGTCCAGAATAATCCGGTGTTTAGTAGTCATTTTAAAATTACAAAAGAGGAAAGAAAAGAAAAGAAAAGAAAAGAAAAGAAAGAAAACTCTGTTTATGTCGAGGGTATTATTGCTCAAATTATTGAAGGTGATGGGTTGGAATGTCTATGTTGGATGGTGCTTTCATGATACAACAAGGTTAAAGATGGGTTTGAAATGTCTGTGTTGGATGGTGCTTTCATAATGCAACAAGGTTAAAGATAAAATCGCATCTTAGCGGCCCAAAAAAGGAAAAAGGAATTGTGGGTGTTGTTTTCTGTCCATCAAATCAACCATGTGTATAGAGAAAGCAACTCAATGGCAGACATGGTGTAAGGGTACAATGGTCTGGAATCGCACGTTGATGTTGTATGTCTGCCAAAGATCCATCTTTCTACTGTAATTGTTTACTTATTCAATATTTTCAATCATCTTGAAGATTGATACTGTGAAGTTAAGGTGAAGTAAGGAGGGTTAAGGGGGCAGTAAGAAGGAATCTAGCAAAATAGTTTCTAGTCCAATATACTTCGGCCAAGTCAAACGACAACTTTAGTTACATGCAACTAAAAGTGGACCCTCATGCTTTGCCCTGGGCTTCGTCAAAGAGGAAAGAAAGAGGAGTTGCTCAGGATGACTTTGAAAGCTCCATTTTTATCACTTCTTACCCCTTTCTTATGTTTTCTAATTGCAATCTTCTTGTAGGGAATTCTTGGACTGGTTCGGCTTTCTCCATCAAAGAAAAAGGTTAATAAGATACTTAGTGATGTGACTGGCATATTGAAGCCATCAAGGTATATTTCTCAAATTGCAAAACTTGTTTCGCCATTTATTTCTTTGGTACTTACAATGGTCAAGATAACTTTGATCTTCCAAGCCCCATGACATCAGCTATTTTATATGCCTATGTATCTGTAATTCTGTATCAACTAGAGACGATACTGATACTGGTATTGGATATTCCAGGTGTGTTTGTTGGATGCTTGTTAGTGTATCAACGGACAGTAGGCACACTATTTCATAAGTTGTTTTCGTACTTTTCAACTCAAAATTTTAAATGAATGTAAATAGTAATACTTCAAATTTGTAAATGTTTCAAACAAAAAAAAGTAATGAGTTTGGTTTGGATATTCCAGGGGTGTTTGTAGGATGCTTGTTTGTGTATCAACGGACAGTAGGCACACTATTTCATAAAGTTTGCTGTTTTGGTACTTTTCAACTGAAAATTTTAAATGAATGTAAATAGTAATACTTCAAATTTCTAGATGTTCCAAACAAAAAAAAGGAATTAGTTTGTAAAATAACAATCTAGTTATATTTTGTGAACTTTGTCTACTAAAAATCTTATATTGAAAATGAAATATCATCTTGATGCATAGGACACTTGTATTTGTATTTTCCTAGATCTCTGAGGTGCAGTCATATGATATCTCTACTTCTCATATCTGTATATGTACCTGTATGTATATTTAGGCATATAGCTTCAAGGCCTTGTGGAAGTTCGTTATAATTTCTTTTTTCAAAAACAGCAGTAGTATCAGAATTTCATAGTATGCTTTACAGGAGTATGGATAATTAAAGTAAAGAAGAAGTAATTTACTCAGCAAAAAAGAAACTAGAATACATGGGTTGCACTTCTATTTGAGACGTGTTTTAAAAAACACTCTCAAAATGGAACGGATTGCATTGGAACTCATGTTATGATGCACCATGTTGAAGCTGTTTCCCTAATTGGACAAACTAGGCCATGGACCTGAAGATGGGACAAGGCTTTGATGTTGATGATGGGCCTCCTTTAGGATAGGTGGAGCTGAAATGTGATAATGACACACAGGGTGTCCAACAGGACATATGATACTGATATAAGTCATCAGGATGTAGATTTCTAAGTAGAAGTATTTGCTTCAAACACTTCGACTTAACCATATTGCCATCCTGTGGAGAAGGATCACTTTACCAGGCAGCCAACCCTTTTTGGAAAAGAAGTTTCCTAAGATTTGGCTCCCTCATTCATCTACAGATGTTTAGATTTTTTGAGTGGGGAAAGTAGTGAGGAGATAAAATCAACCATTTCTGTTGCAAACCTATGGCGATTCCTATAGTTTCTATTCTAGTCTCATGACCTGAAAACTAAACATGAAACTCTGTCTGAGAGCTTCACCTTGGGAAACTAATAATTCCAGTCTCCTCACAAGGATTGCTAAGAACTCCATTTTTTAATCGTTGGCATGAGATCTTCACAACTGGATCTGATAATTTCTTAGCACTAGGTTACTTTTGTCTTTTCTTGAAATCGTTCATCGAGATAGAAACATTGCATTGTTTAGAGAAAAAGTGGTATCTATCTGTCTTGTTTATCTGTTGTCATGGTACTTGCACTAGCTTCTTTCTATAATGCTTTTCTAATTTTAATTTATTTGCACATCATATGCCTTATTATGGAAATATTCATATAACTTTTAGCCAATATGGTTTTTTTAGTTACTGAACTTCAACATATTAAAAAACTTAAAGAGAAAATGGAAAAAAAGGAGAGAGAACGAGAAAAAGTTAGAGCACCAATATGACTGGGGTCTGCCACATACCCTTGTACTACATTCTAGTGGAGAGAAATATTAGATTCTATTTTTTATATATTATGAAAATCTTGAACTTTTCTAACTTGTCGGTTGAATCAAAATTTGTGTTGTGATAGCTGTGAGCTATGATGTATCGCCTTTTCTAAGCTAACTATGAACACCTGCAGCAGCTATTTTAAACTGTGCTAGATATATTTCTGCCCGATTTTTTTTGTTTTTACTAATAATTGATTTATTTATTTCTGTTACAACTTACACGACGGTTTTCTTCTTCTATATTGTCAGGATGACACTGCTTCTTGGACCTCCAGCATCAGGGAAAACAACCTTGTTGTTAGCTCTTGCAGGGAAACTTGATGAAAAGCTACGGGTCTGTATGCAAGTCTATAAAAGTTCATAGTTGTTTGCCTGATTAATGTATACTATATGTTTGTGTACTGCCAATGTGTACTAGTTTCTCTTGATGTTTGGGTGTGTTTGACAGGTAACTGGGCGAATCACATACTGCGGTCATGAATTGTCAGAATTTTTTCCTCAGAGAACCTGTGCTTACATTAGCCAGCATGATCTTCACAACGGAGAGATGACGGTCAGAGAGACATTGGATTTCTCTGGACGGTGCTTGGGTGTTGGTACCAGATATGAAATGTTGGCAGAATTGTCAAGGCGAGAGAAGGAAGCTGGAATTAAACCGGATCCTGAAATTGATGCATTCATGAAGGCCACTGCATTGGAAGGCCAGGAAACTAATCTGGTTACTGATTATATTCTCAAGGTTAGTTCCTCTAGTTTATGAAGGTGAGAAAAATGTTGATCATGTGGCTTTTTCTTAGCAATCATGTTTTCAGGCTTGATTTGCAAACTTCTATGCAGATACTTGGTTTGGACATCTGTGCTGATATAATAGTAGGCAATGAGATGAGAAGGGGAATTTCTGGTGGACAAAAGAAGCGTTTGACTACTGGTATGTGTAAGTGTAACATAGTTTAGAAGTTCAACCATAGCAGTGATGCGTTTGTTTGTTATTCAACTTATTCACAAAATTTTTATTTATAAGTTATGACCAATTGGCCATTATAAATTGCAAAGTGATAATGCTATTCCTCAAGCCACTTCTGCTGTAACCACCTCGATTTCTGGGTAGAATCTAATTTTACGAGGTGTGTTTCGCATTAGAAGTATTTTGTGGAACTGTCTTTTAAATCAAGTAGTTCTACCTTTCAGAAAACTGTATAATGTATCTATTTTGAGTCCTGGCAACTAAATACATCACGGATTTAGCTACTACAGAGATGGATGTTCGCATTGCTATCTTACTTTTTGTTTTTGGTTTTTTTTTATTGTTTTTTGTATACTTGTATAAGTAAACCAATCAGTTAGATTACTTACCTTGTATTCTTATTGGATGGATTGGGCAACCAATCACATTACCTCCCTTGTATTCTTATTGGATGCATTGGGCCCCATGTGAAATTACCATAAATCACAAATTGACTTCACAAGTATATTTACAATGGCAGTCTGCCAGATTACTTATTTAGGATATTATGTCAGTTTTATTCCATTAGATTGTGTATAGTCTCCTATACTTCCATTGTTTGACTTCTGCAAGTTCATCCACAGTGGCAATCATATAGGAAATTCCTGATTGGGTGGTTTTCATTTTCATCCTAAATGCCAATGGTTTATCTAACATTACTGAAGAGCCTGTGTTCGTCAATTAATGCAATAAAATAAACATTTAGAGGTTCTGTTTTTCATTATGTTAGCCTGTAACTTTTTAACCGATGAAGAATCTTTAACTTTTTAACTGGGAAATATCATATATCTATCTTTTTTCAGATACACATTGATTGCATAATACAAGATATGAATTCATCGAATATGAAATCAAAGTCCTTGGAAATTTGTGGAACTGGTTATCCATTGGTCTCCTGTGAATATAGAAATATATGGAGTTTGTATAGTTATATGAATGTTTATCATTCCGGTATAATTCTACATTTGTACTAATCTGTCAAGTAAATTGCTTTAGCCTTTTGGGACTCATTTTGTCAATCTATTTTTCTTTACCTTCTTCGACAAAACAATGTGCCTTTAGCATGATCCTTCTTGTTAAAAAGTTTTACAAACATGATTAGGAAAAAAAGATATGAAAAGTATTTACTAACAGTCTGGTAGTCACTTGTCATTCTGAATGTAGGAGAGATGTTGGTTGGACCAGCAAAAGCTCTCTTCATGGATGAAATATCAACTGGGCTAGACAGTTCCACCACCTTCCAGATTGTCAAGTTCATGCGACAAATGGTTCATGTTATGGATGGAACCATGCTCATATCGCTTCTGCAACCTGCACCTGAGACATTTGATCTTTTTGATGACATCATCCTACTTTCAGAGGGTCAGATTGCCTACCAAGGTCCTCGTGAGAGCATCCTCGATTTCTTTGAGTTCATGGGTTTCAAATGCCCTGAAAGAAAAGGTGTTGCAGACTTTCTGCAAGAGGTAACGTCAAAGAAGGATCAAGAACAGTACTGGTTCGACAAGAACAAACCATATCGATATATCACAGTGTCAGAGTTTGCACAATGCTTCAACTCTTTCCATGTTGGCCAACAGCTTGCAGAAGAACTTAAAACACCTTATGATAAGGCTAGAGCCCATCCTGCTGCCTTAGCAACTGAAAAATACGGCATCTCTAACTGGGAGCTATTCAAAGCGTGTTTCTCAAGGGAGTGGCTACTGATGAAGCGCAATTCCTTCGTTTACATTTTTAAAACCACACAGATCACTATCATGTCAACAATTACAATGACAGTGTTCTTGAGAACTCAAATGGGTCATAAAACAATTGTTGATGGAGGAAAGTATTATGGGGCTTTGTTTTTTGGTCTGGTGAATGTGATGTTTAATGGGATGGCAGAATTGGCGATGACTGTTTACAGGCTTCCTGTTTTCTATAAGCAGAGGGATTTCTTATTCTATCCTCCATGGGCTTTTGGATTACCAATTTGGATCCTCAGGATCCCTCTCTCACTACTGGAATCAGGGATATGGGTTATTCTTACGTATTACGTGGTTGGCTTTGCTCCTCCTGCCAGCCGGTAAAGACATCTACTACTTTTTGTTTCACTCATACAAGTAACTTTAAGTTTGTGCTTCGCATCTGAAACAAATGTTTCATCCTACTTGATTTCAGGATTTTTTTTTTAAGCTAACTAGTTCTTTGTTCCTTGAACGATTAAACCTGTTAAATTGATGACAACATTATCAAGCAGTTCTTTTCTTTTTTATTTTTATTTGTTGACTTATCTCCACCATGTTCAGATTCTTCCGGCAGTTCTTGGTTTTCTTCTGTACACATCAGATGGCTCTCGCTCTCTTTCGTTTCATTGCTGCAGCTGGAAGGACAATGGTTGTGGCAAACACATTTGGAACTTTCACTTTACTAGTGATTTTTGTCTTTGGAGGTTTCGTCATTGCTAAAGGTATGCAGTAGTCTTTTCATTTCAAAAGCTTGCTCATAGTTGCTTATAGCTTCTTTGATGCCCACCTGTTCTGAGATTTACGATAGAAAGGGTGGCTCAAGACTCAAGAGACAAAGTACAAATGTTGCATATGCCACCTTATGAGTATTGCTGGTGTTGTGCGCGTGCGTGTGGAAGCGCAAAACCTGCGATCAAACATTCATGCCGTACAAGAGAGACTAGATGATTTTTACTTGGTTCGGCAAAGCCGCCTATGTCCACTGCAAGAGAGCAATGACTCACATTATATATATAGATATATATTTATATATAATCTCTACTTTCTTAGCCCCCAAGAAAGCCATAGGACAATGACCAAAATACCCTTGACCCTTAAAAATTGGTCATTGGCTAACCCAATGTACCACTCTAGAAAACCCGGAATACAAGACATAAACCTAACAACTGGTCTAGTTTTGAAGTTCAAAAAGGCATCTCGATGGCAGGGGTTGTTATGAGGTAAGTGTAGGACTTATTTGCAAGACAATTATCTTCAAGGGGCTTTTGTGTATTATGGGAAGGAAACTAAAAGGTTCTTTTTTTTTTTTTTTTTTTTTTTTTTCATAATTTCAAAATTTTAAGAACTTAATAAATAAGTTTACTCACCCCACCAGTGTTTCCCCATCCACGGAAATGGAAGTCCCCCTGGGGGGGGGGGGGGGGGGGGGCGGGGCGGGCGGGCGTGCGTTGAGGGTGGGTTGGGTTCCTCCAAATTCTCTCTCTCTAAGGTTTTTTAGACCTACTTGAACAAAAACTCTTGATTGTTACAAATCTTTGGTTTCAACTAGGGTCACATACTGAATACCTACTGGAAAAAAAAAAAAAAAACTGTGATATTAATTAAGTACATGGTATCTTTTCAGACCCTACGTTAATGAAAAAGTTGAAAAATAATGGACACGATTTGCTAGAAGGATATTTAATGCAGGTGGCCTCTATTGGATTCTGGGCATCAAAGTACAAATGCACAATGTGTCATCCACCGGGTCATTCATGATTTTAGATCCAAAACAAAGTGAATTCTATCACCTGAATTTTGTATGAAACAAATGTTTCTTTATGAGGGTTTTTGATTGTACAGATCATGCCCTGAAACTCCAACACTGCTCCATATACAGATATTTGGGATAGGTTAAATATCATCCTTTAGATCTGTGTTAATGAACTGTGAAAAAGCTGGAAGGGTCCTGACCAAGTCTTGATCAGTGCATGCCAAACTGACCCACCTGTAAATTCCCAACAATATGCACTCCAATAATATTCGGCCCCTTAAATAAAAATTCCAGCAATATTTCCAATTCGGTTGAGCTGCAACTAAATCACAGTAAAACAGCTCCACTTGAAATTATTGTTATGTTTTACTTGTTCTTATACATGAGATTTTGTATAAAAAGCACCCACTTCATTTTATTCCTGCAGATGACATTCAGCCATGGTGGATATGGGGTTACTGGGCATCGCCTATGATGTATGGACAGAATGCCATAGCCATCAATGAATTTCTTGATGACAGATGGAACACTGTAAAACCCTCAGATACATTGCAATCATTTGTTTTCCTTGTCAAAATGCCATGATTATTATTTAATCTATCAGTATCCTTTGAACATTTTATATATGATATGGTGGAATTAGGAGTTGACTTGCTGTCCTTTTTTGTTCTTTCTCTGTTACAGCCCAACAATGATACCAGAATTAATGCAACCACTGTTGGAGAGGCTCTTCTCAAGTCCAGAAGCTTGTTTGTTCATGGCTATTGGTTTTGGATATCTGTTGGAGCCCTTGTTGGGTTTTCTCTTGTCTTTAATATCTGTTTTATTGCGGCATTGACATATTTGAATCGTAAGCCATCACTTCTCATTATTGCCTGTTTTTTTCTGCCATCCAAGTAAATTGTTACATACTTACATTGATAATTTTGTGTGAACTGGGATTGCAGCTTTGGGCAATTCCCAGGCTGTAATCATGGATAAGGATGCAGAGGAGAGGAATAATAAGAACACATCCTACAGTAGAGAAGGGAGATCAAAGGCAACAGACATTAGTTCAGCAGCAAATACTATTTCTACATTTGAAGGTTTGGGCTTCTATCCTGACCACCTTTCTTTTTCTGTGTATAACTTTTACTGTTCTGCTTTTCTTTTTCTTTTTTTTAATCGGAAATAGCTAGTTTTACTAAAAGAGCAAAACGGAACAAGAAGTATATAGCTTTCTTTTTTCTTTTTTGAGAAGCAACAGTAGTTTTTTTTTTTTTTTTCCTGTGGAAACAGTTAATCTCCATTGATGACTTCTATAAAAATTTCTGACACAACAACAAAGCATGATTAACTCGTTAAAAACATGATGACTAAGAATATTAGCAGAACTGGACGAACAACTTAAATAATAACTATACTTTTGGATAAAACCTTGACTAACAATATATTAATTAAAATTTAAAACCAAGGCATGAACTACATGTGCCACATGACTTAAGTTAGGTTGCCCTAGGAACCAAAAACTGGATGGAGTAGTATCCAAGCAGATTTTCTCTTGAGTTATTTTGGGTAGAGCCACACTCTTTCATTCCTCTGGCCTTCCATTCTGGTTTAGATAAAAAATAGGTCACTGGAAGGTAGGTTCTTATGCGTCTGTGGATAATTTTCTGTATATGTGTGTTAATCATGGATGGACAAAAAGACAGGGTCTCATTTGCGCCAAATGAGACATGATCTCTCTGGATAGTGTGCGCATGCTTTTCTTTGTGCGTGCATGTGAAATACTGGTTGTTGGAAACTATATTTAATGATTAGAAGGAGCCATTACTTGTTATGCATTATGTGCTCACAGTTAAAGATGAAGCGTTGCAAGATTGTGGATCCAAAGTCCAAACTACTTCATCAAAAGGGAAAATCTATGTAAACATGTTTGTTAAGTTTCAATAAATAAAAGAAAAGAATGTCCATAGATCTAATCAAAGATATCCTTCTCAATAGGGACAAAAAACTAGAATGTGGTGTAATTCCATCTGTAAAGTTTTTCTAGAAATCATATAAAATTGATGGAATCTAGAGTCACTGATATTGTCTATACAGAACCTCTATAACACCCAAGTTTGACATTCATATGCCACTGGCACACGCATTAAAGTTACACACTTAACCCAGATGTCAATCCTTTGGGTGGCTAGTCAATTACTACTTACAGGGTTTACACCTGTTGTTGCAGGTAATGGTGTGGCGAAGAGAAACGAATCTGGCATGGTGGAGAGCAACAAATCATGTGTTAATGTTGCCAACCATGAAACTAGGAGAGGAATGGTTCTGCCCTTCCAACCTCTCTCTCTTGCGTTCAATCATGTGAATTACTATGTAGACATGCCCGCTGTAAGTCACTTTCTTTAAAACCAATTTTTCCTTTTGTCTTCTACTCTTCTACTTATATTAAATCAATAGATCAATGGTTTTTGTTATTTATAATCTCTCTCTCTCTCTCTCTCTCTCTCTCACACACACACACACACACACACACACACACACACACACAAAGGGAGAAGGTAACAAGGATATGAATAAGTCCATCGTTGGTGAAAGTAGAGAAGTCACCACATTCTTACTAAGATCAAATTCCTAACCAAAACAATCTCACTCACACACAATAGTGTCAAAATTATGTATTCTGAGTTTTTATTATTATTTATTTTCCTTCTTTTTATTGTAGATGATGATTTACATTCTTTAAGTATCATGGATTTCCTTCAGTTTTGATCTTGTGCTCTGTTCTTTGTTATTAAGAAAACTTGCTACGTCCACTTCTCAAGATATCCATTCGCTTCAAGTGAAACTAATATGATGGAATTTTGCCAAAAATGAAGATTTTTTTTTAGGATTATATATGGCTTTTATGATCCCCAAAGTAGTATGAAGTCCAACATAAAAAAAATACACTGGAAATTTTTTCTTCAGGAAATGAAGAACCAGGGAATTGAAGAAAGCCGCCTACAGCTATTGCGTGATGTTAGTGGTGTTTTCAGACCAGGAGTCCTGACAGCATTGGTTGGTGTTAGTGGTGCTGGAAAGACCACCTTGATGGATGTCCTAGCAGGCAGGAAGACTGGAGGGTATATTGAAGGAAGTATCACCATTTCTGGATACCCAAAAAATCAAGCAACATTTGCTCGTGTCAGTGGTTACTGTGAACAGAATGACATCCATTCACCAAATGTTACTGTTTATGAGTCTCTTGTATACTCTGCTTGGCTACGACTTGCTCCTGATGTAAAACCTGAAACACAGAAGGTATGTCATAGTGGCTGAATCAGTTTTTTTTTTCTTGATTTGTAAATGAAAATATGCTTAATTATCTTCGACTACTGTCTCCTTTTTTTTGGTTATCTTTTTTATTTGGTTGTTTCTGTTTTATCTCTCATCTGAATCTTTTAATTATCAACATCAAGAGCATAAAAAGATATGAAGCAGAAAGGTTATTGGAAGGAATTGTCATATCCCTCATGAGATGACTAAGTTGTATTATAGATTTGGAAGAATACAATCAGGCCCTAATTGGGGCAATCAAGATTGCAATCAAGCCCTAATTGGGGCTAATTAAGATAAAATCTAGTTTATGGTAAGTGCATAAAAGAACTATCTAGCCAAAAGATAATATATACGGGATATGTTACAGGAACTATACACATGTGCTGCATAAATGGGGGGCCCACTGTGTTCGCCTTATTTCTACACTCCCCCACAAATTGATGTAGATGAGTGAGCATCAATTTGGATGCCAAGAAATCCTGGCAACTCTTAATCATAGCTTTAGTGAAGAGATCAACCAATTGACTGTGAGAGGTGACACGTAGTAGTCTGATACAGCTGGAAAGTACATGTTGGTAAATGAAATGACAGTCCAACCTCAACGTGCTTTGTCTGCTCATGAAAAAATCAATTTGATGCTAGTATAGAACGGGGTTGGGTCAACCAAGAAAATCCTAAATTTACAGAGTAGGTGGAGTAGCCAGATTATCTTACTACTTGTAGAGAACATGGAGCAATATTCGACCTCAACTGAGGATTTGTATACTGCGACCTGATTTTTACACTTCCAAGAGATAAGAGAGGTTCCAAGAAACATGCACCATCTTGTGGTTTCTTCTAGTATCTAGACAACCAGCCCAATCAAGATTAGCATAAGCTTTGAGTTGTAATGGAGAGGCGGAAGAGTATAATAGGTCCACGATCAATAGTTCCACAAATATATCAAAGGATCTGGTGGACTGCTATGAGATGTGGTTTGTGGGGTTATCCCACAAACTAGATTAAACTACCAACAATATGCCAATACACCGTTGGATTAGTGAGAGGACTTTCGTCATCTTTTTGGATTTTGGCATTGAGCTCCAGAGGAGTGTCAACCATCCTAGAATCAGTGAGTCTTGCTATCACATGTAATTCTTCTGCATATTTCTACTAATGAATCCAAAGGCAGCACTTGTGCGGGAGATTTCAAGTCCGAGAAAATAAATTAAATGTCTGGGATCTTTCATTTTGAAGTAGCACATAAGATGACCTTTGAGTTCTGTAATGCCTATGATATCATTTCCACTAATGATCATATCGTTAATGTACAAAGCGAGATAGTGCATCCACGGGATGTTTGTCGGATAAAAGAGAATGATTATTCGGACTTTGATAGAAATGTGTATTAAAGATGACACTCTTGAGGAGCTTGTTTGAGTCCACAAAGATATTTCTTCAGGTGATAGACATAATTTGCAGGACAAGTATATCATGAAAAGGGGCGGACCTGCCCATATCCTTGGGGGCAATCGTCTGCCCATATCCTTATGGGGGCAATCGTCCCCATCGGCATGGTTCAAAGTACATAGCGGCTACATTATCGGCTGTAGCGGTGAAGGCCATAAAGCTATTTTGAAAATAGCGGCACTAATGTCTAAAGCCTAGTATAGCCTAGCAATTTTTAATTTAAAACATTATTTTTCCTATTTCTATATCTCAATAGCCTTTCTTTAAGTTTTCCCCAAACTTATATGGTTCCAAATCACTGGAAAAAAAAAAAAAAAAAACCCCACAAGATTGTTTGCTAAACAATATTTGATTTTTTTACCACAAAAAAATTAACACCACTATGCCACTACGTATCGCCATAACTGCTACGTAGTGTTTTGGCACTTTCTGCTATGCCTGCTTTAACCACTATTTTGACCCTTGCTCATCGGACTTCGGCTCACCCCCAAAACCTACATGAAAATCTTGCGTTTGCCCTCAAAACCCAACTACCTGTTTGGGTTTGCCCCCTCAAACAAAAATCCTGGGCCTGCCACTAATGGAGGTGGTCGCATATAAACACTTCCGTATGTCCAATTGGGAACTGTTGCGACACCTAAGAGAGTTATGATGCATGTCATTTTAGCAATGGAGGCAAAAGGCTCCTCATAGTCAATGCCACATTCCTATTTAAAACCTCGAGAAATGAGGCGTGCTTTGTATCTATCTAGACTTCCATCAGATTTTAATTTGATGGAATAGATCCACTTACTGCCAATGACTGAAGTAGCTGCTGGATGAGGGACCGAGTCCCAAGTGTGATTGGATTTAAAAGAAAGTAATTCTTTGTGCATAGCATTCTATCAGCATGGATGTTTGATTGCCTGTGAATAAGATAGGGGGACATAGATGGAATCAAAAGCAGTGAACAACACAATTGTGACAGTAGGAATGCGAAGCGATAGAGATGGATCTACAAACAAACGGTGGCTACCAGTAAAGCATAATGGACAATTAGGCAAGGCATCAATTAAGATTTATATTGATTATTATCAAAATTAGGATGATGCAGCGGAAGATTATTCGGGACTTCGAATGTGCAATTACAGTTTTTTCCTTTTCACTCAAAACTTGTGTTTATGAGATTTTTCAAGTTAGGAGTAGAAAATTCTATTTAAACTCCACAATTACTTGGAAGTGTGAATCCAAGTATTCATTAATATATAGGTGAGTGATCATCCAAAATGCTGTGTAGCATTCGGGTTCATTGGATATTATGTTGTGTAGCATTCAGGTTATGGAGCACTTGAAGTTTTTCGTTTGCTTCATCAATCGAGTTTCGAAGACAGATCGAAGATCCATCCACAAGTATTGAAAATCAAGATGAAAAGTTTTTCATCAATGTAGTTGCAAAAGAAAGCAGACATATGGTGTTAATTCCAAGATGCTATATAATATCTATGTATCATCTTGAGGGGGAGTGTTGAGAATATTGAGAAATATATGAGTTTATATGTAATTTGGCTCATTGGGTTTATCTGTTATTTCGGGAGTAAGTTTCTTAGATTAGGATTGAGTTGTGATGGGATAAGGATTAGGTTCACTAGTTTGGTATGATTTAGTTTCCTAATTTGTTTGTGTTCTGTTAAATAGCCATGGGCTATTGCTAATGAAATAACCCTAAGAGAATTTAGTTCAAATCATTTTGTCAAGATGTAGTCCCCAATTCAACTACAGGTCCTGCACATGTGCTCCCTAAATGGAGGGCCTGGTGTATTGGGCATATCTTTATATCAATTACATTGACTACTATTAATGATTAGAATATCAAATGTTTTTCTTTTCTTTTTTCCCTTTTCTTCTGGTGATCGTTAACATATTGAATCCACAACCTCTGGTTGCAACAGTGAGCACCTTCCAACTGCGATACAAGCTCTTGTCAAATGTGTTATGAGTTGAAAGTAGGACTCGTTTGTAACTAAATAAACTTCAGGGGTTTTATGTAATCTGGGAAGATTTAGGCATTTTATGTAATTTTGGAAGATTTAATAAATTATCTATGGATTTGATAGCCTGCCCTAGGGATCACAACCATGTGCATCATTCTTCACAATTCTTCTTCTGCTTCTTCTCTTCCTCTATTTTCTCTTGTTTCTCATCTTAGGGTTTTTCGTACAACTTATGAAAAAACCATAGTTGAATTCATTCAAACATTCCAACTAAATATTAGTTACCTTTGATATTTAACTTTACTAGGTCCAAAGGATGATGAGTTTTGTACACATGACTGGCAGGTTAAGCATGCCCTTGACTGAAATGCAATTGGTTTGAGTAGGATTAGTTATATTCCAATATAGGGCCTTTTCAATTATATTTATGTTATTTTTTTATATTTTTTATATTTTTTACTGATCATAGTTAACCGCATATGGACTGCATAGAACTGAACTACAGTAAGCCAACACCAGTTTGATGGGATAAGGGCCTAAGGCTTAATTGATGATAATCTAGACAAATAGTTTCAATAGTGTTTCTCAACCTGATTTTCTTTTGTTAGCCACCTACTCCTTCCATACAGGAGAAAAAGGTGTCAAACATTGACCAAAAAATTAACAAATAAAGAAATTAAAAAGTTAGTTTTCGGAATTGCTTGAAACAGATAGATATCAAAGATTGCATGAAAATACTTTTTCCTGAGATTAGACCCATCCACAACTTAATCTAACTACATGATATTGACTCATAAGCAACTAATGATGCCACTGACTGCGATTTTCATTGTCTAGATGTTTGTTGAGGAAGTCATGGACTTGGTCGAGTTGAATCAGTTAAGGGATGCATTAGTAGGCCTTCCTGGAGTAAATGGTTTGTCAACTGAACAACGAAAGAGGCTTACAATAGCTGTTGAATTGGTTGCAAATCCATCCATTGTTTTTATGGATGAGCCAACATCAGGGCTTGATGCTAGAGCTGCTGCGATTGTGATGCGGACTGTGAGGAACACAGTTGATACTGGACGTACTGTTGTTTGTACAATTCACCAACCAAGCATTGACATTTTTGAAGCATTTGATGAGGTTTCTACTCAATTCTCTCAGTTTCTTTTCTAAATTTGCCATTTTTATAATGATCATGCAGTTCCTCTTTTGTGTTTTGAAACTTGATTCATTTCTTCCTACAGCTCCTACTAATGAAGAGAGGAGGACAAGTTATTTATGCAGGACGACTTGGTCAACAATCTCAGAACCTTATTGAGTATTTCGAAGTGAGTTTTCATTTTTTTTAATCAATCATTTGGTGTATGGTTGGCCTCCAATTAGTTTGCATGCTGTCCCTTGGACATGGTCACAATCTCACATATATCAATGTTGGATGCGGGCACAAGGGTTCACCCATGACCTTGTCAAGCTGTACCCTTACAAATATATTATTGTTTAAGCTTTAGTTTCTATTGCATAATTTATTTTGGTCTGTTTATTGCATAAGATATAGTACATGTGATATTCGCTTTGTTGTTTTGTTGTTTATCCCCCTTTTGAGTGAGGAGTTTCGCAGCTATTTAAGGGTCAGTTTAGATGCACAAAAGAATGTAAGAAAATAGTTATCTTAAGAGGATCTAATCTTTCATCTTCTAAAGTGAAAAAACTTATATGTTTAGCACAGGGCCGGCTCGAGACAATTTGAAGCCTAAAGTGACAACCCTAAATGAGGCATTTTCTATGTTTTAATATTATTATAAATATCTTACTTAGAGTTTATTTTTCTTGCTTTTTTGTGATGCAAAATTACTAATTAAGTTATTATATTTGAGTTTTGCTAATCTATCTTAAGTCCACCTCCAAAACCCACATGAAAATTCCGGGCCCATCCCCAAAACTCACATGGAAATCTAGGGTCACAAAATCCAACTACCTATTTGGCTCCACGCCCCACAAACAAAAATTTTGAGTCTGCAACTGGTGGGGCTCGGAGCATTTTCACCTGCGCACAATGCATATATGCACCATGAGTCATGACCATCCAAGATGGGCTTCCGATATGTGCCCTATTTATTGGATGTTCTAGATGCACGGTGCTCAGATGCACCATGGGCAAGTGAATAAATTCCGGTAGAGGCCCATTCTTTATCTTAAATTTTAAGATCTATAATTAGGGCTGAAATCCCAAGCTATGGATCCATTACAACCACATCATGGATCAAATCTGAATGGGCCCCTATTGAAATAGGATGTACAAAAATAATGAGAAAGGCTTGTGAAGCAAGTTCATGAATGAATGTATGGTTGGGATTTGATACGTATGGACTGCTAGAAATATAATGGTGTGCTAAATTCAATTCTACTCCTAGCAATAGAAATATAAGGGGATTTTTAAAAATTGCTCACCTCTTTCCCTTCCTACAGACAGTGTGATTATTTGGTCGGTGATGACAATGATGATGATAGTGGTGATGGTGACAACAACGATGATGATCTTGGTGGTGGTTGTGGTGCTGTGAATATGATGGTGAGATGGTTATGGGGAAATGATGATGATGATGCTAACTAAGTGGTGGTGATGGGGTGGCGATGGTGATGATGAGTGGTGGTGATCACGATGGTGGTGGTGGTGGTGGTGATGTTGATCGTGACGATGACGACAATGATCATGATGGGCGGTATTCATGATGACGACGACGACAAAGGGGATGAGGATGGTGATGACAATGATGGTGATGAGGATGATGTGGTGGGGTCATGGTGATGGTGATGAGGATTGGCGTGTGCGTATGGTGTGGGTGGGTGTGTGTGTTGGGGGGGGGGGGGGGGGGGGGGGGGGTGGTGTGGTTTGTGGGGTGTGGTTGTTGACGACGACAACGGCGATGATGATGATGGGGTGGTGGTCATGATGATACTTGAGTAGTTTGGATTTCGAAGGTGGGCCCCATCAATGGATTTGAAGCGATAAATTACACATACATAAAAGTGTTTTATATGGAACTAATTTAATACTGAACTTTACTCTTATAAATAACATTAAAATGTTGTTATTTTAAATTATTTTTGCATATTATGTTGAAAATTCTTCTTCCTTTTTAAGTGCATGAGTTCTGCGTGGATCAGTAGCACTGCTCCAATAGTTGATCACTGTGATGTATATCATGAAACAAGGGCTCTTGATGAAAAAGCCCAGCTCCTGATCTCTACATCTCATGTAAAAGTACCTCTTGCAGGAAATCCCAGGGGTTCCAAAGATAAGAGATGGTTGCAATCCTGCAACATGGATGTTGGATGTCACTACCTCTTCAGTTGAAGATCATCTTGATCTGGACTTTGCAGACGTTTATTCCAATTCCTTTCGTTATCAGTAAGGGACATATAAAAGTTCAGTGTAATCAGTTTAGTTGTATCATCTCTATTTCTTATAGTTCTTGTTTTTCTCCTGTTGTCTTGCAGGCAGAATCAGGAACTTATCAAGGAGCTAAGCACTCCGGCACCTGGTTCCAAGGATCTGTACTTCCCTACAAAATACTCCCAAAGTTTTACTACTCAATGTATGGCCTGTTTCTGGAAGCAATACTGGTCATATTGGAGAAACCCACAATATAACGCCATCAGATTCTTCATGACAGTTGTCATTGGTATTCTATTTGGAACCATCTTCTGGAAAAGTGGCAAAAAGACGTAAGCTTTCCATTCCATCTTTTTGTTGTTTTCACTTTTGAATTTTGATAACTAAATAAGAAAAGAAAACAAGTAACACAGACAAAAGCAACCACCTTAAAGTATCACCAACCCATGGTCATGTTAATATTCTGAATTTCTAGGACAGTAGGAAAAAATGGTCCATGATTGTAGGATATGCTTGTTGTTACAATTGTGTCAGTGAGAGTGCCTTATCTTTTTTCTATTTTCTTTCTTTTGATTGGTAGTGAATGTGCCTTGTATTGTCCCTTTTTTTTTTATCAGTAACCAAGGATTTCATTAGAAAGAAGAGAGCCAAAACGAGGGAGCACCAATTTAAAAGATTGGGCAACAAAGATATAAAAGGATTATACCAGCACAACAAAATAAATTACACAGAAAAGAAAATCAAAGGAGAAGATCTATCCACCCCTTTTTCAGCCAAGTAGTCCGCCAAGCATTACCCAACCAGCCCACATGCTTAAGTTTCACTTTATCATGGAATCCAAAGACTTGATTTCGTTAAGGGGGAAGTGAAACCTCCACAGGGCTTCCATGGTAGAGAATACCCAAGAAACTGCATTCCACTAGGAAATCATGGAAATGAGACACAATGATACAAAGAGCTTTTTCTATAGCAAAACTTCTGCTTCATTGGGTTGCAAAATGCCAGAACTCTTAGAAACATAGGCAAAATATCCTCATCACTATTGCGGAGCACCCTCCTTGAACCTGGTTTTCCCCTCACTGCACCGTCCACGTTAAACTTCAGGACACCAATAGGAGGCGACGACTATATCGGCACTTTCCAAACCTTGGGAAGCCCACAATTCATAATGGCTTCCCAATTATGCATTACACCATCAACTCTCGAAGGATCCTGCTTCGTTTTCAAAGAAGCCCAATTAGCAAGTTCTTGAAGTCACCGAAGGCAAAAGATCTTCAACTGGCATAGATGTGTCCCTGAGAATCCTATTACTCCTTTCTATCGACATCAACTATAAAATGGCTAAAGGAACAAGCTTCCAAAGAATGGCCCCACAACTGAACAAAGGTGGCAGCTTCCAAGCCTCCACCAAACCCATCAATGACCCTGAGAAGCCCCACAATACACCACACTAAGCCAAGAAACAGGTCAAAAAGCACAAGAGAACTCACAGGGTAAGAATAGGTGATCTGTCTTTTCCTCAAACTTCCCACAAAGCTCACACAAGTCCGAAATACTTCTCGTCCTAAGATTGTCTGTCGTCAAAATCTTGGAGCCAAACCCTGCTCAACAAGTGATCCAGCAAGCTTAGCCAATGGAAACTCAAGCATCTCATGATAAAAAGATCTGAGAGAGAATGCACACAAAGGATTGGGTTTTCACGTACGGATGGTCTCATCTTCATTGGCCCTGCAAATAAAAGATGTTAGCAAGAATACTCAACACTAACTATAACTCAGAAACCCTCATACTCATGCAACACCTTAGAAAGGGAGGCCTCCCAAGGCACAAGCCCCATTCACACAACCCTTAATAACTTAGGGAGCAAAAAGAACATAGGGATCAACCCCAACCAATCACCTAGAAAAGGACTCTACTACCCTCCCCCACTTTGAAACCCATCCTCCTATTGGAAGCCATGTTAGCCAACCCCAATATGCTAGACAAATCCCCAACCCTCAAAATATTACCCCACAAACGAGACACCCAATACCTAGAGGCCCTACAAGGATACTACCCCACTCATCCACCCCATATTTAGAAACAATAACCCTTATCATGTCTTTGACTATTTTGTTATGCAAAAATAATCAAAATACCCATAGAAGTTCTTGAAATATCTGAATATCAATATTCTTTCTTGAGGGTTTGTTAGATTCTTGCCAAGTTGGAGTTGATTTCAGTTAGAACCTCTAACATGAAGAAGAAAATGAATTGAAGTATAAAAAGACGAAAAGGAAGAAAATGAGATAGTACAAGATTATGGTTTGGAGAGAGAGAAATGAAGAGGGAAAAAACTAATGGTCATTCACTGGGGTTGGATAACTAGCCTGCCGCATTTTGAATTTTAACATTCTTTTCAGAAAGTACAAGCATCCCCTATGTTTCACATAATTATAACATGTAGAACCATAATCTATTACCACTTTGTAGAAATGCTCTGATACCAATTTGTGGAAAACATAAGGGTGTGGAGTGTGTGTGCTTATTGTAAGATACCATGTACCAACCCAAAAGCTTAAGCTAATCGGTGAAAGGCCCAAATAGGTATATGCAGCCCAATCATACCCATTACTTAGGCGATGTGGGTTGTGAGTCTTCCCTATACTCCCCCTCGCGTGCAGCCCCAATATATTTCATGGATGGTCCTGCCACGTGGGCAACGCAAGAACGATAGGATCGGAACCTGCTCTGATACCATGTAAGATACCATCTACCAACCCAAAAGCTTAAGCTGATAGGTGGAAGGCCCAGATAGGTAGATAAAGCCCTTTCAAACCCATTACTTGGGCGATATGGTATGTGGGACTTTCCCAACACTACCCCTCACGTACAAGCCTAACAGATCTCATGGGTGGGCCTGCCACTTGGCCTACACAAGAACAACAGGAGCAAAATCCACTCTGATAACATGTAAGATTCCATTTACTAGCCCAAAAGCTTAAGCTAATAGGTGGAAGGCCCAAACAGGTATATGAAGCCCTATCAAGCTCATTACTTAGGCAATGTGGCGTGTGGGACTTCCCAACACTCTCCCTCACGTGCAAGCCTATCAAATTTCAAGGACGGGCTGCCACGTGGGCTACAAAAGAACAACGGGCTCGGAACCTGCTCTGATATCATGTAAGATACCATGTATCAACCCAAAGCTTAAATTGACAGGTGGATGGCCCAAACATGTATATAAATCCCTCTAAAACCCATTACTTGGGCGATGTGAGATGTGGGACTTTCCCAACACTTATGTGTGTATGTGGGGTTGTTCAACCAAAGGACCGTACAGAGCCCTGCTCCGAATCAAATTAACAAAACACTTGTATATAATTCAAACCTTAAGATAACAAGAGATTTCTCTACACCGAAACACCTCGACAATCTCCTAGACCTTCACCACGCACTCTTGCTTCACACTCTTTCTTCACACACTACAAAACAACTACAGCACAGCCTTATAAAGACTGCCAAAGGACACTTGCAAAAGATATGACTTTACATATAACAAGACAATTATAAAATCCCATGGTGTTTAGGTTTTCTAGATGACCTTTGACGTTTAGACTTTCCAAAATGACTTTTGAATTCCCTAGGAAACTTTCTTGATTTTGTACTAGAATATTAAAAGTAGCAATTCCAACATAAAATACTCAAAAATTATGAGAAATTACAAATCAGTCCCTATATATCTCTCAATAACTTCCATCTCCTCCACATTTGATTTGGGGATGAATGAAAAACCAAAAATGTGGTGTCGTGCTTTAGTTTCTTTACTGTCACCACCCCAACTGAAAATCTGATGTCTCTGAGATCTGCCAACAAAGATTTGAGTCAAAATTGTTGCCTCTATAATAACCAAGTGGCTCCAGTTGTCTCCTTTACTACACCTAATTGTACAACCGATAAGTAGTTAATTTGCCGCACCTCTAACACCTAGGCATTTTGGATGTATTGGTTAGCAACTTGAGATGGTATCAAAGCCAGCCTGTCAAGGGCTTGAATTTGCACAGGGCAAAAAAAAAAAAAGAAAAAGAAAAAGAAAAAAGGCCATGCCGTGTCGAGTATTTAAAATGCTGTCATGTGCGGGCGCGTGTGTGCAAGGCAAAAAATGCCCCATGCTATGTCAAGCATCTTTTACATGCACGCGCTTTGAGTCCAAGCAGTGTCCTGCCCCCAAGGGGAGGTGTTATGTAGTCAATTTGCCACACCTCTAATGCCTAGGTATTTGGGGTGTATTGGTTAGCAACTTGAGAAGAACTACCCTTGATTTTTACATTTAAACTGCTGCACATTCTCAAACAGGACCTGTAGCATGCATGCATAAATTATGGACCAAAATGGATGTGTTCCTCTCCCATTTGGGTTAACGTACTATTTTAATAAAACCATTAGTATGCTATATCTTGGAATGATAATGGTCGATCTTTTTTTCTGACACAATTCTTGTCATCCGATAAACACACTCAATGTAAACTTTGGCCACTGTGTTAACTTGGTTGGCTGTCTGGTTAGTACTATTTTCATAAAGGAAAAATGTTTTGCCCATGGATTATCCACAGTGAAATTTCTTCTGTAATGCTGATAATCAATTCACATTCACTAGATGTGACATTTGCTATGTAGTATGTGCTCTTTCAAGCATTTTTATAACGCTGAAAAAGAAAGCTGATTATATCCTAACCCAATTAAAGATATAGGATGCGTTTATCATTGAAATGAAACATGAAAACTGAAAGTACACTCTAGATCATATGCATATTCCATAATTATAATTTCATTACTATAGCTTTTGTTACGTTTCATAGGAATATTCCATAATTATAGTTTCATTACTAGAGCTTTTGTTACGTTGATCTATCTTTCTTTTCATTACTAGAGCTCTTGTTATGTTGATGTGTCCTTTTAGTATTCATTACCAAAATTCCATCACATTGCCTGTTATGTTAACAGAGGAACACAACAAAACCTGTTGAATCTGCTTGGAGCCATCTATGCATCTGTTTTCTTTCTTGGAGCCACTAATTCTACTACAGTTCAGTCTGTAGTGGCAATTGAAAGAACAGTATTCTACCGTGAAAGAGCAGCAGGAATGTATTCAGCTTTGCCTTATGCATTTGCTCAAGTAAACCCTTCAACTCTTCTACACATTTTAATCTTTATCTATATTTCTGTGCTATGGGTAGTTAAGCTTCAGTTAAAGTAATAATACCTTGGTGCCGCCTGGAAATGAAGACTATAACCGGACAGCAATATGCTGAGCAAAGTAATTATGCTGCTGCACTGACTTGAATAGAAATATTAGTTTGCATTTGCTCTTTCTGTAAATAAGTAGTTTTTCCATGTGCAGTTGCCCCCACTCAAGTTTGTCACAGTTTTAAGCCTACATCCTCTGAGTGTCTCACTCACACTTCCATGAGGGAGTGAAAATATAAAGTGGGGCCTATCTATTGAAAATCTGAACCACTCAAAATGAGTGTCGGCCCTTGGGATGTCTCCGAACCCGCCTAAAATTTTGGGGACATCCCACTGAAGGGGAGGCCGTCTATTTTGAGTTGTTATAATTTTCAATAGGTGGGCCCCACTGAGAAGTTCCACTCATGAGTGAGACACTCAGAGGATCTGGACCCAAATTTTATTATTCTGCTGTTCATTATGCTGTCTACCATTTTCTATTAACATAAGTACCCTTGTAAAGAATTAAACTACCCACAATGCAAGTGGATATTTCATGCTTCTTGTAGTTGTAGTTGGGCAGTAATAGAATCACTTCTAACAGTGTAAAGATGTATTTGGTCAGACTAGGTTTTTAAGTGGTGTACAGCCTTTAGAAATCCTTGAGTGGCTGTTATGTGGCTCGTGTTGTGTAGTGGTAAGATTCAATTCTGCATTTGTGTCTGGAGAAAAATGTAAGTACAAGAGGGACCTTTGGGATATGATGCTAAGATAATAGACGGTTATGGAGGGGTACTTGGGTTTTTGTATCAAATATGATACGGACATTGTCTAGTATGAAGTATCTAGGTATAGCTTTTTGGTCTATCATAGGGCCATATTGATCAGTTTTGCATTTGCAATTGTTCTTTTCTATTCCTTCATATATTAGTGCCCCTTTTGGGCCAGAATTAAGAGGATCATGATACCAATAAAAAAAAAAAGGATAATGGTATCCCAATAATCTGAAAGAGTTGATGAAATCCTGGTTGACCATAGCTGCCCCCCTTCCCCAACCAACAAAAATCCTGGCTTCGCCACTCCATGTGGTGTACAACAAGGTTCATTTGGGCAATGTACTCTGCAAATGCCTCAAGATTTTGGCAGTCATATTGATGCATTTTTCAAATGCAAAGGCGGACATGTTATTGAAAGTCCGGGATCCAAACCCTAGACGGGGGGGGGGGGGGGGGGGGGGGGGTGTGGGGTGTGCACGGGGATAGGGTGAGCTAGAATTAGTGACCAATTATGCCAAATTTTAAGTTATTTAAATCAATTAGTCATAAGTAATGATATAGAACTAAAGTGCGGAAGCTAACAAAAACAGTCACCACAAAGCATTCACCTTAACACAACTATTTATAGTGGTTCGGCCTTAATGCCTGCATCCTCTCCCGGCTTGTGATCATACACCCCACTGGCTCTCCACTGTCTATGCTTTTCAATAGGCTAAGCAATAACCTTTACAAAGTCCTTTTTAAGGCTAAGCAAAAACCTTACAATATGCTTTCCAAGGCTAAGCAATTACTTCTTGGGTTTTATGGTTCACCCCTAACCTTTATACTTATGCTTTTCTAAGGCTAAGCACTAACCTATACAACTAAAATGTTGGTTATCTCTCTAAGTAGTATCTAGAGTACACTTGATGGAGATACAATTTTAGTCCAATTATAATGCCTCTAATATAAGCGGATATGAAAGTGAAAATCTAACTCACACAACACTCTATGTAATGCAAAGATGAATGCTCAAATTGTCTGTGTGAAATCAATCAAGTCAAGAATGAAACCTCAATAAATGTAAGTCTAGAGATTTTGAAAGTTTAAATCACAAATGTTTTGATTGAAGTGAAAATACATATCACATGTAATTCAAATGAACAACTTATAAAGATATGACTTATCAAGTTATGCAAGTTGTATGAAATTTAAAAACAGCTAAAGCATGTGATTTGTGACCTTGTTGTTTCCAAAACAAACTAATTTAACTATATGCTTCAAGGTATGAAAAACAACAAGAGATTCAACCAATTAATAGAATCATGCTATGAGTGAAATCAAAGGTTTAAACAAAGCATGAAACCATTATGATATGAAAGTTAAAACTAACTTGGTTTGAATCTAAATGAAGAATCCAAAACAACAAAGCAATTCAAAGTGAAAAGTGAAATACATGTAATAGATTCAACAAATCACACTTAGCATGCTAAAATTGATTTACCAATAATTTAAACAAAGCATGTAACATATGATAGGGAAAACAAATCTTACTTTGATTGGTTTTACTAATGAATCCAAGCTTTAGCTTTCCAAATGACCCTCAAGCCTTCCTTAACTCATTCTCCTTTCTTAGGCTCCAAAGCACTTCAAAAGATTCAATTGTGTTACTCCAAATCCGAAGGAAGAGGCTCAAATTTATAGCAAAATGCCCTCCAACGGCTCTCTGGTCAGTTAACCGACTTACTGTTCGGTTAACCGAACTCCCAACGGTAAAAGAACGGCTAGTTTGACCTACGGTCAAAAAGAAAATTTTTACACTTCAATTAGCTCTTGGTTGGCTGAGTCGGTTAATCGAGGGCTAACCTACCGGCATAATTTGACAGTTTTTTTACCCCAGTTATTTTGACTGAGAGGTGAACGAATTGAGGGCCGGTTAACTGAAAATTCCAAAGGTTTTTTACTTGAAAAAGATTTTCTAAAAGGGAATTTTTGGTCATGGAAATCATGCTTGGTTTCATGTTTAAATCAGTCCAAAAGGATGTTTTCCAAACATGAACCTATCAATCCCTAGGATGAGTTTGAAATTCTAAGTTCATAGGCAAGCATGATTAAAATAATTTCTCAATGTTTTAAAATCCAAAACATACATGAAAAATTAATTTTTAAAATTTATCAAGCCATGCATGAGAAAATCAAGATTTCAAGTTTTTCAAAATCAATGCTCATGAGAAAATTCGAATGATGCTTAAATGATAATGCATTCATCAAATTGCAACACACAAAATCCCTAATAGTTACAAGATTTGGCATCAATATTTAAATATATGGTAAAGGAGGTGACATTTGGCATATTGCCTAAATGAAACCATATATTTCACATTTTTAGCACCCGAGGTCCTTTAGTTCATACAAATGGGACCATGAATGGGGACCATTGCTGTCTTTTTTAGGTCTTTTTTCCAATTTAGTCCTTCACCTGCCTCATTCCATTTGTTGACTTTATAGGTATATTCTAACCTGAGAACCGTTACAGTTTCTGAATAATTGAACTATAGTCCCACTTGTACAAAGTCAAGGCCTCAGGATTCTATGCATGCCCATGAAAAAGGATCTCATAATGCTTCTCATTAGATATATGATATCCAGAACCATTTAAATTCTTATCAAGTCTCATAGGAATTTTGCAGCACTAAAAAGAAGGCAAAGGGATGCTTTGTTACCAGTTTCTTGATTATTGTTTCTCTTGGAAAATTTGTAAATGATTCTTACATGTATTGATCATTAGTATGAGCTTTCAGCATAGAATTTGAAAAGCACCTATGAACATGTTTGACATAACAAAGTTAACTCTTATAACCTTTTGTCTTGAAGGTGAGCATCGAGGTGTTCTACATCACAGTGCAGACCCTTGTCTATTCACTGCTCCTTTTCAGTATGATTGGCTTCCCTTGGGAAGCAGACAAGTTTATTTGGTTCTACTACTTTATGTTCATGTCCTTTGTCTACTTCACGATGTATGGGATGATGGTTGTAGCGCTGACTCCCGGCCACCAAATAGCGGCCATTGTTATGTCCTTTTTCTTCAGCTTCTGGAATCTGTTCTCTGGCTTCCTTATCACACGACCGGTATGAATTGTCTTTCCAACTACTCGTAAATAATTTTATTGTGAGTTGTCCGAGGTAGGACCCATGGAATGGCCAATGGTAGATTCATTCAGCACACATTTATGTGGTGTCTGCTGGCCATTGCGACAGCAAAGCCACATGCAGTAGTGAATTACAATAAACCATGACTTACCTGTCCTGATGAGTTCAGACCTTTGCCGTTAGTGAGACAAAAGCAATGGGTTTGTCTGATCACCACTTGCAAAAAAACATGCCAAGTGTCACATTAGATTGGAGCCAATTCATCAGGCAGGCTTCGCCATGGAACATCCTCTGGCCAGTAAGTTAAGACTGGTCTGTGCTTATGTCTCACACTTCTGTGCAATGTTGGAATGTGGAGTGACTGTGTTCTTACTTCTCAGTAGCTGAGAAGGTCTTGAGAAGAATTGAGCACTTCATTTATGTCCATGCCCATGGCCACATATTAGTTTGTTTACTAATTTTACTTCGCTTGTGTGCTGCAGCTAATCCCAATATGGTGGAGATGGTATTACTGGTGCTCTCCAGTGGCCTGGACCATTTATGGCCTTGCGATATCTCAGGTGGGCGATCTGGATCAACTGATTGAGATACCCGGGGACCAGAGCAAGCCTCTGAAAATGTTCCTCAAAGATGTCTTTGGATATGAGTACAACTTCCTTGGAGCTGTTGCCGCTGCTCACGTTGGATTCGTGCTCCTCTTCTTGTTTGTCTTTGCGTATGGTATCAAGTTTCTCAACTTCCAGAAACGGTGATCAAACAAGTACTGAATCATGGTCTTGGAGTCGAGGCCGTTTCTTTTTGAAAAAAAAAAGAAGTCCAGAGGAAACTTCTTTCTCTATGGCTTCGAGGTCTTCTTTCTCCACTACTCAAGCTGGTTACGATACACATAATTTCCCTTGTGTACAAAATGTACCAAAATAGCTGTTGTATCTCTACTCAAATATATGAAAGGAATGTTTACAAATAGAGCATTTGTTAATTATAAAGGTCACAAGAATCTCTCCACTGTTGGAAGGTTAATAAAAAACGTGGTTACAATGAAACTATCATCATCATGGACCTATCCCATCTAAGAGGAGTTGGAAGAGTGCCACCTTACTCTAGGTAGAACTCAGAATATGGCTCCAAAGATTTTTCACAGCTGCGAGTGCAATGAACACTACTTTATTTGGGCTTCAGATGGGCATTGCAGGGTTCATCACAATACACCTTGAAGAATGGGCAATGCCTATATACAGTGTAAAAGAAACATCTGACAAACTATAGTTAATGCGCCATTGGCAGTTTCACAGTATTAAATGGTTCATATACTTTATTTTTGAGATAAGCTAAATAAGGGATTACAACAAAATTACACCCAAATAAAAAAGGGAAGTTTTGAAGAAGGTATAAAAAAAGAAGAATATGAAGGTTTGAATATTTCAAAATAACATGAGAGTTTTCCATAGTTTTTTTCATTGAAGTCCTCTCTTTAAAAAAAAATTGAAAAGTGACAAAAATACCCTTATGACAGGTTTGTCTTTTGTTCTCCTTTCCTCCCTAAAAACCCACCACAATACTACTTAGGTCATAGATATGGATAGTGTCCCATAAAATGGTTTTAATACAATATACTGCTGGGAGATTAGAAATCATAAGTCCTTATACAGCAGGAGCATGGTCTCTTGGCATCCACAATTTTCAAAACGCACAAGAATATCTATGCACCAAGGAGCATCACAGTTTGTTCTAATCTGTAGGGTAATTGGGTCTCTGATTTTGGCGTTAGGATCGCAATGGATTCATAAGCTACTACTTATGTTTCACGCCAGCAGTTGATAACTTGATATTTATATTTCTATCTTTTAAGTTTCATCAACTACTACTTATATTTTTGCTCGTATGCAATTGCAAATCTAAAGCATCCCGACAAGGCCATTTTTGCACAAGTCCACGGTTTGACAATCTAGATTGTTGATTTGGGATGAGAAGTTGTAACAGTCCCACTCAAAAAATAAGAGAAAAATAAAAGTAAAAGATAATTCAGATCATTTGAGGGAACCCAACACCGCTTTCAGACCGTTCGAGAGGCCGAAAACCTTCAAAATAGAATTTCTATCGATAATTTTTGAATCCTACTACAATCTCTAATGACCCATTTCTAGTGTCACACTTGACAAAAATATAGAAAGAGAGTCCTAAGCACACTAAAACTAGTGGAGAGATTTTAGGAAAAAATAAGTAGTCCTAATCTAAGGAAATATAGAAGGTGCATCAAAATAGGAATCTAATTATATGTAGGAGGATCAAATTCTGCCTGATATTTGCGAAGAGAATTTGTCTGCCTAAGGTGCATCAATTGCATAAAATGATCTTCTGTCGGTCCAAAGCAGGCAAGCAAACTAATTGTAAAAGATTGCCATGAGATGGGATTCATTTGAGTCGGGAGCCAGTTGTACCATCGTTTCGCCTCTTTTTTCCCAAATAGAATGTTGCAACTTTGACCCATTGTTTTTTCTCTTGGGATGTGATGAAAGTTCATGAAATTTACAACTTCGTTGGTTCATATTTCTGGATCAGTCCTGTCAGAAGGTTGAACATGGCAGGTGCAATGTTGGCATAGCAGGCGTTGCGACTGCATTGGTACCATTATGTGGTTGGACCGCAGGTTTAGATAGTTGTTGCTTTATGTTGCAACTCCAAGAGTGATGTGCGTATTGTAGTCATCATCTCACTTGATGTTGACATGCATGACATAATATTAATAATTTCCCTTTTATTTAATTTTATTAGTCGTTTATTTTGTCTTAAATGTTCTAATCATAGCTTTTTTCTAATTATGTAGGAATTAGAAGGAGCTAAGTATATTTGAGCTTAATTTGGAAAGGTTTTAAGCTAAAACCCTTTAGAGAGAAAAGCAATGCAAAAAGATTATGTAGGCCTATTGGAGAGGAGCTAGAATTTCAAGTTAGAGGTCAAGAGATCAAGCTTCGGATTAAGTACGATAAATAGAAAATTGTGTGATTACGGTTAATTATGTTGAGCGCATCAAAATTTTGTCTATCAATTAGATAGTGGCAAGTAGGGATTGATCCACATGGATTTGTGGAAACAAGATCCAAAAACCCTCAATCAATTTTCACACTAGGGATTTTAAAAATACAATTAATAAATAAAATAATAACTAAAATACTATCAAAGAGATTAGGTATCGGATTCCACCAAAGCAACTTTACTTATTCCAAAATTATTTTCTGACCTATCCCGATAAAACTAAACTCATTGAGCAAGCAATTGCCTTGGATCAGAAGATTTAGCTTTGAAAACCCTTTTTCTTAAAAATCCAATTCGTTAACAAGTACCTAAGACTCTCTTCACTTTAATATGTTGAAACTCTAATAACTATTTATCAATATCAAGCACAAACCATTAAAGGATTTTAACCTAAACATGGAGTTGAATAACCTTTACAAAACAAGAAGTTGAATAGCATTCATGAAGAAAAACCTATTACATCATTAAGTATAATGAGGGAAAGACATTGAAAAATAATATGGAACAACCTCACTGGTTTTGGTTTACTCCTCCACCTAATCCACAGATTAGCTAAGCATTGTGGAACAAGCAAGAACAAAGAAGCAAATCTTCATTATTCCTTCAAAGTTGTCTAATGCACCGCTTAATCTTCACCTTTACTTCTAAACAAAAATTAAAGCAATAACTAAAGAACAAGAGAACAAGAGAGAGACTCTCTTTAAAAAGAGAAAAAAATACAAGAAGACAAAGAAGGAAAAACCCCCCAAATTCGTCCCTCAATTTGACTGCCTGTTTTGACCCCTAAAATAGCAAGCATGTGCTGGCTAAGCTAGGATTCCAAAAGAGGAATAAAAATGGAGTTTGCTGAGGCTTGATCTCATTACCTCTACCTTGAAATTCCAACTCCTCTCCAATAGGCCTACATGCTCTTTTTACATTGTTTATCTCTCTAATGACTCTTAACTTAAAAATTCTCCAAATTAAGCTCAAATATACTTAGCTCCTTCTAATTCCTACATAATAAGAAAAATACTATAATTAGAACATAGAAGACAAAATAAACAACTAACAAAATTAAATAAAAAAGCAGTTATTAATATTATGTCATGCATATTAGATGTCCTCGTTGCTGCAATCATCTCAGTCAATCCTTCAACTGTTACAGTCGATTGTAGAGTAGATGTAACTTCAGAATTATCCGCCATGATATTGTTGATTGATTTGTATTTTTGTCGAGTGCGGACCATGCGATGAAAAGAAGAAGTGGGGTAGGCCACACCAACTTCTACTCTTTTCACGACCTTTTGGAAGCGATGACAGAACTGTAATTAAGTGAGACATTTGTGCTCTTTACAGGAAAAAGGAATGACACGTTTGTAAATGCTTTCAACTTTTAGCCCATATTTGTGTGCTTCTTCTTATGGACAGCGTGCTACACAAGAATGCGGGATGGCAAGGGGTGTAAATACCTTGATGTTTTTGTCCTATTGAGCAGCAGCAAAAAGAAGCAATGAAGTGCCTGTGGCGTACCTGGCATTATAGTGATCATACTATTCTTTTTATACCTCTCCTTTACTTCTGCGACGAAAGATGGGTTTGGATTTTACCACAAAAAAAATTTGTGGAACCTGATGGGGCAAGGGGCAAGGGGCAAGGGGCAAGGGGAGAGGCGACGTAGCCGGTTGCAGAGCTACGCGATTGGGCTGAAAACCCTTTGCTTTTTGCGCCTCCTTCTCTTTCTTTATTTGAACGGGGGGTGAAGAGGTTTTTATGGTAAAGGAACAGTGGAGGAGAAGTGGTGGGGGTGTTTATTCAGCAAGAAGGGATGTGTTGGGTTTGGATGAAAATGGCAAAATCTAGGGTTAGGGTTTTTTTTTCTCTAGAGGAATGATCGAACAGCTCTAATACCAATTGTAATGGTCCCATCACAAAATAAAAGATAAAAGTATACGAAAAGATAATTCGGATTATCTGAGGGAACGCAACACCTCTTCGGATCGTTTGAGAGACCGAAAACCCCCAAAACAGAATTTTCATTGATAATTTCTGAATGTCTACTACAATCTTTAATGACTCCTTTATAGGGTTACACTTGACAAAGGTATAGAAAGAAAGTCCTAAGCATACTAAAACTAGTCGAGAGATTTTAGGAAAAAATAAGTAGTCCTAATCTAAGGAAATATAGAAGGTGCATCATATGTTGGTAGTATCTGTACTCAAATATATGAAAGGAATGATTACAAATGGAGCATCTTTTAATTATAAAGGTCACAAGAATCTCTCATATACTTTTGGAAGGTTAATAAAAAACGAGATTACAATGAAGCTATCATCACCATTGACTTATCCCATCCGAGTGGGGTTGAAAGAGTGCCACCTTACTCTAGGTAGAACTCAGAAAATGGCTGTTAGATTATATGGTCTCAATCTAGTGAATGATTTAAATAAATTGATTTATTTCTTTATTAATATAATCATGCTTTTATTTCATGAGATGAATAGTATTTTGTTCCTTGTTTGTACATAACCAATACGATGTGCCATGATGGTTTATGAGATGAACCGGAGCCCATAAGTATATTAGATGTGATCCATATGTGTGGATGAGATCCACATATAGGAGACATATATTACAAATCTTATGGTTGAATTGATTCACAATCGGTGATGAGATTGAGCATCTCATTTGATAAAGTTACAGCATTATGGTCATTATGGGATAATGTGATTTGTCTCAATCATCAGAGTGTAAGACTCTGGATCATCGTGTTGGCAGATTATATGTACTGAAGGACCATGAGATGCATCTTATGCAAATCTCTCTTTGATTTAAGGACTGCTATCATAATTCCCTAGTAATAAGCTCTTAATCCTGAGAGATTAATGAACTCAAGTTTCTATTAATCATTTACTTTGAGTCACCAATGAGTGAGGCTAATTGTAGGTCAACACCTCGGTGTCTTGGGTACATGGTAGTGGGACTGTGGGAACATAAAATTTTCAAGATGAAATCTATCCTCTTAATAGATATATCCCCTTATTCCAATTAATGGATTTACCATTGGTAAGTGCGCACTCATCTCAATTAAGAGAAAATTGGATGGTACTGATGATCACTGTAATTAATTAGGTCATAAGGATAATAAGATATGGATCTAAATTGGTTAAATAGGTTTAATCCAATTGATCCATGGATATAATTGATGGAGGGCCTACTTGTAGTAATAGGAAAGTTTAGGGTCTTCTTATAAGTTATTGTTAGACTAGAGTTCAATTGCATTTATTTAGTGGAGTTATTTGCAATTAACTGTGGGTCCGGATTGCACATGAGATGTGGGGTCTGAATATCCCAGTTGGAGTTAGCTTCTATGGAATCCCTAGTGGTCCCCACACTAGCTCTAATAAAAGATTGTTTCGAATCCTGTTTGGACTCTAAAAAGGAAGGAAGAGAATGACACTAATTATAATATAAGTGAGACTTCTAATTAAAAATAAAAAGGAGGTGCTCGCATGCTATATAAGGAGAGGAGGGGGCTAGACGTCCATATTCTCATCCCACCTCTAAGCTCCTCTCTTCTCTCTCCTATTTTCTCCTCCAGTTCCCTACTAAAGATTCTAGGGTTTGCTTCTTTTGGAGATCCCACTTTTCTCCTTGAGAAGTAATCTGACAGAGGATCATAGCATGGAAGACTACAAGGTAATGGAGATATTTCTTGCTCTTGTGAAAGAATTCCTAATCAATCCAAGTGATCAACTTCTCCATTAAAGCACAACTGAGCTCCCAAGGTTAGATCTACTTCATCTCTTGTGTAGATTTTCGTGGTTGCTTATTGCTGTTGTATTCAATCTTTTAATTAGTGTTTATTTTGATCTTGTTGCATGAGAAAGAGCTTTTGGATCCTGGATTGGGTTTACGGCCTTATAAATATTTGATCCCTGCATCAAGTGGGTTAAAAAGTTTTGAAAACCCATCCACGAGGCCCACCTACTTTCGACAATGTCTTCACAGATTTTTCACAGCTGCCAGTGCAATGAACCCTCCTTTATTTGGGTTTCAAATGAGCACATTTTTTTCTTTTTGTAAAAAAGAGGAATGCCATTAATAGTATAAAGCCAAAAAACAACAAAAGACCAACTGACACAAAGGAACTCCACTCACTCAAGCCACTTCAAATGAGCACATGTTGAAGAATGACATGGCAGAGGAAAACCGAAACAGGTCATCAAAATGAGGCATTGGAGGGTTCGTCACAACACACCTTTAAGAATGGGCTATGCCAATATATAGTGTCATATGGTTAATTTTGAGATAAGCTAAATAAGGGATTGCAACAAAATTACACCCAATTAAAGGGGATATTTTGAAAAGGGTATAAAATTTCAGGCTCATTTTCAAAGAAGTATATGAAGGTTTGAACATTAGTTTTCCATTTTTTTTCAATGAAGTCCTCTCTTTAAAAAATTTGAAAAATAAAAAAAATACCCTTATTACAGGTTTGTCTTTTGTTCTCCTTTCCTCCCAAAAAACCTACCACAATACTACTTAGGTCATAGATATGGATAGTGTCCCATAAGATGGTTTTAATACAATATACTGCTGGGAGATTAGAATCTTAAATCCTATAGCAGGAGCATCGACCTTTGTTATCCACAATATTCAAAACGCATACGAACATCTATGCACAAAGAAGCATCACATCACAATGTTTTAATCTGTAGGGAAATTGGGTCTCTGATCTTGGCGTTAGGATCACAATGGATTCATAAGCTACTACGTATGTTTTACACCAGCAGTTGATTTTTATATTTCTCTCCTTTAAGTTTCACCAACTACCAATATGCAATTGCAAACCTAAAGCATCCTGATAAGGCTATTTTTGTACAAATCCATGGTTTGACAATCTAGATTGTTGATTTGGGTTGAGAAGTAGTTACAATTTGAAGATCCTAACTGTCTATTTATTGGCGTTCTTCTAGAATATGTGGGTTTTCGATGGAAGGAGGGAGAAGAAAGGTGGCGAGTTTTGGATAGGAATGAAGGAGAATACAAAATCCTTTCACAACTCACAAGGATATTTTGGTCAATTATCAAATTCCTTTTTATGGAGAAAACTTGATTGAAAGAAATATCAAAAACTTTTATACTCTATCAAAATATCCAAATGTTCGTATACTTCTTTGAAAATGAGACAAAGTTTTATACTTTTTTAAATTTTTCCAAGAAAAAAAAAGGATAGATATACCAAAATACTGGGCCTGTCGAATTCAAAGAAAAGCAAGGAGAGTTTTTTTTCCTCGTTGAAGTATATTTTCTCCCTTTTGGACCTACTTTAGAGAAAAAAAAAGTTAATCTCTTCTTAACTTGCAAAATGTAGGAGAAAAGATTGTGTACGTCACTGAGAAGAGATGGGATAATATGGGGAAATCTCGATATCTTTTGTGATGCCTCACATCCTTCTTATATAGCTCAATATCCCTACTTAACAAGGTTAAAAGTGTTAATTCTATCATATTATACAGTTGTAAATTTTACTACAGTACAAGTTAAAGGGTTGGCCTTGAATCTCTTAGTCCCAAGTCCCATTTGGTCAAGGCCTAGGCCCATTCAGTCTAGGTTCATAGGTGTCTCTCCACAGCCCCACTCAAGCCCATGATGTGTTGTCTAAAACATCAGATTAGAAAGTAACCGCGCGAACCTCTTTGTTATGCGACTTAGTCAACCAACTGATTCTTGGAAGAAATAGATTAGAGGATGGTGCAAAGGCAGACATGTTGGCGAAGAACCTGAGATTATCTCGACGTATTTGGTGCACTCATGGAAGACATCATTGTGGGCAATATAAATTGAACGTCTATTAGCATAGTAGAGAGGTCTAGATTAAATAAATGTTGTTCGAGTGGTTAGGAAGTCCAGCAATGAGCTAGAGGTCCTGGCTTCGAAACGTTTGGGGCCTTACCCGATACACAGTGCTAGTGGGTGGTGTTGTGTATCCGGAGTCTTACCGATGATCAACCGTAAGGGGGTTGGCAGGTTCCTTGTCATAAAAAAATAAAATAAAAAAATAAATGCTCATGTAAAGTAGGGGACATCGAAGCCAAACGATTTCAAATGTTGTGTCTTTTAGACATATTTACACCGAGTGCTTGGACGTCACGATCTTACCCTCGACCTTGTCCCGGATGGATATTACTTGTTGTTGTGTAGACTTTATTTTGAGATATGGATTGTAAACCCCTAATTAACTGCTTCTGTAATTTACTCTTTCTCTCTAACTTAAACTCAAACTAGTGTTGTCTAATGAACTGAATTATGCTCTCATTTATTATCCAATATGCTATGGATAGATGGATTTATTTGGTACCATACTTTATGAATGGAATTATACAGGTTATGTTTACACAGGCTTCCACAAATGTGAAATGTACCCCTTTATTGTGATGGTTTGTATGACCTCACATGTGAAATCCTGTGGGAACTAATGCGTGGGGATAAATGTACAATGAATTTGTGATTCAAATCCCTATGCGAGTGTGTGCCACCCCTCGGTATCCGTGAAGAAATGTGGAATCTGGAGCTAGGGAGGTGATAGTAATGCAATGGGGCTAAGCACTTAATTGCAAAGATGGACTGAAGGTGATTGATAACTTCTTGAATCAACTCTAGATGAGAATCGGTGATGATCATATTATTTACATAAATAAGCATATATATATATGAAAATATTCATGCGCATCCATCCCTCATAAAATTATACTCATAGTTGTGCCTCTACAAAGGGCAACAGCCCGGGAGCCAATCCAAATGATTAATCTCTTTACTTGGAATGTTAGAGGTCTTAATAGGACCTCTATGAATAGTGTGTCATGCCTCAAAAATTCAATTGGATCCTAACCGCATCATTAGGGCATAAGAATTGGGGCCAATTAAAATCTTTCCCTTAAATACATTTGCAGCCCCAATTTCAGGTGGATCAAAGTCATAGTGAGGATATGAGTGATGATCAGTCACCATGAACAAACACAGAAGCGACAATTCATACAATCTGCCCAGATGGTCGCCAATACAACATACAATAACTCAGAGTTGATCCAAGTAACAAAAAACCATTTACTTATATTTCAATTACAAATGCGTTAGAGTTTTAACGATGTCTAAAACACCATAATGACCTGTGCAAGAGGCACCTATGCTGATAGTCGGGATGTAAAGTGAGGCTCTCAAGTACCAATCCAGCAACATCACACTGCTACCACACTCCACTAGGGGTAATCCCTTAACTGGTGAATCTCGTAGGATCGCCACAACCACTTACACAATGAGCCCTACTACCTAAGCACCAAATGTAGCAGCATCAAATATACTGGCAAGTAAACAGATATGAGTAACAGTGTAACATATGCCAATCGAAACCAATATGTCAGAAAGTACATAAATAATGGATAAACAAAACATAACTAACCAAAAAAATAATCAGACCATCATATCCTAACAGAATGAATGCACCGAGGCGAACCTGGTACCCAAACAAGCTGGTCAAACAAATGCAACCCAGGAGAACCCAATCAAACCTAGACAAGCTGGTATAGTGGCATACGTCCACCTCCCGATTTGCAAACGGTAAGTACTATTAGTTTTATGGTCTCAATCCATTAAGATTGATGTAATAAATTGATTAATTTCTTTATTTATCAATATATTCATGTTTTCCTTTTATGAGATGAATGATGTTTTATTACTTAAATACACATAACCAATACAAATGTCACACTGGCTCATGAGATGAACTGGAGTCCACAAGTGTATTAGATGTAACACATGTATGTGGATGAGATCCATATACAGGAGACATGTGTCGCAAATCTTATACTTAAATTGATTCACAACCGATGATGATATTGGGCATCTCATCTGACAAGGTTGCAATATTATGATCACTATGAGATAGTGTGATCTGTCTGGATCATCGAAATGTAAGATTCTGGATCATTATACTGGTACATTGGATGTATTGAAAGGACCATGAGAAGCACCTTAGGAACATTGTCTTTACTTTAAGGTCTACTCTCATAATTCCCTAGCAATAGGCTCTCAACCCTGAGACATTGATGAATTTAAGTTTCAATCTATTCATTTGCTTTGAGTCACCAATGAGTGAGGCCAACTGTAGGCCAATACCTCGGTGTCTTGGGTACGTGGTAGTAGGACTGTGGAAACATTTAATGGTCAAGATGGAATCTATCTCTATTATCCCCTTGTGCCAATTAATGGATTTATCATTGGTAAGTGTACACCTATCTCAATTGAGAGTTAATTGGATGGTACTAATGATTGCTATAATTAATTGGGGCTCAAGGATAATAAGATATGGATCTAAATTGGTGGGACAGTCTGTCCAATTGATCCATGGATAATGATAGAGGGCCTACTTGTAGTAATAGGGAAGTTTAGGGTCTTCATGTAATTTATTCCTAAGACTGGAGTTCAATTGCATTTATTTAGTGGAGTTATTTGCAATTAACTGCGGGCCCGGATTGCACATGAGATGTGGGGTCGCGGTGTCCCAGTTGGAGCCAGCTTTCTATGGAATCCCTAGTGGTCCCCACACTAGCCCAAGATTGGATCTTTACTAATTCTATTTGAACTAAAAAAGGAAAGCTACTATTTCTCTTTGAAGTGAGACTTCTAATAGTGGTAATAGTGGAATGAAGGGTTACTAATTAATCTAGAAGTTGGACTTCTAATTATTGAGAAAGAGAGGAGTTGCAAGACTAAGTAGGAGGCCAAGGGAGGCCTTGGACGTCCATCCCATTATTCAAAGGGGAGATTCACCCCCATAATCCCCTTGTGCAAGGGTCGCACTTCTTCTCCTTCCCCTTTCTCTCTTCTAGTTCCCTTCTAGTTTCCTTAGCAATTCTAGTTAGTCTTTCTCTTAGAGATTCCACCATCACTCTTAAGGAAAGAGATCTGAAGCGGGTCATAGCGTGGAAGACGATTGGGCATTGGAGATTCTGATTGTGGAAGAGCTCTTCATCAAAGAGTTTAATCAAGTTCTCCATTAGAGCACAACCGAGCTCCATAGGTATTTTCTACTCCTTGTATGTTGTGGAATTTCGTGGTTGCTTGTTGGGTGCTGTTTCTATCTCCATGATAGGTTTGTTTGCCGACCATGATGGCTGAGATTAAGGACATGCATCCTGGATTGGGGTTTATTGACTTTTGGATAGGTATTCACTACTTCTAGTTGATGAAAAGTTTTTGAAACCTATCCTAGAGGCCCACCCACTTCTAACAATTGGTATCAGAGCCATACCTCATCTCTAATCATGTTAGATCAGTAAGCTTGTTTTGATCTTTGCATGAGATGTGAAGAAGATAGGGCAAGGGTTGTGTTTGGATTAATTTTTGATGAATTTGCTTGGTTATTAGTAGATTCATGTTTGGATAGTCACAAAAGGGTTTAACAATGATGGAAGGATGGTAAGAAGCCATTGGGAGACTTCAGAAGAGTTTTGGAGTCATTTGGACACGAAACAGAAAACCCATCTTGCTGATGTTCATCAGTCCGGTCCGGTCGACCAGGCACTTGTAGGCCGGTCGACCGGGGCTTCTGGCCGGTCGACCGGGGACACTGTATCAGCAGAGTGCAGACTGTGGGTGCGGTCGACCGAGCCACTGTCCGGTCGACTGGGTACACTGACACAGTTTAGAGCTGTTTCAGTTTCGAGTATGTTCTTGCAGGTGATCTTGTCCTCTCCATATGGCCCACAAGTCTTTTACTTTCTTTATATGGTTGTTGGTTTATTTAAGGCTAAGTGTAAAGGGCATCATAGTTTCCTTGGTTTCCTGTGAAAGGGCAAGGCATGGTGGTTTCCCTATAACCCTTTTATTTCCATATTTAGATTACTATGTAAGTCTCATTGTAGAGACATAGGAATTTATGTAATTTTCTAAATTTGTAAATTCCGGCGATGTCCAAGACGAATAAGGAAAGTGAAGTTGGACTCCTAATCAAAGAGTTTGAAGATTACCAAAAGGTGTTTTGGAGATGCCCAAAGAGTTTGTGGAATCCCAAAGTTTTGGAAAGTCTAGAAGTCCAAGAAGTCTATTCCGCTTGGGCCATGTGGAGGAGAAGACTAGTTACTATTTTTAGCATTTTCTATTTGTGGATGAATGCTTGATTTAGAAAGTTTCCAAATCTGATCCAAACATAGCAAGTTACTAAAATTGGTCAAATCAAATTAGTTTTTGGAAAGAGTTCTAATTAGTGTTGATGACCCATGAGATGGATACATTGGTAACACTAATTTAAGAATCTGGACTTTCCTTAAAATAACTTGACTTGGAACCAATCTTTGATCATGTCATGAGATGATTTGATAATAATATGGGCCCTAATACCTTAAAAGGAAAATCCTCAATTCTAAAATATTAAGTGGGAGCGGGGCATTAAATTGAGAAATCCCCATGGTTTTCAACCATAGGTCCACTGTAAGGAAAGTATTAGCCTCGCGCCATCTTGAGAATGGCCGTTCCCCATGGAGGGCTTTTATTTGTCTGGTTACTAGATATGGATCTCCCAAAAGGAAAGTGTTGGTGAGACGGGGTGGGGGTTCACTCCCCAAGGAGGGGCTGCCTACAACGGTTGTCACGCAATGTTACTTGGTGGGTCACACTTAACTAAAATAATGATGTAGTATCCCCAAGGATTTGCCTCATGTATTTTGAAAACCAAAGCAAATCGGGAGTTACATATTACTTGGTATGAGATACCTAGATAATAATGAATGATAGGGGATCATGGATAGTTAGTCTCAATCCAAGTTTTGACCTACTTTGATCCGCACCAATCTAGGTGGTATTTGCACTCCCCAAGGAGGCATATCCCGGGGACAAGAATTCCGATGTATTCTAAATTTTAGTGGTTATGAGGATCACCACATAAATTTGGTAGAATACTAAACCCTAATGTCATTAATATTCATTAATTGAATGTATGGTTATGTGCTACAGTTATTCAACATAAATTCAAGTACTTTCAATCCACTTGCAACCATTCTCAACCAGAATAAGTTGGTGGGATCCAACTATGTAGACTGGAAACGGAACCTGGATATTGTCCTGACAGCATCAGGATATAAATATGTCCTTACCATGCCCCCCCTTGATGAGCCTCTGCCGGATGCACCACAGGAAGAGAAAGACCGTTATGCCAAATGGACCAAAGACGATGAGATGGCCAGATGTTACATACAGGCATCCATGTCTAGTGTTTTGCAATACCAACATCAATCCTATAAGGCTGCATACGATATTATATCGAACTTAAAGGAGATGTTTGCGGACCAGGGCAGGCCTGCTAGGCAGGCTGCTATGAGGGTGCTCATAAGCACCAAGATGGCTGAGGGTACACCAATACAGGACCACATGCTAAAGTTGATGGACTCATTGAATGAGTTGGATGTACTGGGTGTCGTGATTGATGCAGAATCACAGATTGACATAATCCTCGAGTCGCTACCAGATTTATTCAACCATTTTGGGATCAACTATAATATGAATAAAATGAACCTGACCCTAGCTAAGCTGTCTAGCCAACTGGTAGCAACTGAGGGGATTATGAAGAAAAGGCCAACTGCCCTAATGACAGAAAAGTCAAATGCCAGGCCTAAGCCAAAAGGCAAAGGCCGGAAAGGCAAAAAGAAATTAGTCCCCAAGGGTCCTAAGGCGGAAAATGGTCCTAATGGTGGTGTTGCAAAGGCTAAGGGCTCAGGGACTAAGGGAAAGTGTTTCCACTGTGGTAAGACAGGACATTGGAAGAGGAATTGTCCAAATTTTCTGTCCAAGAAAAAGACCTCAGGTATGATTGAGTCACTTGTTTCTGAAGTTAGTTTTGCAACTGGTACTTCAGAATCCTGGTGTGTTGACTCCGGTGCAACTAATCACATATGTAATTCGTTGCAGGGGTTCTGGGAAACCAGGAGGCTCAGTGACGGCGAAATCATTATCAACCTAGGATCTGATGCTAAGGCAGAAGCGGTTTCAGTGGGAGTTATTACTTTATGTTTTTCAAATAATAAATTGATTTTGTCAGACACTTTATATGTACCGTCTTTAAGGCGGAATTTAATTTCAGTTTCTAGTTTGGTGAATAAAAGTTATTCCATTACTTTTGATACTGAAGTTGTCATAATGAGGAATGGTACTTTCATATGTTCTGGCAAGGTAATCAATGGACTTTATTGTTAACTCCCACAATGTATGAGATACATGATACCGAGATAAATAATAGACCATCATTAAAGAGAAAATCACATTCATCCAATCCAACAAAGCTTTCGCAGCTGAAGCTAGGTCACATTAACCTAAACAACATTGATAGGCTAGTGAAAGATGGTATCTTGCCTTCACTGGTGGTAGAACCAATGCCTATCTACGAATCATGCCTGGAAGGCAAAATGACTAAAAGAGCCTTTTCATCTAAGGGCAATAGGACCAAAGATTTATTGGAATTAGTGTATACTGATGTGTGTGGACCCATAAATGTTAGAGCGAGAGGAGGATATGAGTACTTCATCACTTTCACAGATGACTACTCAAAATATGGATACATATACCTTATGCACCACAAGTCCGAGGCTTTTGAAAAGTTCAAAGAGTTTCGAGCGGAAGCAGAAAAGCAATTAGGTAAAAGTATCAAGACTCTTCGATCAGATTGAGGAGGTGAATATCTCTCAGCTGATTTTATGGGATACTTATCAGAAAATGGGATTATATCCCAGTTGTCTGCTCCTGGTATGCCTTAACAGAACGGAGTAGCAAAAAGAAGGAACATGACTCTTTTGGATATGATCAGGTCTATGATGAGTTTATCAAGATTACCTATATCATTTTGGGGATATGCTTTAGATACTGCAATGTACATACTAAACCTCGTACCATTTAAGTCTGTACATAAGACTCCCCGGGAGTTGTGGTCTGGGTGAAAGCCTAGTCTACAACATTTACATATTTGGGGTTGTCCGGCACATGTGCTGAAGGCAAAGACAGATAAGTTGGAATCGAAGTCGGAAGTGTGCACCTTTGTAGAATATCCTAAAGGAACTAAAGGTTGGATATTCTATAATCCCAGAGAGCAGAAAGTGCTTGTCAGCACCAATGCGGTTTTTTTGGAGGAAGATTATATGATTGACCGGAAATCTTTAGAAAAGGATATCTTAGAAAAATTCAAGAGAAGTCAATTCCAAATCCTACTATAACCGAACTTGAAGAGAATCCGCCCATACCTAACCCAGTAGTTACACCAGTGCCTCGTCGTAGTGGGAGGATTGTCAGACCCCCTGACAGGTTCTCGTTATTGGGAGAGTCTTACTAGACAATCTCGGAAGAATTGGAACAAGATCCATGTAACTATAGTGAAGCAATAAATGACATAGATTCGGGATGTTGGCAAGAAGCTATGAAAGCTGAGATGGAGTCGATGTACTCTAATCAGGTCTGAACACTTGTGGACTTACCTGCCAATATTAAGCCTATTGGGTACAAGTGGGTCTATAAGAGGAAGAGAGGACCGGATGGAAGAGTTGAGGCCTTTAAGGCCAGGCTTGTTGCGAAAGGGTATACTCAGAAAGAAGGTACCGACTATGAGGAAACCTTCTCGCCCGTAGCCATGCTCAAGTCTATCCAGATTGTCTTATCCATTGCGGCTCATCTTGATTACGAGATTTGGCAAATGGATGTCAAGACGGCGTTTCTCAACAGCCATCTTGAGGAAGACATCTATATGATGCAACCAGATGGTTTTGTGGCTAAAGACCAAGAGCAAAGAGTTTGCAAACTGCAAAAATCCATTTATGGATTAAAGCAGGCATTCCGAAGCTGGAAAATCCGTTTTGACCAGGCAATCAAGGCATTTGGTTTTTGTCAAAATCTGGATAAGTCATGTGTGTATATGAAAAGTGAAGGAGATAGGTAGTTTTTCTGGTATTATATGTCGATGACATTCTTCTCCTCGGGAGAGACATAGGAATGATGTCAACAGTAAAAGTTTGGTCAGCTAAGACTTTTGATATGAAAGACTTGGGAGAAACTAGCTACATCCTAGGGATCAAGCTCCATCGAGACCGGAAAAATAGGATGATCGGCTTATCTCAAGTTGCGTACATAGATAAGGTACTAGTGTGGTTTGCAATGCAGGACTCCAAGAAGGGTATCACACCTTGTCGCGACCCCGGATCGGGATCCAGGCCCGCGAGTGGTGGGATTGGGTAAGCTACCTTTAACAATGATCGTACATTTACTTAATTTCCCACAGGTTTTCGCGGTGAGGATTTCACACAGACTCACAAAACATTTACATTGGTGCGGAAGCGTGTAGCAAATCAAATTGGTAATCCATTCCACAATACAAGACTGATAAACAATCGTAACTGATTTGATGTCGGAGTGAGCAATAATTTCATTGGCTTAACCCAAAACAAAAAGTTAGAAGTTTAAACAAAAGTTAGTTACTTAAACATTCCCCAAAAATAATGGCTAACAAAGGCCAGTACAACCAAAAGTATAAATCAAAACATTCTATAGATTCCCCTAAAATGTTTCGCAACTCGTAGCTCAAACCAATGTCTACATGACATTGTCAGCTTGCCATTCCACTAATTGCTGCGGTTCACCAACCGCCTCCTCCTGTTACTCCTCAATGGCAATAACGGGGACTGGACCTGAGTACCACAAAAATGAGTCAGACACGACAGTTTGGCAGCTGAGTGAATAGATAATACAGTTTAAGAAAATAAAACACAACTTAAAACATAATGAAACAATGATTGTTATAAGCATGATGCCTTGTTTGAAATTAAGTACAAATGCAGGATAAATCATGAGGGATAACAAAGAACAAGAACTGACAAGATGACAACCACACTTAAGCTAAATCCTCCATTACTAATGTGATGAGAGCACACTAAAGGTGTTGGTCTCGGAGCACAGAAGGTGACGAGAAACAACTATATACATATAATATATACTGAGCAAAACCATGGCCGCGGAACCGGGTGACAAAACATAACAGAATTTAGACTGCAGCTGACAGAAGCTAAAGGGGGACCCCAAGTCGGTGGATCAAACCGACAAGGTCGTCCAAGCTTAGTGGTGTCGACTCATAGGTTAAAACCCATTCAAAACATATACATATCTAAAGAGGTGGATACCACCCAAAACAGACTGAACAAAAGGCTTGTAAGCACATATGACACAATAATATCTTATCAAAATGCATAAGGCTGATCAAATTACTCAAATTACATATTTCAGCGGTATTGAAATACCACTTGTACTAATATGCGAAAACTGACGAAAACGTATAAAGTATGATAAAAGCAAACACTATGAACACCCATGTATTTCCGGACCATACATTGCGGTTTTAGGATTTAAGCAATAGGTATAAGGGTCTCGTATGTCGATTAGAGTTTATAGCATGGTACCCTAGAAGGTCTGAGACATCCCGAATCCCATATACAAATTGGTAAGTCCATTACCCATAATAAATCTCCGCAAATTGGAGTTCTATTCCAAATCAATCTCCACATAACCTCTTATTCCTCCTCATCATAATAGGGCTCTAAACCAACCTCACTGGACCTTAAAACAACTTCTTAAACATGTTTGGAATCAGCCCAGTAAATCTGCACAATTCGTTCAAGCGAACTGAAAGGTTTGTTCGAGCGAACAGCTAGAGTGGCTCAAGCGAACAACTCTCTGGAAGGGGTTCGCTCGAGCGGATATGGGTTCGCTTGAGCAAGCTACTTCGAATATGGAAAGGTCGAGCAAAGAAAGGTGGAGGCTCAAGCGACCAATGTTCTGTGAGGGGGTTTGCTCGAGCGATGATGAGGCCGCTCGAGCGAACTGCTCCGGAACAAGAAGGCTCGAGGGAAGAAATGGGTTGGCTCGAGCGATAGCAGTTCTGTGATGGGTTCGCTCGAGTGAATGGAGGTTCGCTCGAGCGAACTGCTTCAGAAACACTCCGTTTCAGCAGTCCGAACCTCCACTTCCCTTTTCTTCACATCCTCATTCAAGCCAATCTTTAACACAACATTTATGGCCACCCTCCTACATCCTTCAACCACATCAAGTCCTCCAACAACCAACCACATAAGAATAAAAAACCCCATTTAATTCCTCATAACACCTTCTTCATTCAATGCAAGAGATAACCCACATAAATGAAGATGTAAAAGTAACAAAATGACCTCTAACCAAAAGCTATGCATTCATTTATTCCCAAAAGACATAATGAAAGTGATGCTCATCCAAAACATTTATTTGCATGCTTGTATAAACTATGGAACATGAATGAGCACAATAGTGAAAACTCAAATAAAGCATGAAATCATCAAAATACTCTATTCATCCACTTGCCTTGGCTCCAAATAAGCTAATCAATCTCTAAGCACGTCTTGATTAACACTAATCGGAAACTCTCGGGGCGGGGTCTTACATCCTCCAACCCTTAGGGCATTTGGTCCACCAAATGAAACATAATAACTAACCTTGGGTAGTAGATGCGGATACTTCTTCTGGACTTGATCCCGTAATTCCCAAGTTGCCTCTTCAGGTCCATGATTCTCCCAAAGCACTTTCACCCAGTGAATTGTCCTTGTTCTCAGCTCTTGTTCCTTTGTGTCAATGATCTGAATCGGCTTTTCAACATAGGTGGCATCTTCTCTGATCTCCAACGGTTCATGACGGAGCACATGCAATAGATCGGGGACGTACTTCTTCAACATAGAGACGTGGAACACATTGTGTACGCCGGAAAGCTCAGGTGGTAAGGCTAATCTATTGGACCGCTATGAAGTGTATTCTTAAATACTTGAGAATGACTAGAGATTACATGTTAATTTATGACAGTGATGAGTTATTCCAGTTGGTTATACAGATTCTGACTTCGTATCAGATAAGGATTCCAGGAAATCAACCTCTAGGTATGTGTTTATGCTTGGCGGCGGAGCTATCAGCTGGAGGAGTATTAAACAGGAATGTACCGCTGATTCCACCTCAGAAGCTGAATATGTGGCGGCTTGTGAAGCAGCTAAGGAAGCAATTTGGCTTAAAAGATTCCTTATAGAACTTGGAGTGGTACCTTTGGCGCAACAGCTGCTCACAGTTTACTGTGACAGTAGCGGGGTAGTCGCACAGTCCAAAGAACCCAGAAGCCATAAAAGCCAAAAACATGTACAGAGGAAATATCATTTGGTCAAAGAGATTGTGCAAAGAGGTGACATTGCCATCACCAAGATAGTATTTGCGGATAATCTCGCAGATCCTTTTACTAAGCCTTTGACTACCAAAGTCTTTGAGCAGCATGTGGATGGGATGAGCATGAGATGCAACCCTGACTGGCATTGAGCCCAAGTGGGAGATTGTTAGTCTTATGGTCTCAATCCATTAAGATTGATGTAATAAATTGATTAATTTCTTTATTTATCAATATATTCATGTTTTCCTTTCATGAGATGAATGATATTTTATTACTTAAATACACATAACCAATACAAATGTCATACTGGCTCATGAGATGAACCAGAGTCCACAAGTATGTTAGATGTAACACGTGTGTGGATGAGATCCACATATAGGAGACATGTGTCGCAAATCTTATACTTAAATTGATTCACAACCGGTGATGAGATTGGGCATCTCATCTGACAAGGTTGCAGTATTATGATCACTGTGAGATAGTGTGATCTGTCTCGATCATCAGAATGTAAGATTTTGGATCATCATGCTGGTATATTGGATGTATTGAAAGGACCATGAGAAGCACCTTACGAACACTATCTTTACTTTAAGGTCTGCTCTCATAATTCCCTAGTAATAGGCTCTCAACACTGAGACATTGATGAACTCAAGTTTTCTATTCATTTGCTTTGAGTTACCAATGAGTGAGGCCAACTGTAGGCCAATACCTCGGTGTCTTGGGTACATGGTAGTAGGACTGTGGAAACATTTAATGGTCAAGATGGAATCTATCTCTATTATCCCCTTGTGCCAATTAATGGATTTATCATTGGTAAGTGTACACCTATCTCAATTGAGAGTTAATTGGATGGTACTAATGATTGCTATAATTAATTGGGGCTCAAGGATAATAAGATATGGATCTAAATTGGTGGGACAGTCTGTCCAATTGATCCATGGATAATGATAGAGGGCCTACTTGTAGTAATAGGGAAGTTTAGGGTCTTCATGTAATTTATTCATAAGACTGGAGTTCAATTGCATTTATTTAGTGGAGTTATTTGCAATTAACTGCGGGCCCGGATTGCACATGAGATGTGGGGTCGCGGTGTCCCAGTTGGAGCCAGCTTTCTATGGAATCCCTAGTGGTCCCCACACTAGCCCAAGATTGGATCTTTACTAATTCTATTTGAACTCAAAAAGGAAAGCTACTATTTCTCTTTGAAGTGAGACTTCTAATAGTGGTAATAGTGGAATGAAGGGTTACTAATTAATCTAGAAGTTGGACTTCTAATTATTAAGAATGAGAGGAGTTGCAAGACTATAAATAGGAGGCCAAGGGAGGCCTTGGACGTCCATCCCATTATTCCAAGTGGAGATTCACCCCCATAATCCCCTTGTGCAAGAGTTGCACTTCTTCTCCTTCCCCTCTCTCTCTTCTAGTTCCCTTCTAGTTTCCTTAGCAATTCTAGTTAGTCTTTCTCTTGGAGATTCCACCATCTCTCTTAAGGAAAGAGATCTGAAGCGGGTCATAGCGTGGAAGACGATTGGGCATTGGAGATTCTGATTGTGGAAGAGCTCTTCATCAAAGAGTTTAATCAAGTTCTCCATTAGAGCACAACCGAGCTCCATAGGTATTTTCTACTCCTTGTATGTTGTGGAATTTCGTGGTTGCTTGTCTGAACCTCGTATGGTCTGAACCTTGGTAGCCGCTAGCCGGCATCAAGATGTCTATATGGGCAGGCGACTTCTCTGTAAAACCAAAAGGGCCGCCAACAAAAACCCCGGTCTTGATCACGCTTGTCCTCTTCACCCAGCTAGGAGGATCTTCCCTCTTCGAGCATGTGGAGGAAAGGCTCATGATCGAGATAGTTCGATCGAAGGTCGACAAGGTAGAAACAGTTATCTTCTCACCACCAACTGTGAAAGAGAACTGAAAACATCTCCTTTGGTATGTTGAATCGGCGGGGACGGCATCACCAAAGAAAAAGGCAGGCTTGGGCACAACACTCTGATCGTCCGTGACCCAAGGACGGTTGCTTACCATGATTTTATAATACTCCTCATCCTTGAGGGCAATCAAACTTTACCTCATCTCATCTCGGTTGAGCGAGTCGCACTCTTCCAAGTTCCTTTCAACATACTGGACCTCTTCCCAGGCCTATTGTACGGCCACATTAGAGGATCTGGTAGAACGGCGAGGCGCATCAGTAACGGGCTCCTTACCCTTGTTCGTTCTGGAGGAACTACCAGCAAAGGATGGAAAGAGAGAAAATCAATTATCAAAATGACAGAATTTTGCTAAAAAAATTATAGCGAAATTTTGGCATGGTTCTGGGGCAATTCCGAAGAAAAAGGAAACACCCCGAAAGAAATAGGAGCTTGAAGAAGGGCTCAACATCGCTGCAAGCTCATAATCAATGAAAATTCTCGAAGAATGCTTGAACTCAAACATTGCTGCGAGAACAAACCAAATCTTCTCAAATATCCGCAAGACTGGAAAAGGGCTCAACATTGCTGCGAGCTCCAGAATCCAAAACTTGCAAAGCTCCTCAGAAAATCCCCGCAAGACCAAGAAAGGGCTCAACATTGCTGCGAGCTCCAAATCCCAAGACTTGCGAAAAGATTTCCAGGTGTGCACTATCATCCTTCCAATTTCATCAAAAAAAATGCATAGAAGGAAAGTTGTCATGCATGTGCGTCTCGAAATCCGGGAAAGAAAGAAGGAAAAAGAGAAAAAAAGAGAATCTCTTTTAAAAAAAAAAAAAAAAAAGACAACTTTTTTTGCCCATAGGCCACGTCGTCGTACGGCCATGACCGTACGGTCTTGTCCGTACGGCCACACACACACAAAAAAAAGAAAAAAAAAACAGAGAGCGAGAAAACCGTGAAAGAAAAAGGAAAAAAAAAGAGAAAGAGAAGAAAAAAAGAAAGAGAAAAAAAGGAAAACAAGAAAAAAAAAACGTGTGAAAAAAAGAAAAGAAAAGGAATGCATGTGAAAAAGAAAAAAAATGAAAGAGAGAAAGGAAAAAAAAAGAGAAAAGAAAAGAATGAAAACCTTTTTCTATTTCTACATGGGGTTTCTTAAAGAAGAAACTTACTTGAAGCCATTGATGGAGAAGAAGAAGAAAAAGCTTGAAGATCCTTGAAGAAGAAGAAGAATTCTTGATCTTGGAGCACTCTTGAAGACTTCTGCAAAGAGAAGGCAATAGGAGCAAGAGATCCAACCTCCTTGCTTTTATAGAAGAAAGCAAACCAAAAGAGGAAAGAAGGAGAAAAGAAAGGAGGTAAGTGCTACAAATCAGCAAACTTCCTAAAAGAAAGGGATCATGGGATATTCTTTCCCAATGAGGAGATTTTTGAGGAATTCTCTCCAAAAAGAAAGTGATTATGAGAAACTTTCTCCCAAAGAAAGATATTTTGAGAAAATCTCTCCCAAAATCAAGGAAACTTAAGAGATTCTCTCCAAGTAAGAATATTTTTAGATATTCTCTACCCAAAAGAGATATTTTTAGATATTCTTTACAAAAATGACACCACATGAGATCTAAGCCATTTTTAAAGCTTAGGGTCCCATGGGCTAGCCCACATGAGCCAGGTTTGACCACCTAGGTACTACAAGTGACTTTTAGTCAAAATTCCTCTTATCAAGAGCATACAAAAATAGTTCCATGCCTCCTTTGAGTTGATTGGACCATACAAAAAATAAAAATAAAAAAAATCCAAGCCTCATGAGTTTCCAAAAATCCAAACCATCCCACCTCATGAACCAAATTAAGCCAAAACCTTGAAATTGACATTCCACAAAAACCCAAACCACTCCAATGGACCCAAAATTGTCCCAAAGAGTGACCAAAATCTAAACCATGGTCCCCTAACTCACCACATATAGCTTGTTGGGTCACAAGGCTAAAACCAAAAAACAAATCCCGGTCCCCTAACTTGCCACATACAGCTTGTTAGGTTACAAGACTAAAATCAAAATTCAAAACCCGACCCCCTAACCTGCCACATACAGCTTGTTAGGTCACAAAGTCAAAAAACCAAAAACCTTTCTTGACCGCCTGATGCGCCACACAAAGCCTTTAGGTCCACAAGGTCAAAAAGGAAAATCCAAAACCCAAAAACCCAATCCAAATGTTATTTTCAAAATTTTGCCTTGAGATCGTATGTGATCTCTCTCTCACTGCCATAAAATCCCCTTGGAAACTCAAAAGGCTACTCTATCAAGAGAAAAATGCTCAGAGACTCTTGGTCAAGTCAAAAGTTCTCCCTCAAAGTTTTCTTCGAGCCACATAGACTGCAAAAGCTACGTGATTCATCGCTGTACCTCGAGGGGGCATTTGTTGACACCAAAAAGTCACTTTGCCTCCTCAACATCAAAAGCTACATAGAGCCGCATCCTACTACAAACAGGCAAATTTGCTTCAGGCTACAGATCTTGTCAGAATCAAACAAAAACCATAAGGTCCTTCAAAATAGTCAAAAGGAGGTACACATGAAGTTTCGGGCCATTTCGACACCATTTGGCTAACTCCAATCCTCCAACAGCTAAGGGGGGCTCCCGGCGGTGACAGTGTCAAAGACATCAAATCTTTGATCAGAGCATATGGATGGTCTCAAATTACCTCCAAAAGGCTCCACGTCGAATTTCAAGTCAAACTGACACCGTTTGACCCTCCATCAACTCTCGAACGGCGAAATCAAGCCTCTCGGCGGCGAGAACTCCCGATGCCACCACTCATCAAACAAAGCACATGAATAGCTTCTACATGCTTCCAAAGGGTTGCACGTCAAATTTCAGGTCATTATGACGACGTTTGACCCAGCTTTGACGCTCAGAAACAAAATAAGCCTACCGGTGGCGGAGCTCCCCAGAGCCATAGAACCCAAATCGGAGCTAATGGATCATCTCAAAATGACTCCAATAGGCTCTTTGTCAAATTTCAGGTCAATCGGACATCGGATGACCGCACATCAAAGCTCGACATCTTCCGCACGGTGAAATCAAGTCTAGCTTCGACGGGACCCCAAACGGCTTCAAAACTCAAATAAAATCCCATGGTTCGTCCTATCTAATGCTCAGGAAGCTTCACCTCAAATTTCCGGTAATTCCGACATCGTTTGACCTAATTTCAACTCTTGGCGGAAAATCGGCTACAAAGTCTTCGGCTTTTCCAAAAATAGGAAACTTTGTGCTCTGATTTGCATGGCTTCTCGACGGGTTTTCTTCAGTGGAATCAAGCCAATAAATGAGGAGAAATGTCAAAGAAAAATACATGGGAAAACGGAAGCGAAAAAGACCGAGAAACGGCCAAGAAACGACGACCGGACGACGACCGAAAAAGGGGCAAAAGCCCCATTGTCCATGGTCGCCAGCGACCATGGCCCAAGGTCACCGGCCCCATGGTCTCTGGCGACCATGGGTGCATGGTTGCCGGCGACCATAGGGATTCGGGCCACCAAAGTTCGCCCGGAAACCCACTTTTTCGGGTATTTTTCGCGTTTCGCGATCTTTGGCTCCTGTGATTTTCTCAAATTCTGATTTTTGAGGCATGATATCCGTTGATCTTCGTCAACATCACGGATCCGCCATTGAAATCATTCGATCATCATTGGACACTCCAAAATCGCCAACCGGCCAACTAAGAAAGCACACTTTCTGCCGACCGATCGAGAAATCGACTGGACAGTTGTTGCCGGCCCATTGATGTCAACCAATGTCTGAATTTGCATCGTCATTTGACATCAAATAACATGCAGATCCATCGATAATCATCGCAAGAAGAATTCCAAAAGACGCGGCGCGGCCCGCGACTCTTCAAGTGACTTGGCGACCAATTAATGCTGTTAATTGATACGTTTATGACAAATTAATACGATCATTAACTCATTATTTTGGACGGCCCAATCAGAAGCCAAGAAATGGGAGTTACAAGTCAAATTAATCATGGCAATTAACCATGTAACTCCTACCATTATGGAGATTAATCATGGTAATTAATCATGAAACCCCCATCATCATGGAGATTAATTGCCCATTATTCTCCATTGGCCAATCAAAATCCAAAAAAAAGGAGTCACAAAATTATGAAATTAAATCTTGTAACTCCTCCCATCATGGAGCATTAATGCCATTAATGCCCATAAACCTTCCTAATGGCCACCAAAAGCCTATAAATAGGTGGTCATTCCAAAGGGAAAAGGGTCTTGAAAAATCGTCTTGAAAATCATCCTGAAGAATTCTCTGCATAAACAAGCTCTCCTGCCCTAAAGAAACTCTGCTGCAAACACTACAAGGTGATCGAAGTCCCTTGGGGGGCCACCCCCCCAAGGCTTCTCCTCTTCTTCCATCCAACATGGCCTAGATGCGGCTTTCAGCCTGTCTACTTGGTTTTTTATTGGATATAGGACCTTCCCTTGGTCTTTGTCCTCTAAAAGTCCGAGGTCCAAGCCAAGCCAAGTGAACTAAAGCATCAAGTGTTCTCATCTGAAGGACGATGGCAGAGTCCATACATGACTCGCGACCATCGATCTGAACAAGTCCCCACAATCTCCTGAGAAGTCAGATCCCTCTTTCATTCTTTTCTATTGTATTTTGTATTTTTTTAAAGAGACAAAAAAATCACAATTCTTGTCTTTCACTATTGATAAGATTTGTAAATCGCCTTTCATGGAAAAATCGCCTTCTATGTCACAAAACTGCTTTTCACGACAAACTAAACAAAATCACCTCTCACTGCATTTTAAAATCTTGTCACTTTCTTTAAATATATGCGCAATGGAAAGTTAGAAAAAAGTTTGATTTCCTTTCTACTTGTGAAGGTGAATCTCCGGATCACCATTTCAAATTCCAAGTAAAATAGAAAATCTAGCATACCTGTACAAAAATGTTGATGCTTGCTCTTTTTTTCTCTTCGCCCCGCCACACCCCAGCGCACCGGGGACGGAGGAAGGCAAGAAGAAAAAGACGGGTCCATCAATCCTCTCCTGGCTTCTTGAATGATGCAAGTAAAGGCCTAATATGGATAAAGTCAGTGGATAATGGGAACATCTTCATAGCTGCTACTACCATCGTAAAAGAGGATCTCAAGGACTTAAGACAACTATCAATATCCACAGATATCAAAACAATCATAAATGCTCTTAAGGATCCTGCAAACTCCCCTTAGACATAATGATTCACACAACAAAGCTGACAGTTTTGACTTCTCCCTTCAACTGCTATGCTTGCGACAATTTCGATGACTCCACATCTCCTTGAAGTAGAGTTGCAAGGCACCTAAGGAATTTTAACATAGTCAATAGTGATGATAGCTGATTCATTTGTTCAGTTTTATTCCTGATTTTCAGGAGTTGCTTTTTGGCTCTTCCTTTACGTAGCCTAGGCTGTGGGCTTTGTTAGCTTGACCCGAGTTGTGGGTGTTTTTGAGTTGACCCAATTGTGGGTCTTTGGTGTTTGCTCCCCCTCGGATGCTTTGTGTCTTTGTACTGTAGCTATTGGGGAGTACTGCCACATTCTTTTGTTCCCTTTACCTTTTGGAATATATTTACCCTTTTCCATAAAAAATATTATATATATGAGAAATTCTCAAAAACTCCCATATCTCAAAAGGGTAGTTTCTGCTCCTTTCTAATATCCAATGATTTGTTGTTATTTTAAGAGAATCTATAAAAAAACAATTTGTAAGAGAGTGTTTAGGAGAGGGAATGTATATAGAATGGATAATGTTTAGGAGAGAGAATGGATAAGTGTATTATTGATGACATGTGTCACACTTTCATTGACTAAAAGAGGGCTTTTTTTTCTCTTTCTTTTTTTTTGGTGAAAAACGCCTGGGGAGTTTTGTAGCGTAGCTCTCTCTCTCTCTCTCTCTCTCTTTCTCTCACGCGCGCCCAAGGTGTTTTGTTGCAAAAATGCCCCATTCCATTGACCAATGAGAATATGAGTTATTCTTTTGATTTGGTGTCATGTTTATCTCCTTTGCTTACTTTTAGGAATAGTACTTTAACTCTCCAAGAATTCTTGAGGTGCCAATGAGATATTTATCGTTTGAAAAGGCAATGAACAACTTCCCTGATTTTTCTCTTTTATCATTAAGACTTGAACGCATTTACTACTTTGATATATATAATTTTTTCTCTTTCTCAATGGGCCCCTCTTATTTTGTGATTGAATCCAATTAAATTGGTATTTAGTTTGTTATGAAATTGAAAGTAGTGTCAATTCTTGGGGTTAAGTGAGCGTGAAGGATTACATTTGTAGATTTGTCAATTGCTTTCGTCATTTCAAGGCAATATTAGAAATCTATTAGTGGAACCCTCTTATTTTCTTCTATTGAATCCAATGACATTTATTGGTTGGATTGGTATTGAAAGTTTAGGGTATGAGATTTCTAGATTGGTCAACTAAATAGATTAACCCAATAGTGTGCAAAAAACCAATAATCTACGCAGTGGAAATAAAAATCACAAGCACACAACACAAGGACACCAGACTTTGTGTGGAAAACCCTAACCGCTTGAAAAACCATGGATCCAAACTGGATCAATAATCAAACACTATGAATCTCGCAATTATAAAAAACTCAGATTTCCTCCCCAGATACCCTCTACCTAAGGATTGAAGTTACATTGTGTCGCTTCACGCTTCAACGACTTCACACCGTTGATTGCAACAGACTCAATCAAGCGCTTGACTCCTCAAATCTTCTATGCAAGAAGATGATTTTCTATAAAGGATGCGAAGAAACTGGCTCTCTAGAGTACTTGGCAGCACAACTCTTCAAAAAATCTCTAGAGAAAATTTCTCTCAATTAGATCATTAATTCAAAACTTGAGAGATGATCTGTCTCTTTAGGTTGTGAGAAACACCCAATATATAGCCCCAAATCCGTGCAAAAGACTCCTAATAATAATCCAATCAGAATAGAAGTCCTTTTCAAGCTCTTAAAACAAAATCCTAATCAAACTGGGCTCCCTGTGTCCGCCACACTCGCTATAGCAAGCTGGACTCTCGCTATAGTGAGAGTGCTCTCGGGATCAATGTTCTAACAAAACTTCTTGTCAGTTGTTTGGCCATTACAATCTCCCCCTTTTGGCAACTCTTGGACAAAACTCTCTAGAACAATAAAATATGATCTACCTAAAAGAAAAACCCAAAAATACATTGAATTAAAAAAAATCATCACTGTAGATCTTGACTTGCCTTAGCTTGTAGAACTCCCTCTGGCTTCATTCTTCTCCCCCTGTATTTGTCCATAATTGACAAACAAATATCATTACGCAGCTTCTGTCAATCTGGATGTAGTAGCTCCCCCTCAAATTCAACTGCCCCTGAATGTATCTTCGTAACAGCACTGGGGGTGGGGGCTTGACCTCCTTGATCAGGGTTTTTTTATAATCAGCCACCCACACTTGTGTAGTTTGATCTGTCAGCACAGTGTGAACAAACTCCTTAGGCAAATCAGACCTTCTTACCCAAATTAGAGTTGTCTTGGGTGGTGAAAAATTCTCCCACCATTGCTTGGTCTTAGGTAGACTTTGCAGCATCTTGTAGTGGGGATGAATGTGTCCTTTCGTTCCACAATGATGATAAGTGGCTGTGCGTGCAGTGTGTGACACATTCTTTTTCTTGAAACTACTCGACACATTATGTATATGTGTAGGATGTGGAGTAGCATGTGCAACACCTGAAACAAAAACGGTTTTACCTTTAGCATTTGAAGTGGATGCACCATGATCATAACCGAGACCGTTTCTGTCAAAATGAGACTTCTGACTGCACAGAATGTTTGTAAGACTCTTCAAACTAGTATTCATCTTGTTTAGCGAAGCTTGTTTAACTTCTAGCTCAGATAGAGTGATCTTTAGTCTTCCTTGCAAAACTTTTTTTCAGAATTCACCTTCTGTAATTCTAATTTTAGAGCCTCAATCTCTTGTTCAGCCTTCTTGAATTTCTAACCCTAAGTAGTCAAATTTTCAACTATGCAGTTCTTTTGACTTTCCAAGAGATGAACCTGTTTAAGTGCTTGCTCTAATTCAATCTTCAAGGCAGAATATTCTTCTTGAGTAGCCTTAAACTTGATAGTAATCTTATTGCCATGCTTGATTATCCTGACCCAATCAGTATATGTAGTATTGTACAACTCTTCCCAATCTTTTTCTTGATCTAACATCCCATCTTCATTATCTTCATCAGTATCATTGTCAGACATAGACTTAGCCATGAAAACCACAAACGTGCCATTCACAGTTTCAGAAATATCAATTAAAGGTTCTTTTTATTATTCTAATGACTCTTCATCCGAAGTTGTGTTGAGAGCTTTTTTCATTGTACCATTTTTCTTGTTGGCACACTCATTAGCGTAGTGTCCATAGCCTTGGCACTCAAAACACTTAATTCCTTTCACAGAATCCTTCTTCTAAAATTTAGAACTCTTAACTCTTGACTTGTTTTGACTTCATGCACTTCTTGAAGCAATTAACCAATTCAGCCATATCATCTTCAGCCTTAGATTCAGAATCAAACTCAATTTTCTTTTTGAAGTTTCTTTCTTGAATCTGAGATGGATTTCAAAACAATACCTTTCTCTTTTGATTTTCCTTTATCCAGACCATTTGCTTTAAAGGTCTGAAGATTTTCAACCAACTTGCTGACCTTGAGGGTATCAAGATTCTGATTTTCTTCTATAGCATCAACTTTAGAATCGAACCTTGAAGGTAGAGACCTTAGAATTTTCTTGACAATCTTGTTTTTTGGAATTTCCTCACCTAGATTGAAAATAGAATTGACAATATTATTCAGCTTAGCATAGAATTGATCAAATGTCTTATCTTCTTCCATCACGATGGCTTCAAATTCTTTAGTCAGCCTTTGCAATTGAGATTGCTTCACTGTGTCTGTACCCTCCTACACTGTGTCACAGCCCCACCCAACTCATCAAGAAATTGTCCGCTTTGGCCCACGTGAACGCACGAGAACTTCCCAGGAGGTCACCCATCCTCGTACTGCTCCTGCCCAAGAACGCTTAACTTCGGAATTCTTACGGTTTCCGGGGCTGCACGATTTTAAAAGGCCTTATGCTATGTTAATATGGGGTTTGACTTATAAGCCTAGCATTAGGACTTGGATATTTCCGATGCAGGCTAACGGAGACTCACCGTTTGAAGTATGTGGTTGACACGCTACGCCCTTTGGTTAAGGGTGCCACCCAGACTAAGTTCTCACATTTTGCCCCACTGGATATAGAGCCGTCCTCAGGTCTGATACCAACTGTCAGAGCCCCACTCAACTCAACATGAAATTGTCCGCTTTGGCCCACGTGCATGCGCGAGGACTTCTTAGGAGGTCACCAATCCTAGTACTGCTCCCGTCCAAGCATGTTTAACTTCTAAGTTCTTACGGTTTTTGGGGCCACATGGTTTTAAAAGGCCTCATGCTAAGTTAATATGGGGTTTAACTTATAAGCCAAGGGTTAGGACTTGGATATTTCCGATGCAGGCTAACAGAGACTCATGTTTGAAGCCCGTGGTTGACACTCTGTGCCCCACGGTTAAGGGTGCTGCCCGGCCCAAGTTCTCACTCACTGTCTGTAAGACTTCCAATACTTCTTTTGCAGTTTTGCAAGTTGAAATCTTACAAAACTCTTCAGCAAACATGCCATTGTATATTCCATTAACTGCCTTGTTATTACAATTGGAGGCATGCCTCTCATGCTTATTCAATTGGGCTTTAGGTTTAAGAATAGTTTTCCCATCAGCCACAATTGTTGGTTTGGAGTAGCCTTCCTCAACAATGTCCCAAACATCATCATCAATGAACTTAAGGAACCCAATCATCCTTTGCCTCCAATATGCATAATTAGAACCATCTAGCAAAGGTGGCATAAAAGTTGATGTCCCTTCTCGATTGAGTATTATTTTAGAAATCTCTTAGGATCAAACACAACAACTTAGTGCAACTCGCTATGATACCAATTGAAAGTTTAGTGTAAGACCCCGCCCCAAGAGATGTCGATTAGTACAAATTAAGGCATGTTTTAGTTCTAAGTAAGATTAGTAGATTTTGTTTAAGTTTGGGATTCGAATAGCTTTTATATAGCTTTGGAATATGTTGAGAACATTTTTTATTAGTGGGACCCTTTGGGGGTTCCTTTGTAGTGTTTTTGTGTGACTTTGGGAAATTATTTAATATTCTGAAAATTCGTGTTTTAGCTCCGCTTGACTTATTTTATCATTCCCTACAACTATTGTGTTTACTTCGTTTCCGTCCAAAACCTCGAAACCCCACTTTCATCATGATAAGGGCGAAACAATCTTTTTTCACAAAATCTGGACATTATTTTCAATATCTCCGAAACCCGTGAAATATATACTTTTTGGAAACTATAAATTTCGACAAACTTTTCTTCCTTCTTTGTCGAACTCATCCGAGGCCCGGAAGTCGATGTTTTTAGCCCAACATTCACCCTTGTTTTTTTTTTTTTTTTTATAAAAGAGGAGCTCTTCTTCTTCACTTGTTCTTCTTCTAGCTACTTTATTGTGAAAGAGAGAAACCTCCAGCCCTAGGGTTTATTCCCTCTTCTTCTTACTTCTTCATCTCCAAATCCATATCAAACTATTGCTAAAAAGAGAATGGAGCTCATCATCTTCTTCTTCATCTTAAAAGCTCTTCATGGATGCCATTTGTAGGAGAAACCACACATTCCAAGAGTCCTTTTGAGCTAGCCTTTTTTTTTTTCTTTTTTTGAAGTACTTCCAAGTAAGCTCTCCTCCTAATCTTTTAGATTATTGCTCTTCTAGTTCTAGAGGAGCGTCACCTCCATTATTGGAAACTCCCTCATACTATTTCTTGGTTTTGACTTGTTAGGGTTTGTAATGGGTGTATTTTAGGGGGGTTTTGTGTATATTGGTGACTTGGCTTGAGAAGTGGTGATTAAGAGCTTATTAGCTAATTTGGAGCTAAGGCAAGTGGAAGAATAGGTTGTTTAAATGATTTCTTGTTTTTGTGGAAAATATGGATTTTCACTGATGACTTACTTATGTTCTATGATTTACATTAACTTTAGAAATGTGCATACTTATGAGCTTTTCCTTTCCTAATTGCTTCCTTAATGTTTTATGCATTAAAGTGTGTACATTGTCAAATGATGGATCTTCATTAATGGTGGATACTTTTGTATTAAATGAAGTGGAATTTGAATGATTCTTAATGGTTTTAATGGATGGTTGTCGGAAGTTATGATGGTGGTTTGAGTAGGTGGAAATGCTATTAATATGGTGTTCAGATGTAGCTCTAAGGGAGATTGGAAGAGAAGAGAAGAAAGCCCAAAAATGCACAAAACGGGCAGTTTCTGAAGTTGTCTGCTCGAGCGGACCCAAGGGTCCGCTCGAGCAGACCCTTCCAGAAGCTTGGTGGCCCGAGCTAACCATTGCTCCACTCGAGTCATCCTGACTCGGATCTGTCCGCTTGAGCAGACCCATCCAAAACCATGTTGGCTAGAGCCAACGCGGTTGTTTGCTCAAGCCAACCTTCCCAGAGAGCCATCCGCTCGAGCGAACCCACATTCGCTCGAGCGGACCCTCCCAGAACCTTGCCCGCTCGAGTGGACTAAATGTCATGGCTGGAATTATGTTTGGAGTTGGGAAATGATGGTTTGGGATATGGAAAGGGCCTGTTAGAGGCCCCACTTTAGTAGGAGACCTAGGAAGTAATGTATAGAGATTGATGGAGAAAGAAACACCATTTTCGGAGATTTATTGAGGATGTTGGACCTATCAATTGGTATAGGGAACTTGGAATGTCTCAAATCTTCGGAGGTACCAAGTCATTAGCAAAAACCGACATATGAGATCCTGTTACACATTGTTTAAATCCTATAGCCTCAATGCATGTCTGGAATTATGTGGAGATCTATTATTTTAAGTTTTCACTAAATTTGATATGTTTCAGACAATTTTTTGCGTGTCAGTACAAATGACACTTTTATCTATTAAAATCTGTAATCTAAATACTTGGTCAGCCTTACGCATTTTCAATAAGAAACTATGGTAATAAATGTGGTTTTGACCTTCAGTTTTGCCTGTTTTGGGTGTCATACACCCCTTTAAATATGTATATGCTCTGATTTTGTTTTGACCTATGAGTCGGCACCATTAAGCTTGGACCACATTGTCGGTTTGATCCATCGACTTGGGATCCCCCTTTAACTTCTGTCAGCTGCAGTCTGAATTCTATTTTGTTTTGTCACCTGGTTCCGCAGCCGTGGTTTTGCTCAATATATGTATGTATATATATGTAGTTGCTTTTCACCACCTTGCATGCTCGAGGCTAACGCCTTTAGTGTGCTCTCTTCACATCATTGATGGAGGATTTAGCTTACGTGTGGTTGCCATCTTGTCAGTTCCTGTTCTTTGTTACCCTACATGTTTTATATTGCATATTGCTTTAAACAAATAATGCATCCTGTTTTTCTGAAAATTATAGCTTCGACAGATTTTCGATATGTTTCTAAAATATGCTTTGAATTTTCTTACTATTATATCTATTCACCCACCTGCCAGACCGTCGTGTTTGACCCATTCTTTTGGTAATCAGGTCAAGACCTCGTTGTCTTTGAGGAGGAGGCCGGTGAGCCGCAACGATTAGTCAAGTGGCAGGCTGACATTGTCATCTAGACATTTGGTTGAGCCTTGAGATATGATACATTTTGGAAAGAAAGAGATTGTTACATTTTGATTCTTTTTTGTTGTACTGGCCTTTGTTGGCCATTATTTTTGGGGAATGTTTAATTAACTTACATTTTATACAAACCTTTAACTTTATATTTTGGGAATGCCGTAGGATCATTGCTTACTTTGACATCTTGTTAGTCATATATGTGTTATCAGTTTTGAAATGTGAAATGGATTACGAAATTGGTTTGTTACACGCTTCCGCACCAATGTAGATGATTTGTGAGTATATGTGAGATTCTCACCGCAAAAACCTGTGGAAAATTAAAAGAGTGTGTGTATCTTTTGATTAATGTGGTAACCATCACCAAGCACTCGCCAATTAGCTCACAGATCTCAAATTAGGTGCGCTAACCTGGTCCGGGGTCGCGACAAAACTGGTATCAGAGAGAGACATGTTTATGGCAATTAAAAGAAACTAGAAATCCTAAGGACGTAGTGAGGATTCGTTAGATTTTTCGCTAGTTAGAATCGTGTGAGCAATATATGAACCTATGCTTGATTTTTAATGTGCTAACAACTTGTTTTGCAGTGATATGTCACCTCGTAAGAGACCTGCAAACGACAATCTCACCACTAGCAATAGTGAGCATAAAGGGCCACTTGAGAACCATATTCCCGATCCTACCATTAGGGTTTAGGGTTTAGGAAATCTCATTTTATTGGAGATGTATGATTTTGATATCATCCTAGGGATAAATTGGTTAGCAGGTATCATGCCACGATGGATTGTTTCCATAAGACCCTCACTTTTAAATTAGAGGAGACACAATCAAGAGTGTTATTCCAAGGAGAGAGGAGGAATCCTCGTTCAGGGTTTATTTCAGCGTTGAAGGCTGATAGACTTTTGGGAAGTGAATGTGAAGGTTACTTGGCGTTTATCACGGAGGATAAACGGTCCCAAGGGATGGAGGAGATCCCAATTGTTTATGAATTTCCTGATGTTTTTCCAGAAGAGATCCTAGGATTACCACCTGTTAGAGAAATTGACTTCACCAGTGAGTTATTACCAGGGACTGCTCTGATCTCTATTGCACCATACAGAATGGCTCCGGCAGAATTGGGAGAATTAAAGATACAATAGCAAGAATTATTGGACAAAGGTTTTGTTAGACCTAGCATTTTGTTGTGGGGAGCTCCAGTGTTGTTTGTGAAAAAGAAAGATGGCTCGATGAGAATGTGCATTGACTACCGGAGATTGAATCAAGCGACCATCAAGACCAAATATCCATTGCCAAGGATAGATGAACTGTTCGATCAATTATAAGGTGTTGCTTATTTTTTGAAGATTGAATTGAGATCGGGTTACCATCAGCCGAGAGTTGAGATTCAGATGTACCAAAAACAGCTTTCTGGACAAGATATGGGCACTATGAGTTCCTAGTGATGCCATTTGGACTGACGAATGCACCAGCAATATTCATGGCCTTGATGAACAAAATATTCATAGAGTACTTAGACCAATTCACAATGGTATTCATTGATGACATTTTGGTATACTCCAAGTCCAAAGAAGAGCATGAAAAGCATTTGAGGATAGCACTGCAATTGCTTAGAGACAACCAGTTGTATGCAAAGCTTAGTAAGTACAAGTTTTGGCTTGAACAAGTCGCATTTATGGGACATATCATCTCCAAGGAAGAGTTGTCAGTGGATCCAGCCAAGATTGAGGCGGTTGTGAATTAGGAAAGACCAAAGAATGTATCAGAAATCAGAAGTTTCCTTAGATTGGCAGGTTATTACCGGAGATTTGTACAAGGATTTTCGTCGATTGCGGCATCATTAACGAAGTTGACCAAGAAGAATGCACCATATGTTTGGACAGATCGGTGCGAGTCTAGTTTCCAAGAGTTGAAAACAAGATTGACTACAGCTCCGGTTCTTACTTTACCATCCGAAAGCGGCGGTTTCACTATTTTTACTGATGATTCGAACGTAGGACTTGGATGTGTGTTGATGTAAGATGGAAAAGTTATTGCTTATGGATCCTGACAGTTGAAAGATCATGAGAAGAACTATGCAACATATGACCTTGAGTTAGCAGCGCTCATTTTTGCATTAAAGATGTGGAGACACTATCTCTACGGAGAGAAATTTAAAGTCCACTCTGACCACCGTAGCTTATAATACTTGTTTTCTCAAAATGAATTGAACATGAGGCAAAGAAGATGGATGGAATACATCAAGGATTATGATTTTCCAATCAAGTATCACCCGAGGAAGGCGAATGTAGTCGCTGATGCTTTGAGTAGGAAATTAGTAGGTTTGGCAAGTCTGAGGGGTACTTACCTTTTTGAATAGTTAGAAGAGTTGGGTGTAGACTTACAGCCACTAAGCAAGGGTGTGATGTTAGCCAATATGTCAGTGTCTGAACCCTCCTTCATTCAGAAGATTAAAGATAACCAATTGCAAGATCCAGAGTTGGACAGAATTTCAGAGCATATAGCAGAACGCCCAGATTTCCATATTGTGGATGGAGTCTTGTACTATCGTGATCGTCTATGCGTGCCTAACATTAAAGATTTGAGGAATGACATCATGACAGAGGCTCACAGTATGAAGTATTCCATACATCCAGGTAGCACGAAGATGTATAAGAATTTGAAGCGCAAATTTTGGTGGAACAACATGAAGAGAGAAATCGCAGCATTTGTTTCCCAATGTATGACCTGTCAGTTAGTGAAGGTAGAACATCAAAGGTCCCCAGGGTTGTTACAACCGTTAGAGATCCTGGAATGGAATTGAGAGCATATTACCATGGATTTTATTTCGGGACTACTCTGAACCAGAAGAGATAATAACGCCATTTGGGTCATTGTGGATCGACTCACCAAGTTAGCCCATTTTATTCCCATGAAGACCGAAGAGAAGATGCACATGTTACCTCTCATGGAATTGTTTGTCAATGAGATTGTCAGTCGTCATGGACAGCCAGTCTCCATCACATCCAACATCAACAGCATATTCATCTCGAGATTTTGGAAGACGCTTCATGAGTCTATGAGTACAAAGCTACAGTTCAACACGGCTTATCACCCACAAATAGATGGTCAGTCAAAAAGGACGATTCAGACTCTTGAAGATATGCTTTGGGCTTGTGTGTTAGACTTCAAGACTCAATGGGATGAGACCCTACCACTTTGTGAGTTTGCCTACAATAACAATTATCATTCAAGCATTGGAATGACACTTTGAGGCATTGTATGGCAGGAGATGTAGAACCCCAGTTTGTTGGGAAGAAGTAGGTGTTCGCAATTTTCATGGACCGACTATAGTCAGTGAGACTAGTGATAAGGTCAAGCTGATTCAAGAACGTCTGAAGGTAGCCCGGAGTAGACAGAAAATCTATGCAGACTCTCATCGAAGAGACTTACAGTTCAAAGAAGAAGATACGATTTTCTTGAAGGTGTCACCTACTAGAGGAACTTTGAGGTTTGGGCATAAAGGTAAGCTATTACAGAGGTACATTGGACCTTATTACATTGTGAGCAAGATTGGTGATGTGGCTTACAGACTAGCCTTACCACCTGAACTATCCGGCGTACACAATGTATTCCATGTGTCGATGTTGAAGAAGTACGTCCCCGATCCACTGCATGTACTCCGTCATGAATCGTTGGAGATCAGAGAGGATGCTACTTATATTGAGAAGCCTGTTCAAATCATTGATACAAAGGAACAAGAGTTGAGGACACAGACAACTCAATCGGTGAAAGTACTTTGGAAAAATTACGGACTTGAAGAAGCAATGTGGGAATTAAGGGATCAAGTCCAGAAGAAGTACTCGCATCTACTACCCGAGGTTAGTGTTATGTTTCATTTAGAGGACCAAATGCCCTAAGGGGTGGAGGATGTAAGACCCTGCCCCGAGAGATGTCGATTAGTACTAATTAAGGCGTGTTTTAGTTCTAAGTGAGATTAGTGGATTTTATTTAAGTTTGGGATTAAAATAGCTTTTATATAGCTTTGGAATATGTTGGGAACCTTTTTTTTTTATTAGGGGGACCCTTTGGGGGTTCCTTTGTAGTGTTTTTGTGTGACTTTGGTGTGAGACCTCGACCCCTAATTTCTGTGTTTAGTTTTGTTTTAGTTGCAGATTAATTTTTTTTAGTAAGATTAGAGGATGTTTGGCTACGTTTGTGAGTTTGATTAGATTTTCATAACTTTGGGGAATTTGAGAGCCATTGAGTCTAGTTTGACCGCGCCCGGGGGGGCCCGTGTGACGCTTATCCGAGTGAGAATTTATCTTTGATTTTGAAAAATATCGATTTCGATCTTTTTGGATTTGTTATTTTGGTCCCAATAACTTTTATGTTCGTTCTGCTTGCATTCAAACCCCATAAATCGCATTTTTCGAGAAAAAGGGCAAAACGAACTTTTCACACCACATCTGTGCATAATTTTCGTTATTTGAAAATCATGAGGAAAATATACTTTTGGAAAGCTAGATTTTTCGATGATCACATTTCTTTTCTTCGTCAACTTCATTCGGGACACACAAATAGGAGTTTTAAGCCCTTGAAGTCTTAGGGCCTTTGGGGCCCACAACGCCCAACCCATTTATATGTAGCCCACGTCTTCAATTCCTCTTCTTCTCTATTTTCGTTAGTTGCAGCTAGAGTCTGGGAGAGGGTTCCTTTCTCTCTTCTTCTTGCTTTGCATGTCCCACCTAGATTGCCTCAAAGGAAAATCTAACCACACCATCATCTTCCTTATCACCTACGCTTTCCAAAGATATCATTTTTGTGGAATTTCAGCTGGGCTCATCTCCTTCTCCAAACTCTTCTTCTTGTTTGAACCACGTAGAGGTAAGCAATGGCTTCCTCGCACCATTAGGCTTGTTTGATCCTTTCGGCCTTCTTTTTCATACATGCATGGACTCCCTTTTGGAGCTCCTTCTTCTCTCGAAATTTTATGGAGTTTTCAGATGTTTTTCATGGGGTTTTTGTAGCTTAAAGCTCTTGTTGTAGAAGGAGAGTACTTGGAGTGATTTAGGACCCAATCTTAGCCAAGGCAAGTGAATAAAATGGCATTGGAATACATGCAGCTGAAATTGTATTTCTTCTTCAAAGTTTGGTTTGAAAATAATATCTCATTTAATTTATCTTCTTTGACTATGCAAGATGGACTTCATGAGGACTTTAGTGTTCATTTTATGTTCAATTCCAGTAGTATTTTGTCTATGTCAACATAGAGAGTTTTTTTTTTTTTTTTTTTTTTTAGTTTGTTTTACTAGGCTGGAAATCTTATTTGAAATTGTTAGATCATTGAATTGTTTGTTTTGGATATGTATAGTCTGATTTCAGAAGAGTTTTAATGTTTAGTTCTTACTTAACTTTCTACAAGATTTGTCTATGTATGTAGGGAAAGGAATTCTGAATTATGGATTGTTTTACAATGATTGAAAATCTACTGATGAACTTCTGTATTTACTCTTGGTTAAATCCTGATTTCTGTGTTCAATTTTTTGATGGAATGAGAAATTATGTTTGGTGTTGAATGGAATTGGTTTGAGGTGAATTGGAAGTTGCACGAACCTATGGAAACTCAGTGGTGGTGAAGGGAAAAGTTGGATTGGGAATAAGGGAATGGAAGTTCAAGAAGAAGAAGAAAAACAGGGAAGAATTCGTGATTCAGGATATCCCTCCCAGAACACCCCCTCGCTATAGCGAGCCCTATAGCGAGATTGGGCTCACTATAGCGAGCTAGGTTTCTTGGAAAGGCTCGCTATAGCAAGACCAAGCTCGCACTAGCGAGCCCGCGGATTGCCCATGGCTTTTTTTGAGCATTTTTTTTATTTAATTAATGACAGTATGTATGTTGGAGATCTACGTTTGCTCGGAAGAATCCTTGGAAATTTTAATAAGTATTTGATGACAGAAATTGAGGAAGAAACAAACTTATATTTTGAATTATCTGGGAAATGCCTTGAAATTCGTCAAGGTCTCGCGGTGCCCTCGGAGGCTCCAAATACCTGATAACTTTAGAGGCATCAAATTTACTAATATGACACGACATTTGGACCTTGAGTGCGCCTCGAGATGGCCCCGAGTGAACCATTCTAACACCATTAATTATCTCATTCCGGGGTAGAAGATTTGTACGTTTCTTATAAATCATTTTAAAATGAATTTGAGTGGTTCGCCACGTTTGAGATAATCAATAATTCCACGTTTGTAGATATATATATCTTCTTATAAATCATTTTGAAATGGATTTCAGTGGTTCGCCAAGTTTGAAACAATCGATAAGACTACTCATTTGATTTGTTAGCATTTGTTCGTCTGTGTTTTGCTAAGAGTAGTTCTTTTATCGATTTACATGTGTTTTGATGGTTTGATCGTATCATTTCAGATTTTGTCGGCACCACTAAGCTTGGGTCACTTTGTCGGACTGATCATCCGACTTAGGATCCTCAAATACTTTGCCAATTGCAGTTTGGACCCTCTATCTGTTTGCTCCGGCCATTTTGCATGGCAACGGTTCTAATCCGGCCATTTTGTATGGCAACGGTTTCTATCTGTTTCGGCTATTTTGCATGGCAACGGTTTTGTTCCGGCCATTTTGCATGGCAACGGTTTTGCTCCAGCCGTTTTGTATGGCGACGGTTTCTGTTTGTGTACTTGGCCTTTTTGCATCACCAATGTGGTTAATTAGGGAAGATGTGTGCATTTGCTTGCTAGAGAAGAGTGTGAGTAGTACTTGAAGGCCCCTTTTTAGCTAATCAAGGATCATCATGCAGCATACCAAGGCATATAAATGTGGATTTTTGGGTGAACTTGGACCATTTTTCTAAGACAAAAGACTACAGAAGCTGAATTGGTGGTTGATTCATTGAAGGTTGAAATGATTTTTCAATTAGTAAGGCTAGGAGTGGGTGTCAAAAAACTTAGGAATTACTCGAATTCAAGGAGCTTTTGTCATAGGTTTGGTCGAGAACTTTCGGATTTGGTCTATAACTTTAGTAACTTGCAGCTATGCCTGTGCAATTGACTCAACAGAAGATGCCAAGTGGGTGGTTAGGAGTATTCAAGGCTATTTTTCAGCAGTAAAAGAGGAACTATTATGCAGAATGGAGCTTGACTTGATAGCATGATAGAGGAGTATTTATGGATTTATGTTGACTTATGGGATACTGGATCGGATAGCGTAAAGGTTCAAGATAAAGAATCATCTCTTATGGACAAGGTCGATTGAAAGACATGGATTGGAACGATGTCGACACATCACTTGAAGTTGGTTGTAGTTTTGTTTACACTATAGATGGAGGTACATTAGTTGCGTGGACTCACGCATCGAGCAAGGATTCGGTTATTTTGGTGAACTAGGGAGGACAAACAGGAAGTCGTGGAGTTGTCTCAAGATTTAGATTAAAAGTTTCAGCTATTCATGGATTGATGCCAGGTTGGCAGGTATGTTGTGTCGATAACATATTATCATGCAGATAGAATCAGAGCAAGCATGAACTTCGGAGTACAACGAAGAAAGATTTGACCGTAGGAGTGTAAACACAAATTGAATTCCCAAGATCGGTTAGGCATGTTAGGATAGAAGACCTAAAGAGTGAAATCTGAAAGAGGCAAACCATACGGGGTTTCGGCACACAGAATAACGTAACATCTGGTTTGTACCAAAACAAGTCAGAGGCCGGAGACTTGTGAAATTTTGGAGTTTGTGACTTCAGAATAGGAAAGGATTGATGTGGTGTCTGGAGGACCGCACAACCATTTGATTCAATCAGTCTATTGCTCATGAGAAAAGACATATGATGCATGCAAGGAATCAATGGGTTGCTAAGTCACTCACTTTAAAGATAATGGGTTGACACGAGACTCTTGTTTTAATAGCTTTGATGGAGATGGCAGAATTGTTTCGAGATTCCGAATGACATTGATGGAAGAGGCCGACACGTGGTAGAACTTCAGTTTCACTGATTCTTCAAAGAGCAAGTATATAGAATTCCAAGAATTACTAGGATGGAGATTACTTCAATACGAGCATGTTTGCAACCACAACTTTATGCAAATGTCAGTACCATTGCGTGCAGCTTTGAATGAAATAAGGTACAGAATCCCAGGGTAATAGAATGAGGCAAAACTTACAGTTTCTTAGACCGACAGTGATTGATAAGGCAAGTAAAAGAATCGAACCAGTGCAATGACGTCAGAGGACCATCAAGGGATGACTAGAGGAAGTTTTGAACATCGGGTTCGTTAGAGGAGCACGTTGTTGAGTAGATTTGTGGAACCGTATAAAGCCATCAACCAAATCAAGTATTTCGTTTACAAGTGCATCTCACCGCCATGTTTGACCAGTGGGTAACACAATTGCCGAGGAGCAGCGCAGGAGACAGTATTAGAGTGAAGGCAACGAAAGAAGATGACTATGGGCTCAGGTGTTTCTGGAGAACTGAGTTTCAGCAGTCGTTTGAGTTTTTGCGAACTTGTGTGGGAGTAATTGTTGGAAATAGGTGGGCCTCTTCGATAGGTTTCAAAAACTTTTGACTAACTTGATGCAGTGATCATCTATCAAAAAGGCTACAAAACCTAATCCAGGATCCATGTCCTCAATCTCATCCATCATGATCAGTAAATAAACCTATCAAGAAGATAGATAACAGCACCATACAAGCAACCACAAAAATTCTACAACATGCAAGGATAGATAATACCTACGGAGCTCGGTTGTGCTCTAATGGAGAATTTGATTAATCCTTTTGATGAAGAACTCTTCCACAAAGTAAATTAGAATCTCCAATGGCCAATCGTCTTCCACGCTTTGACCCGCTTCAGATCTCTTTTCTCAAAGGAGATGGTGGAATCCCCAAGAGAAAAACTAACTAGAATCTCTAAGAAAACTAGAAGGGAACTAGAAGAGAGAGAGAGAGAGAGAGAGAGAGAGAGAGAGAGAGAGAGGAGAAGAGAGGTGCAACTCTTGCACTAAGGGGAGATGGGCGTGTATCCCTAGGATATGCCAAGCAATGGACGTCCAAGGCTCCTCCTCTCTTATATTTATAGCTTCAAGAAACTCCTTTTTATTTATTATTAGAAGTCTAACTTCCATAACAATTAGTAACTTTCTATTCCCACTATTACCACTATTAGAAGTCTCACTTCAAATAGAAATAGTAACTTTCCTTTTGAGTTCAAATAGAATTAGTAATGATCCAATCTTGGGCTAGCGTGGGGACCACTAGGGATTCCATAGAAAGCTGGCTCCAACTGGGACACCGCGACCCCACATCTCATGTGCAATCCGGGCCCGCCGTTAATTGCAAATAACTCCACTATATAAATGCAATTGAACTCCAGTCTTAGGAATAAATTACATGAAGACCCTAAACTTCCCTATCACTAAAGTAGGCCCCTCCATCAATATCCATGGATCAATTGGATAAACTGTCCCACCAAGTTACATCCACATCTTATTATCCTTGAGACCCAATTAATCACAGTGATCATCAGCGTCATCCAATTAACTCTTAATTGAGATGGGTGTACACTTACCAATGATAAATCCATTAATTAGCATAAGGGGATAATAGAGATAGATTCCATCTTGGCCATTAAATGTTCCCACAATCCTACTACCATGTATCCAAGACACCGAGGTGTTGACCTACAGTTGACCTCACTCATTGGTGACTCAAAGCAAATGAATAGATAGAAACTTGAGTTCATCAATGTCTCAGGGTTGAGAGCCTATTGCTAGGGAATTATGAGAGCATACCTTAAAGTTAAGACAATGTTCCTGAGGTGCTTCTCATGGTCCTTCAATACATCTAATGTACCAATATGATAATCCAGAATCTTACATTCCGATGATCGAGACAGATCACACTATCTCATAGTGATCATCATACTGCAACCTTGTCAGATGAGATAGCCATTCTCATCACTGGTTGTGAATCAATTTAATTATAAGATTTGTGACACATGTCTCCTGTATGTGGATCTCATCCACACACATGTGTTACAGCTAATACACTTGTGGACTCTGGTTCATCTCATGAGTCAATATGTCATTTGTATTAGTTATATGCAATTAAGTAAATAAACACCATTCATCTCATGAAAGGAAAACATGAATAAATTAATAAATAAATAAATTAATCAATTTATTACATCAATCTTAATGGATTGAGACCATAAAAGTAACAGTAATATCCCCCACTTGATTTTGATTTGGTTTAGTTCATTTGGAGGACCAAATGTTCTAAGGGGGGGAGGATGTGAGACCCCAACCCCTAATTTCTGTGTTTAGTGTTGTCTTAGATGTAGATTAGTTTTTTTAGTAAGATTAGAGGTTGTTTGGCTATGTTTGTGAGTTTGATTAGATTTTCATAACTTTGGGGAATTTTGAAAGCCGTTGAGTCTAGTTTGACCGGGCCCGTGGCGGCCCGTGTGACGCGTGTTCGAGCGGGAATTTATCTTTGATTTCGAGAAATATCAATTTCGATCTTTTTAGATCAGTTATTTTGGTCCCAACAACTTTTATGTTCATTCCGTTTGCATTCGAACCCTATAAATCCTGTTTTTCGAGAAAAAGGGCAAAATGAACTTTCCATACCAAATATGTGCATAATTTTTTTTATTTGAAAATCATGAGGAAAATATACTTTTTGAAAACTAGATTTTTCAATAATCTCTTTTCTCTTCTTCGTCGACTTCATTCAGGACCCACAAATAGGAGTTTTAAGCCCTTGAAATCTTAGGGCCTTTGGGACCCACAATGCCCAACCCATTTATATGTAGCCCACGCCTTCACTTCATCTTCTTCTCCATTTTCGTTAGCCGCACCTAGAGTCTAGGAGAGAGTCCCTTTCTCTCTTCTTCTTGCTTTGCATGTCCCACCTAGAATGCCTCATAGGAAAATCTAACCACACCATCTTCTTCCTCATCACCTAAGCTTTCCAAAGATATCATTTTTGTGGAATTTCAGCTGGGCTCATCTCCTTCTCCAAACTCTTCTTCTTGTTTGAACCACGTAGAGGTAAGCAATGGCTTCCTCGCACCATTAGGCTTGTTTGATCCTTTCGGCCTTCTTTTTCATACATGCATGGACACCCTTTTGGAGCTCCTTCTTCTTTCAACATTTTGTGGAGTTTTGAGATGTTTTTCATGGGGGTTTTTGTAGCTTGAAGCTCTTGTTGTAGAAGGAGAGTGCTTGGAGTGATTTAGGACCCAATCTCAGCCAAGGCAAGTGAATAAAATGGCATTGGAATATATGCAGCTGAAATTGTATTTCTTCTTCAAAGTTTGGTTTGAAAATAATATCTCATTTAATTTATCTTCTTTGACTATGCAAGATCGACTTCACGAGGACTTTTGTGTTCAGTTTATGATCGATTTCCGTAGGATTTTGTTGTCTATGTCAACATAGAGAGTTTTTTTGATTTTTAGTTTGTTTTGCTAGGCTGGAAATATTATTTGAAATTATTAGACCATTTAATTGTTTGTTTTGGATATGTATAGTCTGATTTCAGAAGGGTTTTAATGTTTAGTTATTACTTAACTTTCTACAAGATTTGTCTATGTATGTAGGGAAAGGAATTCTGAATTATGGATTGTTTTACAATGATTGAAAATCTACTGATGAAATTCTGCATTTACTCTTGGTTAAATCCTGATTTCTATGTTCAATTTGTTAATGGAATGAGATATTATGTTTGGTGTTCAATGGAATTGGTTTGAGGTGGATTGGAGGTTGCATGGACCTATGGAAACTCAGTGGTGGTGAAGGGAGAAGTTGGATTGGGAATAAGGGAATGGAAGTTCATGCAAAAGAAGAAAAACAGGGAAGAATTCGTGCTTCAGGATATCCCTCCTAGAACACCCCGAGCCAAGTTTCTTGGAAAGGCTTGCTATAGCGAGACCAAGCTCGCTCTAGCGAGCCCGAGTTCTGCCCATGGCTTTTTCTGAGCATTTTTTTTATTTAATTAATGATAGTATGTATGTTGGAGATCTACGTTTGCTCGGAAGAATCCTTGGAAATTTCAATATGTATTTGATGACAGAAATTGAGGAAGAAACAAACTTATATTTTGAATTATCTGGGAAATGTCTTGAAATTCATCAAGGTCTCGCGGTGCCCTTGGAGGCACCAAATGTCGGATAACTTCAGAGGCATCAAATTTACTAATATGACATGACATTTGGACCTTGAGTGCGCCTCGAGATGGCCCCGGGTGAACCATTCCAACACCACTAATTATCTCATTCCGAGGCAGAAGATTTGTATGTTTCTTATAAATCATTTTGAAATGAATTTGAGTGGTTCGCCACGTTTGAGATAATCGATAATCCCAAGTTTATAGATATATATATCTTCTTATAAATTATTTTGAAATGGATTTGAGTGGTTCGCCACGTTTGAAACAATCGATAAGACTACTAGTTGATTTGTTCGCACTTGTTCGTTTGTGTTTTACTAAGAGTAGTTTTTTTATCGATTTACATGTGTTTTGATGGTTTGATTGTATCATTTCGGATTTTGTCGGCACCACTAAGCATGGGTCACTTTGTCGGACAGATCATCTGGCTTAGGATCCTTAAATACTTTGCCAACTGCAATTTGGACCCTTTTCTGTTTGCTTCGGCCATTTTGCATGGCAACGGTTCTGCTCCGGCCATTTTGCATGGCAACGGTTTCTGTCTTTTCCGGCCATTTTGCATGGCAATGGTTTTGTTCCAGCCATTTTGTATTGCAACGGTTTTGCTCCGGCCATTTTGTATGATGACGGTTTCTGTTTGTGTGCTCTTATTACTTCGGTAATAGGAGAATATAGCTAAATGTGGGTTGCTAATATTTTGTTTATTTATCAGTCAGTTTGAAATGTTTTAATATGACTTTCCCTTTTTGTATAGAAATTGCTTAGTTTAACTCATCTTTATATATGTTTCGTACTAAATGCATCTTATGATTTTAATTACGACATTGATAAAAGCTTGTATATCTTATCTGTTTTATTCACCTACCAGACCGTTGTGTTTGATATTGTATATTTGGTGCCATAGGTAGCAAGTCCTTCGTTTTGAGTTGGAGTGCGTGCAGCGAGCTCGGATCTTTATATTTTGGTAGCTTGATTGTGTTAACGATGTGATGTAGACGTCAAGTTTGGCAATGGAGTTTGTCACATAATTTGGGTAGCTGTTGGTTTAGTTAATTATCTTGGATGGCTTTTGTTAGCTTTTTTCTTTAGGTGGTTAATTAATGCTCTTGTATAATTTGTAATTTGAATATATGTGGGAAATGAATTCTCCTGTCACTGTCAGCTCTGTATATTTTGATATCATGTTTGTTCCAGTCTGAGTATGATTATTGTTATGACAACTTTATAATAACAGGTTGAGTGCGACACGGAATCTGATGGCTACGGGCTCCAGGTCGCAACGCCATAAAAGCTTCCTCGAAATATTCCATTATGATGGAATTTTGTTATCCTTACACACGTGGATCTAAGGGAAAGCAAAAACTTTAACTAACTCCAAAATCACGCTCCCCGAGATTGGATTACTACAGGAGTCCGGTTTCGGGGCGTGACATTTGGAAAATTATCTGATATTTTGAAAATTCATGTTTTAACTCTGTTTGACTTGTTTTTATCATTCCCTACAACTTTTGTGTTTACTCTGTTTCTGTCCGAAACCTCGAAACCCCACTTTCATCATAATAGGGGCAAAACAATCTTTTTGCACAAAATCTGGACACTATTTTCAATGTCTCCGAAACTCGCGAAATATATACTTTTTGGAAACTAGAAATTTCGACAAATATTTCTTCCTTCTTCGTCAAACTCATCCGAGGCCCAGAAGTCAATGTTTTTAGCCCAACAAGCTCAAGTTGTGGGACCCACCCTTGTTTTCTATAAAAGAGGAGCTCTTCTTCTTCACTTGTTCTTCTTTTTGCTACTTTATTGTGAAAGAGAGAAAGCTCCAGCCCTAGGGTTTATTCCCTCTTCTTCTTGCTTCTTCATCTCCAAATCTATATCAAACTATTGCTAAAAAGAGAATGGAGCTCATCATCTTCTTCATCTTGAAAGCTCTTCATGGATGCCATTTGTAGGAGAAACCACACATTCCAAGAGTCCTTTTGAGCTAGCTTTTGTATTTTGAAGTACTTCCAAGTAAGCTCTCCTCCTAATCTTCTAGATTATTGTTCTTCTAGTTCTAGAGGAGCTTCACCTCCATTATTGGAAACTCCCTCATACTATTTCTTGGTTTTGACTTGTTAGGGTTTGTAATGGGTGTATTTTTGGGGGGTTTTGTGTATATTGCTGATTTAGCTTGAGAAGTGGTGATTAAAAGCTTATTAGCTAATTTGGAGCTAAGGCAAGTGGATGAATGGGTTGTTTAAATGGTTTCTTGTTTTTGTGGGAAATATGGATTTTCATTGATGACTTACTTATGTTCTATGATTTACATTGACTTTAGAAATGTGCATACTTATGAGCTTTTCCTTTCTTAATTGCTTCCTTAATGTTTTATGCATTAAAGTGTGTATTTTGTCAAATGATGGATCTTCATTAATGATGGATACTCTTGTATTAAATGAAGTGGAATTTGAATGATTCTTAATGGTTTTAATCGATGGTTGTTGGAAGTTATGATTAGGGCTATCAAAATGCCACACGACCCGTTGACACGACACGAACCCACACGATATTAACGGGTTCAGGTGGGCTCTTAATGGGTTCGGGTCGTTAACGGGTTGTGTACGAATTAAACCAGTAACCCATTAACAACCCGCTTAACCCGTTAAAATTTTTTTAGTCCCTAAGTGTAGATATAATTAATTTATATTCATAAAGAAGAAATTAAATTTTTTTTATAGTGGGGGTTTAAGGTGGGATCCACTCAAGATCATCACTTAGAGTTTCGTGTGGCTTATAGATTTTTCTCCTTATTTATTTTTGTATGGATTTTCTTTTAATTTTTGAAATGACTTAATTATTTAACGGGTTAACGGGTCGTGTTGTATAACCCGTTAAATAAATGGGTCGTGTTCGTGTTTGGTTTTTTCACCCGTTTTCTTAATGGGTCGTGTTCGGGTTGAGGTGCTTCTAACACGAATTCGTTTGACCCGCAACCCGAATTCGTTAACAGGACCCAATTGACAGCCCTAGTTATGATGGTGGTTTCAGTAGGTTGAAATGCTATTAATATGGTGTTCAGATGTAGCTCTAAGGGAGATTGGAAGAGAAAAGAAGAAAGGCAAAAAATGCTCAAAATGAGCGGTTTCTGAAGCTGTCCGCTTGAGCGGCGGACCCTTCCAGAAGCTTGGTGGCTCGAGCTAACCATTGTTCCACTCGAGCCATCTTGACTCGGATCTGTCCACTCGAGCAGACACCTGGTCGCTCGAGTGGACCCATCAAGAACCTTGTTGGCTCGAGCCAACGCGATTGTTCGCTGGAGCCAACCCTCCCAGAGAGCCATCTGCTCGAGCGAATCCATGTCCGCTCGAGCGGACCCTCTCAGAACCTTGCCCGCTCGAGCGAACCTTCCGTCCGCTCGAGCGGACTAACTGTCATGCCTGGAGTTATGTTTAGAGCTGGGAAATGATGGTTTGGGATATGGAAAGGGCCTGTTAGAGGCCCCACTTTAGTAGGAGACCTAGGAAGTGATGTATGGAGATTGATGGAGAAAGAAACACTATTTCCAGAGATTTATTAAGGATGTTGGACCTATCAATTGGTATAAGAAACTTGGAATGTCTCAAATCTTCTGGAGTACCAAGTCATGAGCAAAAACCAACATACAAGATCCCGTTACACGTTGTTTGAATCCTATAGCCTCAATGCATCCTATTTTTCGTTTTCACTAAATTTTATATGTTTCAGACAGTTTTCGTGTGTCAAAACAAATGACAATTTTATCTATTAAAATCTGTAATCTGAATATTTGGTCAGCCTTTTACATTTTCAATTAGACACTATGGTAATAAATGTGCTTTCGAGCCTTCTGCTTCGCCTGTTTTGGGTGTCATGCACCCCTTTAGATATGTATATGCTCTGATTTCATTTTGACCTATGAGTCGGCACCACTAAGCTTGGACGACCTTATCAGTTTGATCCACCGACTTGGGATCTCCCTTTACCTTCTGTCAGCTGCAGTCTTAATTCTGTTTTGTTCTGTCACCCAGTTTCACGGCCGTGGTTTTGCTCAGTATATGTATGTATATATATAGTTACTTCTCGCCACCTTGCGTGCTCGAGGCCAACGCCTTTAGTGTGCTCTCATCACATTAGTAATGGAGGATTTAGCTTACGTGTGGTTGCTATCTTGTCAGTTCCTGTTTCTTATTACCCTTCATGTTTTATATTGCATATTGCTTTAAAAAAATAATGCATCCTATTTTTATGGAAATTATAGCTTTGACATATTTTTGATATGTTTCTAAAATATGCTTTGAATTTCTTTACTATTATATCTATTCACCCACCTGCCAGACCATCGTGTCTAACCCACTCTTTTGGTACTCAGGTCCAGAGCTCGTTGTCTCTGAGGAGGAGCGGAGGAGGCAGCCGGTGAGCCGCAACGATTAGTCGAGTCGCAAGCTGACAATGTCATCTAAAATTTGGTCGAGCCTTGAGATACAATATGTCAGACCCCAACCCAGATTAGCTCGATTAGTGTTAATTAAGCGAGTGTTTAGTTGAAGAGAGTTTAGTAATCGTTTGGTTAGAATGGTTTGTTTTAGTCTTAGTATTTGTTTGGGAAATTTGAGAGTGTTGGTTGAGTCAGACGCGCTCAGGGACGCCCTAAGTGCACGTGTTAGTATGGGAGGGTGATTCTAGATTTCTGCTTTGATTCTGATTTGGATTTATTTTGAACGGTTTTATTATTTGCTATAACTTTTGAACTTAGTCCGTCTGTGTTTGAAACCCAGAAACCTGTGTTTTGGCCAAAAAGGGGTGAAACTGTCTTTTTAACCCAAATCTGGACAAGATTTTTTATATCTCATAAATATGTCGAAAATATACTTTTTGGAAACTAGATTTTTCGAGGATTGTTTTATCCTTCTTCGTCGATCTCGTCTGATGCCCGCAAGATCATGGTTTTAGCCGTTGAAGTTTCAGACTTGTTGGGGCCCACACCCTCACTTAAGACAAATATCTCATTTCTTCCCTCACCTTCATTCTTTCATTCTGCAAACGTGGGAGTCAACGTCTAGGGCATTGGAGTTTTTCTTCTTCTCTTCACCTTCTCTTCCTTGCATGTCAACCTCTTGAGCTTGGATTGGAGATTTGACCTCATCATTTTCTTCCTCTCTTTTCAAGCTTTCCGTTTGACCTATCTATTTGTTGGGCGTTTTCAACGTGTCAAGCTCTTCATTTTCCTCTCTTCTCCTTGTTTGGACATTTCTAGGTAAGAGCTTCAACCTACCTCATTAATGGAGTATTTTCAACTCTTAAGGATCTTGTTTTTCATAGTTGTAAACCCTTTTTCGAAATGGGTTCCTTGTTTTCACAATGTAAGGGTTTTGAGGTTGTTTTTGGGGCTTTTGAGATCTTGGCTCTTCTCTTGGGTAGGATTTTTCAAGAAGGTTAGATTTGCATTTATTGGGCAAGGCAAGTGATCTTTCTGGCTCTTCTAATGCTTGCATTGAAATGTATGTCATTTTAGCCTCAAGAATGTGATTTTCTAGGTTGTTTTTGTGATTTTAGCAAATGTGGTTATTTGTGTTAGAAATCTACTTTCAAGTTTGCATGCATATGATGTAGCATGATTTAAATGCCTTCTTTCAGCTCTAGTTTCGTTTTGATTAGAATCTGATTTGTTTTGAAAAAGAAATGGCCTAAATCTGATCTGCTGTGTTGGTTCCCACAACTGGCGGTCAGCTGGCGGTCACCTCGGCAGCTAGCCGACCGGTGACCGGTGACTAGCCGACCCATTCCGGTTAGAAACACAGAATACTCATTTCAAGCTGAAAAGTCCAAGCGGCAGGACCTGGGGCGGAGGAAGGCAAGAAAAGACGGGTCCATCAACTTGGTATTACCCGGTGGGACTCGTTCATTTGAGAACACGATGCTTAGAATCCTTGGCTCCTTCCTAGTTGGTGGCCTATGTTGGATCTTGTATCTAAAAAAAAACTTGAGTGGGATTCTTTGGAAACTTCTTTCTTTGAACTTGTTCCCATTCTTTATTTTCTCAAAAAAAAAAAAGTTTTTTCTATCGTTTGGTTCAGATTTGAGAAATTTTGGTTTCTTCCCTTTCGGATTTAGCGCTTGCGGAAATCGCTGAACCTTTGTTCGGATTGGAATACCATTTTTTCTTTTTTGTGAATCCAATCTTAACTTTAAAAAAAAAATCAAAAATTCATATTTATCTTTTGGACTCAAATTGGAGAAACTTTGGTTCTTTCCTTTTTGCACAATGGCTCGCGGAAATCGCTGAGCCAACGTTCGGAATGGGAGGGGCCATTTCCCTCTCTTTAATGGGTCCATTTGTGATCTTTCAAAAAAAAAAGTTTTCAAATTTCTCTCTTTTGGACTCAAATTGGAGAAACTTTGGTTCTTTCCCTTTTCGTATAATGGCTCGCGGAAATCGTTGAACCAGTGTTCGGATTGGGGAGGGCCACTTTCCTCTCTTTGATGGGTCCATTGGAGATCTTTCAAAAAAATAAATAAATAATGCATTAAGGTTGCACCAATTGCGTTCTTTGACCAAAGTGAATTTAAGAAAAGCCTTGTCCAGAGTATGGGGGCAGCTAGACTGTTCGAGGCAAGGGTCCTTCAAATGGGTTCATTAAGTAATCCTACCCTTACCTGGGGGCCGATCTATCCACTAAGGTTTCATAAGACCGAATCGGAAAACCTATGTGCACTCTTCAAAAAAAAAAAAAAAAAAAAAAAACTTCTGTCACTATTGTGTTCAAATTCGAGAAATTTTGGTTCTTTCCTTTTCGGACTTAGTGCTCGCAGAAATGTTTGATCCTGTATTCGGATTGGAATACCATTTGCTCTCTTTTATGAATTCAATCTCGGTTTTTCAAAAAAAAAAAAACTTCCGTCATTATTGGATTCAAATATGAGAAATCCTGGTTCCTTCCTCTTCGGACTTAGGGCTCGCTGAAATCGCTGAGCCCTTGATCGGATTAGAATACCATTTTCTCTCTTTTGCGAATTCAATGTTGACCTTTCAAAAAAAAATTCTCATCTCGTGTCCTTTTCAAGGATGTGATTTACAACATTTGTGCCTAGTGATGCTAGTACGCCCTTTCGAGTCTACTGTATTCGCAACCGACACATTTGTATCTCCAACCTTATATCATTTTACCTCAAGTGAGCTTCGCTTCTCGATAACTTGAATTAAGGTTTACAATTGCTTCTAGCAGTCACTGGAACGCTCATTTCTAGCCGACCATACTTGCGTTCAGAACAATTGTACCTTCTATGGCTTTTTGCCTTCTTCATTACGCTCAAAATGGGCCATGCCCGCTGAGCGATTTGAAAAGACAAAACCATAGTATTTTCCATTTATGATCACCATATTCTTGTGATTACTAATGGATGTGGTCTTGTTTCAAAAGTTTTCCAAAACTAACAATGGCAGCCTCGTTGACCATCACTTTCAGTGAAAACAAGTACCAAGTCATGCTTCAAGAGAAGCAAAGCAAGCGCACTTACAAGCGCCATGCCAGCTGTTGGATCATCACCTCCCTCGACAACTCCCAAAACACCGGGTCGACCTCCACTCCCCGGACCATTGTCTTTTGGTCACTGGGACGACTCCCACTACTCGTAGAAGAGACGGCTCCTGCTAAGAAGCAGAAGACTGCCCCTCAACGTGTCGCTGCCCCAACACCAAAGGCGGTCACCAAGAAATCCAAGGCTCGTGGCAATCCCGCGAAGCCTCAATCTGCAAAAAACTAGGTCTACCCCAAGACTTGCTCCCCGAGATCTTCACCAAAACAAAGATGATCCCGAACATCTACAAAGCTAGCATGCCTGGCTCCTCTCAAGGAGAACCGGTTCTATCCTCTCACTTACATCAAAGGGGAGAAACATATCCTCCACCGAACTACAAAATCTACTCAGCATGAGCCGGCTTGCTCATACAAGCCCAAAATCAAGTCGTGCATCACAAGGCCTCGACAAGAACTTGCCAGGGCTTACTCTCCTGCAACTCGACCCTTCATCTCAATAGGGGCCGAGCTTGCGAAATTTAAAGCTTTGCTGCGACAGGCTAAGGACCGCGTCCAAATCCTGTCCATGCCAGTCTTCAAGGAAGACAAGCTCGGTTGTTGCGCACAAGGGACCACGTCCTTCATTGCCAGAGCACAGCCCGAGCTAACCGAAGCTCAAATTACTCGTCGTATAAATTGCCGCGTGACATATCGACAAAAGAGATTAGAGAAGCAAAGAACGCAGCATTCTGAGCTTCAAATCTCCCAAAAATGGGTCGAAAAAGAAAGACCCGACCAAGTTGCTGCTGGCCACATGGTTGGCAAAACCAAAAGACGCCAGAAGTCAGCAACGAAAATATATGTAAGACGGCTAGTGACTCGCAGCGTCTCCCGGACACGAAGACATCAGGAAGACTCTCCCACTCCTTCGAGCCAAGGACACCAGAGTGATCATTCCTCGAGCTCTTCATCTAAAAGAATGAGCTCTAGCTCAATCACTAAGACAACATCCTCATTTGACTCTCAAAGGATGAATGTCTTGGTCACAAACTCTGAGCAGCCTCCACCGGATGACAACATGGCTCTACGCATTTAGCAGTTAGAGCAAGAACAACAGAGAATAGAGGTTCTGATGGAAAACCTCCTTCTCAGTCTCCAGCGTCCACCAAACAATGATGAAGTTCCTTCACAAGATGAGGCAAACGGTGGAGAAGATGAGTCACTCGCCCTTACTAAAAAGGACGTTGACAATATCCTCTCCAAAGCAAAAGAAGAGGATACACTGAAGAAGCATGGAATCAAGCCATCATATCCCTTATGGATGGACTCGGTTCCGTTCCCTCCAAAGTTTGAACAACCTCTTCTCCAAACATATACGGGGAAAGGTTCAGCTAGACAGCACGTCATCCACTTCAATATCCTAACGGGAGCTATTGCGGATCAAGATGCTCTCAAGATCTGTCTCTTTGCAAGTGCCCTAAAAGGTACGGCCTTTGATTGGTACTCCACTCTGCCAGAGGACTCCATTCAAAACTGGACCATGCTAGAGACGCGCTTCCTGACCCACTTCAAAGGTGAGGATCATCCTGTTACTGTGGCTCAACTCTGCAACCTTAAACAGGGAGAGAAAGAGTCGACATATGACTTCATTCACAAGTGGAAAGCAATGGCATACAAATGCTCAGATGTGCTGCCACAAGCGTCGCTGATTGACATCTGCCGAAACAACATGAGAGCAAGGATCCGCTCCATGATCATCGGCAACAAATCGAAGAATCTGGGAGAACTCCTAGAAGCGTCTATGGAGGCTGAAACGGTGATCAAAGACCTCAATAGTCAGAAGTCATCAAAAAAGGAGCCGACCGCCATTCCGACCTCCAAGCCAAAGAAAAAGGAGGTTCTCAATGTGCAAACCAAGTCAACTCCTTAGCCACCAAAGAAAGCTGAAAACAAAGCTGCAGCTAAGAGATCTGAACTCTCTGATGCCTTCAAAGAATGAGTAGAGAAGAAATACCCGTTCGATGAAGATGTTGAAGAAATATTTGGAGCTCTCTTAGAAAATGGCAAACTCACCTTGCCTGACCCCAAAAGATCGGGAGATGTTGGCAAAACCAACGATCCCCGATATTGTCCATACCACCAAATGGTCTGCATCCTCTCAACCAATGTTTCGTTGAGAGAGAGAAGATCAACGAGATGTGGAAAAATGGAGTCATTACCTTTGACAAAAACTATGGATCTGCCTCTGTTAACATGGTGTCATATGGACAAACATCCAAATCACCAAAGGAAAAAATCACTACTTCCTTCAAGGTGATAAAAATGACCCAGACATCCCAAGAGCAGGTGTCTTACCCAACACCAGAAGGACAGCCCATATGGGTGCATCCCGATCTCCTAGAAGATGAAAATTGGGAGATCGTCAAAACAAAGCCGACCTCTCAACAGCGATAGCAAGCCAAGAGACAACTCCGCAAGCTCAAACAGCAGGAGAAGGCTCAAACCAAGCAGGAGGTCCCTCAAAAGGCAGAAACCTCCTCTACCGCTTCACTGGGGGCGACAAAGGAGTCTCTTCCCAAAGCTTCAAGAGTGGTAAGAAAATTCACCCTCAGTGATTTCATGCCATCACAGCTCAGAGATGAGACTACGTAGGGGGCATCATTCTCTTACAACTCGGTAGTTGGATTCTCCATGAATGGATACGAGTCCAGTGACATTGCCAGTGACACAAATGAATGGGAAGAATCCCTTGAAACCGGAGAATATCTCTTCGATGAAGAATGGATCCTAGAATGTCACCTTATGCCGGTGATCTAGTATAACCCCTTCCCAGCCACAAAGATCCTGGTCTGGTGATGATGATGACCAAGAGTCTGTTCAACAAAGTGCTGTTGACCTAGCGCAAACAAATGCTCTAGTGGATCCCAACCAGGTTGAACCACAAGGAGCATATGAAGAAGAAGATTTGGCTCCTATGCCCGATCTTGAAGAATATGCAAGGATCTTGCAGCGTCTGGCCATAAAGCAAGAGCAGGATTGCATCAATCAGCTTCATCAAAATCCAGAACCGGAAGTCCCGGAGAATCTACAAGCATCTCCTCCAGTGACTCCAGAAAATGAAGAAAGTTGCTGGATTGATGATCCTCTTACATCGGAAGATAAGTCTGATTCCCAACAGTCCATTATGGAGGCATCTTCTATCAAAGTTGCCTGCAATGTGATAGTTCAGGATGATAGTGCCTCTGAAGCTTCATCGGCTGACGCTGCAGTCTCTCAAAATGCATCTGGGAGCATATCTTCTGGAGCCACATCTTCTCGGGTGACTTCCACTGAGAAAGCATCTTCTCAGCCTTCGTCTCCTGAAACTGTGACATCAGAATTCAGATCTCTTCCAACTGATCACCGTGAAGATGCTCCGACTGGTGAAGTCTTCAAAGAAAACCCAGTCAATTAGTCTCAGATATCCAACCTCATAGGAGATGTCCGGACCGATGAAATACTGGACAAAGAAGAAAAGTTATCGGAAGCTGTTCAAGACTTATTCCCGGAAAACGCTCCATGCAATGCAATCACTGAAGACGGCAACGCTGCTACGGAAACGTTTTCAGCAAATGAGAAAGATCAATTCCCTGATTCCGAGGGTGATCTTCCAAATGAAGACCCTTCTTAGGAAGCACTCGAAGTAAGCAGTCGAGCTCCCTTCATGATCTCTCTCGAAGCATCAAAGCCTTTAGTCACCACAACCAAAGCAAAGAAGAAAAAAGAAAAGACTAGGGTCAAGTTCATTGTCTCCTTGGTGTCGATCATGCAAGACACCGACTCTGATTCAGAAACAGCAGAAGAAGATACTGCGTCTTCCATCTTCCACAATTCTGAAGCATCTTCATCATGTCTAGCACTTGAACCTTTTAAAGGAGGGCATCTTGTACCAGACTTAAATGTCTCTCTTGACAACATAGTGAGTAAACCCATCAAACAAGAAGGTGATGACATTGAGTCTTCCTTGATGGAGAGTATCTGCCACATACCGGATCTCAACATTGCTCTTAATGATTTAAACCCCACAGAGTCATTCAAGAAAGGTGACCTTGTGTTTGTCGTTAAAAAGCCATTGATTCTCGTTCATACATCTAAAACCAGCGATGAATCAAGATGGGAAGGTCCCTATATCATTGACAAGGCCTTCTGCAATGGAGCATACACTTTCTTCAATTTCGAAGGAGGCAAGTTTATGTTGCATAACAGATTTCTCCGACGTTGTTCTTAAAGCAATCAAAGGCCAAGCTCTGGCAGTCTTTCTCGCAGAGCATCCACTGCCTAAGGATTCTCCGCTCAGGGACGATCTCCCAGACGAGCCTATCTACAGCGTGCAGACTTCCTCACCAAATGCCACCTGAAACATGTACTTCAATGGTGCAACCAGGACAAATGAAAAAGGAAAGCCGATATCAGGAATTGACATTCTCTTTGTTAGCCTCTACAAATACATGATTCCACATGCATTCTCGCTACTGGAACCATGTTTAAATAATGCAGCTGAGTACCAAGCTCTGATCATAGGATTAGAACTCGCCCTCGAATCCGGCATCACCATGCTGGAAGCATTTGGGGATTCTCAACTAATCGTCAATCAGATGAATCAGAAATATGAAATCAGGAAGCCTGATCTGTTGCCTTATTACAACAAGGCACAGTCACTTCGAAAAAAATTTGATGTCTGTCACATCACCTACATCCGCAGAGGTGAAAACATTAGTGCAGATGCTCTGGCCGGACTTGCTGCATCCATGGTAATCCAAGAAGGGGAAAACATGGCAAATTACAGTGTGTCAAAGAAGGATTCTCCCTCCTCTCAACACACACCAAGCAGTCGCTGAATGCTACCGAGTGGTCGGAAATCGGATTTCCATCCTTAAACCTCCGATCGGCGACTAGAGGGATCCATTCACCGACTTCATTATGTTCAGAATCCTACCAGAAGATCCAAAAGAGCAGGTAAGCATCCAGAGACGAGCTCCAAACTTTCATTTAGATATTCCTTCAAAAATGCTTTACAGAAAGTCCTTCAATGGAGTACTTCTACGCTACTTGTCACAATAACAGGCGGAAGAAACTCTAAAAGAAGTTCATGCTGGTCTTTGTGGAGCCCATTAGGCTGGTCCTAAGCTCTATGATCAGATAAAAAGGTTAGGTTACTATTGGCTTACCATGGTAGCTGACGCGATCCAATTTGCTAAACGTTGCCAACAATGCCAAGTTCATGGAGATTATATCAACATGCCTCCAGAATGGCTACATCCTACAGCGATCTCATGGCCCTTCGAAGCCTGGGGTATGGACATCATAGGTCCTATCTCTCCCCTGTCAAGCAAAGGTCATCGCTTCATCTTTGCCGATACGGATTATTTCTCTAAGTGGTCAGAAGCATTTGCGTTCAGTGAAATAAAGACCTCATCAGTCCTTCAATTCTTGCGAGCCAATATCATTTGTCGCTTCGGCATACCTAAAAGATTCGTCCATGATAACGGACCACAGTTCCGGGATCACAGATTCTACAGGTTCTGCGACAAATACAAAATCCAAAGTTGTCCTTCGACTCCGTATAACCTGGCAGCGAATAGACTAGCAAAAGCCTTCGATAAGACACTCTGCAAAATTCTCAAGAAAATGGTCTCAAGTCACAAATGATATTGGAGCGATAAACTGCCTGAAGCTTGATGGGCCTACCGGACTACCATTCGAGGACCAACCCATAGCACACCATTCTCCTTGGTCTATGGATGTGAAGCAGTTGTCCCTTTAGAGGTACAAATTCCTTCTTTAAGGGTATCTCTACAAAATGAAATGATGCAAGAAAGCAATGTCAAATTGAGACTCCAAGAACTGGATAATCTTGATGAAAGACGGCTAGAAGCTCTACAGAGCGTTGAGCTTTACCAAGCACGCATGGTAGGATCTTTCGACAAGAAGGTCAGGCAACGCGCCCAGAAAAAGGGTGACTTGGTTCTTGCAGTGAAAAGGCCAATGGTTCTTGCCTACAAATCCAAAGGCAAATTCGAACCAAAATGGGAAGGACCCTTCGTCATCGACAAAGTCTTCTCCAATGGCGCTTATGCTCTTCTAAACATGGAGGGTGACAAATGTATGATGCCCATCAATGGCAAGTTCTTGAAGTGGTACTACCCTTGAAGACTTCCTACAACGGGTCAGAGCGATGCTTGCATGGCCAAAGCCTATTCCTAAGTACTTGCTCGTCAAACCCACCCCTTTTAGAGTTTTCATCCCTATGTTGAAATTTCTAAAAACCCAAAACAATGTTTACTTTCAATGTTTCATTGTTCGAAAAAAACAAAAGTCAAACCCAAAATCCAAGTTTAGGAGCCTCTTCCCTAACTTGACCAAAACTTTCGATCCTTGAACCAAAAAATTCATGGTTTGAAACAAAAGTCAGGACTCAGGGATTTCCACCCTAGTCCACCCCGACTTTTACCACCAAAAATGGTTTTTGAGTCAAAATTTATAACCGTCGTGTCTTTAAACAAAAAATGGTTTTTCAAAAAACTGTGGCGAAGCGATGTCTAGTCAATACTCACACAAAACCAAAAAATCGGAAGGATGCGAACACCATTCGATACTTCCAATACCTCAAAGTTGCAAGAAAGCGACACATCGTCGATACTTGCAAAATTTTAAAAAAATTGTGGAGACACAACATTTCAGTTGATATCCACAACCCAAAATTCAAAACAAAAACAAAGGTTCGAAAACACCTCAAATTTCAAAAATTGTAGGGAGGCGACATTCCATCGATACCCACAAAACAAAATTTTTGAAAAAAAAAAGCAAGGAAGCGACTTTCAGTCGATACTTGCACCAAAATCCGCGAGGAGGCGACATTCCATCGATACTCGAAGTCGAATGAGCAAGGAAGTGACATTCCATCGATACTTGCAATACCATTCAGCAGGGAGGCGACTCTTAGTCGATACTTGCACTTTGAAAACCAAAAAACCTGGCTTTTATGCCAAAAACCCTGGCTTTCATGCCAAAAACCAAAATCTGGCTTCCACGCCAACAAAACAAATCCTGGCTTTCATGCCAAAAATAAAAAATCTGGCTTCCATGCCAACAAAACAAAACTTCGTTTTCAAAAAAAAAAAAAAAAAATCGGCTCTCATGCCAAAAGCTGGCTTCCATGCCACAAACAAAATTTGGCTCTCATGCCACAAACAAAAACCGGCATGCTCGAAACCCATGAGCTCAAGACTCTCTTCAACACCTTCCTCGCAAACTGACGGGATGGCTCAGATGAAGACTCGCCAAGCTTCCTTGGTCAACTGCTCGTGTCAAGCACCATTGGAAGAGTAATCAAGAAGCTCTTTCCAATTGGAGCCGCTGGGAAAGGAATATCAGCATGCGGACTCCCCTCTGCCTCATCGAAACTAGTAAAAGAAGTCCCTACCCTTGATTCAGCCACGGGCACCCCCTGCTTTGGCTCTGGGAATGATAGAGGAACTTCTCTTGTCACCTCACAACTTGCCAATGAAAAATGAAAAAGGTATAAATATGATCTTGTCAAAAATCAATATCAAGACCATTACTATATACCTTCTTCGACGACTAGCGGAATGCTTTCTGCCTCCATGAACTCATCCGAAGCATCATCAAAAGTTGCGTCAATGGATGGTTCAAAGTTGTCAGAATCCTCTGGCAAGTCAGCTGGCAAGAAACAAAAGAATATGTTAGCAAGTGGCGGTAAAGAAAAAGATGAAAAAAAAAATGAATAAAAATTTTGCCCACAGGCCACGTGGTCGTACGGCCACACAAAAAAAAAAAGAAAAAAAAAAACAAGAAAAATAAAACAAACACGGTAAAAAAAACAGAGAGAGAAAACCGTGAAAGAAAAAGAAAAAGAGAAAGAAAGAGAAAGGAAAGAAAAAAAACTGAAAGAAAAAAAAACGTGTGAAAAAAAAAAAGAAAAAAGAATGCACGTGAAAAAGAAAAAAAAAGAGAGAAAGAAAAAAGAAAAGGAAAGGAAAGAAAGAAAGCACTTTTCTATTTCTACATGGATTTTCTTGAGAAAAAAAAGAAAGTTACTTGAGCCATTTATGGAGAAAAAGGAAAAAGCTTGAAGATCCTTGAAGAAGAAGAAGAATTCTTGATCTTGGAGCACTCTTGAAGATTTTTGCAAAAACAGAGTAATAGCAACAAGAGATCTAACCTCCTTGCTTTTACAGAAGAAAGCAAACCAAAAGAAGAAATAAGGAGAAAAGAAAGGAGGTAAGTGCTACAAATTAGCAAACTTCTTAAAAGAAAGGGATCATGGGATATTCTTTCCCAATGAGGAGATCTTTTAAGAAATTCCCTCCAAAAAGAGAGGGATTATGAGAAACTTTCTCCCAAAGAAAGATATTTTGAGAAAATCTCTCCCAAAATCAAGGAAACTTGAGAGATTCTCTCTAAGTAAAATATTTTTAGATATTCTCAACCAAAAAGAGATATCTTTAGATATTCTTTACAAAAATGACACCACATGAGATCTAAGCCATCTTTAAAGCTTAAGGTCCCATGGGCTAGCCCACATAAGTCATGTTTGACCACCTAGGCACTAAAAGTGGCTTTTAGTCAAAATCCCTCTTACCAAGAGCATACAAAAATGGTTCCATGCCTCCTTTGAGTTGATTGGACCAATACAAAAAAAATTCAGGCCTCATGAGTTTCCAAAACTTCAAAGCATCCCACCTCATGAACCAAATTAAGTCAAAACCTTGAAATTGACATTCCACAAAAACTCAAACCACTTCAATGGACCCAAAATTGTCCCAAAAGTGACAAAAAACCAAACCATGGTCCCCTAACTTGCCACATATAGCTTGTTGGGTCACAAGGCCAGAACCAAAAAGCAAATCCCGGTCCCCTAACTTGCCACAAACAGCTTGTTAAGCTACAAGACCAAAGTCAAACTTCAAAACCCGACACCTTAACCTGCCACATACAGCTCGTTAGGTCACAAGGTCAAAAACTAAAAACCTTTTTGACCGCCTAATGCGCCGCATAAAGCCTTTAGGTTCACAAGGTCAAAAAGAAAATCCAAAACCCAAAAACCCAATCCAAATGTTATTTTCAAAATTTTGCCTTAAGATGGTACGCGATCTCTCTTACTGCCATAAAATACCCTTGGAAACTCAAAAGGCAACTCTATCAAGAGAAAAAAATGCTCAGAGACTCTTGGTCAAATCAGAAGTTCTCCTTCAAATTTTTCTTCGAGGCACGTCGACTGCAAAAGCTACGCGATTCGTCGCTGTACCTTGAGGGGGCATTTGTTGACACAAAAAATGTCACATTGCCTCCTCAATATCAAAAGCTACATGGAGCCGCATCCTACTACAAACAGGCAAAACTGCTTCAAGTATCAGATCTTATCAGAATCAAACAAAAACTGCAAGATCCTTCAAAATAGTCAAAAGAAGGGTACACATGAAGTTTCGGGCCATTTCGACACCATTTGGCCTAACTTCAATCCTCCAACGACTGAGCAAGAGCTCCCGGCGGCAACAGTGTCAAAGACATTAAATCTTCGATCCAAGCCTATGGATGGTCTCAAAATACCTCCAAAAGGCCTCATGTCGAATTTCAAGTCAAACCGACCCCGTTTGACCCTCCATCAACTCTCAAACGGCGAAATCAAGCCTTTCGGCGGCGAGAACCCCCGATGCCACCACTCATCAAACAAAGCGCATGAGTAGCTTTTACACGCTTCCAAAGGGTTGCACGTCAAATTTCAGGTCACTCCGATGACATTTGACCCGGCTACGACGCTTCGAAGCAACGGCGGCGGAGCTCCCCAGGACCATGGCACCCAAGTCGGAACTAATGAATCATCTCAAAATGACTCCAATAGGCTCCCTGCCAAATTTCAGGTCAATCGGACATCAGATGACTGCACATCAAAGCTCGACATCTTTCGCGCGGTGAAATCAAGTCTAGCATCAACGGGACCCCAAACGACTTCAAAACTCAAATAAAAGCCCATGGTTAGTCCTATCTAATGCTCAGGAAGCTTCACTTCAAATTTCAGGTCATTCCGACATCATTTGACCCAGTTTCAACTCTTGGCGGAAAATCGGCTACAAAGTCATAGGCTTTTCCAAAAATTGGAACTTTGTGCTTTGATTTGCACAGCTTCTCGACAGGTTTTCTTCAGAGCGATCAAACCAATAAATGAGGAGAATTGTCAAGAAAAATATAGGAGAAAGAAGAAGCAAAAAACCCAAAAAAATGGCCGAGAAACGGCGACCGAACGGCAGCCGAAAATAGGAAAAAATCCCATGGTCGCCGGCGACCGAAGGGATCCGGGCCGCCAAATTTCGCCCAGAAACCCACTTTTTCAGGTGTTTATCGCGTTTCGCTATGTTTGGCCCCTGTGATTTTCTCAAATTCTTATTTTTGAGGTTTGATATCCGTCAATCTTCGTCAACATCACGGATCCGTCATCGAAATCATTTGATCATCATCAGATACTCCAAAATCGCCAATCGGTTGACCAAGAAAGCACACTTTCTGCCCAACCGATCGTGAAATCGACTGGACAGATATTGTCGGCCCATTGGTGTCAACCAATATCTGAATTTGCATCCTCATCCGACATCAAAGAACATGCGGATCCATCGATGATCATCGCAAGAAAAATTCCAAAAGACGCGACGCGGCCCGTGACTCTTCAAGCGACTCGGCGGCCAATTAATGAAGTTAAATGACCTTTTCATGACAACTTATTAGGGTCATTAACTCATTATTTTGGACGGCCCAATCAGAAGCAAGCAAATGGAAGTTACAAGTCCAATTAATCATGGCAATTAACCATGTAACTCCTATCATTATAGAGTTTAATCATGGTAATTAATCATGAAACCCCCATCATCATGGAGATTAAATGCCCATTATTCTCCATTGACCAATCAGATTCAAGGAAAAAGGAGTTACAAAATTATGAAATTAAATCTTGTAACTCCTCCCATCATGGAACATTAACGCAATCAATGGCTATAAACCCTCCTAATGGCTACCAAAAGCCTATAAATAGGTGGTCATTCCAAAGGGAAGGGGTCCTGAAAAATTATCCTGAAGAATTCTCTGCATAAAGAAGCTCTCTTACTCTGAAGAAAATCTACTGCAAACACTACAAGGTAATCGATGTCGCTTGGGGGGCCACCCCCCCAAGGTTTCCTCTCTTCTTCTATCCAACATGGCCTAGATGTGGCTTTTCAACCCGTCTACCCTGTTTTTTATTGGATATAGGACCTTCCCTTGGTCTTTGTCCTTTAAAAATCTGGGGTCCAAGCCAAGCCAAGTGAATCAAAAGCATCAAGTGTTCTCATTTGAAGGACGATAGCAGAGTCCATACATGACTCGCGACCATCGATCTGAACGAGTCCCCACAATCTCCTGAGAAGTTAGATCCCTTTTTCTTTCTTTTCTATTGTGTTTTATATTTTTAAAGAGACAAAAAAATCACAATTCTTGTCTTTCACTATTGATAAGATTTATAAATCGCCTTCCATGGCAAAATCGCCTTCTACAGCACAAAACTGTCTTTCACGGCAAACTAAACAAAATCGCCTCTCACGGCATTCTAAATCTTTCTCTTTTCTTAAAATATATATGCAATGGAAAGTTAGAAAAAAAGTTTGATTTCCTTTCTACTTGTGAAGGTGAATCTCCGGATCACCATTTCAAATTCTAAGTAGAACAGAAAATCTGGCATACCCGTACAAAATGTTGATGCTCGCTTTTTTCTTCGCCCTGTCGCACCCCGGCGGACCCGGGGCAAAGGAAGGCAAGAAAAGACGGGTCCATCATTAAACTTGAACTTAAAGGTAATCAGGCTTATGACTTGTTTATGTTTTTCTCACTGAATCTCATGTCTTGATGATTTTTTATTTATGCAAGTGTGATTTTTATATCACATGTGTTCGTATTGACGTGATTTGCTGCACGCTTCCGCAAACCATTGATCGTGTGAGTTTAGTCCCGTGTCCTTGGGATCCTTACCGCGGAAACCTGTGGGATGTCATTGATGACGGCGTGTCATTCTCTCTTAGGCACATCAACTATCACAGGGCCCGGGTCTCGGTCCGTGGTCACGACACGATACATTTTAGAAAGAAAGAGATTGTTACATTTTGATTCTTTTTTGTTGTACTGGCCTTTGTTGGCCATTATTTTTGGGGAATGTTTAATTAACTTACATTTTATACAAACCTTTAACTTTATATTTTGGGAATGCCATAGGATCATTACTCACTCTGACATCATGTTAGTCATATATGTGTTATCAGTTTTGAAATGTGAAATGGATTACAAAATTGGTTTGCCACATGCTTCCGCACCAATGTAGATGATTTGTGAGTATGTGTGAGATCCTCGCCGCGGAAACCCGTGGGAAATTAAAAGAGTGTGTGTATCTTTTGACTAAAGTGGTAATCATCACCACGCACTCACCAATTAGCTCGCAAATCCAGGATTAGGTGCGCTAACCCCTGTCCGGGGTCGCGACATTTAGGGTACGAGATCTCTAGATTGATCCACTCAATAGATTAGCCCAATAGTGTGAAAAAAATAATAATCTACGCAGCGGAAATAAAAATCACAAGCACATACCACAAGGACACCAGATTTTGTGTGGAAAACCCTAATCGTATGAAAAACCACGGATCCAAACTGGATCAATAATCCACACTATGAATCTCGTAATTACAAGAAACTCAGATTTCTTCCTCAGATATCCCCTACCCAAGGACTGAAGTTACCTTGTGTCGCTTCACGCTTCAACGACTTCACACCGTTGATTGCAACATACTCAATCAAGCGCTTGACTCCTCAAATCTTCTACTCAAAAAGATGATCGTCTGCAAGGGATGTAGAAGAAACTGCCTCTCTAGAGTACTTGGCAACATAACTCTTCAAAAGATCTCTAGAGAAATTTTTTTTCAATTAGATTATTAATTCAAAACTTGAGAGATGATCTGTGTCTCTTTGGGTTGTAAGAAACACCCAATATATAGCCCCAAATCCATGCAAGAGACTCCTAATAATAATCCAATCAGAATAGAAGTCCTTTTTAAACTCTTAAAACAAAATCCTAATCAAATTGGGCTCCCTGCGTCCGCCACGCTCACTATAGCAAGCTTGACTCTCGGTATAGTGAGAGTGCTCTTGGGTTCAATGTTCTGACAAAACTTCTTGTCAGTCGTTTGGCCCTTACAGTTATGAAAATGGCATAACCAATAGCTTGGAATCAAAGGCACGTCCAAAGGAACCTCTTATATTTCAAGTTCAAATTCCCTGTTTTATAGCTTGATAACATGTACGTGTTTTATTTATATCCTAGTTTCTCTCCTCACATTCTCCTTAAAAACATGAGTCTCCTATACATTCTCACCTAAAATGATGGAACAGTTCTATTTCCATTGGCTTTTAGACAAGGGCAGAAATGCCCCTTTTAAAATGGGGCACTTTTGAGAATATATATATATATATACGAAGTAAGGCTTAAGGGTTGGAGAAAGGGGATTGGGGTTTAGGCTTAGGGATTTGGGGATGGGAGATTAAGGTTTTCGGTTTGGGTGAGAGAGACCAAGAGAGAGGGAGAAAGACAAGTTATGTTGGGTTGTTTAAAGGAGAAAGAGCAGGTAGGTTGGAGAGAGAAGAAAGTGGCCAGAGAAAGAGAGGGTCAGGTCGGGTCATTTAAAGCTTCTAGAAAAGTAGGGCCTCTCCTCAGCTCATGTGTAGATGCCTATGCAAGATGCCTCCAAATCCGATGGCGTCCTTGAAGATCCTGCTGATTTGGACGATGGTGATGTTCGTCTTGACGGAGGCGTTGTTCGAGACGAGACAAGAGGGAGTTGTGCAACGGAGGGATGAGACGAGCGAGAGGGAGTTGTGCGACGGAGAGACGAGACGAGCGAGAGGGAATAGGCTCTTTTGTGTAATGGAGAGACAACATGGAGAATAGGGTTTAAGAGAGAAGAGAGGGTTTGAGAGAGGAGAGAGGATCGATTTCCCTCTTTCAAAAAAGGGCCCAGTCTCACATAAAAAGTGTGGCGGGCTGATGAATTTTTTCAAGCACAACATGATTTTGGAATGCTTGAGCTGATACTATGCTGCACATGAGCTGAGGAGAGGCCCTCCCTAAATATATATATATATATATATGAGTTACGCTACAAAACTCTACGGGCGTTCTTCACAAAAAAAAATCACTCTTTTAGCCAATGATACTGTGACACGTGTCATTGATTTTCTCTTCTAAACACTCCTACAAAAGTGGATCTCCTAAAATACTAAAAAAAATCATTGGCTTTTAGATAGGGGCAAAAACTCCCTTTTTGGAGATAGGGAACACACACACACACACACAAAGATATATATATATATATATATACACATGTAGATATATACATATGGGGATATTCATGTGCATCCATCCCTCACCATATGGTGAGAGACAAACTTACTAGGGCCCACCGAGGGCCCCACCGATCGTGGCACTTGTGGGGAATGGAAGGAGACATCTGGGATTGGCCCATATATCAAGTTTGGGGTCAATCCCAGGCCTCTGATCCCTTCATCTGTGGCCCACAAATTTAACGACTCTACATTAAAGAAAAGAAATTGACCCTCCATCCAACAGTCCAATCCATTCGGATATGTGAAAACTAAGTGGATCTAATGTAATTTAGGGGGGTCCCATGTATGTAGATGGTTTGGATGTATCATAAAGTCGGCCCGACTATGTTGTCCCTTACCATAAATGGTGAGGGATGGGTGCACATGAATATTTTCCTAGATATATATTGGAGATGCTCCTATGAGAGATATCTCTCACCTAATATGAGAGATAGGGGTGGGGGCCCTCACATTTAAGTTGTTGGCATTGGATATGGATGTGAGAGCTCCCACTTTATCTCTCATAGTAAGGTGAGAGATGCTCTCATAGGAGCATCTCCCTATATATATATATGGGTGGATGCACATGAATATTTCCCTATATATAGAGTGAACCAAGATGAATAAGGAAATGTCAGAAATGGAACCCACAAAACCAATCTACGGGAGGGAATTGTTGGGATGATGATACCAAGCCCAAGGTGCCTGTTTAAGCCCATATAAAGACCCGTGAAGGCAATAAACATGAGTTGGGTATTGAGGACCCATGAAGCCCGAGGGTTGCTTCGTGGAGAATTCTTCAAGAATGCCATGTAGAAAATCATTTTGGACATCGAGTTGATGTATGAGCCAGTTCTTGGATAGAGCAATACTTAGCACTATACGAATAGTGCATGGTTTTACGACAAGGTGAAATGTATCCCCATAGTTTATACCTTCTTGTTGATTGAAGCATTTAACAACAAGGGGCTTCTTTACCAATAAAATAAAATAACATAACATAAAATATAAATATAAAAATAAAAAACCAACAACAAGGTGGCTTTGTAGTGACCAATGGAGCCATCTGCTTTTCTTTTGAGCTTAAACACCCATTTACAACCCACAATATTCATGTTAGAGCGTGGTAGTACCAAAGACCCCGTCCTATTGTGAAAAAGTGCATTAATTTCTTAGCACTCAGCATTTCGCCAATTAACATCCTTAATGGCTTCGGAAAAAGATATGGGTTCACTAACTACATCTTGTTGAAGTGGGTGCTTAGCAAGGATGATCCTTGGTTTAAAAATTCATATCTCAGCTCCTGTTATCATATGGTGAGAACTAGAAGAGGGTGTTAGAACTTGCGACATGGTCATTTGTCACGACCCGGGCCCGAGAGTAGGGTTACCACGGCTAAACCCCGAGTCGCGAACGCCATACTTACTCCCGTAAACCTCGCATCGCCGAAGCCAATACGAGATTCACAAGGGATCTTACATATACCTGTCAAATGTACATTTTTGCGGAAATATATACATACATTGACATTCAATTGTAACATGTACAAGTCCTTTACAGAAAGTAAAGTTTACTTACACATCTCATTTCCTATTTAAATCAACCATGCATATTCAAGTACAATGCATGTGATCATTATTTACAACAAAATGAATCTATTCAAATATTCACAAAAATTGCTAAACCAGTCGCCTCTGATTTACATCCATTCATTCAATCCTCCTGGAGGAACCGGGTTGGTCTCCTCCGTTGGCGGCGTGGTCTCGGAACCACTGGAACGGGCAACTTGGCTTGTAATGTCATCAATAACATTGTGACCACGACGGTTCAACAATGTATACACAACTCTATGATGATCATATGTTTAGCAAATTTAAAACAATTTATATCAATTCAATTCAAATCAATTCAATTCAATGCATATAGTACTTCCCTGAAGGAAGCATTCAATTCATGTATTTCTCCCCTGAAGAGAGCATTCAATTCATTATATACACTTTATCAAGTGTCTTTTCATTGTCCTCTGGCATAAGCGGAAGGCGCACCATTCACAACCCAGCCTTTCAAGGACTCATTTCATTTCAATATTACTCACTTTAGTAAGTGGCTTTTCAAATGTGTGGGATTTACCAGTGTCTTGATCAGAGATCACCAGCATCACCACGGAGCTCCGGAATGCTCCATCTACTGCAGCAGACTTAATCTTTCATACATTACAGTGTTTGTTCATTTCAGTTCTTTTCTTTTCATTTCATAATTCAACACATTATTCAATGGTAGCTCAACAAGGAGCATAACAGTAATAGACGAGAGAGGACAAGACAACTCAAGTCATAAACAATTAAATTTCCTAAAACAACATTCGGGTGAAATGTTCATTATGCAATGTAGGTGTTATTTTAGATGACATCACTTTTTAGTGAAATTTACATTCACATAAGTTTAGCTAACACCCATGAAGATTTAGGAAATTATCAGAAATCAATTCTGATATTCCCTCTAATTCGGTCACCTCGTCGGTTACCTAGCGGTTAGCCGCATTATGAATTTCGGCTGACCGAACCATATTCGGTCAGCTTTCCAGAAGTTCTCAATTCACAGGACAATTTGCTCATTTCGGTCACCTATTCGGTCAACTACTCGGTTGACCGAAATTCAAATTTCGGTTAGCCGAATTTCTCACGGTCAGCTTACGGTTCATTTTCCAAAAACTCAACTGCTGATGGAAAGACCCTGACAAGATTTTCGATTACCTGGCGGTCAACCCTCGGCTAGCCGAACTCACAATTTCGGCTAGCCAACATATGTCGGTCAGCTCTCGGTCAGGTGTCGGTCAGCCAGGCGGCTGACCGAATTGTGCCCAGAAGTTCAGAAAATTCTGAACCGAATTTTCTGGAACTGAACTCCTTGAGTTCTAACAAGTCGATTAACATCTGAAATCAATATAATTGAGTATACTTGCCTTGTTTGGAAACTAATCAGCAAGAATTCCCTTGTCTAACTTGAATCCAAGACGAATTCCTCAAGCCAATCATTCTTTTGAACCTAAAACCCAAAATCAAACCACAAAATAGAATTCTTATGAATTCTTTGGCCCAAAACCATTCTAGCTCAATAAATAAAACCTGGAAGTGCTGAATTCAACTCAAACACTTACTTGTAGGCTCTTTGGTGGAAATCTTGAGATCTTCTCAAGCTTAAACTCCAAGAAAGTAAGAAAAGAGATGGAGAAGATGATGGTGAAGATGGAGTCCCTCTTCACACACTTGCCAATTCTCCCAATCACCACTCAATGAAGAGAAGCTGGAAGAAAGAAGAAGAAGAGAAAGAAAGAGAGAGAGGTCGGTTGAAAGATAAGAGAATGAACTCATTTGAGTTCATCTCTATCTAAATAAACCCATTTTTGCATTTTAGCCCCTCTCCTTCCCACTATTTACAATTTGAGACAAATGAACGATCATTTGAACCAATTCACACTGAATGGAATCATTATATTTACGGAAGTTAACGTACTCCTCGAGATATACGTGTGAGTATCAAGAGTTTTTGTATTCAACGAAATACGCGTAAATTCGTATTTACGAAAAAGTCCTTTCATCGCATGGTTTAGCCTAAAACCATTTCAATTCATTCATAACCTTCACTATTCTTTTCATTAAGCTCAATTTGACCATTTGAGCCACATTCTAAATCAATTTAACCATTAATCAACATTAATTCAATATAACATGTTGAATTAGCATTAATCCCGATTAATTAGAGTTAATCTTAATTAACTCGTCGGGACAGGGTGTTACATAATTATAGAGAGTAGAGTAAGGACCCACCACAGTTGTCTAATCACATTGCACATGTGGTGATATGCCATATGTAAGAGTTGTAGGATCCATTAATGTAGAGGCAAGATCGACCAAGTTTTCCGATCAAGTGGGCAAGGAGTATCCTGAGGCAGGTCACATGCTGCATATGGATGGGGCCAGCCCTGCTCAAGTGTACCAAGTGTACTATTCGGCTGATCGTGGTTTGCATGTTGATGTGGTTAGCGCTGATCAAGTGGAGTTGCACGTGTATATGGCCGACTTTGAAGGCTGGCGGTTGTATGATTGCGTGGCCCATTAAATGGAGAGATAGATGAAGTTGTGGGCTGTATGCCATATGGGCTGGTGGGTAGCCGACCAATGGGACTGAGAGTGACAACTAGGCCTAACCGTGGGCTTGGTAAGGGCTTGGATGATTGAGATAAGGATGAGGTTGGTTAGGAAGATGGAAGAGGGGAGGAAGTGGAATCCAATGAGAAATTTGTGCACATGCAGTATATTGGGCATTTGGGTGAAAGGAAATGAGGCTTCATTGAAGATAACACGCCTGGAAATATAAGTGCGATTGGTTAGAATGTGTAGGCATTTATATCCTTTGTGGTAGGGGAACTAGCCAAGAAATACGCAAACAAGTGATCGCAGGAAAAGCTTATTGGTATTATAAGTAAATACAGGTAGCATTCACAGCCAAATACAAGTAGATGGGAATAGTTAGGGGAGGTTTGAAACATAATTTCAAGAGGAGTTTTTTTTTTAGGATTGATTGAGGAAATGAGTAGCAATCTGTTTGAAAGGCATTATCCCAATGAGTGGTTGGGATAGAGGCAGTGGTCAAGAGAGCTAACCCTATTTCAATGATCTGCCCTATGACGGCGCTCAGCCAAGCCATTTTACTCTGGGGTGTGGGACATGAGAACCTATCTGAGATATGTTAGAGTGTCAAAAAAGTTTTTAAATATCAGATACTCACCCCCATTCTGTGACTGCAAAATTTTAATTTTGTAATCTAGCCATTCAATTTTGTTCTTAAAAGAAATGAACATAGTTAGAGCATGTGACCGCTTTGCAAGCAGAAAAAGACACGATATCTACTAAAAACTGTTAACCAGCTGAATTACTCTCGGTTAATCATGGATCCCACAAATTATGATAGATTATGATGAATATCATGTCACCTGACTCTCTAGATCTCATTCTATGTTTGTACTCATCATAGCAACATTTTTCTGTACATATCCTTGAAGTGTAGGGATCCTTTCTCATATACTGTTAGGTTGGATGGCTCAATAGAAGTAATAAATCTGGTAAACTGGGCCCCTGCATTGTCCATGTTCTACTGTGATTAGAAATAGATCTATTATTGTAGGTTTACGGTGATTAGAAGTAGTGTTTGTGTGTAACAGGGTTTTGGGGCTGATATTATAAATAGAGACCGATAGTCTCTATAATGTACACATCTCTTCTGATTGCGTAGTGAATTATCCCGTCTTCCCTGTGGACGTAGGCCAAAAGCCGAATCACGTAAATCTCTCGTGTTTTTTTATGTGCTTGATCTCTTCTCGTAGGCCCTAAATCATAACAAACTGGTATCAAAGCGTTGCGCATGATTGGAGGAAATCCAGTAGATAGGATTTCAAAGGGTTGTTCGGAGAAGAGAATTGGTGGGCCACTGTGATTGCAGCCTGGGTTCGGACTTTGTGCAGAAGATCGGACAACAAGAGGGCTGCAGTATTCACGTGCTGAGAGAGAGAGAGAGAGATTGCAGAGAAGAGATAGGACCTGATCTCAATCGGTGACACCAATCGGAGAAGATGATTCCGAGAAGCAAGGGTTCTGTGTTAGGGATTTTGTGTTTTGCAATTTAATGGATGCATTATTATTTTAATCATCATTTGAATTTTCACATAACCATTAATTTAGAAAATCTTGAAATATTGATTTTCACATACATTGGTTTTTAAGACTTTTAAGAAACATTTTTCATGCATGTTTTGGTTTTTAAACTTGGATGCATTAAAATTTGAAAAAAAGATTTTTTTTAATCAAGCAAGCCTATGGTTTTAAAACTTTCAAATCATCTTAGGCATTTTAGGTTTCACGTTTTTAAAACTCTTAGATTGATTTAAAACATGTCTCTAGGCTTGATTCCATGCCCCAAAGTCCCCCCAAGAAAATTACTTTGAAAAACACACATGTGGGAAAACAGGACTTATACCGGCGGCCAATATGGCACTTTTACCAGCGGCCTCGACCCCCGCTAAAAGCATATTGTCAAAAATAATATGACCATTGAACTAGCCGTTGGAGCCTCGTTTTTCTATAAAATGAGCTCTTCCTTGGGCTATTGAAGCATCCTTTGAGGCACTCTTTGGGGGAATTAAGTCTAAGCAAAAGGAAATGAACAAAGAGAGGCTAGGGGGTCTTTTGGTGAGCTAAAACTTGGATCAGTGAAGTTAAATCTCTAAGTAAGCTTTACTTTTATTAATCATGTGTTATATGCTTTGTTTAAATTATTGGTAAATGAATTTTAGCATGATAACTATGATGTGTTGAATCCATTCTTCATTTAATCTTTGATCTAAGTTGGATTGGATTTTTCATCTTGATTTCAAGCCAAGTTTGTCTTCTTTAATCATGCTTAGCCAAAATCTTTGATTTCTTTTATGGCATGATTCATTTACTTGGTTGAATCTTTATTTGTTGTTTTCATTCATTTGAACCTTAGTTAAATTAGTTTGGTTTTGAAAACAACATTGCACATGCATCACATGTTTAGAGTTAATTAGTTTCATACAACTTGTGAGCCTTTGATTTTCACTTCATCAACAAGTTAGTATTCATACATGTGATTTGCATTTCACTTCAATCAAAACTTTTTATGTGCCTTAAACTTTTAAATGCCTTGAGCATATATTGATTGAGCTTACTTTTTAACTTGATTGAAGTTATCTCACACACACACACACATCATGTGCATACGTCTTTGCATTCATATAGTGTTTGTGTGAGTTAGATTTTCCATTCATTTCTGCCTATTTTAGAGGCATTGTAATTAAGCATAAATGTATCTCTTTTAGTATTTGTGTAGACACTATTTTGAGAGAAAATATTCTTCTTGTAAAGGTTATTGCTTAGCCTAAGAAAAGCATAGTGTAGAGGTTATTGCTTAGCCTTTGAAAAGCATCTTGCTATGGTTATTGCTTAGCTTAGAAAAGCATATTGATAGGTTGTTGTTTAGCCTAGAAAAACATCATTGTAAAGGTTATTGCTTAGCCAATTAAAAAGCATAGATAGTGGAAATCCGGTGGGTTGTTGGATTACAAGCCGGTAGTAGATGTAGGCATTGAGGCCGAACCACTATAAATCATTGTGTGATGGTGTATGCTTTGTGGTGATTGTTTTTGTTTAGCTTCCGCATTTAATTTTATAATCATCACCTATGACTAGTTAATTTTTAAAGAAGTTAAAATTTTTCATAATAAAATTTTTCATAATTGGTCACTAATTTGTAGCTCACCTTATTCACACCCCCCCCCCTCCCTCTCGGGTTAGGATCCCGGACTATCATTCTGCGCTCAGAGGATTGGGCTTGCATCGTGGAAGGCGGTTAAAAGAAGTAGAAGACAAAGGGGTTGTCATTGCTCCTTGTTGCAGATCTGTTTAGGCATTGCCAGAGAAGAATCAATTTAGGTTCTTGTTTTCGGCTTGGCCCCACATCGATGTGAACAATGGCCGGAGATTGTCGCTGCGCCTCCTTTATTGTCGTTGTGTGCAGACACTGCAGCCTTGCGTTGTTGCCGTGGAAGAAGAAGAAGACTGCTCTTGGTCTTTTGTGTCTGATTGTTGAAGTTTAGTTTCTGTAACAGAACTTGAAACAAAGGAGGAAAAAGACAACCTGTTTGGGTCGGTTCCAAATCCAGGTCTATGTGGGGTCGGGTCAAGTTGGCCTGATCCACGCAAAAGCCCAAAAGCATAGTAAAAGGATAAAGGCGCTGACGTCAAGGCTGACATCAGCAATGCAATAAGGCCAAAGGTTGTTTGACCGAATCAAAGGCTGAAAACTATTTCGTGATATCTTGACGATCTGGAGTCTGATCAGAGATCTGTTTGAACCTTCGGACTCGTTGTGAGAAGATATACACAGTTTTGAAAGAACATTGGTTGTTCAATTGTCGACAAAGGAAATTGACTGATTGGAACGTAAAAATTTATTTATGCGATATCTGAGCCATCCAAAGTCAGATTTCAGATCCGTTTCTTCTAGCGTGTTTGTAGTGACCAGATCTACACAGGTACTGTTAAAGATTCGCGGAATGGATGTGAAGTTTGAAATTGAGAAATTCAATGAAAACAACGACTTTGGTCTTTGGTGTCTAAAGATGCATGCTTTGCTAGTTCAGAATGGGTTGCATAAAGCTTTGAGGGGAAAGAATGCTTTGTCTGACAAACTGTTAAATGATGAGAATGATGAAGTGCTAGAAAAGGCGTACAGTCAGATTCTGCTGTTTCTGAGCGGTGGTGTACTGCGAAAGGTTGCTCAGGAAAAAACTGTTGCTATCATATGGCAGAAGTTGGAGAACTTGTACATCACGAAGTCTTTCACAAATCGCTTGTACCTGAAGAAGCAGTTGTTTACGTTACAAGTGCAGGAAGGTACGTCTGTTTCAATTCACCTTGATTCTTTCAAAAAAGCTATTATGGATCTGGAAAATATCAATGTTGAAATTGATGATGATGATCAAGCTATTATGTTGATGTGCTCGTTACTACCCTCATATGAGCATTTTGTTGATACTATGCTGTATGGTAGAGATACTCTATCCAAAGAGGATGTAAAGATAGCCTTAAACTCTAAGGAGTTAAAGAAAAATGTTGCGACTAACAATGATGGTTTGGGTGAAGGTTTGGTGGTACGAGGAAGAACAAAAGACTCCAGCAGTAAGGGCAAACATAGATCCAACATATACTATGTACTATAAATATTATATGAATACAAGACCATCTTATACGTTGGATCACAACAGTCTTACATGGTATCATAGAACTCCATCGATCCTCTATCATTGTGGGTTTTCGTTGTGGGTTTTTGATATCAAAATCCAACATTAGTGAAGTTCCAAATCTGAGTAGATCTATTCCTAGCCTCCATAACGTATATGCATAGATGTGTCTTGATCGGCTCTACAACCGTAAGTATCAACATATGGTACTAGAACATCTCTTTTGATGTTGGTTTTATTCAAGTTCTGCTGGTATTGTTTCTGCACGCACCAACACCCATTTTCGGAGAAGTCTTCGTCTCTGACTCTTGTCTACTATACAACGACCATCTTTGTCAAGTGCAGTCTTCCTCAAACTTGGTGAGATCTGCTACACAAGTTTAGTATAATACTGATCTTTGTGAATCTGTGTCCCACAACTTCGCTTTTTTTCTTTACGCAGATGTGTGGGGAATCCCATAACACCGAGGTTAAGCTAAGCCTTGGTAATTGTACCAGCTAATTTTTCTTGATCTCGGTCACCTGCGTCTCGGCAGTTCGGTAGCTCGGTAAGAGTGTCAGCCCGGCAAGGCCAGTTTTGATCTTGGTAAGAGTACTGAGGACTGGAAATGGGCCATCACATTCCTATTAGAAGTACGGACATGCACTGACAGATAGGGTGGCGCGTGATAGAGATAAGAAGTTGACTTTATCACCCTATCATGTTAGCAGTCCTAGGGAGAATGAGAGCCATCCGATGGGAAACTCCCTTTTTACCTACCACTCAGTGTCAGGGTAAAACCCGATGGGACCTTACCCCTACCTACCTCCACTCAGCAAAAAGGGATGACAGGACTTCCACCTATATATCGACATGGGAGAGTCCCCCAGAGGTATGTCTAAATGCTTACACATACAAAAAACACTTGCACCATCTTCTCTTCTCCACTCCGCCTTTGCTTAGTTGTAAAACTAACTTAGGCATTGGAGTGCCTTCGGCTGACGGCAGCCAGGGCCTCTGACCTCTGCTTCTCTCCTTCTCTTTTAGGTCTCGGGCGTTTGGTCTTTCCCTAAAAGAAGATTCTTTATTCATCTAACTAAGTGGGTGTCGTTTTTTACACCTGCAGTTTGGCGTCGTCTGTGGGAATCGACTGAACAAAAATCTACAAACACCATGCCTCCAAAGACCAGAAACGGTGAAGGATCATCGAAGGGTCTGTCCCTACCACCTACATTGTCAAAGAAACTACCACCGCCGGTCCCTCGCCAGAGGAGGTCCGGGGGAAGGTCTGGCGCTGCAAGCGTCGAAGAGTTTGTGACCTAGTCAGGCTCCTCATCGAGGGGGGTGACAGCACCTTCCCGGCGAGATGTTCCACCACCAGAACAACCCCAGCAGAATGTTCCTTCACTAAAACACATCAGGCGAGATGAAACATCAGCACCGATCAAGTCACATTCCCATCACCAGGCCAACGCCAATGGCAACGACGACCCGCTCCTTGTGGATATTAGGGCCCAAAACCTTGTTATCCAAGAGAAGGATGAGCTCATTCGTCAACTTCGACAGCAACTCCGGGAGAAAAAGAAGGCTCCGAGCCCACCTCCTAGACGCAACCAAGCCCTTTCGGCTGAACGGGATCTAAGACATGTCTTGAACAATAAGAGGCGCGACCGAGTTTATGACGAAGGCTCAAGCAGCAGCCATCTGAATGAAGAATCGAAGAAGCCGCGCCAAAAGCCGGAGGACAATGGCGACTTAAGGGAATGGCTTGACCATCAAATCAAGCAGACAATCCGACAGAATATGGAAATTGCTGGCTTCACCCGAGATCGGTTCCACTCCTTCAAAACAGAGGATCTCGGTGCGTCTCCTTTCTTTCAGGAGATCAGAAACTTTTCTTCTCCAGAGAAGTTTAACGTCCCGAGGTTCGCCCTTTATAATGGAACCTCGGACCCTGTAGCACATCTCCTACACTTCATCAGAGAATGTCGGTATGGGGCGACGTCGATCACCTGAACTGTCGAGTCTTCTCCTCCAGTTTGGGAGACCTCCCCCTGAGGTGGTTCTGCTCGCTCTCGGAAGACTCAATTTCAAGTTGGCAGTAGCTCCGAAATTCCTTCCTGGAGAAATTCCAGGCTCATAGGGTCATCCCCAAAATGGACTCAAGCCTTATGGCTCTCGGAATGCGGCAGACCGAGAACGTCACCCAGTTCGCCAAAAGATTCTAGACGATCTACATTCAGATTGAAGGAGCCTCTGACGAGGTAGCTGTCAAGTCCTTCTAGCAGGCTCTGCTGCCAAGCAACGAGCTTCGGAAGGACCTGGTGCGGTTCCCTGTGGTCACAATGAAAGCATTGATGGCCCGGGCGAACCAGTTCATTGAAACAGAACAAGACGAGGCCCGAGCCCGAGAGAGCTTTGGCCTTTACCAAGAAGAAAAGCCCTTAAAAAAAGACAGAAGATCATCTCGGAGGGAGGAGGTGGACCGAAACAGGGTCTCGTCAACCTTGGCAGTGGCCTCGGTTCCCACCTCAGGGGGCGGCAAGAAATCCAAGCCAGAAACTACCTCCTACATTGCTGCAAACACGATCTTCAGAGAGCCGATCTACAAGCTCCTCAGCAAGATGAAGGGTGACCCGTCCACCCTAGATCGAAATAAGTTCTATGCCTACCACAAGCAGAATAGGCACAGAATAGAAGACTATAAGGCCATCAAAGCTCGCCAAGGATGGGCACTTGCGGGACTACATCAAGGAGGAGGGCAAAGACAACTGTTGGAAGTGGGAGGGTCTCTAGGACAGGTTTCAAAAACTTTCACCAACTAGAAGTAGTGAAAACCCATCCAAAACTCAATAAATCCCAATCCAGGATGCATGTCCTCAATCTCAGCCATCATGATCAGCAATCAATCCTATCAAGAAGATAGAAAACAACACCTAACAAGCAACCACGAAAATCCACCACATACAAGGAGTAGAAAATACCTATGGAGCTCGATTGTGCTCTAATGGAGAACTTGATTCAGCTCCTTGATGAAGAGCTCTTCCTAAATCAGAATCTCCAATGCTCAATCGTCTTCCACGCTATAACCCGCTTCAGATCTCTTTCCTCAAGAGAGATGGTAGAATTTCCAAGAGAAGGACTAACTGCAATCTCTAAGGAAAGTAGTAGGGAACTAGAAGAGAGAAGGGAAGGAGGAAGAAGTGCAACTCTTGCACAAAGCCAAGGAGTGGGCGTCAATTCCAATGGGATGGAAGCATGGACGTCCAAAGGGGCTCCCTCCTCTTCCTTTTATAGTTTTTCAACTCCTCTCTTTCATTAAGATTAGAAGTCCAACTTCTATATTAGTTAGTAACACTTTGTTCCACTATTACCACTATTAGAAGTCTCACTTCAAATAGAAATAGTACCTTTCCTTTTTGAGTTCAAATAGAATTAGTAAAGATCCAATCTTGGGCTAGTGTGGGGACCACTAGGGATTCCATAGAAAGCTGGCTCCAACTGGGACACCGCGACCCCACATCTCATGTGCAATCCGGGCCCGTAGTTAATTGCAAATAACTCCACTAAATAAATGCAATTGAACTCCAGTCTTAGGAATAAATTACATGAAGACCCTAATCTTCCCTATTACTATAAGTAGGCCCTTCTATCATTATCCATGGATCAATTGGACAGATTGTCCCACCAATTTGGATCCATATCTTATTATCCTTGAGACCCAATTAATTAAAGAAAACATTAGTACCATCCAATTAACTCTTGATTGAGATGGGTGTACACTTACCAATGATAAATCCATTAATTGGCACAAGGGGATAATAGAGATAGATTCCATCTTGACCATTAAATGTTCCCACGGTCCTATAACCACTTACCCAAGACACCGAGGTGTTGACCTACAGATGGCCTCACTCATTGGTGACTCAAAGCAAATGAATAGATAGAAACTTGAGTTCATAAATGTCTCAGAATTGAGAGCCTATTGCTAGGGAATTATAATAGCAGACCTTAAAGTAAAGACAGTGTTCTTGAGGTGCTTCTCATGGTCCTTCAATACATCCAATGTACCAGTATGATAATCCAGAATCTTACATTCCGATGATTGAGACAGATCACACTATCTCATAGTGATCATCATACTGCAACCTTGTCAGATGAGATAGCCAATCTCATCACTGGTTGTGAATCAATTTAAGTATAAGATTTGTGACACATGTCTCCTGTATGTGGATCTCATCCACACACGTGTTACATCTAATATACTTGTGGACTCTGGTTCATCTCATGAGCCAGTATGTCATTTGTATTGGTTATGTGCATTAAAATAATAAAACACCATTCATCTCATGAAAGGAAAACATGAATATATTGATAAATAAAGAAATTAATCAATTTATTACATCAATCTTAATGGATTGAGACCAGAAAACTAACAACAACAACCGAGCTCAGCGCCGAAATGATGATGATCAGGACAACGACGAGCCAGAGGGCATCATCAACGTCATTCACCTTGCCCTTGCTCCAAAGGGGAGCAACCAAGCCCGTGCCGAGGTGAGGAGGGCCTCCCACCAGAAGCAGGTGATGACAACCAAGCTGGAACCTGCTACCAAGAAAGCTTGGACGGAAAGGCTCAAGATCTGTTCTCAGACAAGGACCTAGATGGGGTCTAGCTCCCCCACAACGATCCTCTAGTTCTCACCTTGAAGTTGAAGAACTTCCTGGTTCAGAGAGTCCTTATGGACCCTGGGAGTTCGTCGGAGATCCTCTACTATGACTGCTTCAAGAAGATTGGTCTCAAAGACAAGGATCTCCAGGCAGCACGCACCCCCATGGTGGGTTTCAGCTCAAAGCCCGTGTACCCCAAGGGTAGAATCTCCCTGAGAGTTCAGGTTGGAGGCGCCTCCATGAAAGCCGACTTCCTAGTGGTAAATGTACCATCCCCATACAATGCTATAATGGGGAGAACTTGGCTACACAGTGTGGAAGCCATGCCCTCCACCCGTCACCAGAAACTCAAGTTCCCATTGGAGAACGAGAACGACCGAGTTGAAGTGATTATGGTCAGGGGCGACCAACACATGGCCAAGCAGTGCCTGATGGCCTTGGTGCCTGGCGAAGCCGAGTCAACACAAGTTCACATGGCCGAACTGGACAGAGAGGCCGAACTTGAAGATGTCGGCCGGGCCCCTGAGCAAAAGAGCATTGAAGACCTGACAGAAATCAGGATCGACTCCAACGATCCCGAGAGATACTTCCGGCTGGGGAGTCAGCTTCCTGAACCTGAGAAGACCGAGCTGCTAGACTTCTTGTTACAAAACAAGGAGGTCTTTGCATGGACTCCCTACGAAATGCCTGGGATCAGTCCCGAGGTCATATGTCACAAGCTGAACGTGGACCCCAAACACAAACCCGTGATCTAGAAGGCTTGTAGAATGGGGATCCCACAGACCGAGGCCGTAATTAGGGAAGTCCAAAAGCTATTAGAAGCTAAAGCGATCGGGGAAGTCCATTACCTGGAGTGGCTGGCCAACACAGTGGTGGTCAAAAAGAAGAGTGGGAAGTAGAGGATCTGCGTGGACTTCACCAACCTCAACATAGCCTTCCCCAAGGACAGCTTCCCCCTCCCGAAGATCGACCAAATGATCGACGCCACTACCGGACATGACAGAATGGGTTTCCTCGATGCTTACCGAGGTTACCATCAGATTCCAATGTCCAGGCCCGACCAAGAGAAGACCGCATTCATAACACCCAAAGGCACTTACTGCTACAAGGTCTTGCCATTGGGGTTGAAGAACGCGGGAGCAACTTACCAGAGGCTGGTAACCAAGATGTTTCAAGCCCAGCTTGGCAAAACAATGGAGGTCTACATTGACGACATGGTTGTCAAGTCTAAAAGGTCACAGGACCAATTGGCAGACCTAAGTCAAACATTTGGCATCCTTCGATAGTTCCAACTGAAGCTGAACGCGTCCAAGTGTGCATTCTGTGTCGGCTCCGGTAAATTCTTGGAAGCCTGGTCACCAGAAGAGGGATTGAAGCAAACCCAGACCTGATCTCAGCGATCCAAGAGGTACAGAGTCCAACCTCGGCAAAGCAAGTTCAGAGGCTCACCGGCATGGCTGCCGCACTCAATCGCTTCATCAGTCGAGCTTATGACAAATGCCGACCCTTCTTTCAGCTTTTAAGGAAATGCTTGAAGTTCCAATGGACCCCGGAGTGCGACCGAGCTCTGTATGAGCTCAAACATTACTTATCTTCACCACCCCTGCTGTTGACACCGATACAAGGAGAAGTGATATACTTATACCTGGCGGTCTCGGATCATGAAGTGAGCTCGGTACTTATTAGAGAAGAAAACGGGCAGCAAAGGCCTATTTGTTATACGAGCAAGATCTTCCTCGATGCCTAGACTAGGTACTTACAACTGGAAAAACTTGCACTAGCGCTCGTCAGTGCTTCTCGCAAACTCTCCTACTACTTCCAGACATACTCCTTAGTGGTTGTTACAGAACATCCACTCAAGTCCCTTTTCAGAAAGGCGGACTTCTCTGGAAGGATCTCAAGATGGGCTATCGAACTAGGACAGTATGATATCAAGTATCAACCCAGGACAGCCATCAAAGCCCAAGTTTTGGCATATTTCATTGTGGAATTCATCTCTCCAAGTTCGGCATCGAACAGCTTGATACCGAACTAGGGGGCAATAAGGATAAGGAAGAAGTCACCGAGAGAGAGAAAGAGCGGTCTTGGAAGCAGTTCCTTGACTCAGCTTGGAAGGTCTTCGTCGACGGATCCTCAACCTCCAAAAGGACTGGCACTGGCATAGTCCTCCAATCTCCAGAGGGCCTTGTCATCAAACAAGCCCTGACACTTGGCTTCAAGGCGTCTAACAACGAAGTTGAGTACGAAGTACGCATATCAGGGCTGAACAACGCTAAAATCCTGGAGGCTTGGCAACTTGTGGTCTTCAGCGACTCCCAACTGGTGACGAGCCAGCTTAGTGGAGACTACCAAACTCACAACGAAAGGATGGCGGCCTACCTGACTCATGCGAAACAAGTCCTCTCTCAGTTTGAAAGAGCCGAAGTCAAACATATCGACAGAAGGTCCAATTCTCATGCTGATGCCCTAGCCAACCTCACCTCTGCTGTTGAAGCCGGGAATAAAAGAACTATCGAGGTAGAGACACTAGAAAAGCCAAGCATAGAACTTCAGCCACTTCAGCAGGTTATGTGTAATGATCTCGGTCCAAGTAGAATGGACCCAATCATCGCCTACCTAAGAGACGACCAACTTCCTGAAGATAAGAACGACACTCACAAGATCAGGCTGAAAGCAGCTCGTTTTGGTTGTCCCCGGATGGCAGGCTCTACAATAAGTCATACACTAGCCCCTATCTCCAGTGCGTTCACTCGAGCAAAGTCAAAGACTTCCTTTATGAAATTCATAAGGGAATCTGCAGGAGCCACATCGAAGGTCGGTCACTAACATACCGAGCTATCAGCCAAGGCTACTGGTGGCCTTACATGCAAAAAGACACCCAACTGTATACAAGAAAATGCGAGAAACGCCAGAAGTTTTCACACTCCCTTCACCAGCCAGCACAGGATTTGAGCCCACTCCCCAGTCCATGGCCCTTCGCTCAATGGGGCTTGGATATTGTTGGACAGCTCCACTGAACTCTAGGGAATAAGAGGTGGCGACCAGCGATTATTTCACCAAGTGGATTGAAGCCGAACCATTGTCCTCCATCACCGAACAAGGCACGAAGAACTTTGTGTGGAAGAACATCATTACAAGATTTGGGATCCCACGAATTTTGGTCTCGGACAATGGGACTCAGTTCAATTCCAACTTCTTCAGAAACTTTTACCAGGAGCTTGGCGTCAGGAATGTTTACTTCACCCCCGGCGTACCCACAATGCAACGGCCAAGCTGAAATCTCGAACGAGGTGGTTCTCGATGGGCTCAAAAAGAGGCTCAACAGAGCTTAAGGGAGATGGACTGAAGAACTCCCGAGTGTCCTATGGGCATACAAGTTAACTCCGAGACACTCCACCTCAGCTACACCCTTATCTTTGGCCTACGGAATGGAAGCAGTGATCCCGCTTGAGGTCGGCTTCCCAGCCTTGAGGTCCGAGCTCTGCAATCAAAGACTAAATGACGTGAACCTAGCCTGAGAGCTGGACCTAGCTGAGGAACGAAAAGAAGCAGCAGTTATTCGCCTAGTTGCCTATCAGCAACAATTGGCTAGGGGCTACAATCGGAAGGTCAAAGAAAGGAGATTCTCGGTTGGAGAGCTGGTCTTAAAGAAGACACTCCCTAGGGACAGAAACACGAATGAAGGCAAGCTGGCACCAAACTGACATAGGCCATTCAAAGTGCACTCAGCTACAGGGCGATCCGCATATAGACTTAAGGACATGGAGGGTAAAGAGTTACCACGGCCATGGAATGCGATGCACCTTAAGAAATACTATTTCTAAAATGTATTCAAGTTTGGGTATCAATGAAAATCACTCTTCTGAAAGGATTGCTCTCTTGTTCTCAAAAACACTCTTTAAGTTGACCGGCTCAGTAATAGTACCAGCTATATTTAGCTTGCTGACGGCACCAGCTACAGCCCGGCAAGAGCGTCAACTATATTGCGGCTCGGTAATAGTACCAGCCATACTCAGCTCGGTGACAGCACCAGCTACAGCTCAGCAAGAGTGTCAGCTATATTGCGGCTCGGTAATAGTACCAGCCATATTCAGCTCGATGATGACACCAGCCACAGCTCGGTAAAAGTGTTAGCTATACTGTGGCTCGGTAATAGTACTAGCCATATCCAGCTCGGTGACAGCACCAGCCATATACAACACGGCAGTGGTGCCAACATTCGGAGGTATGCTTGGTTGTAGAACCAAGTACACTACCACAAAAAAAAAAAAAAGAAATACCTACCTAACTGCCAGGGGGCACTAGGGAGACAAAGAAAAAAAACCTTAAACATTCAAGGCATCAACCTCGGTTTCCAAGAATGTCTTAGATTGTAGAACCGAGGTGAATATCTTACTTCAGGTTAAAGGTTTAGCCTAATTTGTCCCCCTAATGGTTATGGTTATAAATTTATGAGGTTTCGGTTATTGAACCGAGCTCAGATACTTAAGCAAAATTCCTATCTTCAGTAGATGGGGAGTTCGGCTAGAGAACCGAGACCAACTACTAAAGAGCCAAGCAGGAAAGGAAATGATATTTCATTGAATGAAAGATTCATTACAGCATTGAAAAAGAAATGCAAAAAAAAAAAAAAAAAAAAAAATTCAAAAAGCAGCAGCTTTGGCATTACAGTCGATCTCCGTCTGTGCAACCTCGGCCTCTGGGCAAGCTTCAAGGTCGGTCGGGTGAGCTTTAGGGTCAGCCTGTAAGGTGAGGGCTTCAGTCGCAGCATCTACCCCAGGAAGAGCTTCAAAGGACGAATCGTGGGCAAAGGACGAACCAGGTGTCGGATGTGAATTTCGACCCCCCCATTTTCCTCTCCAAGAGAGGCATGGTTTGGGGAAATCTCCATTCATCTATATATATGCTATTTAAATTTTACATCGAAAATGAGGATTCCGACTACCCTCGAAATCGATGGATCACGATCGCCAGCTACGGTACGGCCGTAACACCGTTCTTCGACAAAAGTCAAAGAAATATGGGGAGAAAAATAATAAGGTGGGTTCTTCCTCTCGTCTAATGTGCTGCCGGCAACACACGACGGTTGTCCTGTCACATTAATCTGGGTCTCTTTGGGTCTCTTTAATTTGGGGTCAATTCGGGGTCATGAGTTAAAGTCCGAATAAAGGTTAATCCTCACATAGCATAATCGTAGTATATCCAAGTAAAACAAAATAACTAGAATAAAGAAAATAGAATAAAAGAGGGGGGGAGGTGCCAAATATTTAAGAAGAGGATCGGCCCCGTTCCCGGGTAACCCCTTCTGATCCCTTGGCAAAATAGGTTTTAAAGGCTGATTTTTCAAACCAAAATGATGATGCAAATGAGACTTTGATTTGTGATTTCTGTGTTTTTCGTGTGCGATACACGAGTGATAAAAGTAAAAGGCCAATGGGCCGTAATTAATTGAAGGTGGCCGATGGGCCAGGATTGATTAGAAATGGCCGATGGGCCAGTGTTTGTTTTAGGATGGCCGATGGGCCGTGATTGATTAAAAGTGTGTGCAAAATCACTCATCTCATCTCGTTATTCTCATTTATTCAATTTTAGAAATCAGTTCTTTATTCCCTTTTATCATTAAGTTTGATAAAATATCTGGCACCTGAGATGGAGGAAGAAATAAAAGGAAAATCCTTTTTGGGTTTATTTTGTTGGTTTTATAGTTTTTATGGCTTTTCAATATGGGGGCTAGAAGGGCCTAACTAGGGGATTTTACTTGGACTTATGTGATTAGTGCTTTACTACTGATCATCGGATTAACCCTAACCTAAGGTCCTAGACCGCCCACATCAGCTCTCCCAGTCCCCTAATGGAACAGGAAAAGTGATGGGGCGAAGCCTAATGCGCTAAGCTACCTAATGGGGAAATCCGATCTATTCCTAGGGTATGAATAGCCTAAGTTTGATGGTTCAGCGCCTAAGCAACTTATTAATCGTGATTTTTAATTGGTTCGGTTTGTTTTGAGCTGAAGATTGATTAAGAGGTGGATTAAATGTATTTTGGGGTTCTGTTTAAGTTGCTTAAGGTTCTGGAATTTATGGTTTTAATTTAAAATGTGAAACAATGTCGAAATCCGTGAAACGGGGTTGGCAGAAGACTTGGGTGCCAGGGGGGTGGCGCCTAGGATATTCTGGTGACATGGGCGCCCAGACAGTGGCACCTAAGTGGCTGTTTCTGGGTGGTTTGGCTAGCGACGATGGTATCGATATTATTTTCGGAATCCAAGGAGTTCTTATTTGGTGAATTTTAATGTTTCAAATTGTTCTAATTCTCTGATGTTCAAATGTCAAAGAGATTCGGATCCGGATTTTGAAACAAAATTTAAAATTCGTGTTTTAGTGCAAATGAGAGGATGGGTGCCAAGGGGGTGGCGCCCAGGTGGATGGCTTGAGATTTTCAGGTATTCCGGATGGGATTTGATATTGGTTTTCGGGTTTAGAGACTATTTTAGGTTCTGGTTTCAATTAATTTAAGTGGTAATGTGTTTAGCTATTCGTTTTAAATTGGAGTTGTGAACCAAGGTTAGAGTGTAAGATAGGCGCCACAGGGGTGGTGCCTAGGTGGTTGTTTGTTGGTTCATAAGGGCTTTGGGTGCTAAGTCCAAATCGATTAAAGTTTCAAGTGTTTTAAGTTAAAAGTATTTTAATATGTTGATTGGGATTGGTTCGAATGCTAATTAATTGTGTTAAGTTGTCGGTTGGGATTTTTATGAAAACGGGTAGGCTGGGCGCCCAGGGTGTGGTGCCTAGGTTCGGTCGGTTCGGTATTTTTTTTTAGGTCAATTTAAGTTTAAATTGGTTTAAGGGCTTAGTGTGTTTGGGTGTGGGATGCTATTCGTATTCAATTGGGATTTATTTAAACGCCAATTAATTGGGCTAAGTTGTGAATCGGGTTTTGTAAGACCCCGCCCCGAGAGTTTCCTTTTGGTGTTAATTAAGACGCGTTTTAGCTATAAGTGAGATTAGTGGAAATGGGTTAAATCTGGATTAGAATAGTTTTTATAGCTTTGAATAATTCTGGGAGCTCTTTTGATCTAGTGGGGCCCTTTAGGGTTCCTTTTATTGTGTCTTGATTAGTTTTGGGATTTATTTAATAATTCTAGAAATCTGTAATTTGCTCCGTTTAATGTATTTTATTATTCCCGACAACTTTTGTATTTGCTCCGTTTCCGTTCGAGACCTCTAAACCCTACTTTGCCATTGATAGGGGTAAAACAGTCTTTTTACACAAAATCTGGACACTATTTTCAATATCCCCGAAACTCGTAAAATATATACTTTTTGGAAAGTAGAAATTTTGACGATCGATTCTTCCTTCTTCGTCGAATCCATCCGAAGCCCGTAGAGCGATGTTTTAGCCCATTTTGGACTTTTAAGTTGTGGGACCCATTGCCATTGTCTATATAAGGAGGAGCCCTTTTTCCTCTTCCTCTTCTTGCAACTTTCTTTGATCAAAGAGAAGTTCCAGCCCAACCATAGGGTTTTTCTTCTTGCTCCTTGCTTCTTGCTTCTCCCAATCTCTCTCAAATCTATTGCTAAAGGTTAAATGGAGGTGGTAATCTTCTTCCCCTCCATGAGAGCTTCATCTTGATATCATTTTTAGAGAGAGCCTTCCATTCCAAGCTACCTTTTGAGCAAACTCTTGCCATTAGAGGACCTTCCATGTAAGCTCTTCTTCTCTTCTCTTGGTTGTGTGTTCTTCTAGCCATGGAGGTGCTTCACTTTGATTATTGGAAGCTATCTCCATCTATTTCTTGATTTTGACATTCTAGGGTTGTAATGAATGTATTTTGGGGATTTTTGTGTAGATTGTAGATTTTGAGCTTGATAGAGGGAGTAGAGCTTGACTAGCATATTTGGAGATCAAGGCAAGTGAATGCATGGATTTGATTTGAATAAGTCCTTATTTTATTGAAAATGTGGATTTTTACTATTCCTATTCCTTTAGTTTATTATGTTTCATAATGCTTTTGGAAATGTACTTATTGATATGATTTTTCTCTTAGCTAGTTTTATGAGAATGTACGCACTCACTCATTAAAGTTATTTTGGTCATTATGAACTTCTTAAATGATATTTGTACTTGCATTGAATGAGATTTGTATTGGTAGGAGAATTAATGCATTGATGGAATGGTGGTTGGTGGAAAGGATTAAATGTTAAATGAAAGAGAATAGGCCCATTTCATGTTAGGAACTGGTTGGAGTTGAGGTGAAAGGGTTTGGGAAAGAAAGAACTGAAATCTGCACCTGATGTGTAGTTCCCGCAGCTGGGCGGTCATCTTGGCGGCTAGCCGACAGGTGACCGGCGGCTAGCCGACCCAGATGCGGTTAGAAACACAGAATGCTGTGTTTTGACAGGCGAACCGCGGTTAGCCCCGCGGTCAGCTCGCGGCTAACCGCTAACCAAAAGCCCTGTGACCGCCAGGTAGCCGAGATGGGCGGTCAGAAACACAGAATGCTATATTTTAGCAGGGTGAACCGCGGTCAGCCCCGCGGTCAGCCAGCGGCTAACCGCCAATCACCTCGGCGGCTAACCGCCAGCTAACCGACTAGTGACCGAATTTCACCCAGAATTCCTGAGTCTTTTCTATTGTTTTCATATATGGTATTTAAAGGTTTGGATAGGTTGTTTTGATGCCCTACCACCTTGGAAAGACCCAGGGGATGACATAAGGAGATTGACTTAGAAAGAAAGACCATTTCGGAAAGGTATTGGGACTTTTGGATTCATCAACTTGCATAAGGAAACTTGGTATGTCCTCTATCATTCGAGTACCATACTAAGGGTAATAATAGACATATAAGATCCTTATACATGTTGTTTGAATATGGATGCCCCAATATATAGTCCCTAATGGTATAAGGATTCATTGCATTGTTTTACTCAGATTATATGTATAATTACCCGATCCTACTGATTTTATCTCAAATTCTGATTTATACACCTGATATGTCCTGCCAGCCCCGTTTATGCATGAACAGATAGTGATACGAAATGCGTGCTTACGAGCACCATGCCCCACCTGCCCGAGTGTTTTATACTGATATAGTTTTGCATATGTTTTGATTTCTCATGTAACCTATGAGTCAGCACCACTAAGCTTGGACGTCCTTGTCAGTCTGATCAACTGACTTGGGTCTCCCCCTTGTGCTCCCGCCAGTTGCAACTTGGATCCTGTCCTGTCCCGTCACCCGGTTCCGCGGCCGTGGTCTTGCCTAGCTATATGTATATGTATATAATGTTGGTTCTCGTCACTTCGTGTGCTCGAGCCCAACGCACTGAATGTGCTCTCACCACATTAGTGATAGAGAGGATTTAGCTTTAGTGTGGTTGCCATTTAGTCAGTTCCGGTACCTTGAATACCCTACATGATTTATATTGCATTTGTACTTTAAATGAACCCTGCATCCTGTTTTATGACAGTTATTGTTTTAACAAGATTTCATTATGTTTAAGATGTACTTTGATTTCTTTCTTGGTATTATCTATTCATTCACCTGCCAGACCGTCGTGTCTGACCCATCTTTGTGGTACTCAGGCCCAGCCACCGTTATTGCCTTTGAGGAGGAGCCAGAGGAGGCGGTCGATGAACCGCAATGATTAGTGGAGTGGCAAGCTGACAATGTCATGTAGACATTTGATTTAGCTTTGAGCTGCGAACATTCTGGGGAGATTATAGAATAATACATGATTTATACTTTTGGATGTACTGGCCTTTGTTGGCCATTATTTTTGGGGAATGTTAATTTAACTTGATCTTTTGTTTAAACTCTAACTTCAAATTTTGGGAATGCTAATGAAATCATTGCTCACTCTGACATCATGTCATACTTGTGTATTATCAGTCTCATATAATGAGAATGGATTAAGAGTTTGATTTGCTACACGCTTCCGCACCAATGTAAATGTTCCATGAGTGTATGTGGAATCCTCACCCCGGAAACCTGTGGGAAATTAAGGAAATGTATAATCATTATTAAGGGTAGTTCATTACCCCATCCACACCACCATCGCGGTCCCGGGTCCCGGTTCGGGGTCGCGACAGGTTTTTTCGAAAACAGGGAAGCTGGGAGCCCAGGGTGTGGTGCCCAAGTGGATTTGACAGATGGGCGCTAAGGGTGTGGCGCCCAGGTGAATTATTCTGTGGTTCGGGTCGGTTCAGTATTTTTTAGGTTGATTTGCGGTTGAGCTTTATGGTTTGATGTATTTTAAATTAAAAATGTTCTGTTGCGATGATTACGATTAAATTTCGTTTCAATTAATTTGGCTTTAGTGACGGGAGAGGCTGGACGCCAAGAGAGTGGTGCCCAGGTGGAGGTGACAGGATGGGCGCCCAGGGGGTGGCGCCCAAGTGTCTGCCTTGTGCGTCCGAGTTTGTTCGATGTTTTAAGTCTATTCGGGTTTATGGTTCCGATTGTTTTAGATTTCAAGGGTGTTCCGGTGTGTTGATCGTGATTGAGTTCGAATTTAATTTCAAGTGGGGTTTCCTAGTGATTGGGTAGGATGGGTGCCAGGAGGGTGGTGCCCAAGTGGATGCGGAAGGATAGGCACCAAGGGGGTGGCGCCCAAGTGGATGCGGCAGGATAGGCACCAAGGAGGTGGCGCCCAAGTGGATGCGGAAGGATAGGCACCAAGGGGGTGGCGCCCAAGTGGATGTTTTATGGTTTATTTGTTTTGTATTTTCTAAGTTGGTTTGAGTCCAAATTGATTAAGGTTTCGAGTCTTTTAGGTTAATAGTGTTTTAAGGTGTTAATTCGGGTTTAATCAATTAAGTTTAATTAAGTGGTGGTTTCTAAGGGAATGGGATAAGATAGGCGCCAGGAGGGTGGTGCCCAAGTGTAAAGGCAAGCTGGGCGCCCAGGGGGTGGCACCCAGGTGTCTGTTTTGTGGTTTCGGGTGGCTTTTGCGTTTTTAAGTTGGTTCAAGTCTAAGTTGATTGAGGTTTTAGTTTTCTTAAATTTAAAAGTGTTTTGTTATGTTAACTAGGATTAAATTTGGGTTGTGATTAATTAGAAGTTTTAATTAGTGGTTCTTTAGAGACGGGAAAGGATGGGTGCCAAGAGGGTGGTGCCCAGGTGGCAGTGCAGCCTGGGCACCCAGGGGGTGGCGCCCAGGTGGACTTTTTAGAGTTTATTGGTTTTGAGTTTTTGAGTTAATTAGAGATTAAGTTAATTAAGGTTTACTTATTCTAGGTTTAAAATATTTTACTGTGTTGATTCGGATCAGTTTAAGGTCTTAACTAACTAACTTAAGCTTTAATCGGGTTGTCTTAGGGAATGAGTAGGCTAGGCGCCCAGAGGGTGGCGCCCAGGTGGCTGTGGAAGGATGGGCGCCCAGGGGGTGGCGCCCAGGTGGCTGTTTTTTGGGGTTTTGGTTTTTTTTGTGTTTTTAAAGTTCTTAGTTATTTATAAATCCGAATTAATTAGGGTCTTAATGTTTTATAACTCTTAATGGTTTGATATTTCTTAAGTTAGCTAATTATGATGTTTTAATTAATCTTATGATTTATTCTACTTAGGCGCTAAACTCAATAACCTAGACTATCTAATTATTATTTTTGGGTTTTCTGGATATCTTTTAATTTGTTTTTGGTTTCTCCTCTAATTATTAGAGAGTAACGAAAGAGAAGAAGGGATTTTACTATTTTATGATTTTTTTGTTAGGTTTTTCTATGGTTATGCGATTCAAATGATATGATGTGAAGTGTGACAAAGATGGTAATTCAAAGTTCAAAACAGATCATACAACCAAACATATCATCATCATGCAGTTTCTAAATGAACTAAATGCGGAAGATTTGAAGTTGTGCACAAAAGTGGAGAAATCCACTTGGGCGCCACCCCTGTGGCGCCTACCCTGCTCAGTCAGGGTTTTCAACGAAATACAACGAACGCACAAGAATCTTAGTGTTTTCAACACAACTTCCAATATTCAGCAACTGATGCGAATGTCTTAATTCGAACTACTAGCGATGCAACTAACGAAATTATAAGCAAACGATGCAACGGGCGGAGATCAAGAACCCGGACCCTATCTCAGAAGGGTAGGTGCCCAGGGGGTGGTGCCCAGGTGGTTCGAGAGAGGGCAGGCGCCCAGTGGGTGGCGTCCAGGTGGTTCCGGAGAGGGCAGGCGCCCAGGGGGTGGCGCCCAGGTGGTTCCGGAGAGGGTAGGCGCCCAGTGGGTGGCGCCCAGCCTTTCTGCCAATGGTTGTTCGCTATCTTTTCAATATAAATGATGATGATGATGATGCTAATGCGAGATCTGATCTAACTATGCAATTAGAACTACTAAATGAAAACGAATCTACTATATTAGAATGAACCTATACATGTTACTAACATGATGATGCACTAATACTATTTTTATCACAAGCTAATGTAGATCTATGATGCTCAAATGGTCCTAAGCATATTTCTAAGAATGAATGGTAATGAAATATAGAAAAAGAAAGGAGAGATCTAGGAATACCGGTATATGAATTCTCCTCTCTTTCTCCTTCCCCCACTATAGATCTGAAGTTCTTCTCTAATGGTGGCTACCTTTTTTCTTCTTTTTCTATTCTCTCCTTTTGCCTCTTTTCTTAGGGTTTTTGGGTAGCCTCCCCTTGTAAATGAAGTTAAGAGGGATTATATAGGTTTGGGATGAGTTTAGAAGGGGCTAGGGCTTCATTAATTCGTGTTTCTAGAAGGTCTCACGCATCCCTAGGCGGCTTAAGTTGTTTTAGGGTGAACTAGGGTTTGGAGGGAGGATGGGCGCCCATGGGGTGGCGCCCACATGGCCTGCGCATGCTGGGCGCCCACAGGGTGGCGCCCAGGTGATCCTGGAGAGAGTGGGCGCCCACAGGGTGGTGCCCAGTTGGTTCGTATTTCGCTTTTTGTCCTTGGTCCCATTTGGAGTCGAGATTGAATGGATATATCTTCAGCTGGGGGGACCTACATTAGCACTTAATAGGCTGGGCTCCACATGGGTGGTGCCCAGATGGACTTCAAGGCTGGGCGCCACAGGGGTGGTGCCTAGGTGAACTTCAAGGCTGGGTGCCACAAGGGTGGTGCCTAGGTGGTTCGGTTCGTCTTCGATGCTTGGTCCTTACGTATGAGTGGTCCCAGTCTAATCTCGAACCAAACTAGTAAATTTTAAGGTGGGCGCCCACCATGGGGTGCCTAGGTGATTCTAGGAAGTGTGGGCGCCACAGGGTTGGTGCCTATGTGGAACTTAGTAGGGTAGGCGCCACATGGGTGGTGCCTAAGTGGAGTCGATTCATTTTCGGAGTTCGGTCCTTACGTTGAGTGGTCCCGGGCTATTTTAAGGCCAACTAGTGAAATGTGGAGGTTGGGCGCCCACCATGGGGCGCCTAGGTGGTCCTGGGCTGTCTGGGCGCCTAGCATGGGCGCCTAGGTGAATTCCATAGGGTGGGCGCCACATGGGTGGTGCCTAGGTAATCTCTTCTTAGGACAAACTTCGAAATCTCATAACTTTTGACTCGCTTATCGGATTTGGACGTTCTACATACCGCCGGAAAGCTCTCGAAGTGAGGAATCCAATGGTCTAAATGTCTTGACAAATATGGGCTGAAAAATATGGGGGATCTCTGGACCAATGAATTCGATTTCCTAACTTAGGCTAATTGGGTGACATTATGGAAACTAAGTATGGTCTTTGGAGGGATTGGCCTAAGCATGTCTTAAGTGGTCCGGAAAGGGTTTGAGTGGTGTCATGGTTCATTCCTTGTGTGAGTAGTGAGTTGGGCTCAAGATCTTCACGCGACTCGGCTTTTCTCTCATGAATTTTTAGAAATCGTTGAACTAAATCTAAAATTAGCAACAAGCATCTTCATCGTCATTAATTAATCTGAATTATGTCATTAATCATTCAATTATGGGTGAAATGGGGGCATCGTTATATATGATAGGTATTTAAGGCTATCATAGGGGCCAAATGAGGTGTCTACACTAGGGACATAGGACGAGACAAGGTCCGAGCTCTAGAACTTGGGAGGATACCTGAAAGCAGGATCATCCTCAGAGACTCCTGCCTTCTTCAAGGCAGCCCTCCACCCGAGCTCCCAGGCTTTCTAGCGAATTCTGTGGATTTGCGCCTTATACTCTGTAGTCACCTCTTGAATCCCCTCATTATAGGCAAAGTCAAACTCGGCCTGAAACTTTTCCTTAAGCTCGGCCTTCTGCTTCACCAGAGCAAACCCGAATTCAGCCTTTTTCTCTTCCAAGGCAAACTGAAACGCAACCCTCTCTTGGTTCATGGTGGTGATGAGGTCAAATGCCAGCCTTGATTGTTTTTCCACTTCACCATCTTGGCTTTCGACCTTGGCTGATGCCTTTTCGAGGTCGGCCACAAGACCGGCATTCTTGCATGCCTCTTCCCTCAACTACTCATCCTTGACATCCAAAGCCACCTGAAGACCCTCTTTCTCAGCCTCCAATCCGGCAATCTTGGAGTCAGCGTCTCCCAGCCTCCCTAAGGCAACCTAGCATTTTTGCACCACCTGCGGGAGAAACAAGCGTCAGAAAACCTAGACCGAAGTCAAATACTTTGTGAAATTTTGTCAAAGGCTTACCAAGATGGCTGACCGCATTGTTGAAACCAACAATGTCGCATTGTCGATCCTCTTCTTAAATATTTGGCACCTCCCCCTCTTTTAGTTTATTTTCTTTATTCTAGTTATTTTATTTTACTTGGATATACTACGATTATGCTATGTGAGGATTAACTTTTATTCGGACTTTAACTCATGACCCTGAATTGACCCAAATTAAAGAGACCCAAAGAGACCCAAATTAAATGTGACAGGACAACCGTCGTGTGTTGCCGGCAGCACATTAGATGAGAGGAAGAACCCACCTTATTATTTTTCTCCCCATATTTCTTCGACTTTTGTCGAAGAACGGTGTTACGGCCGTACCGTAGCTGGCGATCGTGATCCATCGATTTTGAGGGTAGTCGAAATCCTCATTTTCGATGTAAAATTTAAATAGCATATATATAGATGAATGGAGATTTCCCCAAATCATGCCTCTCTTGGAGAGGAAAAATGGGGGGGTCAAAATTCACATCCGACAGCCTGGCGATCGTGATGGGACCTCTTATGTTTTCCTGTCACCTATTTGGGTCTTCCTAGAGTAATATTCTAAGACACGAACATCCCATCAATGATCTGATGTCCGTGTCCCATATAATTTAGGGTTGTTATGAGTAGTCTGAAAATTAAACCAAAGGTCCGAATGCACAGTCCACTAAGCTTTCCCCCATTACACCATAAGAAACAAACCTTCACCAACAAAACTACATAACAAGTGCTCTTCTCTTCCTCTCCTTCTCTCTCTTCTCATCTAAACATTTCTTCACAAATGGAGGGTCAAACGTTTGGAATGTCCGACTTTCAACCCCTCTCACCCCCACTATTGATCCGCACCACTGGCGGGTCACACCAAACCACGCAAAGTGTAGAACCCTTTAGGGTATTAGATGGATCCTTGGCAGCTTCAAGCCATGACCCATAACAGATAAGACGGTCCCTCTTCGAAGGAGGCCCATTACCAGTCAATACCATAACAATGGGAAGGAATCATTCCAATACCTCCACCCCATCTCCTTCATCGAGAGAGAATCATTTCTCCTCGCATTCAGGGGTGACTTACATAGATCTAGTCAGTCCCACCGGCCAAGTTATAAGATATAGGGTCCATGATAACGTTTCATCAACAGACTACCCTCTTCGCGCAAGTGATCCTGTTGTCTCACAGGTTATACCCTATTCTTCCATGATCAGCCAAACCGAGCCAATCACGTCCTCTATCCCACAGTATGGGATGCCTACTGACGCACCTATCATAACCCCGGTTAGGGCCATCGCACCTTCCCAGACTCTTGTGATAAATGAAAACGCATATCACCAGACAAGTCATAGTCCAATGGACATGGGTCGATTGGCGACATCCAGCATCTCGCACCAAAACCCTTCGACACATATAGGAGCGCTAGATGCCTACCGGCAACACGAGATGGCTCGGCCCCAATTCCAAGCAATGACTCCTCCACCAACGGATCAAGTTCGTTACAATCCTGTGACGGTTGGCGCTGGTATGTTATATCCCCAACCAGCTCAATACAAGAGGGGGCCTCTCACTTATCAAAATCAAACAATCCCGATCTATCAAATGCCCAATGCGAACCAGAACCTCCCAATCCAGAACGTGCAAGTTACTAACCCCACGAGCATTGGAAATCCTTATCAAACACACCAAGCAAATGAGTCGCGCTATCAACAAGCATATCCACCGCCCACTTTAAGCCCAATAGTTGACCCATATAGGGGACAACCAATTACTCATGAGGGAATTCAGTTGAACCAAAGCTATCAGCCTATCTCGCAACCGTATTTCCAAGGCCAATGCCAAGAACCGGCCTACGCCCCTACTTCGCTAGAACCACAAAGAGAATGTCAACCACAGACAATTCAATATCTAGATCCTCTAGCATTCAAAGAGTTGCAGAAAAATGTGGAGGAACTCAAGAACGAAATTAAAAAGAAATCCTCGAGCTCAACTGGCAAGAAACTAGGATTCTATGACTTTACCAAAAAGGAGGAAAAAGAGAGGTCACCTTTCCCTGTTAGAGCCCCTAAGTTCGTACCTTACGATGGGACTACTGATCCTCAGCATCACCTAGTCTCATTTTGCAACAAGTGTCGTGCCATCGCAGACAATGACTCCATGCTCATAAATTATTTTCAGGAATCGTTAACTGGAGATGCATTGACTTGGTATACATCCGTGCCTTCCCATGAAATCAATACCTTCGAGGATGTAGTAGAGAAATTTCTAGCACGATACCAGCATCTAACTAAAAACAAACCCTTATGGCATGACTTAGCTAATCTTAAACAGAAGAACAATGAAGACTATGAGGAATTTGCAGTGGGATGGCAAAACCAATTCGCACAGTCAGATTGCAACATGCAAGAGGAAGAACAAGTAAGAATGGCCATATCGAACATGAAGGATCCCATGAGAGCCCTGATGACAATTGGGGAGGTCGTTAGTTGGAGTGGCCTGTACCGTAGGTTATCTAGGATGAAGCAAAATCTAGATGAAGGGGTATTGAACACCATCATTGACCATAAAAAGAACACGCGTAGGGTAGGCACAACCACCCAACCAGAGATCTGCACAACCCCTGAAGTTAGCTTGAATCAGGAAGAGGTCTACCGACCGTATCAGGAGCGTACCAGCATTAGCTTTAACCAACACCAAAACCCAGGGCAAAATGGCAATCCCAATTTCCAAGGTGGTAACCCGAATTATCAGAGGAATAATCAAAACTATCAGCGGAACAATCAGAACTACCGAAACCCTCCGAGAAATAATCAAAGTTATGACCAACCACCAAGAAACCGAGGGCCTCCAGTGAATCAAAACCAGAATCCTAATCCCACACAGCCGGTCTCGAACCCGATAGCTCCGCCACAAAACCAGAACGCGAATCCTCAACCCAATTATAGTATTGTCCCCTTCAATTACAATAGAGACAACAATGGCAACCAGTATAATCCGAACAATGGAAATAGAAGAAGATTCGGACCTAAAAGGGCAAACTACCCGTCCCTTCCTCAACCATGGACTGCTGTCTTCTGGTCTCTTTTAAATCAGAATGCCCTCCAACTTCCGCCGGAACGACCGCAGGCATGGTCCGAACACCTAGACAAGACTAAGTTTTGCGCCTACCATAGGATGCCAGGTCATGACCTCACCCAATGCTATACGGTTAGAGATTTGATCTATGATCTCAATGATGAAGGTAGAATTGATTGGAGTAACATTAGGCCAATAGGTGGGAATGATCCACGGAATGCCCTTCCTAATCAAAATCCAACCACAAATCCCTCACAAAATATTCCCAACATGTAGATTTATACAAACCCTTTACCTCAGCATGGAGCGTCAACTCTGGACAGGGCCCACAAACCCAATTAATAAACATCGCCGTAATAGAGTACCAACATATTGATGCCCAGGCTCAAGGGAGTGTAAACCATAGCCAACCGTGTCATGGTGATTTCTTTGAAGAAGAGGATTATCGAAAATACATCACGCCATGGGATGGGAAGGCCAAATTCAAAATCTTCAATTCAGGGATGGATACGATCATTGACTCCCTTGACCTTTACGAGGTAAATTTTGATGAGCCAAACAACCGAGAATCGCCGATCATCACGAATTCCCAACCAGATCCATACCCAGACAGAAACGTGTCTCAGGCCCACTTACGATCTGGACGGATCTGTCCTCCCCGACTACCCCCTCACCCTGTTTCTCAGAACTTAGATTCGCAAAATCCCAATATTCAGGTTGAGGAGATAGTTGATGAAAGAGCTTATAGTTCGATAGAAATAGGGATAGAATATGACCTTTTAGGGCACCTCATGAAGATCCCAGCTAAAGTATCTGTCCTTGATCTGATTAAAACCTCTCCCAAACATCAGCAACAATTACTTGAGGCTATTACACGCTTACAAGTCCCGGTAGGCATAACTCCAGAAGAATTGAGAACGTCTATTTCAGCCTTGACCCCGGGAGCTTCGTTCCATGCCATTACTTTTACTGAGGAAGAATTAAAGGAAATACCACCTGAGGCGAGGACCTCTCCCCTACATCTAACAGTCAAGATAGCAGGGAAGGAAATGTCAGGAGCTTTGGTTGACACTGGTGCATCACTGAATATTTGTCCATTGAAAACCTACAAAGCTTTAGGGCTCACAATCAAGGACTTAATTCCAGCCCCTATGGTCGTAACTGGTTACGGCGGGAATAAGAAAACGGTTTGTGGAAAAATTATGTTATTAGTCCAAGTGGGCCCAATTTCAATGCCAGAAGAATTTTACGTTATGGATATCCCTACCACTTTTAACTTGATCTTAGGACGCCGATGGTTGAACCACATGAATGCCATTATGTCAAGCCGACACCAATGCGTCAAATTCCCCCACTTGGGTAAGATCATGAAATTGATGGGAGACCCGCCTGTCATTGAACCGGAAGAACTTCAAATACTCCCGACCCTACAACCTGCTCCCATTACACCGGAGGTCGAGATTCATGGGTACAAGGTCGATCCTCTCATCTCTTTGATGGATATGGACCTTGTGCAAAATATGTTTTCCGAATTATCCTCCCCGCAAAATCCGATGTTTGACAACGAAGGTCAAGCTCGAGGATGGACTCTAATGAAGAAGATGGGGTATCAACCCGGATTCGGGCTAAGAAAGAATGGAGAAGGCATTACCGACCCTTACATACCGGACCCTAGGGCGAGAGCAGAAGGATTAGGGTACGACACACACAATGACATAAGGTATAAACAAGAGGACTGGACCTTAAATGAACATTTCGTGAAGCATGACAAAACCTTGGACCCCAACACACCTCCATTCGGAAGGGGATGCTACAATTTGGATCCAAATGATAAAGGCAAGACAGTTTTAGTAGAAGATTGGGAGGATTCAACTTCATCTGAAAGTGAGACTCACGAGGAAATCTTCGGCACTTGGAAAGAGCTCCATTCGCCAAAAGGAATGAACAATATAGACCACACTATCGATCCGACATTCCAGACCCTATCTTGTAACATGCTGAATGCGAGTGAATTAACTCGTCTACCTAAAAAAAAACGCCGATCACCGGAGTCCGAGAAAGTCGCGAGGCGTGGGAAATCGAAAACCCTACTAGTGAAGAAGTGGTATATTGGCCCGTTGCCTGGCGCCATTGGCGAGAAGACTCCTCTCGAGAGAACCATGAAATTTGGGAAACTGATGACCTCAATGATCACGAAATGGTATACCGCCCCACCGCCTGGCCACGCCAGTGGGGAGGATCCTCCTCATTAGATAGCCCATCTTCAACCTCACCTATACCATATCATTCCAAAAATCCCAAAAAATTAGAAAATTCCAAAAATCCTAAAAAATTAGAAAACCCCGAAAATCCAAAAAAATTAGAAAACCCCAAAAACCCCAAAAAATTAGAAAATAGAAAACCCAAAAACATAGGAACCGTAGGACTAGAAGACTGTGATCATCATCCAAATATGGGCAACCTAAGGCGATGGAAGATACCCACAGTGGAGCAGTCTCGACTAGAAGAAATTATAACAAACATCGAGAAGTTAGGCTGCGAATCTCTGCCTGTCATTCCAGAACCCGAACTTTCCGTGCAACATGTGAACGTCAATGATGGAATGGGTGTTTACGAATTAGTAGACACTGAAGAAGGGGATGATGAAGTTTCAGATGAATTTAGGAGAGCAATTAAGAAGTTTGACAAAGAAACACAAGCGGCTGCCAAAAAGACAAAAGAGATAAATTTGGGAACGGACGAAAGACCCAAGCAGGTCCAAATCAGTGCATGCCTAGAACCTAACGAAGAGAACGAAATCCTTGAGGTCCTAAGAGAATATCAAGACGTATTCGCATCAGATTATAATGACATGCCCGGACTCGCGCCAGACTTAGTGGAACACATGATCCCATTGGAGGAAAATGCTAGACCGGTTAAACAGAAATTGAGAAGAATGCTCCCTGATGTTGCACTGAAAGTAAAAGAGGAGGTTGACAAACTCCACCAGGCGAAGTTCATCAGGGTTGTGTTGTTTCCTCAATGGGTTGCCAATATAGTCCCGGTGAAGAAGAAAGACGGACGTGTCTGAGTCTGTATTGATTTCCGAAATTTGAACAAGGCATCTCCCAAAGACGATTTCCCTTTACCTCACATCGACGTGCTTATTGATAATACCGCAGGGCATGCTATGCTATCATTCATGGATGGTTACTCAGGGTACAACCAAATCAGATTATCACCAGAGGATCAGAAGAAAACCTCGTTCACCACACCCTGGGGGACTTACTGTTACATTGTTATGCCTTTCGGCTTGAAGAATGCCGGCGCTACCTATCAGAGGGCCATGATGGCAGTATTTCATGATATGATACACGACTGTGTGGAGGTTTACGTAGATAATATTCTGATCAAATCTAGTATACGTGAAACACATGTCACGGCTCTCAAGAGAGTTCTTCAGCGATCTAGGGACACCCAACTAAAGATGAGTCCGAAGAAATGTGTTTTCGGAGTATCCTCTGGAAAACTCCTAGGCTTTATGGTAAGTAATCGAGGAATCGAAGTCGATCCTTCTAAGGTAAAGGCCATTCTTGAAATGCCGCCCCCGAAGAACCTTAAAGAATTAAGAGGCCTAATAGGACAACTACAATTCATCAGAAGATTCATTTCGCAGCATTCACAAATATGTGAGCCGTTCTATAAATTGTTAAAAGGAGGCGTGGAATATCATTGGGATGACGACTGCCAAAAGGCATTTGAAGATCTAAAGAAATATCTATTGAGTCCTCCTGTCCTGAAACCCCCTGCTAAACATAGGCCCCTCATTTTGTATGTGTCAGCGACAGAGTCTGCAATAGGCATGGTCCTGGGTCAACATGATGAGATTGGGAGGAAAGAGAACGCGGTTTATTACCTGAGTAAATCTCTCCTACCCTACGAAAGGAAATACTCCCCCATGGAGAGAACTTGCTTAGCCGTAGTTTGGGCCGCCCAGAAATTGAGACACTACTTTCTAGCTCACCAGGTCAAACTCTTAGCCAGAATGGACCCCTTAAAATACATCTTCGAGAAACCCGTTACTTCGGGAAGAGTCGCGCGATGGCAAATGCTCTTGGCAGAGTTTGACATAACCTATGTTACCCAGAAGTCTATAAAGGGACAAGCAATTGTCGACCATCTGGCACACCTCCCTCTGCCACGGTATGAGCCGGTTAGAACTGATTTCCCCGACGAAAGTATCTTATTTGCGGATGTTGAAGAAGCAAAGGATGATGATTTGTGGACCATGTACTTTGATGGAGCTTTGAATCAGAATGGAAAAGGAGTTGGTGTAGTGTTATTATCCCCGGAAGGAGTTGTCATCCCAATGGCCTATAAAATCGGATTTCCAGCAACCAATAATACGATGGAGTACGAAGCCTTTTAGCAAGGTTGAGAGAAGCCCAGGCCCTAGGTGTTGATAAGCTAAGAGTCTTCGGTGATTCTAAAGTCGTTATTTCCCAAATAGCCGGAGAATGGAAGGTTAGCGCCCTTAAGCTTGAGCACTATCACGAGAAAGCCAAGGAGCTAATGTCTAAATTCAAGAAGACTTCATTTCTCTACATCCCCCGCGCATTGAACCGATTGGCTGACTCATTAGCGATTTTAGCCTCAATCATAGAAATGCCTGATGATAAGGATTCCAAAGAATTTTTTATTAGAAGGCTAGATTCTCCGTCCGTCAAACCAATAGACCTGACCAAGGGGAACCCCGCCGAAATCCTGCTGAAAGTTTCGAAAAATAGGAGTAAGAAAGTTAAGACCGAAGAGTCCGATCAGGAAGAAGATTCTAAACCTAAAGAAGGGATCTTAGCTCGCATACAACATGATGATGACCTGGAAGATGACCACCCGTGGTACTATGATATTTGGAATTACCTGCATGATGGTTACATCCCCGACTACGCCACCCGATCGGATAAAAGAGCATTAAGAGAGATGGTTCAGAGATATGTCATAGTCGCAGGGCTACTGTACCGTAGATCATTTAGTAGAGTTCTCTTACGATGCATGACCATAGAAGAAGGGCAAGAGATAGTTAAAGAGGCACATTCAGGAGAGTGCAGAGGACATGTCAATAGCCAGATGTTAGCTAAGAAGATCATCCGTTTAGGTTACTATTGGCCATCCCTAGAATCAGATTCAGTCAATTATGTCAAAAGATGCAAAGAATGTCAGCTGCATGCTGACCTAATTCATGCCCCCGCATCATCCCTTCACCCTACCACCGCTCCATGGCCTTTCTCGACTTGGGCTTTTGATATCATAGGGCCCCTGACCTCTACTGTAGAGAACATACAAAATAAGGCATTCATATTAACAGCAACAGAATATTACACTAAATGGGCAGAAGCAAAAGCATATGTTAATATTAAGGCAACCTCCGTAGTCAAATTCATTAAAAAGAATATAATAGGTAGGTTTGGCATCCCTAAGGCATTCATAACAGACATTGGTCCACAATTCATATCCCAACAAATGAACGAGTTGTGCACAAAATATAACATAGAACTGCATCATTCAACCCCATACTATCCCCAAGCAAATGGTCAAGCCGAAGCAACCAACAAGACCCTACTAAAGATCATCAAAAAGACTGTGCAAACCACCAAAGGTAGTGATTGGCCAGACCGTTTGGTCAAAGCGTTGTGGGCGTATCGAACCTCAATAAGAACTCCCACCGGAGAAACCCCATACTCTTTGACTTACGGAATGGAAGCAGTCCTTCCCCTTGAAGTCCTTCACCCGTCGCTGCGCATCCAGCTAGATGAAGACATGACAGAGGACCAGAGGAGAGAAGCATTGCTAATTCAGCTGGACCTACTTGACGAAAGGAGAATGAAAGCAGCAGAGCACGCACAGGCATACCGGAAGCGAATTGCCAGAGCCTACGACAAACATGTCAAAGAAAGAAAATTCAAAGTTGGCGATTTCGTGCTGAAACGCATCGCTCCTTCTCAGCTTCCGCATCCCCGAGGTAAGTTACGACCCAATTGGGAAGGCCCTTATGTAATTAAAGAAGTCTATCCTAGAAATGCATACAGACTAGTAAATGCAGAGGGGGAAGATCTCTCCGATCCATGGAACGCTATGTACCTGAAAAGGTACACAGTATGACCCTTCCTCACTTCTTGTAGAATATGACCCTCCTTGCCCTTTTGTGTAGTTGTAGAAATCTCATAGGAAGACCGAAGAAATGCACTCTGATCAAATTTGGAACTCGGACACACACTAACACTTAAAAATACACAAATAGGTGAGTCTGCCCCGCACAAATTCCGCACGGTCAAAGTCACTCGATGTGAAAGTCTGAAGGTGAGTTCGCCCATGTCATGAAAGCCTTTCGACCGTTTGCTAAAAATATATATATATAGTCATAACTAGTTTGGGTTCGTAGCCTTTTTAACCCGAGCCAGTAAGCCCGTAGGGGTATTTCCATACCTACTGCCCTAAAGCCGTCCGGTTTGGGAGTCATTGGCCTAATGCTCGTTACATGGGTTAATTAGAAAGCTTAAAGGACCTAGACATTGCACAGTTACATGCTAAAAAAAAATAAAAAAAAATAAAATAACGTAGCTAGTTTGGGTTCGTAGCCTTTTTAACTCGAGCAGTAAGCCCGCAAGGGTATTTATGTACCTAGTGCCCTAAAGCCGTCCGGTTTGGGAGTCATTGGCCTAATGCTCGTTACATGGGTTAATTAGAAAGCTTAAAGGACCTAGACATTGCACAGTTACATGCTCAAAAAAAAAAATCTCTATTAGAATTAGGCCCGCTGGAGTGACATGGGTACTCATTGCATGAACTGAGCAGAAGGTGGTCGGAAGCCACAGCACTAAGGACGCACGGTGTTTACCACCCCACACACAAACACAACTCACGAACGAGCCCAGGGACAGTCAAGTGCTTTCTGAAGTTTAACTGAAAAGACTAAGCAGCTACAAGAGGAGGGCTTGTGAGGGCTCGACCTCCAAATGATGGTTAGGGAGTATCACATTACCGCCAAGGTGACAATCATGGAACGAGGGTACTTTCTTGCCCACAGCCAAAATGAACACTAGTCTTATGCTTGAATGCCAAAATGGCCCCCTGACATTTTTACCGAGAAAGAAAGATGCCACCTTAGCTAAATTATGCAGGGGGCCTAAAAATATTAAACTAACAAATTTGCTTTGAGACCTTGCAGGGAAACCAACCCCGATTACATTCATAACATCCCACAAGCTGGGGCATTTTTTTATTATCTACGGGTATTATTTTGCACACAAACTAGAAAAGGTCAAAATGCTGATGACCAAACTTGGGAAGTATGAATTATGGTTGTTATGATATATAATGATGAATTTGATTATAGATGTATGCTATGCACACCCTTTATGATATCATATTTGATTTGAAAATGCAAATATCTTGAGCTTTTGCCTTAATGCTTATTGTTGACGATGTAAATGCCTTTAAAAACATAGAATTGCTTAGGCCACAAATGTCACACACTCAGGCACTCCTCATTGTTTGAGAACCTTGTGGCCATGTTGCCTCTCCGCGTCAAAATTGGCATGGGATTGCATTCATTTGGTTTATTATATCCCATCTTGTCTATCCCGGATTGCTATTATTTTTATTCCATGAGATTTTTGCTGAGGCACGAAATTCGAGAAATTTTAGAGAAATTTCGACAGCACTTCCCCTTGTTTTTTGGACCCCGGAAAATTTCCGGATACACAAAACCTGTTACCTGTGAAAGAAAAACACTTCATATATTCCCCAGTACCCCACAACAACTCCTTATCAATCAAACACATTCCCATGGCACTTCTAAATCATCAAGCACGCTATCTCAGCTACACATACATAACACACGTATGCACAACATACATCAAATACATATTAGCTCTCACCATAAGCCAAAGATGGGGCGAAACAACATAAATACATGACTAACAAATATGGATACATGGAACAAGGATACAATAATGATGCAACCTGGGGAGATCGATCAAAGAACGATGACTCTACGGAGCGGCTCCATCACAGCGAGCCGACGAAGCAAATGAGGTCGGACCAGGAGCACGCCGAGAAGGAGTGCGGGTCGAGTCCGAGAATGCATAACCTCTCTCCTCTGCCCTCCGATGAAGTCTAGCGAGACGCCCCCGCAAATCAGTAACCACTTCATCATGTTGTCGCTCCATGCGATCCATACGCCGAGCGTAATGATCATGAATAATGGCCTTCTCCTCGCCCCAGCTAGGAGGTGGAGGAATAGAAGCAACGATAGCACCGCTCTACAGGACAACGTTTCTAGAAACATTACGTTCAACAAACCTTGTAGCATCAAACATGGAATTTTAAAAAAGAAAAGACCTTTACCTGCACAGGGGCCTCAAAGCTCCTAAGCCTGGCGCGTAACTCGTCAACCTGCACACATCAAAATTATCAACAGCATCAACAATGGATAAGGAATCAAGATTGAAATATCACATGAGAAGCGCTCATACCTGTGCCGTAGAAGCAGCTCTCTCTGCAAACGCTCTGTCATGCTCGCCACGAGCCTCTGCCTGAGGATCACGAATAGAAAGGGTTAAGAGTTGTCATTATACGTCTTGAACACAAGAGCGATAAAACAAAACGCAAACCTCGTTAGTCCACAGTCGGTCCACCCCTGCCTGTAAGGTGAGAAGATCGCTCTCCAATCGAATTCTCGTGACCTCAGACATGTCCTGCTCTCTGTTGCTCTGCATAGTAACCAAAGGTCATAAACACAAATTCAAAATGAACAAATAACTCCATGACCTCATACCTCGCGAGAATCCGCCAACGCTTCGATGATCGCTTCATTTTCCCGGCGGCGCTCCTGTTACCAAAGTTTTTTTTTCTAGTAAGGAAAGTATAAATAAGGTAGCACCTGGCTAATTAGGTTTAACAATTTTCATACCCTCTCAGCTATCAATAGTGCCCTCAGTTTCACGATCTCCGTATCCTATGAAATATAAACCATGCCGTTACATCAAGAATGATCAACATTACTATGGAGATAAACACCATTGGATTCAAACACTAAATCAAGAAGTCATACCTTCTTCTCCACTAGGTGAGACAGTCGAAGTGTTTCTCCCCTGAGGATGGACTCCGCATCGGACACTACGCACCCAGACGTCCCCTGTCACACATGAGAGTCACGGTTAGAGGATGGGAAGAGCATGAATCGTTGAGATTGTAAGGCCCATAATTGAAGTTGGAAACCTCATAAGCCCTCACCTCGCCCCGTCCTTCGGATGATGGACGTGCCTGCCAATGCCTTGCTGCAGCCGGTATCTCCTCCTGAAAAGTAAAGGAAGAAACGATGTTAGCCATGATAAAAAGGAAGACAACATCAGAGCAAACAAAATTTCAATGCTCACCCGAGCCAATGAAGAGGCCTCAGCCGCTTCCGCGCAATTACTAACAGAATACGAAGCCCCACAAGAATACGACTCCGGGAGTATATACCGATACAAAGCTGTCCTCCAATATACCTCATAGTCACCCCAGGCACTAGCATCTACACCGAAGGTGGCCTTCCTCCCTTTCCTTCTCCAATTTTTTATCTCTTTCCGACACGGATGGCAGCGTTTGAACGCTTTCAAACCCCACCCTGGATACGACCGATGCATGATAGAGTTTTCTGCAGGGACAACTTGATGGTGTCCCAGTTGGCGCGCAACTCGGCTGACAACCAACCTGACCGCCACCTGGGGAGCGTGGAGCCAAATGTCCCTCTCAAATAGAGTACGCCCCTCCTACACAACAGCCATCTCATCATCCGGACCACCCCGGTAGGGCTGCCAGATCACCTGACAAGTCATGATGTGTAGCAAATGAGAACAAAGAGAGGCGGACATTTAACATGAAAAATAAAAGGAGAAAAGGAGCATACCTAGTGATTTTTCAATTCATTTAAGATAAACCGGTAACCTTGCTCGCCCGGTCTCATTCCTAGAGCCTTAATATGCTCAGCCATCTCAGGAGGCAGAATGTCAGCAAAACTCCGCAAATTGGCATTAGGATACCACTGCGAAGCCCGGGGAGTACAACTCAACCTCGCAGGCAAGCGCTCAGGCTGACACTGGATGATATGCTCCCAAACCCATACCTATACACAACCAAAGCTTAGTTATCACAAAAGACGAAAAATGACCCATGATAAGAAAAGGTGGACTACAATAGGTCACCACATTTGGGGATAGGGTTTAAACCTGTAGGATCGGCACGAACCCTCGAAGGCTCTTACATCCGGGCTGGAGGCGGCACCTCGAGTCCAGACTATGGAAAAGAAAGGCAAGGGTGGCTGCGCACCAAGCATAGTCGCCGACCTTATCCAGGTCCTGCACAAATCGAATGAGAGTACCGGACGCTCTATTGCCAGTCGCGTTGGCAAAGAGACACCTCCCCAAAAAGAACAGAAGGAAAGCCCGGAGATGCTCATCATCACCCAATCGTGCCGAAACCAACCTGGGTCTCCTCAAACGAACCTCAGACTGCCTCCCTTGTTTTTTCTCTGCACAATACCAAATTGACATAAGAAATTCATTATATAATCAGAATAAGGAACAAAGTAGCTACCAAATGCTTTGGTACTCACTCGTGACCGGGAAAACCTCACAAGGTATCCCTACCCTCTTTCGGCGAGCGTACCCATCAACCGGCACTTCCCGCCATTCATACCCTGCAGCAAGAGAGAAAGAACGTAAGAAACAAGGACGAGAAGCATACAAGACGCCAGAGATCAGTTAAAAGAAACTAGATCGAGTGTTTATGCTCAGAGGGTCCGACGTCGTCGCCCTCGTCACCTCTACCCACACCTCCATCTCTCCTCTCATCAAAGTCAACAGAAACAACTCGGCGAGGCCTCACCCCCTCATCCTGACTGTCCCCATCATCAATCTCGTCGTCTCCATCATCAGATGCGATAAACTCACCCTCCAACTCATCATAATCTGCATCCTCATCATAACTCCCGTCCACCTCATCATCACTCTCAATCGCATCCACCACTGCTACATCGTCATCAGCAGGGCCGGCCGCAGATCGGGATCCACCAGAAGAAGGGCCCTCACCTGTCAAAGGAATTGTGAACACTGTTAATAAAGGATAAATATCGAATATGCAGGTCTCACGGGTATTTTTCTACTCTGAATCAATCTAAAGGAGAGGGGACAAAATGTTACCAGCATCGGCCCGAGCCCCGGCCGTTGTGGGGACAGGACCTCCCTCACATCCTCTAACCGGCAAGCCTTCGAAATCCGGTACCCTTGCCCTCAACTTGGCGAGAAAGTCCGCCTGGTTCCGAGCCCACTCTAAAATGAAGCAGGGAGGAATGATTAGTAGGAATAGCAGAAGAGAAAGATATGATGCTACAAAGGCAACAATGGAATACTTACTATTTAGGATTCTCTTCCTCTCTGGGCTGTACGCTTCCCTCAGCCACTCGGCGTCAATCTGACCCACACCGGACTGGGGACGAGCCCCGAACATCCTATGCAGACGTAATCGAATGATAGAAGCCTTAGCATCATTCGCCCTGGAGAAAACAGGGAGGCCTGTCACCCTCAGCCCCCAACAACGCGCAATGTCCTCAAGTGTAATCGTCATTTCCCCGGGCGGGAAATGGAAAGTGTGCATCTCATCCCTCCATCTCTCGAAAAGAGCACAAATGAGAGCACGGTCGGTGCGGAAGGCGACAATAGACATGAAATCCCCGAACCCCATTGCTCGGACCCGATCTTTTAAATGATCAGGGAGCTCGGTCCACCAGTCCTTCATCTATAACCAACTCACCCTAGCCCGGGCAAAAGGGACAGGCTGCAACATAAACATAATAGGAAAGGATGTCAACAATAATGAAAGCCAACAAAGTATGAGATTTATAATGACAGCCAAGAGTTTACCCGGCCAGCTCGTATCTCGTCTGAAAGGTGAGGCTTCTTCTCCGATTTATCCTCACACTTCTGTTTCTTTTTCGGGGGAGCAATGATTTGATCTACCCCGGCCCCTTCCACAGTGTCCGATGACATAGGAGTGCGCTTACAAGTCTCCTTAGTCCTAGCCATCCGACAAACCTGTACCCAAAGCCAAAATGAGAAGTTGAGCATGAGGGCATAATGTTAGTCCACATAAGCATAAGAGACCATGACCATTGATCCAACCAAAAGATTAAGACAAAACGAATCCCATTTATTGAGCTACCCTCATTAAAAAACATTTTACAAGCCTGAAAAGAAATGAAAACACATTCATTCCAACCTAACTCTTCCAACTTAGCCCAAACTTCACACCTCTCATTCCGCCTCATCACCACTATATCATTTCGACATACACATTAGGCTGAATCACATCCCGTCCCACAGTCACATCATACAAATAAGAAAAAGGGAGGAAGGGAAACAATGACAACCACAACAACGAGAAATATATAAAAATATAAAAATGAAAAATGAATAACCGAATCACAATTTAAACTAAAACAGCACCCATAACCTTTGTCCCATCACATCATAACCAACTCACCCTAGCCATCACCACCACACCCCTCAATTGCCAAGCTTACCCTTCTACATAATAAAATAAACAATTAAAAAAAAAAAAGATAGAGACAAAAGAGCAGAAAGTTCCCAACATAATTACAAATATAGAAATGAGCATAAAAAAAAAACATACCATGGTGCAAGAAACAAGTCAAAACTAGTGCTCCACAAATTTAAACAAGTCCCTGAATGACATAAAAAAATTAAAAAAAAAACAAAAATAAAAAAAATAATAATAAATAAATAAATAAAAAAACAACCAAGAAGAGAAAAGCCCAAACCACTTCCCCACAATGACTGAGATCTATGTTAGGAGTCCAAATCATGTTCACCACACTCTCATTTAAAGCCAATGGAAATGCTCAATGAACTCAACAATCTCCAATACACTAGTTAGCCTCCATGGATCACACCAAACCTCACTCCTCATCATCCCACCAATCCTAACTAGCCACAGAAAATGCCCATCTTCCATCCAAACTGATTCTGCCAAGGAACCCCCACTCTGCAACCTCTCAAATTTGGGTCAAGGGGTTTGGGATTGCCAACATCATAGCTAGGACAACTCCCTTCCTTCTTCCCTCACCAAAATCCACCACACCCATGGCTGCCAATAGCCAAAATCAAGTCCTAAAACCCCATGTTACAGCCATCGTCCAAAATGATAATAATAATGATAATAAATAAAAGAGAGAAAGAAGAAATGAATGAAAGAGGATGGGACCCACATACGTGGGCCACCAAGCTGTCAAACACCCCTTTTTTTTCTCTTCTCCCTTTCCTTCTTCTTCCCCTCACTCTGTTACTGGTTTCCTTGTTAAGCCCAGTCAAACACAACCTGAAACGACAGCAGCAAACATAAAAAAAAAAAAAAAAAAAAAAAAAAAAAAAAAAAAAAAACCAGAGAGAAGAGAAAAGAAAGAGAATAGAAAGAAATAAATGGAAGGAAGATGAAGACACATACCTGAATCTCTCTCTCCTCCTTTTCTCCTCAATGCATTCGGTCTTCACCTGTAGCTGCCATAAACAGATTCTAACAAAAAAAAAAAAACAAAGAGAAGATAAAAGAAAGAGAATAGAAAGAATGGAAAATGGGAAGAGAATAAAAAACCTCATACCTGAATCTCTCTCTCCTCCTTTTCTCCTCAAATGCATTCGGTCTTCACCTGTAGCAGCCATGAACAGATTCTAAAAAAAAAAAAAAACAAAGAGAAGAGAAAAGAAGAGAGAATGGAAATAGAAAATGGAAAGGGGGATGAAACTACATACTTGGCCTTCTCTCTCCTCCCTCTTCTCCACTGCTGCTCACTGCACCTCACCTGAAACTACAACGGCAGCCACAACGAAATAAAAAAAAAATAGAAAGAAGAAGAAGTAGAAAAGGAAGTCGAAACCCACTTACCTGGGCGACGGCAGACCCGCAAGATGCTGCTCTTCCCTTTCTCCACTCCTCTTTCTCCACTTAGCTCACTGCTTCCTCTCCCCTGCGCCTCACCTGAAGCAAGAACCAAAAGAAAGAAACGAAAGAAAAGAAGAGAGGGAAGGAAAGAATAAAAGTGAAAAGGGGGGAAAACCCCCACCCTTATGACCCAACGCCCAGTGCTGGGCACATAATGGCCCAGCACCATCACGTGGTGGGGCCCTCTTTAAGGGAGAAGATACACCTAAAAAAAAAAAAGAACAACTCAACTGAAAAAAAAAAAAAAAAAAAAAAAAAGATCAAACCTGACATTAATTTAAACATCAATGGAGATGAAGTTAAGACATAATCCACTCTCGGGTTAGGCTAAAAATCAATCTTTATTAATGACTATGATCCAGTCTTAACAAAATTGGACTCATCGAATCTCATAACTCATCATAAATCTCATCATAATAAATGTCATCATCATTTAATAATAAACATCACCACATAAAATAAAATAAAATAAAATAAGGGGAAAAGAAAAATAAAGTCTAAATCAACTTTTATTAAACTCCAATAAGAGTCTTAAAACAATAACTATAGCAATTAATTGAATCGACTGAATCCTAAGCATGAACTAAAACAGAGGTCACAACCTTTGCCCCCAATACCCTAGGTGGAGCTTATAACTAACTAAGATGGTCCTAATGACTTGACCTCTTATTGAAAGATAATCCTAGCCTAAGATAGAATAACTTTTAGTGAGTCCCCTAGGATGGATGGACCATCCCGTTGAAAGTAGGAAAGCGCGCCATCCGTGCCTCCATTTCGACGATATGAACTTCGAGTTGCCCTTGCACTTCTTTCAAGTTATCCGGCGGATTCCTCAAGACACCGCAAATATCCCGAACTCGCTGGAAGTCATTTAGATAAGCCGTGTATACCGGATGAATAAGCGCCGAGAGGCTAGTGTTTTGCATCTCGAAGTACTTCCTGTAGCGCCTAGGAACGGATGATTCATCTTTGTGAGGGCAAGACATGACCATGAGTTCCAGTTGATCCATTCGCCTGTGTAGGGTGTTAAATTCATCAATAGGAGCTCGTTCATTGGTAGACTTCATAGCCTCCCAAACTTCAAACATCCCCCTGACATCCAACATGCTCCATAAGAGAGATTGGAGCACGCTGTTGACAAAAGATGGCAAGTCTTCCAGAAGCTCATCATAACCATTCAGCCTATTTAGAGTAGTCCTGCCCACAATACACAAATCCCCATACAACCTACAGATACCTTTGTACTTCATAGCCAGTAAATCATACCTGCTGCGCCTAATCTCCACAATGCGCTTGTCCATAGTTTCTTCAAATTGGAAAACGCAGTCATAGGTAACAGGCAGGGAGGATTCATGCTTGAGGTAGAATTATGCCCGTTCCTCAGAGTCATAATACCCTATTTTGTTAGCTCCAGGGGACCAATATTCATCCCCTGGCGAGTAGGGCTTGCAAGCGGAAGAACCCTCAACACCATCAACAACGAATGAGAAGATCGGAGAGCCGGCCATTGGAATAAGAAAAGACCTATAGGCATATGCACAAGGCTTTAAAAACCCTTTATAGAATAAAAACAACCCAGAAAAGTTCATAATTAGAGGAAATCCAAAACAATATAAAAAAAAAAAAAGGTCACTTGGGCGCCCCAGGGGTGGCGCCCAGGTTTGTTTTGAGGAATTCACCGCAAAAGGTACGGGTTTAGCCATGATAATTTTATTGGGCCTTCTCAAATCCGTGGGAGATACTTCCAGAGATACTGCTAAGCTATCCTAAACCCTCTGGAGAGTCAAGAAGTCCAAACTACACTCCCATACAATACAACATCTTAACATTCATAAAAAATAAAAAAAAAAGAAAGAAAGAAAACAGAGAGTCAGCTAGGCACCACAGGGGTGGCGCCCACCCCAGCCTTGAAATATCTCCCATAAGGACATCATTATTTCGCCAAGTTAAAGACTTTAGTGTCCCTGAGTCATGTTTTCATAACATACTATGAAGCCGGAGAGAACCAGAATATGAAAAGATGCCCCAAAATTCTGGTTCACAAGCCCTTAGTGTGAATCAGAAAGATAGGCACCACCAGGGTGGCGCCTAGCCTTCCCTGCTGGTGTTTTTCAACTAGGGCACCCCAAATTTTACCATGACAGACTCGCCTATGCCATAAAACAGTCTTGACGAATTAAATAAAGAAAACGTGGGACAAGACATCACCACAACCAAAACAAAAGCCAACATGTACGCAAGAGCATAAGACTAGGCTCAAATTCAAATCAAAGATTGTGCATGTGCATGACGAAAACTGAACATAATCTTGAAATATCAGATGTAAAAATCACCAAACACAAAAGGAAACAAAAAGGCCAACACATGATCAAAAGGATTTTTAAAAATAAATAAATAAAAATGATTAACCACATAACTCAAAGAGGATAAAAGCGAATTAAAAAAAAAAAAGAGAGAGAAAAAGAGAACATACAAAACAAATAAAAAGGATGCGTTAATCTGAAATCATATACCAAGTTGATCAACTAAATAATCATGCAATTAGAAGTATATACATGAGACATACCATTCATCTTAAAAAAAAAAAAAAAAAAAGGGAAAAGAGAAGAGAAAACTTACTCGGGAGCAAGGAAGAGCTTGAAGGCTATAAAATTCGAAGTCTGAAAGAGCAGGAGTTGTGGGAAATTCGTGGCCTTGATACACTTATATAGATTAGAGTCTGAACCCCATGAGAATTTTAAAAGTACACGAACTGCAGCTTGGGCGCCACCCTCTGGGCGCCCAGGTCACCTGTTCTCCCTAAAACTCGAACTTCTCTTTGACAGGGACTCTAAGTGCTGAACATGCAATTCCACGTAGGTGCCACACCCCGGGCGCCCAGATCATCTATTCTCTAAAGGTCAGGCTTCTACTCCGACGAGGACTCTTGGTACGATAGACTGAACACGAATCCTACTTCAAGACTAACTCAAAATGCAGTCTGGGCGCCACCCCTTTGGCGCCCAAGTCACACATTGCCTTGAACCCGAATCCCACTTCAAGACTAACTCGAAATGCAGTCTGGGCGCCACCCCTTGGGCGCCCATGTCACACATTACCTTGAATTAGAATTCTACTTCGAAACCAACCCGAAATGCAACCTACTTCCTTGAAGTTAAAACTACATTCTAAAACGGACTAGGACTGCATCTTGGGCACCACTTCTTGGACGTTTAGGTTACTTGTCTTCCAAATCCACCATTCTACTTCGAGACGAACTTTATCCATGCAATCCGCTTAGGCACCATCCCCTGGGCGCCCAAGCTGTCTCTTTTCATAATCCTTGAACCAAAGCTCGAACAGGCTGGGCACCACCCCTGTGGCGCCTATCTATCACCTTAGAGAACCAAAGGCCTATTTGAGCCAAATTGTCTTAGAATTTTGAGAAGTTGAACCCAAACAAGAATTAATGATGATTGATGATTAAAAATAATAATGATAAATTAAATAAATAATAAAAAAAACAAGAGAAAATAATAAGAAGTAAAAAAAACAAAAGAAAAAAATAATAAAAAAAAGAAAAAAGAGAAGCAAAGAAAGAAAAAAATGAATAAATAAATAAATAAATAGCTAAAAGAGAGAGAGAGAGAGAAAGCAAGTTAAGAGAGGCACAATAACATGGTGCACATTGTCAACCAAACATTGTCCCATCACATAAGGTCCTGACACATGCACATTAGTCCTATCACGCATACATCTGACATTGTGCATTGCATCCCATGTCATCTCCATCAATGAAATTTGAACTACAAAGCACTAACAGTGAGAAGTGCAGAATCTTTTAGTGTTTGTTCAATACAGGTTCCCAAAGCAAAAACAAAGACACCAAAGGTGAAGGACATTCAAGTACACTGATGGAGGCAGATGATTCAAACTTCGGCAAACAAATGATGAAAGGAAACGGCAGTGGTCCCCAACGTTGGACTTACGGAAAGCTCTAGAGGTAAGTACCCTTGACTGTGATTTTCGTGATTTTACTTCATGTTTGGAAATTGAGTCGTCGTAGGCCTCCCTTAAGTGCTTATAATCGGTATGGCAATCATAATATCGTGTTCTCACGAATTGTGCGTTCGCCGACTCAAATCTTGACGTTGGAAGATGGAAACCGTGTAACTTGAAACTCTCCATGTTAAGCACCAAAAAGATGATTGAATCTATCCCAGGTTCTCGTTTAAGCTTGGGTGAAGACCAACATCCCTAGAGAATGATGGCTTTTCCGGTGACCGTCTTCATTTGATTTAGCTTTTTCGATGCATACCTGAGTTTTAAAATCAAACATCTTTTAGAAATTAAAAAAAGAAATGCATCTCATTCTCATATGCACCTCACACTATTGCTTGAGCTGTGTTTGTAATTGCCTTCAAGATCCCCATTTTTGCTAGTTAGTTTTAACTATGCCTTGAACATTCAACTACGGATGAAAATTAAAAGACGCTATATATGAACATTTGAATTAAACTCTATTGCATGAACAGATGAAATTGTAATAGTGACTTAACCAATCGAAAGATTGACTTCTGATTCAGACCACCGAGGCATAGTTCCCGCCATCATTTTAAATTTCAGCAACCGGGGCACAGTTCTCAACCCGCCACATGGCAATACCACGGGCACCGAGGCACAGATCTCGGGTTTCCAATCAAATCAGTAGGCACGTAACTTCTTCTTTTTCTTTTTCCCCCTGAATCAGGATCAATCCTAGAAAAGTGAACCTCATCTTTAGAATGAATTTGCAATTGCATACATCCATAGATGCCCACTCCCGCGAGCTCAAAAGCTCCCGTGAGTCATGAGTGGTGTGTCTACTTTCTTTGGAGCACAACTCTCCACGTGTTGCTCTCCAAAGAGGGGCATACTATAGACACCTCATTTGGCCCCTATGATAGCCTTAAATACCTATCATATATAGCGATGCCCCCATTTCACCCATGATTGAATGATTAATGACATAATTTAGATTAATTAATGACGATGAAGATGCTTGTTGCTAATTTTAGACTTAGTTCGACGATTTCTAGAAATTCCTGAGAGAAAAGCCGAGTCGCATCAAGATCTTGAGCCCAACTCACTACTCACACAAGAAGTGAACCATGACACCACTCAAACCCTTTCCGGACCACTTAAGACATGCTTAGGCCAATCCCTCCAAAGACCATACTTAGTTTGCCAAAATGTCACCCGATTAGCCTAAGTTAGGAAATCGAATTCATTGGTCCAGAGATCCCCCATATTTTTCAGCCCATATTTGTCAAGACATTTAGACCATTGGATTCCTCACTTCGAGAGCTTTCCGGCGGTATGTAGAACGTCCAAATCCGATAAGCGAGTCAAAAGTTATGAGCTTCCAAAGTTTGTCCTAAGAAGAGATCACCTAGGCACTACCCATGTGGCGCCCACCCTATGGAATTCACCTAGGCGCCCCATGCTAGGAGCCCAGACAGCCCAGGACCACCTAGGCGCCCCATGGTGGGCGCCCAGCCTCCACATTTCACTAGTTGGCCTTAAAATAGCCCGGGACCACTCAACGTAGGGTCCGAACTTCGGAAATGAATCGACTCCACCTAGGCACCACCCATGTGGCGCCTACCCTACCAAGTTCCACATAGGCACGAACCCTGTGGTGCCCACACTTCCTATAATCACCTAGGCACCCCATGGTGGGCACCCACTTTAAAATTTACTAGTTTGGTTCGGGATTAGACCGAGACCACTCATACATGGGGACCAAGCACCGAAGACAAACTGAACCACCTAGGCACCACCCATGTGGCGCCTAGCCTTGAAGTTCACCTAGGCACCACCCCTGTGGTGCCCAGCCGTGATGTCCATCTGGGCACCACCCATGTGGCAACCAACCTATTAAGTGCTAATGTAGGTCCCCCCAGCTGAAGATATATCCGTTCAATCTCGACTCCAAATGGGACCAAGGACCAAAAGCAAAGCACGAACCAGTTGGGCAACACCCTGTGGGCGCCCACTCTCTCCAGGATCACCTGGGCGCCACCCTGTGGGCGCCCAGACTGCGCAGGCCATGTGTGCGCCACCCCATGGGCGCCCATCCTCCCTCCAAACCCTAGTTCACCCTCAAACAACTTAAGCCGCCTAGGGATGCGTGAGACCTTCTAGAAACACAAATTAATGAAGCCCTAGCCCCTTCTAAACTCGTCCCAAACTTATATAATCCCTCTTAACTTCATTTACAAGAGGGGAGGCTACCCAAAAACCCTAAGAAAAGAGGCAAAAGGAGAGAATAGAAAAATAAGAAGAAAGGTAGCCACCATTAGAGAAGAACTTCAGATCTATAGTAGAGGAAGGAGAAAGAGAGGAGGAGGCTTCCATATCTTCAACTGGAGCTATGGATCTTTGCGAAAGCTTCGTTTTAGGAACATGAGGAACGCGTCATATACCGGTATTCCTAGATCTCTCCTTTCTTCTTCTATATTTAATTACCATTCATTCTTAGAAATATGCTTAGGACCATTTGAGCATCATAGATCTACATTAGCTTGTGATAAAAATAGTATTAGTGCATCATCATGTTAGAAACATGTATAGGTTCATTCTAAGATAGTAGATTCGTTTTCATTTAGTAGTTTTAATTGCATAGTTAGATCAGATCTCGCATCATCATCATCATCATCATCATTTATATTGAAAAGATCGCGAGCAACCATTGGCAAAAAGGCTGGGCGCCACCCACTGGGCGCCTTCCCCCTCCGGAACACCTGGGCGCCACCCACTGGGCGCCTGCCCTCTCTCGAGCCACCTGGGCGCCACCCCCTGGGCACCTACCCTTCTGAGACAGGGTCCGGGTTCTTGATCTCCGCCCGTTGCATCGTTTGCTTATAATTTCGTTAGTTGCATCGCTAGTAGTTCGAATTAAGACATTCGCATCAGTTGCTGAATATTGGAAGTTGTGTTGAAAACACTAAGATTCTTGTGCGTTCGTTGTGTTCCGTTGAAAACCCTGACTGAGCAGGGTAGGCACCACAGGGGTGGCGCCCAAGTGGATTTCTCCACTTTGGTGCATAACTTCTGATCTTCCGCATTTAGTTCATTTAGAAACTGCATGAGAATGATATGTTTGTCTGTTTGATCAGTTCTGAACTTTGATTTACCACTTTATTACACTTCACATCATATCATTTGAATCACACAACCATAGAAAAACCTAACAAAAAAAATCATAAAATCCCTTCTTCTCTTTCCTTACTCTCTAGTAAATTAGAGGAGAAACCGAAAACAAATTAAAAGATATCTAGAAAACCCTAAAATAATAATTAGATAGTCTAGGTTATTGAGTTTAGCGCCTAAGTAGAATAAATCATAAGATTAATTAAAACATCATAATTAGCTAACTTAAGAAATATCAAATCATTAAGAGTTATAAAACACTAAGACCCTAATTAATTCGGATTTATAAATAACTAAGAACTTTAAAAACACAAAAAAAACCTAAAACCCCAAAAGACAGCCACCTGGGTGCCACCCCCTGGGCGCCCATCCTTCCACAGCAACCTGGGCGCCACCCTCTGGGCGCCCAGCCTACTCATTCCCTAAGACACCCTGGTTAAAGCTTAGCTTAATTAGTTAAGACCTTAAACTAATCCGAATCAACACAGTAAAATATTTTAAACCTAGAATAAGTAAACCTTAATTAACTTAATTTTTAATTAACTCAAAAACTCAAAACCAACAAAAGTCCAAAAAGTCCACCTGGGCGCCACCCCCTGGGTGCCCAGCCTGCATTGCCACCTGGGCACCACCCTCTTGGCGCCCATCCTATCCCGTCTCTAAAGAACCACTAATTAAAACTTCTAATTAATCACAACCCAAATTTAATCCTAGTTAACATAACAAAACACTTTTAAATTTAAGAAACCTAAAACCTCAATCAACTTAGACTTGAACCAACTTAAAAACGCAAAAGCCACCCGAAACCACAAAACAGACACCTGGGCGCCACCCCCTGGGCGCCCACCCAGCCTTTACACTTGGGCACCACCCTCCTGGCGCCTATCTTATCCCATTCCCTTAGAAACCACCACTTAATTAAACTTAATTGATTAAACCCGAATTAACACCTTAAAACACTATTAACCTAAAAGACTCGAAACCTTAATCAATTTGGACTCAAACCAACTTAGAAAATACAAAACGAATAAACCACAAAACATCCACTTGGGCGCCACCCCCTTGGTGCCTATCCTTCCGCATCCACTTGGGCGCCACCCCCTTGGTGCCTATCCTGCCGCATCCACTTGGGCGCCACCCCCTTGGTGCCTATCCTACCGTATCCACTTGGGCACCACCCTCCTGGCGCCCATCCTACCCGATCACTAGGAAACCCCACTTGAAATTAAATTCGAAGTCAATCACGATCAACACACCGGAACACCCTTCAAATCTAAAACAATCGGAACCATAAACCCGAATAGACTTAAAACATCGAACCAACTCGGACGCACAAGGCAGAGACTTGGGCGCCACCCCCTGGGCGCCCATCCTGTCACCTCCACCTGGGCACCACTCTCTTGGCGCCCAGCCTCTCCCGTCACTAAAACCAAATTAATTGAGATGAAATTTAATCATAATCATCGCAACAGAACATTTTTAATTTAAAATACATCAAACCATAAAGCTCAACCGCAGATCAACCTAAAAAATACTGAACCGGCCCGAACCACAAAATAATTCACCTGGGCGCCACACCCTTGGTGCACATCTGTCAAATCCACCTGGGCACCACACCCTGGGCGCCCAGCTTCCCTGTTTTCGAAAAAAATCCGATTCACAACTTAGCCCAATTAATTGGCGTTTAAATAAATCCCAATTGAATACGAATAGCATCCCACACCCAAACACACTAAGCCCTTAAACCAATTTAAACTTAAATTGACCTAAAAAATACCGAACCGACCGAACCTTAGCACAGTCACCTGGGCGCCACCCCTTGGGCACCCATCCTGCCAAATCAACTTAGGCGCCACTCCCTGGGCGCCCAGCCTACCCGTTTTCATAAAAACCCCAACCGACAACTTAACACAATTAATTAGCATTCGAACCAATCCAAATCAACATATTAAAACACTTTTAACTTAAAACACTTGAAACTTTAATCAATTTGTACTTAGCACCCAAAGCCCTTATGAACCAACAAACAACCACCTAGGCACCACCCCTGTGGCGCCTATCCTACACTCTAACCTTGGTTCACAACTTCAATTTAAAATGAATAGCTAAACACCTTATCACTTAAATTAATTAAAACCAGAACCTAAAATAGTCTCTAGATTCGGAAACCAATAACTAAGTCTCAACGGAATACTTAAAATCACAAGCCATCAACCTAGGCGCCACCCCCTTGGCGCCTATCCTCTCATTTGCACTAAAACGCGAATTCTAAATTTTGTTTCAAAATCCGGATCCGAATCCCTTTGACATTTGAACATCAGAGAATTAGAACAATTTGAAACATTAAAATTCACCAAGTAAGAACCCCTTGGATTCCGAAAATAACATCGATACCATCGTCGCTAGCCAAACCACCCAGAAAAAACCGCTTAGGAGCCAATGCCTGGGCGCCCAAGTCACCAGAATATCCTAGGCGCCACCCCCTGGGTGCCCAAGTCACCAGAATATCCTAGGCGCCACCCCCCTGGAGCCCAAGTCTTCTGCCAACCCCGTTTCACGGATTTCAACATTGTTTCACGTTTTAAATTAAAACCATAAATTCCAGAACCTTAAACAACTTAAACAGAACCCCAAAATACATTTAATCCACTTCTTAATCAATCTTCAACTCAAAACAAACCAAACCAATTAAAAATCATAATTAATAAGTTGCTTAGGCGCTGAACCATCAAACTCAGGTTATTCATACCCTAGGATTAGATCGGATTTCCCCGTTAGGTAGCTTAGCGCATTAGGATTCGCCCCATCACTTTTCCTGTTCCGTTAGGGGACTGGGAGAGCTGATGTGGGCGGTTTAGGACCTTAGGTTAGGGTTAATCCGATGATCAGTAGTAAAGCACTAATCACGTAAATCCAAGTATAATCCCCTAGTTAGGCCCTTCTAGCCCCTATATTGAAAAGCCATAAAAACCATAAAACCAACAAAATAAACCCAAAAAATATTTCCCTTTTATTTCTTCCTCCACCTCAGGTGCCAGATATTTAATTGAACTTAATGATAAAAAGGGAATAAAGAACTGATTTCTAAAATTGAATAAATGAGAATAACAAGATGAGATGAGTGATTTCGCACACACTTTTATCAATCACGGCCCATCGGCCACCCTAAAACAAACACTAGCCCATCGGCCATTTTCAATCAATCCTGGCCCATCGGCCACCTTCAATTAATTACGGCCCATCGGCCTTTTACTTTTATCACTCGTGTATCGCACACGAAAAACACAGAAATCAAAAATCAAAGTCTCATTTGCATCATCATTTTGGTTTGAAAAATCAGCCTTTAAACCCTATTTTGCCAAGGGATCAGAAGGGGGTACCCAAGAACGGGACCGATCCTCTTCTTAAATAATTGGCACCTCCCCCTCTTTTAGTTTATTTTATTTATTCTAGTTATTTTATTTTACTTGGATATACTACGATTATGCTATGTGAGGATTAACTTTTATTCGGACTTTAACTCATGACCCTGAATTGACCCAAATTAAAGAGACCCAAAGAGACCCAAATTAAATGTGACAGGACAACCGTCGTGTGTTGCCGGCAACACATTAGACGAGAGGAAGAATCCACCTTATTATTTTTCTCCCCATATTTCTTCGACTTTTGTCGAAGAACGGTGTTACGGCCGTACCGTAGCTGGCGATTGTGATCCATCGATTTTGAGGGTAGTCGGAATCCTCATTTTCGATGTAAAGTTTAAATAGCATATATATAGATGAATGGAGATTTCCCCAAATCATGCCTCTCTTGGAGAGGAAAAATGGGGGGGTCGAAATTCACATCCGACAGTGAGGGGGTAGTCGGGGAGGACGGATCCATCCAGATCGTAAGTGGGCCTGAGACGCATTTGTGTCTGGGTATGGATCTGGTTGGGAATTCGTGATGATCGGCGATTCTCGGTTGTTTGGCTCATCAAAATTTACCTTGTAAAGGTCAGGGGAGTCAACGATCGTATCCATCCCTGAATTGAAGATTTTGAATTTGGTCGTCCCATCCCATGGCGTGATGTATTTTCGATAATCCTCTTCTTCAAAGAAATCACCATGACATGGTTGGCTATGGTTTACACTCCCTTGAGCCTGGGCATCAATATGTTGGTGCTCTATTACGGCGATGTTTATTACTTGGGTCTGTGGGCCCTGTCCAGAGGTTGACGCTCCATGCTGAGGTAAAGGGTTTGTATAAATCTGCATGTTGGGAATATTTTGTGCGGGGTTTGTGGTTGGATTTTGATTGGGAGGCGCATTCCATGGATCATTCCCACCTATTGGCCTAATGTTACTCCAATCAATTCTACCTCCATCATTGAGATCATAGATCAAATCTCTAACCGTGTAGCATTGGGTGAGATCATGACCTGGCATCCTATGGTAGGCGCAAAACTTAGTCTTGTCTAGGTGTTCGGACCATGCCTGCGGTCGTTCCGGCGGAAGTTGGAGGGCATTCTGATTTAAAAGAGACCAGAAGACAGCAGTCCATGGTTGAGGAAGGGACGGGTAGTTTGCCCTTTTAGGTCTGAATCTTCTTCTATTTCCTTTGTTCGGGTTATTCTGGTTGCCATTGTTGTCTCTATTGTAATTGAAGGGGACAGTACTATAGTTGGGTTGAGGATTCGCATTCTGGTTTTGCGGCGGAGCTATCGGGTTCGAGACCAGCTGTGTGGGATTAGGATTCTGGTTTTGATTCACTGGAGGCCCTTGGTTTCTTGGTGGTTGGTCATAACTTTGATTATTTCTAGGAGGGTTTCGGTAGTTCTGATTGTTTCGCTGATAGTTTTGATTATTCCTCTGATAATTCGGGTTACCACCTTGGAAATTGGGATTGCCATTTTGCCCTGGGTTTTGGTGTTGGTTAAAGCTAACGCTAGTATGCTCCTGATACGGTCGGTAGACCTCTTCCTGATTCAAGCTAACTTCAGGGGTCGTGCGGATCTCTGGTTGGGTAGTTGTGCCTACCCTACGCGTGTTCTTTTTATGGTCAATGATGGTGTTCAATACCCCTTCATCTAGATTTTGCTTCATCCTAGATAACCTACGGTACAGGCCACTCCAACTAACGACCTCCCCAATTGTCATCAGGGCTCTCATGGGATCCTTCATGTTCGATATGGCCATTCTTACTTGTTCTTCCTCTTGCATGTTGCAATCTAACCATGCGAATTGGTTTTGCCATCTCACTACAAATTCCTCATAGTCTTCATTGTTCTTCTGTTTAAGATTAGCTAAGTCATGCCATAAGGGTTTGTTTTTAGTTAGATGCTGGTATCGCGCTAGAAATTTCTCTACTACATCCTCGAAGGTATTGATTTCATGGGAAGGCACGGATGTATACCAAGTCAATGCATCTCCAGTTAACGATTCCTGAAAATAATTTATGAGCATGGAGTCATTGTCTGCAATGGCACGACACTTGTTGCAAAATGAGACTAGGTGATGCTGAGGATCAGTAGTCCCATCGTAAGGTACGAACTTAGGGGCTCTAACAGGGAAAGGTGACCTCTATTTTTCCTCCTTTTTGGTAAAGTCATAGAATCCTAGTTTCTTGCCAGTTGAGCTCGAGGATTTCTTTTTAATTTCGTTCTTGAGTTCCTCCACATTTTTATGCAACTCCTTGAATGCTAGAGGATCTAGATATTGAATTGTCTGTGGTTGACATTCTCTTTGTGGTTCTAGCGAAGTAGGGGCGTAGGCCGGTTCTTGGCATTGGCCTTGGAAATACGGTTGCGAGATAGGCTGATAGCTTTGGTTCAACTGAATTCCCTCATGAGTAATTGGTTGTCCCCTATATGGGTCAACTATTGGGCTTAAAGTGGGCGGTGGATATGCTTGTTGATAGCACGACTCATTTGCTTGGTGTGTTTGATAAGGATTTCCAATGCTCGTGGGGTTAGTAACTTGCACGTTCTGGATTGGGAGGTTCTGGTTCGCATTGGGCATTTGATAGATCGGGACTGTTTGATTTTGATAAGTGAGAGGCCCCCTCTTGTATTGAGCTGGTTGGGGATATAACATACCAGCACCAACCGTCACAGGATTGTAACGAACTTGATCCATTGGTGGAGGAGTCATTGCTTGGAATTGGGGCCGAGCCATCTCGTGTTGCCGGTAGGCATCTAGCGCTCCTATATGTGTCAAAGGGTTTTGGTGCGAGATGCTGGATGTCGCCAATCGACCCATGTCCATTGGACTATGACTTGTCTGGTGATATGCGTTTTCATTTATCACAAGAGTCTGGGAAGGTGCGATGGCCCTAACCGGGGTTATGATAGGTGCGTCAGTAGGCATCCCATACTGTGGGATAGAGGACGTGATTGGCTCGGTTTGGCTGATCATGGAAGAATAGGGTATAACCTGTGAGACAACAGGATCACTTGCGCGAAGAGGGTAGTCTGTTGATGAAACGTTATCATGGACCCTATATCTTATAACTTGGCCGGTGGGACTGACTAGATCTATGTAAGTCACCCCTGAATGCGAGGAGAAATGATTCTCTCTCGATGAAGGAGATGGGGTGGAGGTATTGGAATGATTCCTTCCCATTGTTATGGTATTGACTGGTAACGGGCCTCCTTCGAAGAGGGACCGTCTTATCTGTTGTGGGTCATGGCTTGAAGCTGCCAAGGATCCATCTAATACCCTAAAGGGTTCTACACTTTGCGTGGTTTGGTGTGACCCGCCAGTGGTGCGGATCAATAGTGGGGGTGAGAGGGGTTGAAAGTCGGACATTCCAAACGTCTGACCCTCCATTTGTGAAGAAATGTTTAGATGAGAAGAGAGAGAAGGAGAGGAAGAGAAGAGTACTTGTTATGTAGTTTTGTTGGTGAAGATCTGTTTCTTATGGTGTAATGGGGGAAAGCTTAGTGGACGGTGCATTCGGACCTTTGGTTTAATTTTCAGACTACTCATAACAACCCTAAACTGAATGGGACACGGACATCAAATCATTGATTGGATGTTCGTGTCTTAGAATATTACTCTAGGAAGACCCAAATAGGTGACAGGAAAATATAAGAGGTCCCATCACGATCGCCAGGCTGTCGGATGTGAATTTCGACCCCCCCCCCCCCCATTTTCCTCTCCAAGAGAGGCATGGTTTGGGGAAATCTCCATTCATCTATATATATGCTATTTAAATTTTATATTGAAAATGAGGATTCCGACTACCCTCGAAATCGATGGATCACGATCGCCAGCTACGGTACGACCGTAACACCGTTCTTCGACAAAAGTCGAAGAAATATGGGGAGAAAAATAATGAGGTGGGTTCTTCCTCTCGTCTAATGTGCTGCCGGCAACACACGACGGTTGTCCTGTCACATTAATCTGGGTCTCTTTGGGTCTCTTTAATTTGGGGTCAATTCGGGGTCATGAGTTAAAGTCCGAATAAAGGTTAATCCTCACATAGCATAATCGTAGTATATCCAAGTAAAACAAAATAACTAGAATAAAGAAAATAGAATAAAAGAGGGGGGGAGGTGCCAAATATTTAAGAAGAGGATCGGCCCCGTTCCCGGGTACCCCCTTCTGATCCCTTGGCAAAATAGGGTTTAAAGGCTGATTTTTCAAACCAAAATGATGATGCAAATGAGACTTTGATTTGTGATTTCTGTGTTTTTCGTGTGCGATACACGAGTGATAAAAGTAAAAGGCCGATGGGCCGTAATTAATTGAAGGTGGCCGATTGGCCAGGATTGATTGGAAATGGCCGATGGGCCAGTGTTTGTTTTATGGTGGCCGATGGGCCGTGATTGATTAAAAGTGTGTGCGAAATCACTCATCTCATCTCGTTATTCTCATTTATTTAATTTTAGAAATCAGTTCTTTATTCCCTTTTATCATTAAGTTTGATAAAATATTTGGCACCTGAGATGGCGCCCAGGTGGCTGTGGAAGGATGGGCACCCAGGGGGTGGCGCCCAGGTGGCTGTTTTTTGGGGTTTTGGTTTTTTTTGTGTTTTTAAAGTTCTTAGTTATTTATAAATCTGAATTAATTAGGGTCTTAATGTTTTATAACTCTTAATGATTTGATATTTCTTAAGTTAGCTAATTATGATGTTTTAATTAATCTTATGATTTATTCTACTTAGGCGCTAAACTCAATAACCTAGACTATCTAATTAATATTTTTGGGTTTTCTGGATATCTTTTAATTTGTTTTTGGTTTCTCCTCTAATTTACTAGAGAGTAAGGAAAGAGAAGAAGGGATTTTATTATTTTATGATTTTTTTGTTAGGTTTTTCTATGGTTATGCGATTCAAATGATATGATGTGAAGTGTGACAAAGATGGTAATTCAAAGCTCAGAACAGATCATACAACCAAACATATCATCATCATGCAGTTTCTAAATGAACTAAATGCGGAAGATTTGAAGTTGTGCACAAAAGTGGAGAAATCCACTTGGGCGCCACCCCTGTGGCGCCTACCCTGCTCAGTCAGGGTTTTCAACGGAACACAACGAACGCACAAGAATCTTAGTGTTTTCAACACAACTTCCAATATTCAGCAACTGATGCGAATGTCTTAATTTGAACTACTAGCGATGCAACTAACGAAATTATAAGCAAATGATGCAACGGGCGGAGATCAAGAACCCGGACCCTATCTCAGAAGGGTAGGCGCCCAGGGGGTGGTGCCCAGGTGGTTCGAGAGAGGGCAGGCGCCCAGTGGGTGGCGCCCAGGTGGTTCCGGAGAGGGCAGGCACCCAGTGGGTGGCGCCCAGGTGGTTCCGGAGAGGGCAGGCGCCCAGTGGGTGGCGCCCACCCTTTCTGCCAATGGTTGTTCGCGATCTTTTCAATATAAATGATGATGATGATGATGCTAATGCGAGATCTGATCTAACTATGCAATTAGAACTACTAAATGAAAACGAATCTACTATATTAGAATGAACCTATACATGTTACTAACATGATGATGCACTAATACTATTTTTATCACAAGCTAATGTAGATCTATGATGCTCAAATGGTCCTAGGCATATTTCTAAGAATGAATGGTAATGAAATATAGAAAAAGAAAGGAGAGATCTAGGAATACCGGTATATGACGCGTTCCTCAAGTTCCTAAAACGAAGCTTTCATAAAGATCCATAGCTCCAGTTGAAGATATGGAAGCCTTCTCCTTTCTTTCTCCTTCCCCCACTATAGATCTGAAGTTCTTCTCTAATGGTGGCTACCTTTCTTCTTCTTTTTCTATTCTCTCCTTTTGCCTCTTTTCTTAGGGTTTTTGGGTAGCCTCCCCTTGTAAATGAAGTTAAGAGGGATTATATAGGTTTTGGACGAGTTTAGAAGGGGCTAGGGCTTCATTAATTCGTGTTTCTAGAAGGTCTCGCATCCCTAGGCGGTTTAAGTTGTTTTAGGGTGAACTAGGGTTTGGAGGGAGGATGGGCGCCCATGGGGTGGCGCCCACATGGCCTGCGCATGCGCCCACAGGGTGGCGCCCAGGTGATCCTGGAGAGAGTGGGCGCCCACAGGGTGGTGCCCAGCTGGTTCGTGTTTCGCTTTTGGTCTTTGGTCCCATTTGGAGTCGAGATTGAATGGATATATCTTCAGCTGGGAGGACCTACATTAGCACTTAATAGGCTGGGCGCCACATGGGTGGTGCCCAGATGGACTTCAAGGCTGGGCGCCACAGGGGTGGTGCCTAGGTGAACTTCAAGGCTGGGCGCCACAAGGGTGGTGCCTAGGTGGTTCGGTTCGTCTTCGATGCTTGGTCCTTATGTATAAGTGGTCCCGGTCTAATCTCGAACCAAACTAGTAAATTTTAAGGTGGGCACCCAACATGGGGTGCCTAGGTGATTCTAGAAAGTGTGGGCGCCACAGGGTTGGTGCCTATGTGGAACTTAGTAGGGTAGGCGCCACATGGGTGGTGCCTAAGTGGAGTCGATTCATTTTCGGAATTCGGCCCTTACGTTGAGTGGTCCCGGGCTATTTTAAGGCCAACTAGTGAAATGTGGAGGTTGGGCGCCCACCATGGGGCCCCTAGGTGGTCCTGGGCTGTCTGGGCGCCTAGCATGGGCGCCTAGGTGAATTCCATAGGGTGGGCGCCACATGGGTGGTGCCTAGGTGATCTCTTCTTAGGACAAACTTCGGAAGCTCATAACTTTTGACTCGCTTATCGGATTTGGACGTTCTACATACCGCCGGAAAGCTCTCGAAGTGAGGAATCCAATGGTCTAAATGTCTTGACAAATATGGGCTGAAAAATATGGGGGATCTCTGGACCAATGAATTCGATTTCCTAACTTAGGCTAATCGGGTGACATTTTGGCAAACTAAGTATGGTCTTTGGAGGGATTGGCCTAAGCATGTCTTAAGTGGTCCGGAAAGGGTTTGAGTGGTGTCATGGTTCACTTCTTGTGTGAGTAGTGAGTTGGGCTCAAGATCTTGACGCGACTCGGCTTTTCTCTCAGGAATTTCTAGAAATCGTCGAACTAAGTCTAAAATTAGCAACAAGCATCTTCATCGTCATTAATTAATCTGAATTATGTCATTAATCATTCAATTATGGGTGAAATGGGGGCATCGCTATATATGATAGGTATTTAAGGCTATCATAGGGGCCAAATGAGGTGTCTACACCAGGGACATAAGACGAGACAAGGTCCGAGCTCTAGAACTTGGGAGGATACCTGAAAGCAGGATCATCCTCAGAGATTCCTGTCTTCTTCACGGCAGCCCTCCACCCGAGCTCCCAGGCTTTCTGGCGAATTCTGTGGATTTGCGCCTTATACTCTGTAGTCACCTCTTGAATCCCCTCATTATAGGCAAAGTCAAACTCGGCCTGGAACTTTTCCTTAAGCTCGGCCTTCTGCTTCACCAGAGCAAACCCGAATTCAGCCTTTTTCTCTTCCAAGGCAGACTGAAACGCAACCCTCTCTTGGTTCATGGTGGTGATGAGGTCAAATGCAAGCCTTGATTGTTTTTCCACTTCACCATCTTGGCTTTCGACCTTGGCTGATGCCTTTTCGAGGTCGGCCACAAGACCGGTATTCTTGCATGCCTCTTCCCTCAAATACTCATCCTTGACATCCAAAGCCACCGAAGACCCTCTTTCTCAGCCTCCAATCCGGCAATCTTGGAGTCAGCGTCTCCCAGCCTCCCTAAGGCAACCTAGCATTTTTGCACCACCTGCGGGAGAAACAAGCGTCAGAAAACCTAGACCGAAGTCAAATACTTTGTGAAATGTTGTCAAAGGCTTACCAAGATGGCTGACCGCATTGTTGAAACCAACAATGTCTCATTGTCCAGCCTCCCCCACTTCTCTATGTCCTTAGGTAAGGCACATGCTCGCCCCAGGACGGCCACCACGTAGGGACTGCTGGCTACACGGTCCTCCACGTTCAATGGCCTCCCAATGTCAGCTTCGAGGTCTAGCCTCCAAACAGCTGGCCATGGGGACTGAGGTGCTATCTCACTGGATAACGACTCGGCCACGGAGCTGGCCGAGGCTATGATCCTGGGCCTCTTCTCTGGCTGACCCCCCTCCTCCGAGATGTCGACAGGGCACTCCTGATCTCCCACACTTGGAGAAATCACAGGGGCCGAAGTGCTGGCAACAACGGCAACAGGAGAAGTAGGAACAGAGGTGGGGGCGACAGGAGCAGGAGCTGAAGGCGAGGAAGGAGCATCACCAGGAGGTTGGGGGGCATCTGGAGCTTGGTCCCCAAAAGCCAGAGCCTCCAGATCCTCAATCACGGCACGAAGACAACGCCTGCATAACATCTCTTCTTCTTCTTCCTCTTTCGAACTGATAAAAACAGCAGCTCGACTCCTCGGCCGCAAAGAAGTTTCAGCAGTGGCTGCAGTGGTCTCGGCTAGCCTCGAGTCTGAGCAGGACAGAAAAGCCCTATCACCCGACTCAATGGGACGACCGGCAGGTACTGCAAGTGTCACCCGCTCCCCACTTTCTTCTTCTCCAAAAACTTGGGACTCTCTCCCAGTTCCCTTCCTCTTGATGAAGGAACGGTACTTCGGTTTGTACCCTAGGAGTGACCAAGCAACTCAACTGTTATGTCCGTGGTAGTTCCTCACCAACCGGAGCCAAGTGTCATTTCTTACCCAGCCGGTTCTCTTGGCCGCCTGCCTTCTCTGACGAAAACCTGCACAACAAACAAAGGATGTCAGCTCGGCAAAAATAAAAGAAAGCCGAAAGATTCCGGTCTTTACTTGGAGGGGTCACGAAGCCTCGAGGGATTCTAACTACTCTTGACGCCAAGGGCTCAGATTCGCCGAACTCCCAATAACACGAGACGAACAGGCGATTGTCCCCTGCGTATCCGTTGGAGTCCTCCAGGGCGTTCACAAAATCAGACCGTTTCACCCTCACCCGAAGGTAGTAGACGTCCCCAGCTTTGCAGAGGTCATACACGTCCTCGATGTCATGGACACCAAGGTTGATCCCTAGAATCCTATTCAGTTCACCTACGCCCATTATTATCTTGAAGCTGTTCGGCATCAGTTGACAGGGGCAAAGGTGCCATTCTCTCAGGCACGGCCTCAGAAGCGGATGAAGGGGGAATCGAACCCCACCGTCTGTCACGATCACTAACAAAAACGGCATCCAGTTGTTGTCGAAGATGCTACCATCAAAAGGGTCTTCAGGGTTATCTAACCTGATCTGGACGTCGTCCGGGATCTTGTATCTGACCCTAAAATCAACCACGGTCCCTGGGGTTTCTAGCCAATGCCTGTAAGTCCCCATTCCCAAAACTCAGAGAAAACGGTGGAGGGAAAAAGAAAAGCACGGAAACCCTAAAAGAAGGATGTGCAGAGGAGGCTGACTTACAAGCAGAAAGGACTCGAAATCACAAGTTCGAACTCACAGGTCTGATCGCAGGCTGGTTCTTTCCTCCAACAGAATCTCCCATCTCTAAATGAATACGAAAATGAAAATCAGGGAGAAAGTTCCCTAATTTGTAATGGGAGGAGGGGTCGTTTCGATTTTCGAAGATTTTCATATGACGCATCACCTCGAGCACTCCTCACGCCTCTTCGAAGTGACTGGATAGTTGCCCAAATGATGACATGTGGCGCCAACAGCACATTTCCCGCAGGCTATTAAATGCTCTGGGCAGGCAAAAAGACACGCCTCGATGAGGATCAGACATCAGCCATCATTACCAAGATAAGAAAGAGCATTCACTCCGAACTCATTACTCAGAGAGGCTCCACCATCACGGTGCTTAGCTTCCGTGCTTCGGTAACGGTACCAACACGACAGCTGAAACCAACTCGGTAACAATACCAGCTCGACAAGGCCATTTAGCTTCCGACCTCAAAGAGTTGGAGAACTCCAAGAGATCAAAAGCTAGGGGGCAATTGTGTGGGGAATCCCATAACACCGAGGTTAAGCTAAGCCTCGGTAATGGTACTTGCTAATTTGTCTTGATCTCGGTCACCCGCGTCTCTGCAGCTCGGTAAGAGTGTCAACTCAGCAAGGCCAGTTCTGGTCTCGGCAAGAGTACTGAGGACCGGAAATGGGCCATCACACTCCTATGAGAAGTACGAACGTACACTGACAGATAGGGTGGTGCGTGATAGAGATAAGAAGTTGACTTCATCACCCCATCACGTCAGCAATCCTAGGGAGAACGAGAGTCGTCCGATAGGATGCTTCCTTTTTTACCTACCACTCAGTGTCAGGGTAAAGCCCGATGGGACCTTACCCCCACCTACCTCCACTCAGCAAAAAGAGATGACAGGACTTCCACCTATATATCGACATGGGGGAGTCCCCCAGAGGTATGTCTAAAAGCTTACACATACAAACAACACTTGCACCCTCTTCTCTTCTCCACTCCGCCTTTGCTTAGTTGTAGAACTAACTCAAGCATCAAAGTGCCTTCAGCTGACGGCAGCCAGGGCCTCTGACCTCTGCTTCTCTCCTTCCCTTTCAGGTCTCGGGAGTTCGGTCTTTCCCTAAAAAAAGATTCTTCATTCATCTAACTAAGCGGGTGTCGTTTTTGCCACCTGCAGCAGACATCACCATTGGTGGTTTGTGTGCCTGCCACCGGAGATAACTTGATTCCTATTGTAGTTGCTTGGGATTGTCTACCGCCTACATGCTTTAATGGCGGGATCTGACACTAGCTCTAGTATTTCTAGAGGTACAATTTCCATATCAAATATTGCCTATCTCATCTCTATTAAGTTGGAACATGACAATTTTCTATTGTGAAAAAGTCGATTTTTGCCCATTCTCCGTGCTAATAAACTATTGAAGTATGTCGATGGTTCAACACAGAGTCTTGAATAGCTCCTCTATGATAATGAAAAGAAACCAACCACTATTATAAATCCAGCATATGAACTCTGGATAGATTCTCTTGTTCTTTTGTGGGTCAATGCCACGCTTACTCCACAAGTTCTCCAACATGTTGTTGGACTTCAATCTGCTAGGGAAGCTTGGTAACGATTGGAAAAACTACATCTCATCCAGTCCATATCACAGGTTTTACAACTTAAACAACAGTTTCAGAATTAAAAAAAAAGGGTGGACTCCCTATTACTAATTACCTTGATAAAATGAAAGGCATAGGGCATGTAATCGCATTACTGTCTCCTCCACTCAAACCTCTTCTAATTAGAACTCGAAGCCCGCGTCTATCATGTGTCAGAAATGTAATCGCATAGGGCACTCCGCCCTTGACTGCTTTAATAGGTTGGACCTCTCTTTCCATGGGTGCCAACCACCTGAAAAACTACAGGCTATGGTAACTGCTAAGCAAGGAGAAAGCACCTAGTTCACAGATACTTGTGCACTAATCATGTGACACCAAACATCAACAATATCTCCATTTATTCTTATTATGTGGGTAATGATAGCCTTGTTGTTGCCAATGGTAAGGGTCTGTCCATCTCTCACAGTGGTTCATCTCGGTATCTCTCTAATGGTAACACTGTTTCATTATATATATATATCCTACATGTGCCATCATTCTCTCAAGATTTATTGCCCGTTTCTTAATTTACCAAAGATAATGATTGTCACTTTGTTTTTATATCATCTGGTTTCTATGTGAAGGAAAACAGAACATGGAAGATCCTTTTCCACGGAATAACCAATAATGGTCTTAATTTATCCTCTTCATTTGTAACCATGGATCAATAATAACTCACTTGCTTCTCCCTTTGCCTTTAGTAGTGCTTGAATATCTACAAGTCTAAGGCATAGCAAGTGAGGTCATCCTTCACATTAGGTCCTCCAACGCCTTTCATCATCTTTACCTATCCATGGAGCATCCAAGCTTGAGTTTGTCTGCACTGCTTGTCAAAAGGGGAAACGATTGAGGTTACCTTTTCGGTATTTTGACTCAATTTCATCTTTTCCTTTAGAATCAGTACATTCTAATGTTTGGGGATACTCTCTCAAATCGTCCCTCGGTGGGGCAAGACTTTATGTCACTTTTATTGATGATTTTAGCAAATATTGTTGGTTATTTCCTCTTCATTTAAAGTCTCAAGTATTTGATGCATTTTTAAGTTTTAAATCTTTGGTTGAGAATATGTTTGACCATCAAATCAAGTCTTTACAAACTGATTGTGGAGGTGAGTTTACTAGCACCCAATTTAAAAATGTGTTAGTCCAAATTAACGGCGTTTCTCACCGTATGTCATGTCCTCATATGGCCGAACAAAATGGGGTAGCTGAGAGAAACATCGTCATATAGTTGAAACAGGATTATTCCTTTTGGCTCATTATGTTGTTCCATTGTCTTTTTGGGATGTTGCATTTGATATTGCAATATTTTTAATTAATTGGATGCCTACTTGTGTGTTAATCACAATTCCCCTTATGAAATACTTTTCCAAAATACCCCAGACTACACTCTTTTACATGCATTTAGTTGCATGTGTTTTCCAAATCTACGCCCGTATGCATCTGGGAAACTATCCTTTCGGATAATTCCTTGTGTCTTTTTTGGCTATAACCGAAACTATAAGGGATATAAATGTTTTGACCTTGTTACCAAAAGAATTTACATGAGTAGGCATGTAGTGTTTGATGAGATGGTCTACCCATTTGCGACTTCTCATACTAATAATGTATAGAGTTACAGTTCGGGCCTTTGCTCCACTGGGCAAGTTCAGCTCGGGCACTCCAATATTAACCATATGCCCAATTTGTCTCATAATATAGCTACACCAAGCCTTACTGTGCCACCTCATGTTCCACAAATTGGTTCATCTCTCTTGCTGACACCACACATGGTGCCTGAACCTGGACGATATTCCGCTGCTACTGAATTGGTGCCATCATCTGCATCCCCATCTCGGCCCCACCTAGTCTATGTCGAACTAGAACAAGTGAAGCTCCAAAACCCTATGCCAAATGTCAAACCTAAATAAGTGTCGCTCCATTAAGTGCATGTGTCACATGATATTGTTGATTCTCCATTTGGCCACGAACACCATCAAATCAATGAGCCCCACACTCATATACAAGATGTTGTTACAACACGTGAACCCGATTTGATGCATCACAATGACACAATAGCTAGCCCTCAAAACATCATGTCATATGATGTTACCAAGTCCTCCACCCAATGTGAGAAAAGCGATGCAGAAGTTGTCCAAAGTTCACATACGATCCAGCCTCCTCAACGCACTCATGGTCTGCGCGCACGATTATTGGATGAAATTGTTAAATCCAAAATAATGATGGTTACTAAACATCCTTTACCTCAGGCCTTGCAAACTGCTCTTGCACCTATCAAACCCACTTGTTACTCTCAAGCAGTAAAATTCACTAAGTAGCGTGATGCTATGGCACTCGAATTTGATGCCCTTCAACGTCAGGGTACATGGATCCTCGTACCTAGAAAACTTGGACAAAATGTGGTAGGTTGTCGCCAAGTCTATAAAATTAAACACCAGTCAAATGACACCATAGAACGGCGTAAAGCATGACTTATAGCCAAGGGTTTCCACCAAGAACCAAGGCTTGACTACAGTGAAACCTTTAGCCCAGTAGTGAAGCATACAACAGTAAGAGTTGCCCTATAATTTGCAATTCAGCTTGGTTGACTAGTTAGACAACTGGACGTTCATAATGCATTTTGCATGGAGTTCTCTCTGAGGAAGTAAATATGGATCAGCCTTAGGGATTTGTCGACTCAAGTCATCCAACCATGTGTGTAAGCTCCATAAAGCCATCTATGGGCTTAAGCAAGCCCCCTAGGCGTGGTACCTTCGTCTTACAAATTACCTCCGAAGTATTGGGGTTTAATGGCACTTCAGTTGATACATCTTTATTTGCCCGCAATTTTGGAGGATAATTTGTCATTTTGTTAATTTATGTTGATGATATTTTAGTTACCGGCAACAAAAATGCAGCGCTACCAAAACTATTAAGGGAGGTTGGTAGTCTCTTTGCTATGAAAGACTTGGGCCCGCTACATTATTCCCTTGGTATTGAGGCTCACCGAGCTTCCTCTAATCTGTATCTCAAACAAAGTATGTGTTGGACCTACTTCACGGGACAAACATGAAAGATGATAAACCACTAAAATCACCGTTCCAACCTGGGATGAAATTGCCTCGGTATGATGGAGATCCAATCCCAATGCTCAAGAATATCGTGCTATAATTGGTGCTCTTCAGTATGTCACATTGACTAGGCCTGACATAGCCTATGCGGTAAACCAAGTTTGCCAATTTATGCATGATCCACGTTCACATCATTGGTGGAAGTTAAAAGGCTTCTTTGTTTTCTCAAAGGCGTGCACAATCACATATTAGTTGCATTTTCGGAATGGTACATTTGCATTTTCTGCTTACTCGGATGCAGACTGGGCTGGAGACCCAGATGATCGGAGCTCCACATTTGGTTATGTGTTCTTTATTGGTCCTAGCCTTATCTCTTGGAATGCAAAAAAGCAACCTATAGTCTCAAGATCTAGTACTGAATCTGAATATAGGTCCCTAGCACTTACTGCTGCATAGTTGAATTGGATCAGAATGCTGATGAGAGATCTTGGAATTTACCTGAGAATTCACCATGTCATTTACTGTGATAACATTACCGCCATTGCCTTGGCTTCAAATCCAATTTATCAATCATGCTCGCACTAAGCACATTGAAGTTGATTACCATTTCATTAGGGAGAAGGTTTTACGATGAGACATTCAAGTCCGCTATGTTAGCTCCATTGATCAATTGGCGGACATATTTACAAAGGGTCTAAATTCGATATGGTTTCAATTATTAAAGGACAAGCTGCATGTCAATGATCCGCCGTTGAGCTTGTGAGGGCATGTTAATTAGCTGAATTACTCTCAGTTATTCATGGATCCCACCAATCATGATAGATTGGATGAATCTTAGTCTCCTGTCTCTCTAGATCTCCTTCTATGTTTGTACTCATCATAACAAGATTTCTCTGTACATATCCCTAATGTATAGGGATCCTTTCTCATATACTAATGGGATCCTTTCTCATATACTATGCATTATAAATATAATATGAATACAATACCATCTTGTACCTTGGATCACAACAGTCTTACAAAAACATCCATAAAACTAATATAATATCGAAAACCATTATTTTAAACCAAAGGAGCAATGCCTCATATGTCTAACACAATAAGTTCCAAAGGATGCTTATAACTAGTAGAACTAGAATGAAAAGGTAATTTATGACTCTGTCATGTGACAAGGTTGACAAAAGTGAAGACTTTTAATTGATACTGGAAGAAAATTAGAGGCAACAATGGTGTTGGTTGTTCACTACATAAGGTGGCCAAGACATCGGTGCCAAATATTTTAATGGCTTTTTAACCGTTGATTTCTTTTTAGTTTTAGTCCAACTGCGAGTGATGCTTAGTGAGTGTAAAATTGGATCTTATGCCACATCATGAGATGACAAGAGTACGAGAACAAGTTTAATATTTCCACGGAACAAGTTTAACATATCTTACTTAAAGAGAGCCCGCATACAAATAGGAAGGTAGCCCACTCAAGTGGGAAGGCGGCCCGCACAAGCAGGAAAAAAGCTCGCACAAGCGGAAAAAGGTGACGTAACTGAAGTCCGAACCCCTGGAGGAGGCTACCCTCTTTATTGAATTAACATGGCCCTAGTTGGGAGAAATCCACCAATGCTGCACTGCTAAGTGCATTGCAGTTAGCATTGATTGAAAGGAAAAAGTAGTGCATTTAGTGGGAGAGAATATTCCCACATAAACTCATTTTTATCAATATGAGGTCCACTTCAACAAATCCAAACTAATTATAATAACAAGAGCTTTTTGTATAGACTCCCCGAAGGTTTGTGGAATTTGTAAATAGGCGCCTGAGATTTTAATATTTGTAAATAGGCCCTTGCGTTTTCTTTTTAACTCCTTTCATGCCCCCAAAATCAATATTCCTAACAAGAACGAATATCCACCTTGAGATTTGTGTTGGATTTTTATATAAATGACCGCTTTGTCCATACATCCATTAAAAAAATGAGTATACTTTTATTTGCAAAAACACCATTATTCTATCTCAAGTCCCAATGGTTTCTCTCAATAATAACCCTCTCATGCACATGAACGGGGGTAGACCCAAGTACAAGGGCTTATGGAAGTAAGCCCTACCCATATTTGAGAAAAGTTTGAGAACCCCGCAGATTCTAAAAATTAATATTTTTTTTTTAACATTTGCCCTTCCCCCAATATTTCTTTTACATAGAGCCAAACACCACTCCTTACAAATTCTAAAATTTAATATGTTTTTTTACGTTTGCCCATTCCCTCAATATTTTTTTACACCCCCTACACATGAAGCTTAATCATGTATTTTGAAACTTTTATCAATCCAATTGTGGGTCATGTATGGATTGAAAAATTATAACTAGTTATAAGTATAGGTGTTATTGTCGTCATATTCAATACGGGTTTAATGAAATGAGCCCCATATTTATAAAAAAAATAAATTTATATAGGGTTTTTCTCTCCCACTAACTAAATTGTTAGTGTTATATGCTTTATAAAAGAAATTGAATCCAAACTCTTGAAATTATGCATATAAGGATAAAAGTGATGGGCGAAAATGTCATTTCACTCTAAAAACATATGGCACTTAGAAGACTATTGATTTTGGAGACACAGAAGGCATTAAAATGAAAAAACAGGGGCCTATTTGCAAATACTAAAACATCAGGGGCCTATTTACCAATCCTACAAACGTTAGGGGGTATATACAAAAGACTCTAATAACAATCAACTCTTGTGCTTATAATTGGTTATCATTACATGCAACTCATGCCCTACTCACTGTACTAATTAGGCTCAAGTGTGTGCGTGAGAGAGAGAGAGAGAGCGCGCGCTAAGACTTCGGATAAAGTAATGATAACATGCCCATTTATGCTTGCTGAATGAAGGGCAAACCTGTAATTTTCTTACAAAAATCCGCATAATCTTAATGGTGGTTGCCTATCCTCGTTAAGAGTGACCAAGATTGGGGACATGAAGGGTAAAAAGAGATGTAGACTCTTAAATTTAGAAGCCACAGGGACCTACTTTTAAACCGATAAACCCTAGGGTGTAATATGTTAAAAAAAAAAGAAGACGCCATAGGAAAATATTTTCCTTTTTAAAGAGGTCAGGTGGGGAGTTTTAGCCTTTTAGGTTTACTTCAGTATAAATAAATAAGAACCCAGTTTTGTTTTAGTTTTTCTTTACTTGTAAGATTCTTAATACGTTTCCATCGAATCCGCAAACCCCCATTGTTATGATCACCTACACCAGTTAAAAACAGCACTCCAGAGTTATGCCTTGAGTAATCCATCTTATAATCAATGGCCTTGCAAAGTTGTGAAAGCGATTTCCTGAAAATTTCTTATCATCCCTTGATCTGCACATATTCTAAAGAAGTCTCGGTAATTAATTTTATGCTGCTTCTGGTGCTGCCAACTGCTTAGGTTTAGGATCGCCTTCACTATCATCATTTTAACCTTACCCCATTTATCCAGGGGTTTTAGACTTAAGTCTAGAAAACTCTCTCCTGCGTGAGCGCGTGCATCTGGACCTTCCCCTCCGAATTCCACCGAGTCTTGCAGTGATTGGGATGCAGACATCAAGAGAAATGGACCCCATAGAGCATAGTGGAGGGCTTAAAGTTTTATAGTACATTATAACTAGATAATTGCTATGCCGTCTTATATTTTTCTGACTCTCTAAATAGTCAAGCCATCTCAAATCCTACCTTTCTAAGTTGCAAAACAGTGATATCTCTTGTTGGGTGCTTCTTCTTTCATACCCTTTTTTTAGGACTCCGACCGTTGTGTGTTGACAATGGAATACCTGACCTAAAGAATAATAAAACTAAAATTAAAAAAACTCATCTCAAATTCCTCAAATAATATTTCAAAATTTGTAATTAGTTCAGCAAACAGCTGTTATGTTCGACATTACAGGCAACTTTTTAATTCCAGACCCAGAGACTCCAAAACTTTTGTACCTTGATTTTCTTTCGTTTTTCTTTTAATAGCTGTTTCTCTTAAAAGACACATAGATACAGAAGCAAGCAAAGATTCCAGATGTTCAAGGCTACTAGGAGATTGAGGGCGCTGCAAGACCAAAAGATAGCTACTTCAACATTTCAACTGCTAATGATCAAAAGAGGTTAACAGCTCGGAGCTTTGGCATTGATAAGATTCATCTGCGAGCAAACAAGCACACATACAACCACTTAGTATCTAAAAAAAAGGGGAAAAAAAGCCTCCATTTTACATTAAGCTTCAATAAAAATGATGTGGGCGTCCTTTGAGGTCTTTGACCCAACAGGACTATTCGCCCGGGTCCGATAAACCCACAAAAATGCACACTAGGCAAATCTGGGGTGGTTTCTAACACAAGACCAGGGGTGGCTTCCTGGCCTTCTGCACTTCCAAAAAAAAATAATAATAATAAACAAAAAGGAAGAACAAGAACTTTCTATAGGTCACAAGTTGCCAAAGGCACGTTTCACCTATTGATTGGATGGCTAACAACACCACAGCCCCTCACCACTACCACTACCACTTAGATCTGGTTGGCCTACTGGCGCTAACATGCAATGAGTCCCACATTAAAATTGACAAGAGTCATTAAGCAGTCGTCGTCCAAGCATGGCTCTTAACACAAAACTGCAACTGAAAGCAACTCTTCATTTTCCTCATAATTGTTAAAATTTCCAAGTGTGAGGCATGATGCATGAATTCGAGTAAAAAAGAAAAAGTAGTGTTCAATTCAATCCTAACAATAATTTTGAACGTTTATATCAAGGGAAGTGGGTCAAGTTCGATCAATAAACATAAAAGTTGTACTCAATCGAAAGAATGAAAACTAAGGAGACCCATTTAAAAAACGCAATCCCTTGGTCTTATCAATTACTCAATTGATAGTGATAGGCAAAGGAGCCTTTGCACCGCCACTTCTCTACCTTGTAAATGAACAGATCAACCTTCTGTTCCAATTATAATTACAGAACCTGAGGAAGTATTTCAGGGGTTTAAAAATACTTTCGAGATGTTAGAGCATGACAAGCTTAAATAGAGATGGTTTATACAATTACATGATCTATTATCTTTATAATATATCAGTTTGTCTTAATAATCAAGGGGATTTTACCCAAAAAATCCCCTTAAAGTGGGTGAAGACCAAAACAGTGCTTAAATTTCAATAAAGACCACAAAGGCCAGCGCCGCTTTTTTTTTTTTTTCTTGTTTTCTTAAGCAGAAATATTGTTGCTCGTGTCATCTTCTTCAGCTGCATTTGAGGCCGCTGCCAGGTTTCGACAAGATTGATTCGCCCGTAGGGCTTACAATTTTTCAGATTCTTGTCCAAAGATGAACCTCACACCGAAACAAAAACCCTTAGCGAATTTGACAGGAAGGAAAAAGAAAAAGTGTAAAATCTTTACAAAATCCATCGACAGTTGTGGTCATACGGGTTTGGGCAAGCTTCTGATCCAAGGATTCATCTTGTTCCTGGAAATCAGAGATGGTTGCAAGGAAAGGAAGAGAGGGCAAGGGTGCATGGGTTTGCGCAATTTCGAGTTCTATTTTGGAAGGAGACTTGGAAACATGAGAGATGGATTGTCTTTGGGTATAGGTGGGGTGTTTGGCAGTGGTGACCAGGTTGCAAGTGGGTCGGTCAAGTTTGTTTGGTTGCCTGATTTGCAGGTTTGGAGATGATTTGAGAAAACAAGGAGGGTCCTTTCTCAATTGAAGGGGTGAAGAGTGTACATGGAAAGTGGAGAAGAAGGTGATGACAAGTGAGCAACAATATCACTGCTCATGAATACAGGTGAGCAGCAATATCGCTGTTCGGCAAAAAAAAAAAAAAAAAAAAAACAGAAAGGGACTCTGGGCCAGTCAAGTGCATAAAAAACTTTGAGGACCTTTTTGATCTCCACCTAGCTTAAGGAGATTTTCCGGTAAAGTCCCGCATAATCAATGTTGATTGTAATTTTTTTTAATATTATTAAAATTGTAATATTTTCTAGGTAAAATACTATAAAGGTGCATTTGGCAGTTTGGTTCCAATGTATGCAAATAAGCCCGTCCACGGATAGAACAGGATAGTTTTGTATTTTATCATTTCTAAATTTATACAACAAAGAATAAGGATTTCAGATATTATTGAATTAATTTATACTCTGTTCCTTACATATAGCTGAATGGTGATCTAACCTGGCGATGATGCTCCTAATCTTGGAAATCTAGCAAAGAACTTTGAGCTAGACAGCGCCCTCGTGAGGATGCTAATGAAATTCGAGCACATTCAATTTGATTCATACAACAAGCTGAAATCAATTGACGATGGGAAAGTTGGAGAAGTCCGTCTTTATCCATCATAACATAAAGTTAAGGGCAAGAAACCTTAACATAAGAGACAACAAAGAAGGTTCATATGATCCATTTAATTTGGATTACATATTCAAAGAGGATTATCCTTTAGATCGATGGCTTGCTGTGGCGGCGGCACCCCTCCTCCCAGATGCTAATTTTCTTGACCTGTAATTTTTAATTTCCTGAAATTAACCTTCAAGGGATAAAAATTAGCATCTGTAAACGCTTCCCAATTTTCATCCCTATTTCCTATTCTCCTGCAAATGTTTTATTTTTGTAATTTTTTTCATTTTAAAAAAATTATTTTGATATTTTCAACAAGAGAATAGGAAATAGGGATAAAAATGGTCACTTCACTTTCATTTAAGGACAATCTAGAAACCATAATTTACATGAGTTAGCTTTTCACACCCTAATGTGAATCGCAATGGTCACTATCCCAATGGGCATTGGCAAACCATTATTCAGGAGATAACTATGAGCAAATCATAGTGGTTATTAACACTAATCCTCTACAGTCAAGACAAAAGTGAGGATTTCTTTTCACAAAAACACCCAAAGAAACACGTAAAGAGGTATGTAACTTATGTGCCGGTGTCTACAGCAGCCTGGTTAATACAATACTGTGAGGGGGTCTCAAGTCACTCTCGACCCCACAGCAAACAGTTAATGTTGGAGGAATTATGTGTGAACAGCAATCTGGATGTTCAAGTGGGATCAGTGATCCAAATAACTTCTTAGCGGACCACCTCGAATAAATAGTCCTTGCAAGAATCCAGATTGGAGATCGTAGTCATCCAATCTCTGTCTATTACTTAGTTTGCATTCGGCCAAAGATTATAATGTCAAAGATTTACTGGTATCCTCCATTAATAACAGCGTCCATCAGCTAAATTATTCTGGATCATCAAAATTAAAAAATACTGTGGATAAATAATGTATAATGATGTTAGCAAGTCATGATGCAGTAAAATTCTATAGACCCTTTGAGTATATAATACATACTTGATCTCAAGTCTTGACAGCTGCTGCTTCCTTGTCTTGATTATCTTTCACAGTGCATTCAAAACTCCACGATCTCTCCCTCCTCCAGTTCCTCCTCCCTAGAGAACAGCTCATCAATGCCTGATTGATCACCTCCTGTTCCCTCCATATTTTCAATAAACCCACCTTCCAAACATAGATAATCATCAGGATTTGCTTGCCCAATCAAATATGAATAAGCATCCTGCAAATCTTGCTCAAAATCAAAGGCCATGTCATCACTCACACCGAATGCCTTAGAATTAGAACGGGAATACTCTCCTACTTCAAGGTGACGTGCATGCCCTCCATTGTTTCTAACAAGTTGTGTACCTTCAGAAACCTTTGTCTTTGAGAGAGCAACTTCTTTATCAATCATTTGAAAATTATCAGAAGGCTCTGAATTCATGTAGGTCATTAGATCCAGAAACTGTGTATCTGAAGACAAGTCATCTTCTTCCGGTTCTTCCTCCCTGAAGTGAACACCCTTTGGACTGGGGAGATCACTGAGAGACTTTGCAGACTCTATTTCCTTTGAAAATGCATTTGCATTCCTCTCAATTTCAAAGTGGCAGCTGTGTGAAGGGAGAAAAACATGGATAACTGGATACTCAACCATTACAATACCAGACAATTGTCCGCGTAAAGAAGCTTTTATATTCAACTCACTGAATGGCGACTTCGGGTCCTGCAAGGATGAAAGTGAGATAATGTAATTATTAACATATGGGAATTGTTTTTGTTTTGTCTGGAGCTAAGCTGACACTAATCCACAGCCTTGTAGTTGTGGCAACAAGCACCTTCCTACTATGTTATGTACTCTTCTCAACACATGGGAATTGGTTGATCCTCCACATGATGATATCCATAGCAACATCAGACCTTAATTACCAAGTGGATCTCCACAATAGCTGATCCAAACCATACAAAAATAACCCAGATCATAAGACATTAGCCATCTGTTATTTAGCCTTTTTTAGTTTTTACAACTAATATGGACTAACCTTTTTCTCTTTCTTTTTTTTTTCTTTTTTACTGTCTAGTTGAAGAAAAAATGATCAAAGGTTAGGATTCATACATCAAACTGGTTTTAGGGACATGCCCCATTCATGGTAAAGACCATCGGACCAATGATTTACATCAAACCACTGGCCCCTGAGGCATTAAGGATATGATGCTCAAAGAGAATATGCATTCCTTGGGTAAAGTACCACAAAATTCGTCATTGTTAACATCTAACTACACACCTTAGGAAACTTTTGGATGAAAAACTTTAGAGAGTCCATCTGCTCGTTGCAGAAAGGCTTTAATTTATGATTCCATGGACCAGGTTTTAGATGTTCTTCAACTACGGAATTTAGGCTCTTATTTTCATCTACTCTGAAACAGAAGACAAATTAGTTAGCTCTGTTTTTTATAAAATTTTGCATAAATCGAATGTTAACTTGCAGGACAATGATGGAAAAAGCATTTCATAGAAAGCTATGTAAACATCAACCATAGCAACAAAAGAAAACCTTGTTGTATCTCACCCATGGTCCATTAAAATGACATCAGTTGAATGAAAGCGCCATTCAATTGTCCAAAAAATGGATTTTGTCCTGTTTAACAAGAAACAAAAAATATAATGAATTAACAATAAATATAATAAATACAAAAACAACATCAACAACAACATTCTTTTGACTTTTTGGATCCACGATCAAAAATAGATCAATCTCCCAAAGGATTGATCGAGAATCCAGAGATGGATTCTGAAACGTGGAACACTCACAATAATGGGAAACACCATATTGAAGAAAAAAACTAATAGAAAATTCTTGATTAATTGAAAATAAGCATGAATTACAATGAGGGTTGATCATCCTTATATAAAGTTGGTTGATCTTACTTAGATACTAAGATTTTCTAATATTGAAGAGGTCTAAATAAAATAGTAAACTAACTAATAGAAATTCTAATCAGACAAGAAATATAAATTAGAAATAGTTCTCTGAATAGAATAGGATAAAACGGAATGCCACAATAGCTCTCAGTTAGATTGGGCCTGTGGCCTGAACCCAATGGACCGGGTTGACCTCTAGGTCAATGTGTTGGCCCAATTGATTTCTTGGGCCTGGTCCGTACTACATTAGAAGGAAAGATTGAAAAATGGACAAATACAATTAGTAGTTCATGTTCATAAAAGTAGTTGCAGATTCGAGAGTTTTTTCCAAGTTTTATCTTTATAATTCATCTCTGTTCAACCAGAGCCTAGACCTATTGATGAGAAGCTGCAAAACCCATAACACTTAGACCAAGTTGTTGAGTCACTGAATTACACTGCAACCAAACTATGTCATTTCTTCAAATCAGCAAGAGCTTTACAAAGCAGAACAAATTGAAACTTTACTCATACCGAGATTATGCCTAACCAGATTTCAAGTATCATTCAGCTGGCTATCATTGAAAACGTCTTATCTTTTTATTTCTCAGTATTCAGGAATTCAGGTTGAATCCAGCAAGTATGAATTTTAATTAACCCACAAACAATTGACAGTTCAAGATTACTTTTGAAGTGGTGAGACTATATATTTTCAGGATATATATTATCAGGAGATACATATTAGTAGCATTACAGGATAAACAAGAAAAAACTGTGAGTTGTTTTATAACCAATTTGGATTAGAGCTTAGAAAGAGACTGTAACACTATCATTGTGTGCCCCTTCATCAAAATGAATGATTGCCTTTACCCTCTATTTTTTTTTTCTTTGGAGCCGTATTTTAGTTGCTAAAGAGACTTGGGGAAGGAAATAGCTGATGTGAATGGCTAAGGCAACGGAGTAAGTAGAAAGCCATGAGCAGAATAGTGTACAGACATAAATCTCCACTTGGTAGCATTTTCGTCACCTAGAATGCAACACAAAACTGGGGAGAAGAGAGCTTATATGTCCATGCTATCTTGATAAACACCATCACTTAACTTACTAAAGCTTCAGATTCCTGGTCTTGGAGGAAGTAAAACCTGATTCCATCACAGATTTGGTTAAATAACTGAGAACTTCCAGCAGTTTTAAACTTCAGCTGCAATGTGCAACTCTTCTTAGTTACCAACTCCCAAAATGCTGCCATTAACTAAGATATCCAGATACTTTTATATGTTGGTGTTAGATACTAGAAGGATATGCTTTGACTAAGTCTTCTTTATTAATTAGTTATATTTGAACAAAACAATTTCACCAACACCGTAAGGACATAGGAGGAGGAGGAGGAGGAGGAGGAGAAGATAAAATCATAAGAAACATACATCTAAAAGAAATGTTATGAGAATATCTTGCTGGAAAGAAAAAATAGTACAACAGATAGCCTTGTTTATACACCCTTTCCTCATAGTTTCCCAGTAAAACCTCTCTTTCAATTAGATCCCTACATCTTCCTAATTATCAGGAGCTTGTCCTGAATGTGCCAAGCATTCTTGAGAGTCAATCCATCACATTGAAGCTACCAACTTCATCTGCATCTTCATAAAATTACTTTCTTTCCCAGCTAAATGCTTCCAATCAAAATAATTTTCTTTAGAAAACTATGCATCATAATAATTTTCTTTAGTAACATATGTAGTATTATGTTACTTTAGTTTTCTGTTACTTCTCCTATTTCTTCCTAATTTTCTATACATTTCAAATTTAAAAATCAAAATACAGAAATGAAGAGGCAGTAGTCACTACCATTTCAGCCCAAAGGCATCCTGAAACACAGACCCTAACAAAATTGACAACTATGCCACATAGTAAAGAAGCATTTGGATGCAGCACAAATGGTTTAGGAGAAAAGACAATTACTGATGGTAAGTACAAAAATTGGGAAATAAATTCGGCAAAGATACTTTTTACAATGCCTACTGCCACAAGCCACTATTGCTGCTGATCAACCTAATCAATAAACAGAGAAAATGGGAACAATAATATCTAAAACAATGTAATTCCCAATTTTTTGCAAGAAAGAGCAGATAACCAATCCATACTATCAAAATATTCATTCAATCCATCGCCAATAGAGGGTACATCCAAAAGCACATTAATTCCAGTAGGCAAATACTTAGGGCCCGTTTTCTTTCATGTAATTGAGTTCCTAGAAATTCTAGTAACTGTAGTCCTAAATGAGTCTAATATTGAAGAAACAAAGGTGAACATCCATAAATGGCCATCAAATTACCTCCCCTTTAATGGAAAAGGAACTAAGTGGAGATGCAAAATGAATACCCAGCCATGAACCTTGTAATTCAAAGAAAGTTAGGGTCCATCTAACCTCCACCCTTCACCTCCCTTTCTTGGAATCTATTTTCTAAATTCCTACCAATGCAATTCCATGAAAACAAACGGGCCCTAAAGAAAAATTAACCCAAATTGGCCGAGAAAGGTGAACAACACATTCAATCAAATTAAAACCAATAATACAGAGAATGGCAGAAACCCCCAAAAAAATAAAAGTTTATGAAACCAAAACCAATCATAGCGAGCCGAAGGAACAAACCAACTAACTTTTGGTCATATCGTGACTGGTTTTTCTCTCTCTTTGACATCCCGCTCGGCAGGAAAAGAACCCTCGTCTTCCGCTTATGTGCCGCGACAGACCGGAGCAGCTTAAGGCTAGGGGGAAGCTTAAAACCATAATACCCAGACAACCCATATCGCATTCGCTTCGCAGATTCAGCCGTCCGTTTTGCCTCCTCTAGAAATTTGTAGTCTGGGAAGTAAAAAACAACCAGAAAAAAAAGGTACCCCAGATGATAATTTCAGAAAAGGCGAAGTGGGAACTTGAGATTGAGATAGAAAGATCGAAAAACAAAAGTACCCCAGACAAGACGACAATTTTAGCAAAAGACGAAGTGGGTGCTTGAGATTGATATAGAAAGAGAGATTGAGAGATAGATACGAACCCGAGATGAGGAGATTGTCGTTGAACTCGGAGAGAGGGACGAAGGTGGTTGGGCGCTTGCCTGTGCAGGAAGTTCGTTGCTTGTGGGATTTGACGCATGGGAGGCTGCAAGTGCGGAGAGAGCAACCTGGGCATTTGTACTTTGACGGGTTTTGGCCACATTCCTCGCACAGACAAGGTTGGTTGGGGTTTAGGACGCCATTGCGATTGCCATTGCCATCGTTAGGGTTTTGAGAGGTTGACCGCCGTTCCATAGCGTCGTTTGAACTCTTTCTCCTTCTTCCAACCTATTTCTCCTTCTTCTAACCTATTAATACGGACACGTAGTCAACAGAACTACTTACATGCGATGCGCCCTCCTACTCTCACGCTTACAGCTGTTCATCAGGAACACTTTCGTGGCCGTCTTGTCTTTCCACTTTCCCGTCGGTATATTTTGGTTCGGCTCTAAGTCAATTATGATCATTGCAGTGTGGATTTTTGTTAATATAATAAAATTTTAAAAAGGGAAATAGCGTCAGGATGCTTTCATAAATGGTATATTTTAAATATAAATGAAAATTTTCAAGTACATAGAGTGAAGTACAAATGGAGGATTCATGTGTAAAAAGAAAAAGTGTCATCACCCTATGATAAGGGATATATGCACATGAATATCCCCCTTTTAATATTATAAAATGATAAACAAATTATGTTTTTTTTATTAATAACAACTATAAATCAAATTATCAGTCACCCTAAGTAGTGACCATCCTTTATCACTATCTTTTATGAAACTGTATAAATTTTTTTTTACAATTAAATAGATTTAGATGTATAAACCAGGATAAGATGGAATATCACATATTTTATAAAATACAACCATAATTATGACCTTGAGCTATTTATTAATGTGAAATTTAAAAAAAAAATAAAGCTTATTTTTGTATACCCATCACTTAATTACCAAGCAAGTTGTGAATTTCAAGAGCATAAAGATAAAATATTACATTATGATAATAAGATACATTACAAACCAATTGGACATTTAAGGTTTACCTAAAATGAGGGGAGAGACTTGGATGCACAGCTTAATTCCAAGTGGATTGTCACCCAAGTTCGATATCATCATCATCATTTCTTTGATATATATGGATTATGATAATATGATCCCAACACTTGTGCTGCATTCCCATATACCCATGATCATATTAATATTGTGATTGAGGTGCTCGTACCACAATTGTGAGAGAGGAACTAGCGGCGATGGAGGTGGCCAATTAGGGCAATATCAATAAATGGCCTGTTGTTGGCCAACATCATCCTTAGAAGTAAGTACCTTCCCCCCTCCTTGACATGTGGCACTACTACTAGTCCTTGCCTCAATTTGTGAGGCATGTCTTACATAGCCACGATGAAGGTCTAAGTTGGTAGCTGTCACGACCCCAAACCCAATTATTAATTAAACCGGATTCAAGGTGTGAAATTTAGGGCTAAATTTTTTTTTTTTTTTTGCCCTTAATGCCAAAGGATCGAAGTCCGCTGTGGAGTCTCATTAACAAATTAATTAACGGGACTTGTTCAGTAAGCACATTCATTAGACCTGGAGAGATATCAAAGCAAGTATCGATTTCATTCCATTATATATATTCAAGTTTCAAAATAGAAAACATATAAAGTTTATAAATATCAGGACCACCCCAAAACCTATGTCCTGGTACAAAAGATACACAAAAGATATACAAGAGTGTGGTAAGTACAAAAGTATAGAAATCTCCAAAAGATGGAATGGAGGCACGATGAAAGATATTCCCATGTGACGCGCACTAGTGCTGGAAATGATGACGCTAAACTACGTCATCGGCACCCCACTCCCGTACCTCATCCTCCTTTCCCGGTTGAGGATCCTCTAGGATTGCCTCAGCATCTGGATCTGCGTAGTAGTAGGTGTCCTCTGCACACCATGGAATAAAAGGTCAACAATATGTTGGCAAGGAGATAAGCATTATACATTATTCATAACATGTTTCAAATGAGAGTAAAGACAGGTACATGATTATAAGGTAACAAGGTATAAGTTAGGCATAAAGCATGAGTAATACATGAATCAAGTAACAAGATAATTCCTAGCAAGATAAACAAGAGTAACCATCCATGAAATGTAATGCAAGCAAGAGGAGACTCCGATGATATCCAAGCCATCTCTTAGGGGTATAAGTGATGTCCAAGCCGACTACGAATACCCAAAGTCCGGCTCTAGGGGGATCATAGCTCCTGGTCCTAGGAATAGCAGCACGGTACAAGCCCGCTCCCAGCTATTCACACCATTGACGCTGTCCAAAGCTGATTGCCCACTCTAGTGTCCGAGTAACCGGCCCACTCAAGAATCATCAGTCTGCAGCTGGTCATGAATGCAAGATGATGGTGATGGTTTGCATGTGCCACAAGGTCCAAGACAAATACACGTGGATAGGTTATGAGTAAAAGATAGCAAGTTGAGGGCTCCTCTAAGTCAAGCAAAGATACAAGTCAAGTTCCAAGTTCCATGAGTAGTCCTCTTTCAAGTCTAGCCACACGTGTCCATCAATACAAGACAAGGTACCTAAGGATATACTCTAAGCCCGGTCCAAATCCTAATTCTACAAGTTAAATTACAAGTAATACAAGTATACAATATAGAGTGTATAAGGTACGATAAGCTATGGATACAAGATTCGCGAGTCAAGGGTGAAGAACAAGCCAAACCTAGGTCAAGAGTTATCCACTGTGCATCGAACGTGTCCCCAAACGGAGTATGTATGGAGAATAAGTCAATGGTGTCCTAATTTGGCGAGCCCATGGTATACAGAAGTTGTTGGGCACCAATTAACTCATTTCCACATGCATTTGGCAAAGTTACGTTGATATAAGGAAAATCTCGGACAAACGACGAAGTACACCAAGCCAAACGTACTCCATTTCCATTTTCCCCAATTGATCATGCAAGGATAAGGTCAATGGGTGTCAACCTAGGGGTCTAATTAGGTTTAGAGTCCCTTCCAAAAGAGATAAGGGCTTGGTTCATTTATCCAGTACCCCATTTCATTTCCCAATCTCTGATCATCAAAATAAGTACACCATTGGATTCTACGGTTCGAGAGCTTTCCAACGGTATATAGAATTCCAAATTCCGACGAACAGGTCAAAAGTTAAGCCCGTTCAAAGTGGACGTTGCTGACTGCAGAATGCAGTCTCGCTATAGTGAGCCAAAGCGAGCATGCATTCTGCCTGGGCTCCAGAACAGTAGCAAAAGCTCGCTCTAGAGAGGGTTAAGCCCGCTAGAGCGAGCCTGCTTGCTACCTGAGCCCGAGCTTAAGCAGATTTGGCCTATTTCAAGGTATTTTCAATCCCATTCACCTAGGTTCCATCCCCTTCCTTCCTAAGCCTTTCCAAGGCATGTACCTGCATGAGAAGAGCCTCCATGCTCTCTCTCTCAAACCACATTCCATCCATTCATCAAATTAACCATCAATTAAGGTCCATTCAACCCATTTATCTAATTTTGGCATATATAATCCAATTAACCATGACAAGCTTGGAATTTAAGGAAAATCTAAGCAATGAATTAACAAGAAGCAATAATAATACATGCATGCTCAATGTATAAAGCAAATCTACTTGCCTCAACCAAAGAGAATGAAATTAGAGGTGGAGATTGAGACAAAAATTGAGGAGAGCTCCCTCACATACTCTAACCAAAATCACTTTCCAAAACCCTTCTTCTGCACCTAAAAAACACCAAGGAATAAGGAAAGAAGGAAGCCATTAACATGCAAGGCATTAACAGCAAGGAGGAAGGCAATTAGAGGAGAAAAAGTTGATGAAAACTTACCAAACTTGGATCAAAAGGTAGAGGAAGAAGAGAGGAAGAGATTGGTGAGCTTGGTTGTCCTTGAGATGGCCTTTAGAACCCACATGAAAGAAGAGAGAGAGTGAAGGAGGAAGAGGAGAGAGAGCTACAACAATTGCACTTGAAATGAGGAGGAAGGAACGAAGGTTGCAGCTAGGTGGGGTTTAAAAATGAGGGATGGAGGAGAGAATGACCCAAATGCCCCTTTTTAGTGAATTGAGGGAGATATGATTATTTGAGGGGTTTCGAGGGGTCAAATCGTGACAAGTCAAGAACGAAAGATGACGAGCGCGATGAGATCTTTCCCATGAGCCCAAATTCGATGAAAACGGAGTTTTTCAGAAAAATACTCAATTTTCTTATTAATCACAACCTAACCTCCTATTAAGATTGTAACGCCCCAATTCTGAATACCGAAGATAACGCTAAGGTACCCGAAGTTGGCGCGCTACTTCCCGGAAAAAACCGAGAACTTCCAAGATCGTAGTCCGCAGTGAGGTCAAATTTTAAAACTTTTTAAACAACATCACAATCAACAGTTATATGCGAAAGCGTAACAAAAGACAGCGGAAGCAATAGTATTAAGTATATAAATCAGATGTAAAAGTGCGGAAGCCTGATATAAATCTCAAGTGTAAATATCAAAGTGTTTATACATATCAGTAAGTCTACCCATGTCTCACCACATAATACTCTCAAATCCCAAAATAATCTGCACTCAACCCTCCTGTACAGGCTCTCCATCCTCCGGCTCGACCCCTTGGTCAGCCGGCCCCCATCCGTAGTCCCCAACTACGGGCGCCTCATGGATCGCATCACCCGCGGGACCATGGTCTGGACCTAAGCACCAAAGATGGGTCAGATCCAAGGATCTGGCAAGGCACCATATGCAGATAACACAAGATGTATACAACAAAAGAGAGTAATGACAGGTACATAATCATATGAGTAAACAAGGTATATAATCTAGGCAGTTGAGCAGTAATAGCAGTTTAGAATAAGAAATGTAAAGTATCTAAACTAACAGACAACAAAGGGGCACATTCACACAAGCTAAATGCACCGCGGGATATTATGCCGCGGCCCTCCCGTACTGTAAACGTCCCATACCATAAACAGTTTGCGGTGAGGAAAATGTAATAACCATGCAAGGGATGACAGCCCTGATAAATATAACATACAATATACATAACACCGATCACACCCCTTTATCGCACCGATCACACTCCTTTATCTCACCGATCACACCCTTTTGTCAGATTAACCCGGACACGGTATCACACCGTCTGTCTAATCACAGCTCATCATGATAGCTCTAAGTAACCAGAGCATGGCTCCTACCAGAGATGATCAGTCAACTGGCTGAGCTTAGAACAACTGAGTGAATGTTTAGTGCCGACTCGGGAAACTAAGTACGGGTCTGTGTCTGTCTAGGCTTATCTTGCGTAAGCAAGGTCCTACCCAGGTCTCTAAGAGGTTAAGGTACAACATGGAGCTCAGTCTTACAACAAGTCCAAGTCCAACAACATTGGATCCGCTCAAAGGCTCACAACCATGGCCTGAGGTAACACAAGTACCATACTATGTCCATTCCACAAGTATCCATCCTATGTTCATACCCAATGAGTTATCAAACCATTAAAGACTAACATCTCCAATCTAGGGTTCCACATTCCCAATCTTAGGCCGTATGAGGGCCCGCCTAGACACAGACACGGGTCATTTTATCTCCAAACACCACATAGGGTCACCTCTAAGTAATCCTAGGTTCAAGTGCTCCAATTTCCATTAATTAACAAGTTTAAGGCAACAACAAGGACAAGAGGGAAGAACAACTCATGAACTCCTTAAAACATGGAATCAAATGTAATTAGGCAAAAGACCAGTCCTAGGTAGTGGTCCACTCTTGGTTCAAGCCTCATCACATGATTGGATCCTTAACTGTAGCTTCAGGCGTCAAAAATGGTAATTCTGGTGCTCCTGAAGTTGTGGACACCATGGACTACAGTTAAGGTTCGAGTTAATGATGATTCGAATCCTAAATCCTCAATTGGTGGACCCCACGAATCAAGGCTGAGCCATGCCATTGATTCTTGTGTGACACACTTGATGGAAGTCATTTAGATGGTCAATAGGCCCCACATATGATCGAACATCAAACCTACAGAAATCTGGAAAAATCACAAATCACAGTTTGCCCCGTCGACATCACACCCTAGGATGTCGACCGGGTGAACTGGATGTTGACCTCCCAGGTCGACATCCTGCTGTGTACCCGGTCGACATCATGGCCGTGATGTCGACTGGGTCCATTGGGACCTGGTGTCAAGGAGCTGGGGGGCTCTACAGAAAATCCAGTGTATCCGGTCGACATCATGGCCGTGATGTCGACCGGGTACACTGCATTTCTACTCTGTTATGAAAATCCAGGTTTCAGTTATTCCCTGTGTTTTCCTGTCTGCCCGGTCGACCGAGACAGGGTTCGATCGACCGGGTTCACTGTCTGTGCACAGTTTTAAGAAAATAGCTGGGACTTGTATTTTCAGGTATTTTAGTGTGCCCGGTCGACCGGGTACACGCAAATTGCAAAATTCCAGATTCTGAGATTTTCTCCATCTCAATCCGATTTTCCTCCAATTCCTCCCAATTCACCTCCAAACATCACAAAAGCATTCAAAACATAGAAAACACTTCTATACTCCATCCCTCCATCAATCCATCAATCCATCCGGGCCATTGATCTTCCAAATGGAGAAACCCATCCATCAATGGCCATTTTTCCATGTAAACAAGCTCAATATAAGATCTAAACATGTATTAATATCTAACAGAACTGAAATTATAGAAACAAGAAGGAGAAGCATGCATCTAATGAAATTGCATAAGGTACTTGCCCTAGTGAAGAAGAAAGGAAAATTGAAATGCAAGAAGAGATCCAATAGAGTGTTAGTTGCAAATTGGGAGAGTCTCTAGCCTCCTTGTGCTGGGATTTGGGGGAATTAGGGTTGCTTGGGGAAGAAGATAGGTTAGATGAGAGATGAGAGGCAATTAGGGTTTAAGGCAATGTTTGCAATAGCTTAGGTTATATAGTTTAGGGTTTTAGGCTAATTACCTAAAGGGTATTTTGGTTCCAAATGAAAATAACATGGGGCCATGGGCATTTGGGTAATTTGGTGGGGTTCTAGAATGTACCACTCTCAAGCTTTTCCCATTAGTGCTAAAGCTAATTAAACTCTAATCTAATCCAATCTATCAAATTAAATAAAAGCTACATCTAAAACTTAGGAATATTAGACATCTACTCCACAAATTCCTAATATATAGCATATTAAAGATAGAAATTACCTTATTAATTATTATTAAATCAAACTGAGGGCCCACCAGGGGTGGGGCCTCACAAAGACTAATCGCACTCGGTATCAATCGAAACTTCGGGAACATCTTTCTAATGATAAAAGAAACTCGCTTAGCCACTAAACTTGCCTAATTAGCTAAATTCACAATTAATTAGGCTAATCGCCAATATTAGGAAATGAAATACCCGATTAAGGTCAGGGACCTTACAGTAGCATCAGGAAAATGCCCAGCTATCTGATATATAATAAACTCATCATCTTCATAATGATCACCATACTCAAGAGAGTCAGAAGAAATCCCCAGTGATTATAAAGAAGTAGAGATGCATAACTCATTGTCCTTGTCCACATCATTTTCCCTTGCCTCCGTAGGATTAGGCATTCGCCTCTATTGTAGTGTCATATTTATCTCATGTAATCTTTTTGAGGCTTTCACCGACTCAAGCCTCTCCTAGTTAATTTTTCAACCATTTAAACGAGCTCTGGATCTTTACCTAATGGTGGCTTTTCTACCTCCTCCAACCACTCTCCCAACACATCATCTTCCGCTGAAAAAATATAGTCTAAATTAATTAGATAGAAGTAATGAAACTAATCCTCAAATGCTCTTCTTTTTCAATTTTGATTCCAGAGCTTGAGGTTATAGTGGAAAGAAAATCAAGTTATTCAACTTTTGCATTGTTAATTCATTTGTTTCTTGGTTTTATGTGAATAAAGAAAACTGTGCTCCGGTTTCTTTCACAATTTGACGATGATGTAGTTTGAGTAAGTATCATGACCCCAAAATAGGGGTAGGATTAAGGGGCCATGATTAGGAGTTTACTGTAGCATAATATTTCATTTTCCCTAAGATCCATACAGGTGAGAGTTAACAGGGTCCAATCACCATCATGGAACATTTAGCGGAAGCTTGCATTGTAGTGCAACCCGAAGTCCGGAGCTCATCGGATTTTGTATTGCATCATTAATGTCTTACTAGCTGCATCATACTTATACTGTCGCAATTCCGAACCGGGACCCGGGACCGCGACGGTGGTGTGGATGGGGTAATGAACTACCCTTAACAATGATTATACATTTCCTTAATTTCCCACAGGTTTCCGCGGTGAGGATTCCACTCACACTCATAGAATATTTACATTGGTGCGGAAGCGTGTAGCAAATCAAACTCTTAATCCATTCTCATTATATGAGACTGATAATATACAAGTATGACATGATGTCATAGTGAGCAATGATCTCATTAGCATTCCCAAAATTTGAAGTTAGAGTTTAAACAAAAGATCAAGTTAAATTAACATTCCCCAAAAATAATGGCCAACAAAGGCCAGTACAACCAAAAGTATAAATCAAGTATCATTCTATAAACTCCCCAAAATGTTCGCAGCTCAAAGCTAAACCAAATGTCTACATGACATTGTCAGCTTGCCACTCCACTAAACGTTGCGGTTCATCGACCGCCTCCTCTGGCTCCTCCTCAAAGGCAATAACGGGAGCTGGACCTGAGTACCACAAAAATGGGTCAGACACGACGGTCTGGCAGGTGGGTGAATAGATAATACCAAGAAAGAAATCAAAGCACATCTTAAACATAACGAAAAACTTATTAAAACGATAACTGTCATAAAACAGGATGCATGGTTCATTTAAAGTACAGATGCAATATAAATCATGTGAGGTATTCAAAGTACAAGAACTGACTAGATGGCAACCACACTAAAGCTAAATCCTCTCTATCACTAATGTGATGAGAGCACATTCAGTGCGTTGGGCTCGAGCACACGAAGTGACGAGAACCAACATTATATACATATACATATAGCTAGGCAAGACCACGGCCGCGGAACCGGGTAACGGGGCAGGACAGGATCCAAGTTGCAACTGGCGGGAGCACAAGGGGAAGGCCAAGTCAGTTGATCAGACTGACTAGGACGTCCAAGCTTAGTGGTGCCGACTCATAGGTGACATGAGAAATCAAAACATGTACAAAACTATATCAGTATAAAACACTCGGGCAGGCGGGACATGGTGCTCGTAAGCACACATTTCGTATCATTATCTGTTCATGCATAAACGGGGCTGGCAGGACATATCAGGTGTATAAATCAGAATTTGAGATAAAACCAGTAGGATCATGTAATTATACATATAATCTGAGTAAAACAATGCAATGAATCCTTATACTATTAGGGACTATATATTGGGGCATCCATATTCAAACAACATGTATAAGGATCTTGTATGTCTATTATTACCCTTAGTATGGTACTCGAATGATAGAGGACATACCAAGTTTCCTTATGCAAGTTGATGAATCCAAAAGTCCCAATACCTATCCGAAATGGTGTTTCTTTCTAAGTCAATCTCCTTATGTCATCCCTTGGGTCTTTCCAAGGTGGTAGGGCATCAAACCAACCCATCCAAACCTTTAAATACTATATCTGAAAACAATAGAAAAGACTCAGGAATTCTGGGTGAAATTCGGTCACTAGTCGGCTAGCTGGCGGTTAGCCGCCGAGGTGATCGGCGGTCAGCCGCGGGGCTGACCGCGGTTCATCCTGCTAAAATATAGCATTCTGTGTTTCTAACCGCGCGTCTCGGCTACGTGGCGGTCACAGGGTTTTTGGTTAGCGGTTAGCTGCGAGCTGACCGCGGGGCTGACCGCGGTTCGCCTGTCAAAACACAGCATTCTGTGTTTCTAACCGCATCTGGGTTGGCTAGCCGCCGGTCACCTATCGGCTAGCCGCCAAGGTGACCGCATGCTGACCGCCCAGCTGCGGGAACTCTACATCGGGTGCAGATTTCAGTTCTTTCTTTCCCAAACCCTTTCACCTCAACTTCATCCATTTACTAACATGAAATGGGTCTATTCCCTTCCATTTAACATTTAATCCTTTCCACCAACCACCATTCCATCAATGCATTTAATTCTCCTTCCAACACAAATCTCATTCAATGCAAGTACAAATATCATTTAAGAAGTTCATAATGACCAAAATAAGCTTTAATGAATGAATGCATACATTCTCATAAACCAATTAGGAGAAAAATCATATCAATAAGTACATTTCCAAAAGCATTATGAAACATAATAAACTAAAGGAATATGAATAGTAAAAATCCACATTTTCAATAAAACAAGAACTTATTCAAATCAAATCCATTCATTCACTTGCCTTGGTCTCCAAATATGCTAGTCAAGCTCTAATCCCACTATCAAGCTCAAAATCCTCTATCTACACAAAAATTCCCCAAAATACATTCATTACAACCCTAGAATGTCAAAACCAAGAAATAGATGGAGATAGCTTCCAATAATCAAGGTGAAGCACCTCCATGGCTAGAAGAACACACAACCAAGAGATGAGAAGAAGAGCTTACATGAAAAGTCCTCTAATGGCAAGAGCTTGCTCAATATGTAGCTTGGAATGGAAGGTTCTCTCTAAAAATGATATCAAGATGAAACTCTCATGGAGGGGAAGAAGATTACCACCTCCATTTTACCTTTAGCAATAGATTTGAGAAAGATTGAGAGATGGAGAAGCAAGGAGCAAGAAGAAAAACCCTAGGGCTGGAGCTCTCTGTGCTCTCAAGGGAAAGTTACAGGAAAAGGGGGAAGAAGGAATGAACTCCTCCTTATATAGAAAATGGCAATGGGTACCACAACTTAAAAATCCAATTGGGCTAAAACATCGTTCTACGGGCTTCGGACGGAATCGACGAAGAAGGAAGAATTGATCGTCGATATTTCTACTTTCCAAAAAGTATATATTTTACGAGTTTCGGAGACATTGAAAATAGTGTCCAGATTTTGTGTAAAAATATTGTTTTACCCCTATCAATGGCAAAGTAGGGTTTAGAGGTCTCGAATGGAAACGGAACAAATACGAGAGTTGTCGGGAATCATAAAATACATTAAACGGAGCAAATTACAGATTTCCAGAATTATTAAATAAATCCCAAAACTAATCAAGACACAATAAAAAGGAACCCCCAAAGGGCCCCACTAGATCAAAAGAGTTCCCAAAATTATTCAAAGCTATAAAAAGCTATTCTAATCCAGATTTAACCCATTTCCACTAATTTCACTTATAGCTAAAACGCGTCTTAATTAACACTAAAAGGAAACTCTCGGGGCGGGGTCTTACATATACAATACATTTTCAGACTGGTACGATACAAAACAGGAGATAAAAGAGCTAAACAAGTAACAGGAGATTCCATTCCCATAATTCAGGTTAGAAATTACAAAAGACGTATTAATTACATTCCCAAAATAAAAGACCAACAAGGGCCAGTAAAACATAATACAAAACCCAAAATAATTCTTATAGGTATTTCATGTCTCATGTTCAAGGGGTGGGGTCTACATGATAACATCTGCACTTCAATCACACATCACTTCCGGCTCAGCAATTGCCTCCTCGGAGACTGTCCCAGGGTACAAGTCGGGAAATCATACATACGACATCAAGCGTAAATCAGACAAATATGCCTAGCATGTATCCAAAATGAAAAGCATAGTTTACAGGTACAAAACAAAGTATATCAGACATGATAATTAAATAGAAATCAGGTAACAGTATGTCTAAGCAAGGTCAGTGCATCATGAGTAAAATAGCGAATTGATGATAACAGAAAGTATGAGTACCTATCACGGGGGTACCTAGTTTGCCCTGGATAGGTCCCTGTCACGGGGGTTCCTGGTCTGCCCTAAACAAGACTGATAGTATCTTAAACTCACCAAGGAGTCCCTATCACGTGGGTACTTGGTCTGCCCCGGATAGGTGCCTATCACGAGGGTTCCTGGTCTGCCCCGGACATGATAGTGTTAGGGTTTTTATTAGTTTTCAATTTGATTGGATGCATTCATTTTTATTTAGCTTCAACTCTCATGCACTCATACTTTTTAGAATCTTGGAATCTTCATGCGTTATCGGTTTTTAATCTTAGCATCAAAAGAATTGGTAAAGGCATGCTCAAACATGTTTTGAGTTACATTTTAAAAACTTATTTTTTTTCAAACATGTTAGCCTCTAGTTTAGCCTAGCTCTCTAAGACCAAGTTTCCTTTTCAAAATTCATTTTTTAAAGTCTTTTAAAATAAGGAAAGTTCGGTCAACCGAACTAGGTTCGGTTAGCTGTCGGTTCCGGATACAGAATGTAAAAAAGTTTATCAGGTAAGTTCGGTCAAGCCATCGGTCGACCGAACTTATGTCGGTTCTTGTTCTAGAATGTAAAAACAGTTTTATCAGGGAAGTTCGGTCAGCTGTCAGCTCAATGTCGGTCAGGTATCGGTCGACCGAACTTCAGTTCGGTGAATCGACATGTTAGTCTCGGTCCGCAAATTATCAAAAATATGACCGTTGGAATTTGACCGTTGGAGGTCGGTTGACTGAACCCTATGTGTCGGTTGACCAACAATAGATCTATTGGAGAGCGTTTTTCTTATAAAAATAACACTTCCTTGGGATTTGTACCAACACTTTTGAGACATTTGAGGGCCAAGGAAGGTGGGACATCCATACTAGGCTAGAGGAAAGCAAGGAGGGAAAATCAATCATGTTAAACCTTTGATTTCTTCAATGGGTTTGCCTTTCCTAACTTATTTTATTCATGCTTGTCTTTAATCTTTGATTTCTTAAATGACATGATTAAAAGTGTTCAAAATGTTCAAATGTTGATTGTTTAAACATGCTTTGATTTTAAAATATGTTTATCTCTTAATCCTCATCATTTGAATAGTATTTCACATGTTAAAACATTTAATATTAGTTTTTCAAAAACATGTGTGAATATCTTCTACCTCACATTTGCATCATTTATGAGCATTGATTTTCAAAAAAGAGGTAGATGGAGTTTTTAAGGCATATGTATCTCACATACATTTTTGCATTCATTATGGATATGTCTTAGATAGATTTTCAATTTCATTATCAGCCTATGTTAAGAGGCATCAACATGTGTTCATTTGCATCTCATCTTATGCTTGTTTAGGCATAGTTTATTGAGATAAAAATATGATGTTGTAAAGGTTAATGTTCAGCCTATTGAAAAACATATGAGATTGTAATAGGTTATTGCTGAGTCTTTTGTAACAGCATATGTGGTTGTAAGGTTGGAGGTTAGCCTAAACCTTAAATTGATAGTGGAAATACCGGTAGGGAAACCAGTAGTGGACGTAAGCTTGTTTGGCCGAACCACTATAAATTTGCTTCTTGTGGTGATTGGTTGTGGATGTTATACTCATACTCATGTTTCTTTTTAAATGTCTATCTTAATGGTTAGCTGGATGCTTTACCTGTTATTAGAACTCCTTCTTGTAAACATGATGATAAAACCCAAAAGCATAATTGACACAACTTTTAAAAAGAAATGGTCTAGTTTTTAGAGCTCACCCTATTCCTCCCCCACCCCCCCCCCCCCCCCCTAGGGTTCGATTCTGGTCTTTCAAATAGGTGCACTGATGACACCGGTCACACCTAAGACTACAAACTGCAATTGCAACGAGCAATTAATACACATCCATATAACTGCAATATTCAGCGAGCAATAAATACACATCCATATATAGCAAATGATAGAAAAACAGCTTGGTGGTGCCGACTCGAGGATTAATGTAGACTACAGGGTTTAGTACTAAAATCAGGGCTTAATGAGTAATTGGTTGCTCACGAGATATATTTGTAAGTACAAGTGTTAACGGACAACTAGAATGCTAAAAAAACTCATAAACAATGTAGATTCACCTTTTTTAAAATAGTTATTCAAATCAATTCAGTCATAAAACAATAAAATAGGTTAAAGCAGGTTTCAAAACAATATTTTTCTAAGTCCGTGAAACTCTATAGAAAAACTGTTGACACCGAAAATGTCACTTTGCCTCTTTATACACTCTCGACATCAAGAAGCTAAATGAAGCCGCATCCTACCACAAACAGGTAATGCTCCTTCAAATATCAAATCCTGCTAGAATCAAACAAAAGTTGTAAGATCCTTTAAGACAGCCATAAGAAGAGTACACATGAAGTTTTAGGCCATTTCGACATTATTTGGCGTAACTTCACTCTTCCAGCAGCTGAACAGGAGCTCTCGGCGGCGGTGAAACCAGAGACCTTGACTCAGAAACAAAGCACACAGTTAACCTCAAAATGCCACTTGAAGGCTCTACATCAAGTTTCAGGCCATTCTGACATCGTTTGGCCCAAAAGGGAAACAGCCACAGCAAAGTCCGCTTTTCCGGTGGCGACAGCACCAGAGACATCAGATCTTCAATCAGAGCCTATGGATAGTCTAAAAATACTTCCAGAAGGCTCGATGTCAAATTACAGGTCAAATCAATAACGTTTGACCTCCATCAACTCTCAAACAATAAAACCAAGTTTCTTGGTGGTAGGAACCACCGAGGCTATCACTCATCACATAGAGCGCATGGGTGGTTTCAAAATACTTCCAAAGGGCTACTCGTCAAGTTTCAAGTCATTTCAACAACATTTGACCAAACTTTGACTCCCAAAAGCTAAACAGATCTCCCTGCGGCGAAGCTCCTTGAGACCATGATTTCCAAATCAGAGCTAATGGATTGTCTTAAAATGACTCCAATAGGCTCCTTGTCAAATTTTAGGCCAATCGGACATCGGTTGACCGTAAATCAAAGCTCGGCATCTTCCCCGCGATAAAATCAAGTCTACTGGCGATGAGCCCCACACGAGTTCAAAACTCAAACAAAAGCCTATGGCTGGTCTTATTACTGCTCAGGAGGCTTCACCTCGATTCTCAGGTCATACCGACATTGTTTGACCTAGTTTTAGCTTCTGACAACAAATCAACGACTCCACGGGACAATGTCTTCGACTTTCCCGGAAAATCGGAAACTTTGGGCTCCGATTTACACTGCTTCTCGTCAAGTTCTCTTCATGGAAATCTGGCCAATAAATGTGCAAATATGTCAAGAAAAATACCGGAGAAAAAAGAACCATAAAAAATAAAAAATCGGCCGAAAATTGGCGACCGAAAGGGACAAAAAGTCCCCATGGTCATCGGTAACCCTGGAAATCTAGGTGGCCAGATTTTCGTCGAAAGAACATTTTCCGGTCCATTTTCGCGTTTCAGGTTATTTGGCCTCTTTGAATTTCCAAAACTATGATTTTTCGGGGATGAAATCCGTCGATATTCGTCAACGTCACGGATCCGCCACCGAAAGCATGGGATCGTCATCGGACACTTTGAAATTGTCAACCGGCCGACCAAGAAAGCACACTTTCTACCCGATCGATCAGAAATCGACAAGATAGATGGTACCGACCCACTAGTAGCCATCTGTGTGGGAGCAATCCCGTAACACCAAGATTATGCTAAGCTTCGATAATAGTACCAGATCAGTTTGTCTTGGTCTCGGTTATGTGTAGCTCGGCATGTAACAACAGTGACACTCGGCAGCTCGATAAGAGTGCCAGTTCAGTAGCTCAGCAGTTCGGCAATAGTGTCGGGTAGCGAGACTACTCTCAGCTAGGTAATGGTACCGCTACTCTCAGCTCGGCAACAATGCCAGCTGCATGAGTGCCTCGGCAACGGTGCCAGGACGCATCCGTCTCATGACTATTTCCGGTCTCTGTATGAGTATTGAGCGCCAGTCAAATATGATCATACTCCTATGAAAAGTATGGACAAGTGCTGTCAGATAGGGTGGCGCTTGATGGAGATAAGAAGTTGACTCTATCAGGCGGTCACGTTAGCAGTCCTAGGGAGAATGGGAAGCCGTCCGATGAGACTCTCCCTTTTTACCTACCACCAAATGACATGGTAAGGTCTGATGTGACCTTACCCCCACCTACCTCCACTCAGCAAGAGGCTTGATGGGACTTTCGCCTATATAAGTGCATGGGATTAGTCCCAGAGAGGTATGCTACGCAACATAACACAAGGCATAATACCTTCACACTCTCCTTCCTTCCTATCACTCATCCTTTGCTTGGTTGCAGAACTAACTAAGGCATCAAAGTGCCTTTGGCTGACAGCAGCCAGGGCCTCTGACCTTTGTTTCTCTTCTTTCCTTTCAGGTCCCAAGCGCTCGGTCTTTCCCTGAAGAGTTCTATATTCACCTAATTAAGTTCGTGTCATTTTTGGCATTTACAGTTATGCGCCGTCTGTGGGAAACGATCGAACAAAACTTACAAACACCATGGCTCCGAAGACTAGAAACGGCGAAGGATCCTCGAAGGGCCAGCCGCAACTAATGTTGCTAAAGCAAAAGTAGCAATTACCACCGATCCCTCGCCAGAGGAGATCCTGTGCAAGATCTGGTGCGACAAGCGTGGAGGGACCCGTGACCTAGACGGGCTCATCTTCAAAGGAGGTGACAGCACCTTCTCGCTAGAATGTCCATCCGTTGGAGCATCCGCAGCAAAGCGTTCCCTTACAGGAGCGCACTCGACGAGATGACACGTCGATGCCAACAAAGTCACAATCCCATCACCAGGCCGATACTGACGGTGATGATGATCCACTCCTTGCGGATATAAGGCCCAAAACCTCGTTATCTAAGAGCAGAAAGAGTTGATTTGTCAACTCCAACAGCAACTTCGGGAGAAGAACAAGGCTCCAGTCCAACCTCCTAGACGCAACAGAGCTCCCTCGACTGAACAGGATTTGCAGCAAGTCCTGAATAATAAGAGGCGCGACTGAGCTTATGACGAGGGCTCGAGCAGCAGCCATTTGAATAAAGATTCAAAGAAGCCGCGCCAAAGGCCGGAGAATAACGACGACCTAAGGGAATGTCGGTCAAGCAGACAGTCCGACAAAATATGGAAATTGTCTGCTTCACCAGAGATCGACTCAATGCCTATGACACAGAGGATCTCGGTGTATCTCCCTTCTCTCAGGAGATAAGGAGCTTCTCTTTTCCAGAGAAGTTTAGTGTCCCGAGATTCGTCCTTTACGACGGGACCTAGGACCCCGCAGCGCATCTCCGACACTTCACTAAGAGAATGTCGATATGGGGCGACATCAGTCACCTGAACTGTCGAGTCTTCTCTTCTGAAAGGCTCAGTTTCGAGCTGGCGGCAACTCCTGAATTCCTTCATGGAGAAATTTTAGGCTCATAAGGTCATCCCTAAGGTGGACGAAGACCTCATGGCCATCAGAATGCGACGGACCGAGAACGTCACCCAGTTCGCCAAAAGATTCTGGACAGTCTATAGCCAGATCGAAGATGCCACTAACGAGGTGGCCATCAAGTCCTTCAAGTAGGCTTTGTTGCCAGGCAATGAGCTTCGGAAGGACCTGGTGCGGTTCCCCGTAGTCACGATGACAGCATTGATGGCTCGGTTGAATCAATTTATTGAACAAGAAGAGGATGACGCTCGAGCTCAGGAAAGCTTTAGTCTCTCGCAAGAGGACAGGCCCTCCAAGAAAGATAAGAAATTGTCTCGGAGGGAGGATGCGGATCGAAACAAGGCCTCGTCAAGCTCAGCAGTGGCCCCGATTCCCACCTTAGGGGGCAACAAGAAGTCCAAGCTAGTAGCTGCCTCCTACAAGGCTGTGAACACTATCTTCAGGGAGCTGATCTTTAAGCTCCTGAACAAGATCAAGTCGCAGCCCTTCTTCAAATGGCCATAGCCGATGAAGGGTGACCCTTCCACCCGAGACCAGAACAAGTTTTGTGCCTACCACAAGTAGAATGGGCACAGAACCGAAGATTGCAAGGCCTTCAAAGCTCACCTCAAAAAGCTCATCAAGGACGGGCACTTAAGGGACTACATCAAGGAGGAGGGCAGAGATAATAGCCAAACTTAGCGCCGAAACGATGATGATCAAGACAGTGATGAGCCGGAGGGCATTATCAACGTCATCCACCTCGCTCCTGCTCTGAAGGGGAGCAATCAAGCTCGTGCCGAGGCCAGGAGGGCCTCCCACCAGAAGCAGGTGATGACTGCCGAGCTGGAACCTACTGCTAAGAAAGTTCGGACAGAGAGGCTCAAGATCTGGTTCTCAGAAAAGGACCTAGATGGAGTCTAGCTCCCCCACAACAACCCCCTGGTCCTGACCTTGAAGTTGAAGAACTTCTTGGTGCAGAGAGTCTTTGTGGATCTTAAAAGCTCGTCAGAGATCCTCTACTACGACTACTTCAAGAAGATGGGAATCAAAGAGGAAGATCTCTAGGCAGCATGGACCCCCTTGGTGGGTTTCAGCTCAAAGCCCGTATACCCCAATGGGAGAATCTCCCTGAAAGTCCAAGTCCGAGGCGCCTCTATGTTGGCCGACTTCCTAGTGGTGGATGCACCATCCCCTTATAATGTAATAATGGGGAGGACTTGACTACATAGTATGGAGGCGGTACCCTCCACTCGTCACCAAAAAACTCAAGTTCCCGTTGGAGAATGAGAATGGCAGGGTCGAGGTGATTACGGTTAGGGGCGACCAGCAGATGGCCAAACAGTGCTTGATGGCCGTGGTGCCTGGAGAAGCCGAGACAACGCAAGTTCACATGGCTGAGCTGGACAGGGAGGCCGAACTAGAAGACGTTGGCCGAGCTCCTGAACAAAAAAGCGTTGAGGATCTGACCGAGGTCGGGATCGACCCCAACGATCTTGAGAGATACTTCCTACTGGGGAATCAGCTTCCTGAAGATGAGAAGACTGAGCTGCTGAACTTCTTGTTACAGAACAAGAAAGTTTTTGCATGGACTCCCTACGAAATGCCTGGCATCGGTCCCGAGATCATGTGCCACAAACTAAACGTGGACCCCAAGCACAAGCCCGTGATCCAGAGAGCTTGCAGGATGGGGATCCCACAGATCGAAGCTGTGATTGAGGAAGTTCAGAAGCTGCTAGAAGCCACGGCGATCAAAGAAGTCCATTGCCAGGAGTGGCTAGCCAACACAGTGGTGGTAAAAAAGGAGTGAGAAATGGAGGGTCTGCGTGGACTTCATCGACCTCAACAAAGCCTGCCCCAAGGACAACTTCCCATTGCCGAAGATTGAGTAGATGATCAATGCCATTGCCGGGTATGACAGGATGAGTTTCCTCGACGCTTACCGAGGTTACCATCAAATTCCAATGTACGGGCCTGATAAAGAGAAGACCGTGTTCATAACACCCAGAGGCATCTATTGTTATAAGGTGATGCCATTTGGGTTAAAAAATGCGGGGGCGACTTACTAGAGGCTGGTAACCAAAATGTTTCAGGCCCGGCTCGGCAAGACGATGGAAGTCTACATTGACAACATGGTTGTTAAGTCTAAAAGGTCACAGGACCACTTAGCAGACCTAAGTCAGACGTTCGACGTCCTCAGAAGGTTCCAGTTAAAACTGAATGCATCCAAGTGTGCATTTAGTGTTGGCTCCAGCAAATTTTTGGGAAGCCTGGTCATCAGAAGAGCGATTGAAGTAAATCCAGACTAGATCTCAGCGATTCAAGAGATATAGAGTCCAACCATGGCAAAGCAAGTTCAGAGGCTCACTGGAATGGGTGCCGCGCTCAATCGCTTCATCAGCCGAGCTTCAAACAGATGCCGACCCTTCTTTCAGCTCTTAAGGAAAAGCTCGAAATTTCAATGGACTCCGGAGTGCGACCGAGCTCTGCAGGAGCTCAAACACTATTTGTCTTCACCACCCTGCTGTCAACGCCGAAGCAGGGAGAAGTGCTGTACTTGTTCCTGGCAGTCTTGGATCATGCAGTGAGCTTGGTACCCATCAGGGAGGAGAGCGGGCAATAGAAGCCCATTTACTACACGAGCAAGATCCTCCTCGATACCGAGACCAGGTACTTACAGCTGGAGAAACTTCCATTAGCGCTCGTTAGTGCTTCTTGCAAACTCTCCACTATTTCCAAACAAACACCATAATGGTTGTTACAGAACATCCACTCAAGTCCCTTTTCAGAAAGGCAGACTTCTCTGGAAGGATCTTAAGATGGGCCGTTGAGTTGGGGCAATATGATATCAAGTATTAACCCAGGATGGCAATCAAAGCCCAAGTTTTGGTAGATTTCATCGTGGAGTTTGTTTCTCCTAGTTCGGCACCGAGACAGCTCGATACCGAACTAGAGGGCAATAAGAATGAGGAAGAAGTCATCGAGACAAAGCAAGAATGATCTTAGAAGCAATTCCTTGACTTAGCTTGGAAGGTCTTTGTTAATGGATCCTCAACATTCAAAAGGGCTGGCGCTGGCATAGTCCTCCAGTCTCTGGAGGGCCTTGTCATCGAATAAGCCTTAACGCTTGGCTTCACCTCTTATTCCTTGAGGCACGGCAGCTAGTGGTCTTCAGTGACTCCCAACTGGTGACGAGCCAGCTGAATGGAGACTACCAGGGTCGCGACGAAAGGATGGCGGCCTACCTGGCTCATGCGAAGCAACTCCTCTCTCAGTTTGAAAGAGTTGAAGTCAAATAGATCGGCATGGACTCCAATTCTCTTGCCGATGCCCTCGCCAACCTGGCCTTGGCCATCGAGGCTGGGAATAAGAGAACTGTCGAAATAGAGACGCTAGAGAGACAAAGTATAGATCTCCAGCCACCTCGGTAAGTTATGTGTATTGATCTCGGTCCGAGCTGGATGGATCCAATCATCGCCTACCTAAGGGATGACCGGCTCCCTGAAGACAAGAATGAGGCTCACAAAATCTGGCTGAAAGCAGCTCGGTTTTGATTGTCTCCTGATGGCAAACTTTACAGGAAGTAGTACACCGGCCCCTACCTCCAGTATGTGCACTCAAGCAAAGTCGAAGATTTCCTTTATGAAATTCATGAGGGAGTTTGCAGAAGCCACATCGGAGGTTGGTCACTGGCATACCGAGCTATCAGTCAAAGCTATTGGTGACCTAACATATAGAAGGATGCTCAGTTGTATGCCAAAAAAGGCGAGAAGTGCCAGAAGGTCTCACATTCCCTTTACCAGCCAGCACAGGATCTGAGCCCACTCTCCAGCCCATGGCCCTTTGCTCAGTGGGGCTTGGACATCGTGGGACCACTCCACCGAACTCCATGGAATAAGAGGTGGCTAATAGTAGCCACCGATTATTTCACCAAGTGGATCGAAGCCGAACCGTTGTCCTCCATCACCGAGCAGGACACGAGGAACTTTGTGTTGAAGAACATTATCACAAGATTTGGGATCCCACGAACTTTGGTTTCGGACAACGGAACTTAGTTCGATTCCAATTTCTTCAGAAACTTCTGCCAGGATGTTGGCATTAGGAATGTCTACTCCACCCCGGCATACCCACAAAGCAACAGCCAAGTTGAAATCTCGAACAAGGTTGTCCTTGATGACCTCAAGAAGAGGCTCGACTGAGCTAAAGGGAGATGGGCGGAAGAGCTCCCGAGTGTCCTATGGGCATAAAGGACAACTCCGAGACGCTCCACCTCGGCTACACCCTTCTCTTTGGCCTACGGAATGGAAGTCGTGATCCCGCTTCAGGTTGGTCTCCCGATCTTGAGGTCGGAGCTCTGCAATCAAGGTCTAAACAAAGTGAACCTGACCTGAGAGTTAGACCTAGCCGAGGAGTGAAGAGACGCAGCAGCTATCTGCCTAGCCGCCTACCAACAACAATTGGCTAGGGGCTATAACTAGAAGGTCAAAGAGAGAAGATTCTCGGTTGGATAACTCGTCTTGAAGAAGGCACTTCCCGGGGACAAAAACCCAAATGAAGGCAAGTTGGCACCAAACTGGCACGGGCCATTCAAGGTGATCTCGGCTGCAAGGCGATCTGCATACAGACTTGAGAACATGGAGGGTAAAGAGTTTTCACGGCCATGGAATGCGATGCATCTCAAGAAATACTATTTATCAATTGTATTCAATTTTGGAAACCAATGAAAGCCATTCTTCTGAAAAGATCGATCTTTTATTCTCAATTCACACCAAGTTATCCAGCTCGGTAATAGTACCAGCCAAATTCAGCTCGGCGAGGGCACTAGCTGCAGCTTGGCAAGAGTGCCGGCTATACTCCGGCTCGGTAATAGTACTAGCCATATTCAGCTCGGTGAGAGCACCAGCTACAGCTCGGCAACGGTGCCATCTATATCTAGCTCGGTAATAATACCAGCCATATTCAGCTCGGTGAGGGCACCAGCTATAGCTCGGCAAGAGTGCCAGCTATACTCCAGCTCGGTAATAGTACCAGTTATATTCATCTCGGTGGCGGCACCAGCTATATGCAGCTCGGCCACAGTGCCAACATTCGGAAGTACGCTTGGTTGCAGAACCAAGTACACTACCACCAAAAAGGAATACCTACCTAACTACCAAGGGGCACTGGGGAAACAAAGAAAAGCCTTAAACGGTTAAGGAACACCAAGTTACAGAACTCGTTGTCGACCACAACGTCCAAGAACATCTCAGGTTGCATAACCGAGGTGAACATCTTGCATCAGGTTAAAGAATTTAGTCCAATTTGTTCCCATTAAGTTTGGTTGCGAACTAAGCTATGCTACGGTTCTTACCCAGAGTACGTGAGGAGCTCGGTTAAAGAACTAAGATCAACTATTTAGGAAAAATCAGAACGCCATTTGCAACAAGCATGAAGGAAAATGTAATTTCATTAATGAAAAATAAAATTGTACAAAGCCCCATGAAAAATAAAAAATACAAAAGAATTTCTTAAGCAGTGGGATTAGCAGAGGCATTAGCCTCTCCCTGCGAGGCACCATCTTCTAGGCAAACCTCGGGCTCAGACTGTGCAGCATCGACTCTTGAGCAGGCTTCGGGTGCGGTTGAAGGGTCGGGCGCAGAAGTTGGTCCAAGATCCAAGCTTGGGAACTTGGGTGGGCTTATGTATATAGGGTGGTCCTCGCGGACTCCCGCCTCCTTCAGGGTTTCCATCCACCCACGTTCCCAAACCCTATGGCTTATCATGTGGACCTGTGCCCGGTATGATGCCGTCACCTCCTGCACCCCCTCATTATAGGCAGCGTCGAACTCGGCCTGGAATTTTTCCTCGAGCTCAGCCTTCTGCCTCTCCAGAGCAGACTCAAACTCAGCCTTCTGCTCCTCCAAGGCAGACTTGGACTCAGCCCTCTGTTGATTTAGAGTCGAGATAAGGTCGACTGCTAGCCTTGCTTGTCTATCCACCTCACCATTCAACCTGTCGACCTCAGCTGTCGCCGTTTCAAGGTTGGCGTTCTTGCGCGCCTCTTCCTTCAGCTTCTCGTCCTTGGAGCCCAAGGTTGCTTGAAGGCTTTTCTTTTCTTCCTCCAACTCGATAGCCTTGGTGTGAACATTCCCAAGCCTTTCTAAGCCAACTTGGCACTTTTACACCCCCTGCAAAAGGAGCAAGTATCAAAAGGATGTAACCGAAATTAGACACTTGGAATTTTTTTTGGAAAAACATACCGTGAAGGCTGACTCATTGCTAACACCGCCAAAGTCGCGTCGTCCAGCCCCCTCCACCTCTCCATATCCCGGGGCAAGGCACATGCTCACCCCAACGCGGCAACAACATGAGGGCTGCCGGCCACTCAGTCTTCCACCGTCAATGGCCTCCCATCCTCGACCACGAGGTCTGGCCTCCAAAAGCCGGCCCTGCGAACTGACAACAGTGCTGCCCAGGATGCTGCCGGCGCAGCCGGAAGAATGGGCGGGGCCTCCATCCTGGGTCTCTTCTCCGGCCAACCCTCCTCCTTTGGGATCTCGGAGGAGTGCTGCCGAGCTCCTGCGAAGAAGGAGTGCTGCCGAGCTCCTGCGGAGAAGGAGTGCCGACGACGACGACGGAGGGAGAAGTGGAAGCAGGGACCAAAGGCAGGGTAGTAGCATCGCTAGCAGACGCGAGGGGATCTAGAGCCCGGTCCCCAAACACCTGAGCCTCCAGGTCTGCGATCGGCACACGGAGTCGTCGCTTCAGCACCATCCTTTCTTCTTCCTTTTCTTCTTCCGAGCTCAAGGACTCGACGACTGGACTCCTCGGCCGCGGAGAAGTCTCGCCTCGGAAGCAGCTCCGCTGGTCTAGGCGGGCTCCGAGGCGTAACAAGACACAAAAGCCCCATCACCTGAGTAGATCCGCTACCCGGCAGGGATTGCGACCATCACCAGCTCTGCTCCTTCTTCTTCTTCTTTGAAGGCTTGACTCCCTCCCTGAAGCACCTTCCTCTTTGGTGAAAGAGCGGTACTTTGGTTAGTAGCCAAGGAGCGCCCATGCAGATCGGCCTTTATGACCCTGGTAGTTGTACAAGGCACGAAACCACGCTTCGTTCCCTGCCTAACCGACCCTCTTGGCTTCTTGTCTTCTTTGACCGGCGTCTGCACCACAAATGGAAGGCGTCAGTTCAGCAGAAACAAAAGGAGAAAAATAAAGAAAGGATAAGGGGCTTGATATTTACTTGGAGGAGTCTCGAAGCCGCGGGGAACCCTGTAAGTCCTCTCCACCTCGGACACACCGAACTCCCAGTTGCCTGAGACGAACAGACGGTCATCCCCGGCATACCGGTAGGAGTCCTCCAGTGCAAAGAGAAAGCACCATCAATTCGCTCTCTCCCGGAGGTAGTAGGCATTGTCACCCCCTCCGGACTTACACAGGTTATATACATCCTCAATGTCATGGACACCGAGGTTGATGCCTAGAATCCTATTCAACTCCACAATGCCCATCATTATTTTGAAGCCGTTAGGCATCAGCTGGAAGGGGTAGAGGCTCCACTTTCTCAAACAAATCCACAGAAGTGGATGAAGGGGGAATGGAACCCCACCTTCGATTACGGTTACCAGCATGAATGACATCCAGCCGCTGGTGAAGGTCAGGCCATTGAAAGGGTTCTCCGGGTCATCTAATCTAATCTGGACGTCATCCGAAATCTTATATTTGGCCCTGAACTCAGTCGTGGCCCGTAGGTTTTCTAACCAGTATCTGTAGATCCCCATTCCTAGATTTAAAGAAGATGAAAAAAGGAAAAAAAGGGAAGAGCAGGAAAACCCTAAGCTAGGCAAAGCAAGGAAAAAACCCCTATAGGAGGTGCAAAAACAGAAAGCAAAGAAGGACGAAAAGGAATAAGAGCTTATGAGTGAATGCCGACTACGGTTTGGTCTCGGATGGACTTCTCTCCAGCAGAACGTCATCTCTCTGATGAACGCAAAGGTGAAGAACAGGGGCACAATACACCTATATGTAATGAAAAGGGAAGCGCCGTTTCAAATTTTGAGGAACGCATGTGTGAGGCGTCGCCCAGGGAACTCCACGCGTCTCCTCGAAGTGACGAGACGCCCGATCAGATGGTGATGTGTGGCACTAACGGTAGGTCTCCCGCAGGCTACTAATTACCTCGGGTAGACAGAACGACATCTTGATAAGGATCAGACATCAGCCACTGGCACCGAGATGAAAAAGAGCATTTACTCCAAACTCATTATTCAAAAGACTCCTCCATCACGATGCTTAGCTTCCATGCTTCGGTAACAGTACTAGCACGACAACTACATCCAGCTCGGTAATGGTACTTAGCTTCCGACCTCCAGGAGTTGGAGAACTCTAAGAGGTCAAAAGCTAGGGGCAATTGTGTGGGAGCAATCCCGTAACACCGAGATTATGCTAAGCTTCAACAAGAGTACCGGATCAGTTTGCCTTGGTCTCGTTTATGTGCAGCTCGGCATGCGACAACAGTGACAGCTCAGCAGCTCGGTAAGAGTGCTAGTTCGACAATCGGCAGTTCAGTAATAGTGTCGGGTAGCGAGGCTACTCTCAATTCGGTAACAGTGTTAGTTTTATGGTCTCAATCCATTAAGATTGATGTAATAAATTGATTAATTTCTTTATTTATTAATATATTCATGTTATCATTTCATGAGATGAATGGTGTTTATTACTTAAATGCACATAACCAATACGAATGACATGATGGTTCATGAGATGAACCGGAGTCCATAAGTATACTAGATGCAATACATGTGTATGGATGAGATCCACATACGGGAGACATGTATAGCAAATCTTATACTTGAATATCTTCACAATCAGTGATGAGATTGGACATCTCATCTGACAAGGTTGCAGTACTTTGATTACTATGAGATAGTGTGATTTGTCTCGATCATCAGAATGAAAGATTCTGGATCATAGTGCTGGTACATTGGATGTATTGAAGGATCATGAGAAGCACCTTATGAACACTGTCTTTACTTTAAGGTCTGCTCTCATAATTCCCTAGCAATAGGCTCTCAATCCTGAGACATTAATGAACTCAAGTTTCTATCTATTCATTTGCTTTGAGTCACCAATGAGTGAGGCCAATTATAGGTCAACACCTCGGTGTCTTGGGTACGTGGCAGTAGGACTGTGGGAACATTTAAATGGTCAAGATGGAATCTATCTCTATTATCCCCTTGTGCCAATTAGTGGATTTATCATTGGTAAGTGTACACCCATCTCAATTAAGAGTTAATTGGATGGTACTAATGATTACTATAATTAATTGGGTCTCAAGGTTAATAAGATATGGGTCAAAATTGGTGGGACAGTCTGTCCAATTGATCCATGGATAATGATAGAGGGGCCCACTTGTAGTGATAGGGAAGTTTAGGGTCTTCATGTAATTTATTCCTAAGACTGGAGTTCAATTCCATTTATATAGTGGAGTTATTTGCAATTAACTGTGGGCCCGGATTGCACATGAGATGTGGGGTCGCGGTGTCCCAATTGGAGCTAGCTTTCTATGGAATCCCTAGTGGTCCCCATGCTAGCCCAAGATTGGATCTTTACTAATTCTATTTGAACTCAAAAAGGAAAGCTACTATTTCTATTTGAAGTGAGACTTCTAATAGTGGTAATAGTAGAGTAAAGGGTTACTAAGTGTAATGGAAGTTGGACTTCTAATAATACACTAAGAGAGAAGGTTGAAAAGCTATAAAAGGAAGAGGAGGGAGCACCCTTGGATGTCCATGCCCTATTCCAAGGAGTGATTCATGCCCATCACCATAGTTTGCAAGAAGTTGCATTCTTCTCCCTCCCCTCTTTCTCTTCTAGTTCCCTTCTAGTTTCCTTAGAGATTCTAGATAGTCTTTCTCTTGGAGATTCCACCATCTCTCTTGAGGAAAGAGATCTAGAGCGGTTCATAGCGTGGAAGATGATTGGGCATTGGAGATTCTGATCTTAGAAGAGCTCTTCATCAAAGAGTTGAATCAAGTTCTCCATTAGAGCACAACCAAGCTCCATAGGTATTTTCTACTCCTTGTATGTTGTGGAATTTTGTGGTTGCATGTTTAGTGTTGTTTCTATCCTTTTGATAGGTTTGTTTACTGATCATGATGGCTGAGTTTAAGGACATGCATCATGGATTGAGTTTTGATGGCTTTTGGATAGGTGTTCATCACTTCTAGTTGGTGAAAAGTTTTTGAAACCTATCCAAGAGGTCCACCCACTTCCAACAAACAGTACCGCTTCTCTCAACTCGGCAACAGTGCCAACTGCATGAGCGTCTCTGCAATGGTGCCAGGACGCATCCATCTCATGACTATTTCCGGTCTCGATACGAATACTGAGCGCCAGTCAAATATGATCATACTCCTATGAAAAATATGGACAAGTGTTGTCTGATAGGGTGGCGCGTGATAGAAATAAGAAGTTGACTCTATCAGGCGGTCATGTCAGCAGTCCTAGGGAGAATGGGAAGCCGTCTGATGGGACTCTCCCTTTTTAACTACCACCAAGTGACAGGGTAAGGTCCGATGGGACCTTACCCCCACCTACCTCCACTCAGCAAGAGGCTTGATGGGACTTTCGCCTATATAAGTGCATGGGATTAGTCTCAGAGAGGTACGCAACGTAACATAACACAAGGCATAATACCTTCACACTCTCTTTCCTTCCTATCACTCATCCTTTGCTTAGTTGCAGAACTAACTACGGCATCGAAGTGCCTTCGGTTAACCGTAGTTGTGAGACCCCGACCCCTAATTTCCGGGATTAGTGTTTGCTTAATTGTGGACTAGTTTTCTAAAGTGAGATTAGTGGTTGTTTGGGTGAGTTTGTGGGTTAGAAAGACCTTTCATTAGCTTTGGGGAGTTTTGAAGGCCAGTGAACCCAGTTAGTTACCGTATGGTCCTATTTGTTTTGCGTGGTCAGCTTGGGGAGATTCTTTGTGATTCTCAAAAATTCCCATTCCTATTTCATTTGACTAGTATCGTCATTCCCTACAACTTTCGTGTTTGCTCCGTACCCATTCGAAGCTCCGAAAATCAGTTTCTCCAGCCCTGGGGGTAAACCGGTCTTTTCACATTGAATCTGGACCCAAATTTCGAGATCTCAAAACCATGCCAAAATTATACTTTTTGAAAAATAGATTTTATGAGAAACATTTTCCTCTTCTTCGTCGATCGCATCCGGAGTCCTGAAATGGATGTTTTAATCCCGACAAGTTTAAGTGATGGTGGGACCCACACCCACCCTTTTATAAAAGGGCCAGCCCATTCCTTCTTCCCCATTGAGTTCCTTCTTCCCCACCCTTTCCTCTTCTTCTTCCTGTTTTCTAACAAAACACACCTCCAAGCTTGCCAAAATGAGAGATTTGTGCCCATTTTCTTCTTCCCCTCATCTCAAGCTCTCTATTGATGCCATTAGAAGAGAAATCCAGCCATATTGAGGTTCTCCTTGAGCTAGTCTTGTTCATTTGAAGCACTTCCAAGTAATCAATCCTTTCAATCTCCTAGATTTGTGTTTTACTAGCTCTAGAGAGTCTCTACCTTTTCTATTGGGAGCTCTCTTCTTCTTGTTCTTTGGTTTGCCATTTTAGGGTTCTAAGATGGGTTTATTTTGGGGTTTTTGTGTAGATTGGAGATTTGTGGCTTGAGAAGGTGATTAGGAGCTTGATTAGCTACTTTGGAAACCAAGGCAAGTGGATGATTAGATTGTTTTGAATATTGGCATATTTCGTGAGAAAAGCTTGATTTTATCAATGATTTTGATGATTTAATACTTGCTAATTACTATGACTTTTATGGGCTTTGAAATGACATTTTGATGAGCTTTTCCCTCTTATTTAATCTCTTGAAAATATATGCTTTGCTATTTTGTAAATCTTGTTTTTTTTTTTGTATACATATGGACTTCCATGGATGATGAGTCTCTTGCATTGAATGAGGTTGGAATTGAAGGGAGAATTAATGTCTTGATGGAAGGATGGTTGGAGGATAGGATTAGAGGTTGAATGGAAGGGAATAGACCCATTTCATGTCAGGAAATGGATGAAGTCGAAGTGGAATGGTTTGGGAAAGAAAGAGCATAAATCTGCACCTGATGTGTAGTTCCCGCAGCTGGGCGGTCAGCGGGCGGTCACCTCGGCGGCTAGCCGACAGGTGACCGGCGGCTAGCCGACCCAGATTCGGTTACAAACATAGAATGCTGTATTGTAACAGGTGAACCACGGTCAGCCCCGCGGTCAGCCAGCGGCTAACCGCCACCCAAAAGCCCTGTGACCGTCAGGTAGCCGAAATGCGCGGTCAGAAACACAGAATGTTGTATTTTAACAGGGTGAACCGCGGTCAGCCAGCGGCTAATCGCCAAACACCTCGGCGGCTAACCGCCAGATAACTAACAGGTGACCGAATTTCACCCAGAATTCCTGAGTCTTTTCTATCATTTTCAGATTTGGTATTTAAAGGTTTGGATGGGTTGTTCTGATGCCCTACCACCTTAGAAAGACCCAGGGGATGACATAAGGAGATCGACTTAGAAAGAGACTCCATTTCGGAAATGTATTGGAAATTTTGGATTCATCAACTTGCATAAGGAAACTTGGTATGTCCTCTATCATTCGAGTACCATACTAAGGGCAATAATAGACATACAAGATCTTTCTACATGTTGTCTGAATACGGAAGCCCCAATATATAGTCCGTAACTGTATAAGGATTCATTTGATTGTTTTACTCAGATTATATGTATCCTTACCCGATATCACTGGTTTCATCTCAAACTCTGATTTATGCACCTAACATGTCCTGCCAGCCCCGTTTATGCATGAAAATTTTTTAATGATATGAAATGTGTGCCTACGAGCACCGTGCCCCGCCTGCCCGAGTGTTTTACACTGATATAGTTATGTACATGTTTGTTTTCATGTGACCGATGTGTCGGCACCACTAAGCTTGGACGCCCTTGTCAGTCTGATCAATTGACTTGGGCCTCCCCCTCGTGCTCCTGCCAGCTGCAGCTTGGATCCTGTCCTGTTGCCCGGTTCCGCGGCCGTGGTCTTGTCTAGCTATATGTATATGTATATATAATGTTGGTTCTCGTCACTTTGCGTCTTAGAGACCAACGCCCCGAATGTGCTCTCATCACATTAGTGATGGAGGATTTAGCTTAAGTGTGGTTGCCAATATGTTCCCCACGATTGTGGCTCCCCTGAAGAAGGGCAATTTGCAGGGTCCGCCTATGGACTGGGTTTGTAATGTGAGGAATACCCGTTTTTGCCAGATATCCATGTTTTATATTTGTTCCAAATGAATACATGTTTTACCAGATATATATGTTTTACACATGCTTCAAAATGAATACATGTTTTGTCAAGTATACAAGTTTTACACTGGTTTTAAATCTATGCAACTTTTGATCAAATACCATGATTTATCATATGTTTTATTATTCAGATTATCGTTTATATCTTTTCACCCACCTGCCAAACCGTCGTGTCTGACCCACTCTTTTGGTACTCAGGTCCAGATTTCTTCGCTCCGAGTTGAGTGCACGTGTTGGCTGTGGAGCCATGAGTTGCAAATTTGTTGCGTCGACTATGTCATGTAGACATTTAGCTCGACATCTGAGTTACGTCACATGTGGGGTAGTGTTTGTTTAGCTTGTTATTTGTATGGCTTTTATTAGCCTGTTCTCCGGGATTTTTAATTAATGCACATTGATACTTGTAACTTGAACATATGTGGGAATGAAATATCCTGTTACTGTCAGCTCTGTATTTTAATGTGATGATTTGTTCCAGTCTGATATGATTCTTAATACGATAGCTATATGCTAGTGGTTGAGTGCGATGCGGAATCCGAGTCGCAACGCCACGTAAGCTTTCGCAAAATATTCAGAATGTGTTGGAATTGTCATCCTCACTCACGCAGATCCTGGGAGAAATATAATTGTTACTTAAATCCCAATTTCACGCTCCCCGAGGTCGGCTGCAGTAGGGTCCGGGTTTGGGGTTGTGACAGTAGTTAGGGCCTTTGACCTTTGTTTCTCTCCTTCCCTTTCAGGTCCCAGGCGTTCAGTCTTTCCCTGAAAAGTTCTACATTCACCTAATTAAGTTTGTGTCATTTTTGGCACTTACACCATCAATGTCTGAAATTGCATGGTCATCCGACATCAAACAACATGAAGATCCATCGGCGATCATTACCAGAAGAATTCCAAAAGATGCGGCACGGCCTGCGACCCTTCAAATGCCTCGGCGACCACTTAATGCAGTTAAATGATCCATTTTATGACAGGTTAATGTGATCATTAACTCATTATTTTGGACGGCCCAATCAAAAGCAATGAAAGAGGAGTTACAAGTCAAAGTAACTATGGCGTTAAACCATGTAACTTCTCTCATCATGGAGCTTAAAGGCAATTAAATGCCTACCATTCTCCATCGGCCAATCAAAAGCTAACAAAAAAGGAGTAACAAAATAATGAAATAAAAACTTGTAACTCCTCCCATCATAAAACCCCTCATGGCCACCAAAAGTCTATAAATGAGGGGTCATTCCAAGAAGAATGGAGCGGAATCCATCCAGAAAGGCACAAATTCGCAAATCTTTCTGCAAAAGTTGCTACAACAACCTCACCTTCGTCGAAGAGATTCTGCAGTAACCACCACTACAAGGTGACTTAAGTCTCTTGGGGGGGGGGGGGGGGTGTGTTTCCCCCCAAGACCCTCTCCTTCTACATGGCTTAGATGTGTCTTTTTAACCCGTCTACTTAGCTTTTTATTGGATATAGAACCTCCTCTAGGTCCTTATCCTCTAAAAATCTAAGGTCCAAGCCAAGCCAAGCGAATCTAAAGCGTCCTTTGTTCTCATCTGAAGGGTGACGGCGAAGTCTATACATGACTTGCGACCGTCAATTTGAATGAGTCCCTGCAATCTCCTAAGAAGCCAGATTTCCTTTACTTACTTTTTATTGTATCACTTGTATTCTTCTTAAGAGAAAAAAAATCACAACTCTTGTCTTTTCATTTGGATATGAATTGTAAATTGCCTTTCACGGCACAAAATTGTTTTTTACGGCAAAATCGCCTTTCACGGCAAAAAACATCGCCTTTCATGGAAAACAAATGAAAATCACCTTTCACGGCAAACCATGTCTCTTTTTGTTAAATATATGCGCAATGAAAATTCGAAAAAAGCTGATTTCCTTTTTAACCCGTGAAGGTGGATCTACGGACCACCACTTCTCAGTTCCAAGTAGAGTAGAAAATCTGGCGTACCCATATAAAAAATGTTGATGCTTGCTTCCTCTCCCGGTCACGAAAGGGTTGGGCCCCACGGACTCTCACGTCCGCGGACCTTGGTAGTCCCGGGACCGAAAAATCGAGTCTATCAAGCTGGCACACCCCCGGTGGAGGAATAGTCAATAAGCTCTTTCTAGTTGGAGACATTGGCGAAGGAATCTCATCATGAGGTTTCACTTCTGCCGCATCAAAATTGGTAAAAGAAGTCCTTATGTCTGGATCAACTATGGGCACCCACTGCTTTGGCCCTGAAGAAGACAAAGGAACTTTTCCTGTCGCTTCACAACCTACCAATGAAAGATAAAAATGTACGAATATGATCTTGTCAAAAATCATTATCAAGATTATTACTATAAAATACCTTCATCGACGACTGGTGGAGTACTACCTGCCTCCATGAACTCATCCGAAGCATCGTCAAAAGTTACATCCATGGATGGTTCAAAATTGTCGGAATCTTGTGGTAAGTCAGCTGGCAAGAAAACAAACAATATATTGATAGGCCATCTTATATTAGATTTCCAAAGCAATTCTCAAACAATATCATGTAACACCAATAGAGGATTTATGGTTTAAATTAGAAGGGAGGGAAAAGAGAAAAGGTTTTTTTTTTTTTTTTTTTTTTTGGAATTTTATTTAAGTGATGAAGGGGAAAGTTTTAATGATGGTTTTTTCTCTTATGTTATAATTAGGGAAGGCTTCAGTAGGCAGTATATTCAAACATCGGGTTTTAATTTTCGGACTACACTCATAACAACCCTAAACTGAATGGGACAGGGACATCTGATCATTGATTGGATGTTCACGTCCTAGAGTAGAACTCTAGAAAAACCCAACTAAGTGATAGGAAAACATAAGAGGTCTAAAAATTTTGCAGGAGCCACCAGAATGGATCACTAGTTCTAATCTAGCCAATCACCATGCAACGGAAATAACTAATCAAACAGAATTGAACTAGCTATATACCAATCACACACTACAAGAAGGCAGATACAATATTTAGCGTGGAAACCCTATCCAGGGAGAAAAACTACGAACCAGAAATCAAGAGTTCACGAATAGTTACAAGATATACTCACAAGCTCCTTTACCTCAGTCTGTACCTCGACCCAAGGGCTATAGTTGATCTTGTAAAGAATCCACTAACACAATATCCACCATGCCCCGTTCTCCTTACTTGATCTCTTCGCACCTTATTAGCCAAGATGAACTATCTTCTACAAGAAAGTAGAAGTAGCAACAACCTTCTAGAGCAGCCCTTCATAATGATCTCTCAATGGCTTTAGAGAATAATCTCCCTCTTAGATATCTTTGACTCAGATTAATGAGAGGTGTGTCTTCTAGGGTTGAGAGCTATACCCTATATATAGCCCCAAATTCGTGCCTTAGACTTAGTGCACAAGTAGGACTCAAATTGGGAAACATAGTCTCAAGAGGAAAGCAATTCACAAAAGAATAGGAGACTTTCCCGTTTCTGTGTCGCCTGTCCGATCGATCGGACAATGCATCCGATCGATCAGACAGCCCATTTAACTGGGGTGCATTTACTGTCCAATCGATTGGACAGAGGCCCCGATCAATCGGACCTAGGTTGATTCACCTGGTCTTCTATCTTCGTCGGTTCAGCTCTATCGGCACCACAACTACAGTCCATTTTAAAATAAAATAGAAAATAGAACTCAATGGGCCTAGAGTTTTGTCCAACCCATGAATTAGCCAACATAAAATACTAACAAGGTCCCATCACGATTGCCAGGCTGTTGGCATGGAGATCGTGGGACCTACAACAGACCTAAATTCATGACAGGATAACAAAGAGGGTCCCATCACGATTGCCAGGTTGCCGAATGTGAATTTTAACCCACCCCCCTAAGGGAATGACATGGCTCGGGAAATCTCTATTCATCTATATATGCTATTTAAATTTTACATAAAAAATGAGGATTCCGACTACCCTCAAAATTAATGGATCACGATCACCAACTACGGTACGGCCATAACACAGTTCTTCGACGAAAGCCGAAGGAAAATGGGAGAAAATAAGTTGGTGGGTTTTTCCTCTCGTCTAATGTACTGCCGGTAACACACGACAGTTGTCTTGTCACATTGATTTGGGTCCTTTTGGGTCTCTTTGATGTTAGGTCGATTTAAGCTCATGAGTTAAAATCCAAATAAAGGTTAATCCTCACATAGCATAATCCTAGCATATCCAATTAAAATAAAGTAACCAAAATAAAGAAAATAAAAGGGGGAGGAGCCAAATATTTAAGAAGAGGATCGGCCCCATTCTCAGGTACCCCCTTCTGATCCCTTGGCAAAATAGAGTTTAAAGGCTGATTTTTCAAACCAAAATGATGATGCAAACGAGACTTTGACTTGTGATTTTTTTTTCGTGTGCGATACACGAGTGATAAAAGTGAAAGGCCGATGGGCCGTAATTGATTGGAGATGGCCGATGGGCTGGTATTTGTTTTAAGGTGACCGATGGTCCATGATTGTTTAAAAGTGTATGTGAAATCACTCATCTCATCTCGTTATTCTCATTGATTCAATTTTAGAAATCAGTTCTTTATTCCCTTTTATCATTAAGTTCGATTAAATATCTGGCACTGGAGGTGGAGGAAAAAACAAAAGGAAAATCTGTTTGGGTTTATCTTGTTGGTTTTATAGTTTTATGGATTTTTTATATCGGAGCTAGAAGGGCCTAACTAAGGGATTTTACTTGGATTTACGTGATTAATATTTTATTACGATCATCGGATCGACACTAACCTAAGGTCCTAGACCTCCCACATCAGCTCCCCCAATCTCCTAACGGAACATGAAAAGTGACGGGGCGAAGCCTAATGCTTTACTCTATCTAATAGGGAATCCGAGTTATTCCTAGGGTGTGAATAGCCTAAGTTTGATAATTTGGCGCCTAAGCAGCTTGTTAATATGACTTTTAAGTTGGTTTGGTGTTATTTTGAGTTGAAGATTGATTAAGAAGTGGATTAAAGGTATTTTAGGGTTTTGTTTAAGTTGTTTAAGATTTTGGAATTTAAGGTTTTAATTCATGATGGACCGGTCTTTTTCTTTCTTGCCTTCCTCCGTCCCGGGTCCGCCGGGGTGCGGCGGGGTGAAGAGAAAAAAAAGAGCAAGCATCAACATTTTTGTACGGGTATGCCAGATTTTCTATTCTACTTGGAATTTGAAATGGTGATCCGGAGATTCACCTTCACAAGTAGAAAGGAAATCAAACTTCTTTTCTAACTTTCCATTGCACATATATTTAAAGAAAGAGACAAGATTTTAAAATGCCGTGAAAGGCAGTTTTGTGCTGTAGAAGGCGATTTTGCCGTGAAAGGCGATTTACAAATCTCATCAATGATGAAAGACAAGAATTGTGATTTTTTTGTCTCTTTAAAAAAATACAAAGTATAATAGAGAAGAAAGAAAGAGGGATCTGACTTCTTAGGAGATTGTGGGGACTCGTTTAGATCGACGGTCGCGAGTCATGTATGGATTCCGCCATCGTCCTTCAGATGAAAACACTTAATGCTTTAGTTCACTTGGCTTGGTTTGGACCCCAGATTTTTAGAGGACAAAGACCAAGGGAAGGTCCTATATCCAATAAAAAAATGGCTAGACGGGCTGAAAAGCCACATCTAGGCCATGTTGGATAGAAGAAGAGAAACCTTGTGGGGGGGGGGGGGGGTGGCCCCCCAAGGGACTTCAATCACCTTGTAGTGCTTGCAGCAGAATTTCTTCAAGGCAGGAGAGCTTCTTTTTGTGCAGAGATTTCTAGGACAATTTCTTCAGAACTCTTCAGATGATTTTTTCGGACCGTTTTCAGACAATTTTTCAGGACCCCTTCCCTTTGGAATGACCGCCTATTTATAGGCTTTTGGTGGCCATTAGGAGGGTTTTATGGGCATTAATGGTATTAATGCTCCATGATGGGAGGAGTTACAAGATTTAATTTCATAATTTTCTAACTCCTTTTTCTTGGATTTTAATTGGCCGATGGAGAATAATGGGCATTTAATCTCCATGATGATGGGAGTTTCATGATTAATTACCATGATTAATCTCCATAATGATAGGAGTTACATAGTTAATTGTCATGATTAATTGGACTTGTAACTCCCATTTTCTTGCTTCTGATTAGGCCGTCCAAAATAATGAGTTAATGACTCTAATAAGTTGTCATAAAAAGGTCATTTAACTTCATTAATTGGTCGCCGAGTCGCTTGAAGAGTCGCGGGCCGCGCCGCGTCTTTTGGAATTCTTCTTGCAATGATCATCGATGGATCCACACTTTGTTTGATGTCGGAAGACGATGCAAATTCAGACATTGGTTGACACCAATGAGCCGGCAACATCTTTCCAGTCGATTTCTCGATCGGTCAAGTAGAAAGTGTACTTTCCTGGTCGGCCGGTTGGCGGTTTCAAAGTGTCCGATGATGGTCAAATGATTTCGATGGTGGATCCGTGATGTCGACGAAGATCGACGGATATCATGCCTCAAAAATCAGATTTTAAGAAAATCACAGGGGCCAAACATCGCGAAATGCAAAAAAGAACGGAAAAACGACACTTTTGGCGGAAATCCGACGTCCCGGATTTCCAGGGTCGCCGGCGACCTTGGACTTCGGTCCATTTTCCGATCGCCTTTCGATCGCCGTTTCTCGGGCTTTTTCGCTTCTATTTTCTCCTGTATTTTTCTTGACATTTCTCCTCATTTATTGGCTTGATTCCACTGAAGAAAACCTGTCGAAAGGCTATGTAAATCATAGCACAAAGTTTCCTATTTTTGGAAAAGCCGAAGACTCTGTAGCCTATTTTTCGCCAAGAGTTGAAACTTGGTCAAACGATGTCGGAATGACCTGAAATTTGAGGTGAAGCTTCCTGAGCATTAGATAGGACCAACCATGGGCTTTTACTTGAGTTTTGAAGCCGTTTGGGGTCCCGTCGATGCTAGACTTGATTTCACCGTGCGGAAGATGTCGAGCTTTGATGTGCGGTCATCCGATGTCCTATTGACCTGAAATTTGACAAGGAGCCTATTGGAGTCATTTTGAGATGATCCATTAGCTCTGATTTGGATGCCATGGTCCTGGGGAGTTTCGCCGCCGGTAGGCTTGATTTTGCTTCGGAGCGTCAAAACCGGGTCAAACGTTGTCAGAATGACCTGAAATTTGACGTGCAGCCATTTGGAAGCATGTAGAAGCTACTCACGTGCTTCGTCTGATGAGTGGTGACATTGGAGGTTCTCGCCGTTGAGAGGCTTGATTTTGCCTTTCGAGAGTTGATGGAGGGTCAAACGATGTCGGTTTGACTTGAAATTCGACGTGGAACCTTTTGGAGGTATTTTGAGACCATCCATAGGCTCTGATCAAAGAGTTGATGTCTTCAACACTGTCGCCGCCGAGAGCTCCCGCTCAGCTGTTGGAGGATTGAAGTTAGGCCAAATGGTGTCGAAATGGCCCGAAACTTCATGTGTACCTCTTTTTTGGCTATTTTGAAAGATCTTGCAGTTTTTGTTTGATTCTGACAAGATCTTATGCCTGAAGTAGCTTTGCCTGTTTGTAGTAGGATGCGGCTCCATGTCGCTTTTGATGTTGAGGAGGAAAAGTGACATTTTTGGTGTCAACAATTCAAATGGTGGAATAATGTCGAAATCGGCGAAACGGGGTTGACAGAGGACTCGGGCGCACACACAGTGGCGCCCAAGTACCAGGCTTTGTGTGGTTTGGTTAGTGATGATGGTATCGACTTGATTTCGGAGTCCCCATGGTTCTTACTTGATGAATTTCAATGTTTCAAATTGTTTTAAATCGCTGTTGTTCAAATGTCAAAGTGATTCGGATCTAGATTTTCAAACAAAACTAAGTATTCGCGTTTTAGTGCAAATGAGAGGATAGGCGCCAAGGGGGTGGCGTCCAGGTGGATTTGTTGTGATTTTCAAGTATTCTGGATGAGGCTTGATTACTGGTCTTTGGGTCCAAGGATTATCTTAGGTTCTGGTCTTAATTAATTTAAGTTATAAGGCGTTTAATTATTGGTCTTTAGTCGTGGTGGTGGAGTAGGGTTAGAGTGTAGGCTAGGCGCCACGGGGGTGGTGCCCAAGTGATTGTTTGTTGGTTCGTAAGCTTTAGATCTCAAGGTTGTTTTTAGATTGAAACTTTATGGGATTGGATGTCTTAGTAGAAAATGTATCTTTGTATTCAATTGGGATTTGTTTGAACGTCAATTAATTAGGCCATATCGTGAATTGGGTTTTTCTGAAAACGGGGAAGTTGGGCGCCCAGGGTGTGGTGCCCAGGTGGGTTTGGCAGATGGGCGCAACTGTTTTGTGGTTCGGGTCGGTTTCGTGTTTTTTAGGTTGATTTGAGATTGAACTTTTATGGTTTGATGTATTTGGATGAAAGATGTTCTGCTTCGTTGATTAGGATTAAATTTGGTCTCAATTAATTATGCTTCTTAGTGATTGGGTAGGCTGGGTGCCCAGAGAGTGGTCCCCAAGCGGATGTGGCAGGATGGGCGCCCAGGTTTCTGTCTTGTGTGTTTTGCGTTCTTTAAGTTGATTCAAGTTTAAATTGATTAATATTTCAAGCCTATTAAGTAAAAAAAAGTTTTATTATGTTGATTGGGATTGGTTTAAGGTCTTAATAATGAGATTGGGTTTTGGTTAAAGCCTCTTTGGCAATGGACAGGATGGGCGCCCAACGAGTGGTGCCTAGGTGGAATTCAGTAGGGTGGGCAGACAGGGGATGGCGCCCAGGTGACTGTGCTTTGAGTTTTAGGTTTTGTTAATTCAAGTTTAGATTGATTTAAGGTTTCAGGTCTTTCAAGTTAAAAATATTTTATTATGTGATTTAGGATTGGTTTAAGGTCTTAGTTAATTAGATTAAGTTTAATTGGAGTTCCTTAGGGACTGAATAGACTGGGCGCCAAGGGGATGGTGCCCAGGTGGACTTGGCTGGATGGGCGCCTAGGGAGTGGCGCCTAGGTGGATGTTTTTTTTTCTTTGGTGGTTTGAGTTGGTTCGATGTTTTAGGTTAATTTAGGCTTCTGGTTTTAGGTATTTTAAATTCCAAGGGTGTTCTAGTGTGTCAATTTGGGTCGAGATTCGAAGTTGATAGGGATTCGGTGGTCCTAGGGCTAGAATGTGACTTGGGTGCACCTGTGATGGCACCTAAGTACTTTTGTGTGTCTTAGGCACACCTGTAGTGGCGCCCAAGTAATTGGTTCGTGTGCTTTTGGCAGTTCTCGGGAATTCGTTCACTTGTATTTTAAGCTTCAGGTGATCTACGTTAATAAGTATGATAGTGATTGGAGTTCGGGAGTCGAAACGCAACCGAAGCGCGTCCCGGGGTTGGAATGAGACTTGGGCGTACTTGTGGTGGCGCCTAAGTGCTTCTGGATGACTTGGGTTTTGGTTATTCCACGGATTCGTTCACTTAACTTTGGGATTTCAAGTGACCTACATCAATAAATTTTGAATCCGGAATTGAATTTTAGTCTTTAGACCCTAAGTATGACAAGAATTGGAGGTCTGGAGTTGAAACACAACCGAAGCGCGGCCTAGGATCGGACCAGGGAGTTGGGCACACCTGTGGTGGCGCCCGGGTGTTGGATGACTTGGGTGCACCTGTGGTGGCGCCCAAGTGTCGGCCTACTAGGGTGGCTTCTAGTTCGATGGTTTCTAGAGTGTTTCTAAGTCGGTTCAGGAAATCTAACTCGTGTTTAGGTGGGAGGGGGGGTGTTTTTATTTTCTGGTTGTGACTTGTCTATCGTTTTAATTAGGTATTGGTTTATGGTCTTGATTAATTAGGGATTGGGAGTTTGATTAATTAGGGTTTGATTAATTGGGGCTTTAGTTATGGATTTTAAGTAGGTGTTTTAAATAGGTGTTCTTTTAATCAGGTGCTTTTAATTAGGTTTGATTATAGTTTGATTAAAGTTAGTTATGATTTTTGATTGATTAATTGGATGTTTCAAATTATGTGTTTTAGACAAAGGTTGATAAAGTTTGTTAATTGACTTAGGCGCGAATAAAATAACCTAGGATCCTCTACTTTATGTCTACTCCCTTTTTTACAGATTTTTTTATTTCTTTTAATTTTTTTTCCTTTTTTTGTTCTCTTCTCTAATTACTAAAGAGCAAGATGAGAGGAGAAGTATTTTATGATTTTATGATTTTTTTTTGGTGTTTTATGCAAAAGCAATTCAACCAATCCTAAAGTGTGATGATCCAATAATTTGAAGTTCAGAAGTTCAGCAATAATTCATAGTCATCATAGAGATTCAACAGCAAACTAAATGAAATGCAAGATATGGAAAATGCGGGCCAGAAGGCGAAATGGGGACTTGGGCGCGCACACAGTGGCGCCCAAGTGCCTCTGCACTACTTGGGCACACACACAATGGCGCCCAAGTGTCTTCCCTGCGGGTTGTGATGCACTTGTGACTTTCGGCGATAATCTGACACGATTTCCGACACTTCGTGACTAAATGCAGGGTCCTACTATGAATCACTGATATCAAAACCTTCGGATTTGAAAGTGATGAAGCGAGGATCAAGGCTCGAGGGACGGATCCCTTTGGCAGAGACTTGGGCGCATAATCAACAATTTTGCTTGGGCTCCTTTCAATTTAAAAGTAATGGTTTTGGCAAAACAATCCATCGTAGCATGATATGCTTCTAACCAATCTATGCCTAAGATGATATCAAAATCATGCATATCCAACACAATAAGGTTTGCTGGTAAAACAACTTGACCTAAGGAAACTGAACAATTGGGGTAATAGGTTCTACAGACAACCTGTTTACCTACTGGTGTGGTGACAGTCAAAATAAAGTCAAGTTCTCTAGGTGGATTATATATTTTCTTGGCAAAAATTGGAGAAAAAAAGGAATGGGTAGATCCAGGATCAAATAAAATCTGTGCTTGAGCACCATAAATAAGAAGTTTACCTTCCACTACGTCTCCTACAGCTTCTGCATCCACACGATTGAGATGATATGCTCGTCTTGCTGTTGTGGCATGTTCTGTGCCTAATTTGGTCTTCCTTGTGCATTTCTGTTCTGCTGGGGAAGACAAGCATTCTGATTTTGAACTTGATGTCTACCTTGCTGCTACTGCTACTGAGGTGGCCTTGCTTGATTCTGAACTGGTGCTTGGTTTTGAGGAGTTGCTTGCCTTTGTGGCTGGTTCCTATTCGCTTGAGTCTAGAGTTGTGGGCAATCCTTGACTGCATGATTCAACGACCCACATTTGAACTATGCACCTGTGGCCTTGCGATATTGATTAGTCTCATGATTTTTCCCACAATGTCCACATGCTCCTTGCCTTGGAGGATTTTGATCTTGCCTTGGCTTCTTGCTCTGTTGTTGCCTCTGATTCTGCTGGTTGAACTGCTTTCTTTCTTGGATGATCTTATTGTTAATATTTTCAAACTTGTATGCCCGCTTAACAGCTTCATCAAAAGTAGCAGGTGGCACTACTCCTGTGGCATCTCTCTCAATGATTGGGTTCAACCCTTCCAAGAACTTAGTAACTTTCTTTTGCACTGTGTCAACGAGTTCTGGAGCATATCTAGCTAACCGTTCGAATTTGGTGACATATTTGAGAACAGTCATATTCCCTTGTTTGAGTTGCTGGAACTCTATTGCCTTTTGTCTCTTGACATGAGAAGGAATATACTTGTCTGTAAATTGGGTCTTGAAGGTTCCCCACGCAGTCTCATCAGCCATTGTTTGATACGGTTCCTTGATTGTTTGCCACCATGTGTCAGCAAGCCCGTATAATAGAGAAGCTGTGAGGTTTACCTTCTGTCTGCTTGTACATGTAAAAACATCAAAGATCTTTTCGATATTCACTATCCAATCATCCGCAGCCAACGGGTCTTTTTGACCTGAGAATTCCTTGGGTGCCTTTTTTCTGAATCTCTCAAACAATATATTTGGGTCTTGTTCTCTGTTATTGATGATAATATTTGGGCCTAAAGGCTGCCTAAGCTGCGGTTAAGGCTGAGGCCTGTTCTGCAAAACCTCCAGAAGTTGTCTCTGTACTTGAGCCATTTCTTCATCTTTCTTAGCCATTTGTTCTTGGAATCTAGCTTGATTCTCATTGGCTTGCCTTTGTAACTTAGGTTGACTTTCGTTTGCTTACCTCTGTTGCTCTACCATGGCTTGAAGGAGCTCTTGAAACTGTGCTGCTGTAGGCGGATTGACCGGATCGGTCTCATGACTATTATTACCCGAAGCTTTTTGAGTTGGTGGTGCTTTCCTTGGAGGCATGATGCTTTAAAACAGAATGTTAGTACATAATAACAAAATTTGGATTTGGTTTCTAGGTCCCATACTAAACAATCTAACGAGCTCACGAATCCTTGCCACGTCCCTAAGATTTTCTGGTTTCTTTTTAAGTGCCTGAAACATGTCCCGCTCTAATACCAGTCCTGTCGCGACCCCGGACCGAGACCCGGGCCCCGCAACGGTTGACGTGCCTAAGAGAGAATGGCACACCATCATCTATGACATCCCACAGGTTTCTGTAGTGAGGATCCCAAGGACACGGGACTAAACTCACACGATCAATGGTTGCAGAAGCGTGTAACAAATCACGTCAATACGAACACATGTGATATAAGAATCACGTTTTCATAAATAAAAAATCATCAAGACATGAGATTTAGAGAGAGAAACATAAACATGACATAAAGCCCAATTACATTTAAGTTCAAGTTAACTAAAATATGTTGATTAAGATACATCCCAAAATAAGAGGCCAACAAAGGCCAATACATTCTCAACAAAAGAATCAAAATGGATAACCCTAGCCCAAAGGTTACGCATCAAGGTCCCGTCTAACGTCTAGATGACGTCATCAGGTTGCCACTCATGAGCTAAGGGTGGCTTAAGAGCCTCCTCCAGGCAGCGCCGCCTGCACCTGAGCACCAAAATACAAAAGTTAAACACGACGGTTTGGCAAGAAATCAATTAGACAAGAGCATAAAGCGGTAAAAGTTGGAAAAAACGTTACTAAGAGCAATTTAAACCAAAATAGTGCTAAGATGCATTTCAAATAAGCAAAACTAACATGAATACTTATATATCATGAATAGACAACCCACGTTGAGCCCATCCTTTCTCTAGCATACAAGATGACAAAAGTAAGCACGACACGCAAAACATGATCCCACGTCACACAAGGTAAACGGGGAGGCCGACCGTGGAACCGGAACAAGCACGATGTGTAATGAATACACGACTAATCTGCAAATAGTCCACATGTTTAAGGACCCCCAGATAGTGGATTAGACTGAAGGGGCAATCCAAGCTCGGTGATATTCATCAAATATCATGAATGCACAAATCCAGACGAAACGTATACAAGATAGGTCGAAAATAGGGGAAAATCATTTATCAAAACAAGGCAAGCAAGACTTATCAAGAATAGTATAAGCTATAGCAAAACAAAGCTTAAAAGTGATCTCCTCACTGGTACTTAAAACAGATCAAAACATGGCTGAGACTTGTAAATCGAAACATGTACAAAACAATATGTATCATGTCAAAACTAAGGTCCTGAAGCAAACTTATCAAGTATATATATTAAGGCCCTTCATTTGACCCTTATGTACTTGAAACCCAAATGTCGGAATAAAACGGATTGGTGCTCCCGAAGCTAAAAGACATTTTGAGTTCCAAATGCATAATGTCAAGCCAAAAGCCCTTAAACATATTCTGGTTTTCATTTCCCAAGAAAATCTTGTAAAACAGACAAATCTAGAGACTCGGTTGGCTCGCGGTTGCCTGTCGGCTAGCCGCCGAGGTGTATATCGGCTAGCCGCCAGCTCACCGTTAGCTGACCGCGGGTCCCAGACAGAAAATAGTTACATTCTGGAAAGGTGACCGAAAAGGGTTGGTCACCTGTCGGCTAGCCGCGGAGGTGCATTATGGTTTTTGCTCATAGTTACATCTTTAGAAACCATTTTGGAACCCAATCATCTCAAGTGCGTACTATCATATATATTGAAATAAATGAGATTGCTTCTTAACTTATAGTAAAATCTTGAAATGCAATCTCACAATGTCTATCGCATGGTTTTTAAAAGTAAAATGTGTTAATGTGATAGATGACCATGATGTTGATTCATGCATGTTTACTTTAGTAATATCATTGTTGTACATTTTTCAATGTCATAATTATGTTCATATGAAACTCATCAAAATCCATTCTTTGTATCTTAGAGGCATATCTATTGTTCATGGTTGTCCTTCATGTTGAATTCATATGATTTTACAAATTGCATGCTCTTCCAAGTCATATAATTTCAAAATGGAATTTCTCATATTTATCACTATGCTCACTAATTATTATATCATTAAAGTGATGAATGTGCCATTATTGATGCGTAGTGGAATTTTGTGTTTGTCACATCCTTTCTCTTAATCATGTTTTGATATTCATTTAGTATCCTTTCTCTTATTCATTTAGTATCAATTATTGGTATCATGATCAATTTGTATCATATTCAATTGGTATATCTTGAGAATGTGATAGACCTTGTGCACATTGGATTGTACTTGATAGCAATATGTTTTTATTCCATGTCACATTCCTTTAGCATCATAACATCATGTTTGCCACCTCTCATGAACATATGGGTAAATTTCATAACCACCATTTTTATGTGATCATAATCTTGGTTGATTAATGGTTGAGGTTGGCTTCATGATTGAATTTCATTTCATTCTCATTACTCATTATTGTTATATTTAATGATGGATGAAATGATTTCAATACGTAGCATATGATTTTCATAGGCATATTAGAGTTGATGTTATGCTATGTAACCCCCATCACATCCCCTTGACCTTGTTCTTAATTTTGATAATTTGATCATATAAAGCTTGACTAATCCTTCCCTTGAAGTTTATCCTCAATTGGTAAAATCACTTTCTCTTTGTACCCATCATTGTCAAAGTGTTGATAAAAGGAAAGAATGGATTGAGGGGGAGTATAAACATTTAAAGGCAACATTAGGTTTGATCAAATTTACCCTCAGTTGGCTTTGACTCCTTAGAGATGATACTGTCGTTAGTTTTATGGTCTCAATCTATTAAGATTGATGAAATAAATTGATTAATTTCTTTATTTATCAATATATTCATGCTTTCCTTTTATGAGATGAATGGTGTTTTATTACTTGTTTGCACATAACCAATACGAATGACATGATGGTTCATGAGATGAACCGGGAGTCCATAAGTATACTAGATGCAATACGTATGTATGGACGGGATCCACATACAAGAGACATGTATAGCAAATCTTATACTTAAATATCTTCACAACCAGTGATGAGACTTGACATTTCATCTGACAAGGTTGCAGTACTTCGATTACTATGAGATAGTGTGATTTGTCTCGATCATCAGAATGTAAGATTCTGGATCATAGTGCTGGTACATTGGATGTATTGAAGGACCATGAGAAGCACCTTATGAACATTGTCTTTACTTTAAGATCTGCTCTCATAATTCCCTAGCAATAGGCTCTCAATCTTGAGACATTAATGAACTCAAGTTTTTATCTATTCATTTGCTTTGAGTCACCAGTGAGTGAGGCCAATTATAGGTCAACACCTCGGTGATTTGGGTACGTGGTAGTAGGTCTGTGGGAACATTCAATAGTCAAGATGGAATCTATCTTTAATATCCCCTTGTGCCTATTAATGAATTTATCATTGGTAAGTGCACCCATTCTGATTAAGAGTTAATTGGAGAGGTACATATGATTATTATAATTAATTGGGACTCAAGGATAATAAGATATGGATCTAGTTTGGAAGACATGTCCAATTGATCCATGGATATTAATGGAAGGGCCTACTTATGGACATAGGGAAGTTTAGGGTCTTCTATGTAATTTATTCCTAAGACTAGAGTTCAATTGTATTTTTATAGTGAAGTTATTTGCAATTAACTGTAGGCCCAGATTGCACATGAGATGTGGGGTCGCGAGTCCTAATTGGAGCCAGCTTTCTAAGGAATCCCTAGTGGTCCTCACGCTAGCCCAAGTTATTGGAAAGACACTAATTCTAGTAGAACTCTAAAAGGAAATAGAGTTACTATTTCTATTTGAAGTGAGACTTCTAAAAGTGGTAATAGTAAATTACTAATTATTAATGGAAGTGAGACTTCTATTTTAATTAGAAAAGAGTAACTTACTAATTATAATGAAAGTGAGACTTCTATTTAAATTAGAAAGAAGAGAGTCGCTAATTGTTAGAGAAGTAAGACTTCTATTTCAATTAGAAAGAGGAGGTGGCTTGGTGGCTATAAATATAGAGGAGATTAAAAGGTTGGATGTACCATGCATATCCCTACCTAGGGATTCATGCCCAAGCCTTGTTTATGCAAGAGTTGCACATGCTCCTTCTCCTCTCTTCCCTCTTCTAGTTCTCTTCTAGTTTCCTTAAGAGCTTTCTCTTGGAGATCCGACCCATCTTCTTGATAAAAGAGAATCTGATACGGGTCATAGCGTGGAAGATCAAAAGGTCTTGGAGATTCCTGTTTGATATGTTAAAGAGTTTCATCATCAAAGAAAGACGCAACTTCTCCATTTGAGCACAACCGAGCTCTAAAGGTATAATCTACTTCATTGCATGTTGTAAATTTTTTATGGATGCTTGTTGGCTGCTATTCTATCTTCTTGAAAGGTTTATTTACTGATCATGATGGCTGAGATTGAGGACATGGATCCTAGATTTGGTTTCATGGCCTTATGGATACTTGATCCCTGAGTCAAGTGGGTCAAAAGTTTTGAAAACCTATCCATGAGGCCCACCCACTTCCAACAATTAATCATACATGATGGCCTGTTATGAATTTCATTTTCGATTTCTTTTATTAACAGGTGCTACTAAAAGGTATTTTCTTTGTTTCATGTATGTAGGATCCTTTGCAATTCGATGGCAAAGGGGGAGAGAATGGACATTTTGTCTAAGGAGGAGAGAGTACATAACTTCCCATTGGGGGAGAGAATGTATAGCTTGCCAAAGGGGGAGAGGTTGCATGGTCAAAGGGGGAGAGATGAAAGAAGATAAAAAGCTTGGGATATCAAGAAGATGCTTGGCAAAGGAGAGAAAGATGAAGAGGAAGCTTGAAGAGTGATCAAACTCCAAGCATCAAGAAGAATGAAGAAAAAGACCTAGAGCCTAAGCCAAATCAAAGGAGCATCCAAGAGATTTCAAGTCTTGTCCAGCTTAGGGGGAGTTGAAGACTTAGTGTATAAATTCGGTGTTGAGTAAGTTGCCATCAAATTGTAAAGGGGGACATTGTTAGAGATTTTGTGTTTTGCAATTTGATAGATGTATTATCATTTTAGCATTATTCAAATTTTCACATGAGCATTGAATTTGAAACTTGAAATCTTGATTTTCACATGCATTATTTTAAAGCTTTTTGAACTTCTGTTACATGCATGTTTTGGACTTTAAACTTGGATGCATTAGGTTTTGGAAAGAAAATTTTTGAATCAAGCACGCCTATGGTTTTAAAACTTTCAAATCATCTTAGGCATTTTAGGATTCATGTTTTTAAAAGTCTTAGATTGATTTAAAACAGGTTTCCAAGTTTGATCCCATGGCCCTAAGACCCCACAAGAAAAATACTTTGAAAAACACATTTTTAAAGAAAAAAAGACTTTTACCGGCGGCCAAAACACTTTTACCAGCAGCCTCCGACCCCCGCTAAAAGCTATTTTTCAAACAGCCATTTTTATAACCATTGAGTTCGGTCAACCGAACTCAAGATGTCGGTTAACCGAACCCTGACCAAACCCACTTCGGTTCACTTTCCAGAATGGTCAAAACTAGCCCTTTTTTTTACCATTGGGAGTTCGGTTAACCGAACTTGAAGTCGGTTGATCGACAAACTAGCCGTTGGACAACTTTTTCTATATAAACAACTCATTCCTAAGCCAAATTTGAGGATCCAAGAGGCCCTCCTTAAGGTGTTTTGAGGCCAAACAAAAGGGAATGAGCTAAGGGAGGTTAGGGGGGGTCATAAAAGGAAGCTAAAGCTTGGAATCATGAGTTAATCATCTAAGTAAGCTTAGTTTTCCTTATCATATGTTTTCATGCCTTGTTTAAATATTTGAAAATTCTATTTTAGCATGATAAATATGATGTGTTGAATCCATTACTTATACTTCATTTTTTATCTTAGTTGTATTAGATTCTTCACCTTGATTCAAACCAAGTTTGTTTTAAATTTCATAAATCATACTTTGCTAAAATCTTTGATTTCTTCTATAGCATGAATCATTTACTTGGTTGAATCTACATGTGTTGTTTTCAATCACATAATAACAATGGTTAACCTAATTGGTTCTTGAAAACAACATTATACATGCATCATATGTTTAGTCTTAAATGGTTTCATACAACTTGTGATCCTTTGATTTTCATGTCATCAACAAATTAGTATTTATACATGTGAGTTGCATTTCACTTTGATCAAATCTCTTTGTGTGCCTTAAACTTTTAAATGCTTTGAGCATATATTCATTGGGCTTAATGTTTAAACTTGATTGAAGTTTTCGCGCAAACACCATGAGCATTCATCTTTGCATTTCATACAGTGTTGTGTGAGTTTGATTTTCAATTTCATATCAACCTAATTAAGAGGCATTGTATTTGAGCTTAAATTTGTATCTCTTTAAGTGTTGTGTTGACACTTTGTAGAGAAAACATTTTAGGGCATTAGGTTATTGCTTAGCCTTAGAAAAGCATAAGTGTATGGTTAGGGGTGAACCATAAAACCCAAAAGGTTATTGCTTAGCCTTGGAAAGAATGTTGTAAGGTTATTGCTTAGCCTTGAAAAACATTTTGTAAAGGTTATTACTTAGCCTATTGAAAAGCATAGATAGTGAAAATTCGGTGGGGTGTAGGATCACAAGCCGGTAGTGGATATAGGCATTGAGGCCGAACCACTATAAATCATTGTGTTATGGTGAATGCTTTGTGATGATTATTTTTGTTAGCTTACGCACTTTAGTTCTATATCATCACTTGTGACTAATTGATTTAGAGAACTTTAAAATTTGGCACTAATTGGTCACTAATTAGAAGATCGCCCTATTCACCCCCCACCCCCACCCCCCCCCCCCCCCCTAGGGTTCGGGTCCCGGACTTTCAATGTAAACTCCTTATTGATGTATTGAAGGATCTTAATCTTTTCAGATGATTTTGAGAAGGTTTGATGATTAAAGTAACTATTGTCCATTTTGTCACAAAAAGAATTGCCGCACATGAAATGATGTTGAAACTTCTCAAAAATGGTGGGCGAGCTTTGAAAATCACTCTTGTGTGGTAATGCGAATACTGTAATTATATGATTGTCTCAAGTAATATAGACTATGGAAGACTGAATATTGTTCCCACAAAGATCGTTACAAGGAAAATAACAATGATTAAGGAAAAAGAGTATCAACTCAAATATAGCTAATAAATGCAAATGGAGATAACAAAAATGATGGAAACAAGAAACAAGAAAATAAAAAGGAAAATAAAAAATACAAATCAAAAGAAAACAAGAAACTAGATAACAAAGGGATGTTAGTAAAAATAGAAGAACTCAAGAGAGAACAAACCAAGAACAATGTTAGTAACAAAGTTAATGACAAAAGAAAAATAACAAGGTTAATAACAAGAACAAAGGAGAAATGTTACATAGATCAAGTGAATAAGTGTATGAAAACAACAAGTGAGAGATCAAGATAAAAAGAAAATAAAAGCACCCATGAAAACTAACTAATAAGAAAAACAAGTGAGTAAGATAGAAAATGAGTGGATGGAGATAAAAAAAAAAGTGCTAAAGTAGTGTAAAATCAAAGGTGGAAATGATGGTGTAAATGGAGTGTGAGAATTAAAAAAAGTAAATAAGTGTGTGGGAATGTGAAAGAATCAAACTAAATTAAGTAAAATAAGCAACGATCAATACCAATGGATGGATTGAACCATCTAGAATCCACTAAGTGACACTAATCCAACACTAATGCTCTTCTCTTTTCCCAAAAAAACACTCAAATCTAATTACAAATCAATGCTTAGATTTGTAAAATATAACTTTAAAGCTCTAAGATAGAAATTAACAATCTAATAGGTAAGACTTTCTTCCATTCATAAAAGAAAAGATTCTCAATTACTATCTATCAAAAAGTAAGTATAAACCATCAAAAGGTATTAAACTCTAAGCATGATTTATCAAACCTAAGCATAGATAGTAAAAAAGAATGCTAAGATAGAAAATAAGCATTGAAGGTTACACAATGCAATGAAGACAAATCCACTCTAACATGTTTAGCACATAAACAAGGGAATTAAGATAAAGAGCATAAGCAAAAGGAATAGCATCAATTTAGCTTCACCTAGAAGATCCAATCAAAGGGGTTAGCCATCCATTGGAGAAGACAAAGCTTTCATTTACATTCCAAATCTTCAATTATTACAAAGCTTTCCTCACTTTTTCTCTACAATTGCTCTCAATTACATGAATAGCTTAAGTAAAGAGGAGGATGGTCTCCTTACTTGTATATTTAATGCCTAAAGCTCTCTTCCTTATATAAAAAAAATTTTCCTTGCTCTCTTTTGGTTTCTTTCTGATGTGGGATTTCACAAGAATGGAAATATGAATAAATGAATGTGATTCACGTGTTAGAAAATAGTTCCCAGATTGATATGTGATTTTGACCTCCGAAACGTCCAAATTGGGAAAAATATTGTGAAATACGATTTGTAGATATTTGAACAAGATTTCCAATGATTCTGAGATCACCTCAATCAGACACCCGAATAAAAAGGTATGGTCAAAAATACCAACCTAGGTCTTTTATTTTTCTTCTTATTATTGGCCTAACTTTGTCATTTATTCATCCAATTGCCTTCCAAACTTATCCTTACTCTCTTTAACTCTTGAATCTCAAGTTTAATAATCAATTAACACCTACAAAGAGAAATTAACATAATTGAGAAGATTTTCAAACATATTTTGTATGGAAGCCATTGAAACTCATATAAATGCATACAAATAAGCCATCTATAATGGAAAAATATGGGGAAAGCATGATGGGGATGAAAATTATGATTTTTATGCTAAAAAAAAGTGTTTTGAGTTCTTTTATCTTTGAAAACTCATAAAATAATGCTATAAAAGTGTAACTTTTGTGAACTCATTATGTGGCTTGACGAAACTTTTTGTGACTCCTTTGATGTCGAAGATGTATGAAGAGCATAAGTGACATTTTTGTATCAACAAGCTATAGAGTGTAAAACTCCTGAAGAGGTATGGTTTGGATCTCCTGCTGATTACATTAACTTGTGGGTATTTGGTTGTCCTGTCTTTGTTCATGTGAATAATGGTAAGCTTGGAAGAAGGGCAAGAAAGTTCATATTTATAGGGTATGCAGATGGTGTGAAGGGATATAGGCTGTGGTGCCTAGATGTAAAATATCCCAAATGCATTATAAGCAGAGATGTGACCATTGATATGTTTGTTATGTTGAAACAACAAAAAGAGTGCCTTGATGCTTAAAATGACAATGGTGTCAGTAAATAGGTGGGGCTTGAGAAGGAAGCTTAAAAAAACTTGCGTGATAAGGTGCAAGCAGATGTCCTATTACAACAGGATGTAGAGGAGATGCAAAACTCAAATGATAAAAACACAGTTTCAAAAAATTACATGCTAACTAAGGACAGAGAGAGAAGGCAGATTAAGCAACCTCAAAGATATGGTTATGAAGATATTGTTACCTATTGTCACGTCCCCTGAGCCCTATTAAAGAATAAATTGAGCCCAGGGAGTGAAATTTAGGGCTAATTAAATTTTTTTGCCCTTTCGGCCCAAGGATTGTAAGTCCGCTGTGAGGATATTGCGTTTCAAACCTCAAGTTAAAAATTGCGGAATTCATACAATTCGAGGCATATGGAATATCAACAATGAATAATAAATCTCATTAATGAATAAAGTTGCATCAAGAATAAAAAGAGCTAAACGAAGAAGTTAAATTATTACAATGGCCATCACAATATGCAAGACCATTTTAAAAGAAACAATTATGTTAATAAATGAAAGGTCCAACGAGAGAATAATAAATGAATAAATATAGTCTAATAAATCCCAATGTGAGTCTCTCTCGTGCTGGGTATGATGATGCCACTCTATGTCATCGACACGCCACTCTTGTTCCTCCTCACCTGCCTACTCCTCATAGTAGTCACCTAGGGTGTCTGCACACCGAGGAACAGAGTCAACGACATGTTGATAAATAGATAAGCAAAATATAATGAACATGACATGCATCAAGTATAAGAGTAATGACAAGTATAATAATCATGTGAATACAAGGAAGCGAAGATAGGCATAAAGCATGAATAAATATCATCCGAAACAATAACAGGAATCCTAACATCACTAACAATCACCACTATCTATACAATGCAATGCAATACAAGTATCAAGAGGGAGACTCCGTGGATGTCCTAGTAACCTCACGGGGTATCAATAACAATCCAAATCAAACCACTGATACCAAAGTCCAACTCCAGGGGGATCCTAGCTTCCGATCCTAAGAATAGCAACACGGTCCTAGCCTGCTCCCAGCTATTCAACGCCATGGACGTCGTCCAAAGCCGACTGCCAATCCCGATGTCCGAGTAGCCAACCCATCAGTAAAGCCCCAAACTGCAGTTGGCCATGACATGCAAATAATAATGAAATGATGTTGACACGAGGAAAACTAGGACAAGTAAGTCTGACTAGCTCAACACACAAGACATGTTCATAGGGATTATCTCATTCAAGACAATACGAGACAAGTCAACCACATGATAATCCCTTACATGTTAGCCAGTCATGTTTATCAATATATGATATACGGTTTCTATGGTACACCCTAAGTCAGGTCTATATTCTAGTTCTACAAGAATTTATGTTTCATAATTAGTTAGGTATATTATGCCAAGCGAGTGCACAATGAACAATATCTACGGACACGAGTCACAAGTTAAGGAGGAAGTACAATCCAAATATAAGCAAGTGGTATCATCCATGTACCCTACATGTTCTAACGGAGTACGTGTGGAAATTGGACCAGCGATGCTTTTAAGGAAATCCTTTGGTGTACAATCATGTTACGCATCTATTGAGATAATTCCATACACATTCGGTTACACCACGCGTAATACATGAATACCTAGACAACCCATCAAAGCACATCAAACCATGTGCTACGATTTTAAACCCTAATAATGGTCGTGAGAGTACGTTCATGGTTTCCAACATCTAAGGCCCAAACCTAGGTTAACGGTCTCATTTTCAATAAAATATGAGTTAGATCAATAATCTAAGTATTTACATAGCTTCTCAATCTCCGATCATAACGAAACCAAAATCATTGTATTCTACATCTCAAGAGCTTTTTAGTGGTATATTACATGTAGAAACCCATCGGGCCGATTAAAAGTTACAAGTGTCCGAAGTTGCCAAGTGCTGTCAGAAAATTACCCTCCGATCGATTAGACAAAAGGTCTGATCAATCGGACAGTGCCAGCTTTCAGTTAACTGAGACATGTTCTTTGTCCGATTGATCGGACAGACTGTTCGGTCGATCGGATAGTGAGCTGTCTCAGTTAACTGGGGCATTAACCCTGTCCGATCGATCGGACAGCGGCCTGCAACCCCGAAATGGGTTTCTTGCCCTCTTCCTCCTCAGGCCATTCAATGGTAAACCTGCACAAAATGAGCAACCATGCTCCCCATTCATCACATTCATCATTTTCCATCCATTCTAGCAAACTAAAATATCAAAGCTACCATTTAACAAGTAATCCCAACCCAACATTCCCACAAACATAATCTAGCATATTAATCCCAAATCGAAACATAACCACAACTTGGTATTTGGCTATTATAACAAGAAATCATTGCAATCAATAAAGAAACATACACATATGCTAAATTATAAATTGCAAATCTACTTGCCTCAACTAAAAAAGATGAAAATGGGGAAAACTTGAGGAGAAACCTTCTATCACGAAATCCACCAATCTAACCCAATTAACACAATCTAAAACGCAAAGGAGAATGAAGGAAAGAAGAAGATTAAGAATAACCTAAATCTAACCAAAAGAGAAGATGATAGAAAAGATGAGAGTGAGAGAAAACTTACCAAACTAGGATCAATGGAAAGAGGAGATTGAGAGGAAGAGATGTGCAGTTCGAATCTCGGAGATGATCTCTCCCGGATAGAGTTCTGGAGCTTGAGAAGATGAAGAAGAAGAAAAAGAGCTTCTATAGCTTTTATTCGTTGCAGAGAATGACTGAAAATTAGGGTTAATCCCAGCTTAAGAAGTGAGGAAGGGAAAAAGACTGATTTGCTTTTAAGTGGGTCCGGTGAAGGAATGGACTACTTGAAGGGTTTTTGATCGTCAGATCGCGATGATCCAAGAGACAAAAATGATCAGCGCTACGAGATCTTTCCAATGGAGCAAAAAAAATAATGACGATAGGAATTTTCCCGAAAAACACCCAATTTTTCCTTAAATTGCAAACTACCCCCTGCCGGGGTCAAACAAGCTTAGAATTGCACGAAACTTTGCAAACACTATTCTAACACTCAAAGAAACTCGTTCAAGACCTAAACCCACTTAAATATCTAACAATGTAATTAATTATAATAATAACAAATCAAACGGGTAAATGGGCCTGCTATTGGGCCCAATTGACCCAATAAGGTCGTGGACCTTACACCTATGCTTAAGTATTGAGTCAGAGTTTGTTACATTTCAAGATGCCATCACTAGCAAAGAATAAGCAAAATGGACTGTGTAACCGTGGTTGAAAAGATTGAATCTCTACAGAATAATCAAACCCGGGAGCTTGTGAAACCTTCAAAAGGCCAAAAGATTGTTGGTTGCAAATGGGTCTTTAAGAAGAAGGAAGGAACTCCAAGGGTGAAAGATGCTAAGTTTAAAGAACGAATGGTTGCAAAAGGCCATACTCAGAGGGAGGGTATTAACTTCAATGAAGTGTTCTCTCTTATTGTCAAACATAGCTCCATCCGGGTGCTACTTGCTATGGTTGCTCGATTGGATTTAGAGCTGGAGCAGCTTGATGTCAAGACTGTGTTTCTACATGGCGAGCTAGAGGGACAAATTTATATGCATCAACCAGAGAGGCTTGAAAGTAATGGAAATGAGGACCACGCATGTTTGCTAAAGAAATCTCTATGTGGCCTAAGGCGGTCTCTTACAAAGTGGCACAAGCATTTGCTACCTTTATGGTTAGAAATGGATATTACATGAGTGCGTATGACAATTGTGTTTATCACAAGTAGTTCTCAAATGGATCGTATATTTATTTGTTGTTATATGTTGATAACATGTTAATTGTTGTGAATGACATGTATGAGATCAACAGGTTAAAGGCTCATCTTAGTGGTGAATTTGAGATAAGGACTTGGGTGTTGCGAAGAAAATTCTTAGGTTGGAAATTCAAAGGGATCGGAAAAGTGGGCAAATTGTCTTTGTCTCAAAAGGAGTACCCTGAGAAGGTTCTAGAATACTTTGATATGCAGAGTTCAAAACTTGTGAGTACTCCACTGGCAACCCACTTTAAACTTTCCACTGCCTTTTACACCACAAATTGAGGAAGAGGTGGAGCACATGTCACATGTTTCTTATGATAGTGCAATTGAGAGCATCATATATACCATGGTTTGTACGAGGCCAGACATTTCATATGCTGTTAATGTAGTTAGCAGATACATGGATAACCCCAAGAAGGCACATTAACAAGCAGTGAAATGGAAACTCTGTTACTTGAGAGGCACTACTAATGTTGGGATATAGTGTATGATAGAAACAACAACACTTCTAGAAGTGTTCTTGGGTATATTGATTTAGATTTTGCTGGAGACTTAGACAGAAGAAAGTCATTGACAGGTTATGTATTCACTTTTACTAGCGGTACCATTAGTTTGAAGGCAACATTGCAATCTATAGCCGCCTCGTCTACCACTGAAGCATAGTAAATGAAAGCTACAGAGGCAGTGAATGAAGCTATTTGGCTGAGAGGTCTGGTTGATGATTTGGGGCTACAATAGAAGTTAACTACTATGTTCTGTGATGGTTAGAGTGCGATTGATCTAACGAGCAATCCTAAGTATCATGAAAGAACCAAACACATTGATGTCGGGGCATACTTCATTTAGGATGTCATCACCCAGGGTACTATTGCAGTGAAAAAGATTGCTATAGTGGAGAATCTAGCAGATATGATGAAAAAAACTATTCTAGCAGTCAAGTTCAAAAATTGCTTGGACTTGAACGGTGTGATTAGTACTTAAGTGCCCTAAGGGACAGGTGAGGGTGGTGAGATGTGTTTTGTGCCATGAGGATCGGCTCCAATATTCGCCAAGGTGGAGATTATTAACTTATGTGGCTCAATAGAAGCTCGTGGTATTGAGTGCATTGGTTGATAGTCTCGGTTGACTGGGCTCCTGCATCGCCCTTGGTCTACTAGGATTAGGAGTGGGCCTGTTTTAGGTGTACCAGGATTTTGGGGCAGATATTATAAATAAATGAGCCTTTATGATGTAACCTCTTCTAATTGCATAGTGGAAAACTCTTGTGTGTTTTTAGGCCCTTATTCACAACACACAAGCATGCAAATGAAACGAGAAAGGATATTTCTTCTCTTTTATATAAAGGTACATAGATAAAGCCATTGGGCCCCACATCTCTAAGTTGTAGCTAAGTTGGGAAAACTGTGTGAAATGTAGTAACAAAATTAAAAAGGTTTTATTATTATTATTTTTTGGTATAGTTACCTCTAACCATTGATTTCTCCACCCGTTACCAAATTTCCTTTTGTACATTTTCCCTTAGTTACTCGAGTAACTTTTACGGACTAGAATGTCCTTGATTGTTTGATATCACATAAAATTAAGAATTATACAACATCCCATGCACATATTTTTTTGATAGATGTAAAATGGGCTGTGCCATTCCCAGTCTAGTAGGGACTCGGCTCAGCACGGCCCACAGGCACGTCTAGGCTCTTGTCGAGCAGTGCCGGCCCATGTGTCATCCTAAGTCGGCCCATTTTTTGAATTTTTTGAAAAACTAAATAAAATATAAAAAGTACAAAAAAACATTGAACTTGAAATAAATACCACATTGATGTTTATATGAGGGACATAAATATTGATCATTACACTTGTATAAGGCCTTAAATACTACATTGAAGCTTGTATGAGGCCACAGATATCACTCATTGAAATTCTCAATTCCCAATTTTCAAATCTTCATGCTGTAATTAAGTCTTTTAAATGCATCCATTATTCCACTAACGTCAATAAATCTATCCACCCAACAAAAAATACATAAGTCTCCCCTATTTCCATGCATGCATTTTAAAGATATGTGTCATGCCTTATTGGGCCAAGGGCAGTGCGGTGCTTGGGCCTGTCCATGAGCTGTGCCATGGGCCTGAGCACCCTGGCCCAGCAAGGCCCATGTCGGGGATGGGCTGAATTGGGCCGTGTCGGGATGGTCAACGTGTCGGACTAGTCAACATGTCGGGCCATTTTCCATCCCTAACCGAAGTCTACAATACGGGTAGGGTTTCAAATAAGTATTCGACTCTCTGATTATCTAGAAGTCTTAACTTGCAAAAAAATGGGGAACCATTTTAGGTTGTGATTCATAAATGGGTTTGGGTATGAAATCCAATTTGGGTTTCGATTGATAAATGGGTTTGGTTCTGCGTCTATATAGGTTTCAACCTATGGACCAAGGAGCTGGCATATAAGTCTTTGATATTGCAAATTGTATGTCAAAATTAATTTTTTTTTCACATATATTTATGTGTAATTCTTGAGGCAGTAGATTTGATGCGTTGTTATAAGTTGTATGATTCGTGTTTTAAAAAAATAAAATAAAGAGAAATTAAAACTGCCCTTGAATTTAGATTCCATTCCTTTAGGTGGACTCGATTTCGAAACTAGATCTGGATTTCTCTATGGGAACGGGTTTAGAGCCAATAAAATAAGTTTTGAATCAAAACCAGACCCATAACCGCAACCGTCATTCAAAAATGGATTTCGGTCCTGTATGATTTTGATCGGGACCGTTCCGTTTGTAAAAGCCAAAAGAGGAAAAAAAAAAAAAGAAGACGACCCCGGCCCTCACTGACAAAACGCGGACAATCCAGTGATCCAGATAACAACAAAAACATTATAAACGTGGACAGACGACTGTTTCTGTAGAAACAGTTCTTTCCACCCTTCTTTTCTCATCTCAGGTACTGCTGACGTTGTCTCTCCCCACATTTCTTCCTCCTCACCAAACCGACCCTAGTCTCAATGGCTTCCCTCTATCGTGCGCCGCTCTCTCTATCCCACGCACCCCTTGTCGAAAGGCACTCCTGCTATTCTTCCTCCCGCCATTGCCATCTAACCCATCTCCCAAACACCTTCTCGCATTTACATTCACAGCCACGGAAATTAAGCTGCAATACGGTCCAGGCGCACGTTAGCAAGGTCTGGGGTAGGCCGCCTGACAACACTCGTAAGTTGAATTCTTCATGTTTTCCTTATCCAACATTATTTCAAAGAAAGATGTGATTTTGGGAATTGGGTGTTGGTTGTTTTCTTTTGTTCTACATTTTGCTGTTGTTGTTTTAGGAATTGGGTCTTCTTTGTTTCTTCAGTTCTGATATTTGATGATCTTGTTCTGGGGTATCTATATACTTGCAATAGAGTTGAAGTGCTATTTATTTGTTTATTGCATTATTTTCTAATATGGGACCTCTCATAATTTCTTGTTTATGAATTGTTGTTATTTTTTTATTTTATAGAATGGTTACCTGTTATTCACTAGTCTTCCCAGAAATGGTTTTAGCAAATGCCCGTTTCCATGTTACCCTTCTGTGATTACCCCAAATCTTTTGTATGGATTCCACCATTCTTGAAACCAACCTGCTCAATCACCCTTGTCAGATCCATTCAATTGGAATGCATTGGGATAGGCCCAAAAATGGATTGATGGATTTGGATCCCACCATTCTTGAAAACAACCTGCTCAATCACCCTTTTCAGATCCATTCAATTGGAATGCATTGGGATAGGCCCAAAATTGGATTGATGAATTTGGATCTCCTTTTAATTATCTGACGGTTATCCACACATATTCTAGACGAATCAGGAACCTTAAGCATAAGAAATGGTCGGATGATTTGGAGACATGATCACGAAGAGGAATGTCTGTACAATGTCACACATGTTAATTTAGTGGCTCGGATGATCTCATGATTACCGGGAAGAAACTTATATTAAGGTGAGCAGAGATTGTGGGGTTCTCGCGTATTGAACATCTGCTATCTAATGCTGCAAGATTAGTGATGTCTATCTTTGTCTCACTTGAATTCCTCCTTTTGATTGCAGGTTTTTATTTGTTGCGTTTTTTCTTTTTTTCCCAAGAATAAGAAACGCGTCTTAGAGAATTAACTTAAAAATATAAATAAGAGAAAAAGAGCCTAAGAAAAATCATTATAGCCTGAGGAGCCCCCCCAAAGCTAGGTTACCTAGTGGGGTTCTGATCACAACCTTCTTGTTACTTTCCATCATTTTTTTCCGCTGCGATTGGTGAGGGGCTGCTGTAGTTGCCCCTACTGTGTCATGTTAAATGTGAGTTGGCATTGCCACCGTCTTTGAATGGGGGACAGCTGCTAATTAATGGGCCCCACCTCATGATTACATACAGGATAAATATTGGTAGATTGATTAGATTTGAGGTGTCTGTCTATGCTCTTTTCCCTCTAAAGGTTCGTCTGCACACAGTGTTGGGCTTTATACGCCCATGTTCAAATCTCCCATTCGACATGTAGTGGGAAAAAAAGGTTTGCATGACCACAAGGCATGTAGTCACAGGCCTTTTCTAGACCCTACAAACAATAATGGTCAAAATACTTCTATCTCTAAGAATAAAAATCGATTGATCAAAATGTATGCATTTCCAATATTAAGAATTGTGAATGTGGAACCACCTGGACTCACATTGTTTCGACACAATTGTTTGTGTACTAAATGACCATCTAATCAGCATACAACATTTTCATATTCTTGAGGCCTGTCTTAGACCAGCATGATGGCACTGGAAGGGGCAAGCTGTAAGTTGATTGATGGCTTTTTGTATGCACTTACTACGTATCGTATTCAGTATTATCATTTGTAAGTACTTCTTTTATCATTTTGGTAAATGTAATATCATGCATATATAAGTTAACACCGCTAATTACATGTTTGCAAAAGCATTCAAATTTCTTTATCCTGCGGCAGATTACCTAGAAAGTGAGTATATTTCTTTGGTACTGTTGCTAATGGATCTTCCAGATACGTAATTTGGAATTGACAAAGCTGCGTTCCCAGCAGAACATTTACATGGCCTTTGTCACACACACCAAAGTAGCAAGACTAAATTTCATTCTTCTAGACTTACAGGCGAGCACTTGAGGGTCTCCTATTGACCATGTAATTATGCACTCTTTAAAGGTTTTATTAGGAAAACAGTAGGAAAGGTCCAGTACATGTGGATACGGATGCCCAAATAGGCTACAAGATAGATATCCTTGGAAGGGTGTCAATTATGATGCCCATATATGGGATGGTTGTGGTGAGGACACACAATGGATATGCAGGGATGTGGATTTTAAGCATGAAAACTGAGACATGGATTTTAAGCAAAAAAAAAAAAAAAAAAAAAAAAAAAGTAGTACCAGATACAATATAACACAATGTGTTACCTATTCTAAATCATCCAAGTATCATAGTGTGTCAAAACTACAATCCATGGGTGCACAAATTGATTTAAGTGCATACACGCTTGGTATGTATGAAAACAGGACTTGGCATTCATTATGGAGAGCAAAGCTGAACTTTTAATACCACTCTACTCAATTTGCTGAGAGTCTCATCTCCAATCAGGTAAATGATTGGAGCTGGTGCACACATGTGACCCTATGAGCCTCTCAAATACAGGCCTGAAGCCACCCAGGTAAACAATGCACTTCATCCTTTGAACATGCCTTAATACACCTACTAAACAAGTCAAAGGGCGCTGAGCCAATCTTTGTGATTTGTCTCCCAATTCAAACCTTTTACAGATTGAGGTTTCTGCTGCCCAAACGAGCCCTGAGGCCTTTTCTACTATATGGTCCACTTCACCTCCTGTGCAATGTTTTCAACATTGCATTTAGAAGCCAAATATCATCTGGCCATGTCTGTGTAAAGACTATAATTTGGGAAATAGCACTGTCACACATTGCTCATAGATTGTATGAGTTTGAGGTCATACAGATCCTTGGATAGGATTAAGGAAATATATCTCCATCGGCATAAAAGGCATGCCTTGACAAGATATATTTTATACACAGTTACCTAGATCACTGCACTGCTATGCAAAATGCAATCACAATTCACAATTCACAATTCACAACAATTTAGTTTGCAGGTGGTTTCTGTTGGTTACCATATCTAACGATCTATGCCATTCAATTCATCATTGGGTTAGAATCTTGCAACTCTTGAATTTTGACCTGATTTCTCCTGATTCAATATCCTTATTAAAACAAATAAGGACTTGAACACATTTCTTTTTATAAATAAATATCCCCCCTTCATTCCCCAGAAAATATCCGGGGTATCCAAATCTTTAATATTTAATACCTTGGAAAGAAGCTTTGTGCTTTGTATTTTGTCAGTATTATCTCTAGTTACAATGTTGTCCACAACACTACAATATCATCAGTATTGGTGTCCTTTTTACAAAGATAAAGTGATCACTGACCAGAAGTAGGCCGATTCAAGACAATCTCTACAAGTGCTTTACTAAATTGCTCGAACCAAGTTTGGGGAGACTGCTTGAGGCCTTATATGACTTTTTGAAGCTTACAAACCTTTCCTTTACCCCTTAGGTTAAAATCCTGGTGGCCATTTCATGGAGAGCTCCTCTTCTAGGCCTCTGTGAAGGAATACATATTCAGGCTGAGTTGGAACAATGATCAGACTTATTTGCAGCAACCGATAGGAGAATATGGACTAAGTTTAGCTTTGACATCAGTGCAAAAAACTCTTCATAATATGTACTATACATTTGAATATAGCCATTAGCTACTAATCGAGCATTGTGCCTTTCCTTTGAGCCATCTAGTTTGTGCGATAGAGTGTATACCCATGTTCATCCAATTACATGTTTCCTTTTAAGAAGCACAACTAGATCCCAAGTCTTTTTATTTTTTTATACCAGGCGTTCATCTTTGTTACCTTGGCTTCGTCCACTTTAGATTAGCTAGGGCTTCTACAACAAAGGTATGGAAACAGAGTAATTGGTAGAAAGATATTTTTGGTAGAATGGAGACAGGTTGGCATTAGAAACAAATTTTTGTATAAGATGAAGTGTATAAATTCTTTTGCCTTTGCAAACAGTGATGGGTATATTTGTGATTGCGAAGAAATTGGATATGGAGACTAAAGATTGTAGTTGTTGACATTTTGAGCTTGAACCTGAATATCATGCTTTCTTTGGGAATGCACTTTAGCTGCTTTTCTTCCATTTTGTTGGTCTCACAGGGTGGTGAAGGGTAAATAGATAAAAAGAAGATAAAATAATAAGATTACTGTTATGAAACTTGTGCTGGACACTTCGGCCAAGAAGAGAAAAAAATTGGCATCTCTTTAAGGAAAGTTCTAGTTTTGAAACATTTTTTTCTTAGTTATTGAACATTAGCACTTTTAGCCTTCTTGAGAATGGGAACTGCCTAGAAAAACACATCTGAGAGATCCACTGCGGATCTCTCAAATACAAGTTTTTATCCACTTAGTATGTGCACCTTAGATATTTGTGTTTAAGCTTCTTTTTGTTCTCTGTTGCCCAATATGCTGCTCCATGCTACAAGGCAAGTTTAAGCGCTTTTAGAAAAATGCTGTCTAATCATAGTTCCACTTGACCACATAATACTCTTATGTTATCTTCACTTTTTCCTCACTTTGTTGATCTATTTGCTACAACCGATTCAAGAACTTTTATTCTATGATTGCTCTTAGAAATCAAAATCTACCACATCGTGGCACTATGTTATTTTCAAGTTTTACCAAATCATCTTCTACAGTCTTTAGATCCAGTAAATTTGCTTTCCTTATATTCTGTATTTTCAAACCATTTGAAATGGAATCTTTTCTTCAATTTTTTAGCCTACCATTTACCCACTTTCTTCTATGATTCCACTTTCTTCTTTGATTGACTATCTCATCATCTAAGACTTGTGGGGAGACAATTAGGGATTAATTTGTAATTTTCTGATACTTTTGGGTTAATTTGTAATTATGAGAAGAAGGTCGCCTTAGATTATTATTAGATTAAATTTGTGTTATTTTAGGTTAAGAGTTATGATGTGATTATGGTTTCCCATTACGATGTAATTAGGTTTCCTGGTTTATGTTAATATATTCGGTATGTCCATTGGCTATTGTCGGTAAAAGACAATACAAAATTTGTTAAGATGTGGTCCCTAAATTTCAACTTGGTATCACTGTTTGGATTAAAAGTTAGACTTAGGGCCTGTTTGTTTGCATTAAAATAAATAGGAATTGAATTACTATAGTGATGGTTGGGTATTCATTTTTTTTTTTTTTTTTGATTCTATTACCTAAAAGTTAAGCTGATTTGATTTCCTAAAAGGAAAAGTTATTTGATGCTCATTTTAGGAAATTCACCTTTGATCTTCACTTTTAACCACTTATGGAATTAGCTACATATTCAATTCCTATGTACTCTAATGCAAACAAACATCCCAGGTTATGTTGAGGTTCTCTCTTTTTTTTTGTTTTTCCTTAGGTTTGAAAAAGATATTTGATAAGCTTCGAATGAATCTCGCTTGAGCCATCATAGTTTCATCTTTCAAACCCAAAGGGCAAGGGCCTTCTTGCAGAGAATAAAGAGAATGAGAACAGAGTGTGAGAGAGATGGATTCATATTCTTGGTGTGCTTCCCATGAATTGGGACACTCGGAAATGCATCCTATTCATTTTTTTCCATTGACAATTGGCAACATCCAGTGGACTTGACTTTGGCAGATGGGACATTCACATTTTCGGGGATTCAATTTACAAGGAGATGGGCAGGAGTTTACTAGGATTTTTGTCCACATATTTTTTTAAATTTTTTTGATAGGTAAACTTTTTAATGTTTTTTCTGAAACAAAAACCCAAAATCGAACACTAATATGCTGAATCAGCAGTTCAATGTTCAACCAAAACAGTGTCTGAAATGAAATTGACAACTGTGTGAGGTCCACTTGCGGTAAAGGTTCACAAGAGGATGGAGAGATGGAAAGGGGACCTCATGGATATTAGATTATTCAAGTTTCATTGTATATCTCTAGGACTTTGTGATCTGGGCCATTCAAATCAGTGCTTCTTAAAGTCATTTGTTTTCAAGTGCTTGAATAACATCCTATACACAGATTGGATGTGGGTGAAGTTCACCCTCTGTGAATTGGCACTAGCCTAGGTGGTGCCCACAGAGCCCACCGCACTACCACATCAGGTCACATCTCTTTCAATTGAAGAACTTGACATTGCCGTGAAGGGAAGACACTCTCATTGGGGCACCAAGTTCGTCCTTAAATTGTATTTCTGGTTGCTGTGAACCTTCCAATATGAGGTGCGGGGCCTGTCCTCTGTATTGATGTGAAGTACAGGCAGTGCTTGTATTGTTCTCGTGTTGATTCATTGCTGGATATAAGTGAAATCTAACCAACTGCTATCCATTTTCTTGTTATATGTAAATGCATGTGAGAGGGGCAATCCTCGACGAAGTATCCTTCAAGTCATATGAATGAAAAAGATGATGACAACCTACATCATTGAACTGATTTATATGATTTCTCTCTCATAGTTACTTTCGTCTGTTATTATACTGTGGAATGTTAGGACCAATATCCACTTTTGCCAATTTGTTAAACATAAATTAGTATAAGCATATCAAAGTGAATATATTCATTTTTGGTAATTTCCTGGTCTTGGTCAGTGTAGTTCAGATGAGGCTGGAAAACCTGACACAATCGACCTAACCTGAAATACAGTCCACATGTTCCATTGTTAGGTCAATAATGGGTTAAATCGTGACCCATAGATAATAAGTGGGTCCGACTTGGGTGTGAACCCGTCTGATACCCCCACACTTTATGAAGCTAATCAGGTGGGCTTTTTTTTTTTTATATGTGGAGGTTTGGCTATAACACAAATTTGTTGGCATTGTTTTTGTATGGATCCATAACCAGGATTTCGTAAAGGTGTAATAGCAAAATGAAAGTAAAATATATAAAAATAAAAAATAAAAGAAACAAAGAATAAGTAGTCTGGGATGGGTTACCTGCGCTAGTGTTGGGAATGTCTGACCTGTTTCACTAAAAGTCAGATACAGGTTGGACCTCAACCTATAAATCCTCCTGTGTGGGAGCAATCCCGTAACACCGAGGTTATGCTAAGCTTCGGTAACAGTACTGGCTCGGTTTATCTTGGTCTTGGTTATGTGCAGCTCGGCAGGTGACAACAGTGTCAGCTCGGCAGCTTGGCAAGAGTGCCAGTTCGGCAGCTCGACAATAGTGTCGGATAGTGAGGCTACTCTCAGCACGGTAACAGTACCGCTGCTCTCAGCTCGGCAACAGTGCTAGTTGTATGAGCGTCTCGGCAACGGTGCCAAGACGCATCCATCTCATGACTATTTCTGATCTCGGTACGAGTACTAATCGCCAGTCAAATATGATCATGCTCCTATGAAAAGTACGGGCAAGTGCTGTCAGATAGGGTGGCACGTGATAGAGATAAGGAGTTGACTCTATCAGGCGGTCACATCAGCAGTTCTGGGGAGAATGGGAAGCTGTCCGATGGGACTCTCCCTTTTTACCTACCATCAAGTGTCAGGGTAAGGTCCTATCGGACCTTACCCCCACCTACCTCCACTCAGCAAGAGGCTTGATGAGACTCTCGCCTATATATAAGCATGGGATTAGTCCCAGTGAGGTACGCAATACAATATAAGGCATATACCTTCATACCCTCATTCCTCCCTACCACTCATCCTTTGCTTAGTTGCAGAACTAACTTAGGCATCGAAGTGCCTTCGGCTGGCAGCAGCCAGGGCCTCTGACCTCTGTTTATCTCTTTCCCTTTCAGGTCCCAGGCGTTCGGTCTTTCCCAAAAGAGTTCTACATTCACCTAATTAAGTTCGTGTCATTTTTGGCACTTACAGTTTGGCATCGTCTGTGGGAAATGATTGAACAAAAGTTACAAACACCATGCCTCCAAAGACTAGAAACGGTGAAGGATCCTCGAAGGGCCAGTCGCAACCAGTCTTGCTAAAGCAAAAACAGCAATTACCGCCGATCCCCCGCTAGAGGAGATCCGGAGCAAGATCTGGTGCGACAAGCATGGAGGGACCCGTGACTCAAACGGGCTCATCTTCAAAGGTGGTGACAGCACCTTCCGGCGAAATGTCCATCCATCGGAGTATCCCCGGCAGAACGTTCCTCTGCAGGAGCGCACCCGACGAGATGACATGCTGATGCCAACCAAGTCACAGTCCCATCACTGGGCCGATATTGACGGTGATGATGATCCACTCCTCGTGGATATCAGGGCCCAAAACCTCGTTATCCAAGAGCAGAAAGAGTTGATTTGTCAACTCCAACAGCAGCTCCGGAAGAAGAACAAGACCTCCTAGATGCAACCGAACCCCCTCGGCTGAACAGGATTTGCGGCAAGTCGTGAACAATAAGAGGCGCGACCGAGCTTATGATGAGGGCTCGAGCAGCAGCCATTTGAATGAAGATTCGAAGAGGCCGTGCCAAAGGCCGGAGGACAATGACGACTTGAGAGAGTGGCTTGACCGACAAGTCAAGTAGACAGTCCGGCAGAATATGGAAATTGTCGGCTTCACCCGAGATCGGCTTAACGCCTACGACACAGAGGATCTTGGCGCATCTCCCTTCTCTAAGGAGATAAGGAGCTTCTCTCTTCCAGAGAAGTTTAGTGTCCCGAGGTTTGTCCTCTATGATGGGACCTTGGACCCTGCAGCGCATCTCCGATACTTTACCCAGAGAATGTCGCTATGGGGCAACATCGGTCACCTGGACTGCCGAGTCTTCTCCTCCAGTTTGGGAGACCTCCCTCTGAGGTGGTTTTGCACACTTCCGGAAGGCTCAATTTCGAGCTGGCGGCAGCTCCGGAATTCCTTCTTGGAGAAATTTAAGGCTCATAGGGTCATCCCTAGGACGGACGAAGACCTTATGGCTATCAAAATATGGTGGACCGAGAATGTCACCCAGTTCGCCAAAAGATTCTGGACAATCTATAGCCAGATCGAATACGCCACTAACAAGGTGGCCATCAAGTGCTTCAAGCAGGCTCTGCTGCCGGGCAACGAGCTTCGGAAGGACCTGGTGCGGTTTCTCGTGGTCATAATGAAAGCATTGATGGCTCGGGTGAATCAATTTATTGAACAAGAAGAAGACGAGGCCCGAGCTCGGGAAAGCTTTGGCCTCTGGCAAGAGGACGGACCCTCTAAGAAAGACAAGAAGTTGTCTCGGAGGGAAAAGGTGGACCGAAACAAGGCCTCATCAAGCTCAGCAGTGGCCCCGGTTCCCACCTCGGGGAGCAGTAAGAAGTCCAAGCTAGCAGCTGCCTCCTACAAGGCTGTGAACACGATCTTTAGGGAGCCGATCTACAAGTTCCTTAGCAAGATTAAGTCGCAGCCCTTCTTCAAATGGCTGTAGCCGATGAAGGGTGACCCTTCCACCCGTGACTAGAGCAAGTTCTGTGCCTACTACAAGCAGAATGGGCACAGAACCGAAGACTGCAAGACCTTCAAAGCCCACCTTGAAAAGCTCGTTAAGGACGGGCACTTGAGAGACTACATCAAGGAGGAGGCCAGAGACAACAGCTGAGCTCAGCGTCGGAATGATGATGATCAGGACATCGATGAGCCGGAGCATATCATCAACGTCATTCACCTTACTGCTGCTCCGAAGGGGAGCAACCAAGCTCGTGTCGAGGCCAGGAGGGCCTCCCACCAGAAGCAGGTGATGACTGTCGAGCTGGAACCTGTTGCTAAGAAAGCTCGGACAGAGAGGCCCAAGATCTGGTTCTCAGATAAGGACTTAGATGGAGTCCAGCTCCCTCACAACGATCCTCTGGTTCTGACTTTGAAGTTAAATAACTTCTTGGTGCAGAGAGTTCTTGTGGATCCTGGGAGCTCGTTAGAGATCCTCTACTACGACTGCTTCAAGAAGATGGGTCTCAAAAAGAGGAAGTTCTCCAAGCAGCACGGACCCCCTTGGTGGGTTTCAGCTCAAAGCCCGTATACCCCAAGGGGAGAATCTCCCTGAAAGTCCAAGTCGGAGGCGCCTCCATGTTGGCCGACTTCCTAATGGTGGATGCACCATCCCCTTACAATGCAATAATGGGGAGGACTTGGCTACATAGTATGGAGGCGGTACCCTCGACTCGTCACCAGTAACTCAAGTTCCCATTAGAGAACGAGAACGGTAGAGTTGAGGTGATTACAGTCAGGGGCGACCAGCACATGGCCAAACAATGCTTGATGGCTGTGGTGCCTGGCGAAGCTGAGACAACGCAAGTGCATATGGCCGAACTCGATAAGGAAGCCAAGCTAGAAGACGTCGGCCGAGCTCCAGAACAAAAAAGCGTTGAGGACCTGACCGAGATTAGGATCAACCCCAACGATCCTAGAGATACTTCCTACTGGGGAGTCAGCTTCCTGAAGCTGAGAAGACCGAGTTGCCAGACCTCTTGTTACAAAATAAGGAAGTTTTTGCATGGAGACTCCCTACGAAATGCCTGGCATCAATCTAGAGATCATGTGCCACAGGCTGAACGTGGATCTCAAGCACAAGCCCGTGATCCAGAAAGCTCGCAGGACGGGGATCCCACGACCGAGGCCGTGATCGAAGAAGTTCAGAAGCTGCTAGAAGTCAAGGCGATCAAAGAAGTCTATTACTTGGAGTGGCTGGCCAACACAGTGGTGGTAAAAAAGAATAGTGGGACATGGAGGGTCTGCGTGGATTTCACCGACCTCAACAAAGCCTGCCCCAAGGACAGCCTCCCAGTCCCGAAGATTGACTAGATGATTTACGCCACTGCCGGGCACGACAGGATGAGTTTCCTCGATGCTTACCGAGGTTACCATCAAATTCCAATGTACGGGCTTGATGAAGAGAAGACCGCGTTCATAACACCTAGAGGCATTTATTGTTACAAGGTGATGCCATTTGGGTTAAAAAATGCGGGGGCGACTTACCAGAGGCTGGTAACTAAGATGTTCTAGGCCCAGTTCGGCAAAACGATAGAAGCCTACATTGACGACATGGTGGTCAAGTCTAAAAGGTCACAGGACCACTTGGCAGACCTAAGTCAGACGTTTGACATCCTCAGAAGGTTCCAATTAAAACTGAATGCATCCAAGTGTGCGTTCGGTATCGTCTCTGGCAAATTCCTGGGAAGCCTGGTCACCAGAAGGGGGATTGAAGCAAATCCAGACCAGATCTCAGCGACTCAAGAAATACAAAGTCCAACTACGGCAAAGCAGGTTCAGAGGTTCACTGGAATGGCCGCCTCGCTCAATCGCTTCATCAGCCGAGCTTCTGACAAATGCCGACCCTTCTTTTAGCTTTTGAGGAAAAGCTCGAAATTTCAGTGAACTCCGGAGTGCGACTGAGCTCCTGCAGAGCTCAAACGTTATTTGTCTTCACCTCCCTTGCTGTCAACGCCGAAGCAGGGAGAAGTGCTGTACTTGTACCTGCCGGTCTCGAATCATGCAGTGAGCTCGTTACTCATCAGGGAAGAGATTGGGCAACAAAAGCCCATTTACTACACGAGCAAGATCCTCCTCGATGCCGAGACCAGGTACTTGCAGCTGGAGAAACTTGCATTAGCGCTCGTCAGTGCTTCTCGCAAACTCTCCCACTACTTCCAGACATACACCATAGTGGTTGTTACTGAACACCCACTCCAGTCCCTTTTCAGAAAGGCAGACTTCTTTGGAAGGATCTCAAGATGGGCCGTCGAGCTGGGACAATATGATATCAAGTATCAACTCAGGACGGCAATCAAAGCCCAAGTTTTGGCAGATTTCATCGTAGAATTCGTCTCTCCTAGTTCGGCACCGCGACAGCTCGATACCGAACTGGGGGGCAATAAGGTTGAGGAAGAAGTTACCGAGACAGAGTAAGAATGATCTTGGAAGCAGTTCCTTGATTCGGCTTGGATTGTCGACGGATCCTCAACGTCCAAAAGTGTTGGCGCTGGCATAGTCCTCCAGTCTCTGGAGGGCCTTGTCATCGAACAAGCCTTAACGCTTGGCTTCAAGGCATCCAATAATGAAGCAGAGTATGAAGCGCTCATTACAGGGCTCAACAGTTCCAAAATCCTTGAGGCATGGCAGTTAGTGGTCTTCAGTGACTCCCAACTGGTGACGAGCCAGCTAAATGGAGACTACCAAGCTCGCGACGAAAGGATGGCGGCCTACCTGGCTCATGCGAAGTAGCTCCTTTCTCAGTTCAAAAGAGTTGAAGTCAAACAGATTGGCAGAGACTCCAATTCTCACGCTGATGCTCTTGCCAACCTGGCCTCTGTTGTTGAGGCTGGGAATAAGAGAACCGTCGAGGTAGAGACGCTGGAGAGACCAAGTATAGATCTCCAGCCACCTAGGCAAGTTATGTGCGTCGATCTCGGTCCGAGCTGGATGGTCCCAATCATCGCCTACGTAAGGGATGATCGACTTCCTAAAGACAAGAATGAGGCTCACAGAATCAGGTTAAAAGCAGCTCGGTTTTGGTTGTCTCCTGATGGCAAACTTTACAGGAAGTCGGACACTGGCCCCTACCTCCAGTGCGTGCACCTGAGCAAAGTCGAAGATTTCCTTTATGAAATTCATGAGGGAGTCTGCGGAAGCCACATTGGAGGTCGGTCACTGGCATACCGAGCTATCAGTCAAGGCATTGGTGGTCTTCCATACAGAAGGATGCTCAGTTGTATGCCAGAAAATGTGAGAAGTGCCAGAAGTTTTCACACTCCCTCCACTAGCTAGCATAGGATCTGAGCCCACTCTCTAGCCCATGGCCCTTTGCTCAGTGGGGCTTGGACATCGTGGGACCACTCCATCAAACTCCAGGGGATAAGAGGTGGCTACGACTTTTCACCAAATGGATCAAGGCCGAACCGTTGTCCCCTATCACTGAACAGGATACGAGGAACTTTGTGTGGAAGAACATCATCACAAGATTTGGGATCCCACGAACTTTGGTCTCGGACAACGGGACTCAGTTCGATTCCAACTTCAGAAACTTCTACCAGGAGCTCGGCATCAGGAATGTTTACTCCACTCCAGCATATCCACAAAGCAACTGCCAGGCGGAAATCTTGAACAAGGTGGTGCTTAATGGACTCAAGAAGAGGTTCAACCGAGCTAAGGGGAGATGGGCGGAAGAACTCTCTAGTGTCCTATGGGCATACAGGACCACTCCGAGATGCTCCACCTCGGCTACACCCTTCTCTTTGGCCTACGGAATGGAAGTCGTGATCCCGCTTGAGGTTGGTCTCCCGACCTTGAGGTCTGAGCTCTGCAATCAAGGCTTAAACGAAGTGAACTTGGCCCGAGAGCTAGACCTAGCTGAGGAGCAAAGAGACGTAGCAGCTATCCACTTAGCTGCCTACCAGCAACAGTTGGCTATGGGCTACAACCAAAAGGTCAAAGAGAGAAGATTCTCGGTTGGAGAACTGGTCTTAAAGAAGACACTTCCCGGGGACAAGAATCTGAATGAAGGCGAACTGGCACGGGCCTTTCAAAATGATATCGGCCGCTAGAGGATCAGCATACAGACTTGAGGACATGGAAGGTAAAGAGTTACCACGGCCATGGAATGCGATGCACCTCAAGAAATATTATTTCTGAATTGTATTCAATTTTGGAAATCAATTAAAGTCATTCTTTTGAAAAGATCGCTCTCTTACTCTCAACCCACACCAAGTTAAAGAAACCAACCTCCCCCAGCTCGGCAACAGTGCCAGCTATATCCGGCTCGGTAATAGTACCGGCCATATTCAGTTCAGTGATGGCACCAGCTACATGCAGTTCGGCAACAGTGCCAGCTATATCCGGCTCGGTAATAGTACCAGCCATATTCAGCTCGGTGATAGCACCAGCTACATGCAGTTCGGCAACAGTGCCAGCTATATCCGGCTCGGTAATAGTACCAGCCATATTCAGCTCGGTGATAGCACCAGCTACATGTAGCTCGACAACAGTGCTAGCTATGTCTGGCTCGGTAATAGTACCAGCCATATTCAGTTCGGTGACAGCACTAGCTATATGCAGCTCGGCAACAGTGCCAGCTATACCCCGCAGGGTGACGGCACCAGCCGTATGCAGGGTGACGACACCGGCTATGTGCGGCTCGGAAGCAGTGCCAACATTCGGGAAAATGCTTGGTTGCGGAACCAAGTACACTACCACAAAAAAGAATACCTACCCAACTGCCATGGGACATTGGGGAAACGAAGAAAAGCCCTAAACGGTTAAGGCGCACCAAGTTGCAGAACTAGATGTTGACCTTAGCGTCCAATAACATCTTAGGTTGCAGAACCGAGGTGAATATCTTGCATCCAGTTAAAGAATTTAATCCAATTTGTTTCTATTAAGTTTGGTTGCGGGCTAAGCTATGCTACGAAAAAATTTGGTTACAAGTCTCTGGGGTTCCGGTTATTGAACCGAACCTGATTACTTAAGCAAAATTCCTATCTTGAGTACATGGGGAGCTCGGTTAGAGAACCGAGATCAACTACTTAAGAAAAATAAGAACGCTATTTGAGGCAAGCATGAAGGAAAATGTAATTTTAGTGATGTCAAAAAAAAAAAAAAAAAAAAAAAAGTACAAAGCCCAAGGAAAACTAAAAATCAAAGATACAAAAAAAATAAAATAAATTCAAGCAGCGGGGTTAGCAGCGGCATCAGCCTCTTCCTGTTCGATGTCATCTTCTGGGCGAATTTGGGCTCGGACTGCGCAGCGTCGGCTCTTGAGCAAGCTTAGGGTGCGGTGGAAGGGCCGGGGGCAGAAGATGATCCAGGATCCGGACTTGGGAACTTGGGTGGATTTATATATGCAGGGTGGTCCTCGGGGACTCCTGCCTCCTTCAGGGCGGCCATCCACCCACGTTCCCAAACCCTCTGGCTTATCCTGAGGACCTGCGCGTGGTATGTCGCCGTCATCTCTTGCGCCCCCTCATTATAGGCGACGTCAACCTCGGCCTGGAATTTTTCCTCAAGCTCGGCCTTCTGCCTCTCCAGAGCAGACTCGAACTCAGCCTTCTCTCCTCTAGGGCAGACTTGGACTCAGCCCTCTGCTTCTCCATAGTAGAGACAAGATAGACTACCAGCCTTACTTGAGTATCCACCTCAGCCTTCAGCCTGTCGACCTCGGCCGTCGCGGCGACAAGGTCGGCATTCTTGCGCCTCTTACTTCAGCTTCTCGTCCTTGGCGCCCAAGGCTGCTTGGAGGTTTTTCTTCTCTTCCTCCAGCTCGGTAACCTTGGCGTGAATGTTCCCGAGCCTTTTTAAGCCAACCTGGCACTTTTGCACCACCTGCAAAGGGAACAGGTATCAGAAGGTTGTAACCGAAATCAGACACTTGCTAAAATTTTTGGAGAACTTACCACGAAGGCTGAGTGCATTGTCGACACCGCCAAAGTCGCGTCGTCCAGCCTCCTCCACTTCTCCATATCCCGGGGCAAGGCACATGCTCGCCCCAATGCGGCAACAACGTAAGGGCTACTAGCCACACGGTCTTCCACCGTCAGTGGCCTCCCAGTCTTGACCTTGAGGTCCGACCTCCAAGGAGCCATCCCGGTGGAATGGGACGCTGGCGCTCTTGATGATGGCACGGCCTGGGATGTTGTCGTGCTTGATGACGGTACGGATTGGGATGCTGCCATATGCTCGATGACGGCGCAGCCGGAGGGCTGGGCGAGGCCTCAATCCTGAGTCTCTTCTCCGGCTGACCCTCCTCCCTTGGAATCTCAGCAGAATGCTGCCGAGCTCCCGCACTTGGAGAAGTCACAGGAGAAGAAGTGCTGACGACAACGGCAGTGGGAGAAGTGGAAACAGGGACCAAAGGCAGGGCAAGGGCATCGCCAGCAGACGTAAGGGCATTTGCAGCCCGGTCCCCAAACACCTGAGCCTCTAGGTCTGCAATCGGCACACGAAGTCGACGCTTCAGCACCATCTCTTCCTCTTTTTCTTCCGAGCTCAAGGATTTGATGACTGGACTCCTCAGCCGTGGAGAAGTCTCGACATCCGCAGCAGCAGTGCTGGTCTCGACAGGCTCCGAGGCGGAACAGGATGCAGAAGCCCCGTCTCCAGAGTCGATCTGTTGTCCGGCGAGGATCGCGACCGTCACTTGCTTTGCTCCTTCTTCTTCGAAGGCCTGAGACCTTCCCTCAGGTACCTTCCTCTTGGTGAAAGAGCGGTACTTCGGTTTGTATCCGAGGAGCGCCTAGGCAGACTGGCCTTTGTGACCTGGTAGTTGTACAAGGCCCGAAACCACGCTTCGTTTCTCGCCCAACCGACCCGCTTGGCTTCTTGTCTTCTTTGACGGGCGTCTGCACCACAAACAAAAGGCGTTAGATCGGCAGAAACAAAAGAAGAAAAATAAAGAAAAGATAAGGGGCTTGGTGTTTACTTGGAGGGGTCCCAAAGCCGCAGGGAACCCTGTAAGTCTTCTCCACCTTGGACGCACCGAACTCCCAGTTGCCCGAGACGAACAGGCGGTCATCCCCGGCATACCGGTAGAAGTCCTCCAGGACAAAGACAAAGCACCGCCGGTTCGCCTTCGCCCGGAGGTAGTAGGTATTGTCGCCCCCTCCGGACTTACATAGGTCATACACATCCTCAATGTCATGGACATCGAGGTTGATGTCTATGACCCTATTCAGATCAGCGACACCCATTATTATTTTAAAGCCATTGGGCATCAGCTGGCAGGGACAAAGGTTCCATTTTGCCAGACATATCCTCAGAAGTGGATGAAGGGGGAATCGTACCCCACCTTCGATCACGGTAACCAACATGAACGGCATCCAGCCGTTAGTGAAGGTCAGGACGTCAAAGGGGTTCTCCGGGTCGTCTAATCTAATAAGGACATCATCTGGGATCCTATATCTGACCCTGAACTCGGCCCCTAGATCCCCATTCCTAGATCTAAAGAGGACTGGGAAAAGGAAAAGGGAAGACGCAGAAAAACCCTAAACCAAGCAAGGCAAAGAAAAAACCCTAGAGGAGTTGCAGAAGCAAAAAGCAAGAAAATAGAAACAAAGAGGGACGAGAAGGAAGAAGAGCTTACAGAATGGATGACGATTACGGTTTCGTGAAGGTTTGGTCTCGGATGGGTTTTCTTTCCAGCAAAACCTCCTCTCTCTAATGAACGCAAAGGTGAAAAACTGGGAAGGGGCATCCCTATTTGTAATGAAAGAGGGCGTCGTTTCAAATTTTGAAGGCGCACGTTCGAGCCATCACCTCGAGCACCCCGCACGTCTCTTCAGGACAGTGTGACGCTTGATCAGATGATGACGCATGGCACCAACGGTACGTCTCCTGCAGGCTATTAATTACCTCGGGCAGACGGAACGACATCTTGATAAGGATCAGATGTCAGCCATCGGCACCGAGATTAAAAAAGAGCATTTACTCCGAACTCATTACTCGGAAGATTCCCCCATCACAATGCTTAACTTCCGTGCTTCGGTAACAGTACCAGCACAACAACTACATCCAGCTCAGTAACAGTACCAGCTCGGTAATAGTGCTTAGCTTCCAACCTCTAAGAGTTGGAGAGCTCTAAGAGGTCAAAAGCTAGGGGGAAATTGTGTGGGAGCAATCCCATAACGCCGATGTTATGCTAAGCTTCGGTAACAGTACCGGCTCGGTTTGTCTTGGTCTCGGTTTTGTGCAGCTCGGCAGGTGACAACAGTGTCAGCTCGGCAGCTCGGCAATAGTGTCGGATAGTGAGGCTACTCTCAGCAAGGTTGCAGTACCGCTACTTAGCTCGGCAACAGTGCTGGTTGTATGAGCATCTCGGTAACGGTTCCAAGACGCATCCATCTCATGACTTTCTGATTTCGGTACGAGTACTGAGCGCCAGCCAAATATGATCATGCTCCTATGAAAAGTACGGGCAAGTGCTGTCAGATAGGGTAGCGCGTGATAGAGATAAGGAGTTGACTTTATTAGGCGGTCGCATCAGCAGTCCTAGGGAGAATGGGAAGCCGTCCGATGAGAGTCCCTTTTTACCTACCATCAAGTGTCAGGATAAGGTCCGATGGGACTTTACGCCCACTTACCTCCACTTAGCAAGAGGCTTGATGGGACTTTCGCCTATATATAAGCATGGGATTAGTCCCAGTGAGGTACGCAATACAACAGAAGGCATATACCTTCATACTCTCATTCCACCCTACCACTCATCCTTTGCTTAGTTGCAAAACTAACTTAGGCATTGGAGTGCCTTTGGCTGACAGCAGCCAGGGCCTCTGACCTCTATTTATCTCCTTCCCTTTCAGGTCTTAGGCGTTCGGTCTTTCCCTAAAGAGTTCTACATTCACCTAATTAAGTTCGTGTCATTTTTGGCACTTAGACCTCCATTTCAACATACTTGTTTATACCCTTTTGCAACTGCTAGGTCAAAATCCTATACTTGTCTGACCTGGGAATCTTCTGCATGTAAATTCAAATTCTTCTTGTGTCGTTGTTCACAATATGAAGACTTGTGAAGACTGACTGGGAGAATGTACAAGATTGAGTCAAATCTGAATGTTGATTGTGTCTTGCTTGTTTCTGGCCTGTTGGAATAGGAAAAATAATGCCTCTAAGGATTTCCATGGAAATCTATGGTTTCTCTCTCTCTCTCTCTCTCTCTCTCTCTCTCTCTCTCACACACACACACACACACACACACACAGTGTACCCATTCCATTATGTGAATATATATTGCATTTTTCAATCAAAGCGTATAATGGGATATTAAAATAATATCATTCTATTTCTCTCCTGTGGAGTAGAGAAATAAAAACATAGAAATGGACATAAGATGAGGGGACAAGTGGGGACATAAAATGTACTGTTGGAAAGAAGTCCAAACTCTTAGCCCTTTTTATTTATTTATAATGGAAGTTAGTATATTGTGTGGAAATGTACCTGAAATCTCCACATGTTGAATAAGTAACTGAGCTGTGTTCATTGAGTCAAAGTTGAGATATGAAAGAAGTCATCCTCTCAATATCTCAGGTTTCTTTTTTGATTAATTTCCTCATGCAGCTTACTAATGTTCTTTATTTGTGGTACTTCCAAATCTTTACTAGTTAGATGTGGAAACTTTTATATCATCATTATGAGTTGACTTTTTTCATTGGTGTGCCAAGAAGATTCAAAATTTTTTTTTTTTTTTTCTATTTGTGTTAAAGCAATTCTAGTGTGCTATCCTGACGGAAGTTTTGGTAAAAACGGAGCAGATGGGCCTCTAACCATGCTATATACATGTTTGATATGTGCAGCTGCAGTTGTTACTGAATCCTCCTGGAACGAATCCATATTGAACAGTGACATTCCTGTTCTTGTAGAGTTCTGGGCTTCTTGGTGTGGTCCTTGCAGGATGGTTCACCCCGTGATTGATGAAATTGCTGAAGAGTATGCTGGGAAGATCAAATGCTTTAAGCTGAACACTGATAATGACCCACAGATTGCTACTGACTATGACATTCACAGCATCCCAACGGTTGTGCTGTTCAAGAAGGGAGAAAAACGAGAGGCCATGACTGGAACGATGCCCAAGTCAATCTATGTGGCAGCCATTGAGAGGTCTCTGTCCCCCTAGAATACCACTCATTTAGGTCGTTTTTGTCTCTAATGGTAACAGAAGAGAAGTTCTACTTGTGAAACAGAATTATTTGTATATTCTTTTTACCGATATGCTGGAATTAACTTTGTTTTTGTAAATTTGAATTGAGTTCTAAATGATAAATTTATTCTTTTCCAGTTAAATAAAATTAGAAGTTGACTCAAACAGATGGGTTTTTTTTTGTCATTATTATTATTATTATTATTTGTATCATAAATAAAACAAGAAGTTTGTGGAAACATATGAAAGTTGCTTTCTTCTTCAGTTCGTAGTGCAAAAAATGTTTGCAGATCTGTGCGAATTTGAAGTGGTTTTGATATTCTTTTGAGATACTTGTCACAGGAAGTTCCTAGTACCTGAGGAGAGGCCCACCATGCTATTATCACTCTACTCCTAGAAACTTTTAAGGGCCTGTTGTGATCATTGTAAATGAGTGCAGGTAATTCAGTTTATGTGAAACCGAGAAATCATGCATTTGGCCTCTTGAGTAATGTTAAACTGGCTTTATTTTATTTTATCTCATGACCAGTTACCTCTAAACAGAGTTATAGGTAATTAGATTTACAGGTAAAGTGAGTGCAGGCCAATTGTGTTGTGAACGGCTGGAGGCTCTAAGCAAGGTATATGGAAGCATAGTGGTTGGACCATTTTTGTAGTAACTCCTACTGGCTACTCTTTCAGTAATGCAATGCTCTAACAAATCATGGCTCAGTGACTCAGTCAGGTCCCTTTCTAACTTTCCTTTGAAAATCTCCATTGTAGACTAATGGCCTTTGAAATCTGTGTACCTTTTCTTATTGGTCATGGCAGCGATAGTGTGCAGAATATTCTAGTTTTCATAAGTTCTGCTAAATATGTATAGATGCCGGCCTAGGGCGCTGGGAGAGGATGCCCCAAAGTTTATATCCTAGAGGGTGATCCCGAGAGTGAATGAAATGGAAGGTGAAGGAACAGCAGGAAATGCGCAGGTAATTGTCCAGAGCAACGAGGGATTCTGTGTTATGTTGTAACCTTAATGTACTTTGTTAGACTGTTCTCTATCATTTAAGCTTTTAGAGTAGGTGGTGTCAACATGGTATCTGTTACACCCCAACCCAAGTTAGTCAAGTTTATTTCTATTTAACTATGTTTTATATAAATTAAATGTGCTTAGATGTTAATTAAGTTATTTTAGGTTAAATTAGTCTTATTCTAACTCTTCAGTTAGACCCTGAGTCTTGGGTAGGTAGTTTGATCAAGGATTAGCTCTTTTAGGTAGAGACGGGGACTTTTTCGTAAATACAGATTTTCTTATTTTGCATCAATTGCACATCATCTTGTCATCATCACGTGTGTCTCGTCGTGCACGTCATCTTTCATATTGGACATTTCCTCATTAGACCTCAAAGTGACCATGTAGGCTTTCATTTGACTCAAAATGTAAAAATAGAATAGAATTTAGACTTATACAAAACTGAAAAAATTGACCTTTTAAACTAATGAACTCAATTCATTCGATCAGTTCATTCACTGAAGCAGAAGCCAACCTTCCTTTTCCTCTTAGTTCTTCTTACTTCTCTCCTCTCAATTTCTGTAAATGAGGCATGCATGTGTGATTAGAAATTGGATTTGGGTTCCTCCATTCCTTCTCTACATTTCCATAGTTTCATTGTAGCAAGATCTTGCTCCTCAAACTTTTACTTGATTACCATAGGTAAGAACTACAATCAATTCAAGACTTTAGTTGTAATGGAGATAAGAGGCTTGAATTCTTACATGCATGCATTTTAATAAGTTCTTTTGGCACTATCTTTTTGGTTAGGGTTTGAAAATTTGGGGGTTTTTGCTTGGTTGTCCTCTAAGAGGGAGATAGAGTGTGTAAAGCTTGGATCTAAGGAATACATGTTGTTTTATTTGTGATTGATCAAGAAAATTCTATTTATTGTTCAATTTAGCCTCAAGCCATGTCTCTCTTTTATAATTGAAATGGGTTTCTTAGTTGGTGTGTTAATGGAAGTTAAATGAAAGTGAGATGGTTTGGAATGAATAGAATTCTAAAATTCAGCAAACAAAGCTTTCTGCACTGGAACGTTGGAACTCTCCTTCTGAGAGTTCAAACTCTTGGCTTCTTGGGTGATTGGCCTGGAATGAACGTTCGAACTCTCCTTCTGAGAGTTCGAACTTTTGGTAATTCTGATGGTTAATTGAATTTAGGCAAATTTTCGAACGTGCATTACTTTTGACTTGTTCGTCGGATTTTGGAGTTATATATATATATGATTGGAAAGCTCTTGAAGCATAGAATTCATTGGTCAGCTTATCCTAATGATCAGAGGTTAGGAGAAGAAGTGAAAATGTGGATCAATGAACTGGGTCTATCTTTTTCGGGAAAAAGAGATTTTGAACCTAGTTTGGACCCCATTGGAGCCCATTGACTATTTAAGGAGTTAACCCCACTCCTCAAGGGCTTAAACCTTCCATAATCAATCCCTGAGGATGATTGTGAGACAAACACTAAACCAATAAGGTTGTAGGATATGGAAAGGCCTTGTGAGACCTTAGCTTGGAACCTTAATTAAACCTTTCCTCATGACTAATAGAAAATTATAAATCTCATGAATGCTCTTTAGAGGCTCAGATCAAGTCATGAATACTATTCATGAGTCTATCACCACACCATGTGTGTTGGGTTAGAAATTCAATATACCTTGTTCATACAATGTGGCACCAAATTAAGATAGTAGTACATTAACATTCTAAAACTACATCGGATTGGATGGGAAGGACGATGGATAGATAGAATAGGATGGGCTAGTAATATACACTGACTCTCTTAAATTATAATGCATGTGCATATTGATTACTATATTCATGACTCCACCTGCATAGATTGCACTCCCTTCATGCTATTATCTAAATTGTCGTTACATTGTTAATATATAATTGAGAAGTCTTGAGTAGATTGTGATTGGAAAACAATTGAATTGGTTGTATTGTATAAATTAAATAGTGGAGTCTACTCAAGTATTAATTGTTCATTGATTCAGATAAGTTGGTGCTACTTAGCTTTGACCGAACGATACCCGACGGGGTTGACTCTTGGTTTAGATTGTTAAAGTCACTGCGTAGTAGACAGTCTAGAGCATTTGAACTCTAGAACCGGGTAGCCAGGCGAACCTTTGGACGGGTCAATGGTGACATCCCAAAATGCGTGCCCTCTTTAACTGGATTTAGCTAATGTGGTTACCAACTAGATTGTACAAGTTTCAATTATTATTGATTCCTTAAGCATGATTTAAATTCGGTTGCACAACTGCCTAGTTTACTTTTATATGATCTCTTTCAATTACTTTTCATTAATTTTGTAACACCCCGACCTTAATCCTATATTAATTATAATTAATTTTTTGATTAGTCAATTAAGTGTGTTTAGAGTCTTAGCAAGTCGAGTTTGATGTGTGGATCACGCATGCGAAGTCTCGGGCGATTCGGAGCGCTTTTGAGTAGAGTAGGGGGTTGGTTTGCAATTTCGGGATGTTTTTAGGTGTTTTTTTTTATGAGATTATGAGTTTTGTGAGTTTGGGTGCATTAGTAGGTCTCGGCATTTTACAAACTTTAGTCTACAGTCACGTTTCGATCTGACGTTTCAAAGAAGCCCAAATATCCACATTAGCGAAACCGAGGACTAAGCTACAAATTAGCCATTAAGCCTAACCTAATATAAGCTACTACACCCATCTCTTATCCGCTCCTCTCATTTCACTCTATCTCTCTCAAACTCATCTCCTTCACTGCCTCCTTACTTTCTCAGCCAATGGAGCTCCGACGTCGCCGGCGAAGCTTCACTTCTTCTTCTCCAAGCCTCCAAGACTCCACCCAACTATTTTTCCAAGCTTTTCATTGACTAGCCTTGGCTAGGTAAGCTCCCAAAGCTTTTAAACTTAGACTTTTCTTTCTCCTTTGCTTAGAAATGGTATAGATGAGCTCATCCCTCCCATTGCATCCATTTTGTAGATCGATTTTGGGTTGAGAGTGGTTTCTCCAAGTTTGAGCTTAAAAGAGGATTTTCCCTAAATTTCTACTTCTTTGTTTAAAGCTCTTCATCAAGGCAAGTGGATATATATATTTATGCTAGATATGTTTCTCTCTCTTGATTTGGATGCTTAATCATGGTGTAGATGCGCAATTGCTCACTTGATTCTTTAGATATTGTTTGAAAACAAGATAATTAGGTGTAATTGATTAATCAAATGGATTATGTTTTAAATGTTTAGATTGATGAGAATTGTAGGATTAGAATGGATTGGTTTTAGCCTTGAATTGAATGCATATCAGGTTCATGAGGTTTGAAAGGGAATTGGACCCATTTCACTGTAGAAACAGAACTCAGGTTCTGTTTCCGCAGTGTATGCGGTCTACTGGCCAAGGGGGCCCGGTCCACCCGCTACACAGGGTCAGGTTCTCTGGAACTTGACCAAAACACTGTTCCCATTTACATGTTACAACCCTCGGTCGACTGAACCAAGGAGATTTCGACCGGGTACACTGAGGGATGTCGACCAGACCTTGACTAAGTCGACCGAGCACTATGTAGGGGTTGTCGACCGGACCATGGATGGATCGACCGGGTAAACTGTGGAAACCTTTTTGAAATGGCCTTTTTTAACCTTATGTTAGATGGACTTAGATGGAACTTTGGCTACCATTTTTAGACTCATTTGACTATATATGAGGATGTTTTGAGCCGACGTTCTTCACAGTTATTCCCGTTGTATCGGGACTCAACTTCGTTCAATCTTGAACGGTAGGGGACAACGTGATACCTTCTTTATATCTATATACGAAGATTATCCGTTCGGGTATCGCGAACCCTAAATCCTTTCGTTGACTGAGTAGGTTCTATGATACTTCGGGATTAACATTGTACTTATGATTGGATTATTTACCACTTACGATTCCGAATTATATCGTCTGGTACTGTCTACATGCAATGCTCATGTTCTTTAGCTTCAGTTACTTTGATTTGTTTGGGATCACATTGAGAACTTAGATGATGGACTTAGGATCCCCTTTGATATTCCTTTTGTTCTGAAGTTTGAATGAGGTGTTGTGGCTAGGTGGCTTTAATTATAAGGCTTGAAGAGAATTACTATTGAAGTTTGAAGTTTGTCTGAAGTTTAATTTGATCTGAAGCAAAGTAGTTCTCTATTGTTTTGATGAACCTTGTTTAGGCAAGAACGCCTAGCCCCTCACTGATGTTTGTTTAGGACTCTTTGTGTCAGGCACCACTCAGCTGTTAACGTTCAACACATTTGGGGCACCACCTGTGTTAGGGCTTTGATCTTAGGACCGTCTACAGTTCGAGTTGGTGTAATGGACACTGTTTTGATTGAAATGGTTATGATCCCGAATGTTTATATATCTCTGCCATAACTCAATGTGAGTAGGGAGGGCAATGACACTATCCCGTGGTAATTAGCTTATGTGGACCGCCTATCTTGTTAGATGTTTATGTCAGATTGTTTATGATTCTGATGCTATGCATTCTTGATGATCTTGTCTATCGTTTACTCTGTTCATTACTGCATATCTTTGATGGTTTATATATCTATCTGCTTGCCGACCGTCGTGTCTGATGATGCTACTCTTAGTGCATAGGTACCGAGCCCTTCTATTTCGAGGAGGAGACGATGGCAGAATTCAGATGGATCAGTTTGACGACCTCTTAGACTATTGTACGAACGAGGTTGTCTAATCGTATCAACCCCGTACTCGAGAGCCTTCACGCTTTATCTGGACTAGATTCACATTTTGGTTCTTTATCTTTTGATTAGGCCTGAGTTTTTATGTGGCCTTTTATTGTACATAATACTTTTGATTAATTGTTTCAAACTTGAACTTTAGTTAATAAATTTCAGTATTTTCTTTTAACTATACATCTTGAGACCCCTCTTGTATTTATAAAGCTTTTGTTATTGTTTTATGTATTCAAGGAAATGTTTGTACCTCACAGCGGTCTTTGATCCATTTGGGACATGATTGGAGCCATGTTGTAATTGTTTAATGTTGGAAAAAAAATTTAATTGGCCATAATCTCATGCATAACCCCGGTTTTACGTTTGGGGGCGTGACAAATTCTAAGTTTGATACAACATGTGTAGATTAATTATTGTTTATATTTTTTCTGAATCGTCATATTTATCAGCTATTTTTGGTGTCACAGACACAAATCCTGCTCCCGGTCTTGAGGAGGCCACGGAGAGAGAGGAGGAGGCCAATGAAATACTGGCAGGCCCAGAACAATGGACAACTGAGGGTGCTGTCTAGCTTCGGTTTGGAGAACGTTATATGTAGTCTTTTGTGGGCAATTCTAGGCAAATCTTTCCTCATATTTTGGAAGTTACTTTTTATGAACTCTTGTTGATTGGATGATATTTTGACACTAATGTATATAGATACTTTTGTAATAGTGAGGTAGAGTAAGTTTTATGATTTTTATTTCTTATTAGTAATGAAAATATCTTTTGTATATGAACTTGATGTTAGTTTTATGGTCTCAATCTATTAAGATTGAAGAAATAAATTGATTAATTTCTTTATTTATCAATATATTTATGTTTTCCTTTCATGAGATGAATGGTGTTTTATTACTTGGTTGCACATTACCAATACGAATAACATGATGGTTCATAAGATGAACCGAAGTCCATAAGTATACTAGATGCAATACATGTGTATGGATGAGGTCCACATGCAGAAGACATGTATAGCAAATCTTATACTTGAATATCTTCACAACCAGTGATGATGACTTGATATTTCATTTGACAAAGTTGCAGTACTTTGATTACTATGAGATAGTATGATTTGTCTCGATCATCAGAATGGAAGATTCTGGATCACAGTACTGGTACATTGGATGTATTAAAGGACCATGAGAAATACCTTATAAACACTATCTTTATTTTAAGGTCTGCTCTCATAATTCCCTAGCAATAGGCTCTCAATCCTGAGACATTAATGAACTCGAGTTTCTATCTATTCATTTGCTTTGAGTCACCAATGAGTGAGGCCGATTGTAGGTCAACGCCTCGATGATTTGGGAACGTGGTAGTAGAGCTATCGGAACATTCGATGGTCAAGATAGAATCTATCTTTAATATCCCCTTGTGCCAATTAATGGATTTATCATTGGTAAGTGCGCACCCATTCCAATTAAGAGTTAATTGGATCGGTACCAAATGATCATTAGAATTAATTGAGGCTCAAGGATAAAAAGATATGGATCTAGTTTGGGAGACAGGTTCAATTGATCCATGGATATTGATGGAGGGGCCTACTTGTGGTGATAGGGATGTTTAGTGTCTTTATGTAATTTATTCCTAAGACTGGAGTTCAATTGCATGTATTTAGTGGAGTTATTTGCAATTAACTGTGGGCCCGGATTGCACATGAGATGTGGGGTCACGGTGTCCCAGTTGGAGCCAGCTTTCTATGGAATTTCTAGTGGTCCCCACGCTAGCTCAAGATTTGATCATTACTAATTCTATTTGAACTTAAAAGGAAAGTTACTATTTCTATTTGAAGTGAGACTTCTAATAGTGGTAATAGTAGGAAGAGTAAGTTACTAATTATTATGGAAGTGAGACTTCTAATAATAAATGAAGAGGAGATTGCTTAAAGCTATATATAAAGGAACAATAGGGCTTGGACGTCCAATGCTATTCCATCCCTTGGAATTCATGCCCAAGCCCCATTCAAGTGCAAGAGTTGCACATCTTCTCTCTCCTTCTTCTTCCAGTTTCTCTTCTGGTTTACCTTGAGTTTCTAGTTGGTTTTTCTCTTGGAGATCCCACCATCTTCCTTGAGAAAAGAGATTTGAGTTGGGTCATTGCGTGGAAGATCAAAAGGTCTTGGAGATTCCTATTTGATACGTGAAAGTGTTTCATCATTAAGGAAAGGAACAACTCCTCCATTAGAGCACAACCGAGGTCCAAAGGTATAATCTACTTTCTTGTATGTTGTGGATTTCGTGGTTGCTTGTTTGCTGCTATTTCTATCTTCTAGATAGAGTTTTCTACTATACATGATCATGAGAAAGAGGACATGGATCCTGGATTGGGTTTTGCAGCCTTCTGGATAGTTGATCCCTGAGTCAAACGGGTCAAAAGTTTTGAAAATCTATCCTAGAGGCCCACCTATTTCCAACACTTGAATGTCTGGACAGCTCATGATATGATACCTTTATATATATTATTTTAGATGCTTCCGCTATTAAATGCATAAAGATAGTGTCAGTGAGCATGTCTCACAAGTGGAATTTGGAATTTTATTCTTTGCGACTCGCACTTGACCCGAGACAAGTGCAAAGTGCACGGGAGAACGCGTATCACACCTTGGGGATTACCCTTGGCCAAGTAATCTCGGGACCGGGATGTGACAATATCGGAGCGGAAGGTCGAGTGTTCGAATACCCTAGACTGTTATGTCTAGTATTCTTCCACGGAAGATAAGGGAAGGAGAAGAATGGAACATCAATTTGAAAATTAGATAGTCTGCTATTCCGTTTACAGTCTCAAAATAATGCTGAAACTAAAACACTAGATGGTGTGCCTTCTAGCCCTTGATCCTTGAGTTTTTCAAGTCTTCTAGTCTTTTATAAGTATTATGGATGCCTTGGAGAGCTTTTGGATCCTCGACAATGAGTCAAGTCTGTAGATGTCTCTAGTTGTTCTCTCCGCCCCTATTTAAAGGGCGTGCGTCAAGTTTTAGTGCGCTTGCACAAGAAGATCAAAATTAAGCAATATTCCTGAAATGAACAACTTTGCCCGCTTCCCCTGTCTTTCTCTCTGTTCTCTTTTTCTTTCATTGGATTTTTTTCTTCATGGCTTTAGCCCATCTGGGAAATATTGATGGTCTACATATTAGTGGCTATTGGATTCTTTGGGACAGCAAGAGGCCGTAGACTTAACCACTCCAATACTTTCACTTAGTGGTATACACAAACATAATAGAGAAGAAGGCCTCTTAAGATTTTTGTTCACCGGGAAACAAAGAGATGATTAATGTGCTGAGTGTGTAAGATTGACAAGTTGTCATTAAAAGTGGATCGTTCCTTAGAACTTGACATGATGAATGAAATTACCTGGACCCGGATTCACCTTTGGGCCCAACCCTAGACCCACTAGAGACCTATGACTAGGGTGTTTTTCAATTTATTTCATAGTAATTATTTTAATAGAAATTTAATTATTATTATGATTATTACATGTATTTAATCCATTGTTTGCATGCATTTAATTATGACTTCATGCATTTTATTTAATTGTCCATGCACTTCGTTTTCTTCATTTTCATCAATTATTATTCATTCTTATGTTGCTAATTAAAGTGTCATTTTAATTAGATCAGAGAGTTTTATAATTAATGCTTAAATCTAATTTAGCGGACCTTCACACATTATTAAAAAAAAAATTATAATAATAACAATTAATGCTAATTTCAGAAAGTTCTTGTAGATGGTGTGTGTTTAGGGCCCCACTTTGATTTGTGCCAAGTGGAGGGTGATGTGGCACCTTGTTTTCCCTCCTCTTTACTTTCTATTTTATTTCAAATGTCAAGCTTAATTGGAAACCCTATTAATTAATTGCTAATCATAAATCTAATTGAGGAATTAGGGCTCTAAATTATCCCTAATTGGTTTGACCTAACTATAATTGAGAGAATGGAGATTTCTCTCCAAATTGGACACCCCTTGATTAGTTGCAAATGGAGATGATTAGGGATCTATAATGACTAATATAGGGCTAGGATCTTTAGAGAATTTAAATGGAGGGGTATGATAGTCTACGTATCTAACCAAGGGATGTAATTGGATTTAGTTCCATAAAGGGAGGGAGTGGTTAGGCTTTTATTTAGTTAGGAAAACCCTCCATCGTGTGTGTGTTTTGGAATTAGAGAGAGTTGGACGTGTGGCTTAAGGGAAGAAAGAAAAAGGAAGAGAGAGAGAGAAGAGAGAATGAAGAAGCTTGGCTTGGAGGTGGACTTCTTTGAGGTAGGTTTTCATTTCCTTTTCTTACATATTTTATTATTTAATTTCTTTCACCATTTTCTTCTCTAATACTTTCCCTCTTCCATATTTATTGATGGCCATTAATGGTGTTTTAGCACCATGATGAAGCAGTGATCCTTAAAAGAAAAAACGAAAAGAAAAGAAACAACGCATGTCATTTTCTTTACTGAGATTGGCCAAAGGAAGAGGGGATCGAAGTTCATGGTTTCGATTATTGATTAGGCTTGGATCATCACCAATGTTTGGGTAGGAAAATGGTGAAATCTTAATTTATTGTTTAGATGTATTTTGGGGACTAGATTTTTGACGATTGGATCTATTTTGTTCTTTTTTTATAATAAATCGTTAGAGTTGGACTTATTGGTTTTAATGATCATAGGATTTAATAATTATTGTAATTCATCTTTTCTAAAATCTATTTTTTTTATAAAAGAAATTGTCATGCTTTCAGCCATTGTTTTGTAAGATAGTTTAATTTAAAGATCCATATCATGGGAATAAAAGGAGAAAAAAAAGAGGGGATTTAGGATTTCTAAATATTCATGATAAAGGAAAAATATTTTTTTGAACTCTTGGATTTGACAAATCAACGGTCTGATTGGACCCAAAAATTCTAGGGATGTTCTCATCGATAGATGCAAAGTTTTTAATAGTTTGGATCTTTGAAATAACTAGAAATCAAGGGCTTTAATTAAACTTTTAGTTTCTGTTTTAACCACGATTTTATGTGTTGGATCATTGGGACCCTTTTTGGGTTAACCAATTTGACTTTATATGACACTTTGGTGCACCGATTGTTGACCTAATGCTAAATATTAATTTTGGTATAAATATGATTAAATTCCAGCAACCATAAGGTTCTGTTTTAATGGTTTTATGGTGCTGGAATGGTGGATTTAAATCAAAATGAGTCTTGGTTTAATGGGCTAAGCCCAAAACCTAACCCTTGTACACCAATTGATCACATATGAACAAACTGTAATATTATTATTTTCTGATATTTATATGTTGAATCTAATTAACGGACCAAATTAAATTATTAATAGTTGTTTAAATGAATTCCATAGTGTGGCCACACCCTTGGCTAAGTTAGAAGCCATTTTGGCTAGACTAGTTGACTAGTCTAGTTGGTTATGCTAGGTCTATGTGTTATGGTGGCTAAAATGATTTTTTATGAATTAAATGGGACCATAACCAGTAGTTATATACTTTAATTAAGACGCTGGCCAGTAGGTTAAAACCCTTTATTAGTGGAAACTAAGAGGCCCGAATAAATATTTAAAGGGGCCATAGCCATCAAACCTAGACTAGGGGTAATTGGCTAGTTGGTTTGCAAGTGTGGGTGTGATTTAGTGGCTGATGTATTATACTTAATTCCCTTTTATGGTAATGTTAGTTGTTGTTATGGACCTTAGGACACTTTATAAATCAAGTTGACCCCACCTTAAATCGTAAGATCTAATAATCAATAAGTTAGAATGTTAAATGGCTAGACTAGGTTGCCTAGTGGACCTTGGTGGGTTAGTTTTCACTTAGATGATTAATTTGTTAAGAAGTTGGTTTTAATTGAATCTAAAATATGGTTAATAACTAAGACTTAAATAATTAATGTTTAATAATTATAATTTATTTCTGCCGCATAATTCACATTTTAACACCCTTTTTCTCAAGTGGTTAGTAAAGCTCCATAAAAGGCAAGTTTCAATTACTTTCTAAAAATGCAGATACGTAATTGGTGATATGGTAATAGGGTTGTGGACATTATGGTGTGTTGCCTATAATTCTAACTATGGAAATTTCTATATGTTGTCATTTATGACAAGTTTTGCATAACATGCTATTTATGGAAAGTTTGTATGGCATTCTTTTAACATTGAAAAATGTATTATGATACCCTCATGTATTGATGATAAATGATTGTAACATCCACTCCATAAAATATTAATTAATAATATTGATCGAAAGGGATGAACCATAGGAGTGCATATGAAAGCCAAGTGGCATGGGACGCTTGAGGATTAGTATGCATATAATATGTTTTATTCTAATTATGTATAAACTAATTAAAATAAATGAAATGTGAGAAAACAAATGAAAGTAGGGACCTCAGTTACACAGCCCCACTACGTTGTATTACCCCCACAGGAGGACGTCATACTATGTGGTGGTTTAGTGTAGTGTAGTGATTAGTGATCGGTTATCTATAGCGGGTATTCCGAAAATGACCTTTGTCTTGGATGGGTTAAATTATGAGACACTTCACATATGGGAGCATTGTTGGACTGGTCAGCGACATTAGGGGTGTACAAAAAATCTGTCGATCTGTAAATCCGATCCGATCCTATCTGAAGGCAAACGGATTGGCGGCAGATTGGAAATTTTGTAATCCGTTAGCAACAGATCGGTGGCGGATTTCATCCTTAATTTGCGGATTCAATCCGATCCGATTCGTTATCATTAAATATAAATAAAAAAAATAAAAAATATATAAGGGTGAAAAATATAAAATAAGGAATAAAATGTAAAGGGTCGAATTTTTTGGATTTTAGTCTTAGTATTTATGTTGTCATTGTTGTAAATTTATTGCAATCGGATGGAATTCTTTTTCTGCTATTTTGATATGCAGTGTACAAGAATTCATGGGTTTTTTTTTTTGCCATGTAATGTATATGGATGGATTGAACGGATTAATCCAATCCGATCCAGTTCTCCATGGATTGGATCGGATCGGATTTTAATAGCCACGGATTGGTGACAGATTTCAAATCCGTCAATCCGTAAGTAACGGATTGGTGACGGATTTGGCCCAATCCGCACCAATCCGATCCGTGTACACCCTTAAGTGACACAAAGACCCAATCTAGTGTAGGGATTGATATTTTGTAATGATTGTTATGTGAGTGATTGACCAATATGGAAGGGAAGGTCTTAAAGTATTAAAATGGCTAAGTGACAAGTGAACAGTGCTAAGTGTAGGGTATTGTCACATGAGTTCTAATGAATGGTTCAAATGTAGTGTTGGGACCCTAACTTCCATATCGGGAAGTGACTTATATTATATGACATTTCAAGAAATGTTGGTGCCCAATATTTATTTTATGAAAAATTGCAATTATAGTAATGTCATGTCATTTATTGTTTATCATATGTGGATCATCATTATCTTATACCTCTTATAATATATGTTTTGGTTTGTAATTGTTATCTTGCGGAGTACTGTTGTGCTCATTACATTCCACCACCACAGATGATGTGCAGGAGAGTGAGGATGTACAGGACCCAGGGATTGAGGGTGAAGAGGAATATGAGCCTGTGCCACAGTATGGCTATGATGATGCCATTCTGGATGGTCAAAATGAAGATATTTAAATTATGATAATTTAAGACATTAAATTTAAGACTTTATTAGTTTATTTTGGGATTCATGTATTTAGTTAATATGCGTGCTTGGTTTATTTGATGCAATAATTTTTGGATTGTTATTTATTGTTATGATCTTGGTGTACCTGATAAATGAATGGGCAATGTGGTTTATGCATGATTATTGTTGGAAAAAAAAAAATGGCCCACTCTTTGAACAATTGAGTGGCCTTAGATGACTAGGTCATATGGCATCACGTTCGTATCCATGTTATCGGATCTTGGGGCGTGACAGTTTGGTATCGGAGCCAGGTTTGGTTCAGGTTTAGCCCAACTTTATAACCTACTTATAATCTTTGTTTACAATTAAAGTGAAATAAATTAAAAGCTCTCAACTAAAACATTTCTTGTGGTGAGGCAGTGTAGCCTTGGGGTAGGATGATTAATCAACCTAATGAACTTCCTTCTTTTTTTTTTTCCTGATACTTAGAACAATTAGAATTATAGTTTGAACTTAGGACCTCACTTTAGATAGGTCATAATACTAACTGTTGCTGGATTCAGATGGCGCATAGAAAAATACTAGCAATGGTGCGAGCCAGAACCGGAATTGGGATGATATTCTGGCCAATTTGGTTGAGGGCTAGAACCTTTTCTTCGACTTTGTGGCCGATCATATGAACAACAATAATGGGAACAATGGCGGAGGTAATCGCCAACATAAGGGAGATGGAGTCAATCAGGTACCACTGGGTGGCAACCTTTTGGATTGCTTCAAGAAAATTGGTCCCCTACCTTTTACTGGGACCACGGACCCCGAAGCTGTGGAGAAATGGATCAAGCAACAAGACTTTCCTAGCTATGAATTGCCCGGAAGATCAGAATCTACCTCTGACGGCCTTTATCCTACAAGGAGAAGCAGAGCATTGGTACGGGGCTCTTGTAACAGGGTACCAGACAGCCAGGCAGGTCCCTACATGGGCTGAGTTTGAGAGAGAATTTGATGACAAGTTTATTCCAAAACATGTGCGGGATTGGAAGAAGCAAGAATTCCAGATCCTTCAGCAGGGCAGTATGACAATGGCTCAGTATGATATGAAGTAGACTCAGTTATCTCGTTATGCTCCGACATTGATTAGCATTGAAGAGGAAAAAGATCACCAGGTTCATTGAGGGTCTGAGGTCCGGTTTGAGAAGAGAGGTGGAAATGGAAGAGAAGCCCACCTTGGCAGAGAATATTCGCTATGCTTATAAATCAGAGGAGTCTGCAACGAGAGATCAGCGATCTAGAGAAGCCTTGAGGATTGGCCCTACTAGTAGCAGTCGTCCACCTGCAATGCAACAGCAACATGCTAAGAGGCTAAAGTCCAATGTGCCCACCCCAGTACCAGCTCCAGTTTGTACATATTGTAACCGGAGACATCCAGTGGGGCAATGCGGATTCAAGAGTGGGGCATGTTTCAACTATGATGATATTGGGCATAAGGTAGCAGAGTGTCCACATCCAGATCGGCGGAACCATCAGATTATTTCGGCTCAACCACAGGTTCACCAGAAATCTTTGGCGACTTAGTAGAAACCCCCACCGGCGTCTCTACAACAGGCTGGAAACAAGCCAAGGAACTACAGTGGAGGAGCTCAAAGACCCCACATGCCAGCTCGAGCCTATGCTATTACTGATCAAGACCCTAAGGCAACGAATGAAGTTGTAGAAGGTACACTTTTAATTGAAGGTCATTCTGCTCGAGTATTGTTTGATTCTGGCTTTACCTTTATCTTTTGTTACACCACATTTTGCTTCACATTTTAGTACACTCCCATCCTCTACTATTTCTGTAATTACTGTAACTGCTGCGATGGGTAATGTTACGGAGACGGATAAGGCGTACCTTAGAAGTAAAATACAAATAGGAGATCATACTTTTCTTATAGACTTGGTCGTGCTAGGCATGCACGATTATGATGTAATCTTGGGAATGGACTAGTTGGCGGCTTATCATGTCCATCTGAACTGCCATGAAAAGACCATTTCCATCACTATGGGGGAAGCAGACTTAATCTTCCAAGGGGATGAGAAGAAAAAGAAGACTCAGACTGTATCCGCTTTGATGGTGAAGTGTATGATCCGAGGTGGCTATGAGGCATTTATAGCTTTTATTAGTGAAGACTAAGAAAGTTAGAGGTTAGAAGATGTTCCTATCGCGAGGGAATTTCTAGATGTTTTCCCGGATGATGTTCATGGATTACCCCTATTTCGGTAGTTAGAATTCTCCATTGACTTGTTACCGGAAGCCGAGCCAATATCTAAAGCACCCTACCGCATGGCTCCAGCATAACTTAGAGAGTTAAAGGAACAATTACAAGAGTTGCTGGATAAGAAGTTTATCCTACTTGGTGTCTCTCCATGGGGAGCTCCGGTACTTTTTGTCAAGAAGAAGGATGGGTCTATGAGAATGTGCGTCGACTACAGATAGCTCAATCAAGTAACGGTTAAGAATAAATACCCATTGCCTCGGATTGATGAATTATTTGACCAACTGCAAGGCGCTCAATTCTTTTCAAAGATAGACTAGCATTCTGGATATCACCAACTCCGAGTTAAGGAAGAAGATATTCCAAAGACGGCATTCAGGACTAGATATGGACACTACAAGTTCCTAGTCATGCCATTTGGGTTGACCAATGCCCCTGTAGCCTTCATGGACTTAATGAACAGAGTGTACAAACCTTTCTTGGATCAGTTTATTGTGGTCTTTATTGATGACATCCTTATATATTCCAAGTCGGAGCAAGCCCATGAAGAGCATATTCGTATTGTGCTTCAGACTCTAAGAGAACACAAGTTGTATGCCAAATTCAGCTAATGTGATCTCTGGTTGCGCCAATTTCAGTTTTTGGGACATGTGATCTCTAGTGAAGGTATTGCTGTGGATCCTAAGAAGATCGAAGCTATAGTGAATAAGAAAAGGCCATCTACTGTGACCGAGATTAAAAGTTTCTTGGGGCTTGCTGGTTATTATCGGCGGTTCATCGAAGGGTTATCCACTTTAGTAGCTCCAATGACGAAGTTAACAAGGAAGAATGAGCCATTTGTCTGGACTGATGAGTGTGATGCAAGCTTTCAAGAGTTGAAGAAGACGCTGACATCAGCGCCAATTCTCACTCTTCCGACTACTGGAGGAGGATTTACTATCTATAGTGGTGCTTCAAACACAGGCTTAGGGTGCGTATTGATGCAGAACGGGAAGGTCATAGCTTATGGGTCGAGGCAGTTAAAGAATCATGAACAGAACTATCCGACGCATGACCTCAAGTTAGCAGTAGTGGTATTTGCCCTAAAAATTTGGAGGCACTATCTGTATGGTGAGAAGTTTGAAGTGATGACTAATCACCAGAGCCTTAAATACATCTTCACTCAACGGGATCTCAACAATCGGCAGAGGAGGTGGATGGAGCTTTTAAACGATTATGATCTTACTATCTTTTATCATCCAGGCAAGGCAAATGTGGTGGCGGATGCTCTTAGTCGAAAGGCAGCTTCATCATCTTGGATGATTATTGAGGAGCACAGGTTGATGGCGAAATTTGGGGAGTTGAGCTTAAGCATTGAGCAGCAGGGTGAGCGAGCATTTGTGGCTAGAATGTTTGTGCAGCCTACACTCATTGACAAGATCAAGGAGAGACAGAGTAGTGACCCAGAGTTGGTTAAAATCATGGCAGCAATTCGTAATAGAACAGAGTTTTCCTTGGAGGGAGGCATTCTCTATTGTCAAGGGTGTTTGTGTGTGCCGAATGATCCTGAGCTTAAAAAGGAAACTCTTTCAGAAGCACACCATGCACACTATGTGGTGCACCCAAGGAGCACTAAGATGTATCATAATTTGAAGATGTGCTTTTGGTGGATGAATATGAATCGCGAGATAGCAAAGTTTGTTTCTCAATGTTTAGTGTGCCAACAAGTTAAGGCCGAACACCAGAGACCATGGGGATTAATGAAACCCTTGGATATGCCAGTTTGGCAGTGGGAGTATGTCACCATGGATTTCACTTGTGGTTTGTCGCGGACCCGCAGGGGTAATGATTATATCTGGGCAGTGGTGGACATACTCACCAAGACAGCTCATTTTATACCTCTTAAGATGTCAGGGAAGTCGACAACTAATACGACAACATATTTGGAGAAATTGGCCCGGATTTATGTAAAGGAGATTGTTAGATTGCATGGGATTCCGGTGTCTATTGTTTCAGATAGAGACCCAAGGTTCACCTCTATATTTTGGAGGCATTTACAAGCAGCCCTTGGAATGAAGTTGAACATTAGCACTGCATACCATCCTCTGTCAGATGGACAATCAAAGAGGACTATTCAGACATTAGAGGATATGCTGAGGGCTTGCATTTTGAACTTCGGTGGTGATTGGGATGAGCACCTGGCATTGATTGAATTTTCCCATAACAACAGCTTTCATTCCAGTATTCAGATGGCACATTTTGAAGCATTATATGGCAGGACTTGTAGGTCCCCTATACGCTGGGATGAGGTTGGAGAGAAACAACTCGTTGGACTAGAGATTGTGCAGAGGAGAGCTGACAAGATGTAACTCATTAGACAGAGGCTTATGGTAGCTTAGAGTAGACAGAAGAGCTACGCCGATGTCAGGAGGAGAGATCTGGAGTTTGCTATTGGTGATAAGGTTTTCTTGAAGGTCTCGCCTACAAAAGGGTGATGCGGTTTGGTAAGAAGGGGAAGCTTAGTCAGCATTTCATTGATAAGTTTGAGATCTTAGAGCGAATTAGAGACCTGGCCTATCGCTTAGCACTACCACCTCAGCTTGTTGGTGTCCATGACGTTTTTCACGTATCAATACTGAGGAAATATGAACCCGACCCGCCCCACATGCTTAGCTTTGAGGAACTAACTCTTGAGAAAAATTTGACCTATGAGGAGATACCAGTGCAAATCTTAGACCGCCAGGAGAAGGTGCTGAGGAACAAGAGGATTAACTTGGTGAAGGTCCTTTGGAGGAACAATTCCTTGGAGCAAGCAACATGGGAGTCCGAGGAGGACATGAAGCGACAATATCCCCACCTTTTTGAATGAGGTATGTTTTTAAATTTGGAGGACCAAATTTCCCAAGGGGGGAAGGATGTAATGACCCTGACCCGGATTCACCTTTGGGCCTAACCCAAGACCCAATAGAGACCTATTACTAGGGTGTTTTTCAATTTATTTCATGGTAATTATTTTAATAGAAATTTAATTATTATTATGATTATTACATGTATTTAATCCATTGTTTGCATGCATTTAATTATGACTTCATGCATTTTATTTAGTTGTCCATGCACTTCATTTTCTTCATTTTCATCAATTATTATTCATTCTTATGTTGCTAATTAAAGTGTCATTTTAATTAGATCAGAGAGTTTTATAATTAATGCTTAAATCTAATTTAGCGGACCTTCACACATTATTAAAAAAAAAATTATAATAATAACAATTAATGCTAATTTCAGAAAGTTCTTGTAGATGGTGTGTGTTTAGGGCCCCACTTTGATTTGTGCCAAGTGGAGGGTGATGTGGCACCTTGTTTTCCCTCCTCTTTACTTTCTATTTTATTTCAAATGTCAAGCTTAATTGGAAACCCTATTAATTAATTGCTAATCATAAATCTAATTGAGGAATTAGGGCTCTAAATTATCCCTAATTGGTTTGACCTAACTATAATTGAGAGAATGGAGATTTCTCTCCAAATTGGACACCCCTTGATTAGTTGCAAATGGAGATGATTAGGGATCTATAATGACTAATATAGGGCTAGGATCTTTAGAGAATTTAAATGAAGGGGTATGATAGTCTACGTATCTAACCAAGGGATGTAATTGGATTTAGTTCCATAAAGGGAGGGAGTGGTTAGGCTTTTATTTAGTTAGGAAAACCCTCCATCGTGTGTGTGTTTTAGAATTAGAGAGAGTTGGACGTGTGGCTTAAGGGAAGAAAGAAAAAGGAAGAGAGAGAGAGAAGAGAGAAGGAAGAAGCTTGGCTTGGAGGTGGACTTCTTTGAGGTAGGTTTTCATTTCATTTTCTTACATATTTTATTATTTAATTTCTTTCACCATTTTCTCCTCTAATACTTTCCCTCTTCCATATTTATTGATGGCCATTAATGGTGTTTTAGCACCATGATGAAGTAGTGATCCTGAAAAGAAAAGAAACAACGCATGTCATTTTCTTTACTAAGATTGGCCAAAGGAAGAGGGGATTGAAGTTCATGGTTTCGATTATTGATTAGGCTTGGATCATCACCAATGTTTGGGTAGGAAAATGGTGAAACCTTAATTTATTGTTTAGATGTATTTTGGGGACTAGATTTTTGAAGATTGGATTTACTTTGTTCTTTTTTTGAAATAAATCATTAGAGTTGGACTTATTGGTTTTAATGATCATAGGGTTTAATAATTATCGTATTTCATCTTTTCCAAAATCTATTTTTTTATAAAAGAAATTGTCATGCTTTCAGCCATTGTATTGTAAGATAGTTTAATTTAAAGATCCATATCTTGGGAATAAAATGAGAGAAAAAAAGGGGGGATTTTGGATATCCTAAATATTCATGATAAAGGAAAAATATGTTTTTGAACCCTTGGATTTGACAAATTAACGGTCGGATCGGACCCAAAAGTTCTAAGGATGTTCTCATCGATAGATGCAAAGTTTTAATAGTTTGGATCTTTGAAATAACTAGAAATCAAAATTAAACTTTTAGTTTCTGTTTTAATCACGATTTTATGTGTTGGATCATTGGGACCCTTTTTGGGTTAACCAATTTGACTCTATATGACCCTTTGGTGCACTGATTGTTGATCTCGGGTTAAATATAAATTTTGATATAAATATGATTAAGTTCCAGCAACCATAAGGTTCTGTTTTAATGGTTTTAAGGTGCTGGAATGGTGGATTTAAATCTAAATGAGTCTTGGTTTAATGGGCTAAGCCCAAAACCTAACCCTAGTACACCAATTGATCACATATAGACAAATTGTAATGTTATTATTTTTTGATATTTATATGTTAAATTTAATTAAAGGACCAAATTAAATTATTAATAGTTGTGTAAGTGAATTAGGAAGTGTGGCCACACCCTTGGCTAAGTTAGAAGCCATTTTGGCTAGACTAGTTGACTAGTCTAGTTGGTTATGCTAGGTTTGTGTTGTGGTGGCTAAAATGATTTTTTATGAATTAAATGGGAACATAACCAGTAGTTATATACTTTAATTAAGCCGCTGGTCAGTAGGTTAAATCCTTCATTAGTGGAGATTAAGAGGTCCAAATAAATATTTAAAGGGGCCATAGCCATCAAACCTAGACTAGGGGTAATTGGCTAGTTGGTTTGCAAGTGTGGGTGTGATTTAGTGGCTGATGTATTATACTGAATTCCTTTTTATGGTACTGTTAGTTGTTGTTATGGACCTTAGGACACTTTATAAATCATGTGGACCCCACCTTAAATCCTAAAATTTAATAATCAATAAGTTAGAATGTTAAATGGCTAGACTAGGTTGCCTAGTGGACCTTGGTGGGTTAGTTTTCACTTAGATGATTAATCTGTTAAGAAATTGGTTTTAATTGAATCTAAAATATGGTTAATAACTAAGACTTAAATAATTAATGTTTATAATTATAATTTATTTCTGCCGCATAATTCACATTTTAACACCCTTTTTCTCAAGTGGTTAGTAAAGCTCCATAAAAGGCAAGTTTCAATTACTTTCTAAAAATGCAGATACGTAATTGGTGATATGGTAATAGGGTTGTGGACATTATGGTGTGTTGCCTATAATTCTAACTATGGAAATTTCTATATGTTGTCATTTATGACAAGTTTTGCATAACCTGCTATTTATGGAAAGTTTGTATGGCATTCTTTTAACATTGAAAAATGTCTTATGATACCCTCATGTGTTGATGATAAATGATTGTAACATCCACTGCATAAATATTAATTAATAATATTGTTCGAAAGGAATGAACCATAAGAGTGCATATAGAAGCTAAGTGGCATGGGACACTTAAGGATAAGTATGCATGTAATATGCTTTATTCTAATTAGGTCTAAACTAATTAAAATAAATGAAATGTTAGAAAACAAACGAAAGTAGGGACCCCAGTTCCACAGCCCCACTACATTGTATAACCCCCACAGGCGGACGTCTTACTGCGTGGTGGTTTAGTGTAGTGTAGTGATCAGTGATCGGTTATCTATAGCGGGTATTCCGAAAATGACCTTTGTCTTGGAGTGGTTAAATTTTGAGATACTTCGCAGATGGGAGCACTGTTGGATTGATCAGTGACACAAATGTCACGCCCCCGGACCGAGGCCTTAACAACCAAGTCCTTAATCCGGGGCCGCGGCGCAGTGAGCCAAGAAATTTTGCCCGCACGTGCTAACTTTTTTCCCACAAGATTCTGCCGTGAAGATTCTCAAAAGATCCATCACGACCTAACGATCAATTTCACAATGAATAATGATGTGAGGAAGCATGTAGCAAAACAAAATTAAAGGAGACAGATGGCAAACATACAAGTCTCGCATCAAAAGGAGAAATATATACATAAGCAAAACCCAGAGTTACAGTTAAAGTTGTAAGGATCACAAAAGTACCAACTAAAAATCACCTCAAACCTCATAAAGTCCACCACTTATCCGGCTTCTGGAGTCTTCTGACTTAGGAAATAATCCAAGTTTATCCAAAAATTCTACACTTACTTGCCTAACACACCATCTGATGGTCCACGATCAACTGTAATCGGGTCTCGCTATTCACATTCCTTGCTGACTAAAAATTGTTCACATATTCCCTTGCTAACTCCATCAGTGACATAAAAAAGCTGAAGATTTTGCCAAAGTCCGTCGAGAAACACATACTAAGTCCACAAAATTCTAACTCTCTGGCGTGAAAACAAGAAAAAGATAGTAAATATCGGTACGGAGACATGAAATTCTCCCCCACTAGAAAGGAACTTGGTCCTCCAAATTTGGTCCTCCAAATTCCCTAACAACAAGGACAAGTAGGCGAGACAAAAGGAGTCTCCCTAACTAGAAGAAAAACAAACCCAAACTCACAGAAACGACGACGAAACAAAATGAAATCCACACGATCTAAGGAGTCCTCACCACACGTCTTAAAGTTCCTAGAGTGTTTTATTTCCTAAAAATCTGCCTGCTCTGATACCAGTCTGTAACGCCCCCGAACCCGGATCCCTGCAACGGTCCTACCTCGAGGACATGAATTGGGAAATATGTTATAATTAATATTTCTCCTCAGGATCCGCGCGTGTGACGAAGACAAAATTTCCAAACACATCAAAAACATTTCGCGGAAGCTTACATGGCATTGCGACCGGGAGCCCGTGGCCATCGGATTCCGTGTTGCACTCAACCTATCAGCATAAAGTTGTTATAGCAATACTTATACTCGGATTGGAACAAAACATGAGATCAAAATATATAGAGCTGATGGTAACATGATGATCATTACCCAAGCATATTCAAGTTATAATTTAACAAGTGCATTAATTACAATCCCAAGAGAAAAGGCTACAAAAAGCCTTACAAAATAACAAACTAAGAACAAATACAACACAGGTGTGTAACGAATCTCTAGCGTTAAGCACGACGTCTATATGGCATCACTGACAACAACAATCCTGTAAAAGTCAAGGCTCTACAACCATCGCAAGTACTCGGCTTGGGGTTAAGGACCTGCTATCTAGAGCACCAAACAAAAAAAGGTTAAACACGATGGTCGGGCAGGTGATCAATTTCGGTATGAGTATAAATCATTTAAAATTTATAAGAAACAATGTTGAAAACCATATACTGAATTTAAAACAGTTTACAGATCTTAAAACAATGCTTGAACGATATGTTTATCAAGAAAACAAAATGATATACGAGACAAAACTAGCGCGAGTACATATGATCTAGTGCTTAAAACCATTTAGTGAATTTGAAATAGTAAATAAACAAAAGGGAAGACAAAGCTAGCATGATTACAAGAAAACATCATGATTCGTAAACCCACATTGAGCTCATCCTTTCTCTGTCATACATGATGACAAGAGCAAGCAAAGACAAAGCGAAGCAAAGCGAAACAAAGCAATGGCCCGAGCCATACAAGCTAGGCGGGAAGGCTGGCCGCGGAACCGAAACAAAGCAAAGATGTGTATAAATACACGACTAATCTGCAGATAGTCCATATGTTTAAGGACCCCCTAACTAGTGGATTAGACAGAGAGGGTAGTCCAAGCTCAGTGGTATTGAACGAAATTCATGAATGCACAAAATAAAGCGATACATATACAAGACATATTGAAAATAGGGGAAGATCACTTATCTAAGCAAAGCAAAGCAAAACTAAACGAAGATAGCGTAAGCTATAAGCATATCATAGCATAAGAAATGATCCCCTTTTTGGTTTTCGAAACAATTCGAAACAAAGCTAATACTTGCAAGTCAAAACAAGTGCAAACTGATACCTGAAACAAAACTGATAGTTATAAATCAAAACAAGTGCAAACCGATATCCAAAACAAAACCGATACTTATAAATCAAAACAGGTGCAAAACGATATTCTTCGTGTCAAAACTAAGTTTTCAAAACAACTCTCAAGTGTAGGCTAAGACCCTTCATTTGATTCTTGAGTAATTGAAACCCAGATGTTGGATTTAAAAGCAGATTGGTGCCCTTGAAGCTAAACAAAATTTGAGATTTCCAAGTGCACAATATCAAATTAAAAGTCCTTAATCATATTCTAGTTTTCATTGATCTAAGTATCCAATTCCTTTCCCATCCTTTGATCATTAATATTAGTATACCATTAGTTTCCTCGCTTCGAGAGCTTTCCAACGGTATAAAGAACTCCAAATTCTGACGAACAGGTCAAAAGTTATGGCTTCCGGAAGATTGACATTTTAATTACTTGCAACCTACAAGTTCTTGGCGTCTGGACGCCAGAAACCTGCGTCCGGATGCCCGACACCAGTCTAGGCGCCCTGAGACACTGCCTTCTAGCATTTGGAAGCCCAAAACCCGGCGTCCGGATGCTTGGAGGCAGAAACCTCCAGGGATTCCCCTGTTTTGCTAGATTTTATGATCCCATTCCTTCCAAACCATTTCCACTCTTTTCCAAACTATTCCAAGGTTATAACCTACACAAAATTGAGCCCCCATGCTCTCCAACAACCACAATTTCACACCATTCACCATCCCCAAACCCCACCATACTCCATGCCACATTTATCATCAACCAAACCATTGAAAACAAGTAAATTACAACCAAAAACATAATTCAAACTTGACTAAATGTAAGATTGTGAACCATACTAAAACTCATGCATGAAAGCTTAAAAATGCATTTCAATTAATCCCAAGCATATTAATATAACACAAGAGAAAACTAGGAATGGAAAACAACCATTTAAAAACCAAGATAACATCCATACTCAACATGCATTAGGGAATGCTAAAAACATCACTTGCCTCAACCAATAGCTAATCCAAGAACTTCTCAAGAATCCTATCCACGAGCTGAGCCAAACTCTACAAAATCCCCATTAAAAGAACCTAAAAAAGCCAACCAATTTTGAAATCAAAAGCCCATTTTGAAAATGGGTTTGCATGCTAATAAAACAAGGTCCTTAGGGGCTAAGAAAACTCAATTGAAGAGATGAAGAAGAGTCCTTACTCGAAGCTAGCCAAACAAGTAGAAGAGAAGAAAATGAAGGGGCTATCCAGCTGGGATCTCCAAGAAGATTGTAGCAATGGAGAGCTTGAGATGAGAGGAAAAGGAATATGAGATCAGATTTTGGCTTGGAGTCCTCTAGCTAGGGCATGCAAGGGGGAGAAGTGGAGAGAAATGAGCTCTCTTCAAAGTTCCAGGGTTTTGAAAAATTGTAGGAAACAAAGGAATGGGTTCTGAAACATGAGGGAGAGGGAGATGAGTTGACTTAAGTGAATGAAAGTGGGCCCCATTTGGGATAAAACTTGAGATGGCTGGAACATCCACTTGTGGGCCCCGGATGAAATCTACGAAGAAGACTAAAGTGATCCTCGAAAAATCTAGTTTCCAAAAAGTATACTTTTGACATATTTTTGAGATTTCGAAAATTGCGTCCAGATTTGGGTGTGAAAAGTCCATTTTACCCTTTTTAGCCAAAACACGGATTTCTGGGCTTCGAACGAGGATGGACTAAATACGAAAGTTGTAGATAATAACAAAACTCTTCAAAAGTAATAAAAATCATAATTTTATCAAAATCCAGAATCATCCTCCCATGCTTACACGTGCAACCCAAGGTGTCCCTCGGCTGCCAGACTGGGTCCAACCGCTCTCAAAATTCCCCAAAGCTATCGAAAAATATTCTAAACCACAATCTAACTCAATTAATCTCAAAACTCACATAGAGAACTAACCCACAGCTAAAAACACACTAATCGCGAAAATTAGGGGTCATGGTCTTACAATGTGGCCTAGAAAAGTGACTTGCTCTAGCCAAAATTTGCACTTCCCGAGCTTCGCATAAAGATAATTATCTCTCAAAAGTTGCAATGCTGTCCTCAAATGCTGCTTATGCTCTTCTTTGGACTTAGAGTATAACAGAATATCATTGATGAATACCACTGTAAATTGATCCAGGTGTGGTGCAAAGATCTTGTTCATTAGAGCCATGAACAATGCTGGCGCATTTGTCAGTTCAAAGGGCATCACTAGAAACTCATAATGCCCATATCTAGTCCTGAAGGCTGTTTTTGGTTCATCTGGTTCTCTAATTTTCAACTGATGGTAGCTGGACCGTAAGTCAATCTTTGAAAAATACGCTGTTCCTTGCAACTGATCAAATAGTTTATTTATTCTTGGTAGTGGGTATTTATTCTTGATTGTGACCTGGTTCAACATCTTGTAATCAATACACATTCTCAAACTGCCATCTCTCTTCTTGTAAGACCCTGCCCAAAGAGTTTCCGATTAGTGCTAATTAAGATGTGCTTTAGTTATAAGTGAGATTAGTGAATTTTGGTTAAGGGTGAATTAGAATAGCTCTTTTATAGCTTTGGATTATTTTGGGAACTCTTGATTTAGTGGGACCCTTTGGGGGTTCCTTTATCGTGTTCTATGAGATTTTGGGATTTGTTTGATACTCGGGAAAAATCTGTAGTGTGCCCCGTTTAATTTATTTTATCATTCCCTACAACTTTCGTATTTGCCCCATTTCCGTTCGAGACCTCTAGGCCCTACTTTACTAATGATAGGGGTAAAACAGTCTTTTGCACAAAAATCTGGGCACTATTTTCAATGTCTCCGAAACCCATGAAATATATACTTTTTGGAAACTAGAAATTTCGGCGAACATTTCTTCCTTCTTCGTCGAATTCATCTGAGGCCCGGAAGTCGATGTTTCTAGCCCCACAAGATTCTTTAGTGGTGGGACCCATCCCCATTTTCTATAAAAGGAGAAGTCTTCTTCTCTTCTCCCTTTTCTTGCAACTTCTCAATGAGATAGAGGAGAGATCCAGCCCTAGGGTTTGCTTCCTTTCTTCTTGCTTCTCCATCTTCAAATCACTCTCAAACTATAGCTAAAGGAAAAATGGAGGCTACAATCTTCTTCCTCACCTTGAGAGCCTTCCATTAATGCAATTTTTGGAGAAATCCACCTTCTCTAGAGTTCATTTTGAACTACCTTCTCTCATTTAAGAACCTTCCAAGTAAGCTTTTCTTTCCATCTCTTAGATATGTGTTCTTATAGCCATAGAGAGTCTTCATCTCCATTATTGGAAGTTATCTCTTTCTATTTCTTGATTTTGACATTCTAGGGTTTGTGATGGGTGTCATTTTGGGGGTTTTTGTGTAGATTGAGGAATTTGAGTTTGAGAGAAGTGCTTAGAGCTTTATTGGCTATTTGGAGCCAAGGCAGGTGGATGAATGAGTTTTCTTTGAATGATTTCATGTTTTAATGGAGTTATAGATTTTTCACTATTCACCTTGCATGTGTTTTATAATCCAAATTGATTGTTAGAAATGTACATAATCATAAGCTTCTTTCTCTTTTAAATGTTCTCTTAAATTTTGTACATTTAAGTTGTATTTTGATATGTATGGACTCTCATTATTGGTGGTTTTGCATTGAATGAGATTTGAAAGGAGAATGGATGTGATTTTGGGTTTTTAATGGATGGTTGTTGGAGGACTTGAATGTGGTTGAAGTAGGTGGAAAGAGGACCATAAATGTTGTGTTAAGTGTTGGCTTCATCATTGTTGAGAAATGAAAGAAGAAGGTGACTCGGACTGCAGGTTCTGTAAGTTTCTGGAGCAGTTCGCTCGAGCGAACTCAACCTCGCTTGAGCGAACCCTTCACAGAACTTCAATCGCTTGAGCTAACCACACGCTTTGCTCGAGCCTTCCTGATCCGGAGTAGTTCGCTTGAGCGAACTCAACCTCACTCGAGCGAACCCTTCACAGAACCTTAGTCGCTCGAGCCTCCCTCCTGCTTCGCTAGAGCCTTCCTAATCTAGAGTAGTTTGCTCGAGCGAACTCAACCTCGTTCGAGTGAACCCCTCACAGAACCTTGGTTGCTCAAGCCTCCTTCCTCCTTCGCTCGAGCCCTCCTGACTTGAACCAGTCCACTCGAGCGAACTCCCTGTCCGCTCGAGCGAGCTATACAAAATTCCTGGGTCTTTCCTATTGTTTTCAGTTATGGTGTTTTAAGGTTTGGATGGGTTGTTTTAATGCCCTATCACCTTAGAAAGACCTAGGGGATGACATAAGGAGATCGACTTGGAAAGAAACCCTACTTTGGAAATGTATTGGGAATTGTGGATTTATCAAACTGCATAAGGAAACTTGGGATGTCTACCATCATTCGAGTACCCTGCCAAGAGCAATAATAGACATACAAGACCCTTATACATCTTGTGTGAATACGGAAGCCTCAATACATTGTTCGAAATTGTATAAGGATTCACCGTACTGTTTTATTCGGATTATACTTGTACTAACCCAATTTCACCCGATATCACCAGTTTTGACTTGCACTATGGATTTATGCACCTAACATGTCCTGCCGGCCCCGTATATGCACGAAAAGATAATGATGTGAAATGTGTGCCTACGAGCACTATGACCCACCCGCTTGAGTGTTTTATACCGATATAGTTATGTACATGTTTTGATTTCTTATGTAACCTATGAGTCGGTACCACTAAGCTTGAACGTCCTTGTCAGTCTGATCAACTGATTTGGGCCTCCCCCTCGTGTTCTCACCAGTTGCAACTTGGATCCTGTCCTGCCCCGTTACCTGGTTCCGCGGCTGTGGTCCTGTCTAGCTATATGTATATGTATATATTGTTGGTCCTCGTCACTTCGCGTGCTCGAGCCCAACGCGCTGAATGTGCTCTCATCACATTTGTGATAGAGAGGATTTAGCTTTAGTGTGGTTGCCATCTTGCTAGTTTCCTGTTCTTGATATCTTGCATGTTTTATCTTATATATGCATTTTGACAACTGATACATCTTATTTTATGGAAATAAATGTTTGGACAGATTTCAATGTCTTTTCAATTTATCTCTCGGTTTCTCTTATTGTGATATCTACCCACCCACCTGCCAGACCGTCGTGTCTGACCCATTTTTGTGCTACTCAGGTCCAGTCCCTATTATTGTCTTCGAGGAGGAGCCAGAGGAGGCAGTCGGTGAACCGCAACGCTTAGTGGAATGGCGAGCTGACAATGTCATGTAGACATTTGGTCCAGCTTTGAGTTGCGAAACATCATTTGGGGGATCATTGTTTACTTTTGGTCTTTTGGTTGTACTGGCCTTTGTTGGCCATTATTTTTGGGGAATGTTAATTTAACTGATCTTTTGTTTAAACTTCTAACTTTATATTTTGGGAATGCCAATGAGATCATTGCTTACTTTAACACTATGTCATTCATATGTATTTATCAGTCTTGCTATGTGGAATGGATTACGAATTTAGTTTGTTATACGCTTTCGCACCAATGTAAATGTTTGTGAGTATGTGTGAAATTCTCACCACGGAAACCTGTGGGAAATTAAGTGAGTGCATATTCATATTGTTCATTGTTGTAACCACACATCAACACTATATATTTAAGTATGTGTTCATCATCCACCGCATCGTGGGCCCGGGTCCCGGTCCGAGATTGCGACACTTCTTGTCGAACAAAACTGGAGCTCCCCATGATGAGATGCTTGGTCTAATAAAACCTTTTTCTAGTAACCCTTGCAAATATATCTTTAATTCTCCCAATTCTGCAGGGGCCATTCTGTAAGGTGCAATAGAAATTGGAGCACTCTCTAGTAATAGTTCGATTGTGATGTCAATTTCTCTAATTAGAGGCAAACCTGGAATCTCTTCTGGAAAAACATCTGGATATTCACATACAATGGGGATTCCCTCCACCCCTTGGGACTGTTTATCCTCTGTGATAAATGCTACATTTCCCTGACAACCACTTCTTAACAGTTTAGAAGCCTTCAAGGCTGAAATTAATTTTGCCTGTGGTTTCTTTAACTCTCCCTGAAATTTAATTCCCATAGGTACAGTGTCTAATTTGAAAGTAATAACTTTGGTGAAACAATCCATGGTTGCATGATGTCTAGCTAATTAGTCGATCCCCAAAATAATGTCAAAATCATGCATATCCAACACAATCAGATTTGCTAGCAAGTTAACCTCTCCTACCATAATCGTACAATTGGGATAGTAGTTCTTACAAACAGTTTGTTTACCTACCGGAGTGGTGACAATCAAAACAAATGCAAGTTCGCTAATAGGTGTCACGTCCCCCGAACCCGATTAGAAAATAAACCGAATCCGGGGAGTGAAATTTAGGGCTAATTAAAATTTTTGCCCTTTAAGCCCAAGGATCGTAAGTCTGTTTTGAGGATATTGTATTTCAAACCTCAAATAATACAAAACTGCGGAATTCATACAATTCAAGGCACATTTGGATATCAATCAATGAATAATAATCTCATTAATATTTAAAGTTGCACAAAGAAATAAATAAAGCTAATCTAGGAATTATTGTATTAACAATGGTCATCCCAATAACCAAGGCCATTTAAAAGAACAATGATGTCAATAAAGGAAAGGTCAAACGAGAGAATAATAAATGAATAAATAAAATCTAGTGAATGTCCCAAGTGAGTCTCTCTTGTGCCGGATATGATGACGCTACTCTACGTCATCGGCACACCACTCTCGTTCCTCCTCAGCTGGTTAGAGATTCTCTGGGATCTCCTCACCTGCCTGCTCCTTATAGTAGTCACCTGGGGTGTCTGCATACCAAAGAACAGAGTCAACGACATGTTGAGCAATAGATAAGCAAAGTACAATAAAAACATACCATACATCAAGTGTAAGAATAGAGACATGTACAAGATCATAAGAGTACACTAAAACAATGCTAGGCATACCGCCTGAGTAATAACCATCAGAATCAATAAAGAAGAAATCTAGAATCATCTAGCAATCACCATTATCCAAACCATGCAAATGCAAGAATCAAGAGGGAGACTCCGAGGATGTCCAAGTCACCTCCCGGGGTACCAGTAACAATCCCAATCCGGACTACTGATACCAAAGTCCGCTCCAGGGGGATCCAAGCTCCCGGTCTTGGGAATAATAGCACGGTCCAAGCCCGCTCCCAACTATTCAACGCCATGGATGCCGTCCAAAGCCGATTGCCCACCCCGATGTTTGAGTAACCGGCCCAGCAATGAAACCCCCAAACTGCAGTTGGCCATGACATGCAAATAGTAATAACATGGTGCTGACACGAGTGAATACCAAGACAAGCAAGTCTGGCTAGTTCAATAAAAGAGACATGATCATAGGGATTATCTTTTTCAAAACAATGCAAGACAAGTCAAGCACACCTGATAATCCCTTATAACTAGCTAGTCATGTTTATCAATACTTGACTCAGGATCCTAAGGTACACTCTAAGTCAGGTCCAAGTCTTTATTCTACAAGAGATTATGCTTCATAGTTAGTTAAGTGTTTTATGCCAAGAGAGTGTACAAGGAAACAGTAACAACGGATACGATCAATAAATCAAGGAGGAATTACAAACCAAACCTAGGCAAGTGGTGTCATCCCCGTATCCTACATGTCCTAGGATTGGATCAATGATGCTTTTAGGGAAATCCCTTGGTGTACAATCATGCGAAGCATCAATTGATTCAGTCCCATACACATTCGGTTATCCCATGTTAATACGGGAATACCTAGACAACCCATCAAAGCATACCAAGCTACATGCTTTGATTTTGATTCCATTAATTACCACATGAAATGGTTAAGGGTTTCCAACCTCTAAGTCCCAAAACCTAGGTTAACAGTCTTGTTTCCAACAAAACGTGATCTGAATTATTAATCTCCGTCATTACCTCATTTCTCGATCTCTGATCATCGCGAAACATGTACCATTGGATTCTACATTCAACGAGCTTTCCAACGGTATATGGCTCACGAAAATCCGACGAACGGTTCAAAAGTTATGGCCTTGGAAACCTGCCCAAACATCAGTCAAATGCTGAGAGTTCAAACTCTTGGAGGGAGAGTTCGAACTCTCGCGCTCCACGCCAACACACCAGCGCAATCAAACGTTCGAACGTCTGGGAGGGGCGTTCGAACTCTTGACGTTTCGCTCCCAATGCCCGAAGTCTCGAACGTTCGAACGTTCGGAATGCACCTTCGAACGTTCAACGTTCCCCACGCCAATCACCCGCAGGCTTTAACGTTTGAACGTTCAGAATGAATGAACGTTCGAACGTTCAATCCCAGCCATTCTTCGCGAGTCCCAACGTTCAAAGTTCAGAGGAACATTCGAACGTTCGCTCACAGAAACCCAAATTTTGAGGTTCTTCCATTCCGAATCATCTCCAATCCATTCCAAACCCTTCCAATGGTTATACCTGCACGAAATTGAGCCACCATGCTCTCCCAACAACCACAATCCATCCATTCACATCCATTCCAAATCATTAATCATAAATTAAACATTCAAGACTATTACCAAAAACCTAATCTAGCATATTATGCTTCAATTCAAATCCATACAACTTGGCATTAGGGTATCCTATCATATGATCAACAGCAATGAATAAAATAAGCATCCATGTTAAATTGTAAATTGCATATCTACTTGCCTCAACGAAGAAGATGGTAGAAATTGGGAAAAGTTCAAGGAGAAGCCTTCTACCACGAAAAACCACAATCTACCCCGCTTAAAAGCAATCTAACACGAAAAGGAGGAGGAAGGGAAGAGAAAGATCCAGAACAATCTAAATCTAATCAAAAGAGAAGATGTTTGAAAAGATGAGGGTGAGGGAAATCTTACCAAATTGGAATAAATGGTAAGAGGAGATTGCGAGGAAGAAGATGTGCGATTCGGATCTTCGAGATGGTCTCTCTCAAGAGTTTTGGGCTTGAGAAGATGAAGAGGAAGAAGAAGAGGGCTGCTGTAGCTCTTTCGTTGCAGAGATTCGTAATGAAATTAGGGCTAATCTTTGCTTAAGAGAATAAGGGAAAGAAGAAGACTAAATTGCCCTTAAGTGGGTCCGATGAAAGAATGGGCCACTTGAAGGGTTTTTGATCGTCGAATCACGACGAGCCAAGAGACAAAAATGATCAGCGCAACGAGACCTTTCCAACGAACCCAAAATCATGGTGATTGAAATTTTTCCGGAAAAACACTCAATTTTCTCTAAATTGCAAACTACCCCCTACTATGATCAAACGAACTCGGAATCGCACGAAACTTCGCAGACACTATTCTATTGCTAAAAGAAACTCTTTCATGATCTAAACCCACCTAATTATCTAACAATACCATTAATTATAATAAATACAAAATAAACGGGTTAACGGGCCCACTATTGGGATCAACTGACCTAGTAACGTCGCGGACCTTACAATAGAAATAACAATTAACTTAGCAAACATAGGAGATATAAAAGAATGAGTGGATCTGGGGTCAAACAATAGCTTAGCTTCTATTCCACAGACGAGAAGTTTACCTTCAACAACATTGCCTGCTGCATCAGCATCCACTTGATTGAGAAGATAGGCATGTCCTTGTTGCCTTGGTCTATTCTGTCATTGGTTTTGCCTTCCTTGCTGGCCATTTTTGTTTTGTTGAGGAGGATGGGGATCTTGGTTTTGAGGTGGTTGTCTTGCTTGTTGCTGCTGGGGTTGTCTAGCTTGATTCTGCATTGCTTGTTGATTCTGTGGGGGTGCTTGCTGCTGTTGCTGTGGAGGCCTGTTACCATGGTCATTGAGTCTTGGACAGTTACGGAGTAAGTAGTCAAAAGATCCACATTTGAAACATGCTCTTGTAAATTTACGGTATTCATTGGAGTTATGGTTTCTGCCACAATGTTCACATGTCCCATGAGCCTGGGCATTCTGATCTTGTCTTGGCCTCTTCTTTTGTTGCTACCTTAAGGATGCTTGTTGACGTTTTCTTTGGGCGTCTTGAATTATCTTGCTATGGATGTCTTTAAATTTGTAAGCTCTCTTGATTGCTTCTTGGAAGGTAGCTGGTAGTACTAAACCGGTAGCATGTTGTTCAATAATAGGGTTAAGTCCCTCTAGAAATTTAATAATTTTCTTTTCCTCGGTCTTATCCAGCTCTGGTGCATAGCGGGACAGTCTCTCGAATTTGGTGACGTATTGCAAGACTGTCATGTCTCATTGTTTAAGTAATTGGAATTCTATTGCCAATTGTCTCTTGATGTGTGCTGGCACATACTTCTCAGTGAACTGTTCTTTGAAGGTAGTCCATACAGTATCATTTGCGATGTTCTGGTAACCATCTTTAAGTGTCTTCCACTATATGTCTACCAAACCGGAAGCTGCCAAGTGAACTTGTTGCCTGCCTGTGCACTGGAAAAGATCAAAGATGTTCTCGGTGTGGGCCAACCAATCATCTGCAGTCAAAGGATCTTCTTTTCCTGTAAACTCTTTTGGACCTCTTTTTCTGAATCGTTCGAACAACACATTTGGATTGCGGTCACGATTGTTAATGACAATTTGAGGACCCGTATGCTGATATTGTACATTCTAGTCTTCTGCCCAACACTTCTAATACCTGTCTCTGAACTTGGGCCAGTTCTTCATCTTTCTTGGCCATCTGCTCTTGCAATTTGACCTATGTCTCATTTGCTTTCCTCTGTTGCTCCATCATCATTTCATTAGTTCTCTGTTGTTGTTCCGTCATTCTTTGTATGAAATCCTGAAATTGATTATCTCCGGAGGAGCTTGCAGTATGAGCATTGCTGTTGGAAGGGTTTGTGTTAGTGTTGTCTCTGCGTGGAGGCATAGTGCTGCAAAACCACTTGTTAGTATAATAAAATACATTAAGGAAGACGTCACCCAAATTCCCCACGCTAGACTAACTAACGAAAATTCTAACGAATCCTCTCCATGTCCCTATGTTTCTAGGTTCATTTTAATTGCCTGAAATGTGTCTCACTCTGAAACCAGTCCCGTCACAACCCCGGACGGGGACCCTATCCTAATCCGGTGTTGCGGCACAGCGGGCCAGGAAATTCTGCCCCGCACGCTAATTAGTTTCCCGCAGGTTTCCGCTGCGAGGATTCCACACGAATCACACACAAAGATTGATTTGCAGAAGCGTGTAGCAAACACACGAATAAAACACATTCTAGAGAGAGAATGTACATATATTCACAGACTCATGTCAGAGAAAGAAACATCACTAGCATACCCACAATTTAAGTTAAAGCTTACATCACATCAAAGACAAAGTTAAGTTTTACATATTTCCCAAAAGAAAAAGCCAACAATGGCTAATAACAAAGTCCCAAAATCAAAGCTAGTTGTTGCCCCAAAATGATACGCATCTCGTGCCCCAACCCGATGCCTACATGACATCGTTGGGCTGCCACTCTCGCCCAATGGGCGGCTCAACTACGACATCCTCGTGCTCCTCCTCAAGGGCAGCGTTACCTGGATCTGAGCACCAAAATGAAGGGTCAGACACGACGGTCTGGTAGGTAATTGAATCAAGTATAATCATACTAGAAATCAAATAGTTTTCAAATTATAAAACAAATATGATGGAGAGAAACCAAATAGAATGAGTAATTCCGAATAGTATCTTTCATAAAGTCATATGATAAATCACGATGAACATTTGAAACGAACCTTGGCAACCATACAAAGCTATATTCTCTGTCACACAAGGTAACAAGAGCACTCTCGATATAGATTTTCCGTCACACAAGGTGAAAGGAGCACACGATCATGACCCAGTATAGCTGGGCATCACTCACGAGTTCCTCCGTGGAACGGGCTAAATAAACATGCACGATAATTCAAGCTGCAGTTGGCACGAAGTATTTAAGGACCCAAGGCGGTTGATTAAACCGACCAGGTCGTCCAAGCTGAGTGGTACCGACCAGAACATAAAGACACACGGACTTTCAAAATCATGCTTGCTACGTTTAAATTCGGGGACTACTCACACTGTATCAAGAATACACGCTAACTCACGAGAATTCACGAATAGTAATCCCTACACGATGTGTATAAAAATGCATTTTATGTAATGAATCATAAAACGAGGTTTTAGGTTTTAGAAATCACAAGTTCATTTCACAAATCCTCGTCAATTCCTTGGGACCATAACCGTCGAGTTAATATACACTTTGAGTTCTCATGTCGTTCATTTGTTTAGGTGGTGCCCAATTTTTAACGACATTTAAGATATCAATATGTACACATCGACTAGGAAGGGTCCAAAAGGAGTTGGAATTGAAAACCCCACTTTTCTCTTCATTTCAGAAATTCTTGGTGAAGTCGGTCACCTATCGGTTGGCAGTAGGCTAGTCGACACTGGTCAGGTCAGCTAGCCGCGTTCTGACTGAGTGCTAACTGCCCCATCAGGACTGGGAAAACAACATTCTGGAAATGGAACCGAGATGGTTCGGTCACCTGTCAGCTGACCGACACCCTAAGATCTGGAAAATGTAGCATTTTGGAAATGGAACTGAGATGGTTCGGTCACCTGTTGACTGACCGACACTTGACCGACAGCTAACCGCCCAGTTGCGAGAATGCATTTCCGAAGCTGTTTTTAGTCATTTCTTTCCTCCAACACTTGTCCTTATCACCCCTCCTTTCCTGCACGAAAATGAGCCTACAACTCCTCTTTTCATCAATAAATCACTCACATCAACTCACTAAATTCATCAACCAAACTTCACACAGCTTCCAAGTTCATATCCTAACAATTGAAGTATAAAGTTTCCAAATTGAATGAAACAATTTCAAAACAGAATTCAATGACATAAATCACAGCATATGAGCAATAAAAACGTGTATTTAGTGAACCAATTATCAAGTCAAAAATCCAAGTTAAACCAAATGAAGATTTAAGGTAAGAATCAAGCTCAAAGCTACATAAACCATTGCATGCACAACCATATTCCATTCAATTACTTGCCTTGGCTCAAAAGAAAGTCTCCCAACACACCTCTCTATAGTTGAACTCCAATCTACAAGAAGCACCATGAAAAGAGTTCAAAAATCCAAGAAATTTGAAAAAGAAAGGGTTCATCCTTAGGAAGCCTTGCATGCATGAAGATTGAGCTCTAATGTGCTCAATAAAACCATGGCTGGAAGAAGGAAGTCATTGCTTACCTCTTGAAGCTCTAAAATGGAGAATAGTCTCAAAGAGAAGATAAGCCCAGTTGGATTCTTCTGAAAAGGGTATTAATAGAAAGCTTGAGACGTGGGGAAGAGTTTAGCACATTCAAAACTCCATTTTGATCAAGGAAATCCAACATGCAAGAGGAGAGAAATGGTGGAGAAGGTTGGTTTTCTCTCCTGGGCTCCCAGCTAGTCTGAAACGGAATGAAGAAGAAGAAGGAAGAACACACGTGGGTTTTCTTATTTAAGTTGGGTGGGGTGTGGGCCCCACCAGGCCATATCACTTTAAGGGCTTAAAATTTCATTTTGCGGTCCTCGGTTGAGATCGACGAAGAAGAACAAAATAATCGTTGAGATGTCTAGTTTCGAAAAATATATTTTTCACATGATTTTGCAAACATAAAAATTCATGCACATATTTTGAGGTGAAAAGACCGTTTTGCCCTTTTTACTGAAAAACATGGTTTCTGGGGTCCAAATACACACGGAGCAAACATCAAAGTTGTTGGAATCAAAATAACAAATCCGAAAAGATCAAATCAATATTTTTCGAAATAAAAAATCGGATTCCCACACGAGCACGCGTCACATGGGCCACCCCGGGCCCGGTCAAACTTGATTTAACGCTCTCAAAATTTCCCTAAGCTATTCAAAATGCTAATCTAGCTAGAAACCCAAGCTAATCGTCCTCTAATCCCATTAAAAAAACTAAACATGGCTAAAACAATTATTAAAAATACTAAACCTGGGTCGGGGTCTGACATCATTCTTACAACAATGAACACAAACCAGTGGGGTCTCTGTTGGTGATTCTTGGCGGACCCTGACCCAGGTTTCGTATTTTTAATATTTGTTTTAATCGTGATTAGCCTCTAAGTGGGATTAGAGGACGATTAGCTTGGGTTTTTAGTTAAATTAAAATTTTGATTTGCTTTGGGGAATTTTGAAAGCATTGAGTCTCATTTGACAGGACCCGGGGTGACCCGTGTGATGCGTGTTAGTGTGGGAATTTGATTCTTGATTTAAAAAAAATTATTGATTTCGATATTTTTGGATTTGTTATTTTGATCTCAACAGTTTTCATGTTTGTTCCATTTGCATTCGAACCCTAGAAATTGCGTTTTTCGAGAAATAGGGCAAATCTATCTTTTTACACTCAATCTATGCATAAATTTTGAAAATTGAAAATCATGAGGAAAATATACTTTTGAAAACTAGATTTTTCGACGATCACTTTTCTCTTCTTCGCTGACTTCATCCAGGACCCACAAGTGATAGTTTTAAGCCTTTGAAACTCTAGGGCCAATGTGGCCCACAACTTGACTTAGAACCCGTTCACATAAATAAACCCATGTAGGGTCTTCTTCTCCACTTCATTTCCTACAAACGAACCAAAGAGTTTTTCTCTCCTTCTCAACTTCTCTCCTTTGCATGTCAAGGGAAATGAGCCCAAAGTGAAGAACCAACCATACCAATCTCTTCTCCTCATCTCTAGCTTTCCATTGGTATCCTTTTCAAGAAGTTTCAGCTGGATTCTTCATATTCTCCAAACTCTTCTTCTTGTTTGAACCACCTAGAGGTAAGCAATGGCTTCCTCCTTCCACCAATGAATTTGTTTGATCCTTTAGATGCCTTATATCATGCATGTAAGGAGCTTCTTGGAGAACTCCTTTGTTTTCCAAATTTTATGGATTTTTGAGATGTTTTTCATGGGGCTTTTGTGTAGATTGGGGAGAGAGCCGTGGGAAGAGATCCTTTGAGTGATTAGAATATGTTTTGGGAGTCAAGGCAAGTGAATAAATTGATTTGGACTGCATGCAATGGAATGTGTGTTTTTCTCCAAAGTTTGGTATTTCATTTGACTTGTTTTCCTTTCTTATGGATAGCTGATTTCATAAGGTTTTGTCGGTTAACCGAAGTGGCTAGTCGACAGGTGACCGACCTCAATTCGGTCGCAATTCCAGAAGCGTGTTTTTGCTAGGAGGTCCTTCGGTCAGCCTTCGGTTAACCAACAGGTAACCGACGGCTAACCAAGTGGTTACCAAACCTCATTTCGATTCCATTTCTAGAATGTGATTTTTCCTGATTTGGGATCTGCCGATCAACTGTCGGTCAGCTGTCGATTAGCCGACTTGTACCACCTTGGCTAGCCGACAGGTGACTGAGAGCTGACCAAATTTGGAAACTAGAATTAATTACAGGACTTTGATGAGATTGAAAATCTAGAATATTCTAAAAGCCTTCAACTTGATAATGAGTACTTTGAACTTGGAATGTCGTTTACCTTTAGGGCACCCAATTAATTGTAGAAAATCCGACATTCTAGTTTCAAATCCACAATGGATCAAATGATGCGGTCTTGGTATATGTATGGTGTATGGATTTGAGTGGTTCGCCACTTTTGAATAATCGGCAAAACCACTCATTTGTTTGTTTGTATTGTTTATTTGTATTTTGCTAAGAGTAGTTCTTTTATCGATTGAAATTCCTTTCGATGGTTTGATCGTATTGTTTTCGAATGGAATCGGCACCACTAAGCTTGGGTCACTTTGTCGGATTGATCACCCAGCTTAGAATCCTCAAATACTTTGCCAACTGTAGTTTGGACCATTTGTTTGTTTGCTCCAGCCATGGCAACGGTTATTTGTTTGTTCCGGCCATCTCGTACGACAACGGTTTTTCTCCAGCCATTTTGCATAGCAACGATTCTGTTCCGCCCATTTTGTATGGCAATAGTTTTATTTCGACCATTTTGTATGGCGACGATTTTTGTTTGTGTGCTCTTGTTACTTCGGTAATAGAAGAATATAGCTAAATGTGGATTGCCAATACTTTGATTAATTATCAGTTAGTTTGAAATATTTTAATATGAATTTTCCTTTTTATACAAAAATTGTTATTTTGACTCATCTTTATATTTGTCTTTCTTTTAAATGCATCTTATGATTTTAAATATGACATTGATAAAACCTTGTATATCTTATTTGTTTTATTCACCTGCTAGACTATCGTGTCTAATATTCTTTTGTTTGGTGTTAGATAACGAACCCACAACCGTTGAGGCGGAGCATGCGAATGAGGCAGTAGGGCCTCAGTTGGAGCAGGAGCGGCAGCCTAATGATATCATTTAGACATCGAGTTGGCATGAGCTTGGATAACATTTTGGGGAGTGATGTTCATTTTGGGAACTTTCTATTAGCCTTTGTTGGCTTTTGTTGGGAAGTATAACTTAATACACTTTTCTTTTATCCTCGCAATTTTAACTAACTTTGGGTTATGCTATTCAATATATTTCTCATTTTGATGCAAAGCTTGCCTATCTATCATTGTGACTCATTGGATTTTGTTTTGCTACATGTTTCCGCACATTGCTAATTGTTGTGAAATTTATTGATTGGTTGTGACGGAACGTTTGGAATCCTCACCGCGGAATCCTGTGGCAAAATAATTAGCGCGTGCAGTCGGAATTTTCTGGCTCGCCATGCTGCGGCCCCGGATTAAGGACTTGATTATCAGGGCTTCAGTCCGGGGGCGTGATAATTCTGTTGGTGAGCTTGAGTCCTTCCCTGAGTTCAGAGAATCTTGTTGTTCAAACTCTCAAACTTGTATGCCCTTCTAGCAGCCTCTTCAAATGTAACATGAGGAACAACCCCAGTGGCATCTCTCTCTATGATCGGGTTAAGTCCCTCAAGGAACTTGGCTATCTACTTCTCTACGGTGTTGATCAAGCCTAAAGCATATTTGGACAACCTCTCAAACTTGGTGAGGTACTCAAGAACGGTCATGTTACCGTGCACAAGTTGTTGGAACTCTATTGCTTTCTGTCTCTTGACATGTGCATGTACATACTTGTCACCAAACTGTTTCTTGAAATTCTCCCAAGCTTTAGTATCAGCCACAGTTCTGTATTATGCCTTGACTGTCTTTCACCAAATATCGGCTAAGCCAGTGAACATGGACGCTGCAAGTGCTACTTGTTGCCTCCTCGTGCATCGAAACACTTCAAAAATGTTCTTCGTATGCTCTAGCCAATCATCTGCAGCTAGTGGGTCCTCATATCCTGTGAATTCTTTTGGACCTCTCTTCCGGAAACGTTCAAACAAAGCATTGGGATCATTCTCCCTGTTGTTGATGACAATCTGAGTGCCTGGTGGTTTAGCTAGAACCGGTTCATGCCTCCTCTCTAACACTTCTAACAACTGCCTTTGTATCTGTGCCATTTCCCTTGCATGGTCCTCATCCTTTTCGGCCATTTGTTCTTGCAATCTAGCCTGATTTTCATTTGCTTGTGTTTGTAGCCTTGCATGATTCTCATTTGCCCGACGTTGTTGATCAATCATGGCCTACATCGTCTGTTGAAATTGGTTCTGCATGGATGGATCGGGAATATTGTCATCAAGTGGCCTTGTGCGTTCATTATTGCTTGCAGTGGGATTGCCGTTTAAGGGTCTCTTTCGAGGTGACATATCACTGCAAAACAAGGTGTTAGCACATAATAATCAATGACAAGGTTATACATTGCCCACACGATTCTAGTTAACGGAAAGTCTAACGAATCATCGCCACGTCCTTAGGATTTCTAGTTTCTTTTAATTGCCTGAAACACGTCTCACTCTATTACTAGTTCGTTGCGACCCTGGACCGGGTTAGCACACGGAGGGTACTCCTAATTCGGGATCGGCGAGCCAAGTGATGGAGTGTAGTGATTACAAAGATACACACATTTAATCTCCCATAGGTTTCCGTGGTGAGGATATCACAAAAATACAGAAATCACTCACATTCAGGATGCGGAAGCGTGTAGCAAACTAAATCTATGATTTCATTCCATGATACAAGACTGATAACACACACATACAAAACCCGACGTCAGAATGAGCAATGAACAATGGCATTCCCAATAAGAAGTTAATGATTATACAAAATGTGAATTAGTTCATCATTCCCCAAAAACAGATGCCAACAAAGGCCAATATGACCAAAATGAATCCCAAAATGTTAGTCACTATATCCCCCAAAAGATGCTCCGTAGCATATAACCTGACTGAATATCTAAATGACATCATTGGCCTGCAATTCTCCTACTCGTTGTGGCTCTCCAGCTGCCTCCTCCGGCTCCTCCTCGAGAAATGGGGCATTTGGACTTGGGTACCAAAAGAATGGGTCAGACATGACGGTCTTGCAGGTGGGTGAATGGATATAACAATAAGGCAGTTCAAAAGAGTATCTTAGAAAACATTGAAAACCTGTCAAAGCAATCATTTCCAAGAAATAAGATGCATCATTTATTTAAAACACATGTACAATATAAAAAATGTAAGGTACCAAGGAAAAGGAACTTATAAGATGGCAACCACACAAAAGCTAAATCCTCCATCACTAGTGTGATGAGACCTCATTCAGGGCGTTAGTCTCAGATACGCAATGTGACGAGAGCCAACAAAATATATATATACATATAGTTAGACAAAACCACGGCCGCAGAACCGGGTAACGGGGCAGGACAGGACCCAGAATGAAGCTAGTAGGAGCAAGAGGGGGACCTCCAAGTCGGTGGATCAAGCCGACAAGGTTGTCCAACCTTAGTTGTACTGACACATAGGTCACAAGAAATAAGTAGGACATTTACATATCTAAATCAGTGTATAACACCCAAGCAAGCATGATAGGGCGCTCATAGGCACATATATCATATCATTAGCTGGTCATGCAGGTACGGGGCTAGCAGAACACATTCGGTGCATGTATAAATATTTTTAAAGGAAAACTAGCAATGTCATGTGAACAGGCAAGAACATGTCAAATTCGAGTAAGAGAGAACATAATGGATTTCTACAAATTTCGGACCATACATTGAGGCCTAACTGTCTAAATCAAGGTGTATAGGACACTCGTATGTCAAACAATGTTATTGGCTTGGTACTCCTGAAGATCAAGGCATTCCAAGTGTTCCATACACTTTGATAAGTCGTCAAAAGGGTCCTCAATATATCTCCGTGACAAGTTCCTTTCTCAACCGGGCTCCATTTATCACTTTCCAGGTCTCACCATTGCATTGGGGCCTCAAACAGACCTCTCCCAACCATTAGAACATCATTTCCAGGTCCCTAACACAGTCTAAGGCCTGACATGTGGTCAACTCAAGCGGACCGAAGTTTTGCTCGAGCCGGCAAGCTTCTATGAAAGGTCCGCTTGAGCGAACGACTCTCTGGGAGGGTTGGCTCGAGCCAACAAGGTTCTGGATGGGGTCCGCTCAAGCAGACCTAGGTTCGCTCTAGTGGACTGGTTCGAGTAAGGCTGGCTTGAGCGAACTAGAAGGTTGGCTCGAGCCAGGGACCCTCTGGAAGTGGTCCGCTCGAGCGGACAACTTCAGAAACTGCCCGTTTTGTGCATTTTGGCCGCCTTTTCTCTTCTCTTTTAAACCCCCTTTTTGAGCCACCATTTAGACACAAAAATTAGTGGTGCTTCTACCTCCTCAAACCACAATTACTCCTCCAACAACCACTCCACCAAAGCCATCAAATCCCATTCATTTCCAACCTCATTCAATACAAGAACACCCATCATTCAAGGAAATCCACTTGTGCCAAAAGCAAGCTTTTACAAAATATAATGCATACATTTAAGATTTTAAGCAAGAGGGAAAAATACCCATCAATATGCACATTTCAAAATCAATACAAACCTTAGAGGAACATAGGTAAAAGCAATTAATGAGAATCCACATTTTTACATAAAACATGAAATAATTTAAAAATCAATTCATCCGCTTGCCTTGACTCCAAAATAGCTAATCAAGCTCCTAATCACCCTCTCAAGCCACAAATCTCCAACAACACAAAAAACCCCCAAAATACCCCTATTTAGATCCCTAAATGGTCAAAACAATGAAATTGAAAGAGGGAGCTCCCAATAATGGAGATGGAGACCCTCTAGAGCTAGGAGATTACTAATCTAGAAGATTAGAGAGAGTCCTTACTTGGAAGGTCCTCAAATACCAAAAGCTTGATCAAAATGAATCTTGGAATGGGTGGTTTCTTTCACAAATGGTACCAATGAGAAGCCTTCAAGATGGGGAAGAAGATGATTAAGTCTCTTTCTTCATTTGAACAAATGTTGGAGTGGAGTGGATTGAAGATGAAGGAGCAAGAAAAAGGAGAAAATCCTAGAGTGCCTTAGTAAATCTTCCACAATGAAAAGTAGCAAGAAAAGGGAAAAAGTGAAGGTGGGTTCTCTTTATATAGAAAATGAAGGTAGGTCCCACAACTAACCAAACTTGTAGGGATTAAAACAGGGTTTTCTGGGCCTCGAATGAGTTTAACGAAGAAGGAAAAATGTTTTTTCGAAAAATCTAGTTTCCAAAAAGTATATATTTAGCGGGTTTTGGAGACATTGAAATTTGTGTCCAGATGTTGTGTAAAAAGACTGTTTTGCCCCTAACATTAGAAAAGTAGGGTTTCGAGGTCTAGAACGGGAGCGGAGTAAACATGAATGTTGTAGGGAATGATAAAACCAATCAAATGGAGTTAAAACATGAATTTTTTTGGAATCGCGGACAACCCCCCATGCTTACGCAAAATCACTAAGAAGGAACCCCAAAAGGGTCTCACAAATCAAAAAGGCTCTTAAAATTCCCCAAAGCTATATACAAAAGCTATTCTAATCCCCGCTTAACAAAATCCACTAATCTCACTCAGAACTAACACACGGCTTAATTAGTACTAATCGCGGTCTCTTAGGTCGGGGTCTTACAACAAGTAAAACAATTATCTAATCGAATGTTTGTTTCCCAAACCAAATATGCTAAAGAATTGGTCAAAACGTTTTTGTTAGATTCAGCCAAGCACATGAATACACCCATGAGCACAACACTAAACTTGTCTAAGGAATTGAGTGGTAAGAGTATTGATCCTAGTATGAATAGGAGCATGATAGGTAGCCTATTATATCTTACAGCTAGTCGACCTGATATTGCATTTAGCGTAGGATCTTGTGCTAGATATCAGTCCGATCCCAAAGATACTCATTTGAAAGCTGTCAAAAGAATCATTAGATATGTATCAGGGACCTTAGGATATGGCTTATGGTTGTCCATATGACTCATCTACTTGCATTGCTGGATACTCAGATGCTAATTGGGCTAGAAACGTGGATGATAGAAAATCTACTAGTGGTGGGTGTTTTTACGTAGAAATTGTCTAGTTGCCTGGCATATCAAGAAACAATCACCTATTTTCTTATCTACAGTTGAAGCAGAATATATAGCAGCTGAAGTGGTTGTACTCAAATGTTATGGATGAAACAAATGCTCAAGGATTATGGTATTGAACAAAGTAGCATGAACTTATATTGTGATAACACAAGTGCTATCGATATCTCCAAAAATCATGTCCAACACTTTAGAACTAGCATATAGATATTAGACATCATTTTATTAGAAAATTGGTTGAAGAGGGAGTCATTGTTTTAGAGTATATTCCCACTGAGAAGCAACTAGCAGACATTTTGGCAAAACCTTTGGATGTTTCAAAATTTGAAAATATGAGAAAATCCGTTGGTGATTGTGCAACTAGATAATTTTTCTTTGTGTACTCTTTTCATATAAATTGTGTTTCAATTTAAGTTTGACTTTTTCGAAAAAAAGAAAAGAAAAGGCTAGTAGTGGACCCTCTTGGCGGCTAACTGCCATATCGGGCCTATAACATATATTTGCTTAGAACCCATTCTTTTTTCTCTTTCACATCATTTTTCATCTCCTCCTTGGCTGGTCTTCTAGATCTCATCTCCTCTCACCTCTGAAGGTAATTTCACTCCATTTCCTATTTCCTTTCTTCTTTTAAATCTCATTTTTTCATTGTTATTGGCTGTCTTTATATGTTTGTCTATTCTCGTTTGTCTTTTCTTTTCTCTCTTTGTAGGTGTCACGACCCGGGCCCGAGATCTGATTGTCTCTGCTGATCCCGAGTCGCGACGCATACTTACTCCCGTAAACTCCAAATTAACCAAAGTTAAAACGAAATCCAGAAAGGATAAACATTCTTTTATACCTATCAAATATACAATTTTTGCGGAAATATATTCAACGATATCAATTTACAATTGTACAAGTTCTATACAAAATTAAATTTTCTAATATAAATGTATAATGTCAATCCTTGCATATTCAAATACAATGTAGAGTGATAGCTATTCAAGTTCCCAAAACATTACATTTCGAAATCATTTCTAAAAAGAATTCCAAAAGAAGTTCCATGTCCTGATTTAGTTCGCACTCGGATATCCATATCAAATGGTATCCCGTTCCTTCCATTAGATCAATCCTCATGGAGGAATCGGAGCGGTCTCCTCCGCTACAGGTGGGGCCGCTGTAGGACTGGTATTTGTAATCGGGCCTATAATGCCATCAATAACACCAATGAACAAGATGGTTCAACAATGTATATACAGATCTTGTGATAGCATATGATAATACATATACTAAATCCATAATAAATCCATTCAATCTATCAATTAAACAATTTTACGATCAATATCCAATTCTGGACAATTCATTTAATGATAATAACATGCATTTAGAGTTAAGTAGAGTCAAGTTATAAACATTACAAATTGGCAGCTACCATAGCATTCATCTCATTTTATTTCATTTACCATTTTCCAAAAGGAAGGAATCATCTTCCCAAAAAGGGAAGGAATCAATTGTTCATTTCATCTATTATTCAATAATATGGGATCTACCATGCTCAAGCTAGGGACAACTGGCATCACCACGGAGCTCCAGAACACCCCAATCCTTTTACTGTAGTAGGAATAGTCATTTGTTTATTTATCAATTCATTTTAGCTCTTTTAAAGCTTTAATAAAGTAGCTATGTAGGGACAGACTCGAGAGTCAATACATTTAATCGATTTCTAGATTCAATTCAATTCAATAAGTCCATTCAAAACAATTGAAAGGAACAAACATTGCACTGGTCACCTTGAACTGGAGCCCAACAATACGAATATGATCCAATGAGAGAATTAGGATAATTAATAATTCTACTCATTTCTCTCTTAGTTCCAACCAACCATTCAGGTGTAACCATTAGTTATCTAATATACGTGCTATTCTCGATGGATATCGCATTTATCTAATGTGTACTTTAGAGTCCCCATAATTATCACCTATGGAGGTTTAGTCTATAACCAATTTAAAATTTAACACACTATTAAGATAATGTTTAATTCATCATTAATTCTCTTTTTACTTTCTTTAATTCCTAACAATCTTAAATCACATTATAATTAGTCTCAAAACTAATTTAGAGGACACTTATGCTCCTAAGAAGCATTTACGATTCAAAAATAATCATCCTCAATCCGGACTCAGCTGGAGTCCTTCGATCAATCGGACAGAAAACCTGTCCCAGTTAGGGACCTATTCAATCAATCGGATATTCAGTTCCGATCGATCGAATAGCCTCGGCTTGCAGTTCCAGTTTCTGAAACTAGTTTCCCTCATCTCTTTTCTCATTCCTTTCAATCTAAACCTGCACATCCAATAGGATCTCCTATCGTCTCCTTATTCATCATCTCATACTTACATTCTTCATTCATCAATTCTCAACAAATCAATTCTAAAATTTAATGGAGATTGCACAAAATCCAAATCAATGGAATTTCTATGAACTTATACAATAATTAACATCAATCACAAGTAAGTGTTTATACTTGCCTCTCTTGAAACTAATTGACAAAATCCCTCTTTGCTATCTCAACTTGACACAAACCACCCAACTTCAAACCCTAATTTCATGAAAACATTCAAAAGAAAGTTCCATAAGCTAATTATGCTAGAAATCTCTCCAAACCATTCAATAGGACTTGAAAGTTCTATAAAAGCAACTAACTACTCACTTGTAGCTTAATGGAAAGAAATCTTGAAGTCTTTCTCAAGCTCTAGCTCCGAAGGAAACCAATGAGAAGATGAAGAAGATGAACAAGATAAGTCTTGCACTTCCTCCTCAAAAACCACTTCAAACACTTCAAACTTGGACAATGGATAGAGAGAATGAGAGAAGAATAAGAAAAGGAGTCTAGGGTTTGCTCCAAATTGGAAAATGAGTGAATGAACTCATTGGAGTTCATTCCAAGCCTTATAAACAATATTTTGCACGTAAATCCTCTTCTCTTCACTCATTTACAATTTAAGTCAAATGAGAGCTTATTTGACCAATCTGAAGTCAAATGGAGTTGAGTTCATTATGAAAGTTAACGTACTCTTCAAGATACATGTGTTGGTATCAAGAGTTGCCGTATTCGACAAAATACGCGAAAACCCTTATTTACGCAAAAGTCCTTGTTCTTCCTTGTGTGAGCCTAAATTCAATTTAATTAACTTAGTCTCATTCAATTCACTTCATTACGTTTAATTCAATCATTCGAGACTAATTTCTCTCATTTTTTTCATTAACCATAATTAGCTCAACTAAGCACAATTAGTTAGCCTTAAGCTTAATTAATTAGAGTTAATCTCAATTAACTCGGGACGGGATGTAACAGTAGGGCATTCCAACCCCATCACATCCTCCTTCTCTCTTCCATTTTCTTTTTAACTGTTGCTTGTTCTTTTGTCTTTCTCTTTTCATTGCATTTTCCCCCATTTGTGTTGTGTTTTCTTCATTGCACTCTAACTGTCTGTGTAAATGCCTCCAAGGATGAAATCAGTTGTAAATCGCCCCTCAAAGCGAGGACAATCTACCCTTGGCTCCTCTTCTCGTAGAGAGAGATCATCTCCATCTCCACCATCACAATCCACTTCACCTACACCTCCATCTTCTCCTCCACCTCAGTCGGGCCAAGCTAGTCTCATGAGACGGTAGCCATCCTTGCCCGAATTGGATGGGATAACATCTTGGATTGGGGTGATGAGGCTTATCCTTCTCTTGTCTATAGCATGTATGCATCCATTACTAATACAGTGTCCACAATTGACTCCTGCTCATTCACTATTGCCTTTAGAAATCAAGAAGTCACCATAGACCCCGATCGCATTTCATTAATCCTTAACATCCCTGTGAAACCAAATGGCCTATATATGGTTGCTGACAATCTCACTGAGGCAAAAAGGGCTCAAGCAACCCTCACTCTTTGCAGTTATAATGCTTCATGGGATCGCAAAAGGAACTTCCTTCCCTTAGCTGCCTTGATTCCAAAATATAGGCTCTTGTACAACCTCTTCACCTTTAATGTCTATCCTCATAAGGGCAATAGGACTGAACTAACTACTTATATGGTCAATGTCCTTCACAAAGTTATTACTTGTATTTCAATGTGCCTTCCATCCCTTATTTGCCGAACAATTGTGCGATTTCACCTTTCAAATGCTACCAAGACTGCTACCCCAATTGGGTTCTTAATGTTTCAATTAGACCGTTCTTATGGTGTTCTTCGCCCTGATGAGACTGCTCTTGTCCTCGCTCCCTTTGGCAAAGAAAACCTCATTCAAATGAGCCTCCAACCCAATGAGGAAGCCGGGCAAGTACCCCTTCATGCAGATGTTCCAGCCACCCAGCACCAAGCCCCTTCAGCCCCCCAGTAGTAGGCTCCTTCCACTTCACATAGTTAGGCTACTCATTCAGTTGTTCCTAGAAGCGTTGGAGAGCACTTGGATGCAATCGAGTAACGGCAGTCCAAGAATGAAAAGCTTATGAAGAAGGCTTTGAAATATTTGAGTGGTCTGTCTAAGGCTTACAGTAACAATGATTATGCTGCCATGCCTCCATCTCCCTCTCCTCCATCTGATTAGCTTTCATGGGCATCTAAGCCACAAATGTGTCCTATTGGTTCTCTTCTTTTTGGTGGTGTTTTTGGCATATGGAAACCTCCTCTGATTTTGGAATATTTTCTGCTACTAGTTTATGGATTATTAATCTAACTTAGGATGGATATTTTTATTGTTTGAATGCTTCTATGGTATTAATGCTGAATGATTTTATGCTTTTATGGTCTCTTCTCTCTTGCATTGTTGTCTCTCTTAGTTACATTGTCAAATCTTTGTCAATTTTTGACAAAAAGGGGGAGAGAAAATTCCCAATTCTGCAAGTACAAATTGAGGGGGAGTAGAACTCTTTGAACATTGTTTATTGAAACTAACAAAGGACAAGTTCCGATATTACCATGTGTTTGTTAGTGCTGTGCTATTTCAGGAAACTCTTTTCATCTCAAGCACACATGAAGGGGAGGTTCGCCACACTAGTCTTGAGTCTTTTATTCTTAAAAGTTGTATTTCTTTTGAAAAGCTCTTGTACTTGGTGTATGGTTGTATTATGAGTTGTTGTTGAAGTTTTAAATTATAAAGTTGTAAAGGATAGATGGTTTTGACACGAAATTGACAAAGGGGGAGATTGTTAGTGTCACATTTCTGTAATCACTATGTTTGTATTGTCAATTCTATGCTAATGTGTCCCGAAGACCTTAATTACCTCTCAATGTGCTTAAAAAAAGATCTAATTCAAGAGGTTTATCAAGCTTTTGGAAGGCCCGGATTCGTCAAAGAAAAGTTCCCTATGTGTGCCAACCATCTCAGGTAATTTGGACCCAAACCAGTTCCTCTCTGGACCCTATGACCCTTAGAAATAGCCTTGGTTTAAATCTGCTTTCAAACTGACACTATCATACTTTGTTCTATCCAGAAGAAGGAGGTTCGGCGACCTTTTGGTCACCTGATGGCTAGCCCCTTTACAAAAAGCGGCTAACCGTCAAATAACCAAAATCCCTCGGTTACATTTCCAGATAACAAACTTCTCATCTGATATGGGAGTCCAGTTACCCAACGGTCAGCCTACGGCTAACAACCAAGTGTGCTGGTGGCTAACCGCCAGGTAACTGAATTCCACGGTCACTTTTCTAGAATGCAACCTGTTTCTAGAAAGTGGATTCGGTCACCTAGTGGTCACCTCACGGCTAGCAGCCAAGGCCACCGACGGCTAACTACAAGCTGACAGAATTAGAAAAATTGACCGTTGCCTCAGAACAATTGAAAAGTGGCTGGCCGAAGTGCTAAAAGGCTAACCGCCAAAACTAGCCATTGTGAATTTGTCTATAAATAGTTGGAGCTTGTTTTGCTGCAAAACGAGCCACAGATTGAAGAGCTTTCCTTACTACTTTCTCTCTATCAAAACTAAGCTCTCAAACGCTCTCCCAAACACACTTGGATCTGATCTAGGAAAATCTAAGAGCTTGTTTAGCTCCAAGAATGAGTGTGATTTGATGAAGAGCCTCTAGGGTCCCCAGATTTCTAAAAAGCTTATCTTTGTAACCTTAGAATCCAAACCTCTTAACCTTGGTTGTATAACATAATGGAGCATCTTCTTCTATACCAAGGTTGCATCAACTGGTTAAAGCTTCAACTCTGGTTAGAGCTTTAATGAATACTTTCCAGGCTTCATCAAAGGCAAGTGTTCTACTCCTCATCAACTTCTACAATTTGTGTATGCTGTGATAGTGGTCATAATATGTGTCAGTCAACCACTCTAAAATGTGTGGGGAGGATTAGATCTGCATGATCGAACCTCGTTATCAGAATTGAGTAGTGTAAGTAATTGGGATCATTACTTGTGTAGTTGTGTAGTTTGATTCTTCTTAATGGAACCAGGGGACTGTGTGACCCTTGTGAGTGGATATAGAACATACGATTCGAACCACTATAAATTTGTGTGTATCTCTTTAAGTTGCTTGTTTCAATGTCTTGATCTAGTTGTATATGCCTTCTCTAACATTGAACACAGCTAAATGCACACACTTTGCCTACTTCTCACTTAGTCACTTTTGTTGACACAAAAAATATCACTTAGCCTCCTCAACATCAAAAGCCACATGGAGCTGCATCCTACAACAAACAGGCAAAGCTGATTCAGTCTTCAGATCTTGTCAGAATCAAATAAAAAGTGCAAGATCCTTCAAAATAGCTAAAAAGGATGTACACAAGAAGTTTCGGGCCATTTCGACACCATTTGGCCTAACTTCAATCCTCCAACAGCTAAACGGGAGCTCCCGGCGGCGACAGTGACGAAGACATCAAATCTTCGATCAAAGCTTATGGATGGTCTCAAAATACCACCAAAAGGCTCAACGTCGAATTTCAAGTCAAACCGACACCGTTTGACCCACCATCAACTCTCGAACGGCGAAATTAAGCCTCTCTGCGGCGAGGACCTCTGATGCCGCCACTCGTCAAACAAAGCACATGAGTAGCTTCTACATGCTTCCAAAAGGCTGCACGTCAAATTTCAGGTTAGTCCGACGACGTTTGACTTGGCTTTGACGCTCTGAAGCAAAATCAAGGCTACCGGCGGCGGAGCTCCCCGGTACCATGGCATTGAAATCGGAACTAATGGGTCATCTTAAAATGACTCCAATAGGCTCCCAGTCAAATTTCAGGTCAATCGGACATCGGATGACTATACATCGAAGCTCCACATCTTCCGCACAGTGAAATCAAGTCTAGCATTGATGGGACCCCAAATGGCTTCAAAACTCAAATAAAAGCTCATGGTTGGTCCTATCTAATGCTCAAGAAACTTCACCTCAAATTTCAGGTCATTCCAACATCATTTGACCTAGTCTCAACTCTTGGCGGAAAATCGGCTACAAAGTCTTCGACTTTTCAAAAAAATAGGAAACTTTGTGCTTTGATTTGCATGGCTTCTCAACAGATTTTCTTCATAGAAATCAAGCCAATAAATGCGGAGAAATGTCAAGAAAAATACAGGAGAAAAAGAAGCAACAAAGCCCGAAAAACTGAAAAGAAACGGCGACTGAACGGCTACCAAAAAAGGGGCAAAAAACCCCATGGTCGCCGGCCCCATGGTCACCGGCGACCATGGGTGCATGGTTGCCAGCGACCCTGGAAATCCAGGTCTCCAGATTTCCACTGGAACGACCGTTTTTCCGTTCTTTTTGGCGTTTCGCGATGTTTGGCCCCTGTGATTTTCTCAAATTCTGATTTTTGAGGCATGATATCCGCCGATCTCTGTCAACATCACGCATTCGCCATCGAAACCATTTGATCATCATTGGACACTCCAAAATCGCCAACCAGCCTACTAAGAAAGCACACTTTCTGCCCGACCGATCGTGAAATCGACTGGACAGATGTTGCTGGCCCATTAGTACCAACCAATGTCTGAATTTGCATCGTCATCCGACATCAAACAACATGCGGATCCATCGATGATCATCGTAAGAAGAATTCCAAAAGACGTGGCGCGGCCCGCGACTCTTCAAGCGACTCGACGACCAATTAATGCTGTTAATTGACCCGTTTATGACAAGTTAATACGGTCATTAACTCATTATTCTGGACGGCCCAATCAGAAGCAAGCAAATGAGAGTTACAAGTCCAATTAATCATGGCAATTAACCATGTAACTCCTATCATTATGGAGTTTAATCATGGCAATTAATCATGAAACCCCCATCATCATGGAGATTAAATGCCCATTATTCTCCATCGACTAATCAGATTCAAGGAAAAAGGAGTTACAAAATTATGAAATTAAATCTTGTAACTCCTCCCATCATGGAGCATTAATACAATCAATGCCCATAAACCCTCCTAATGGCTACCAAAAGCCTATAAATAGGCAGTCATTTTAAAGGGAAAGGGTCCTGAAAATTATCCTGAAGAATTCTCTGTATAAAGAAGCTCTCCTGCCCTGAAGAAAACTCTGTTACAAACACTATAAGGTGATTGAAGTCCCTTGGGAGGCCACCCCCCCAAGGTTTCCCCTCTTCTTCTATCCAAGATGGCCTAGATGCGGCTTTTCAGCCTGTCTGCTTGGTTTTTTATTGGATATAGGACCTTCCCTTGGTCTTTGTCCTCTAAAAATCAGAGGTCCAAGCCAAGCCAAGTGAACTAAAGCATCAAGTGTTTTCATCTGAAGGACGATGGCGGAGTCCATACATGACCCGCGACCGTCGATCTGAACGAGTCCCCACAATCTCCTCAGAAGTCAGATCCCTCTTTCTTCCTCTTCTATTGTATTTTGTATTTTTTAAGAGACAAAAAAAATCACAACTCTTGTCTTTCACTATTGATAAGATTTGTAAATCTCCTTCCATGGCAAATTGCCTTCTACAGCACAAAACTGCCTTTCACGGCAAATTAAACAAAATCGCCTTTCACGGCATTCTAAATCTGTCTCTTTCTTGAAAATATATGTGCAATGGAAAGTTAAAAAAAGGTTGGTTTCCTTTCTACTTGTGAAGGTGAATCTCCGGATCATCATTTCAAATTCCAAGTAGAATAGAAAATCTGGCATACTCGTACAAAATGTTAATGCTCGCTTTCTTCTTCGCCCCGCCGCACCCCGGCGGACCCGGGACGGAGGAAGGCAAGAGAACAGCCGGGACCATCATGTTAGCATACCCGATGGGACTCATTCATTTGAGAACACGATGCTTAGAATCCTTGGCTCCTTCCTAGTTGGTGGCTTATGTTGGATCTTGTATCTAAAAAGAAAAACATGAGATGAGATTCTTGGAAAACTTCTTTCTTTGAACTTGTTTCCATTCTTTCTTTTCTCAAACAAAAAAAAAAAAAAAAAAACAGTTTTCAAATTTCTTTCTTTTGGACTCAAATTGGAGAAACTTTGGTTCTTTCCTTTTCGTACAATGGCTCGCAGAAATGTTTGAGCCAATTTTCGGATTGGGAGTGGCCATTTCCCTCTCTTTGATGGGTCCATTGGAGATCTTTCAAAAAGAAGAAGAAAGTTTTCAAATTTCTTTCTTTTGGATTTAAATTGGAGAAACTTTGGTTCTTTCCTTTTCGTACAATGGCTCGCAGAAATATTTGAGCCAACGTTCGGATTGGGAGGGACCATTTTCCTCTCTTTGATGGGTCCATTGGAGATCTTTAAAAAAAAGAAAACACATTAAGGTTGCGCCAATTGCGTTCCTTAACCAAAGTGAATTTAAGAAAAGCCTTGTCCAGAGTGTGGAGGCAACTAGACTGTTCGAGGCAAGGGTCCTTCAAACGGGTTCATTAAGTAACCCTACCCTTACCTGGGGGCTAATCTATCAACTGAGGTTTCATAAGACCAAATTGAAAGACCTATGTGTACTCTTCAGAAAAAATCTTCGAAAAAAAAAAAAACTTCTGTCATTATTGTGTTCAAATTCGAGAAATTGTGGTTAATTCCTTTTCGGATTTAGTACTCGCAGAAATGTTTGAGCCTTTGTTCGGATTGGAATACCATTTGCTCTCTTTTATGAATTCAATCTCGACCTTAAAAAAAAAACTCCCGTCATTATTGGATTCAAATATGAGAAATCTTGGTTCCTTCCTCTTCGGACTTAGGGCTCGCGGAAATCGCTGAGCCTTTGTTCGGATTGGAATACCATTTGTTCTCTTTTGCGAATTCGATCTTGACCTTTAAAAAAAAAACCCATCTCGTGTCATTTTCAAGAATGCGATTTACAATATTTGTGCCTAGCGGTGCTAGTACGCCCTTTCGGGTCTACTGTATTCGCGACTGACACATTTGTATCTCCAACCTTATATCATTTTACCTTGAGTGAGCTTCGCTTCTTGGTAACTTGAATTAAGGTTTACAATTGCTTTTAACAGTCACTGGAACACTCATTTTGAGCCGACCATACTTGCGTTCAGAACAATTGTACCCTTTATGGCTTTTTGCCTTCTTCATTACGCTCAGAATAGGCCATGTCAGCTGAGCGATTTGAAAAGACAAAACCATAGTGTTTTCCATTTATGATCACCATATTCTTGTGATTACTAATGGATGTGGTCTTTTTTCAGAAGTTTTCCAAAACTAACAATGGCAGCTTCGTTGACCATCACCTTCGATGATAACAAGTACCAAGTCATGCTTCAAGAGAAGCAAAGCAAGCGCACTTTCAAGCACCCTACCAGCTGCCGGAGCATCACCTCCCTCGGCAACTCTCAAAACACCGGGTCGACCTCCACTCCCCAGACCATCGTCTTCGGGTCACTGGGACCATTCCTACTACCCATAGAAGAGACGGCGCCTGCTAAAAAGCAGAAGACCGCCCCTCAACGTGTCGCTGCCCCGACACCAAAGGCGGTCCACCAGGAAACCTGAGGCTAGTGGCAATTCCGCGAAGCCTCAACCTGCAAAAAGCCAGGTCTGCCCCAAGACTTGGTCCCCGCGATCTTCACCAAAACAAAGAAGATCCCGGACATCTGCAAAGCCAGCATACCTAGCCGCTCTCAAGGAGAACTGGTTCTATCCTCTCGTTTACATCAAAGGGGAGAAACCTACCCTCCACTGAACTACAAAACCATCCCATCACGAGCCGGCTTGCTCATACAAGCCCAAAATCAAGACGTGCATTACAAGGCCTCGACAAGAACCTGCCAGGGCCTGCTCTCTTGCAACTCGACCCTTCATCTCAACAGGGGCTGAGCTTGCAAAATTTAAAGCTTCGCTGCGACAGGCTATGGACCGCATCCAGATACTGTCCATGCCAGTCTTCAAGGAAGACAAGCTCGGTTGCTGCGCACGAGGGACCACGTCCTTCATTGCCAGAGCACAGCCCGAGCTAACCGAAGCTCAAATTGCTCGTCGTATACGTCGCCGTGTGGCATATCGACAAAAGTGATTAGAGAAGCAAAGAACCCAACATTCTGAGCTTCAAGTGTCCCAAAAATGGGTCGAAAAAGAAGTACCCGACCAAGTTGCTGCTGTCCACATGGTTGGCAAAACCAAGAGACGCCATAAATTAGCAACGAAAATACATGTTAGACGGCCAGTGACTCGCAGCGTCTCCCGGATGAGAAGACATCAGGAAGACTCTCCCACTCCTTCAAGCCAAGGACATCGGAGTGATCATTCCTCGGGCTCTTCATTTAGAAGAATGAGCTCTAGCTCAGTCACTAAGACAATATCCTCTTTCGACTCACGAAGAGTGAATGTCCTAGTCACAAACTCTGAGCAACCTCCACCGGACGATAACATGGCTCTACGCACTCAGCAGCTAGAGCAAGGACAGCAGAGAATAGAGGTTCTGATTGGAAACCTCCTTCTCACTCTCCAACGTCCACCAAACAATGATGAAGTTCCTCCACAAGATGAGGCAAATGGTGGAGAAGATGAGTCACGGGCCCTTACTAAAAAGGACGTTGACGATATCCTCGCCAAAGCAAAAGAAGAGGATACACTGAAGGAGCATGGAATCAAGCCACCATATCCCTTATGGACGGACTCGGTTCCGTTCCCTCCAAAGTTCAAACAACCTCTTCTCCAAACTTATACGGGGAAAGGTTCAGCTAGACAGCATGTCATCCACTTCAAGATCTTAACGGGAACTATTGCAGATCAAGATGCTCTCAAGATCCGTCTCTTTGCAAGCACCCTGAAAGGTACTGCCTTTGATTGGTACTCCACTCTGCCGGAGGACTCCATTCAAAACTGGACCATGCTAGAGACACGCTTCCTGACCCACTTCAAAGGTGAAGATCATCCTGTTACTATGGCTCAACTCTGTAGCCTTAAACAGGGAGAGAATGAGTCGACATACGACTTCATTCACAAGTGGAAAGCATTGGCATACAAATGCTCAGATGTACTGCCACAAGCGTCGCTGGTCGACATCTGCCGAAACAACATGAGAGCAAGGATCCACTCCATGATCATCGGCAACAAATCGAAGAATCTGGGAGAACTCCTGGAAGCGTCTATGGAGGCTGAAACGGTGATCAAGGACCTCAACAGTCAGAAGTCATCAAAGAAGGAGCCGACCGCCATTCCAACCTCCAAGCCAAAGAAAAAGGAGGTTCTCAATGTGTAAACCAAGTCAGCCCCTCAGCCACCAAAGAAAGCTGAAAACAAAGCTGCAGATAAGAGACCTGAACTCTTTGATGCTTTCAAAGAACGAGTAGAAAAGAAATACCCGTTCGATGAAGATGTTGAAGAAATCTTTGGGGCTCTCTTAGCAAATGGCAAACTCACCTTGCCTGACCCCAAAAGACCAGGAGATGTTGCCAAAACCAACGATCCCCGATATTGTCCATACCACCAAATGGTCTCGCATCCTCTCAACCAATGTTTCGTTGTGAGAGAGAAGATCAACGAGATGTGGAAAAACGGAGTCATTACCTTTGACAAAAGCTATGGATCTGCCCCCGTTAACATGGTGTCATATGGACAAACATCCAAATCACCAAAGGAAAAAATCACTACTTCCTTCAAGGTGATAAAGATGACCCAGACATCCTAAGAGCTGGTGCCTTACCTAACACCAGAAGGACAGTCCATATGGGCGCATCCCGATCTCCTAGAATATGAAAACTGGGAGATCGTCAAAACAAAGCCGACCACTCAACAGCAAAGGCAAGCCAAGAGACAACTCCGCAAGCTCAAACAGCAGGAGAAGGCTCAAACCAAGCAAGAGGTCCCTGAAAAGGTAGAAACCTCCTCTACCGCTTCACTGGGGGCAACAGAGGAGTCTATTCCCAAGGCCTCAAGAGTGGCAAGAAAACTCACCCTCAATGATTTCTTGCCACCACGACTCAGAGATGAGACTACGCAGGGGGCATCATACTCTTGTAACTCGATAGTTGGATTCTCCATGAATGGATACGAGTCCAGTGACACTGCCAGTGACACAGATGAATGGGAGGAATCCCTTGAAACAGGAGAATATCTCTTTGATGAAGAATGGATCCCGGAATCCCACCTTATGCCAGTAATCTGGTATAACCCCTTCCAGCCACAAGGATCCTGGTCTGATGATGATGAAGACCAAGAGGCTGTTCAAGAAAATGTTGTCAATCCAGCACTGGCCAATGCTCTAGTGGATCCTAACAAGGTTGAACCACAAGGAGCAGATGAAGAAGAAGAGTTGGCTCCTATGCCCGATCTTGAAGAATATGCAAGGATCTTGCAGCATCTTGCTATAGAACAAGAGCAGGGCCGCATCAATCAACTTCATCAAAATCCAAAACCGGAAGTCCCGGAGAATCTACAAGCATCTCCCCCAGTGACTCCGGAAAACGAAGAAAGTTGCTGGATTGATGACGCTCTTACATCGGAAGATGAGTCTGATTCCCAATAGTCCATTGTGGAGGCATCTTTTATCGAAGTTGCCTACAATGTGATAGTTCAGGATGATAGGACCTCTGAAGCTCCATTTGTTGAGGCCGCGAACTCTCAAAATGCATCCGGTAGCATATCTTCTGGAGCTACATCTTCTCGGGTGACTTCCACTGAGATAGCATCCTCTTAGCCTTCGTCTCCTGAAACGATGACATCGGAATTCAGGCCCTTTCCGACTGATCACCATGAAGAAGCTCTGGCTGATGAAGTCTTCAAAGATAACCCAGTCAATTGGTCTTAGATACCCAACCTCATAGGAGATGTCTGGACCGATGAAATACTGGACAAAAAAAAAAAGTTGTTGGAAGCTGTTCAGGACTTGTTCCTGGAAAATGCTCCATGCAACGCAATAACTGAAGATGGCAATGCTGCTGCATAAGCATTTTCAGCAAATCAGGAGGAACAGCCCCTTGAGCCCTAAGGGGGTCTTCCGAAAGAAGAACCACCTCTAGAAGCTTTTGAAGTTGGAAAAGGTACCTGCTATGGCCGGGATTACCACAAAAACTACAACCAACCTTCTTTTTCTTCTTATGTAAATCCTTCGAGAAAACAAACTATAAATGCCCCAAGCGGCAAAGATAATGAAAATGCAAGCCCAAAGGAGGTTTTCAAGTATGACTTGATCGAGCACTTCAAACACATACCTGCACGACTGCACATCCTGGACTTATTACGAATGTCATCACAAACTCGTGATAGTCTCATTTCAGAACTGCAAAGGTTGAATGTGGATGTCGACAAACCTGCCCCACAAGTCCTACAAATTGAAATGGACTATAGGGTCAGAAAGTAAAAAACCTCCTTAAAGGGAGAAAAGAAAGAAACTAAGGGACCTTGCACTGAATGCTTCTCGGTCCAAAAAGTCGTAAGTGCTTCCATCGCCTTTAATAAGGAAGACCTCCTGCTAGGCAAGATGAAGCACGACCGACCCTTGTACTTCACGGGGTATATCAAAGAGATGCCGATACATAGAGTCCAGATCGACCCAGGTTCTACACTTAACCTCATCTCTACTTCAGCACTCGAAAAGCTGGGTATTCCACCTAGCAAACTGGGCCATACATCTGTGTCCATCTTTGGATACGATGGGAGTGCTCAAAGGCCCATTGGCAAAATCAGGTTCAGATTGTAAATTAGCGATCTTATCTCTGAGGCCACCGTGTATGCAATAAAAACCCCTTCATGCTACAACATCCTTCTTGGACGCCCTTGGATACACGAGAACGGTGTCGTTCCTTCAACTCTACATCAGTGCATCAAGTTTGTTGGCGACGACGGCTTGATACATCGAGTGTTTGCAAACAAAAAACCCTTCAAATGAAAAGAAGTTCATTTCGCAGACTCTCAGATGTACAGGGACAAAAAAGAAGAAAATGAGGAGAAAATAGCATCCTTCGCCGGCAATCTCGAAAAAGATAAAGGCAAGGCTCCTCAGCAATCATTGGAAGAAAACAAACCTTCTCGCAAACCTGAAGAGAGCAATCAGTCTCCCTTCGTTATCTCCTTCAAATCTTCCAAACCTTTGGTAATCACTACCAAAGAAAAGAAGACAAAGCAAAAGACTGGGGGCAAGTTCACTGTTTCCTTCGTGTCTATCATACAAGACACGGGTTCGGATTCAGAGACAGAAGACGATACATCGTCAAGCCAAGCTAAAACTCAGCAAGTTCAGCCTGCCTTCACTCCATTGGAGACTCTTGCTGACATAGAAAATCCTGCGTCTACTACCTTCATCGTTCCAGCAACAACGGCAGAAGAGAAACCAATCTTCTTCCATAGATCGGACGCTTCTTCATCAAACTCCTTGCTTGAACCTTTCCAAAATGAAGGTATGCCTCAACTATCCTTGTATAGTCCAATGGCACAAGCTATCATGAAGAAAATGGGCTACGACGCTCAAAATCCAATTGGTTTGGGAGGTGGCCATGGTATTCTCACACCATTGGAACCCACCCTGACCAAAAGTCAGCTGGAATATTGGAAACTCCACCGTCGCATAGACAAGTCTTCATACGGGTTGGGGTATGATCTTGAGACTCCGATGAGACAGTTAACACAAAGGCTGTAGAGTCGTTTTGCCGACCAGGCCTCAGCATCTCGTGTCGATGAAGACATTGATCTCCCTGGATATCTCTTTGAAGAGTTACCCGACAAGGACCCAGGAAGCTCACCAAATTGGTACAATTTCTCTGATGATGAAGAGGAATTGTCCGATGATACAGACGCACGATTCTCTGATTTAGATGAGCCATCGTCTCCAAAAGAAGTGCCTTACTTCGACCCAGTTTCAGCAGGTGATTGGGATCATCTCATAGCAAGTCTTGATAAGAGTACCGATCAAGAAGATTTATGGACAGAAGCGGAACCATGGTCTGGAAATGCCCTTGGAAATCCAGAAGGTCTTGTTGAGTTGGAAGCTTCCGAAAATATTGTGGAGGAACCACCTTCAAACCTTCCAACAGAAGATTCTGTTCAAAAGATAGACTTGGGAACACCTGATAACCCACGTCCTGTATTCATAAGTAAGAATATAAAGGATGATAAGTTACCCGAGTATGTCTCATTTCTTCGTGAGTTTGTTGATTGTTTTGCATGGTCTTACGCTGAAATGCCTGGCTTAGATCCCAAAATAGCAGTTCACAAACTCAACCTGCAAGAAAATATCAAGCCTGTCAAACAAGGCCAAAGAAGATTCCGTCCTGATGTGATGGACAAAATTGAATAAGAAGTTCAGAAACTCAAAAGCGTTGGCTCCATTCGCGACGAACATCATCCTGAATGGTTGGCCCACATCGTCCCCGTGACAAATAAAAATGGGCAAATCAGAGTCTGTATTGACTATAGAGACCTGAATAATGCATGCCCCAAAGATGAATTCTCGCTCCTCATTCCGGAGGTAATGATTGACAACACCTGCGGGTTTGAGCGAATGACTTTCATGGATGGCTTCTCTGGCTACAACCAGATAAAGATGCATCCCGAAGATGAAAGGCATACATCATTTCAGACCCCATTTGGCGTGTATTGCTACACTGCCATGCCATTTGGTCTGAAAAATGCCGGTGCAACATATCAGAGGGCTATGATGAAGATATTCCAAGATATGCAGCACAAGACGGTCGAATGTTATTTTGATGACCTCGCCGTCAAAAGCAAAAGAAAAGAAGACCATCTCAAAGATCTTCGAGAAGTCTTCCTCCGGCTTCGCAAACACAAACTGCGAATGAATCCCCTCAAATGCTTCTTCGGTGTCTCATCGGGTAAGTTCCTTGGATTCATAGTTCGGAAAGCTGGAATAAAGCTTGACCCCATCAAAGTTAAGGCTATCCTAGAAATGCCATCTCCAAGAACCCTGAGAGAACTGAAAGAGCTTCAAGGGAGGTTAGCGTACATCCGACGGTTCATTTCCAACCTATCAGGGAAGTGCCGTCCATTTTCTCGCCTAATGAAGAAAGGTGTAGACTTTGTTTGGGATGCTGAATGTGAAGCTGCATTTCAAGACATCAAGTCGTACCTGACCAAACCTCCGGTGTTGGCTGCTCCCACAACCGGAAAACCATTCATCTTGTACACAAGAGCTCTCGACTATTCTTTGGGCGCTCTACTTGCACAAGAAAATGATGGAGGAAAAGAAGCTGCTCTATACTACCTTAGTTGCATGTTGGTAGGTGCAGAGCATCGCTACTCTCTAGTCGAAAAAGAATGCCTGGCAGTGATGTTCGCCGTACAAAAGCTACGTCACTATTTGCTGTCAAACACAGTATACCTGATATCGAGGATCAATCTCTTAAAGGTCCTTATCACAAAAGTAGGTTCCCTCAATGCCCGGCTGGCAAAATGGTCCATCCTTCTGTCACAATTTGATATTAGGTATGTACCGTAGAAAGCAATCAAAGGCCAAGCTCTGGCAGATTTTCTTGCAGAGTATCCACTGCCTAAGGATTCTCCCCTCAGGGATGATCTCCCAGACGAACCTGTCTACAATGTGGAGACTTCCTTACCAAATGCCTCCTGGAACATGTACTTCGATGGTGCAACCAGGACAAATGAAAAAGGAAAGCCGATATTAGGAATTGTCGTTCTCTTTGTTAGCCCCGACAAATACATGATTCCACATGCATTTTCACTATTGGAACCATGTTCAAACAATGCGGCTGAATACCAAGCCCTGATCATAGGATTGGAACTCGCCCTTCAATCCAGTATCACCATACTTGAAGCATTTGGGGACTCCCAACTGATCGTTAATCAGATGAATCAGAAATATGAAATCAGAAAACCTGATCTGTTGCCTTACTACAACAAGGCACAATCGCTTCGACAAAAGTTTGACATCTGTCACATCTCTCACATCCGTAGAGGTGAAAACATTCGTGCAGATACCCTGGCTGGACTTGCTGCATCTATGGCAATCTAAGAAGGGGAAAACATGCAAATTACAGTGTATCAAAAAAGGATTTTCCCTCCTCTCAACACACACCAAGCAGTCGCTGAATGCCACCGAGTGGTCGGAAGTCGGATTTCCATCCTTAGACCTCCTATCGGCGACTGGAGGGATCCGTTCATTGATTACATTATGTTCGGAATTCTACCTGAAGATCCAAAAGAGCGGGTAAGCATTCAAAGACGAGCCCCAAACTTTCATTTGGATATTCCCTCCAAAATGCTTTACAGAAAATCCTTCAATGGAGTACTTCTACGCTGTTAGTCACAACAAGAGGCGGAAGAAACTCTAAAAGAAGCTCATGCTGGTCTTTGTGGAGCCCATCAGGCCAGTCCTAAGCTCTATGATCAGATAAAAAGATTAGGTTACTATTGGCCTACCATGGTAGCTGACGCAATGCAATTTGCTAAACGTTGCCAACAATGCCAAGTTCATGGACACTATGTCTACATTCCTCCAGAATGGCTACATCCTACAACGATCTCATGGCCTTTCGAAGCCTGAGGTATGGACATCATAGGTCTTATCTCTCACCCGTCAAGCAAAGGTCATCGCTTCATCTTCGCCGCTACGGATTATTTCTCTAAGTGGTCAGAAGCATTTGCGTTCAATGAAATAAAGACCTCATCAGTCCTTCAATTCTTGCGAGCCAACATTATTTGTTGCTTCGGCATACCTAAAAGATCTGTCCATGATAACGGACCACAATTCCGGGATCATAGATTCTACTGGTTTTGCGACAAATACAAAATCCAAAGTTGTCCTTCGACTCCTTATAACCCGGCAACGAATGGACTAGCAGAAGCTTTGAACAAGACACTCTGCAAAATTCTCAAGAAAATGGTCTCTAGTCACAAAAGAGACTGGAGCGACAAACTGCCTGAAGCTTTATGGGCTTATCGGACTACCGTTCGAGGACCAACCCATAGCACACCATTCTCCTTGGTCTATGGATGTGAAGCAGTTGTTCCTCTAGAGGTATAAATTCCTTTCTTAAGGGTATCTCTACAAAATGAAATGACGCAAGAAAGCAACGTCAAATTGAGACTCCAAGAACTGGATAATCTCGATGAAAGACGGCTCGAAGCTCTATAAAGCGTTGAGCTTTACCAGGCACGCATGGCAGGATCTTTTCACAAGAAGGTCAGGCAACGCACCCACAAAAAGGGTGACTCGGTTCTTGCGGTAAAAGGGCCAATGGTTTTTGCTCATAAATCCAAAGGCAAATTCGAACCAAAATGGGAGGGACGCTTCGTCATCGACAAAGTTTTCTCCAACGGTGCATATGCTTTTCTGAATATGGAGGGTAACAGAAGTATGCTGCCCATCAATGGCAAGTTCTTGAAGCGGTACTACCTTTGAAGACTTCCTACAACGGGTCAGAGCGATGCCTGCATGGCCAAAGCCTATTCCTAGGTACTTGCTCGTCAAACCCACCCCTTTTAGAGTTTTCATCCCTATGTTGAAATTTCTAAAAACCCAAAATAATGTTTACTTTCAATGCTTCATTGTTAAAAAAAAAAAAAGTCAAACCCAAAATCCAAGTTTGGGAGCCTCTTCCCTAACCTGACCAAAACTTTCGATCCTTGAACCCAAAATTCATGGTTTGAAACAAAAATCACGACTCAGGGATTTCAACCCTAGTCCACCCTGACTTTTGCCATCAAAAATGGTTTTGAGTCAAAATTTACGACCCTCTTGTCTTTAAACAAAAATGGTTTTTCGAAAAACCGTGGGGAAGCGACGTTTAGTCGATACTCACACAAAACCCAAAAATCGGAAGGATGCAAACCCCATTCGATACTTCCAAAACCTCAAATCGCAAGGAAGTGACACCTCGTCAATACTTGCAAGATTTCAAAAAGCATGGAGACACAACGTTTCAGTTGATATCCACAACCCAAATTTTGAAACAAAAACAAAGGTTCGAAAAAACTTCAAATTTAAAAAATCGTGGGGAGGCGACATTCCATCGATAAGCACAATTTGTTTTTTTTGAAAAAGGGCAGGGAAGCGACATTCAGTCGATACTTGCACCAAAATCCGCGAGGTGGCGACATTCCATCGATACTCGCAACCGAATGAGCAAGGAAGCGACATTCCATCGATACTTGCAATACCATTCTGCAGGGAGGCGACTTTTAGTCGATACTTGCACTTTGAAAACCAAAAAACCCGGTTTTTATGCCAAAAACCTAGCTTTCATGCCAAAAACCAAAAATCTGGCTTCCACGCCGACAAAACAAAACTTGGCTTTCATGCAAAAAAATCAAAAATCTGGCTTCCATGCCAACAAAACAAAACTTGGTTTTAAAAAAAAAACTCGGCTTCCATGCCACAAAACCTGGCTTTCACGCCAAGCAAACAAAATTGGCACCAATGCCACAAACAAAATTTTGGCTCCCACGCCACAAAATCTGGCTCTCATGCCAAAAAAAAAAACAAAATTTTGGCTCTCATGCCACAAAACCAAAACTTGGCTTTCACGCCACAAAAATCGGCTCTTATGCCAAAAACCGGCTTCCATGCCACAAACAAAATTTTGACTCCTATGCCACCAAAATATGGCTTTCATGCCATTAAAAAAACTTGGCTTTCACGCATTCAAAATTCGGTTTTCATGCCATCCAAAAAATCAGGCTTTTTGCCACAAAATCTGGCTTTCATGCCCAAAACAACCATTTGACAAAAGATTTTCAAAAAATGACAACCTTTGGATCAAATTTTTAAACAAACCATTCCCATTCAATTTTTGCTTATGTTTTCATCAAAAGTGAATTTAAGTGAAATAAGGGGATACAAAAAAAGGTGCCGAAAAATGTTTATACATGGAGGTGCCAGAACAAGAGGGGAAAAGTTTGCTACAAAGTCAGGAGACTGGTCCGACATGGTCTTCAACCAAAGGCTTAACTTCTCAAGCAAACTCTTGGCCTTAGCCTCCAAAGCTTCCATGCCACGTTTCTTCGGGATTTTCCCATAAAAAGCAGTATGCCGTCGTGACCCATCTTCAGCATGAGGAAGCTTTTCCCAGAGAATCTGCCATTGTTCATATTCCTGAGTCTTCCTCCGGAGATTGCTTTCAACCTCCTCAACTTGGCAAATGAGAGTCCTCTCTCTATTGCGAGCTTTCAAAGTAGCAGCCCACTTGGCAGCGGCCTGTTCTTCCAATAGCTCAAGGCGCTGTCTGGCCTCAATAACCTCCCTATCGAGACGGTGCTAGTCCTGTGTCAGCTCAATAATAGCCAACTCGGTGATGTTCCTCTCCCGAACGAGCTGCTTCCGAGTCCGCGAGATCTCATTCAATTCAGATTTGACCTTGCCGAAAGGCTTCAAAAACATCTTGTTGAAGAAGTCATCATTTGGAAAGCTCTTAGTCTCATTCCACTTGTTGCCTAGAGCGATGACTTCATCAACAAAAGCCTTGGCATCTGTAATGTCCAGACCGACTTCTTCGCTATTGGCAAGAATGTCCTGCACATGCTTAACCATGCCGAAACCAGCATCCAAATGGCCAGAAGAAAGAGTCTCGACCCATGAGCTCAAGACTCTCTTCAACACCTTCCTCGCAAACTGACGGGATGGCTCGGATGAAGACTCGCCATGCTCCGTTGGTCGACTACCCATGTCAGGCACAGTTGGAAGAGTAATCAAGAAGCTCTTTCCAATCGGAGCCGCTGGAGAAGGAATATCAGCATGCGGACTCACCTCTGCCTTATCGAAACTAGTAGAAAAAGCCCCTACTCCTGGATCAACCGTGGGCACCCCCTGCTCTGGCTCTGAGAAAGATAGAGGAACTTCTTCTGTCACCTCACAACCTGCCAATGAAAGATGAAAAATGTATGAATATGATCTTGTCAAAAATCAAAATATCAAGATTATCACTACAAAGTACCTTCTTTGACAACTGGCGGAATGCTTTCTGCCTCCATGAGCTCATCCGAAGCATCATCAAAAGTTGCATCCATGGATGGCTCAAAGTCATCGGAATCTTCTAGCAAGTCAGCTGGCAAGAAACAAAAAAATATATGTCAGCAAATGGTGGTAAAGAAAAAAAAAAGGAAAAAAGAAATCATACCAGGTGGAGATTCTGGATCTACTTCAGAGTCTCTGGGTTCTTCCTCAGATGCTAAGATCGGATCCGTCACCGCCTCATCGGCCGAAACCTCAGGCATCATCAAACTATCATCTTCTGCCAAAAGAAAGAAAGCAGTAGATCAAAACAAAAGCTCTCATGAAAGAAAAGAAACGGAAAGAGAAAAGGGAAAAGCATACCGTCATCAATGATCTCTTCCTCTCGGCTCCTCTTTTTCGGAGGCTCATCATCATCCCTTGATGCCTCCTCAACAATGGAGGAAGAAATTTCCAGATCAGGAGAGTTTTTGTGCCGTCTCTGACTTCGACACTGTCCTCTTCTCCTCTTGCTCCTACGGGACGAATTGCTGGAAGTACCCGCCCCACCATCGAAATCGGGCCTCTCGCCAGAGTGCTCACTGGATGGTCTGCTCTTGCCGGTAGACTCCATGGAAGCCTTTGCTCGCTCGGCTTGTATCCAAGCAACGACTTCAGCCTCCTCCTCTGCGAGCTGTTCCAAGACCTCACCAGGTATTTCTTGTTCAGCTCCCGATCTGATGACGTCCTGGTCCTCGAGAAAACCTATTATGTGCTTTTCTCCAGAAAGGAAAGCCAGAACTTCTTCTTGGCGGACGTCATCTGACTTCCCAAGACCCTTCCCGGAAGACTGCTTTACATCGAGCTCCTTCTTGGAAAGTCCCCGGTACACTGAAAGGCTCTCAACGAACCATTTCGTGAAGCCAGCAGTCCGGAAAGTGGGCAACTCAGGATAAGAAATCATGGTGGTAGTATCTTCTGCAGTATAGAAGGCCCATGCATTCCTCCCGACTGCAAACCTCCAAAACGCTTCACCTTACTCGAAGGCGCTCCAACAACGCCTTGAGAGAAACCCAACTGCATGGTAAAACGCGAGGGAACATACGGCTGGATGTCGACGAAAAGATGTCTACGGTACACCATCGTGCTGACACGTATGTTAAAAAGCCACGCTTTCTCCGCGTTTGTTAAATAATAGTGTCTCCCCGACCCTGCCCTGGTGGAATCTCGGGAGACACCAAAATCAAAAGCCTTCTTCCGCAAGCCCGGAGAAAGCTTCACTGAAGACTGCCCCATCTCGACGTCCCAGAATCATCGGATCCTCAAACAGGCAGATAAGAGAGATTCGGAAACAGGCTTTCCTCTAGCCAACCAAATAATAAAAGGATCATCGTCCTATGCAGCGCCCAATCGGTGGAAACTGGGACAGTGGTATACATACCACGAATAGAAAATGTGGGCTGAAAATACCTTATTCATGGGAAGCCCAAGCCGAACCAGGAAAGCAGCAGCCTGCAGTTTGGTGCATAAATAGGAATAAAGAGCAGGCACCAAGGCAAGCCGCTCTCCAAACGCCATCTGACAAGCCGGAAAAATGCAATGCGGCCTGATGAGCGTACCATCTCCTTCGGTAAAAATAGCCTCACCTAGCCAATAAGTGAGGTAAACAACAAGATCTCTCCGCAGCGCAATGTCAGAATGAATGGCGTCTGTGCTTGCGAAAAGTTCCATCAAATTCTCTCGCATGGCGGAGATCTTCTTCGAATCCAGGTTCTTAGCCCTGGCTTCCTGGGTCGTACTCTCAGAAGACTCCCCGCTGTCAAAGAAGTTGGAAGACAAAAAGCTACCACTCCTCCAACTGCTACACCGGACTTTCGAGCCCTCTTTCTCCTTCAAAAAGTCGTAGAAGGCGACAAGCTGAAAGTACAAAAGCCTGAACTCCTCAGACTGCTCCTTAAGGACGCTGTCAATAGGCATGAACTCCTCATAGAGATTGCCGAGGATAGGCAGCCCGGTGATGGCGCTCAGTTCCTTTAAAGAAAAACCAATCTCACCGTTCGTGACAACGAAGGTGTTGGTTTGTGGAAGGAATGACTCCAGCATGGCCATGAAGGCCTCATCGGAGAAAACCACAGTTTGCCGAAAAGTGCGAACCGCGTCAAAAATCTCGGCCTCCTTCAGAATGGCACCGCCGACCTGCAGGATGTGATCAGTCCACGACTCCCAGCTCGAGTCAGCACTAAAACGGCCGCGAAGTCGAAAAGGCTTCACCCAATTGCTGCCATCGCCCTTGAAAATGCCAAGGCCCACCGGTCTCAAATCGACCGAAGGATGGTCTGAACCTTGGTAGCCGCTAGCCGGCATCAAAATGTCCATACGGGCAGGCGACTTCTCTGCATAACCAGAAGAGCCGCCAGCAAAAGCCCCAGTCTTGGTCACATTTGTCCTCTTCACCCAGCTTGAAGGATCTTCCCTCTTCGAGCATGTGGAGGAAAGGCTCATGATCGAGATAGTCCGATCGAAGGTCGACCGGGTAGAAACAGTTCTCTTCTCACCATCAACTGTGTAAGAGAATTGAAAACATCTCCTTTGGTATGTCGAATCATCAGGGACTGCATCACCAAAGAAGAAGGTAGGCTTGGGCACAATGCTCTGATTGTCCGTGACCCAAAGACGGTTGCTTACCATAATCTTGTAAAACTCCTCATCCTTGAGGGCAATCAAACGTTGCCTCATCTCATCTCGGTTGAGCAAGTCACACTCTTCCAAGTTCCTTTTGAAATATTGAACCTCCTCCCAGGCCTGCTGTACGGCCACATTAGAGGATCTAGCGAAATTTTGGCATGGTTCTGGGGCAATTCCGAAGAAAAGGGAAACACCCTGAAAGAATTAGGAGCTTGAAGATGGGCTCAACATCGCTGCAAGCTCATAATCAATAGAAAATCCTCGAAGAAGGCTTGAACTCAAACATTCCTGCGAGATCAAACCAAATCTTCTCAAATATCCGCAAGACTGGAAAAGGGCTCAACATTGCTGCGAGCTCCAGAATCCAAAACTTGCAAAGCTCCTCAGAAAATCCCCGCAAGACAAAGAAAGGGCTCAACATTGCTGCGAGCTCTAAATCCCAAGACTTGCAAAAGATTTCCAGGTGTGCTCTATCATACTTCCAATTCCATTTTCTAAAAAAATGCATAGAAGGAAAGTTGTCATGCATGCGCATCTCGAAATCCAGGAAAGAAAGAAGGAAAAAGAGAAAAAAGGGAATCTCTTTACAAAAAAAAAAAAAAAAAGCAGAAAATTTTCTTTTTGCCCATAGGCCACGTGGCTGTACGGCCATGACAATACGGTCACAGAAAAAAAAAAAAAAAGAGAAAAGAAAAAAGAAAAAAAAAAGAGAAGAAAAAAGAAAGAAAAAAAAAACCAAAACACGGTAAAAAAAAGAGAAGAGAAACCGTGAAAGAAAAAAAAAGAGAAAAAGAGAAAGGAAAAAAAAAAAGAAAAAAAAAGAAAGAAAAAAAAATGAATAAAAAAAAACAAAAAAGAATGCACGTGAAAAAGAAAAAAAGAGAGAGAGAAAGAAAAAAAGAAAAGAAAATGAAAGAAAGAAAACACTTTTCTATTTCTACATGGATTTTCTTAAGAAAAAAAAATGAAACTTACTTGAAGCCATTGATGGAGAAAGAGGAAGAACTAGAAGATCCTTGAAGAAGAAGAAGAATTCTTGATCTTGGAGCACTCTTGAAGATTTTTGCAAGAAGAGAGCAATAGCAACAAGAGATCCAACCTCCTTGCTTATATAGAAGAAAGCAAACCAAAAGAGGAAAGAAGGAGAAAAGAAAGGAGGTAAGTGCTACAAATTAGCAAACTTCCTAAAAGAAAGGGATGATGGGATATTCTTTTCCAATGAGGAGATCTTTTGAGAAATTCTCTCCAAAAAGAGAGGGATTATGATAAACTTTCTCCCAAAGAAAGATATTTTGAGAAAATCTCTCCCAAAATCAAGGAAACTTGAGAGATTCTCTCCAAGTAAGAATATTTTTAGATATTCTCTACCAAAAAGAGATATTTTTAGATATTCTTCACAAAACTGACACCACATGAGATCTAAGCCATCTTTAAAGCTTAAGGTTCCATAGGCTAGCCCACATGAGCCAGGTTTGACCACCTAGGCACTAAAAGTGGCTTTTAGTCAAAATTCCTCTTACCAAGAGCATACAAAAATGGTTTCATGCTTCCTTTGAGTTGATTGGACCATATAAAAAAAAATCCAAACCTCATGAGTTTCCAAAAGTCCAAACTATCCCACCGCATGAACCAAATTAAGCCAAAACCTTGAAATTGACATTCCACAAAAAACCCAAACCACTCCAATGGACCCAAAAATGTCCCAAAGAGTGACAAAAAACCAAACCATGGTCCCCTAACTTGCCACATACAGCTTGTTGGGTCACAGACCAAAACCAAAACCAAATCCGGTCCCCTAACTTGCCATATACAGTTTGTTAGGTTACAAGACCAAAATCAAAATCCAAAATCCAACCCCCTAACCTCCCATACACAGCTTGTTAGGTTACAAGGTCAAAAACCAAAAACCTTCTTGACTGCCTGATGCGCCACACAAAGCCTTTAGGTTCACAATGTCAAAAAGAAAAATCCAAAACCCAAAAACCCAATCCAAATGTCATTTTCAAAATCTTACCTTAAGATGGTACGTGATCTTTCTCACTGCCATAAAATCCTTGGAAACACAAAAGGCTATTCTATCAAAGAAGAATACTCAGAGACTCTTGGCCTAGTTAGAAGTTCTCCTTCAAAGTTTTCTTCGAGGCACATCAACTGCAAAAGTTGTGCAATTCATCGCTGTACCTCGAGGGGGAATTTGTTGACACCAAAAATGTCACTTAGTCTCAAGCCACATGGAGTTGCATCCTACAGCAAACAGGCAAAGCTGCTTCAGGCTTCAGATCTTATCAGAATCAAATAAAAACTTCAAGATCCTTCAAGATAGCCAAAAAGGAGGTACACAAGAAGTTTCGAGCCATTTCGACACCATTTGGCCTAACTTCAATCCTCCAACAGCTAAACGGGAGCTCCCGGCCGCGACAGTGACAAAGACATCAAATCTTCGATCAAAGCCTATGGATGGTCTCAAAATACCTCCAAAAGACTCCACATTGAATTTCAAGTCAAACCGACACCGTTTCACCCGCCATCAACTCTCGAACGGCGGAATCAAGTCTCTCGGCGGCGAGGACCTCCGATGCAGCCACTCGTCAAACAAAGCACATGAGTAGCTTCTACATGCTTCCAAAAGGTTGCACGTCAAATTTCAGGTTAGTCCGACGACGTTTGACCCGGCTTTGACGCTCCAAAAGAAAAATCAAGCCTACCGGCAGCGGAGCTCCCCGGGACCATGCCATCCAAATCGGAGCTAATGGATCATCTCAAAATGACTCCAATTGGCTCCGAGTCAAATCTCAGGTCAATCAGACATCGGATGACCGTACATCGAAGCTCGACATCTTCCGCACGGTGAAACCAAGTCTAGCATTGACGGGACCCCAAACGGCTTCAAAACTCAAATAGAAGCCCATGGTTGGTCCTATCTAATGCTTAAGAAGCTTCACCGCAAATTTCAGGTCATTCCGACATCATTTGACCTAGTTTCAACTCTTGGCGGAAAATCGGCTACAAAGTATTCGGCTTTTCAAAAAAATAGGAAACATTGTGCTCTGATTTGCATGGCGTCTCGACATGTTTTCTTCAGAGAAATCAAGCCAATAAATGAGGAGAAATGTCAAGAAAAATACAGGAAAAAAAAGAAGCAAAAAGGCCCGAAAAACTGCGAAGAAACGGCGACCGAAAAAGGGGCAAAAAACCCCAAGGTCGCCGGCGACCCTAGAAATCTGGGTCGCCAGATTTCCACTGGAACAACGGTTTCTCCGTTCCTTTTCACGTTTCGCGATGTTTGGCCCCTGTGATTTTCTTAAATTCTGATTTTTGAGGCATGATATCCGTCGATCTCCGTCAACATCACGGATCCGCCATCGAAACCATTTGATCATCATTGGACACTCCAAAATCGCCAACTGGCCAACTAAGACAGCACACTTTCTGCCCGACCGATCGTGAAATCGAATGGACAGATATTGCTGGCCCATTGGTACCAACCAATGTCTGAATTTGCATCGTCATCCGACATCAAACAACATGCGGATCCATCGATGATCATCGCAAGAAGAATTCCAAAAGACGCGGTGCGGCCCGCGACTCTTCAAGCGACTCGGCGACCAATTAATGTTGTTAATTGACCCGTTTATGACAAGTTCATACAGTCATTAACTCATTATTCTGGACGGCCCAATCAGAAGCAAGCAAATGGGAGTTACAAGTCCAATTAATCATGACAATTAACCATGTAACTCTTATCATTATAGAGTTTAATCATGGTAATTAATCATGAAACCCCCATCATCATGGAGATTAAATGCCCATTATTCTCCATCGACCAATCAGATTCAAGAAAAAAGGAGTTACAAAATTATGAAATTAAATCTTGTAACTCCTCCCATCATGGAGCACTAATACAATCAATGCCTGTAAACCCTCCTAATGGCTACCAAAAGTCTATAAATAGGCAGTCAATCCAAAGGGAAAGGGTCCTGAAAATTATCCTGAAGAATTCTCTGCACAAAGAAGCTCTCTTGCCCTAAAGAAACTTTGCTGCAAACACTACAAGGTGATTGAAGTGCCCCCCCAAGGTTTCCCCTCTTCTTCTATCCAACATGGCCTAGATGCGGCTTTTCAGCCAGTCTACTTGGTTTTTTATTGGTTATCGGACCTTCCCTTGGTCTTTGTCCTCTAAAAATCCGAGGTGCAAGCCAAGCCAAGTGAATTAAAGCATCAAGTGTTCTCATCTGAAGGACGATGGCAGAGTCCATACATGACTCGCGACCGTCGATCTGAACGAGTCCTCACAATCTCCTGAGAAGTCAGATCCCTCTTTCTTCCTCTTCTATTGTATTTTGTATTTTTAAAGAGACAAAAAAAATCACAACTCTTGTCTTTCACTATTGATAAGATTTGTAAATCTCCTTCCATGGCAAAATTGCCTTCTACAGCACAAAACTGCCTTTTACGGCAAATTAAACAAAATTGCCTTTCACGGCATTCTAAATCTGTCTCTTTTTTTAAAATATATGTGCAATGGAAAGTTAGAAAAAAAATTTGATTTCCTTTCTACTTGTGAAGGTGAATCTCCGGATCATCATTTCAAATTCCAAGTAGAATAGAAAATCTGGCATATCGGTACAAAATGTTGATGCTCGCTTTCTTCTTCGCCCCGCCGCACCCTGGCGGACCTGGGACGGAGGAAGGAAGAGAAAAGCCGGGACCATCAACTTTGAAATCTTATTTAAATTGCTAAAAATTGGAAACGAAGTTTCATAGTCGTATTCACACCCCCCCCCCTCTGGGCCTTGTACATTGGCCCTAGCTGCACTTTCAAAGCATTTGAAGAGCTACGCGACACGTCGAGACTTTTGGAATTCTACCCGGGACATAGGGAGCCTTGATCGCCGATGAATTTCTCACATCAATTGTTGTCGAATGATCATGCAATTTCATATATTAATTGTTGCGGGTAGGCCAATACCATCCATCATGTCGATTTCTTAGTCGGTCAAACAGAAGGTATGCTTTCTTGGTTGGCCGGATGACGATTTCGAGGCATCCAGTGATGAACCTATGATTTTGATGGCAAGTCCACGAAATTGTCAAAGATCGATGAATTTTGAGCCCCGAAAATCGGATTTTTAGAAAATCACAGAGGCCAAATGGCTTGGAAATGCAAAAACAACCCACAAATTGGTTTTCGCAGAAATCCGGCGACCCCAGACTTCCAGGGTCGCTGGCGTCCATGGGGCTGTTTTCACCCATTTGGCCACTTTTTTGGCCTTTTTTTTTTTTTCTTTTTGACATATTTTTATGGTATTTTTGTACAATTTTTTTGGCATGATTTCCCTATAGAAAATTTTATGTGAAAACGCGCGAAACGAGGGGCTGAGTTTCTGATTTTTTGGGAAAGCATAAGACTTCGTTGTGCCGGGGCACTGATTTGTCGCCAGAAACTAAAATCGGGTCAAACGATGTCAGAATGACCTAAGATTTGAGATGAAGCTTCATGGGCAAGAAATAAGGCCAACCATAGGCTTTTTTTAAAAAAATCTTGAAGCTGTTAGGGGTCCTATCGTCGATTGACATGAAATTTGACAAGGAACCTTTTGAAAGTCTTTTGAAATGATCCACTAGCTCTGATTTATGTGTCATGCTCCCGACGGACTCCATCGTCGGGAGACTTGATTTTACTACCGGGGGGGCCAAAGTTGGGTCAAAAGATGTCGAAATGACCTAAAACTTAACATGTAGCCCTTTGAAAGTATTTTGAGACCATCCATCTGCTTTGTTTGTAGAGTGACGATTTCGGCGGTTTCCATCGCCAAGTAGCTTGATTTTGCTATTTGAAGGTTGATGTTAGGTCAAATGAAGTCGGATTGAGCTGAAATTTGACATAGAGGATCTTGAAAGTATTTTAAGACCATCCACGGGCTCTAATTGAAGAGTTGACGTCTTTGATGCTGTTGTCGCCTGAAGTACTGACTTTGTCGCAAGGAGAAACAAGATCTTTCTATTTGTAGTTTTGGGCCAAACAATGTCGAAATGGCCTGTAACTTGATGTAGATCTTTCTATTGGTATTTTGAGACCAGCTGTGTGCTCTATTTTGTGAAACAAGATCTTCAGCTTTACTGTCGCCCAAAAGGTCCTATTTAGCCGCCGGGGGAGTGAAGTCAGGCCAAATGATGTTGAAATGCCCAAAACTTTATGTGTACACTCCTTAAAGATGTGGTGAAGGATTTTGAAGTTTTCAAATAGTTTTGAGAAGATTTGATGCTTAAAGAAGTAGATTTGTCCATTGTGGCCTGATGCAGTTTCATGTGAATTCTTTGATACTGAAGATGTATGAAGAAGCATAAGCGACATTTTTTTGTGTCAACAAAAACAAGGGGGCGGGTAGGGCTATTTCCTAACAAACCACCTCCCCCCCCCCCCCCCCCCCCCCCAAACTTTGGAAATCCCAATTTAAGGACCTTTTGGCCCCGCCATCTTAATGGATGGCCCCTCCTTATATTAGCAATTAATCAATCCGATTTTTATTCTAAAAGAAGTAACAAAATCATAAAAGATTTTGGGGGAAAAGATTAGAATGATGGAAGAAACCGAAGGAAAGGAAAGGAAGGAAGGAAAGAGGAAAAAAAAACAATAAGGAAAAAAATGAACGAGAATCATGTAAAGGACCTAGACTTATCGCCCCACATTCTTGGGACTTGAGATCTTGATTGGAGAGAGGTAAATAGCACGAATCCTTAGAGCTTTTGATGTAAGGTTTCAAGTCGCATGTCATAGCTATGAAGGAAGAAGAAATGAATCGATTCCGTTTGGTAATTTTACATCTAAAATAAAGTGTAGTAAAGCATCAAATCAAGAGAGAATAAAATATAATAGGGTTATGATAATATATTTTATTTTTAGTTCTTTGGTATGGAATCATTTTTACTTTTTTTTTTAGAAAAGTGGAGCTTTTTTGTCTTTTAATGGAGAAAGGAGGTTGCTTTTCGACTTTTTTCCAAAAAAGATGTAGGAAATTTTGAATTGAAGTGCTATTGATGTGACCCTTGTATGAAAAATGGAAGCTTTACTTAACTTTTACTATTTTAATGAAGTGCCAAACGGGCAGATTTTCTTTTGAGTTTTAATATTAACAATCGCTGGATGTACTAATGCACCATGCATCTTTACATATTTTCAATTAGTGTGGCTCATTTTTTAAATCTAACCCACTCAATATCACTTTCTCTTTGTATTCTATGATTGCATAAAGTTTTAATTCAATCGGAATTATTCTGATCATGGATGAAGCTTTAATTTCTTGTGTCTTGACTATGGTTATCTATGTCACAATAAATTCAATTGGAGCAAGTTTCTTTGAGGAGATAAAAATTAGTGAGACTGTGCTTTTAAACGGTTTAGATTTTGAATATAAGTCACTATCTTGACTTCCTTTTAGCTTTAGTATGAAAGTCTCATTGACAAGCTTAAGAAAAAGAAAAAGAAAGGAACAACCAAGAACCCATCTTGAGAAATTCTTTTGACTTTACAATTAGTAATTATTAATTTACCATGCATCACTATGCTTTTTAATATTTGGAGCTCATACTTGAAATCTAAGCCAATCAAAATCACTTGCTCTATGTTCCACTATTATATGAATTCTTAATCTAATAGGAGCTTTATCTATCATGGATAATTGAAAAGAGTTATTTAATTATGTTTTAATTATGATTATCTATGTTATAAAAAATCTGATTAATGTAAATTCTTTTGTGGAGATAAAACTAGTAGGACCACACATTTGAATGATTTAGATTTTAAATATGGGTCCTGCTTATAAATATATATTAGCGGGCATATTTGGTTGTTCCAAAATATTAATATAGAACTTCACTTTTGAGTGCTACTTGACAAGGGCTGACATGAACTTCTAAGATTATGATTTTGCTAAGTAAGAGTCAAGTAATTTCACCTTCGGGTGCCATCTATTGTGTAATTAATTAGTAAATTCTTTAATTTTTTAATGATTTTTTTTCACTTCACACCCCCCCCCCCCCCCCACCAAACAAAAGGCCCGACTCCGCCCCTGTTCTTTTAGGAAATAATTCATTGCCAAGCTTGAGGGACATATAGTTTATTTTTTTCTCTTCCTATATAGAAAAGCGTTGCACAAATCATCGAAAAAATGACAAGCAAATATAGGAAAGTTAGAGTCCCATCTATATCGCCTCCTTCTATCCTTTACCCTTCCCTTTCTAAACATTCCTCCATTTGAACCCACTTTACCATGAACCCATGGATTCATTTTCATGCAAAACAACAAACTCTTAAATGCAATTTAACCAAAAGAACCACATTTCATTAATTGAAAACAAGTTTGGAAAACTCGGGACTCGGGCTTGACTCGTCCTACTCAAAAGTCTCAACTCGGATAGAGTCAATGCAGTGACTCGAGAGAGCCATATATTTTTTAAAATTATTTTAAAAATGGATTAAATGCTTATAAAAAATAAATCTACATTTATTTCCATGCGTTCATGATAATAAATTGAAATTAATTAACTGATATATACAAGAAAAATATTATAATGAGAAAAAAATAAAACAGATTGTATATTACATAATTTGTTAGTCCAAATATCAAATGTAAAATATCAAATATAAGTTTCAAATTACATTTCAATCATCATTTTTAAATTGTGACTTGTGGATTCTTACTTAAAAATAACTATTAACCATTTAAAATTATATCTAACTATTAAATGGTTCAAATGTAAATAACTTATTAAATTGAGGCGACTCGGCTGAGTCTCCCCTATATTTGATTTGGTCATTCGTCAAATATGAGATGACTCGGAAGAGTCAAGAGTCAGTTGGGTAGTTGTCCAACTATGATTGAAAATGTCTTATACAAAGAAAGGAGGTGCTCCTATGAGAGGCACTCTCACCAACTTGGTGAGAGATGGGTAGGGGCCCTTATTTCCATATCCACTCTCACCAACTTAAATGCAAGGACCCCCAACTTAAAAGTGAGGACCCGCACCTATCTCTCATCAAATTGGTGAGAGTGCCTCTCATAGGAGCACCTCCCTACAAAAAAATACTTATGAAATAATATATGGACAAGAATAATTCTTAAATAGTATCAAGACGTTTTGAATAGTTAGCTAAAAAGACACAAAGCATAGAATAAATATTCATTCCGTAACAGGAGCATCCGGAATCTATTGGGGTGCATTGCACCAAACCGCCGCGTGACTCTCTGTCACCTCCATGTGCTTGTGTTCTGCGTTAACCCCACCATAGTACCGATGCCTATAATCACCCAGTCACTCTCCTCTCCAATCTCACTACTATTACTCTCTCTCTCTCTCTCTAAACAATGCCGTCTTCTTCTACTTCTTCATTCCTTTTCAAGCTCCTTTCATTTCTCCTCTCGATCTCTAGTTTTGTACATAGCCATGTTGTTGATGAAACAGGCTTTCAACTGATGGGAGGGTCCCTTGAATGGCCCTCCTCATCCATATACGACCTCATAAAAAATGATGCGATGGAAGAACATGAACAAGAAGATGAAGAGGGCGGGACGATGATGATGACGACGGGAAGCACCAACCGAAGGTCTGTTTACCAACAGCACCACCACCGCAGGCATTACTACATCTCATATGCGGCGCTCTCGGCCAACAGGATCCCGTGCCCACCTCGCTCTGGGAGGTCCTATTATACCCACAATTGTTACAAGGCCCAAGAGCCTGCTCATCCCTATGTTAGAGGATGCTCCGCTATCACAAGATGTAGGGCATGAGCATGTTTCGTGTAGATCTTTGATTTCTGTTTTGTTTGTTGGATTTTCTTTTGAGCCGTTCATGCGATTTAATATCTAAATCTGGTGATGTGATGTGTGTAGTTTAGTGAGCGCTTGTTTAGTGTTGGATCTTATTATGTGGTGTTGGGTGTATCTTGGGTGAGCTCACTTGTCTGTTTGTCTTATCACTAGTGTTGGATCCACTTGTGATAACTCATTAATCAGTGACGTACATGAATGCATTTATATGAGTTAAATTTTAATGGTAGCTATGAGGACACCAATCACCGAATTTTGCATTGTAGTTTTTGTTTGTGTAATTTAATTTTGAGGAACTCATAGGGATGTCAAACTGGTCCGGCAGCCCATGCTTGCACCGCTCAGGCCAGCCTGTAACAGTAAAAAAACCGACTACCTTGGGTATCTTTACCCTTTACCCCTCCCAACGGGGAAAGAATCATATTTTATGTATTTTAGATCATTTTAATATTTGAAAGGCTATAAATACCTCCACCCCTCTCTCTCTCTCTCTCTCTCTCTCTCTCTCTCTCACAGCTATCATATTTAAAATTTCTTACTTTGGCTCATGGGCTGGCTACAGGCTTTGATGGGCCAAGTCCTACATCCCATCGGCACATCACAGCCCGTTGGACACCCTGAACTCGTGGAAAATTGTGTTCCTACATTTGAGTACTAAATTGGTGAGGGGTGAAGCATAAAAGGTGGATCTTTAGTAGGATTTTATTTTGTTGGGTGATATAGCTGGTTAATCATTTGTCACTAATTATTTGAGGGTCATTTGTAGATCTGTACTTTTGTTTTTTCAATTTTAGCCCCATTCATAAGATTACATTTCTTAGAACTCCTATGAATTCAATTTGATGAAAAGAGAAAAAAAAAAAAACTAACACAACTTCTTGACGGTTTATCATATTTTTGCACTTTGGTGGACGTTGACTCAGAATTCAAGCAAAAAAGAAAAAAAAAAAAAGTGGACTCAGAATATTCAAAACAAAATTTAATGTCTTCAATCTGGAATCATTGCACAGGAATATGATACACAAATTCATGGTTTTGGATGCTGGATTAGAATGCTTTATTAGCTTGTGAGTGGCACCAACAAATAATATGCAGCTGGCCATTTTTACTCGTACAACTGATAATTTAGGGACGCATTAAAGCGACAAAAAATTCCAGCCTACATCAGTGAAAAAATGATACATATAACTTCATGTTTCAGAATTCATGGCATGATTTCTGCTCCTACTTATGCACAAGATTACATATTAGTTTTAGGCATCCTGGTCGAATTCTATCAATCTGCATTTCATCCAAACTCCTTGAATGGGGATGCTTCTAAACTCATGCACAAAACCTCTCAAACGACACCCATTGAGTTTCTCTTACTAGTGGAGATACTGCACAACATAGTTCTTCATTTATGCACTTAATCTCTGTATATCCTTTCAGGTTACCCCATAAATCTGTCTCTACATGCGCCTTACAGCCCCATCTGATAAAATATCTGCAACGACTTCATCACAGCATCCTCTCCAACAAGGAAAAACATTAGTAATTGTCTAGAGCCAATTGCAATCCCAAAATGCTCAAGATGGGCCTGCCATTGGCTCGAACAATTGCTCGCTTGCACGTGTTCCATTAAAATGCAGTTCACTAGTGGCTCCATTGCATATACAGTTAACCACCGGCATACTGTTTGAATCTTTTCTTTGTTAATATTAATCAATCCCAATTCAACAAAATTGTAATGAAAAGGAGCCTGTGCTGAATGTCAATCTGATTCAAATGCACCATTGTCATCGGAAATGGTAAGCCTGTAACCAGCCATCTTCATTGCCACAGCTAATTCTTCGAGCATTGCATATATCTCATCATACTGTGGGTGCCTTTGGTCCCTAGACATGAACTGGTGTACTGTACCCCCAACCTCAATCCAACTATATCCAGCCTCCTTCCTCAGACCCTTGTCTCCCATCCCTTTCCTTACCCTGTCAACACTCTGCCACATCCCTTCTGCAGCATATATGTTTGACAGGAGAATGTGATAACCTGCAGTACCATTTCCTTCTTCTATCTCAAACAACTTGTCGGCAACCAACTTCACCAATTCAAATTCCCCGTGAATCCTGCAAGCGCCAAGCAGTGACCCCCAAATGGCTGCCACATTACCCTTGTCACCTAATTCTTTAACGAACTCATAGGCCTCGACAATCCTCCCAGCCCTTCCTAACATATCCACAATACAGCAATAATGCTCAGGCGTAGCCGAAATCCCATATTCCTTCTCCATCAATTTAAACATTTCAATACCTTCGTCAATCAATCCAGAATAACTACATGCCGACAATATTGCAACAAATGTGATGACATCAGGTTTCATGCCAGCTTCGGGCATTGCCCAGAACAAAGACAGAGCCCTATCACCAAGCCCGTGCTGACCATAGCTTGATATCATGGTGGTGTAAGTGACTGAATTTCTCGTTGGCATCCTATTGAACAGTCTTTCTGCATAATCAATCAGACCACATTTTGAATATATGTCCACCAGGGATGTGCCAACAAAGACATTTTCATCAAACGAATGGCGGATGGAAAAGCTATGAATCTGTTTGCCAAAGCTGATTCCTCTTGTTAGGTTGCATGCCGGGAGGACTGATGCAAGCGTCGGCGCAGTGGGCACTTGGTTTTGCTCAAGCATCTGCCGGAGAACAGTAATAGCCTTCTCAACCTGCCCGTTTTGCATGTATCCTGCAATCATGGAATTCCATGTGACCTGATCTCTGTCATGAACATTGGTGTCTTTCTCAAACAGTCTCTCTGCAGTTTCAATCGAACCAGCTTTCGCATACATGTCTATCAAATAACTATTCATTCCTTCAAATTGCAGTCCATGCCTGATGAGATAGGCATGAGTTTCCTTCCCAATTCTGATATTGCCTAGATTTGATGCTGCTGAAAGCAAAGCAATCGCTGTTACTGAATCAATATAGACGCCCTGTTTCTGCATCTCACAGACGAGCAACAGACCTTCGACATCGAACCCATTTTGCACGAATGCAGAAACCATGGTGTTCCATGTAACAACATCTCTTTCGAGCATTTTCTCAAAGACAGAAAAAGCCATCTCCACAGAATCACATCTGGAATACATGACTACAAGTGCATTTGAAAGAATAACAGGCAACTCGGCAGAGTACTTAATCACAAAAGCGTGAATTTGTTTCCCAAACTCCAACTGCTGAAGTTGTGAAACTGCCATTAGAGTGACAAGGAAAGTTACAGAATCAGGAAAAATCTTCTCTTCATGAAGAATTTGAATAAAAAGGTCGGTAGCTTCTTCAGGACAGTCATTCTGAACATACCCATCAATCATGGTATTCCACACTTCAATATTTCTCTCAACACACGAATGGAAAACCATCCTTGCGCAGTCAACCGCCGAGAGCTCAGAATACATGAAAATCGCACAACTCACTGGAAACGGATCATTCGAATAATCAGGACCCAATTTGAGAAGCATACCATAAAGCGCATCAGAATTCCTCCGGTCCCCCACTCCTGCAGCTGCTGGGAGCACATTAACAAAACTGACCACGGTCGGCTTTATACCCATCTCAACCATGAGCTTAAACTGCAAAATTGCTTCAACCGGCCGCCCGGTCTTGGCATACCAACCAATCATTGTGTTCCAAGTGACTGCATTTCTCCTGCGCATTCTATCAAACAGGTTGCGGACAACATCCGTCCGAGCAAACTCCACAACTTGGGAGCTAGATTCTTCTGCCAATCCGAACGACAGGTACAAGCAGGTGGCGTACATGCCGAGAAGGGAATTGGCAAGGACGGTATTGGCTCTAAAGTGGGTGCGGAGCATCCTGCAATGGAGAGCTTTGCCGAGTTTGAGATTTTGGGATTGGGCGCAGGCCTTGAGGGCGGAGGAGAAGGTGTAGGAGTCAGGGGAGGGGGGATTGGGGGAGGAGGAGATGCGGGCAAAGAGGCGGAGGGCGTGGAGGGGCATGGCATTGCAGATGAAGCCAATGAGGATGGTGTTCCAGAGGGGGGTGGAGGGGCGGGGGAGGGCGTCGAACAAGCGGAGGGCGATGTCGGGCCTGCCGTCCTTGCAGAGCTGGCTGAGGCGGGACCGAATTGTGGGTTTGGGTTTGGGTTGGGGGGATGGTTGGGGTGGTGGTGATTGGGTTTTTGTTGTTGTTGCTGATGTTGAGAGCTGGGAAATGTAAGGGTTTTGTTGGGTTTGAGGAGGAGAGATGCAATTCTTATTTTGGTGGTGGTGTTGTGGATGATGTGATGGAGGAGCAGGAGAAGAAGGAAGCGGAAGAGGGAGCATGGAGGCCATCTCTCTCTAATCTCTTATTTGAGACTACATAGGGCCAATGGCCTCTCTCTGTTATATCTTCTTACAGACTACGGAGAACCAATGGCTTCTCAGAGGTCTCTCTCTGTGTGCTATCTCTACTTAACAGACTGACTAGAGATCCATTCCAATGGCCTGTGTGTCTCGCCTCCACGCACAGCAACTGGCTAACTGGCTTAAACACCGTCGGTATACGATATCTCTAAGGGTCGTTTGTCCAAGCACATTTACATATGTAAGTCCATAATGTGTAATATTTATGCATAAGTTATGTTTCTATATAATTAGTTACGTATATTGTGTGTAAATAAGATATATAAATGGTGTGAAAATTAACTCATTTTTATTCTAAAATTTAAACACCTGTTGAGGTTGGAAAATAAAGAATACCAAAATAGATGGGATTTGAAAAAATACCCGTCGGAACATGATGGTGTTTCCATCAAACAAGTTTTGGTTCGGAGACTCCCCCAACGCACGGAATAAAAAAAAAAAAAATGAAGTTCAAGAGTCGAGAACTCTAAAACGGACAAAACCTGCGTCTCTCTCCCTGCCCCGGCCTGCGTCTCTCTCCCTGCCTTGCCTCTCTCCCTGCGTGGCTACATCTCTCTTCCTGCGTGGTTGCCCAAGCATCTCGTCTTCTTCGTGTGAAGGTAATACCACTCCTGCAATCACTCTTTTTAGTTGCAGTGAAATCTGGGCTTATATCTATGCATGATATGACTAAACTTTGATAAAAAAGAAAACAGGCTCCATACTGATCAAACTATGTCTTTTGAAAGCCTGTTTGGGATCACTTTTGAGAAACGTTTGTGTTCTTAGACAACGCAGATGAATAGAATGTGTTTCTCTAGTTATTTTAGATAATTAAAACCCTTATTTGATGTCTCTCCCTGGCTCTCTCTGACCTTTTCCTTCCTCTTCAATCTCACTCTGTGTCTCATCTCCTTGGAGGCATTCATTCATTGATGATGATGAATCTATTGATTGTGCAGGTGAAATCATTTGAAAGTTGAGATTTTTTAGAATGACCAACATCCATTCTCTAGATTCAAGAAAGTGGGCTTAGACAGTTGCAATTTGATAGTGTTCAGGGAGCTAAACATTGTTTTGGCCTTCGTATTGAAACAGGCTTGTCAATTACATTTGATAGAACACAGTTTAGGCATGATTCTATTAATTTGGTTCTTTGAAACGGGATTGGCACGATGATGCCCAAAAAATTCTATACTACCCATTTTCAAAATAGGATCATTCTCAGCACAACAAATTTTAAGAATACAAGTTTTCTCAACACAGAAGGATGCCAAACAAGCCCTAGGTAATCCAAGTGGTAACTGAGATTGGGAGGGTCTATTCGTCATGCATATGTAATTTGTGTATAAGGAACCAACAGTTGCATACATGTGCTTTGTAGAAGAAGATGCGAGTGCAGCACACCATAATATGGGTGTTGCATAAGTTCCACATATGTTGGAAAGCCTACTTCATCCAAGGTGGGACCTTGACAAATTTCCTCACATAGATGTTGGAAAGTGTAGACCTTCACGCCATAGATGTTTGACAAATTTCCTCACATAGATGTTGGAAAGTGTAGACCTCCACACCATAGATGTTTGACAAATTTCCTCACCACTTATCTTGTGAGGAGTGGCTCGAGAGAAGAGCATCAGCCTCTCCACAGTAAGTAATCATCCTATTTGCTCCACCATGCATGTTTCCAGGGACGCCACTTTCTCAAGAAGCAACTTGTTGCTAAAAGGTAATAGAAACTTTTGTTCAATTATATGCTACATTTCTTTTAGAGTACCACATTAAGTAAAAGGGTTACATGTACAACAGAAACAATCTCATGGATGAAAACTGACCTCAATCCTGCTCACAGTAGTGTTGCCCTGCTCTCCCATTCTCGTGGAAGTTGTCTGTTCACTCCATACTGGACCATTATGAAGCATCTTGGCTCGAGTTTGTGTAAGATCAAATCCAATTGACTGGATACCCCGACATACGGATGCATCCTTGGGATTGCTTGATGATACTCACAAGCATTCAACTAGTTAGAAATTGCTTGCTGGTACTCACAGGCATTCAACTATTTAGAAATTGCTTGCTGGTACTCACAGGCATTCAACTATTTAGAAAATGTGAAGGCTCTTAAAGTCGACAATGCTGGATAAGCAACAGCTTGTCTAGTCACCACTGAATGGGAGGACAAATGAGGCTCCTATCTACTCAAACCATTCAAATGGCGCTAGGTAAACTGCAGACACTAAAATGACGCTAGGTAAACTGCGGACACTGACTGGTTGGTATATAGATATAGAATCATAGATAATGCACCAAAATATCAGGGTGTACTCATCACTATGTCAAAAAACTAATATATAGATCGTGTGATGATTCCAACCATCAGATCATTGATGCTGGAAGGCACAGAGCTAGAGTAGAGAATTTTGCAGCCCAGACCTCACCAGCTTTTTTTTTTTCATCCAGTCATGACCCAGTTATCCTTATAAATCATGATTAGACTACAATAGTGAGCACATATACCCCGTAACCAATGTATGCTGTCATGTTAAGAGTAGTGATTTAGAAGGGATGCAAACAATGTAATTTATCGTATGCCATCGATCCCATTTCCTAATTATTGACCATATATCAAGCTGGCATTTTATATTACCTAGCCTTCTGCTTCCTTTGATATCAAGGAATCCATCCTAAAAGGAAAACTGGTTTCCGTGGAAGGTGTGGCTATGTTAAAGGGAAGTTTATAACATATTGATTCTCCAACTTTCCAAAATTTTGATTGGTTGGTGTTGCATTGTGATCAGTTTTTTTTTTTGGCATCTTGGAGATATATATATACTACACTTTGCTTATCCTTTTAGTCGGTAACAAGCACAACTTAGACATTGCAGTTGACGCCCATATCATTCTTAATTTTCTAATGAGCATGATGATCAAAAGCTTCTATGTTTAGTTGACGGCAATTACAAATTTATGAATGTCAATCTATCTAAAGTTATATCTTTTTCTTAACAATTTTGTTACTTTCTAGAAATGGATACTGAACAAGTTGAAGACCATGTTCAATCCATCCAAGTTGAGGCACCAATCGGAGCCAAGCGTGGTAGAAGAGAAAAGAAGAATATTTCATGGATAGACTACTCTAATGATTACTTGATGGACTTATTTATAGAACAAGTAAAGCTTGGGAGAAAAGATGAAGGTGGGTATTTGGAAAGAGAGAACGAAAAATGATGGAAAAGTTTGGAGATGACTATGATAAAGGTAGAATTAGAAATTGCCCAAGAACATTAAAAAACCGTTACAAACAGATCAAGACTTTGATTGGCCTAAGCGGGTTTGGACGGGATGATAAGGAGAAAAAGGTTACTGTAGAAGACCAAGTCTGGGATGACTATGTCAAGGTGAGTGGATCGTTAATTTTCAGTTAAAATAATATTTCATCAATTGTTTAAGTTATAAACTATTTACTTTGTATTGTCCAATTTGTATACTTCAGGTGCATCCTGATTATGCAAAGTATCGAGGAAAAAGTTGTGCCAACTATGAAAAGTTGGTCATTATATATGGAGATACAATCGCAGATAGAAGAGATGTGGTATTGACAAACCAACGCCCACCACATCCGATCTCAGGCCCCCATGTACCAATTGATGAAGTGACAGTACAGTCATCTAGTTCAGATGAGATGACTGAATGTTCCAAAGCCCCGTGTACTAGAAAAGACACAAATGCAAATTCTCGACGCAATGTACGAGGTGAAGCTAAATCTGATAGTGAAATTGTGCGTGCAGTAAAGGAGATGACTACCACACTTGTCTATGTTGCTGAAAATTTGAACCAATTAGGGCCGAGTCAAGCAGATGTTGTCGCTGCTGTTTAGGAGCTCGAATTAGAAAAATCTCTACGTGGAAAGGCGCTTAGGATGCTAAGGGATCCATAAGCATCGAGTCAATTCCTTGCATTTTGTACCAAGGAGGATCGACGTGATTGGATTTTGGAGGAATTAGGTGATGATATCTAGTAATGTTATGTTGGACCAATTGTGATTTTTTTTAGACTATAGTAGTTTTATTGCATTTTGGACGGTATTTAATATTGTAGTGTTATGTTGGACCAAGTGTGACTTCTCTATTTAATATTGTTGTGTTATGTTAGTATTATTTGACTGTTCTTTCTTATCCAATTCTTTTTCTTTTAGATGGACAATGTTGATTTATCATGTGACAATAATGTTTCTATGAATGGGCTAAAATAGATACTCACTTTTTTATGTGTGAACTGATTATGAAGCAGTATAAAGTAATGGACATAAAGAAGAAGATCGGTTTTTGGTGGTTGGTAGCACTATCAACGGTCATACTTATGCTTGTAGAACATCATTGTAAACAGAAGAGGGTCAAAAGGAGGAGAGTTCATAATTCATCTTTAACTAGCCATGACTTCACACAGTACCTCATTAATGGTCATGAGCGTTTAACATATGATTTACTTCATATGAGGACTTATGTGTTCTTGGAGTTATGTGATTTACTAAAAAGAGAAGGGTTATTGCATGCAACTAGAAATGTCACTATAGAAGAACAAGTTGCCATCTTCCTAAATACAGTAGGCCACACTGAGCGTAATCGGGTCATGCAAATTCAGTTTCAACATTCAGGCCAAACAATTAGCAAGTACTTTAATGCTGTCCCGATTATGTTAAAGTTCCTGAACCTGAAACACCAACACCGGCACATAGAGCTTGAAATCGAATATTCTACCCATTTTTCAAGGTAATAAAGTAATCAGGTCATCAACTTTTTTCTTAATTCTTTAAGACAAATTGTTCAAATTGTTAACGATTGCGCAGGATTGTATTGGTGTTATTGACGGCACCTATGTTCCAGTATGGGATCCAATTAAAGATCATCAACGTTATCATTGTAGAAAGGGATTCATTGCCCAAAATGTGATGGCAGCTGTAGGTTTTGACATGCTCTTTCAGTTTGTATGTGCCGGCTTTGATGGCTCAACTAATGATCAAAAAGTCCTTTCTGATGTTCTACAAAACAGAGGAATATATAATATGCAAGTTCCAAAAGGTAAATTGTAGTTCTGTTTTAATAATATATATACTAATCTTGTCATTTTAATCCTTAATAGGAAAGTATTTTCTTGTTGATGTTGGTTATGCTCATAAGCGAGGTTTTATTGGACTCTATCGTGGAACTCAGTATCACTTAAAGGAATATGGACCTCAAGCATTAGCACCAAGGACGTCGACTGAGCTTTTTAACCTTTGTCATTCAAAACTTCGAAATGTTGTGGAAAGAACATTTGGCCAGTGGAAGGAACGATTTCTTATTTTGATGCATATACCACGGAATTATCCTACAAAAAAACAAGAAAAAATTGTAAATGCTTGTGTTGTAATACACAATTTCATCATGATGCGAAATCCCAACAATGATGAATTGTGCCAACGTCATTATCATGAAGTGATAAATATTGACCAAGAAGACAATGAAGATGATGCAGTTGAGGACGAGTCTGGCAGCCAATATGCTTATCGCCTCAGAGATACAATAGCGTCAGATATGTGGAATGCATCAGCAAATAGAAGAGCTAGTCCAGCGCAAATGATACAGTGAACTTAGTTAAATGAGTACTAGATGAAATGAATCTTCTTTTTCATGGCTGAACATACTATCATTTTTTGAAATGAAATCCGAAATATATATTTTGCGAAGATGGAGTTCTTCTATTTTGAAATATTTATTTTGTAAGGTAGAGTACCAAACATATTGGAATGCGTTTTGTGAAGTTGATCATTCATAGAAATTTATATTTTTGAAAAGTATAATTCATGTTGAAAGACATTTTCATTTTGAATGATCTAAAAATGCAGATGAAACCTTTGATACAAAATAGGCCTTTTTGTCTCTTGTTCATATTATTATAGTAGAATTTAATTCAATGATTAACTATTGTTTACAAGATCATCTAATAAATTTACACATGTCTTTGAAACAAATATGGTAAAGTGAATCACATGTGTAAATGGTGTGAAAATGATGTTATTAGACAAACGTTGTAAAAATAAACGCATGTGTAAACCTTACATACATAAAATCTGAATATTCATAATTTACATGTGTAAATTATATTTACAAATTCCATGCGTAAAAGACAAACGGCCCCTAGTCTGTTAGGGTCCTCAAGCGTCTCCTAAAACAAAGTGGAATTGTGGACCCCACAATTAAAAATCTTAACATTAAGGGCATGTTTGTGTAACCATTTTCTGCAGAAAAGATTACATTTTTCAACAAAAAAGATACCTTTTGGATGTTTGGTGCATAATTTTTCTATGGAAAACAAATTATGTGGGGCCCATAGTTTCCTCAAAAAGTAAGGATTTTAACTTCCCATGGGGAAGGGTCAGACTTCTAGTTCCTCGGAAAACCCGACCCATGTATATATGCTTCGTTTCAACGCCTCCTCCTCACTATTCATCGAAATGGTTGGGAGTGCTATGGTGAAAAAAGGGATGCCTTCATCTTCTTCGATCGCATTCTCCTCTTACGCCGAAGCCATCAATCCGGTCATACAGTCTCCCTCTCCCCCGGCCCTCTCTGTCTCTCTCTCTTCTAGATTTGGGTTCTTTTCCCATCTCCATCTCTCACTGTATTGTGAAATACATCCCCATCTCTATCTTTCTCTGGGAAAATCCCATCTCATTCTCCATGACAAGGGTGGTGTGTGGATCTCTGTAATAATGGTGGTGCAAGAATGAAGAAACGGAAAGGATAACCTATCTCTATAACAAACCTATCTCTGTAACAACGATGGAGCAAGAATGAAGGAAAGGACAAGATAACCCTAACTGTAAACCAAAGTAAGTTGATTTGTCCTATCTAAAATGGTTTGTTTAGATAGCTAGATGTATGTTAAATTTCATTTGGTTTTTTTGTTTGTTTGATTTGTGATTGATAATTGGGTAGTATATGTGAGAAATCCACAGCTGCACCAAACATGAAAAAGCACATTTCACTGCAGAAAATATTTCTACACCAAACATGTATTGCCAGCTCCATCAGAAATTCTTTTCCTACGAATCTAATTACCATGGATTTTGCTGATGTGACAATTTCCACTTTCCATGGAAATTACATGTACACAAGCATGCCCTGAGGGAAAATCTCAAAATAAGGCTAGAGTTTTCCAACAACTTTCTTCTATTTTTTTCATCTCAAAATGGTCATAATGCCCCGATACCCTCTTCCATTATTTCTTCTCTCCTGGTTAGAAATAGACTTAAAAGAGGAAAAGAAGAAGAAAAGAGTACACTGAAATTCCTAACCTTCCCAAGCTAGATACCAAGAACCTATAATGAGACATTATTACTTGCTCATAATCAGTCGTAGTAACTAGCAGATCATGAGAATGTGCCTCCAAATACACTGGGTTGCATAGAGGAGAGCCAGACAGAAAAACCAATCATTTCAACAGAATTAATGCTATGCAACAGAGCTCAACTAAGATTAGTGATCAAAAGCCAAAAGAAAGAGGAATCTAGCAAAGAGTATCAATCAAAATCTTAAAAGAGAAAGAACACATCAGATTAGTACTAGAAGTTCAAAAGTTCCACAAAGGTTATCAAAAACAAATCTTGACAGATCTGGATGCGGTTGGAGATCTATGTGTGTTCCAAGGATTGGAAAGCTCCGTTAATATTTTCGCCTTTTATCTTTCTTTTGGGAATGGAATATTTCCAGCCCTAGGGCTCCCTTATCCTATATAATCTTATATAGACAAGTCTCAGAGAGTCACACTTATTGACTTCTTCGCCAAGAAAGCCACATCTACTAATTCTATCGAGAGTCTTATTTGTGGGGATGTCGCGACCCCGGACCGAGGTCCCCAATCCGGGCTCGCGACTAGTGTGTCCAATTGTGATTATCCCACAGGTTTCTGCGGTGAGGAGTCCAAAATAAGCATGGAACAATCTCACATGAACAATGGTTTGCGGAAGCATGTAGTAATCTCATCTAGACAATACATATTATATAATATCAGACTTGCATAAGTTAAATTATCATCAAGACAAAAATTTAGAGAAGGAAACATAAAGATAGCATTTCAAAGATTAGTTCAAGTTTTAAGACAACAAAAGTATGTTAAGTTAAAGTTAAGTTACATCCCACAAACAAATGGCCAACAAAGGTCATCACATCCCAAAATAACAAAATGATAAAACCCCATCAGAGTACATCGCTTCTCAAGACCCCACCACCCGACTTCTAGATGACGTCGTCGGGTTGCCACTCACGAACTGGGGGTGGCTCAACAGCCTCCTCCTGACGCTCCTCCTCAAAGGCAATGTCACCTGCACCTCGGCACCAAAATAAACGGGTCAAACACAACGGTCTGTTAGGTGATCAATTTAGACATGAATATAAATAATTTAGATTACGGAAAAAGATAGTATTTAAAACCGTTCAATGAGTGCAGAACAGTGCTTGGAAAGTATACAAAACAAAACTAGCATGAATGTAGAAATATATCATAATTAATAAGAAACCACATTGAGCCCATCATTTCTCTACCATACGTTCAGAGTAAGCAGAACAAAATATGATATAACAGGACAGAACAGAACAAAATCCCATGCTACACTTGGTAGGTGGGGTCTGGACGTGGAACCGGAAACAGAACAGAGGTGTATATAAAAATATACGACTAATCTGCAGATAGTCCAAAGTTTAAGGACCCCCAGACAGTGGATCAGACTGAAAGGGCAGTCCAAGCTCAGTGGTATTTACCTAAAATCATGAATGCACAAAACAGATAATACATATACAAGGCCGATCAAAATAGGGGAATTCACTCATCAAAACAAGACAAGGCAAGGCAAATCAGAGACAGCATATGATATAGCGAAACAAAACTGAAGTAGTGATCCCCATTATGAGTTCTTAAAACAATTCAAAATCTGGCTAACATTTGCAAAACAAAACAAGTTCTAATGATGTTCATCGTATCAGAAACCGAGGCCCCAAAACAAGTTGATCAGTATACATTAAGACCTTTCATTGACCTTGGTGTATTTGAAACCCAATTGTCGGAATTTAAGATGTATTGGTGCCCTAAAGCTAAATAGACAATTCAAGTTCCAAATGCACAATCTCAAGCTAAAAGCCCTTAATCATATTCAAATTTCATTTTCCAAGAAAATCCCATAAAACAGGTCCATCATGCAAATTGGGTCAGCTCTCGGTCACCTGTCAGCTAGCCGAGGTGGTGCATGTCGGCTAACCGACACTTGACTGAAGGCTAACTGTCAAATCCCAGGTCAGAAAAAGTATCATTCTGGATTTGGAACTGAAGTTGAGCTCGGTTAGCTGTCAGTTAACCGAAATGGGGTTGTCGGCTAACCGACAGCTGACCGATGACTCCCCTGACGTGATGCAAGCTTCTGGATTAGGAACCGAGGTGGTTCGGTTGGCTGTTGGTCAACCAAAACAGGGTTGTCGGCTAACCGACGTGTGACCAACAGCTGACCGACCCTCTGCGGGAAGCTGCAGTTTAGGTCAGATTTCTTCATTCTTCTTCATACATTATTTCATTTCATCCCTTATCAAGTCCCCTGCAGTTTCAGAGCCTACATGCTCTCCATACTTCGTCATTCTACAACATTTCATCATAATTCCTTCATACATCACTATCTCCACCTTTATTCCAAACCCATCATCCATCCAACAGTCCATTCAAAATAAAGCATTTGACAAAACAAGTCTCATATATGACAAAGGAAAAGATTTTCCAAGCCATACAATTAAACCAACATGTAATCCAACATTGGGCATCATAATCTGAACTTAGTAAAATACATTCAAGTGCATAAATCAAAATAATCTCAGATATTTGGAAACCAAAAATGCTTGAATACTTTGCATGCAAAGACACATCTAAGAAGATCACTTGCCTGTACTACTACTAATCCAAAAATCTTCTCAAGAATCTATCCCACGAGCTCAGCCAAGAACCTCTACAAAACCCATGGAAAGAACATCAAAATCCACCAAAATTTGAAAACAAAGGCCCATTCGAAAATGGGTTTGCATGTTTGAAAAACACAATCCTTATAGGCTCAAAAAACTCCATTAGAGAGAAGGAGAAGAGATCTCACTTGAAGCTAGTTAAACAAGAAGAAATGGGGAAGAAGAAAAGGTAGCCTAGCTGAAAATTTCAAGAGAACTATATCAAAAGAAAGCTTGAGGTGAGGGGAAGAAGGGGGTATGCTCAGATTTACATTCGGCAGCCTAGAGGTAAGGCATGCAAGTGGGTGAAAGTAGAGAGGAAAAGGTTCTTTTCAAAGCTCCATATTTTTGGAAAATAGTTGCAAGTTAAGTTCAGAAACGAGAGGGAGAAGAAGGAGAAGACTTAAGTGAATTAGAAGTGGGCCCCGTGGAGTTCAAAACTTGGAATGGCTGAAACATCTACTTGTGGGCCCCGGATGAAATTGGCGAAGAAGACTAAAATGTTCCTTGAAAAATCTAGTTTCCAAAAAGTATAAATTTGACATATTCTTGAGATTTCGAAAATTGGGTCCAGATTTGGGTGTGAAAGGACTGTTTTACCCTTTTTTGGCCAAAACATAGGTTTCTGAGCATCGAATGAAAACGAACTGAATACGAAAGTTGTAGGAAAACATAAAACCACTCAAAATAAATTGAAATCACGATTTAAATCAGAAATCCAGAATCGTTCTCCCTTACTCACATGTGTACTAAGGGCACCCCTGAGCTTGTCCAACTAACACAAAGTGCTCTCAAAATTCCCCAAAGCTAATTTCAAGACTAAATCGAACAAAATTCTAACCCAACGAGTACAAAACCCACTTAAGTCTAAACACACCCTTAATTGACACTAATCGCACTAATCCTGGGTCAAGGTCTGACATCCTCCACCCCTTAGGTTATTTGGTCCTCCAAATAAAAATAAATTTACATCGAGCAATAAGTGAGGGTACTTTCCCTGAACCTGGTCTCTCAGTTCCCATGTAGCTTCTTCTGGCTCATGATTTTCCCACTATACCTTAACCCAGTGAATAGCCCGATTTCTCAGTTCTTGCTCTTTAGTGTGAATGATTCTGACCGGCTTTTCTACATACGAAGCATCTTCTCGAATTTCCAGTGGTTCATGCTGCAATACATGTGAAAGATTCGAAACGCATTTCTTCAATATAGAGACGTGAAAAACATTGTGTACCTCAGAGAGCTCCGGCGGTAATGCAAGTCTGTAGGCAACATCTCCAACCTTACTCAAAATTTCGTACAAACCGATGTACCTTCTCACTAACTTGCCCTTCTGTCCGAGTCTCAAAGTTCCTCTGATTGGAGATACCTTCAAGAATACCTTATCACATTCCTTAAACTGTAAATCTCTTCTACGAGCATCAGTACAACTTTTCTGTCTGCTTCAGGCGACCTTCAAATGCTCTTGTATTAGCTTGATCTTGTCACTTGTTTCCCCAACTATTGTCGGTCTGTAGATGCTACGAATACCGACTTCTTCCCAGCAAACGGGGGTTCTGCATCTTCTGCCATAGAGTGCTTCGAAAGGTGCCATACCGATGCTGGAGTAGTAGTTATTATTGTATGCAAACTCGAAGAATGGTAAGTATTCATCCCATTGGACCTTAAAATCCAGTACACATGCTCGTAACATGGCTTCCAAAGTCTGTATAGTTCACTCTGACTGACCATCAGTCTGGGGATGATACACTGTGCTAAATTACAATTTGGTGCCCATAAATTCTAGCAGAGTCTTAAAAAACCTTAAAACGAATCTGCTATCTCGGTCCGAAGTGATGGAGACTGGTTGACCATGTCCATTGACTATCTCATTCACGAACGACTCTGCAAGTGGTGTCATGTGCATCTTGCTCCCTGTCTTCACAGGAATGAAATGAGCAGACTTTGTAAGACGATCCACTATCACCCAAATGGCATTATTCCCTTTCTTGGTAGTGGGTAAACCGGAGCCAAGATCCATGGTGATGTGATTCCATTTCCATTCCTGAATTTCTAAGGGCTGAAGCAATCCTAGAGGTTTCTGGTGTTCCGCTTTGATCTGCTGACAAGTAAGACATCGAGATACAAAGGCTGCTATCTCCCGTTTCATATTATTCCACCAGAATCTATTCTTCAAGTTATGGTACATTTTTGTGCTACCAGGATGCATAGAGTATCATGTGCCAGGCCTCATCCATTATTTCATTCTTCAGCTCATCAATGCTAGGCACACACAATCAATCGCAAAAATACAACACTCCATCTACTATCCTGAAGTCTGGACGTTCTGAAATGTGCTCCACAATCTTTATCAAGTCTGGATCTTGTAAATGACTGTCCTTGATTTTCTGGATGAAGGTAGGCTCAGACACTATTATATTTGCTAACATCACACATTTCCTTAATGGTTGCACTTCTACTCCAAGTTCCTCAAACTTGTGTAAGACACTGACTCCTCTCAAACTAGCCAGAACTACTAATTTTCTGCTTAATGCATCAGCTACTACATTCACTTTGCCCGGATGGTACTTGATCGGGAGTCATAGTCTTTCATGTATTCCCTCCACCTCTCTGTCTCATTTTCAATTCTTTCTGTGAGAACAAATACTGTAGACTCCAGTGATCTGAGTGGACTTCAAATTTCTCTCCATATAGATAGTGTCTCCACATTTTCAAAGCAAATACAACTGCTGCTAACTCAAATTATGAGTTGCATAATTCTTCTCATGATCTTTCAATTGCCTTGAGTCATAAGCTATCACTTTACCATTCTGTGTCAACAAACAACCCAATCCTACATTTGAAGCATCTGTATAAACAATGAATCCTCCACTTCCTGACGGTAAGGTGAGAATTGGAGGTGTGGTCAATCTTCTTTTCAGCTCTTGAAAACTTTCCTCACACTGATCTGTCCATACAAAAGGTATACTCTTCCTGGTTAATTTTATCAATGGTGCTGCAATGGATGAAAATCCTTAGACAAATCTCCTGTAATAGCCTAATAGCCCCAACAAGCTTCTGATTTCTGTCACACTGCTTGGCCTTTTCTAATTGACAACCACTTCAATCTTGGACGGATCCATTGCTAAACCTTCTTTCGAAATGACATGACCTAGCAAAGCCACTTGTTCTAGCCAAAATTCACATTTACTTAGTTTTGCATAAAGCTGGTTGTCCCTCAAAAGCTGCAATGACGTCCTCAAGTGGTCTTCATGCTCTTTCTTACTCTTAGAATACACGAGGGCATTATCGATGAACACCACTGTAAAATGATCCAAATACTATGCAAAGATCTTATTCATGAGAGCCATAAATACTGCAGGTGCATTTGTCAACCCGAAGGGCATCACCAAGAACTCGTAGTGCTCATATCTTGTTCGAAAAGCTGTTTTAGGCACGTCTGACTCTCTAACTCGCAACTGATAGTACCCAGACCCTAAGTCTATCTTGGAAAAATACGCTGCTCCTTACAATTGATCGAACAATTCATCTATTCTCGGCAACGGATACTTGTTCTTGACAATCATATGGTTCAATCTTTTGTAGTCTGTACACATTCTTAAGCTTCCATCCTTCTTTTCCACAAAAAGAACTAGTGCTCTCAAAGGCCAAAGACTTGGTCTGATGAAACCTTTGCTCAAAAGTTCTTGCAATTAGAGTTTCAATTCTCCTAATTCCGTTGGAGCCACCCTATAAGGTGCAATTGAGATCGGAGCTGGCCCTAGAAGGAGTTCAATTGTGAACTCAACTTTTCTAATTGGTGGCAATCTCGGGATTTCTTTTAAAAAAACATCCGGAAATTCGCACACAACGGGGATTTCCTCCACCCCTTGGGACTGTTTATCCTCCATGATAAACGCAATAAATGCTTCACATCCATTTTGTACCATTCTGCCTGCTTTTAATACTGAAATTAATCCTACTTGATTTTTCTTCTTGTTTCCCTGAATCATTAAGTCTGCCTGTTCCCCTTTCAACTTAAAAGCGATGGCCTTACTAAAACAGTCCATTGTGGCATGATATGTTTCTAACCAGTCCATGCCTAGGATAACATCAAAATCATGCATGTCCAAAATGATAAGATCTGCTGGTAGCTTGACTTCTCCTAATATGACTGAACAATTTGGGTAATAGGTTCTACAAACAACCTATTTACCTACTGAAGTAGTGACATGCAAGATATAATCAAGTTCTTTAGATGGCATAGCAATCATCTTGGCAAACATAGGGGATAAAAATGAATGAGTGCTTCCAGGATCAAACAAAATTTGAGCTTCTACTCCACAAATGAGAAGTTCACCTTCTACTATGTCGCCTGCAACATTGGCATCTACACGATTGAGGTGGTATGCCCGTCCCTGTTGCTGTGGCCTATTTTGCCTGCCTTATGCATTTCTGTTTTGCTGTTGTGGAGGACCTGCCTTGTTGCTACTGATGTGGCTGCCTAGCTTGGCTCTAAGCTGGTTGTTGGTGCTGAGGAGCTGCTTGTCGCTGCTGCTAGCTCCTGTTGCCCTGATTTGGTATAACTGGGCAATCCTTAACTGTATGGCCCATTGCCCCACACCGGAAACAAGCACCTGTGGCTTTATGACATTGGGCAGTTTCATGGTTCTTGCCACAGTGACCACAACCTTGTCTTACTTGTTGTTGATCTTGCCTTAGCCTCTTGTTAGTCTGTTGCCTCTGATTCTGCTGGTTGTGTTGTTTCCTATCCCGGATAATCTGGTTATTGATATCTTCAAACTTATATGCACTCTTGACTGCCTCATTGAAGGTGGCTGGTGGAACTACTCCCGTAGCATCCCTGATAATGATAGGGTTCGAGCCTTCTAAGATTTTGGTGATCTTTTTCTGCTCAATATCAATCAATTCTCTAGCATATCTAGCTACTCTTTCAAACTTTGTAACATATTCAAGGACTGTCGTGTTGCCCTGCTTGAGCTGCTAAAATTCTATAGCTTTCTGTCGCTTGATATGTGAAGGAACGTATTTGTCAGTAAACTGGGTCTTGAAGGTTTCCCGTGCAGTCTCATCAACCATTGTCTGATACGGTTCTTTAACCATTTGCCACCATGTGTCAGCTAGCCCATAAAATAAGGAAGCTATGAGATTGACTGTCTGTCTGCCAGTACATGTGGAAAGATCGAAAATCTTCTCTGTGTTCACTAACCAATCATGCGCAGCAAATGAGTCTTCTTGACCAGAAAACTCTTTGGGTCCCCTCTTTCTGAACCTTTCAAATAGTATATTAAGATCATGATCCCTATTGTTAATGATAATGTTTAGGCCCAAAGGTTGCCTAGGCTGGGGTTGAGGCTGGGGCCTGTTCTGCAGAACTTCTAGTAACTGTCTTTGTGCTTGGGCCATTTCCTCATCCTTCTTAGCTAGTTGTTCCTGAAACCGAGCTTGGTTCTCATTAGCCTCTCTTTGTAATCGAGCTTGATTTTCATTGGCCTGTCGTTGTTGTTCTAACATAGCTCGCATAAGTTCCTGAAATTGTGTTGCTGTAGGTGGGTTTTCCGGATCTGTCTCAATGTTGTTGCTTCCGGAAGCATTCTGATTTGGTGCTTTCCTTGGAGGCATGATGCTGCAAAACAAGGTGTTAGTACAAAATAACAAGGGTTTTGGTTGGTTTCTAGATCCGACCCTAACGATCTAACGAGATCACGAATCCTCGCCACGTCCCTGAGAGTTTCTAGTTCCTTTTATATGCCTGAAACATGTCCCGCTCTGATACCAGTCCGTCGCGACCCCGGACCGAGGTCCCCGATCCGGGCCCTCGACTAGTGTGTCGAACTGTGATTATCCCACAGGTTTCTGCGGTGAGGATTCCAAAACAAGCATGGAACAATCTCACACGAACAATAGTTTGCGGAAGCATGTAGTAATCTCATCTGGACAATACATATTATATAATATCAGACTTGCATAAGTTAAATTATCATCAAGACAAAAATTCAGAGAAGGAAACATAAAGATGGTATTTCCAAGATTAGTTCAAGTTTTAAGTCAACAAAAGTATGTTAAGTTAAAGTTAAGTTACATCCCACAAACAAATGGCCAACAAAGGTCATCACATCCCAAAATAACAAAATGATAAAACCCCATCAGAGTACATTGCTTCTCAAGACCCCACCACCCGACTTCTAGATGACGTCGTCGGGTCGCCACTCACGGACTGGGGGTGGCTCAACAGCCTCCTCCTGACGCTCCTCCTCAAAGGCAATGTCACCTGCACCTCGGCACCAAAATAAACAGGCCAGACACAACGGTCTGGCAGGTGATCAATTTATACATGAATATAAATCATTTAGATTACGGAAAACAACAGTATTTAAAACCGTTCAATGAGTGCAGAACAGTGCTTGGAATGTATACAAAACAAAACTAGCATGAATGTAGAAATATATCATGATTAATAAGAAACCACATTGAGCCCATCCTTTCTCTGCCATATGTGATGATTAGAGTAAGTATAGCAGAACAAGATATAATAGGACATAACAGAACAGAATCCTATGCTACACTAGGTAGGTGGGGTCCGGCCGCGGAACCGGAAACAGAACAGAGGTGTATATAAAAATATACGACTCATCTGCAGATAGTCCACAGTTTAAGGACCCCTAGACAGTGGATCAGACTGAAAGGGCAGTCCAAGCTCAGTGGCATTCGCCTAAAATCATGAATGCACAAAACAGATAATACATATACAAGGCTGATCAAAATAGGGGAATTCACTCATCAAAACAGGATAAGGCAAGACAAATCAGAGATAGCATATGCTATAGCGAAACATACCTGAAGTAGTGATCCCCATTATGAGTTCTTGAAACAATTCAAAACCAGGCTAACATTTGCGAAACAAAACAAGTTCTAACGATGTTCATCATATCGGAAACCTACGTGCTCTCCATACTTCATCATTCTACAACATTTCATCATAATTCCTTCATACATCACTATCTCCACCTTTCTTCCAACCCCATCATCATCCATCCAACAGTCCATTCAAAATAAAGCATTTGACAAAACAAGTCTCAGATATGACAAAGGAAAAGATTTTCCAAGCCATACAATTAAACCAACATGTAATCCAACATTGGGCATCATAGTCTGGACTTAGTAAAATACATTCAAGTGCATAAATCAAAATAATCTCAGATATTTGGATACAAAAAATGCTTGAATACTTTGCATGCAAAGACACATCTAAGAAAATCACTTGCCTCTATTACTACTAATCCGAAAATCTTCTCAAGAATATATCCCACGAGCTCAGCCAAGAACCTCTACAGAAACCCATGGAAAGAACTTCAAAATCCACCAAAATTTGAAAACAAAGACCAATTTCAAAAATGGGTTTGCATGTTTGAAAAACACAATCCTTATTGCTCAAAAAACTCCATTAGAGAGAAGGAAAAGAGATCTCACCTGAAGCTAGTTAAACAAGAAGAAATGGGGAAGAAGAAAAGGTAGCCCAGCTGGAAACTTCAAGAGAACTATATCAAAAGAAAGCTTGAGGTGAGGGGAAGAAGTGGGTATGCTCAGATTTCCATTCGAAAGCCTAGGGGTAAGGCATGCAAGTGGGAGAAAGTGGAGAGGAAAGAGTTCTTTTCAAAGCTCCAGATTTTTTGAAAATAGTTGCAGGTTAAGTTCTGAAACGTGAGGGAGAAGAAGGAGAAGACTTAAGTGAATTAGAAGTGGGCCCCATGGAGTTCAAAACTTGGAATGGCTGAAACATCTACTTGTGGGCCCCGGATGAAATCGGCGAAGAAGACTAAAATGTTCCTTGAAAAATCTAGTTTCCAAAAAGTATAAATTTGACATATTTGTGAGATTTCAAAAATTGCGTCTAGATTTGGGTGTGAAAGGATTGTTTTACCCTTTTTGGCCGAAACACAGGTTTCGGAGCATCGAATGAAAATGGACTGAATACGAAAGTTGTAGGAAAAAATAAAACCATTCAAAATAAATCGAAATCATGATTTAAATCAGAAATCCAGAATCATTCTCCCATGCTCACATGTGTACTCTGGGCGCCCCTGAGCGTGTCCAACTAACACAAAGCGCTCTCAAAATTTCCCAAAGCTAATTCCAAGACTAAATCGAACTATATTCTAACCCAATGAGTACAAAACCCATTTAAGTCTAAACACACCCTTAATTAGCAATAATCGCGCTAATCCTAGGTCGGGGTCTGACAGGGGACATATCAAGTTAGATTCTCTGTTGGCATTCGCCCTGCTAGATTTGACGTGTGATCCGTGGCATGTGGGCCACACAATTTCCTAGAAGTCTTTCATGTATATCATTCACTCAGGGGTAGGAAGAGAAAAGAAATAGATAAAATCAATGAAATGCTTACCTTTTTTTAAAGCAAAAGTCGGACTTTGCAAGAGAGAGATTCGAACACCCCGATTTGATCTCTTTCCTATGTTTCTCTCAAGAATAACGATGAGATACGGCTTCCCCCATTTTGAATGCTCGGCTATATCCTTTTAAATTATGTGAAAGTAGTGTCGAGCGCGAGTTTAGATTCCAGTCAGCACCTTCATGGCTCTTGCAGGGAGATCAATGCATCTGATGCTGCCTCATGAAGATCTATCGGCGCATGGCATGGCTGCAAGCTACATGAGGTGGGGTGACGGTTAGGAGGGAAGACGGGTATTTGAAGAGAAGAACCAATAGAAGACGGTATATGGGCATTTTTGAGACAAAAAGCGAGGAAAGTTGCCAAAAAACATCAAATATCATCGGATGCCTCGATTTGAAATAAAACCGAAAACTTAAGTTTAATTTTGAAAAATAAGTTTTTTTTTCTTTTTTCTTTTTGCCTTGATTCAAATCTAGGCAAATCTTGAGCCCTGATTTTAAATTTTCCCTTAGAGGAATCCAAATCTAGTGTTGAGAAATCCTGATTTGAAAGGGGTGGGAATCTACAGTGGAATCAGGCTGTTAAAAACCAAACCATTTGAATACACTCCCTCCAACTTGTAACGCCCTGTCCCGAGTTATTTATGATTAACTCTAATTAATCGGGATTAATGCAAATTCAACATCTTTTACTGAATTAATGTTGATTAAAGGCTAAATTGATTTATAATTGGCTCAAATGGTCAATTTGAGCTTAATGAAAAGAGTAGTGAATGTTATGAATGAATTGAAATGGTTTTAGGCTAAATCAAGTAATGCAAGGACTTTTTCGTAAATACGAATTTACGCATATTTCGTCGAATACAAACTCTTGATACTCACGCGTGTATCTTGAAGAGTACGTTAGTTTCCGTAACAGAGCGATTCCATTCGACGTAAATTGGATCAAATGACCCTTCATTTGACTCAATGTGTAATTAATGGAATTAAGAGGGGGTTAAATGCAAAAAGGGGGCTTATAAGATGAAGATGAACTCTTTTGAGTTCATTCTCTCATCTCCCAGCAGCCAACCCTTTCTCTTCTTCCTTTTTCTTCCGTTCCTCTTGGTTTTCCATCAAGGTGTGTGTGTGATTTGGAGAATTGACAAGTGATTATGAAGAGGAACTTCATCTTCTTCATCTTCTCCATCTTCTTTTTTACTTTCTTGGAGTTTAAGCATGAGAAGATCTCAAAATTTCCACCAAAGAGGCTACAAGTAAGTGAATTATGTTGTTTCTAGAATTTCTGAGTCCTCTTTGGTGATTTGGAATGGTTTCTTGCATAAGAAACTCATTAGGATTTTCTTGAATGGATTGATTGGTTTTTAGGTTCAAAGAGGGTTTCAAGTTTGGGTGTTTTATCTTGGATTCAAGCTAGCAGAGGAGATTCTTGCTAATCAAAATCTCCAATTAAGGCAAGTGTACTCAATTCTATTGATTTTATGTATTAATAGACTCGTTGGAACTCAAAGAGTTCAATCCCAGAACTTTCGGTTCAGAGAATTCTGAACTTCTGGGAGCAATTCGGTCAGCCCGACACCTGACCGACGCTTTCTGGGCTGAATCTCGCAGGAGCTTTTAGTTTCTGTAGAGCTGACCGAACTGGGTTCAATCAGCCAACATAGGAGCTCGGTCGACCGAACCGCCTAACCGAGTGGTCTGAGAGCTCATCTAATGCTCTCTGGAATTGGAACCGAGGGGTTAACCGAACCGAGCTCGGTCAACCGACACTGTAGGTTTGGTCAGTAGACAAGGTGACCGAATTTCCTTGGAGAAATGTCAGAATTTGTATCAGGAAACTGAGCTTCTGGAAAGCCGACCGACAGAGTTCGGTCAGCCGAAATCCAGAGTCCGGTCAACCGATAAGTGACTGACAAGGTGACTGACGTTGATGAGGTTTCAGAATTTATTTCTGATATTTTCCTAAACCTTCATGGGTGTTAGCTAAGGTTATGTGAATGTAAATTTCATTGAAGTGATGTCATCTAAAATAACACATACATTACATAACGAACGTTTCACCCGAATGTTGTTTTAGGAAAATTTATTGTTTAATTGTTTTATAGTTTGCATTGACTTAATCTTCCGTAATTGTTTATTATGCTCCTTGTTGAGTTGCAATTGCATAGTGCATTGAATTAACGAAACGAAAGGAATGAATGAAATGAAATAAATGAATGATGACTAATCCTACTGCAGTAGATGAGTTGGAGCATTCCGGAGCTCCGTGGTGATGCCGGTGATCTCTGATCAAGACGCTGGTAAATCCCACACATTTGACTGCTTCCTTTAGGGGAGAACTACATGAATAATTTGACTGCTTCCTTCAGGGGAGAACCACATGAATAATTTGAATGCTTCCTTCAGGGAAGAACTAAATGAATGTAATTGTTATTGATTTGAGATGTTTAGACTGATTTGGATTGTTTAGAATTGCTAAGCAAATTGTTATCATAAAATTGTGTATACATTGTTGAACCGTCATGTTCACAATGTTATGGATGACGTTACAGGTCAAGTTGCCCGTCCCGTTGATATAGAGGCCACGCCGCCAGCGGAGGAGACCAATCAGGTTCCTCCAGGAGGATTAAACGAGGGGATGTAAATCGGAAGGCAATCACATTAGCATGTTTTGGAAATATTTTGAGTATAAAATCATTTTGGATGTAAATAATAGTTATCTGCATTGTATGTGAATATGCAGGTTGACTTGAACTTAAATAGGAAATGAAATGTGTAAGTAGACTTTACCCGAATGTAAAGGACTTGTACGTTTTAAATTAGTTATCAATGTATATGTATATAATTTCCGCAAGAATGTACATTTGACAGATATGTATGTAAGATCCCTTGTAAATTTCCTATTCACTTCGGTGATGCGAGGTTTATGGGAGTAAGTATGGAGATCGCGACTCGGGGTTGGGCCGTGGTAATCCTAATCTCAGGCCCGGGTCGTGACACAACTATATGGGCTATCTTGAGATTTTACTTTAAGCTGAGCTTATAGTACCGTTGGATTGATTAATCATCATCATCATCAAAGCTTTGTCCCAACTAGGGATGTAAAACGGGCTGTGTAGTGCAACAACATCCCATGAAAATCATGGCCATGTTATACTTGGGTCGTGCTATGACAGCTTGTGAATTTTCACGGGACATGTCGTGCCATGCTCTGAGATCCCTAATTTTCTTATGTGATTATTATCTAATTGTGATTAATAGTTAATAATCTTATTTTATGTGTTAGATTAACTATAGGTCGGTTTTTGTGAGTTTAGATCATAGTAAGGACCTAATTGCAGTTTAATATATGTAGGGGTTATGTGAATATATGATATTTTCAATCTCTTGGTTTCATTGGTTTGAGAATATTATTTTGAATATCTTTTATTCGTGATACTGATAATTTTGAAGTGTTATTTGATGAAGAATTATGCGTTGATATGAACTTATTTGTAATGTAGTATTTTTTTAAAATTTTCAATGGTGGAATTTTTCGACGATTTTGGATTCATTGGAAAACAGGTCAAATTTTGGCCAACTTTTTCTCCTCACTCAATTTCATTTGAACTTGTTTAGAACCCTTTCCAGTGAGATTTGATACCTGAAAATTCAGACTTTTTTGAGATTTTCCTAAATTTCACTATGCTCGAACTCCAGAGAAATCCTAGGCATTCTCCGATTCTCTTCTGCTTTCTCGAATTTTTCTCACTGTTTACCAAGTAAACAAAACAGACAGTTTCCTCTTTCCTTCTCATTTTCTCTATAGCAAGAAAAATTGGTTTCTCATGCTTCATCTTCTTCTTTTTCTCGTACTTCTTCTTTAACTGGTTGACTGGTTGTTCTGTATCTTCTTTTTTTTTCTATTATGCATGGAATGGAGAATACGAATGGTTAAGTTTGAATTATCGTTTTTGTAGAAGGATTAGTAGAGTAACAAGCAACTCAGTTCTTCTTCTTTGTCGCTTTTCTTCCTTCTTTATGATGACACCCATCTTCTACATCTTCCTTCTTGTTGTCATTCTTTTCCTCCTTATCATATATCATTGTCTCCTTTCTCACGCTTACTTACCAGAAGTTTTGAAAGCTAGAGTTTTCTCTAGTTGGTAAGAAGGAACCAAGGCAAGTAAACTACGGATTTAAAAATGAAAACTTCGGTTCCGTAAGTTTCTGTAAGTTTATGTAAGTTTTTGTTATACTTAGAAAATGACATATGCTTGTAGATTTTAGATTCACTTTATTTTAATGATGCTTTGATAAGTTCATGATAGATGAAATGTTATTTTCATTGTTGAAATGATATGGCACTGAAGGCATGTATTACAAAAATTGAAAGAGAGGAGATTCGAGATCGGGTTCCAGTTTTGCGTGTTCGTGGTCAACCGTGGAGTCAACCACAGGAGTCTGAGTCAACCGCGAAGCCAACCGCGAAAACTAAAGATTTTCTTTTTATTTTCAATTTTTAATTTTTAACTTGGAAAAGTATTCTACATTGACCAAATCATCTTTAAACAATTGTAGATGACTATCAATGTTGTTTATACACTGTTATTTGTGCATTTTCTCCAAACTTGATTTAAATGTGTGACGTTATCGGTTTAATTTCTAAATTTATGCTAAATATTCTAAATCACTTATCACCATGATTTTCTGAATTTTGATACATTCGACTATGGTATCTTTGACAGTTTAGTAACTCTGTAATTAGTTTTGTTTAGTGTAAATTTCTTTTAAAGAAAAAACTTTATTTATCCAATACATCAATTATATGCATATGATTACTCTGAATTGGTACCACTTAGCATGGTCCTATTGGAACTAGACGCAATGAAGATTGGACTGTATCCGTTATGTATACTACCTGCAGCTTAGTTATTATTTTTTGTTGGAGTATTTTTATACTCTTGGTATCTATGTATTCTGTTTTGTTTAGTGGCCACCTCCTAATATATATGGTACCAACTGTTATTCTATTTCCATTGATTATCTCTCGCTTGAGAGAATTTAGCTGATGTAGTATTGCCCTCTTGTTATTCCTTACATCTCTGTTATTCTCGTATTATGTATTATGTCAATATCATGCATTATTCTGATTTGTATCTGTTTAATTTCAGTTTATCATATTATTTTTGTTTATTTATCAATTTACTTGCTCAGTTTTACTTATGTAATGATTAATGTTACAAGAGAAACAACTACTACTGGTGTCCAGGAAGTTGAGACAGTCAAAGAGACTGTCATGTGCTTAGTTGAGTGGACCACCGACAAGCTCGCATGAAACTCTGGGAAAACATGGCACTCATCGTAACTGGAACAGTGATCCATGGAAAGAATGTTAGGAAAATATTTGGTGGTGGTGGGATGAGTGGACTAAGAAACTTTTGGACTTTTGTATATATTACTCAAGTCTGTAATTTTCTTTAAGACTAGCCAATGTAAATTATCCTATTATACCTATGCTCTGTTTTTATTACCCGTCCATATATAAATCTTTTATCACTATTATATGCTTCTGTGGGAAATTCTTTAAAATGTACAAGTTTAACTTACTCGTGATATCCTATGGGTTAGTGTGGGGTTAATTACCCATCGAGTCCAAGGACTTTAAACCATACACTAGTTACGTCATGAAATTGGAACCATTAAGGATACCCAATTGATAAGTCCACAAAATTAGGTCATCTTATCATCATTTCATATGAATTTGTGGATTAGTGCATGCATTAGTACTAGGAATTGCATTTAAACATGAGTTGTGTTTCTGGAAACCAAAGATTTAGGACTAGTTAAGAAAGCTAAATTCGGATTTAATATGGGTTATTGGGCTAAAAGTTGATAAAATGCAGCATTGTTTAATCAAATTTAGGTTGTTTTTCTTCCAAAACTTGGATATTTGAAAACCATTTTTTTTTTTTTAGCCATAACTCCTTATTGTAGGTCTGTACAGGATGAAAGAAACGAAATCATTCGAGAAGCTCCGAGCATTGGAAAGCCTAATATTAAATTAAAGGTCGTGCTACCACCGTCACCTCCACTTTTTAAAGATTTTACCACGATTTATATACAGGAGGATGACGATACCAGATTCCCAACAACATTGTCCTATTTTGCAGAAGATGATGAGTCCATGTTCGAAGAAATCAATGCAGAACTGCTTGATGTGAATGGAAGCGAAAGTGTTTGTAGTGGTCCCACAACTAATGTCGATGTTAATGGAAGTTCAACAGCTGCTCAACTAATTAATTCAGGTGTTGAAAGAGATACTACAAGCACAAATGAAGAAGATGGCTTTTTAAAATCTCCCTTCGTGGACACCATGATCCCTGAAGATGTCGTGCCCGAAGAAGGGACCTGTTCAACTAGGGAGATGTGGCCAGGTAATGAGTTTCCTGATCACAAGGCTTTTAAAAAAGCTATAGCAAAATACGCAATATATAACAACTTCACCTTGAAACACAAGAGGACTAACATGAAGATGGTCACAGCGAGTTGTAAAGGAGTCGATTGCCCCTGGCGTATACATGCTTCCATTGTAGATTCTGGTCCACACTTCAGAGTCCGAAAGTATAATTCCACACACTGTTGCTCGAAACCACTTATGGGAACTGCACATTGGCAAGCAACCGCGAAGCTAGTAGTAGAGTTCACTGAAGAGAAGGTGCGATGCAATAATGATCTTAGGCCCAAGGAGATCATCAATGAATGTCAAATTGAGTTTGGGACCCACATTACATACAAGAGAGCACATATGGCAAAGGATCTTGCATTGTGCAAGGTGCGTGGATCGTATGAGAAGTCTTTTATGATATTGCCGCTCTATTCCAATGAGCTTCATAGAACCAACCCCGGTTCATGCACTGCTTTGGACATCAAGGCGGATGACCGATTTAGATGCTTCTTTTGGTCCTTTGGTCCATGCTTAAGTCATTCCAAACCTCTTTAAGGCCATTGATAGCGATGGATGGATCACAACTTCGTGGCAAACATCCAAGAGTGCTAATGATGGCCGTAACACATGATGGAAATCATCAACTGTCCCATGCATTTTCCTTTGTCGGATCAGAGCGGCGTAATAGTTGGGAGAGTGGTTTCTTGCACACTTATCATCTTGTTGGGTGAGCCAAAAAATCTCACAATTATATCCGACCGTCAGAAATGTCTGATTCCTGCAGTACAAGCCATGATGCCAAGTGCAAAGCATTGTTTTTGTTGCCATCATATAGCTGAAAACATAAAGGCGGCTTTCAACGACCATGGCATTATAAGAAAGTTTTGGAGCGCAGTGAGGGCATACTGACCTTGTGAGTATGATGCTTGCATGGACCACATAAAAAGTGTAGATGAGAGTGCATATAATTACATCCATGCGATCAGCCGTCAGTTCTGGGCAACGACATTTGCTCATGGACACAGGTATGACATGCTTACCAGCGATGCTATAGAGTGCACAAATAGTTTCTTAAAAGACACCCGAGTGCTCCCGATTACAAAGCAAGTGGAAGAGATACGTGCAAAACTGATGGAATTCTTTCAGAGATGGTCAACTCAAGTACAAAGCATTACTTCAGTACTAACTCCGTATGCAAAGAAGTACTTAGCCATAAAGATGGAGTAATCATGAAGGCTGATGGTACAGGTAGCGGCATTGAATGAATATTAAGTGTAATCTGCAGAGTATGTTGATGTAGTTAATCTAGATCGCAGGTCATGCTCGTGCAGCAAATGGGACGTAATTGGAATCCCATGTTGTCATGCTGTTGCCGCCATGAAACTGCGAAATATGAATCCATATGACTATTGCGAGCACAGGTACCTCACAAGCATGTACCAGAAGACGTACAATGATGTCATTAATGCCACCTATGGTAAAAAGCAATGGGAACAGCACATTATAACTAGGAGAGTTCTCTCACCATTAGCTAGCAAGCAACCTGGTTGACCAAAGAAGAACATGATCCGAATTGAAGATCGACATCGTAAGCGAATAGTGGTAACTTGTTTGTGCTGTGGAGAGAGGGGTCACAACAGTGGGAGCAGCAAAAATCCACCAAATCAACAATGACATTGTTATATGTATGTTTGTGGGAAGTTTATTAATCAAAATGGCAGTAATGGTTTTTGCATTTTTGGATGTTTGCGTATAAATTATCATTTATTTTGAAAAGATGTGTGGGACCCAATATTTTGTTGTGGAAGATGATGTATGCTTGTACGCAACGTAAGTAATCTGCATGGAATTTTTATTTAATTCAGGTGGAACATTTTCATTACAGGGTCAACGATGACCTTATCCTTGTTAAATAAGGTCACCACCGACGTCGGTTACCAATTTTTCTGACCAAAGTTGTAACTTTTCCTAGGATCATCCATTACAGGGTCGATAATGACCTTAGCTGTGTAAGATAAGGTAACCACCGACGTAGGTTTCCAATTTTTTTTACCAAAACTTGTAACCTTTTCAAGCTTCCTTTAGAAAGAATTCTAAGCACAGGTCGGTGATGACCTTAGCTGCGTAAAATAAGGTCACCACCGATGCAGGTTTCCAATTTTTTTTAACCAAAGTTGTAACTTTCCAAGCCTCCTCTGGAAACAATTCTAAGTACAAGTCGGTGATGACCTTAACTGCGTAAAATAAGGTCACCACCGATGCAGGTTTCCAATTTTTTTAACCAAAGTTGTTTCCAAGCCTCCTCTGGAAACAATTCTAAGTACAAGTCGGTGATGACCTTAGCTGTGTAAAATAAGGTCACCACCGACGTAGGTTTCCAATTTCTTTTACCAAAAGTTGTAACTTTTCCAAGCTTCCTCTGGAAAAAACTATAAGTATAGGTCGGTGATGACCTTAGCTGTGTAAAATAAGGTCACCATCAACGCAGGTTTCCAGTTTTTTTTTCCAAGAGTTGTAACTTTTCCAGGCAACCAATGGGAGAAAAACAAAGACAGGGTCGGTGATGACCTTAACAGTGTTGGATAACGTCACCACCGACGTAGGTTAAGTATTTTTCTCTCCAAAAGTTGTAACTTTTCCAGGAGAAATCCAGTACAGGGTCAGTGATGACCTTATCAATGTCAAATAAGGTCATCACTGATGCAGGTATCCTAATTTTCTGAACAAAAGTTGTAACTTTTGCAAGCATCTTCACTCATGTTTACTGCTACAGCGTCGGTGATGACGCTGTATAAACAAGGAAAAAAATTAGGATGGGAGTATGACATGTAATTACATAGAAACACACCTATGTGCTTCAAAAAAGTTAAGGCTGTAGACGTAATACAAATAGAAATATTTCATGCATTCAATTTGCATTCAATCATTCAATCAATCAACATCCCATATAACAATTAAGAAAAAATTCCGCACATGAACTAAGTTTAAAGTTTGAAGCAAACAACATCCACAGTGTAACAACTCCAATTACAATCGACACCAAGATCAATATCGAATAACACATATTGCACAACATAAGCAGGGGAAAGTTCACTGCAAGTCGGGCTACAAGACCGGGAGTGGAAGGAGGTTTAGCTTTGATGCATTTCAAATATAGTTCTGCTCGAATATGTCAATGACAATTCTCCGTCGATAGTACAGGATGTCTGATTGGGTGAACTCAATGAGACGACGATATATGCAATATTCTGCGAACGCACAAGCGAACAACCCGCGGTCATTTCCGTTATCTTGAAATGGGATGTCTGTCTCTGTAGTAATCGTCCACATCATAAGCACCGACCACCCGAAATCCATGAAGCACTGCTGAAGACACAATCTCTGTCCAAACATAGTGAAAATGAATGATACTTCAATTTTGAAATTTATTTACTATCGAAATATTATGCTGCCAATACAGGAAAAAATATGTACTTACGAATCTGTCATAGGTCTTTTTGCCCCAAATCTCTCCCTTGGAACTGTTATAGTACTCCCAAACCTATCCGGGATCTTCCTCAGCCTCAGTATGTGCTTGCACCTCCATATCAATGAATCAATTGTAGCCGGTGAAGGGACTACAATGATTGCCTGGCAAGTGACCTTCGGAGGTGTGTTATATCCTTGAGGACCAGGCGAGACAGAGATAAGATCCTTGATAGGGACGTCGTCCACGTCACTAAAGTCCGCGTCAAGGTTGTCAGCATCAACTTCATGTGGTTGCTCCTCAGCCAAAGTGTGAGTGGCCGATGCCTTCACGAGGGAGTCCTCTATCATTAAGGGAGCATCGATACTAAGTCGAGGCTTTTTTGTGAGGCTTTTTGAGGACTTCATCTTAATCCTTACGCACTTTGGCCATTCTGATGGTCTATAAAATGAAGCAAAGTATGGTGAGGAAATCACAATAACCAAAGATTGTAGCATATTCATATCCTTGGAATTTATTTATTATTTACCAGCAGGTCATCATCTTCCAAAGTAGAAGTACTACATGTCTCGACGTAGTCCTCGTATGTAGTCCCAAATGTGGACCAAAATCTTTCGACCTTTTTCTTAATTGAAGTTATGAAATTTTTTAGGTCCACATTCGCAGTGATCAAACGATCGCATGACCGTACGACGTGGTTGAGGAAGAGAGAGACCTACAGTCCACATATTGAAAGGATCCCGTTAGAAAATATATTCACAAAGTCAATGTGAAGAAAAGTAAGGGAGGCAAAGGGTGTGAACATCATACCCGAGTCTGTGAGATGGTAGGGGAAAGGGCATCGAGCTGTGGAGGAGGATCCCTTTATGGCTCGTCGCGCTACCTGACACGGCCAATACGCATTATGGTATTTGCTTCATTCCATCTCATGTATGCTTCTTCATCCTCCTCCCCGCCGTTCGATTTTCCTTTTATTTTTCAGAACATTGTTTGCCCGTGCTTCCCATGACTTCACCTCCTCCTCATAAACTAGACTCCAATCTATAACAGATCTCCCCTTATTTTCCTTCCTTACATTGGGCCTGACGTAGCGTGGAGGCACTGTTTGTCTCAAGCCAAACTGCCTCATAACCCTAAGGAAAGGGTGACGCTTAAACACCTAATAAGATATAAGGGGAGACACTATGGTGAAAAGTGCTTTGTCTGCCTTAGACACGTGGTTCAAAAATTCCTTCCCGTACTTTCTGTACGGCCGCCACTTAAACTGTGCATGATGCATTGGATAAATTAGAACACATAAAGCAAGTATGAAGATGATAGAATAATTGAAATGAACTAATTCTACCTCTTTAGACGTGAGGTAATTGAGTTGCTTCCGCACTTCTCGCATAGTCGTCAGGTAAGTCATTCCTTGAAGTCGGTTGGCCATGTAACCATCAACGGAAATTGTATGTCATAGTTCTGATGCTGGTTTGGACTTAAACCTCGACCAATCTTCATTCTGGTGTATGCCCAGATTTGTCAAAAGAGAGGAAATCATTAGAACATTAATATATAAATAGTGAGTATGAAGAAGAAATATATCGACCTCACCTGCAAAAGCTGGTGGGGGGGGGGGGGGGGGGGGGGGAGGGAGGCAGCTAGAAAGAGACTTAAACTTCTTCTCAACGGCATCGCCTTTTCGATAGGGTCAGGCATCTCACGCTTCTTGAACCCTTCCCAATGAGCTCCCTTGTTTAGCATTCTGTACAGGTTGGATAAACAAGCAAATGCCCATGAGTAGGGCCTAAACTCTCTAAATAACTCTAAAATATAAAAGGGGCCTTGTGCCCCAGAAGAATTACAAAGAATTTGTCCAGCAACAAAAAAAAAAAGTTCTGCACATATCCTCGGCCTATGTCATCTTCTTCTTCGGCTGTCCCTTACTTTTCTTATTTCCCTTTTGCTTGGTCTTCTCCCTCTCCCTCAACTCCTCCGGAGTGGGATGGAAGACACGTTCCAGCCATGTAAATTTGAGGAAAACCCCATAGTAGTCTTCTTTCTATTGGGGGAGAACACCGAGCAGCTCTTGAAAAAGCTTGTCAATCTGATAGTGGGTGTACGTACGCCGGTTACGGGCGGACCATCTATAGGAAGGCCGTAGATGTAAGCTACGTCCTCCAGTGTAATGGTAGCCTCGTCGGATGGGAAATGGAAGGTGTTTGTCTCCGGCCTCCACCTCTTAACCACCCCCATGATCAAGGCATGGTCTATCCTCATCCACCTCATCTGAGCAAGATGATACAACCCAGCGTTCGTTACCCACTCCATCTGACGCTCATTCAGGTCCCACTTCCCATAGTCGGGGTTGGTGGGAAAGCATCTGTAGGTACCTAACTCCTACGAGAAAAATGACAGTTTGAATAACGTTAGCCATAAATCGAAAAGAAGTTCAATTGATTAGTGGTTGTGTGGAAGAGAGTATACCAAACTGCTGCGATAGCAATGGAAATGTGTTGCTCTTGCTCGCACAAAAGTACATTTGGTTGACCATCTGAGGTACTAGCCTCATTGTGGGAAAATTCCTCATTGCTTTTATTATCTTTAGACATCTGTGTACATCTAAATTAGAAATGATACCATTGAATGTTATGAAGGCAAGCATGAATAAAAGGTCAAACATACATAGAAAATGTTCATAAGACAGAAATAGTTAACACTTAAAAATTTCATAGTTAAAGGAAATAGTCAACACAACACTAAACAAAAGTGAAACATACATGAATAATGTAAAAATTAATAAATAAATAAATAAAAAAAAGGAAAGGCAGGAGAATGAAAGGAAAGTAATAGGCTTTCCATAACATTTAGGAACATGAATGAGGGTAGGATACATGAAAAGAAGGAATATGAATGAACAAATCATCTTTTATAAATGTTATTTCATTTTTTACCATCATCCATCACAGCATTCTCTTACCATCATCATCTATCACATCATCTATCACAGCTATATATAAGTAGTCCATTACATTCTCAGATCTCTGAGTTAGCTTGGAGGTTGTGGTGATCACAAAAGCTCTCTAGCTCTTCTCCTGACCTCATAGAGGAAACCTTTGTTGGATTTTGTAAGTGGGTTTCTATAAGTTTATAGTAGTTATCTTTGTCTGCTGATTTAAATTGTACACACTTGTATCTTAGGAGCTACATTTAGATCGATGGGACAACGATAAGTTTTTATTGAAGATGATGGGTTATTTGAATATGCTTCATTCACCATGATGTCCATGTGGGTCTCGATTTGATCAGTGTAGATTGTTGCTTTTCAGGTCCAACTGATAATTTAGGGTTAATTCTATTGTGTAACACATATGTTGATAACATTCAACTATTGCTCCCTATATATTGCAGGTGCTCAAGGTATAAAAGGGAACTTTCATCAGTCCCCTCATGGGTGGATCTAGGGTTGAATTAGCTGCCAACTCATTTATCCAAATACTAAGCAAGCAAGGAAGGGGTGCTGGGTGATTGAGTGAATGATGCAGGAGATAAGTTGAATCCTATGTGCCCATTTCTGGGACCGAAGGGAGCTCCGTTGTCTTCTAAGGTGCTTACCCCAACTCACTTCTCTAACAAAGTCAATGTAATATATGTAATTAACAACTTTGCCAAATTATATTCAAACAAGTTGACAGACTGATTTTCTTAATTTTTCTTACTATGAGTGTCAAGGGAGAGGCTTCTTAATTTTTTCTAAAGTTGGTGGATAATTATCAGAACTATAGATATTTCTTTCATAACTGTCTTTCAAAATTGTCAAACAACACATTCTACTACCCATTATAACTACTAAGCAAATATTCACTAAGTATCTGCGCATGGTAGATACTTAGTCAACAAATTCAAACACTTGTATTTGGAAATGTCAAAATCCTGTACAATGTTCGATAGGACCTGTGAATCTCAAGTTATTGTCACCTCATAGTTCTTTAACTTGAAACTCTTGATCTAGATGTGTCCAAGTTCAAGCTCTTATGCCAAACACTTACAAGTGAAGTGAAAGCGAAAGTGAATGCATAAACAAAAGTGAAAACACTGTAAATGGTTTTGCTGACAATCAAAGATAACTAGTACTATGGTCTATGGATCATCCAAGGTAGAGGGATAAGTCCTTTGACATGAAACCTAATGCAATATTTGATCATCTGAGTGAAATTTGAAAAACAAGGTTTGCGTCGTTCCCTGAGGTCTGTCCTAATGTGACATGCAACCTCGTGCAATATTTTAATTACTACTATGGGCATATGAACCCCATGAGTTTAACCCATAAAGCAAACCCAAACCCCACTCCATGTGGATACCAGTCCCTGCTCTATTTAAAGCTTTTGGGACCAAAATAAAGTCAATCCAATGAATCAAAACAAGAAAGAGAATCCAATTAAGAAATCCAATATAACTGCCAAAGACAACTAGATCTACGGAACCATCGTCCTTCTCAAGTCAGAAAACCCCAAATTCGCCTACAAACCCTAATCACAATGCAAACAAACATTGTACAAATCAAACAACAATGTTGAAGCTAAGCTACCATGCACTTCCATATCATATGCAGGATAACGGGAAAACCAAAAGGAGGGAAAATACAAAAACATTAAGAAAGATTCAAAAATGGAAGGAGATAAATACCTTGGAGTCTAGGTGGAAATCACGGATGATGGAAAAAACGAAGGGAACAACGAGAAGTAGTTGAGGAATTCAGTTTGAAGCCTGGTGCAACTGGAAATTGAAGCAACCGCTCGTCAACACTCATCCAAGGTCAGTCTCGATGGTGTAATGGAGAAGAGAGGAGAAAAGAATGAGAACAAACAGGGAAAAGAGCCCTAAAATGGTTCGCGGACAGCGTCATATTCACCGACCTTATTCAGTGTAAATAAGGTCGGCACCAACGATGTGTCAAATATGTAAAAAAAATAAAAAAAAATGGAAATCGGGTGCAATTGCTCGAATTGTTGCCACAAGTGCTAAAGTGTTTGATTGCATAACATGTGCGCATTAAGTGCTTTTTTCGGTTAAATCCTCTTGTTTTAATCTCCAATATGAAATAAAGTTTACAACTTCGAGTGATACTTCAAACTTGACAAATGGAAAAAAAATAAAATTACAAAGATGACAACTTTCAACTTAAAATAAACTTAACGAATTTAATGATATTATCTTCAACTTGAAATAAAATTTAAAAATGGAAAAAATAGTACTTACAAGTATGATAATTTTCAACTTGAAATAGAATTTACAAATGAAAAAAAAAAAAAAAAAAAGTTACAAGCTACAAGTAAGACAAATTCTAATGTTGAGGATTTTGCAAATTACAAGCATTCAACTGTGATAAATCCTATTGTTCACTACTATGATATTTCTAGTGCTGAAAAGTCATCTTCTAATTCTTCTTCTGGCATCAAATCCTGCTTCATCTTCTTTGCACGAAACCAATCTCTTAAGCACATGCATGTCTCCACCGTTACTTTCAATAACTCTTTCCTTCTATCGTCTATCAATCGCTCACTTGAACTAAAAGTGTCATGCCCATGGCCCGAAATCTATTAAAACACATTGGGGTACCTAGGCGCGACACATTCGCATGGGGGTTCAAGCCAACCAACTTCACATATATTTATTTCCCAAGCGAGGGTTCCCACAGGATTTACGTGTGAAGCATCAAATCAATTATTACAACTGGGACATATTTCTTTACGGAAGCCTGTGGCTTTTTGTTCTTCGCATGGTACTCGAAGGATAGAAGACATCTTAAGTTCCCTATACAAATTAACAATTCCAAAATCCTCAATACATTTCTGGAATGGGGTTCTTTCTCAATCAATCTCCATATGTCATCCCCTAGGTCTTCCCAAAGTGTTAGGGCTTCAAACCAACCCAACCGGACCTTAAAGCACCCTTTCTGAAAACATTAGGGAAGGCCTAGGAATTATGCACAGTTCGTTCGAGCGGACTAGAAGTTCGCTCGAGCGAAGGGCTTTCTGGGAGGGTTCACTCGAGTGGCCACAAGCTCGCTCGAGCGAATTGGTCCGAGTTAGGTGGGCTTGAGCGAATGAATAGGTTGGCTAGAGCGACCAAGTTTCTGGAAGGGGTTCGCTCGAGCGTACAATGGGTCGCTCGAGCGATCTGGCTTCTGGAAGGGTTGGCTCATGCGAACTATAAGGTTGGCTCGAGCTAACCAATTTCTGTGAGGGGTTCGCTCGAGCGAATGTGGGTTCGCTCAAGCGAACTGCTTCAGAAACTGCCCGATTCAGCACTTTGGGCCTCTTCTTCGCTTCTCTTCTAAACCCCTTTTGAAGCTACCATTTTAACATAATATTTATGGCACTTTCACCAAGTCAAACCACCATTAAATCCTCTAACAACCTTCCACTAAAACTCTCAAATCTCATTAATTTCCAACCTCATTCAATGCAAGAGACTCATCATCCATGGAAATCCATATGTATACATAAAGCAAGATTTACAAAATAACAATTCATACATTTCCAAGAGATTAAATAAGAGGGAAAAACTCATCAATATGCCATTTGAAAACCCATAAAAATCATAGTAATAAGCAAGTATTAAATCATCAAAATCATTAATAAAATCAAGCTTTTCTCACAAAATATGCCAATATTCAAAACAATTCAATCATCCACTTGCCTTGGTTCCAAGATTACTTGTCAAGCTCCAAATCTCCAATCTACACAAAACCCCCAAAATAAACCTATTTTAGAACCCTAAAATGGAAAACCAAAGAACAAGAAGAAGAGAGCTCCCAATAGTGGAGGTAGAGATTCTCTAGAGCTAGGAAAACACAAATCTAGGAAACTGGAAGGATTGCTAACTTGGAAGTGCTTCAAATGAACAAGACTAGCTCAAGGAGAACCTCAATGTGGCTGGATTTCTCTTCTAATGGCATCAATAGAGAGCTTGAGATGAGGGGAAGAAAAAGATGGGCACAAATCTCTCATTTTGGCAAGCTTGGAAATGGGTTTTGTGAGAAAACAAGAAGAAGAAGAGAAAAGGGGAAAAACCCTAAGGAGTTGAAGCTCCTCTCCCTCTCATTCTGCTGGAACAAATGGGGAAGAAGGAAGAGGCTTGTGCTTGTCCTTTTATAAAAGGGTGATTGTGGGTCCCACCATCACTTAAATTTGTCGAGATTAAAACATCAATTTCTGGGCCCTGGACGCGATCGACGAAGAAGAGAAAAATGTTTCTCATAAAATCTATTTTTCAAAAAGCATAGTTTGGGCATGGTTCTGAGATCTCAAAGTTTAGGTCCAGATTCAACGTGAAAAGACTGATTTTGCCCCCAGGGCTGGAAGAACTGGTTTTCGGAGCTTCAAATGGGTACAAAGTGAACACAAAGGTTTTAGGGATTGACAAAACTAGTCAAATGAATCCAAAATGAGAATTTTTGGGAATCACAAAGAACCTCCCCATGCTGACCACGCAAAACAAATAGAACCATATGGTTACTAACTGGGTTCGCTGGCTCTCAAAACCTCCCAAAGCTAATGAAAGGTCTTTCTAACCCACAAACTCAACCAAACAACCACTAATCTCACTTAGAAAAGTAAACCACAATAAATCAACACTAATCCTGGAAATTAGGGGTCGGGGTCTCACAACAGAACCACGAGGTCAATTTTTTCCCTTTTTTAAAGGCCCATACAAATTAATCTAAGCCATTAAAATTTCGATTTTTCCCCAAACAATTCCAACCATGAAATGGGTTAACAAAAACTGATTTCATTTCTTAAATAGGATTAACATCTCAAGAGAAAATCAAAGAAGATTAACCATCCAAAGTATGCAATTTAAATTAAATACTTGCCTCTAATCGGAAAGCTAATCCAAACCTCAAACCATGGTCAAGCCAAGCTCCAACCAGGAGCTTCTCTCCAAACAAAATCCCAAAAATCACATCCTATAAGAAAAACCCACTCACACTCAAAACCCAACTCAAAAGCAGAAAACACAGAGGAGATGAGGTGGGTTCTAGCCAAGGAGAAAGAGGGCTTACCTCTTTGAAGATCAAGGAAGAAGAGGTGGTTGCATGAGGGGGCTGTCATCGTCAACTCGAATCGAAACAGAGTATGATGCGAAGGAGATGACGGAAAGTTGATTGGCCAGGTCAGATCGGGCAAGAAAAGCCTCCAAGGAGAACTTCTCCAACAAACCATGGAAGGAGAGGAGAAGAAGAAAAGAGAGAAAAGAGGGAAAACTCTCTTGAGTTGTTGTCCGATTGCAAATGAAGGAATGGATAAGAGTTTGTAGTGTAATTAGTGGTGGTAAATGGCATTCAATGCAGTAGGTGTTGGTAGGTAGGATATTTGCAAAAGGACTAAGTTGTGAGTTTGCTACCACTTGAGCAGAACTTGGGTCGCGTTAACCAGGGTCTTCAAGACCTTGAACAGATCAGGTCAAAGAAGAAGAATTACAAGTCTCGGGAAGGGCTTTCCAACGAGCCAATAATCATAATTTTTTTAGATCGGGGACAGGAACTGATATTTTTCAAACTGCAGTATTTGTCTCGAAAAGAGTGGCAGGGATCAAATTAGGCTTTCTGGTCCTCAGATGAGTTAGGGGTGAACATGAAAGTTGTTAGGCAGGCCGGGATCTAGATTTTGAGCTCAAGAGTCACTCAATTCAGGGTTCCAAGGAAAAAAGTCAACTGGCCGGTCAAAGCCTAACAATTTATGACATAAATTATCAAAAGAAGGGTTTTGAAGAGACTCAAAACTCCTCAAAGTTGATCCAAAACTATTCTAACACAAAAAAACACCACAAATGGCCTCTCATACCCACTTAGAAACCTAACCATAGAAATACTAGCACCAACCCCAGGGTTAAGAGGTCGGGTCCTCACAATATCCTAACAAATTGGCAAAACCATGTTTACTAAATTCTCTTAAATTGGTTGTTATTCATGGCCTATATGAAAGCATGAAACATAACATAGCATGACATGATGGTACCATGAGGAGGTAGAGGGCCCCAAAACTCCATCATGGACTTGGAGCACCAGTAAGCTCCCATAACATAATCTGGACTGCAGCTAGTCCATAACATGATACTAAACCCCCTTCAGCCGAGGCCAATTGGAATAGGGTCGAAGCTGAGTGATGCCGACATTAAGAGTGATACATACAAAGCATAGATCATGAACATAATGTAAATCAAGAACATATACTGACAAGTCATTATGTAAAAAAGACATAAGTATAACGTAAACACGCAATTGTCCCTACATGACATACTCATATAAACATGGTGAACATAAGTAGAGCATAAGAGCGTAATGCATATCAATGCATAAAATAGGATAACAAGGCAAATATAGAAGCATGAGACAAATCATGTCAATATCTAAAAAACATAAGGTAAATCCATGGAAGTAGATTAGTCATGTGTCAAGGAATAAATCACAATCCCTCCTAAGGCCTGAATCGCCCGTTGACATCAGTATCCAACTAGGAGTAGTACTAAGGTCTCCGATGTCTCCGGGCTACCTTAATCTTGGCGTTACTTGAATTTATGAACATCAAAATACCCAAGGCTAACACCTTTGGCTTAGTGTATTTGATTACCAAGCATCGGGCATCTATGTAGGTGTATACCATTGATACTAAAAACGTCACTTTGCCTCTTTATACCCTCTCAAACATTAAGAAGCTACATGAAGCTCCATCTGATCACAACAGGTAATGTTACTTCTAGCATCAACTTTTGTCAGAATAATAAAAAAAAATGCAAAATCCTTCAAAACAGCCATAAGAAGAGTACATATGTAGTTTCGGGCCATTTCGATATTATTTGGTCTAACTTCACTCTTCTACCAACTGAATAGGAGCACCCAGCGGCAGTGAAGCTATAGACCCTAATTCACAAAAAAAGAGCACACAATTGGCCTCAAAATGCCACTAGAAGGCTCTACATCAAATTAAAGGCCATTCCGACACCATTTGGCCCAAAAACCAAAAAGAAAAAAGCCACAGAAAAGTAAGATCTCTCAGCGGCAACAGCGTCGAACACATCAGATCTTCAGTCAGAGCCTATGGATGGTCTTAAAATACTTCCAACAGGCTCTATGTCAAATTTCAAGTCAAACCGACAACGTTTGACCCTAATCAACCCTTAAACAGCAAAACCAAGCCTCTCGGCGACAGAAACCACCGAGGCCATCACTCATCAAAAAAAGCATATGGATGGTCTCAAAATACTTCCAAGGGGCTACATGTCAAGTTTCAAGTCATTTTGACATCATTTGACTAGACTTTGACATCCTAGAAGCTAAAATAGGCCTTCCGGTGGCGGAGCCCCTCCAGCTCATGATTTCCAAATTGGAGCTAATGGATCATCTTAAAATGACTCCAATAGGCTCTCTGTTAAAATTCAGATCAATCGGACATCATTTGACCATATATCAAAACACGTCTTCCGCGCAACAAATTAAAATTTAATGGCAACAGGATCCTACACAACTTCAAAACTCAAACGAAAGCTTGCAGTTGGTCTTATTTATTGCCCATGAGGCTTCACCTCAAATTTCATGTCATTCCGACATCGTTTTACCAAGTTTTGGCTTCTGACGGCAAATTGGCACCTCTGCGTGACAAAGACTTGGGCTTTCCCGAAAAATCAGAAACTTTCCCTCTGATCTACACTGCTTCTCATCAAGCTTTCTGCAGTGAAATCATGCAAAATTTTGTACAAAAATACCAGAAAAATGTAAAAGAACAAAAAAGCGGAAAAAAACCAGAAGAATGCCAAAAAAGGGTGACCAAAAGGGGCAAAACGTCCTATGGTCTCCGGCGAACCTGGAAATTCGGGTTGTTGGTTTTTCGCCGAAAATTCATTTTTTAGTCCCTTTTCGTGTTTCGAATTGTTTGGCCTCAGTGATTTTCCAAAAAATCTAATTTTTGGCGCATGAAATCCGTCGATCTTCGACAACATCACTAATTCGCCATCAAAATAATGGGTTCGTCACCGGACGTTTCGAAATCGCCAACCGGCCGACCAAGAAAGCACACTTTGTGCCCGACCGATCAAGAAATCAACAGGATAGATGGTACCGAGCCATTGGTAGCACTTAATGTTTGAAATTGCATGATCATCTGACAACAATGGCATGAAAAATCCACCTGCGATCAAGGCTTCCTACGTCCTGGGTAGAATTCCAAAAGATGCAATACGGCCCGTGACTCTTCAAGTACTTTGGCGGCCACTTAATGCGGTTAATGACCCATTTTATGAAAAATTAATGTGGTTAATTACTCATTATTGTGGGCGGCCCAATCAAAAGCCAAGGAGTGGAAGTTACAAGTCAAACACAATTATGGCATTAAACATGTAACTCCTCCCATCATGGAGTTTAAATGCAATTAAAAGTTTATTATTCTCCAACAGCCAATCAAAATCCAAGAAAAAAGAGTTACACAAATACAAATTTAAAAAACATGTAACTCCTCCCATCATGAAATATTAATGCAATTAATGCATTTAAAGCCCATAAACTCCCCCCCATGGCTACCAAAAGCTTATAAAAGGATGTCATTTCCACCATTCCAGGGCATGTACGCAACGTGGAAATCCTAGAAAAACTCTGCAACATTGCTATGACGCTCCAACGACGAACTCTCCTCTGTTGAAGAAGTTCTGCAGCAATCACCACTACAAGGTGACCAAAGTCCCTTGGGGGGCCACCTCCCGAAGGCCCTCTCCTTCTATCTTCATGGCTTAAATGTGGTTTTTCAGTCTACTTAGATTTTTATTGGATATAGGACCTCCTCTTGGTCCTTATTCTCTAAAAATCTGAGCTTCAAGCCGAGCTAAGAGAATCAACCTCTGTTATCATCTGAACGATGACGGCGAAGTCCAAACATTATTTACAACAGTCAATCTGAATGAATCCCACAATCTCTTGTGAAGTTAGATTTCCCTTTCTTCATTTTCATTATATTTTGTATTTTTTAAAGAGACATAAAAACCACAACTCTTGTCTTTTCTTTTGATAAGAATTGTAAATGGCTTTTCACAGCAAAAAAATCGCCTTTCACAGCAAACAAATGAAAATCGCCTTTCACGGCATCAAAATTCAAATCATATCTCTTTTCTTAACACATGTACAATAAAAGTTAGAAAAAAATTAATTTTCCTTTCTACTTGTGAAGTTGGATCAACGGACTACCACTTGTTATTTCCAAGTAGAGTAGAAAATTTGGCATACTTGTACAAAAAAGTTAATGTTCGCTTTGTCTTCAGTCATGAAAGGGTTGGACCCTACGGATTCTCACATCCGTTGACCCCGGTAGTCCCACGAACGAACAAGTGAGCCAATGATATACCAGTTCAACCATCACATACATAAGTCTAAAGATCCATTGGGCCTTGCTTAAGGTTTGTGGGTTTCATCAATGCTATGGTCCAAGATTAGGCCCAAAAAACCCTAAAAATCATGTGTTATTACGGTTAGCTTCACAGTTGCCTTACGGGTAGTCGTGAACTGGTATACGGTTAGTCGTGGGTCACTTACGGCTAGCCGTAATAGCTCAACCCGAAACATCAACTCTCAGGTTGGGTTGCATTTCTGTAAGGTTAGCTTCTCAGCGAGCCGTAGGTGGTTTACAGTTAGTTGTAGACTAACCGTAGTGTACAATTAATGAAAAAGCAAGCTTCTGAAAATCTGACCGTAAGGGGATTGCTTCCTAGAGCCTTATGGCTAGCCATGAGAAGCTCGTGGTTAGCTGTAAGCTTTAAATCTCTGTAATCTGAATCTGAGACTTACATTTTTCAAGTGGGTTTGGTTCCCATCTAGCTTAAACCTTAATAAATCACATTTTAACAATAAAATAGAAGTTTTCAAGCTTAGTTAAACTACATTAAGTAAACAATAACATAAATACATGTTTCTACTCCACAAATCCTACTAAATCACATTATTGAGCTTGAAATAGCTATTCTAGACATGAGTATCATGATGAATCGGTAAGATAAGCAGACTCGCATGAGATTATAGTATTCACTTGCCTTTTTCCTTGGTGCTTAGCTTAAATCCAACCAACACAAGCCTTTCCCAGTTACTATCAAGCCTCAAAAGCAAAACCCCCAAATCTATTGCTCAAAAGAAAACCCTATGCAACAAGAGAAATGAACTGGGGATTGAACGAACTTGCATTACTAGATCTAGGCTTTATGGAGTTGATTTCAAGGAAAAGAGTTACGGGGCGAGAGCTTAACAAATAGAACAAGTATAAACCAAATGAGTATTGTAGTAGCTTGGAGAAGATGAACATGGGGAAGAAGAAGGTCTTGAAGCCAAGGAAATCCCAATTTTCAAGCTTCTCTTGGTGTTTGGAGGCAAGGAAATGGAAGAAGAATGAGGGACAAAAGAGGTCCAACTAGGTTCTTGCAATCGAGATGAGAGTGAAGTGAGAAGATATGGGTTATAGGATTTAAGGATAGGGTTTTGAGATGGAATTTCATTTCTTTGTAGGAAAGTCCAGATTCTTAAAAAAATTGACAGTTTGGGTCGTTTTGAGTTAGAATTGGGTCAAAATGGGTTTAAATGAGTTGGGTCAAAACACGAGAGTTAATCGGGGAGAAAAATTGTACCCCACGAACCCGATCTTGCGCTAAACCCAAAACCACACGCAACGCTACCCATAAACTTAAAATTACAAAAAGGTTCTCAGGCTACCTAGAGTTTGGTTTAAAACTCGTCTAATCTACCTAATTATCATTACTAACAAATAGATCAACGCATTAGACACCTAATCATCAACAATTAGATACTAATTGAGATTAAGAAGGGTCAGGATCTTACAAAAACCCTGCTCAAATGCAATCGTAGACACTGAAAGTGTTAGTAAATCACAGGCCATGGGAGAAAGCATGTGAAATATAGGGCTCGTTTGGCACCATTTCTTTGGGTTGTTACCGCATTCCCACAGGATAAAAATGCTGGAAACGTTATTGGTAGGGTTTATTGTTGGTTTTGATTTTTTATTTCATGGAACAATCTCAAAAATGGATCTCGTCTGACCAAGATCTTGGAAACAATTAAATTTCATTTTTTTAGGACGTTTCACTAGAACCAAAGTTATTCCAATTTCCAAAGTATTCAACTACATGAGTATGAAAGAAACATGATATTTCTCCCTCTCTCTCTCTCTCTCTCTCTCTATTTTCCCTACCTATCCAACCACCAAGAAATGATATAATTAAGAGAAGAGAGTAAAAAGGAAGAAGGAAAAAGGAGAGTGTATCACTCGGCTAGGAATGGAAGTTATTTGGCTGGGACTTCAAAGAAGGGAGAGTAGAGAAGAGAATAAAAAAAAAAGGAGAGAAAGAGGAGAAGAGAGCAAAAAAAGGAGAAGAATAAAAGGAAGAAAAAAGAGAGAAGAGGAAGGAGAAGAGGAAAAAAAAACTAAGTGAAGAAAATGAAGGAGAAAAGAGGAGAAAAATAGAAGAAAGAAACGGAAGAGGGTGGCTTGACCGGGTGAGCAGTGGAGTGACGATGGGGAGAGGGGAGGAGAAAGAAGAAACGGAGAAGAGAAGAAGAAAGAAAAGGGGGGAAGATAAACAAGTGGAGTTGCAGGGATGGCTGACGTATTTTTAAATTCATATGATAAAGCGAGAAACGTGGAGAAAAACATCATTGGCTTTATTGATAATCCTCCGTAGACTGTAGTAAAAGTAGGGTTACGATTAGGAAATGGAGAGCAGCACGATCTTTTATGTTTTTCTTCTAAAAATGAAATGGTAGATTTTTTGGAGCAAGATTTCCACAAACTGTTCGAGCAAGATCTCCACAAACTGTTCTAAGAGAAGTGTCGTAGTAAGTATATTTACTATTGAACAAACTCACAATGTAATGGTTCAAATAATACATTCATAGCATCCTATTTGGATAAACTTAATTTAACTACTGAACTCGCAAGTCTCTTCACATCATCTTGAGTTGATTTTGACATCGCGACTTAATCCTGTTAATATTCAATTCATACTCAAAAGTGAGGAAAGTGGGAAAGAGCATTCTAGACTTTGGAGCAAATGTTGCTGGTTGGTTTAGGGTGGTGGCTTCTTTAATCACTTGAAAAATGTCAATAGGCACTAGAGAAATTTCTTTGATGTTAATTAGCAAAAGTCATTTTGAAATATTGCTATACTAGTTTTTATGAAGGCACCATTGATGATGGTGATTTATGACATTTTTTGCTTCAATTGTTAGCTTATGAAAAAAAAAAAGTTTGGCTTGGAGAAAAATGATGAGTTGCGAAATACTTCAATGGGTGAATGCGGATGTAAGGCCCCTAGCCTTAATTAGGGGTTAAATTATTATTTAATAGGATTTAGGCTAACTAATTGGGTTTAATAGTCTTAATGCAATAGGTTAAGTGAGGAGATTAGTGGTGGTGAGGTCGGGCTTAGTGGCCTAATCACTAAGATTAGTTGAGTGGGGTGAAATAGATAGTGTTATCATGCATGGCATTCATGATTTGGACCCATCATTGAACCCACCTTGGCCCAAGACCCATATATAAGTCCATACCGTTAGCCCAAGGACTTTGTTATAAAGCGTCCCCAAACCCAGGGTCCTATATGCAAATTCCCCAAATGTTCTACAATAAGCCCTAAAACCCATTTCCTCTTTCATTTCTCTACAATCTCTTTTCTCCTTTCTACTTCCACATACCCTCTCCTTCTTCCCCCATCATCAAGCTCAAGGTACAAGGCTTCCAAGGTCTTCACCAAGCTCCCAAGACTCTCATCTTCTTCACAATCTCCTTCTTCCCCCATGATCCTAGTAACTGCCCACTTCATCTCTTGCATGTAGGTCCTTGTTTTCTTTAATAGGATCATGCATTCATGTTTGTAGGTGTTTTCCTTCTTATTTGGCATGTAGGAAAGGAGTCTCTATCTTGGTTTGGTAAGAGGTGGTGTGGTGTGGAAGTTTGGGCAAACCCTAGGCTACAAGGAAAGGAGTTTTTGTGCAAACAAGGGAAAGGCAAGTAAATGAATGTTCGTAGCTCTATTTTATGCTCTTAGTTGTTGATTGCATGCATTGAATATATAGCTACCCTCTCTTTTAAGATCTTAGTATGTGAATCGTTGGTAGGTGGGATTTTTGGTGCATTGGTGAATTATTTTTTTGCCCATTTCATAGGTTAATAAGGAATTAAATGGAACCCATGGTCAACCCTTAGGCGGTGTTAGAAATCCCCTTTGGAGAAGGGAGGAATGGAGCTCCCAAATCCACCATGAACCCATTTCATATTCAAATTTCTGAAGGTTACGACTAGCCATGGAGGGTCTACAGCTAGCCGTAGAGACCCTACAAATGATCGTAAGAGGGCTTACGACTAATCGTAGGCTATTTTCCAGAATTTTGGATTTTGGAAACTAGGAACCCATACACCTACGATCATGACCCTTACTCTTGATAATTAATAGATTAGGATTGGTCTTTGGTGAGGAAGTGTATGTGAGCTTTACACTTATTCGCGGGCAGTTCGGATTCGCTTTTGGGACCCGTATGGGACCATGTGGGTAGCAAGCAGGACCCCGGGGTGCCAATAATTTTGGAAGCACCAAATGGCCTTTTAGGCATACCTAGCCTGTGGATCTGCTGTGATGGACCATATGGACCCTATATGTGAGGGACAACCCCAAACCTAAGTCGATTAGTCCCTTACTCCTTTGGCTCTTGAATCATACTATCTGGTAGGTTAGTGAATTCGTACATTACATGACACGTGCATGTATCCACTCCGTCTGTTATGTTTTATGTTGGGTTGGTGTGTGTGGAGGACTATTATGGATTGTTGGGAATCAAGGACTACCCAGTTGTGGTTCGTGTATGTTGTATGAAATATGCGTATGGAGTGGTCCTCCTTACTTGACTTGCTATGTGTTTGGTGGTGATACCCAACGAGCGTTTGGTCCTTGATTCTTCAAGTTAGGCACCCCTAGGGGGTTATAAGCTCTTGTGGCTTAGGGCGCCTCCCTGTTGATTAGAGCTATGATGTTTGTGTTGTTACTGTTTGTAGATTGGGATGAGTTCGTATGCTATCAGGCCAGCGTACATTATGTGAGATTATGTGTAGTTAAGCTGTTTGCATTCATTGGTTCGCATTTATGGATTGCCAGGCTTGCCTAGGTTTGTATGTGTTTAGCCTATGCGAGTTGCCATATGGTTACAGTGTGTAGCAAGGGTTTACATTTCCATATGATTCTTATGGTCAAATTATATTCGTGCTTTAATGCCTAGCTTACTATGATGTTACTCGTATGATCTAAAATTGTCTCTATTATATTTGATGCATATTATATTATCAGTAACATCTATTTACTTGCCAATTTATCTAATTGATACTATATTTTCTGCTTAAGTACCGATGCCACATGGGAGACGGAGGGTAAGATGGTTCCACGGGATAGCGAACATCTTGAGTGGAGCGTCAACGACATGGTCTAAGAACGTCATACGTAGGCTGGAGAGCCTATTTTACTCATTGGACTCATTACATTTTGATGATAGTTGAGTATTTTGGACAATGGACATATCATTGGCCGGGAAACCTAAACTTAAAAGTATTCGGTAACTTTATGGAACTTAATGAACACTTGATACTTGTTCCACTCCGTCATTATATATTGTGTTATTATATATTGTGTTTATCTCACCGTCTACGCAGATTATATGTTTTGATTTTTCCACGATTTGATTACGGTGATTGATCATCATTCATAACATTACCGCGGACTACAATCCACCCGGACTTGAGGCCACAAAGGCAATTGAATGGAAATTTTTTAATTGGCCTTGATTCTCGCGCCCTAGTGATCGGGTTAGGATTCAACCTAATATTGGGGCATGACAGTAGTTGAGTCTCGATGCCGCAAGAGATAAGAGTGAAGGACAATTTGGTCCAAGAAAAAATGAAGCCTATAGTATAAGATACTTTTGGGCATTACATATACTTCATGATTATTTTGAAGGTATATGAATATTTGAGGCTTTTTTCCATAAAAATCATAATAGAAAACATAATTATAAGTTTACTAAACACTCTAATATATAAATAAGCTCTACATAATAAAGCAAGAGCTAATTTTTAGAGTTTGAATCTTTTTTCATTGTTATTATTATAATTATTACTATTGTATTAGAAGAGAAAACAGAAGTGTTCTAACCTCTCCCTCCTTTTCTTTAATTAGTTTAAACAATATTTTAGTGTCCACTATTTTTATTACACTCAAATCAACGAGATCCATCTCTATCACTTCCCCTTCGGAGGAAGGATTAGGAAGAGAGACTGTAAATGGTAGATTTCAAAGCTGAAGAAATTACAGCCCAACCCTTCTCTGTAGGGTGCACCCGGTCCCAGTAGAAGGCAGATTGTGGTTGCTCACATACTGTATACAACTTGTTGCCATTCACGTCTACTTCTCCACATCCATATTCACTGCTTATCGGAGAACAGCATGGCTTCAAAGGGTCTGGCCCAAAGGAACAAAAAATGGTTAGGCACATTCAATGTATCGTGGAGAGACCAAGTCTCTCATACGGTTGAAGATTCCTTGTGGCCACTTATTGGGCCCAAATGGGCCATATGCCAACATACCCCAGATGATCAACTCATTTTCTCTTCATAAAACCCAAAATATCAAAACAATAAAAGCAAGGAATTATTTTGTTCCTTTCCTTTCTCACCTTGGCTTCCTGACTTCTGTAGGATGGACATGAATGTTGAGTAGAGATCAAGGACCACAACCTTGGTTCGTTTCTTGTATCTATTTAAGTCTCCCACAGCTTCCTGCAACAAGGCATTATGGCCCCTGACAGCCTCATTGATAAGATCATTGCATTTCTGGTAGTTACTGGTGACTGTGAGTTGAGGTACACATCCAAGGGGAGGAAGACCAACAACTGCAATTTTCTTCACACCCAGGTCTATGATGCGGTTTATATCCACTACAAGTTGTCCAATTACAGATACACTGAATTCTTGGATACCCTAAACAACAGGAAGTAGGTTAGGTAATTAGATTAGCAAAAGATATGATTAGGAACTCTAAGGTATCCCCGAGGGGAAGGGGCCATGGGGATTTACTTGGCTCCCCCTGGGCCCATAGGGATTCGTCTGGTCGAAAAGGCTGGGATACCCTCCGTTATGAAAAAAAGGCAACGGGGATTTACCAGACTCCCCCCGGGCCCATAGGGATTCGTCTGGTCGAAACGGCTGGGATACCCTCCGTTATGAAAAAAAAAAAAAAAACCAGAACTATGAAGTGCCCATAATAAGCAAACAATAATAACTAAAATACACAATCCCTGGAGGGGAGATCGAAATTGTTGACCCGATCAGGCCCACTGTGGACCGAAATCCTAAGGAAAAAGGAAGAAGAATGATCTCTTCATTTGGATGATTCTAACCATTTAATTGGTGGCTTACAAGATGGATGATTTTGGGCCCCACTTAAACTTCCAATCAGTGGTAATCTATGACCATTTTTTACACCATCCTTGTATAAATCGTTTTCTTTTATAAGCCCAACTCGAGACTTTTTTTTTTTTTTTGGAAAGAGACTCAAGAGTTAAACCTAACCCTTAATTAAGAGGAGAGGTACAGGTAAACAGGATAGTTACAGTTGGGTTAGGTACAAGTTGGGTCAGCAGGTGGAGTGGCAAGTGGGCCCAAACCAAACCTGGCCATTTATTAAACATGCACAGAAGATGACGTGCGTGCGTCTTCCAAGATTTGAAAAAGAAAAGATTAAATGTGTTACAAAACAATCTGCATCCCACTAAAATATGGTCTCTTTCACTAGTTTTCAAATGGAAATGTGCAGGCCATGTGATCGAATGATCCCTAACCATTGCAATAAAATATACCATGAAAAGAGGAAATTACGGTAGGTTACCTCACAAATGATGGTAGATAATGTGCATCAATATATTATTCGGCACAAAATGGAGTTGGTGTTTTTGATCTAGTAACCAATAATATTAATTCATGTACTTTTCTATCATATCCTCTAAAAGACTTTATAACTAAAAATTATAATGGGGCCTTCTATGTTACGCTTTGTATGGATGCATTTTGTTTAATCGGTATTAAATTCTTAAGATCTGCAAGTAATTATTCTATTCATGGTGCGAAATGTGAAAGATACTAAGGTGGAAATCCCATGACAGTAGACCAACCGTACAAGAGGTGACTTCTACTTAGGGACTACTTGGTGAGAGGTATTTCTAATAAGAAACTGAGCTTGTTGGGAATTTATGATATGATGCAACATCTTGTCCCCTGCACATTCCAAATGCTCTATTTATTTTTTTTTTTTGTAAGAATTCAGAATTCCTAAATACTTGAAAAAGACACTTTTAGCCTTATGAATTTTCAGAATTCCAAACGCTTGAAAGGAGTTGAGCATTTGGAATTCTACAATGACAGTTTTTGGAATTCTCATAATTCTGTCAGACAAGAATTCTCATAATTCTCCGAACCAAAGAGGCCCTTAGATTACCATGGGCTCCACTTAACAGATCAATAAATTCCCTGGGATTCCAAGAATTGAAGGATAGTGACACAGAATTCTCAATTTTGTGGTATTTGAATTTCTACTAGCTCCCAAATCTCTTGGCGGACTAAAAGAAATTTGAAAAAAAAATACAAAACTACTTACTTCAATCGATTTGTTGTTGCCCTCGTACCATGTAAAGTAGTCATTGCCAGCCACGGAGATGAGAGCCATTGACCGTTCGATTTCACAGCGAGTGTACGTGTCGTCATCCAGTACGCCCTCGAACAAGCTGATCTGAGCTGTTACGTTCGGGAATGGAACATACGTATCGAACACACCCGTCCCTCCGTACGCGAAATTTATACCATTCCGAATCACGTTCCGATTTAGGTTCCTCCATCTGTATGTGATAGGAGTACGGAGATTTTCAAATCTAGCTGCAAATATCAGCAAGGAGGAAAACAAGATCAATGAATTGATCTTGACTTTGATTTTCAGTGGGGCCTGCTTATCAAATGTTTAATAAATGTCCTACTAAAACATATAAAAATTTAGTAGTGTGTAATGTTTTATTTTACTTGATCAATTTGACGGTGAGAGTATGCCAATTTAGAGTGAAATAAGTATTTAGCACAAATCTCAGCAATAAGAAAACAAAGATTAATACATTCTATCAAATCGATATCATGTTAAATAAAATAAAAGCTTTGATCTATGTGATCCTTTTGATGATGGAACCCATAGCAGATTAAACAAATAAAACTATTATATTCCTATCGGAGTAAAATATTTTTTTTTTTTTGCTTTCTATAAGTAACTCTTCCTTATCTCACCATCAGCGCTATTATAATGGATTAATCATTGGTGGTTGTTTCTATGGGAGGCAGGTGGCTCGCAGTTTATCACGTAGGTTATTGGCTGTCTAACAATCTACTGATTAGTTGACCCACCCTAATTTGATTTTGAATTTGGCCGAGGCACATACAAGAGAGACACTTATTTTATTTGGCTTTAGATTTATAACAAGTGAATCGAACCCCGCCGAAGAGTCTCACCTATTTCTCTCTTGCAATGACACGAAGGTGGTTCTATCACACAAAGTGACCCGGACCCACACAGGTTACAATTGCACTTACAACAGCACGCGGCTGGGATCATTTTCTCTCCCCTTCTTTCACCTTGTTTTCCATCCATGCACATTTCACGTGGAAAAGAATGAAAAACATAAAGTAAAGAAGAAAAGAAATGAGAGTGGTAGAGGAGCCTTCTTGGTCTTGGGTCGTTGGCCAATTTGGTAACTCTACTATGGAAGTGAAGTAAAGTTGATTTTTAAGAAATAATAAAATATAAGTGGATTATGATGGTATTTTGTTTTTATTTGTTTGTTATGTAATCTTTTTTACTTTTTGTATTAAAAAGTTGAATTTTTTTATATTTTAATGGACAAAGGGAGTTGCTTTTTGACTTTTTGTATGAAAAAGATGGAAGGAATTTTAAATAAAGTGCATTTGATGTGATATTTTTTCTAAAAAAAAATAAACTTTACTTGACTTTTATTGTATTAGTAAAGTGCCAAACTAGCCCGTGCAGAGAAAAAATAGAAAAAAGAGAGAAACTGTTCAAAGGAGTCTATCCAGGTAAGTAAAGAAGGACAAAATATCCACCTCTCCGCCTTAATTTTCTCTACCTTTACTCTTCACTAAAATTACCGCAATCACACACACCATAAAAGGCCACGGAATAAAACAGCTTGAACAGCTGCAGAAGGGTTTGTTACAAATAAATGTGTTCCTTTTCTTTTATAAAAGTCACAAATAAATGTGTTGAGACCTGTGAGAGAGAAAGCAGCAGAAGTGACATATCACTAATAATAATAATGGAAAGAAAACTGTGGTGCTTTACATAAAGAGAAAAGACATCATAATCACCCAAAGGAAGGAACACATGGATGTGGAACACGCATATATAAAGCAAAGCATGACTATGATGACCACCAAAACCAAAGCACTTTAGAATAAAACCCATCTAGATACCAAAACAAATCCAAAAACTTAATGCATATATAGAAAAACTTGACCCATTGGAGATAGATTTCGGCCAATTATTTCAAAGCTATTTAAGAAACCCAGTGATACTGACCCATTTTTCCATTTAAATTGAAATAATGTATGTAATATAATTAGTAAAGGAAACTGGTGATCCCTCAAATGAAACTCTTCACCCTTGGTTTTATTCTCATTTTCTCCAACTACGAAAACCTTCTATTTTCCATTTTATCCACCCTTTGTTACTAAGTTTGCTAATAGGGCCTTCTTACTCGATTCACAAACTTTTCCCACAAAATTCCCCATTCTGAGTCCGATTGTTAGTGGGGTGCACCTGAATGGCAAAAGCATCGCACCACACACACGAATGACCATTAGTTCATATTTGGAGTTTGTCCGGCCTTAACTTTGGCCACCTATCAATATGAGTTTTTTTATTTTAATATTTGTGTGCTTTTCCTGTGACCATTCTGAAGGAGCCAAACTGGTCAAACTCAAACTCAGAACTAGTATTAGAAGTATTGAAAAGAAGATCAAATGAGCTTAGCCTTAGTCCATCTAATTTATTGGTATTGGAATTACGAATTGTAATAAAAAAACTGTTAACCCATACCTATGGTTTCTCTGCATTAAAAGAATTTTCCACCGACAGTTTACATGAAAGGGTTCAAGTGGTCGTCTTCGATGCAGACAAAACAGAAAATAAGGTCTTTTCTTCTCATCCAAACGAACCGTAAGAAATTCCCCAAGAAGAGGGGACTTGAGCGTGTGATCAGTCTGTGAGTTAAAAGTTTCCAATGTAGAAAAGAACGAAGAAAACGACCATAAGAAAATTAACCGAACATGAGAAAAGCAGAGAGAAGAGAGACAAATGAAAACCCAACATGCCAAATTCTCAAATTCTCACATAGGATAGAAAAATGAAAACCCATCATGCCAAACTTAATAAAACTCACAGCTAACACACAGAGAGAGACCCATGACCCCACAGCAAATAAAACAGACAGCTCTAATTCTCATAAAACATACAAATGAAAATCCATCATGCCAAACAATCAAAACCCACCTCTCCAAATTGAAAGAGAAAAAAAAAAAAAAAAAAAAAAAAAGCAGCATTTCAAATTAAGAGAAGAAACCCATCTCAAGCCAGATTTGACACTACTTACCTATGAAATCAGTCAAGACCCGACCATCGGAGAAACGACCAGTGGGCTTCCCAGGAAAGGTCTCTCCATATGGGGAATTCCACGAATTTGCCAGAAGTCTATTTATATTTCCGGTATCAGCATACGAATCTCCAAAAACAAACAGATGTCTATGGCGATGACGAGTATTACGATGATGTTGAGAAGCATTCACTTCAATCCCTACAAAGAATACTATTATAAACACCCACAAAAGCTTCATTTTGAAATCAAGCCTTTTAAATCAAGTAGACTGCAGACAGACTGAAGAAGAGAGATTGAAATTTCTACCTGGCAAGAAAGCTATCATGAATATATAGAGGAAGAAGAGCAGAGCTCTCTCCATTTTCTCTCTTCTAACCGGGGACGTTTTGGTAAATGAAGATGAACAGAGGCGTACACCTACGGCTACCTCCTTTTGGTGGGCTACTTGCTTTTGGTGTGTCCCACAACTGAAGTTGGGACGGAGTATGCAATAAATGTAGTTTATTTTGCTGCGACTTATCTTCTTTTATATATCGGGGCTTTTTCTCAGCATTTTGAGGTAATTTGGATAATCTGTAGCAAGTATAAATATTTTCTGAGGTCCTCTATGTTAGTTTTATGGTTTCAATTCATTAATTGATTAAGATTGATAAAATAAATTGATTAATTTCTTTATTTATCAATATATTCATGCTTTTCTTACATAAGATGAATAGTGTTTTATTATTTATTTGCACATAACTAATACGAATGACATGATGGTTCATTAGATGAACCGGAGTCCATAAGTATATTAGATGCAATACATGTGTATGGATAAAATCCACATACTAGAGACATGTATAGCAAATCTTATACTTGAATATCTTCACAACCAGTAATGAGACTGGACATCTTATCTGACAAGGTTGCAGTACTTTGATTACTATGAGATAGTGTGATTTGTCTCGATCATCAGAATGTAAGATTCTGGATCATAGTGTTGGTACATTGGATGTATTGAAGGATCATGAGAAGCACTTTATGAACACTGTCTTTACTTTAAAGTCTGCTCTCATAATTCCCTAGTAATAGGCTCTCAATTCTGAGACATCAATGAACTCAAGTTTCTACCTATTCATTTGCTTTGAGTCACTAATGAGTGAGGCCAATTGTAGGTCAACACCTCGGTGATTTGGGTACGTGGTAGTGGAGCTGTGGGGACATTCGATGGTCAAGATGGAATCTATCTTTAATATCTCCTTGTGTCAATTAATGGATTTATCATTGGTAAGTGTGCACCCATTCCATTTAAGAGTTAATTGGATCGGTACCAAATGATCATTATAATTGGGGCTCAAGGGATATGGATCTAAGTTTGGAAGACAGGTCCAATTGATCCATGAATATTGATGGAGGGGCTCACTTGTGAACATTAGAAAGTTTAGGGTCTTCATGTAATTTATTCATAAGACTGGAGTTCAATTGCATTTATTTAGTGGAGTTATTTGCAATTAACTGCAGGCCCGGATTGTACATGAGATGTGAGGTCGCGGTGTCCCAGTTGGAGCCAGCTTTCTATAGAATCCCTAGTGGTCCCCACGCTAGCCCAAGATTGGATCTTTACCAATTCTATTTGAACTCAAAAGGGAAAGCTACTATTTCTATTTGAAGTAAGACTTCTAATAGTGATAATAGTAGGAACAAATGATTACTAATTATTATGGAAGTTGGACTTCTAATAATACACAAAGAGAGGAGTTGCAAAACTATTTAAAGAGAGGAGAGGAGCACATTGGATGTCCTACATGCTTATTCCAAGAGGAGATTCACGCCCATAAACCCTAAGTGCAAGAGTTGCACTCCCTCTCCTTCCCCTCTCTCTATTCTAGTTCCCTTCTAGTTTCCTTAGAGATTTTAGTTAGTCTTTCTCTTGGAGATTCCACCATCTCTCTTGAGGAAAAATATCTAAAGCGGGTCATAGCATGGAAAACGATTGGGCATTGGAGATTTTGATTTTGGAAGAGCTCTTCATCAAAGAGTTGAATCAAGTTCTCCATTAGAGCACAACCGAACTCTATAGGTATTTTCTACTCCTTGTATATTGTGGAATTTCGTGGTTGCATGTTTGTTGCTGTTTCTATCTTCTAGATAGGGTTTATTACTGTACATGATCATGAAAAAAGGACATGAATTCTGGATTGGGTTTTGTAGCCTTCTGGATAAATGATCATTGCATCAAGTTGGTCAAAAGTTTTTAAAACCTATCCTAGAGGCCCACCTATTTCCAACAATTTGTATCAGAGCCATACCTCATCTCTAATCATGTTAGATCAGTAGGCTTGTTCTAATCTTTGCATGAGATGTGAAGAAGATAGATCAAGGGTTGTGTTTGGATCAATCTTTGATGAATTTGCTTGGTTATTAGTAGATTTATGTTTGGATAGTCACAAACGGGTTTAACAATGATGGAAGGATGGTAGGAAGCCATTGGGAGACTTCAGAAGAGTTTTGGAGTCGTTTGGATACGAAACAGAAAAACCCATGCTTCTGATGTTCGTTAGTCCGGTCAACCAAGTACTTGCAGGCTGGTCGACCGGGCCTTCTTGCTGGTCGACCAGGCCTTCTTGCCGGTCGACCGGGGACACTGTATCAGCAGAGTGCAGACTGTTGGTGCGGTTGATCGAGCCACTGCCCGATCAACCGGGTACACTGACACAGAATTGTGCAGGTTTCAGTTTCAAGTCTGTTCAGTTTTGTTTTCCTTTTCGAGGGCGCTGCCCCCTGGGCCCCCACGAGCTGACCGAGCAGCTCGACCCCTGCCGGGGGACACCCCGGACCCCTTTGCGAAGTGCATGATTTACAACGGTGGCAACTTTTGGCATCTTGTTTTTCCATTGTTATTTGGTAACCTGATTTTTGTGAGTTGCTTGGTTGTATGAGATACTAACTTGTAGGTGATCTTATCCTCTCCATATGGCCCACAAGTCTTTTACTTTCTTTATATGGTTGTTGGTTTATTTGAGGCTAAGTGTAAAGGGCATCATGGTTTCCTTGGTTTCCCGTGAAAGGGCAAGGCATGGTGGTTTCCCTATAGACATTTTATTCCCATGTTTAGATTACCATGTAAGTCTCATTGTAGAGACATAGGAATTTATGTAATTTTCTAAATTTGTAAATTCTGGCGATGTCCGAGACGAAGAAGGAAAGTGAAGTTAGACTCCTAATCAAAGAGTTTGAAGATTACCAAAAGGTGTTTTGGAGATGTCCAAAGAGTTTGTGGAATCCCAAAGTTTTGGAAAGTCTAGAAGTCCAAAAAGTCTATTCCACTTGGGCCATGCGGAGGAGATGACTAGTTACTGTTTTTAGCATTTTCTATTTGTAGATGGATGCTTGATTTAGAATGTTTCCAAATCTGATCCAAACATAGCAAGTTACTAAAATTGGTCAAATCAAATTAATTTTTGGAAAGAGTTCTAATTAGTATTGATGACCCATGAGATGGACACATTGGTAACACTAACTTAAGAAACTGGACTTTCCTTAAAAAAGCTTGACTTAGAACCAATCTTTGATCATATCATGAGATGATTTGATGTTCATGCATATATATGTGGGCCCTAATACCTTAAAAGGAAAATCCTCAAATCTAAAATATTAAGTGGGAGCGGGGCATTTAAATCTTATATCCCCATGGTTTTCCATCATCGGTCCATTGTAAGGAAAGTATTAGCCTCGCACCATCTTAAAAATGGCCGTTCCCCACGGAGGACTTTTATTTGTCTGGTTACTAGATATGGATCTCCCAAAATGATAGTATTGGTGAGACGGGGTGGGGGTTCACTCCCCAAGGAGGAGTTGCTTACAACGGTTGTCACGTAATGCTAATTGGTGGGTCACACTTAACTAAAATAGCGATGCAGTATCCCCAAGGATTTGCCTCATGTATTTTAGAAACCAAAGCTAATCGGGAGTCATACATTATTTGGTATGAGATACCTAAATAATAATGAATGATAGGGGATCATGGATAGTTAGTCTTAATCAATAATTTTGATTCACTTTGATCCGCACCAATCCAGGAGGTATTCACACTCCACAAGGAGGTATATCCCAGGGATTGGAATTCCGATGTATTTTGAATTTAGTGGTTTTGAGGATACCCACATAAATTTGGTAGAATACTAAACCCTAATGTCATTAATATTCTTTAATTGAATGTATGGTTATGTGCTACAGTTAATTTAGCATAAATTCAAATACTATTCTTCCACTTACAACCATCCTTAACCGGAATAAGTTGATGGAATCCAACTATATAGACTGGAAAAGGGCCGTGGACATTGTCCTGACAGTTTCAGGATGCAGATATGTCATTACCATACCCTCCCTTCCTGAGCCTGAGCTTGATGCACCACAGTTTGAGAAAGACCTTTACACCAAGTGGACCAAAGACAATGAGATGGCCAAATATTTTATACAGGCATCCATGTCTAGTGTTTTACAACACTAACATCGATCCTATAAGTCAGCATACGATATTATATCGAACTTAAATGAGATGTTTGCGGACCAGGTTAGACCTACTAGGTAAGCTGTTATGAAGGTGCTGATAAACACAAAGATGGCTGAGGAAACCCCAGTACAAGAACCCCAGTACGAGAACATTTGTTGAAAATGAGTTTCGCACTGAATGAGTTAGATGTACTGGGTGTTAAGATTGATACAGAATCGTAAATCGACATAATCCTTCAGTTACTACCGGATTCTTTCAATCATTTCGAGATCAATTATAATAAGTTGGAAATGACTATAGCTGAGTTGTCTTGTCAGCTGATAGTGACTGAGGAAATCATAAAGAAAAAGCAAAATCCCCTCATGACAGAAAATCATTTGCTAGGACCAGGCCGAAAGGCAAAAACTGAGATAGCAAGAAGAAATCAGTCATCAAAGGTCCTAAGGTGGAGAATGGTTCTACTTGTGGTATGGCCAAGGCTAAGGGTACGAGAGTAAAGGGAAAGTGTGTCCACTGTGGTATGACAGGACATTGGAAAAGGAATTGTCCAGAACTTCTGTTTAAGGAAAGGACTTCGGGAATGATTGAGTCACTTGTTTCTGAAGTTAGTTTTGCAAGTGGTACTTCAAAATCCTGGTGTGTACACTCCGGTGCAACTAATTACATATGTAATACGTTGCAGGAGTTGCAAGTAACCAGAAGGATTGGTGGCGGAGAAATCATTGCTAACCTGGGATTGAAAGCCAAGGCAAATACAATAACAGTGAGAGTAGTAACTTCGTTATTAAGTTGATTTTGTTAGATACATTATATGTACCGTGTTAAGACGGATTTTGAATTTCGGTTTCTAGTATGATGAATAAGAGTTATTCTATTAGTTTTTGTACTGAAATTGTCTTAAAGAGATACAATACTTTTATATATTATGACAAGGTAATCAACTGCTTTTATTTATTAACTCCCACGATGTATGAGAAAAATGACACTAAAATTAATAATAGACTATCATTAAAGAGAAAGTCACCTTTGTCTAATCCAACGAAACTTTGGCACCTGAGGCTAGGTCATATAAACCTAAATAGGATAGACAGGCTAGTGAAAGATTGTGAGGCCCCACCCCTGATGGGCCCTCAGTTTAATTTAAATAATAATTAATAAGGTATTTTCTATCCTTAATATGCTATCTAATAGGAAATTAGTAGTATAGTCTGTAGTATTCCTAAGTTTTAGATTTTAGCTTTTATTTAATTTTAATAGATTGGATTAGATTAGGAATTATTTGTGATTAGCACTAATAGGAGGGCGTGAGAGTGGAACCTTTTAGAACCCATCAATTTACCCAAATACCAATGGCCCCATGTTATTTCCATTTGGAACCAAAATACCCCTTAGGTAATTAGCCAAAAACTCAAAGTTATAAAACCTAAACTATTGCGAAATCACCCTAAACCCTAATTGCCTCTCATCTTCCTCAATTAACCTATCTTCCTCCCCAAGCAACCCTAATTTCCCCAAATCCCAGCCCAAGAAGCTAGGAGACCAGCCTTCTTCATCTACAACGCTCTATTGGGTCTTCTCTCTCACCTCAATTTCCATTTCTTCTACTCTAAGACAAGTACTCTATGTAATTTCACTAGTTGTATGCTTTCCTCCTTTGTTTCTATCATTTCAATTCAATTGAGTATGGGTGCATGTGTAGATCTTCCTTTTTGAGCTTGTTTTCATGGAAATGACTATTGATGGATGAGTTTCTCTATTTGGAAGATCAATGGCCCGGATGGATGGTGGATGATGATTATTGAAGTGTTTCTGTGTTTCCCTATGTATATGTGATGTATGGGAGTGATTTGGGTCAATTTGGATGAAAAATGGATTGAGAAGGAGAAATCCAGAATTATGGAAATTCAGCTTCCTGCATGTACCCGGTCGACCGGCCCCCAGCTCAGTCCACCTGGAACACTAAAAACTGAGAAAGACCAAGTCCCAAGTAATTCTCTGTAACTGTGCAAAGATAGTGTACCCGGTCGACCGGACCCTGTCTCGGTCGACCGGGCACACAGGAAAACACAGGGAGTAGCTGAGACCTGTAATTTCTCAGAAGGTCAGGTTTCGTGTGTACCCGGTCGACATCACGGCCATGATGTCGACCGGATACACAGAGAATCCTGCAGAACCCCCCAGGTGCTTGACACCAGGTCTCAGTGGATCCGGTCGACATCACGACCATGATGTCAACCGGGGACACTACAGGATGTCAACCTGGGAGGTCAACATCCAGTTCACCCGGTCGACATCCCAGGGTGTGATGTCGACCGGGCAAGCCGTGGACAGGTAGACTTCCAGACTTCAACACTTGTGATGTTTGATCACATGTGGGGTCCATTGACCATCCAAATGACCTTGCATCAAGTGTGCCACATCACGAATCAATGGCATGGCTCAGCTTTGATTCGTGGGGTCCACCAATTGAGGTTTTAGGATTCGAATCATCATTGACTCGAACTTTAACTGTAGCGCACGGTGTCCACAACGTCAGGAGCACCAGATTTATCATTTTGGACACCTGAGGCTATAGATAGGGATCCACTCATGTGATGAGGCCTGAACCAAGTGTGGACCATTACCTAGGAGTGATCCTTTGCCTATTTCCACTTGATTCCTTGTTTTTAAGGATTTCATGACTTGCTCTTTTCTCTTATCCTTGTTGTTGTCTTAAACTTGTTAATTAATGGAAACTGGAGGACCTGAACCTAGGATTACTTAGAGGTGACCCTATGTAGTGTTTGGAGATAATTTACTCGTGTCTCTGTCTAGGCGGGCCCTCATACGGCCTAATGTTGGGATGTGCAACCATAGTATGAAGAGGTTTACGATAAATGGTCAATTAGCTCACTGTGTAGGGGCATAGGGTGATTAATTGTGGAATGGACATGGTATGGTACTTGTGTTGCATCAGGCCACGGTTATGAGCCTTGGAGTGGATCAGATGTTGTTGGACTTGGACTTGGATATCGGACTGTATTCCACAATGTTGTACCTTAACCTCTTAGAGACATTGGGTAGGACCTTGCTCACGCAAGATTAGCTTAGACAGACACAGACCCGTACTTAATATCCCGCGGTGTATTTAGCTTGTGTGAATGTGCCCCTTTTGTTGTCTGTTTAGATTAGTGTACTTTACATTCCTGATTCTAAACTGCTTATTACTGCTCAACTGCCTAGATTATGTACCTTATTTACTCTTATGATTATGTACCTATCATTACTCTCTTTGTGTATACATCTGGTGTTATCTGCATATGGTGCCTTGCCAAATCTTTAGATCTGACCCATCTTTGGTGCTTAGGTCCAGACCACGATTCCGCGGGTGACGCGATCCACGAGGTGCCTGTAGTCGGGGACTACGGATGGGGGCCGGCTGACCAGGTGGTCGAGCTGGAGGACGAAGAGCCTGCACTGGAGGGTTGAGTGCAGTTGTTTTTGGGACTTTGAGAGTTTATTTTTGTCGTGAGATGGGTAGGTTAGACTGGTATGTATATACACTTGATATTCACACTTTGAGATTACTACCAGGCTTCCGCACTTTTACATCTGATATATATACTTGATACTATTGCTTCTGCTACCTTTTATTTCGCTTCCGCATATAACTGTTGATTATGATGTTGTTTAAAAAGTTTTAAAAATTTGACCTCACTGCGGACTATGATCTTGGAAGTTCTTGATTTTTTCGGGAAGTAGCGCTCCAACTCCGGGTACCTTAGCGTTATCTTCGGTATTCGGAATTGGGGCGTTACATTTTTTGTATCAGAGCAGGAAAGTCTCTAGGAAACAAAATACACTAGAAACTTTAGGAAGTAGTGAGGATTTTAGCGTTGGGTAACGTGTAAGGACGATGGATTTGGGTAGAATCATTAAGTCCTAAGTGTTATACTTAAACTAATACCAATACATTCTCTTGACAGATGTCAGGAGACAAGCCACCGCTAATGACACCAGCAGCTAGAGATCCACCGGATTTCGAGGAGAGGTTTCAGCAGTTTCTCCAGGCTTTCCTGGTCTTGCAGGAGACACAGGCTTTGGCACATCAGCGGTAGACAAAGGACTTTGCGCAGTTCCAGGCGCAGGTCCTAGATGTTGTAGAGAGGGTAGCTCACCCAGAGCAGGCAGTTCCTATTCGGGAGGTGGACCCGAACGTCATTTTTGAGAAGTTCCTGAAGAGGGGACCGCCGGAGTTCACAGGCACAGAGGACCCCCTAGTTGCTGATGACTGGATAGTCAGGATGGACAAGATTTTCAGAGTCTTCGAGTGCTCAGGACGACAGAGGGTGCAGCTGGCAGCCTATATGTTCAGGAGCGTAGCTGAGGATTGGAGGAGGACCGTGCAACATCCTTATGAGTTGATTGGAGATGATGCAGCATGGATCGCTTTCCGGACAGACTTCCTCCGAAAGTTCATCCCTGTCCACGTCAGAGATCAGAAGATGAGGGAGTTCCAAGACCTTGTCCAGGGAGACATGACCGTCTATCAGTACGAGCTCCTCTTCACCCAGCTCTCCAGATTCGCCGAGGACCTTATCGGGTCAGAGCCTCAGAGAGTCCGACGCTTCATCAGGGGATTGAGGGCTGATGTTTAGTTGCACATGGCGTGCGTTGATGACGTTACTACGAGTATGCTGTGAAGAAGGCTTATTGGGCCAAGGAGCATCTGCAGCAGGTCGAGGTCATGCAGCAGCATAAGTGGGTTAGGACCGCTCCCCCTCGACAGCAGCCCCCAGTGTATTGGCGGTGGCAGCAGCAGCAGTACCAGAGGCATGGACCAGCAGGCCAGGTGGCACAGTTCCAACAGCAACAACAGCACCGCCCGCATGGCGCGTGTTATGACTGCGGCGACCCTGGGCATATCACCAGGCTTTGCCCCCTCCGCCGAGAGCAGCCCCCTATGCTACAGCTTCCCGCCCCTCCAAGAGCCCCAGCTCCAGTTGCTGCTCAGCCTATCCGTTAAGTTGCCCCAGCAACCCAGCCACCTCAGCAGCAGTATCGTGCCCAGCAGCAGCCCCGAGGACAGCATTATCAGCGTGGGTGTCACCAGAGGCACCACGGACATCAGCGCCAGCAGCAGAGGCCCCAGGCAGCAGGGCAGGTCTTTGCGCTCACCCATGAGGAAGCCGAGGCCGCAAGGAACATGGTCTAAGGTACACTTTTTGTTTGTGATCAGCATGCTAGAGTACTATTTGACCCCGGTGCGACGCATTGCTATGTATCTTCAGTCTTTGCATTAGTCCTGGGTAGAGTTGGAGGAGTTGCCTTGTACACTTGTAGCCTCTACACCCGTGGGTAGGAGTGTAGTATGCCAGACTTACCACCTCAGATGCCGAGTGCAGATTGGGGAGTACATTCTGTTTGCAAATCTGATCGTGTTACCCATGCATGACTTCGACATCATTTTGGGGATGGACTAGTTGGCCAGATACCGAGCAGTGATGGATTGCTTCGAGAAGACGGTTAGACTAGCTGTCGACGGTTCATATGACACGGTAGAGTTTGTGGGCGAGAGGAGACCACCCAGCACCAGGATGATCTCAGCACTGAAGGCTGAGAGGATGATGAAGGCAGGATGCGAGGGCTACATCGCTTTCATATCCGAGGACAAGAAGTCCACGGGAGTAGGCGAGATCCCTGTAGTGTGCGAGTTTCCAGATGTGTTTCCCGACGAGATCCCGGGATTACCTCCAATCAGAGAGATCGACTTCACCATCGAGCTAGCACCAGGCATAGCACCGATCTCCAGGGCTCCTAATCGCATGGCTCCGGCAGAGCTACGAGAGTTGAATACTGATGTGATTTTAAATTCAATCCTTTAATACTGCAAGTGCACAGTTGTCTTGTTGAGACAGTGTCAATTACAGGTCAATCCCACAGGGAGCACTACTAAGTTAAAATTTAAAATCTGATTTTTTTTTTATCAATGATAATGACAAGAGAGATAATAAGAAACAATAATAAAATTAAGAAAATTCTAGATCTAAAGTGCAGAAATAAGATATAATAAAAAGCAGATCAGAATATCATGAATCCATTAAGTAGTCTCACCATCATTCTATGTAATTGATAAAATAAATTTGTCCCAAAAATCCTTCAATCAGAAACAAATCAATGTTTCTGATTTGGATAATTTGTCTATCAAAGAGCACAATTTTCCACAATTTACTTAAGGCAAAAATCCCCTTCACCTAATGAAATTATGAACTTAACTAAATATCACATATTAATCAAAGATAGATTATCAAAGAATTTCAATCTAAGAATAATCTATTAAGAAAACATACATGATTAAAGCATTGTTCAAATAAAAAAATTAAATAGCATAGGTTGTCAATGACAGAAGGCAGATTTATTATTATAATTAATACGCAAAAGACAAAAATATCACATAGATTAATGATAAGAAAAACTTAACTTCATCTGATATTCTGATCCAGGGATCTACTCCTCCATTGCAAAAGATGTGATTTTCATTGAGAACTTCATGGCAATTACAATCTTCTCTCACACTCTTCTAGCCTAGTTCTGGAACAGGGCTCCAGAATACCCAAAAATATCCCTAATTCTATTAATTAGGAAAAGAAGAGAGAGAGAGGAGAGAGAGAGAGTAGTGGACGTCCAAGTGGGGGGTGAGTCCTCCGTATGCTTTCTTTTGGTTCCTTTTATAATTCCCGGTTATCTTACAGATACATTGAATCTGGACACCTTCTCTGCAGATTTGGTTTATCTTCATTGATAAGGTATATCTCTTTTATCCTTTTTGAATTTGAATGAGATGGAAGCTTTTGGAAACCTCTGGATGGCTTGGCTAATCTTCAGATCGGGTCCCACAAGGGATATGTGGCAATGGATTATCAACGGTGTGGATTTTAGTGCAGTCCCGTCTAAAAATGAATATGAAAATCTCCGGGCCCATAACTTTGTCGATTTAGCTCTGATTTGCACAATCTTGGGCTCCACGGACATCTACTCTGAATAAGCTTTCCAACAGTAGGTAAATTACATCGATCCGACGGTCGGATTGAAAGTTATGGTCATTTGAAGATGAGTTATCCTGAGAAAAACGGGATTAACTTTTAAAATCTGATTTGCAATGAACTCTATCTCTGCACAACTTTCATTTTTGAAAGGATATCAGATGTGGATGATTCAAACTCTTCTTCTTTTATTCCAATCAAACTTTTACTCTTTGAATTATCCATTAATAGTTTCAAGTCTGTAACAACTGCGGACCCTGCCGTGTGGGACATTTCATCTGCTTGAACAGTGGGCCCTGTGAGAAGTCTTCTACTATAGTTAGGACTCTTCAATTGACATGATGAGTGGACCCCTCCTTTCATTGATTTGCACATGGCTTGTATGTGGGGTCCACGTGGTGAATTATTCAATTTACTTCCTTTTAAGCTTCAATTTAGCAATGTAGGGCCCAGGATGACTATGTATGCTTGAAAGTGGTTCCGTGACAGAGGCCTGCAATTCTCATTTTCTGCACATTCTAATTCAACACATCAAACACAAAAGAGCCCATATTGAAGTGGGACCCATCCGGATAGAGTTTTACTCCAACTGGGACTCTTCGAAGAAAAATTGCATAATGTTCTAAATTAATGCAGAAAATATATGAAAAATATAAAAGTTCAGGTTTCTAGGTGAAAATGCATGAGATGATGGAATTAAATGAATAATGATGCAATTCACCAAATAAAACCCCTAAATCATCCTAAAATGATGCATAAATATGCAAATTCATGAACTTAACACACCCCCCAACTAGCATTTTGCTAGTCCCTTAGCAAAAGTTGCGAGCAAAAAGATTTGAAGTTCTTTGACCGAATCTAAGAAAAACAAATAAATATGGAAATAAAACCACTTTCGCTGGGACTCTCGGTTGCATTTAGCGTATGCAATAAGCCCTTAAACCCCTAGGTTCCCCCTAGTGGACGAGTTGTGCCTCGTGAGGGTTTGCAGTGAATTTACCCACAAAATTCCTTTATTTATTTATTTATTTATTTATTTATTTTTATTTTAAAAAAAATGATTAAAACCTAACAAAATTCAGGGAAACTTCTTCTAAGAGAAAATTTATAAACACTGACTATTTTCAGTTCTCGGAATTTTCAAAGACAAATCTTAAATTCGGTTCACCAATCCCATCTTTTGGTCAGAAATTCTCAAAATCATGCTAAATTGATCGTGCACGGTGATAAGTATGTATACATAATAAGCATCAAATGATCCACCAAGAATTTCCGTGAAAATAATTTATTTATTTATTATTTTGGGCCACCTAACTTTAGCAAAGAAAAACAGTCTTCCTCTCAAGGCAATAATGACGGCTTTCGCACTATTATTTTTTCAAAGGCCGCAATTTTTTTTTTTCAAACACACACATGTGACTGTGCAATGCCTAAGTCCCTTAAGCTTTCTAATTAACCCATGTAATGAGCATTAGGCCAGTGACTCCCAAACCAGATGGCTTTAGGGCACTAGGTATGCAAATACCCCTACGGACTTATTGGCTCGGGTTAAAAAGGCTACGAACCCAAGCTAGTCACAAACTTTTTATTCTTTTCAAGACTTCTAACTTTTTTTTCTTTTCTCTTCTTTTTTTTTTTTATGCAAACCCCAACAATAGGCAGCCTTTTCCATGTATCCACCCGTTGAACTGTAGCACTAAGGGTTGGGGTCGATTTTCCTTCTTTTTTTTTTCTTTTTTTCTTTTTCCTCAATTATCAAAGAAAAACGGTAATCATAGCTTCACATTCAAAACCTTAAAAACGTATACATCCTGTGTAAAAGTGAGGGATCAAAATTCAGCACTTTTCCAAAAATCCTTTCCATAAATAAAATAGTGAACCATTGTTTTCTTTTGTCCAAAATAAATATCTTCAGTCAAAAAAAAATTTCTCTCGAAAGTTTCCCTCTACCCTAACAATAGCAAAGTTCTTTTTTTTATTATTTTTTAAATCTCCTAGAAACCTAAAAAAATAAAGCAAAAAAGAAAAATGTAGAATGAAAATTGAACAACTGATCACATGTCAAGTTCTAACTCATACCCCCAAACCTAAATCCAACATTGTCCTCAATGTTATGAATGCATATGTAATGTGAAAATGAACAATAAGGAAAATTGGAACGTCTTACCAGGTGGGGTGATTACAAAAGAGTGTGATCAACCAGCTTAATTACCTTCCAAAATTGGGTTGCCTCCCAAACAGCGCTAAGTTTAATGTCGTCAGCCCGACTTGACAAAAATGATTAGTCCTGGTAAATTGGGTCTTCCAGAAGGATTTCCTCAATGTTTTTATCCTTCAGTTCCAGAAAAGGTTTCAGCCGTTGACCATTAACCTTGAAAATTTCCCCCTTTTTGGGGTTCTCAATTTCCACTGCCCCATGAGGATAAACAGTATGCACAATAAATGGGCCAGACCATCGAGATCTCAATTTCCCTGGAAACAAGTGTAACCGGGAATTGTAGAGGAGAACTTTCATGCCAGGTTCGAATGACTTCCTAAGGATTGATTTGTCATGGTTCAACTTCATCCGTTCCTTGTAAATTTTGGCATTTTCATAGGCATCATTTCGCAATTCATCAAGCTCATTGAGTTGCAATTTACGATTGTCACCTGCCAAGGGCAAATTAAAATTGAAAGTTTTGATGGCACAGTAAGCTCTATGTTCTAACTCAACAGGCAGATGACAAGCCTTACCATAGACCAACCTATAAGGGGACATCTCAATAGGAGTCTTGTATGCGGTTCGATAGGCCCATAATGCATCCAATAGTCGCAAAGACCAGTCTTTCCGATTTGGATTGACCGTCTTCTCCAAAATTTGTTTGATCTGCCTATTCGAAACTTCTACTTTGCCACTAGTTTGTGGGTGGTAGGGCGTAGCAACCTTATGAGTAACAGAGTACTTTTTCATCAGATGGTCAAAGGTGCTATTACAGAAATGGGTTCCACCATCACTGATAATTGCCCTGGGTGTACCAAACCTAGAAAATATGTATTCCTTCACAAATTTGATCACCACATGGCGATCATTCTTTCTGGTCGGTATTGCTTCCACCCATTTTGAAACATAGTCCACTGCAAGTAAAATATACAAATTTCCAAAGGAACTTGGAAATGGTCCCATAAAATCGATCCCCCACACATCAAAGATTTCCACTATCAAGATTGGGTTCAAGGGCATCATATTCCTACGATTGATTTTTCCAAGCTTTTGACACCTATCGCAACTCAAACAAAATACATGACAATCCTTAAAGATTGTGGGCCAATAGAAACCACATTGCAAAACTTTTGCAGCAGTCTTTTTGGAGCTAAAATGGCCCCCACATGCATGATCATGACAGAATGAAATGACACTTTGATGGTCCTAATCAGGAATGCACCTCCTGATTATTTGGTCTGGACAGTACTTAAAAAGATATGGGTCATCCCAGAAAAAATACTTGACCTCAGCCAGAAATTTTGATCGATCTTGTTTGGACCAATGGTTGGGCATCTCCCCTGTAACAAGGTAATTAATTATATCTGCAAACCAGGGGATTTGAGAAATACCGAGCAATTGTTCATCAGGAAAATTTTCATTCAGTGGGACCTCATCTAATGGCTCTAAGGGTAACCTCGAAAGATGGTCTGCTACAACATTCTCACATCCTTTTTTATCTTTTATTTCCAAATCAAACTCTTGTAGCAGAAGGATCTACCGGATCAATCGAGCTTTTGCATCCTTTTTAGATAAAAGGTATCTCAGAGCTACATGATCCGTGTAGACGATGACTTTAGACCCTATCAAGTAGGACCGAAATTTCTCCAAGGCAAAAATCACAGCTAGCAATTCTTTTTCAGTGGTTGTGTAATTTAGTTGGGCATCATTGAGGGTCCTACTTGCATAGTAAATCACATGAGGTAACTTCCCAACCCGTTGACCCAAAACAGCTCCAATAGCAGTATCTGATGCATCACACATTAGCTCAAATGGAATGGTCCAGTCAGGTGGCTGGATTATAGGGGCTGAAGTTAGTTCCTTTTTCAGTCTTTCAAAAGCCTTTAGACACTTCTCATCAAATTCAAACGGGGCCTCTTTTGTCAACAATTGGCACAAAGGTTTCGCAATTTTACTAAAATCCTTGATGAATCTACGATAAAAACCAGGAATGATCGAATCTGCTTAACTGATTTTGGTGGTGGCAATTTGGAGATCAAATCAATTTTTGCTTTGTCCACCTCAATTCCATTATCAGAAATAATGTGTCCCAGAACTATGCCCCTTTTTACCATGAAATGATATTTCTCCCAATTTAAGACTAGATTCTTTTCTTTGCATCTTTTAAGCACAAGGGACAAATGATATAAGCACTCCTCAAAAGAATTGCCAAAGACCGAAAAATCATCCATTAAAACCTCAATGAATCTTTTTACCATGTCAGAAAATATGCTCAACATGCACCTTTGAAAGGTGGCCGGTGCATTGCATAGCCCAAAGGGCATGCGTCTGTAAGCAAATGTACCAAAAGGACAAGTGAAGGTTGTCTTTTCCTGATCTTCAGGTGCAATTGGAATTTGATTTTAGCCTGAATAACCATCAAGAAAACAATAATATGCATGACCAGCTAGCCTTTCGAGCATTTGATCCATGAATGGGAGGGGAAAATGATCTTTCCGAGTGACTGAGTTCAACTTCCTATAATCAATGCATACCCTCCATCCAGTCTGTATCCGAGTGGGTACCAATTCATTGCCCTCATTTTGAACCACTGTTATTCCAGATTTCTTTGGTACCACTTGAACTGGGCTCACCCATGCACTATCAGATATGGGGTAAAGCACCCCTGCATCAAGTAATTTCAAGACTTCTGACCGAATCACTTCCTTCATTGCTGGGTTCAGTCGCCTCTGTGGTTCACAAGAAGTTTTTGCATTTTCTTCTAAATAGATTCTATGTTGGACCACAGATGGGCTTATTCTTTTAATATCTGCGATGGACCATCCAATAGCTTCCTTGTGTTCATCCAAAATTTTTATGAGTTTTTCCTCTTGGACAGGGTCCAAGTCTGAAGCTATAATCACTGGAAGGGTTTCTAGTGGGCCTAAAAACACATATTTCAAGGTATCTGGCAATGCCTTGAGTTCTAACTTTGGGGGCTTTACAATCGATGGAACAGGTGGGGAAGCAGATGGAGTCAGAATCTCCTGCTTCGGTTGCCATTTGGAGCAGTCCATGGATGGGGTGGAGTCTAACAGTGCATTGACTTCCTCAATATGTCCATTTACATCAAAATCACTTCCACAGTGGGCCAGACAAGCCTCTAGTGGATCTTCAAGTTTCAATTGGGGTAAGTGATTTTCCACCAATTCATGAATGTAACTAATTTCTAAAACTCCATCATCATCATCAGGAGGTTGCTTACTGACATTAAAAATGTTCACTTGAACTGTCATGGTCCCAAAAGAAATTTGCATCACTCCATTCCTACAATTGATCAAGGCATTTGAGGTTGCTAGAAATGGTCTCCCCAAGATTACTGGAATTTTGGGTTCAACCCCAGATGTGTGCTTGGTATCCAAGACAAAAAAATCAACAGGAAATACAAAGTCTCCAACTTTGATCAGAACGTCTTCGACTACCCCTTTGGGGTATTGAATCGATGCATCAGCCAATTGCAAGGTCACATGTGTCCTTTTCAACTCTCCCAAACCTAATTCTTCATAAACAGAGTACGGAATAAGGTTCACACTTGCACCCAAATCTAGCAAAGCTTTCTCTATGTGATGGTCCCCTATTTGACAAGAAATTGTAGGACACCCCGGGTCCTTGTATTTGATCGGGGTTGGACAGGAAATGATAGAGCTAGCTTGTTGGGCTAGAAAAGCTTTCTTGGGAACATTAGTAGTCCTTTTGAAAGTGCAAAGGTCTTTTAGAAATTTTGCATAGGCCGGAATCTGTTGGATAGCATCAAGTAGTGGGATATTGATCCTCACTTGTTTGAATACTTCTAGCATTTTATCCAGTTGAACGTTTGATTTTGCTGGGCCTAGCCTTTGTGGGTATGGTGCCTTGGGAACATAAGTCTTAGGAGATGACTCACTAGGTGATGGGTCAGTTTTGACTGGGTTTTCGTTGACTGGCTCAGGTTCTACCATAGGTTCGGCATTTACAATTTGTTCATCACTTTCCACATCCTCACTTGGTGTTTTCTTAGATTCTTTGGGGAGTTCAACATTGTTATCAATTTGTGTACCCGACCTAAGAGTAATGATGGACTTAACTTGTTCCGGGCCTTTTCCTTTTATATCATGAACGACTTAGCCCTTAGGATTGGGTTCAGGTTTACTAGGAAATGTTCCCTTGTCTCTAGCACTCAATGAAGCCGCCAATTGGCCCATTTGGCATTCCAATTTTGCAAGGGTTTGAGTGTGGCCATTTAAAAGTTGAGTAGTGGTCTGCTGGAATTGAGCAGTACTCTGAGACAATTGGGCCGTGGTTTGAGACATGAGTTTCATGGCCTCTTCTAAGGAATCTACCCTCTGGGTCAATGGACTAGGATTGAAGTTGGGTTTTTGGAAACCGGGTGAGGCATTGACTTGAGATTGATTGGGTTGAAATTGAGTGGACTGAGATGGGCCACCCTGAGTTGGGCCTTTGGTCCAAGAAAAGTTTGGATTATCCCTCCAACCTGGATTGTATGTGTTAGAGTATGGGTCATACCTCTGACGATTATCAAAACGAGTGTTTTGATATAGTGCATTAACCTCCTCAACAGATTCGGCCTGACCCAAAGTTGTTGGGTCGATCCCTCCATTTATGGCCTGGTTATATTTCAATGACTCCAAAGTGTTTGGAGTGGGCTTTTGGTTTAGCTCTAAGGCCTCTATTCTTCTCATCAGTGTGGCCATTTTGGCTTCTGCCTCAATTTTGGGTTCAACCTTGAACATCCCCCCTTTTTCAGGAATGGTGGTTTTGGTGGGCTCCCTCTTGATAGGGGCCCACTGCAATGTATTCTCAGCGGTATCTTCCAAAAATGTCCAAGCTTCTTCCGCTATTTTCTGTGTAAATTTTCCACTACAGAAAGATTCCACCATTTGTTTGGTTGGGTAATCCATGCCTTCATACACAATTTGGACTAATCGGATTTTTTCAAATCCATGGTGGGGACACTGAATTAAGAGGTCTTTGAAACGTTCCAAATAACTATAAAGTGTCTCCCCTTCCATTTGATGGAATCCATTGATGGCCTGCCTAATGGAAGCGGTTTTCTGCTTAGAGTAGAACTTTTTGTAAAATTCTTCGATTAGCTTGGCCCATGTAGTGATGGACCCGGCCTGTAAGGCATAAAGCCAAGCTTTAGCCTTTTCTTTTAGGGAGAAAGGAAATAATCTAAGTTTAAGTGCCTCCTCAGTCATGTGATTGATTCTTATGGTCCCACAAATGTCCTCAAATTCTCTAACATGTTGATATGGATTTTCTTGGTCTAGCCCACGGAATACTGGGAGCATCTGGATCATGCCAGATTTCAGCTCAAATGTGGCATTGGTCTAAGGCAGGGTGATGCAGGACGGTTGAGTTGTCCTGGTGGGATACATGTAATCCTTCAAAGTCATGGGTGGGTCTTCTTGATCAGCCATTCTAACAATTTCTTCAAAGATGGAAGACTTTCCTACAATGGTTAAGGCTAATTTGGGCTCTATCCTTACTAACCTTTTACTCTTGCGTACCCACAATTTTTCTCTCTCAGGTCTAGAGTGCATGCATCGGGTTCAACCTTAAAGAAATGCAAGCCTAATCTATATGCAGGGCCCTACTAGTTCTAATATGATGCACAAACAAATCAAGCAGTCACGCACAAGGATTGAGCACAAGAAATTATCCCAGGGCTAACATAACTCACTAGACAGCTCCTAACTGGTTTGAAGAGTGCACTAAGGCCTCCAATCCGGTCTTATGAAGCCAAATCGATCAGGTAAGTCCCCAGGATGAGTGGTGGGGTCACAATGCACTTGGCAAGGGTCCCGCTTAAGAACCAAACTCCTAGAACAGAGACTGCCACCCTTTGGAGGGACAGGACTTACCTAGACATCGACTTGACCAAAGAGCGCAATTGGTGCAACCTTTTGTGGTCTTCGTCCTAATGAGCTCAAGCCTTATGGTCTCGTTTCTACTTGATTTTAATTAATGGTTAGGATACTATGTGAGAGGTGGTTAAACCTAATTGGGCAAGGATCTGGTGATGAAATCCAGTCCTTATCTTATTAGGGTCAATTGCCCTTAACTAAGTGTGTGGGTCCAATTAATTAGTGTGTCAAGCAAGCAGTCACACTTTGTAAAAATTAAATCACCCAAGCCCCACTTGCAAGTAAAAGATTCGTGGGGTAAAGTTTAGAAATTCTTACAATGGTCCACGCTAATATTTAAACTGTGCAAGCTTAACCTGTATTTTTTTTTTAGCAATTTTTTCAATTATGAGAGCTACTTGTTTGCTTAAGAGCAAATCCACGCAGTTTCTTGTTTTTGTGCAACTCTCTTCCTAGCAAGGTCACCTATCCAGAAGAAACTCTTGTTAGTAAATCCTAAGTTAACAAACCAACTCAAATTCTTATCCTATCCGAAAAATTCTATCTTATCCTAATTTCAAACAAAAGACATCCAAGTTAATCAATACTTTATCCAAAGTAGACTCTAAGTTATTGAAACAAATAAAAAAAAAACTTTATCTAAAAAAAAAATTCAAAAATTCTAAATTATCCAAACAAGTGTCTAGATATGGCTAGAGTTTTCAAAAAGTTTCAAATTATCAGAAATCCAATCTTATCCAATTCAAATTTCAGATTTTAAAACTCCAAGTAATCTAAACAACTTAAGGGATAGAATTTTAAAATTTCTAACTACCTAATTTCAGAATTTAAAAGTTAGTTATTAATGAAAACAACCTAATCCTAAAGATTTTAAACTCTACCTTACCAATCCTAATCTAATCCAAGCAACATATTAGTAAAACCAATCTAAAATAAATTTTCTTTTTGTTTTAATTTGCTGAAATTCGGAATTAAGGAAATCCTTAAAAAAAAAAAAAAAAAATTTTTTTTTTGGTTTTTTTTAATTATTAATTAATTAATCCGAAAATTCAGTTAATTATATAAAAAATATCAGAAATATCCCAAAAATCAGAAAATTCAGAAAAATCAGTAAACTGAAATAATAACTAATACTAATTGCAAATAACACTATTGATGCAAATTAGATGACTAAACAACTAATGCAACCTAAATATGAGCATGCATATTAATCTAATAAAAAAAAATCAGATTTCTAACAAAAACTCAGATTTGGCTCCCCGGCAACGGCGCCAAAAACTTGATGTGATTTTAAATTCAATCCTTTAATACTGCAAGTGCACAGTTGTCTTGTTGAGACAGTGTCAATTACAGGTCGATCCCACAGGGAGCACTACTAAGTTAAAATTTAAAATCTGATTTTTTTTTTATCAATGATAATGACAAGAGAGATAATAAGAAACAATAATAAAATTAAGAAAATTCTAGATCTAAAGTGCAGAAATAAGATATAATAAAAAGCAGATCAGAATATCATGAATCCATTAAGTAGTCTCACCATCATTCTATGCAATTGATAAAATAAATTTGTCCCAAAAATCCTTCAAATCAGAAACAAATCAATGTTTCTGATTTGGATAATTTGTCTATCAAAGAGCACAATTTTCCACAATTTACTTAAGGCAAAAATCCCCTTCACCTAATGAAATTATGAACTTAACTAAATATCACATATTAATCAAAGATAGATTATCAAAGAATTTCAATCTAAGAATAATCTATTAAGAAAACATACATGATTAAAGCATTGTTCAAATAAAAAAATTAAATAGCATAGGTTGTCAATGACAGAAGGCAGATTTATTATTATAATTAATACGCAAAAGACAAAAATATCACATAGATTAATGATAAGAAAAACTTAACTTCATCTGATACTCTGATCCAGGGATCTACTCCTCCATTGCAAAAGATGTGATTTTCATTGAGAACTTCATGGCAATTACAATCTTCTCTCACACTCTTCTAGCCTAGTTCTGGAACAGGGCTCCAGAATACCCAAAAATATCCCTAATTCTATTAATTAGGAAAAGAAGAGAGAGAGGAGAGAGAGAGAGTAGTGGACGTCCAAGTGGGGGGTGAGTCCCCCGTATGCTTTCTTTTGGTTCCTTTTATAATTCCCGGTTATCTTACAGATACATTGAATCTGGACACCTTCTCTGCAGATTTGGTTTATCTTCATTGATAAGGTATATCTCTTTTATCCTTTTTGAATTTGAATGAGATGGAAGCTTTTGGAAACCTCTGGATGGCTTGGCTAATCTTCAGATCGGGTCCCACAAGGGATATGTGGCAATGGATTATCAACGGTGTGGATTTTAGTGCAATCCCGTCTAAAAATGAATATGAAAATCTCCGGGCCCATAACTTTGTCGATTTAGCTCTGATTTGCACAATCTTGGGCTCCACGGACATCTACTCTGAATAAGCTTTCCAACAGTAGGTAAATTACATCGATCCGACGGTCGGATTGAAAGTTATGGTCATTTGAAGATGAGTTATCCTGAGAAAAACGGGATTAACTTTTAAAATCTGATTTGCAATGAACTCTATCTCTGCACAACTTTCATTTTTGAAAGGATATCAGATGTGGATGATTCAAACTCTTCTTCTTTTATTCCAATCAAACTTTTACTCTTTGAATTATCCATTAATAGTTTCAAGTCTGTAACAACTGCGGACCCTGCCGTGTGGGACATTTCATCTGCTTGAACAGTGGGCCCTGTGAGAAGTCTTCTACTATAGTTAGGACTCTTCAATTGACATGATGAGTGGACCCCTCCTTTCATTGATTTGCACATGGCTTGTATGTGGGGTCCACGTGGTGAATTATTCAATTTACTTCCTTTTAAGCTTCAATTTAGCAATGTAGGGCCCAGGATGACTATGTATGCTTGAAAGTGGTTCCGTGACAGAGGCCTGCAATTCTCATTTTCTGCACATTCTAATTCAACACATCAAACACAAAAGAGCCCATATTGAAGTGGGACCCATCCGGATAGAGTTTTACTCCAACTGGGACTCTTCGAAGAAAAATTGCATAATGTTCTAAATTAATGCAGAAAATATATGAAAAATATAAAAGTTCAGGTTTCTAGGTGAAAATGCATGAGATGATGGAATTAAATGAATAATGATGCAATTCACCAAATAAAACCCCTAATTCATCCTAAAATGATGCATAAATATGCAAATTCATGAACTTAACAAATACCCAGCTAGAGGAGTTGCTAGACAAGGGATTCGTCAGGCCGAGCATGTCACCATGGGGTGCGCCAGTGCTCTTCGTGAAAAAGAAGGATGGATCGATGAGGATGTGCATCGACTACCGCCAGCTGAACCAGGCGATAGTGAAGAATAGATATCCTCTTCCGCTGATCGACGAGCTCTTCGACCAGCTTTAGGGTGCTCAGCACTTTTTGAAGATAGACTTGAGATCGAGATACCATCAATTGCGAGTTAGAGAGCAGGATGTGCAGAAGACGGCGTTTCGTACACGCTATGGGCACTACGAGTTCTTAGTGATGCCTTCGGATTGACGAATGTGCCAGCAGTGTTCATGGCTCTGATGAACAAGATCTTCACGCCGTACCTCGACAGCTTCACAGTGGTATTTATCGATGACGTGTTGGTATACTCACAGTCCAAAGAGGAGAACGAGCAACATTTGATGACATCTCTACAGTTGTTGTGCGACAACCAGCTGTAAGCGAAGCTTAGCAAGTGCGAGTTTTGGTTGGAGAAAGTGATTTTCCTCAGACATATCATCTCCAAGGATGGGTTGGCAGTGGATCCAGCCAAGGTCGACACAGTAGTGAGTTGGAAGAGACCGGAGAACGTCACCGAGATTCGAAGTTTTTTGGTCTAGCAGGCTACTACCGTAGATTTGTCAAGAGTTTCTCTACAGTCTCAGCGCCATTGACCAAGTTGACGAGGAAGGATGTACCGTTTGTATGGTCCGACGCTTGCGAGGACAGTTTTCAGGAGCTAAATGAGAGACTGACGTCAGCGTCGATATTGTCGTTACCATCCGGGAGTGGTGGATTCGTTATATTTACAGATGCTTCAAGGACAGGCCTTGGATGTGTCTTGATGCAGCACGGGAAGGTCATTGCCTACGGATCATGACAATTGAAGGAACGCGAGAAGAAGTACGCTACACACAATTTGGAGCTAGCAGCAGTTGTGTTTGCACTGAAGATGTGGCGTCACTACCTCTACAGGGAGCAGTTCGAAGTTCATTCGGACCACCGCAGCTTGCAGTATCTATTTACCCAAAGTGACCTCAACAACCGTCAGAGGCGATGGATGGAGTACATCAAGGATTTCGACTTCCTTATTAAATACCTTCCGGGTAAGGCGAACGTCGTGGTAGACGCTTTGAGCTGGAAGGCCGCCCTAGTTAGTTTTCTAGCAGCAGAGGGTGTATGAACCGATGTCTTCAGAGACTTAGATGTTCAATTTCAGCCGCTCAACGATAGAGTCATGCTTGCTACCATGTCCACATGGGAACCAGAGTTATTGGGAAAGGTCAAGGACAGTCAACGCAGCGATCCCAACCTTATCAGAGTGATTAAGCAGATTGACCAGAGGCCAGAGTTTAGACTTAATGGTGGAGTACTCTATTATCAGGACCGATTGTGTGTGCCAGATGTTCGAGAGCTGAAGGACGAGATCCTAGCAGACGCGGATCATAGGAGATACTCGATTCATCCAGGCAGCACCAAGATATACCGGAACCTGAGGAGCTATTACTGGTGGAACAACATGAAGAAGGAGATTGCAGGCTACGTATCCAAATGCTTGACGTGCCAGCAGATCAAGGCCAAACATCAGAAGCCACCAGGACTACTGCACCAGCTTGACATGCCCCAGTGGAGGTGGGAGCATATCACGATGGACTTCATCGCAGGACTACCGACTACCAGGAGGCGTAGTGATGGCATATGGGTTATAGTGGACCGGCTGACTAAGTCAGCTCACTTCTTGCCGGTCTCAATGAGAGCAGGACTTGATGTCCTAGCTAAGTTGTACGTTGACGAGATCGTCTCTTTGCATGGAGTTCCAGCTTCGATCGCATCAGACAGAGACCCGCGTTTCACTTCACACTTCTGGCAGAGTTTGCATCAGGCCTTGGGTACCAGATTGAGCTTCAGCACCGCTTACCACCCCCAAACAGATGGACAGACCGAGCGTACCAACCAGACACTTGAGGATATGTTGAGAGCTTGTGTCTTGGACTACAAGGAAAACTGGGAGGATTGCCTACCGCTCTGCGAGTTTGCCTACAACAACAGCTACCATTCGAGTATCAAGATGGCACCTTTCGAGGCGTTGTATGGCAGGAGATGCAAGACCCCAGTTTGCTGGGAAGAGGTTGGAGTTAGGAGTTTCCATAGACCATCATTGGTCGGCGACACCAGCGAGAAGATCCGACAGATAGTCAAGAATCTGAAAGTCAGCCGCAGCCGCCAGAAGAGCTATGCAGACAACCGCCGCAGACCTCTCAAGTTTCACCTGGGAGACAAAGTGTTTCTGAAGGTTTCCCTGGCCAGAGGTACCCTCCGATTTGGCGAGAAGGGTAAGCTAGAGCGGAGATACATTGGACCGTTTGAGATTCGGACCAGGATCGGAGATGTCGCGTACAAGCTTCAGTTACCCCCAGAGTTATCAGGAGTTCATGATGTCTTCCATGTTTCCATGTTGAAGAAATACGTGGAGGATCCTACTCACATTCTGCACTATCAGCCACTCGCCATTCAGCCAGATGCATCGTACGTCACCAAGCCAGTTGCCATCATCGACACCAAAGAGCAGGTGCTTCGGACCCGAACCATCCATTGGGTGAAGGTCGAGTGGGAGCACCACACTCCAAAGGAGGCTACGTGGGAGCTACGCGGCTAGGTGGAGAGAGACTATCCACATCTTCTACCTCAGGTATGCCCTAACTTTGTTTTTACATTTGGGGACAAATGTTTTTAAAAGGAGGGAGAGATGTGACGCCCCACCCCTGGTGGGCCCTCAGTTTAATTTAAATAATAATTAATAAGGTATTTTCTATTCTTAATATGCTATCTAATAGGAAATTAGTAGTATAGTCTGTAGTATTCCTAAGTTTTAGATTTTAGCTTTTATTTAATTTTAATAGATTGGATTAAATTATGAATTATTTGTGATTAGCACTAATAGGAGGGCGTGAGAGTGGAACCTTTTAGAACCCATCAATTTACCCAAATACCAATGGCCCCATGTTCTTCCTCAATTAACCTATCTTCCTCCCCAAGCAACCCTAATTTCCCCAAATCCCAGCCCAAGAAGCTAGGAGACCAGCCTTCTTCATCTACAACGCTCTATTGGGTCTTCTCTCTCACCTCAATTTCCATTTCTTCTACTCTAAGACAAGTACTCTATGCAATTTCACTAGTTGTATGCTTTCCTCCTTTGTTTCTATCATTTCAATTCAATTGAGTATGGGTGCATGTGTAGATCTTCCTTTTTGAGCTTGTTTTCATGGAAATGGCCATTGATGGATGGTTTCTCCATTTGGAAGATCAATGGCCCGGATGGATGGTGGATGATGATTATTGAAGTGTTTCTGTGTTTCCCTATGTATATGTGATGTATGGGAGTGATTTGGGTCAATTTGGATGAAAAATGGATTGAGAAGGAGAAATCCAGAATTCTGGAAATTCAGCTTCCTGCATGTACCCAGTCGACCGGCCCCCAGCTCAGTCGACCGGGAACACTAAAAACTGAGAAAGACCAAGTCCCAGGTAATTCTCTGTAACTGTGCACAGACAGTGTACCCAGTCGACCGGACCCTGTCTCGGTCGTCCGGGCACACAGGAAAACACAGGGAGTAGCTGAGACCTGTAATTTCTTAGAAGGTCAGGTTTCGTGTGTACCCGGTCGACATCACGGCCATGATGTCAACCGGATACACAGAGAATCCTGCAGAACCCCCCAGGTGCTTGACACCAGGTCTCAGTGGATCCGGTCGACATCACGGCCATGATGTCGACCGGGGACACTGCAGGATGTCGACCGGGGACACTGCAGGATGTCAACCTCCAGGTCAACATCCAGTTCACCCGGTCGACATCCCAGGGTGTGACGTCGACCGGGCAAGCTGTGGACAGGCAAACTTCCAGACTTCAACACTTGTGATGTTTGATCACATGTGGGGTCCATTGACCATCCAAATGATCTTCCATCAAGTGTGCCACACCACGAATCAATGGCATGGCTCAACTTTGATTCGTTGGGTCCACCAATTGAGGTTTTAGTATTCGAATCATCATTGACTCGAACTTTAACTGTAGCGCACGGTGTCCACAACCTCAGGAGCACCAGATTTATCATTTTTGACACCTGAGGTTACAAATAGGGATCCAATCATGTGATGAGACCTGAACCGAGTGTGGACCACTACCTAGGACCGATCCTTTGCCTATTTCCACTTGATTCCCTGTTTTTAAGGATTTCATGACTTGCTCTTTTCTCTTATCCTTGTTGTTGTCTTAAACTTGTTAATTAATGGAAATTGGAGGACCTGAACCTAGGATTACTTAGAGGTGACCCTATGTAGTGTTTGGAGATAATTTACTCGTGTCTGTGTCTAGGCGGGCCCTCATACGGCCTAATGTTGGGATGTGCAACCATAGTATGAAGTGGTTTATGATAAATGGTCAATTAGCTCGCTGTGTAGGAGCATAGGGTGATTAATTGTGGAATGGACATGGTATGGTACTTGTGTTGCCTCTGGCCACGATTGTGAGCCTTGGACTGGATCAAATGTTGTTGGACTTGGACTTGGATATCGGACTGTATTCCACAATGTTGTACCTTAACCTCTTAGAGACATTGGGTAGGACCTTGCTCACGCAAGATTAGCCTAGACAGACATAGACCCGTACTTAGTTTCCCGAGTCGGCATTGAACATTCACTCAGTTGTTCTAAGCTCAGCCAGTTGACTGATCATCTCTAGTAGGAGCTATGTTCTTGTTACTTAGAGCTATCATGATGAGCTGTGGTTGGACGGACGGTGTGATACCAAGTCCGGGCTAATCTGATAAAGGGGTGTGATCGGTGCGATAAAGGGGTGTGATCGGTGTTATGTATATTGTATGTTATATTTATCAGGGCTATCATCCCTTGTATGGTTTTTACCCTTTCCCCACCGCAAATTGTTTATGGTATGGGACGTTTACAGTACGGGAGGGCCGCAGCATAATGTCCCGCGGTGTATTTAGCTTGTGTAAATGTGCCCCTTTTGTTGTCTGTTTAGATTAGTGTACTTTACATTCCTGATTCTAAACTACTTATTACTGCTCAACTGCCTAGATTATGTACCTTATTTACTCTTATAATTATGTACCTGTCATTACTCTCTTTGTGTATACAGCTGGTGTTATCTGCATATGGTGCCTTGCCAAATCTTTAGATCTGACCCATCTTTGGTGCTTAGGTCCAGACCACGATTCCGCGGGTGATGCAATCCACGAGGCGCCTGTAGTCGGGGACTATGGATGGGGGCCGGCTGACCAGGTGGTCGAGCTGGAGGACGAAGAGCCTGCACTGGAGGGTTGAGTGCAGTTCTTTTTGGGACTTTGAGAGTTTATTTTTGTAGTGAGATGGGTAGGTTAGACTGATATGTATATACACTTGATATTCACACTTTGAGATTACTACCAGGCTTCTGCACTTTTACATCTGATATATATACTTGATACTATTGCTTCCGCTACCTTTTATTTCACTTCCCCATATAACTGTTGATTATGATGTTGTTTAAAAAGTTTTAAAAATTTGACCTCATTGCGGACTGTGATCTTGAAAGTTTTCGATTTTTCCGGGAAGTAGCGCGCCAACTTCGGGTACCTTAGCTTTATCTTCAGTAGTCGAAATTGGGGTGTTAGAAAGATGGTATCTTACCTTCATTGGTGGTAGAACCAATGTCTATCTGTGAGTCTTGTCTAAAAGGTAAAATGACCAAAAGACCATTTTCATCTAAGGGTAGTAGGACCAAAGATTTATTGGAATTAGTGTACAATGATGTGTATGGACCCATAAATATTAGAGCGAGAGATTGATATGAGTACTTCATCACTTTCACCGATGATGACTCAAGATATGAATACATATACCTTATGCACCGCAAGTCTGAGACTTATGAAAAGTTTAAAGAGTTTCGAGCGGAAGCAGAAAAGCATTTTGGTAAAAGTATCGATACTCTTCGATGAGATCGAGGAGGAGAATATCTCTCCGCTGATTTTATGGGATACTTATCAAAAAATGAGATTCTATCCTAGTTGTCTGCTCCTGGTATGCCTCAACAGAAACGGAGTAGCAGAAAGAAGGAACTAGACTCTTTTAGATATGATCAGATCTATGTTGAGTTTCTCAGGGTTACCTATAGGGATATGTTTTGGAAACTGTAAAGTATATACTGAACCTCATTCCATTTAAGTCTGTACCTAAGACTCCTCTTGAGTTGTGGTCCGGGCGAAAGCCTAGTCTACAACATAAGGGTTGTTCGGCACTCATGCTGAAGGTTAAGACGGATAATTTGGAATTGAATTCGAAAGTAAACACTTTTATAGAATATCCCAAAGGAACTAAAGGTTGATTATTCTATAATCTCAGAGAGAGCAGAAAATGCTTATCGGCACCAATGCGGCTTTTCTGGAGGAAGATTATATGATTGACTGGAAATCTTTAGAAAAGGTTATCTTGGAAGAAATTCAAAGAGAGATCAATTTCAAATCCAAATATGACCGGACTTGAAGAAAATTCACCCATACCTAACCCAGTAATTACACTAGTGCCTTGTCGTAGTGGGAGCATTGTCAAGACCCCTGTCAGGTTCTTGTTTTTAGGAGAGTCTTACGAGGCAATCCCGGAAGAACTGGAGCAAGATCCCTGTAACTATGATGAAGCAATCAATGACATAGATTCGGGAAGTTGGCAAGATGCTATGAAAGCTTAGATGGAGTCTATGTACTCCAATCAGGTCTGGACACTTGTGGACTTGCCTGCCAATATTAGATCTATTGGGTGCAAGTGAGTCTACAAGAGAAAGAGAGGACCAGATGGAAGCATTGTGACCTTTGGGGTCAGGCTTGTTGTGTAAGGATACACTCAGAAAGAAGATATCGATTATGAGGAAACCTTCGCCGGTAGCCATGCTCAAATCTATCCAGATACTCTTATCCATTGCGGTTCATCTCGTTTATGGGATTTGGCAAACGGATGTCAAGATGGCGTTTTCTCAACAGCTATCTTGAGGAAGACATCTATATGATGCAGCCAGACGATTTTATGGCTAACAACCAAGAGCAAAGAGTTTACAAGTTGCAGAAGTCCATTTATGGACTAAAGCAAGCAACCTGAACTTGGAACATCCATTTTGACTAGGCAATCAAGTCATTTGATTTTTGTCAAAATCTGGATGAGTCACGAGTGTACATGAAAACTGCAAGAGGCATGGTAGTTTTTCTGGTATTATATGTCAACGACATCCTTTTCCTAGGAAGTGCTATAGGGATGTTGTCAACAATAAAAGTTTAGTTGGCTAAGACTTTTGATATAAAGGACTTGGGAGAAGCCAACTACATCCTATGGATCAATTACCATTGAGACCGAAAAAGTAGGATGATAAGCTTATCCCATGATGCGTACATAGATAAGGTGCTGGTACGGTTAGCTATGCTTTGTACTACACCAGATATCTATCACGCAGTGGGCCTAATCAGCAGATATCAGTCTAACCTAGGTCCTAACCATTGGACTGCTGTAAGATATGTTCTTTAATACTTGAGAAGGACTAGAGATCATATGTTGATTTCCAGCAGTGATAAGTTGATTACAGTCGGTAACAGAGATACTAACTTCATGTCAGATAAGGATTCTAAGAAATCAACTACTGGGTATGTGTTTATGCTGTAACCGCTTAAGAAGCAGTTAAGGAAGTAGTTTGGCTTAAAAGATTCCTTAGGGCCCGTTTGGTAATTTTACTTGTAAAGTCAAGTCAAGTCAAGTAAAGTTAAACATCAAATCAAAATCACTTCAATTCAAAACTCACTCCTCCTTTCTAAAAAAAAAGTCAAAAAGCAACTACCATTATTTACTAAAAGACAAAAAAACTCCATTTCCCCATACAAAAAGTCAAAAACATTCCATCCTAAATAACTAAAAACAAAATACCATCATAACTCACTTATATTTTATTCTTTCTTTTCATTTCACTTTACTCCACTTTATTTTAAAAGTAAAATGCCAAACGGGCCCTTATGGAACTTGGAGTGATACTTTTGGCAGGATAGCCGCTCACAGTTTACTGTGCTAACAGCAGGGCAGTCACTAAGTCCAAGAAACTCAAAAGCCAAAAACACATACTGAGGGAATAACACAGTCATAGAGATTGTGCAGAGAGGTGATACTGCTATCACCAAGATAAACTCTGCAGACAACCTAGGAGATCACTTTACTAAGCATTTGACCGCCAAAGTCTTTGTGCAGTATGTAAATGCGATGAGCATGAGATGCAACCCTGAATGACATTGAGCTCAAGTGGGAGATTGTTAGTTTTATTGTCTCAATCCATTAAGATTGATGAAATAAATTGATTAATTTCTTTATTTATCAATATATTCATGCTTTCCTTACATGAGATGAATGATGTTTTATTACTTGTTTGCAAATAACTAATACGAATGACATAATGGTTCATTAGATGAACCGGAGTCCATAAATATTGTTAAGTTCATGAATTTGCATATTTATGCATCATTTTAGGATGAATTAGGGGTTTTATTTGGTGAATTGCATTATTATTCATTTAATTCCATCATCTCATGCATTTTCACCTAGAAACCTGAACTTTTATATTTTTCATATATTTTCCGCATTAACTGAGAACATTATGCAAGTTTTCTTCGAAGAGTCCCAATTGAAGTAAAACTCTATCCGGATGGGTCCCACTTCAATATGGGCTCTTTAGTGTTTGATGTGTTGAATTAGAATGTGCAGAAAATGAGAATTGCAGGCCTCTGTCACGGAACCACTTTCAAGCATACATAGCTATCCTGGGCCCTACATTGCTAAATTGAAGCTTAAAAAGAAGTAAATTGAAGAATTCACCACGTGGACCCCACATACAAGCCATGTGCAAATCAATGAAAGGAGGGGTCCACTCATCATGTCAATTGAAGAGCCCTAATTACAGTAGAAGACTTCTCATAGCGCCCACTGTTCAAGCAGATGAAATGTCCCACATGGCAGGGTCCGCAGTTGTTGCAGACTTGAAACTATTAATGGACAATTCAAAGAGTAAAAGTTTGATTGGAATAAAAAAAAGAAGAGTTTGAATCATCCACATCTGATATCTTTTCAAAAATGAAAGTTGTGCAGAGATAGAGTTCATTGCAAATCAAATTTTAAAAGTTAATCTTGTTTTTCTCAGGATAACTCATCTTCAAATGACCATAACTTTCAATCCGACCATCGGATCGATGTAATTTACCTACTGTTGGAAAGCTTATTCAGAGTAGATGTCATGGAGCCCAAGATTGTGCAAATCAGAGCTAAATCAACAAAGTTATGGGCCCGGAGATTTTCATATTCATTTTTAGACGGGATTGCACTAAAATCCACACCGTTGATAATCCATTGCTGCATATCCCTTGTGGGACCACATCTGAAGATTAGTCAAGCCATCCAGAGGTTTCCAAAAGCTTCCATCTCATTCAAATTCAAAAAGGATAAAGAGATATACGTTATCAAATTAAGATAAACCAAATCTGCAAAGAAGGTGTCCAGATTCAATGTACCTGTAAGATAACCGGAAATTATAAAAGGAACCAAAAGGAAGCATACGGGACATACTCCCCCCCTTGGACATCCACTACATTCTCTCTCTCCTCTCTCTCTTCTTTTCCTAATTAATAGAATTAGAGTTATTTTTGGGTATTCTGGAGCCCTGTTCCAGAACTAAATTAGAAGAGTGTGAGAGAAGATTGTAATTGCCATGAAGTTCTCAATGAAAATCACATCTTTTGCAATGGATGAGCAGATCCCTGGATCAGAGTATCAGATGAAGTTAAGTGTTTCTTATCATTAATGTATGTGATATTTTTGTCTCTTGTGTATTAATTATAATAATAAATCTGCCTTCTGTCATTGACAACCTATGCTATTTAATTTTTTTTATTTGAACAATGCTTTAATCATATATGTTTTCTTAATAGATTATTCTTAGATTGAAGTTCTTTGATAATCTATCTTTGATTAATATGTGATATTTAGTTAAGTTCATAATTTCATTAGGTGAAGGGGATTTTTACCTTAAATAAATTGTGGAAAATTATGCTCTTTGACAGACAAATTATCCGAATCAGAAACATTGATTTGTTTCTGATTTGAAGGAATTTTGGGATGAATTTATTTTATCAATTGCATAGAATGATGGTGAGACTGCTTAATGGATTCATGATATTATGATATGCTTTTTATCATATCTTATTTCTGCACTTTAGATCTAAAATTTTCTCAATTTTATTATTGTTTCTTATTATCTCTCTTGTCATTCTCATTGATAAAAAAAAATCAGATTTTAAATTTTAACTTAGTAGTGCTCCATGTGGGATCGACCTATAATTGCCACTGTCTTAACAAGACAACTGTGCACTTGCAGTATTAAAGGATTGAATTTAAAATCACATCAAGTATACTAAATGCAATACATGTGTATGGATGAGATCCACATACTAGAGACATGTATAGCAAATCTTATACTTGAATATCTTCACAACCAGTGGTCAGACTGGACATCTCACCTGACAAGGTTGCAGTACTTTGATTACTATGAGATAGTGTGATTTGTCTCGATCATCAGAATGTAAGATTCTGGATCATAGTGTTGGTACATTGGATGTATTGAAGGACCATGAGAAGCACTTTATGAACACTGTCTTTACTTTAAAGTCTGCTCTCATAATTCCCTAGCAATAGGCTCTCAATTCTGAGACATCAATGAACTCAAGTTTCTACCTATTCATTTGCTTTGAGTCACTAATGAGTGAGGCCAATTGTAGGTCAACACCTCGGTGATTTGGGTACGTGGTAGTGGAGCTGTGGGAACATTCGATAGTCAAGATGGAATCTATCTTTAATATCTCCTTGTGTCAATTAATGGATTTATCATTGGTAAGTGCGCACCCATTCCATTTAAGAGTTAATTGGATCGGTACCAAATGATCATTATAATTGGGGCTCAAGGGATATGGATGTAAGTTTGGAAGACAGGTCCAATTGATCTATGGATATTGATGGAGGAGCCTACTTGTGGACATTGGGAAGTTTAGAGTCTTCATGTAATTTATTCCTAAGACTGGAGTTCAATTGCATTTATTTAGTGGAGTTATTTGCAATTAACTGCAGGCCCGAATTGCACATGAGATGTGGGGTCGCGGTGTCCCAGTTGGAGCCAGCTTTCTATGGAAAACCTAGTGGTCCCCACGCTAGCCCAAGATTGGATCTTTACTAATTCTATTTGAACTAAAAAAAGAAAGGTACTATTTCTATTTGAAGTAAGACTTCTAATAGTGGTAATAGTAGGAACAAATGGTTACTAATTATTATGGAAGTTGGACTCTAATAATACACAAAGAGAGGAGTTGCAAAACTATGTGAAGAGAGCAAAGGAGCACATTGGACGTCCTACATGCTTATTCCAAGAGGAGATTCACGCCCATAAACCCTAAGTGCAAGAGTTACACTCCTCCTTCCCCTCTCTCTCTTCTAGTTCCCTTCTAGTTTCCTTAAAGATTCTAGTTAGTCTTTCTCTTGGAGATTCCACCATCTCTCTTGAGGAAAGAGATCTGAAGCGGGTCATAGCGTGGAAGATGATTGGACATTGGAGATTCTGATTTTGGAAGAGCTCTTCATCAAAGAGTTGAATCAAGTTCTCCATTAGAGCACAACCGAGCTCCATAGGTATTTTATACTCCTTGTATGTTGTGGAATTTTGTGCACTACGTCAAAAATCACCAAAAATGACGTTCTTTGACCGTCGTTTTTTATGGAAACCGACGGAGTTAGCCGTCGATCCAACCGTCGAAATTTTCAGTGTCGTTTTAAAAAACGACGGCCCTTGGCCATCGGTAAATTTTAAAAAACGACGGATTATATCCGTCGAGGATAATAGACAGCCCATAGCCGTCTTTTATTTCTTTACTTTTAAATTTAAAAAAAAAAAAAACGACGGCCAAGGACCGTCGTTTGTTATTTTAAAAAATAAAAAATATATTATTAAGATTTTTCTAAAGAGTGACATTCGGTAGATGAAAGCACTTTTTTTTTTCCTGAAACAGGGGCTAGATTAAATAAGAGATACTGATAAAGTGGATCACCAGGCCGGTGTCCTCAAACAGAGTGTTACCCACAAGTGTTGCATAAGCATGTGGCAAAAGAAAATGATAGAACACAGACGAAAAAGAAGACAGAAGATACTAGAGTCCCAATCGGATATTCTTTGAAAGAGAGAACATAGCCCACCGTAAGCAGCGTTATTGACCAACTAAGAGGGGATCCTCATGAAAAGCGAAAGTGGAGCGGTACATCATGATCTCCACGCCGTGCTTGTAGTTGCGACATCTCCCGCAATGCTGACGTCGATAATTGCAGTGAAGGCTGCAGCTTTACTGTGCTCTTCCTGATACACAGCCCGCAGAGGTAGAAGAGATGTAGCGTGGAGAAAATCAAGATGAAGGCACCGAAATAAGTACAAAGAAAATCATCACCTGAAGTACTAGTAAAAACACAGAAAATGATCACTTGAAGTACAAATCATGAAAGGAATTGCAATAGAAGCATACAGAACAAAAACCCATAAAAATCCAGAAATACCTTAGGTGGGTCATAAAAGTTGCCCATCATCTATGCCAGTCAATTTGCCCCAACAATCCTAGAAATGGAAAAGAAATAGTTTCCACGATACAAGTCATGGAAGCCCTTTGGTAACTCCACTCAACGTTTGATGATATGGTTGGGGGTGATAAAAAATTGTGGCAAAAAATGTATAATAAATGAATTAAATCAATGACCAATATACAAGTGATGAAAGGTTATTTTTCTCCATAAAAGAATAGATAAATGTACACACTTAGAAACATCTGTGAATAGGAAAAGGTTCCTTTCAGCAACTGTGATGACAGCCTCCTTCAAAAAGCAGTCTTTATCCATTGATTTAAACTTTTAAATTCACCTTCACATTAAAAAGATGGTCCTTCACATTAAAAACACCACTAGCACAAAACCATCGCCAAAAGAGTATGGACAATTAACAACACCATCACCAAAACCACTGCACGATAAAAAACCCCATCACCAACACAACAATACACATGTTAAGAAAATCAAACACTACTCTTATGACAAGCCTCTCCCAATTCAGCACTGTTAGCAAGGATTTTCTTGTTCTTTAAGACATTGCAGAAGGCTGGTTGACTAGTAGTACTTCAAGACCATGGAAGCGCTCCTGCAACCAATATCAGTAATATGGAAAAAAATCACTTACAAGTCGTTTAAGATTTAAAAGATGTAGACTCATTTCATAGTAGAAAAGTAAAGATGTAGCCTCATTTCATAACTTAAAAGAGGGTCTTTTAAGAAGACGAACATTTTGAAGTCAGATGAATCTGAACAAGTTATCTACCACATATGGTAGTTTCATAAACCTTACAATTGCAAGGCACAATAGCCTCATGTTCTAGTAGTACATTACTTACCAATCAAAAAATGTAGTAGATTAATTTCTTTACGCTTGAAACATTTTCATGTTTAAAATAAAGTCAAGTGATGGCTTAATGATTCCTTTTAGTCACTCACAGGTTTATCACATGATAGATGAGAAGCCCATCAATTTGAAGAGAATTATTAAGTTTGAATGGCACTCCCAATCATCATGTTTCAGATAAAAAATATAAAATTAGTAATCATCTTTTCTTAGCCACTCAGAAAAATAGAAATGCCAAAATCTTTTGTTAAAGTAGCTATTAACACGACTGCACACACTTTCGAGACCAAAAAGAATCTTTAGTTTCTTTCTCACTGCACAATGTAACTTTCAACTTCAAACCAATCAAAAGAAAAGAAAAGCTTTAAAAAAAAAATCAACTTCAACAAATGATTATCAACTCCCTTGCAACAAGTTAAACCATCAAAATTCAAACCAGAACAGGGCAATCACATCTTATTACATTGAGTTTAGTAAGATAAGATTTCTATAGTTTGTTCTATGTTTTGGAATATAGAGTGGTATTATGCATTGGGGGTCAAAATATTCAAATTATATATTTACTTATCAGTATTTTTTTTTCTGAAATGCTTTTAAAACCACTAATTATTTTATTTCCTTTCTTAAGCAAGGTTTTCTCCCCTCTTATTTCCTTTTCCCCTCTTACTAGCATCCCAATTTAATGAAATAAACAAAGTCTACTAGTTTTTACAGCAGGTACATCTTTCCAGCGAAGTCTTATATAGTGGAGAGTGATTCTATAATGTCATTTCTTGGGTGGAATCTTATAGAGGTCACTGAAGATGCAATTCTACTTTAATGAGATTAATTACTTACCATCTTCTTCTCAGCTTGCGTTTCAACATGTTAGTAGGTCTGCCAATGGAATGGCGGATTTTTTTCCAAGCAAGGCGCTGATCATTCATATAATTTGAGTGCTTTCGTTCATATAATTTGAGTACTTCTATTATGTAGTCTTAATCGGTGCGCGGTATATATCTCTTATACCGGTACATTTATGTTTGGGTCTTTTGATTTTATTTGGTTGTATTATCTGTTCTTTTTAATAAGTTATTTTTACCCATAAAATAAAATAAAAGAACTGTCCAGCACAAGTACCAGCATCACTGAAACAAAGCACTGTGCAACCCCATGCTCTTCATAACAGTTGTTCTTTTCATTTCTTACATTGTTATAAGTTATGAACATGATGAAACTTCCAGGCTGAGTATCATTGGCCCATTCCAAGATGCTTTTTTATATGGTAAACAAATTTTAGGTGGAGTCTTGATAACCAATCAACGTATTGCTAGTACGAAAAGAGAAAGAAAACCAGATGCAGTGTTAAAAGAGTGAGTTGAAGGAATCAGAATGTTGAATAGTCTTCAGTATTTGTTATAAAAAATGAATTTCAATAAAAAAATGTTGAGGCCAAATCCAAGAATGAATAGTAAATAGTAATAGCAAATTCTCCATATGTGGGAATGGCTTGCCGAGGGGTTTCTTTGCAAGGCGGCTCGCTGAATGGTTTCTATGCGAGTTTGAGAGGGCCAAGACTAGGATCTCTCATTTGACATTCCCACTAGAACTTCAAAGGTAACCGACGCAATCAAGAACCACCTTGGAGAATTGTGTTGTCCTCCTTGTGCAGGTGGTGTTGGCTACTTCAAAAGAAGATAGATTTTGGCCACAAAGGAAGCACTCAACTTACCAGCTACTCATCTCCATGACCCAATACCAGAGGACAGTAACTAATGGAATGCTATCTCATGGGTTAGTACCCAAACAATTTGGACCATGGCAATTCTTCTTCATTACATCCTCAATGAAATAATAAAATCTCCAGCATCATTGACAAATACAAGTTTCCCCTGCATCCCAAGAGAAGAAAACAAGACAGCAGGAGTCCTCCATAAGAGACTCATTGTTTCTAATGGCCTAGTTTCTTAAAGGCCACATTATTTCCATGTATACTAAAAAGGGATGGCTACACCCATCTACTTGATGGAAAGACCATTCAAATTTCAATCAAATCTCCCAGAAAAACAAATCATCACCCATACCCATTAAACATACAGATTTTAGCCACTTCCTTCGATAGATTGATAGATATATAGATAGATAGAACAAAAATTAAAATAACTACTCAAAGAACAAATCCCACTTTAAGAATTGGAAACATCAAATAGTTATAGAATCCCCCTTTGACGCCATTTCAATTCAATGAGTAAAAAAGGACAATTTCTTTATGTAATCTACGGGTTCACGTTCAGAAATCGATTCTTGGGGTGCTCCAATTCGTTGAGTACTCTCTTTGAATTGGAACTTGGAAGTGTTTGTTGATATCAGAGATGAATCGAACGAATGGGGTGCGAAAAGGAGACATTGGTAGAGAAGTAATTTTTGTGGGGGACTTAGGGAGCAGCAGATTACCTGGAAGGAGGAGCGGAGGAGGATGGCGAGACGCTTGCGGCGGAGAACGACGGCCGCGGCGGTGACGGTGGCGACTTGGGAAGCTGGAGCTCGGAGGGAGACCGGAAGCAAACATCTTCTTGTTTTTGATCTGGCGCGGAAGTGTGTGCGTAGTCGGAGGAATAAGAGGAAGATAAATCATCCCACCCGGAGAATAGAGGTCGCTGCCGCCGACCGGTGCGAAGACACCATCTCTGAGTGCTGTGATGGATGCCATGCCCAGCCTGTTGATTGAGAGAGAGAGAGAGAGAGAGAGGAAGAGACGGTGTTGATCTCCGCTACCGTAGCGGTCGATTAGCAGAGAGAGAGGAAGAGAGACGATGTCAATCTCTGCTGCCAGGCCTGTCTATTGCCTGTCTATTGGGGGAGAGTGAAGAAGAAGAGAGACAGGGGGGAGCGCGGGCTCAAAGTCGATTAGGTTGGAGTGAGGGAATGAAATGCTGGGCGAGTTTTTCCTTTTTTTTTTTTTTTAATTTCACGTTTCTGATGGTTTTGAGCCGTCGATAGTCTAATTGACCCGTCAGAAAAAAAAAATGATAATACATGTCCGTTGTTAAACCAAGCCCTTAGGTGTCGGGCTTTGACGCTTTTGATGTAGTGGTGGTTGCTTGTTTGCTGCTGTTTCTATCTTCCAGATAGGATTTATTACTGTACATAATCATGAGAAAGAGGACATGAATCTTGGATTGGGTTTTGTAGCCTTCTGAATAGATGATCACTGCATCAAGTTGGTCAAAAGTTTTTGAAACCTATCCTAGAGGCCCACCTATTTCCAACCGTTTACTGCGAGGGAAATTATTTATTAAAGAAATGATTATAAAAAATTTCAATTTTTTTCCGCTTTCTAACATTACATAATCCTGCACACTCACGCTATCAAAGTTTCTATCCAAAACAAACCCTATGATTAATCTCTAGTTGCATCTATTTGAGCTACAAGTGGACTGACAAAAATGGCAAAAATTGAGACGCTCATAATTGATAATGAACAATTGAACATATATGCAAGCCTAAGATAACTTTCATTTGGTGTGTTGTCCCACATATGAAATTGGTGGGCTAGTTATTATAGAATGTCTCGGATTGTTTGCTGACTGATCTTTGGAGTTATGCTTGATATTGTATATTTTAAGGTGTTTTGACAATTTGTATAAGTATTCACTAAATATGTTGTGAAAAACTTTATTCTAATAAGCAAGAAGAGAGTGACAACCAATGACTGTAACACTCAACACTTAACAACAAGGCATCACCATTTTACAATATTGACCAGGGATGGATCCTTAGTCCTCACATTCAAAGCGTCTATTTAGCAAAAATAAAAATAAAAACCAAAGAGCATGATTGATTTATCAGAGATAGAGAAAAGCAAGAAAAAAAATTCCTCTCTTTGCATTGTGAACATTACACCACCATCGAACTACCACAATATCTTGTCATGAACCCTTTGATTAATACAAAAATCCTAAATTGAACGATTGAATATTCTATAATGGCAACCACCTATTAAAACCTAAGCCATTCAAAATAAACGCCCTTTCAATAAATGGGGTATTCCTTAATTTTATCTTATTATAGTTGGTCTCATCATTAGATTGACCATTTGATAAAAAAAATGTAATTCATCATCATTAAAGCCGTGTTCCAACTATTTTAAGGTGGTTTGACACATGAATTATGTTTTCCATTTTAATCTATTCTAAGATTTTTTTTTTGAATGGGTTGCACTTTTTTAAATTTATTTAATTATTATATTTTTTAATCAAATAATTAATCTTCAGAAGAACCGACTTCTATCAAAGTAAAACAATGTCAGACCTTGTACACCAGAAGGGTGTTTATCCTAGCCCCGTTACCTCAGACAATCGATACAACTTCGCAGTAAGAAAGTGGGGATGGGCTAGAAGCACAGGATAGCTAGGTGGTAGGGCCATTTGGCTCTCACTAAGTGCCTCGGATGTACAATTAGCATGGGTGGAGCACAACCGGAAAGCGTTCTATGGTAGAGCACACAAAAAAGAGTAGTACTCAGGTGCATCATTCTTAAACAAGTAAGACGAAGCACCGACAAAGGAATGGAAAACCCAGAGACGACACTGAGCTATTAAATTATGTGAGAGGTGGACGTCATCCACTCACGAACCGAGGATTTTCGTTTGGGTGTGGCGGATGATTTTTCCCACATAGGTTAAGATAAGAATATGATTTTCAACAACTTTTTTTCTTTTTCTAGGGAACTCTACTACCGACACTCAATTCATAAATAAGCTTTTGAACTAAACACCAAAACCTCAATTCCTTGAGAAATCAAGACATTCATTAGCAACCTTACTACAATAATAATAAAGAAATTTTAGAAAACTCCAAAGAAGTAATAATCATTATCACATGGAAATTAGTACATATTTATCTTTTTCTTGAGCTCCTATGTTTTCTCTATAATACAAATTCATATCGGAGCACCTTTATTTATAAATGGACATTGTTAGCACAATCGCAAACAGTCTATTATGGTCCAAGAAAGAATTTCAAAAAATAAAAAAGGGAGCAAGAATAATAATAATAATAAGAAGAAGAAGAAGAAGAAGAAGAAGAAACAAAGAAAGTGGGATATGGGCCAAGCCCCCATGGTTCTTTTTCAATAGCAAAGAAGGAATGTTTTAAGGTGGGGGCGTTGATTTTGAAATACGTGGAATATGGGCCGGGCCCATTGCGAGTTTTAGCGAAATTTTGGATTCCACGTGGGGCGGCCACCCATGAGTCCGGATCCCCTGTTTTGTCCAAACAGGGCTCCCCTGTTTGGACGAAACAGGGGATCCGGTTCCGCCGCCCATATCGTTGTAATGTAGGTCTGCCAATGGCGTCATCCTCCCTGGCAAGTCAGCCACCATCTTTAATTTTACGCCCACCATCAGTACTAGTCTTTTGGCGTATTGATTAGATCCATGACACGAGACTTCACCGTTTACAAAACAAAGAAAAAAAACACAGGGCTTCACCAAAAAGTTAGAAAGAGACACGATCGTTGGGATTGTGCATGGAGATTGTAGGGTCATTACAAGGTTGTGGGCCTGTGGCCCACCTGTTATGGCCATGATTACTGGGGTGGGAAAGGGCCTTGACACAACAATACAATTACTGTGGTTTCGAACCACGCGGAAGAATCCTAACCACACACGTCAGAGAAAATGGAACTTTAGAGTTCGGTGTGGAGTGAGAAGAATGGGCCATCTGTCCATCTGGAAGCATTAAAAATGATCCATTAGACACTTGGAGACATGATGGGAGCCCAAGCACTTTGGTGGGGGACCACCATGTAGTGGGTAAGGAAATGGTGGTTGGCGGTAAATGGATGGTGTTTACGTAGGTCTAGTTAGTTAGTTGGATCTAATTATATGTTTGGGAAATTTACATATATGTTTTTTTTTTTAATTTTTTGCAATTACAATTAAATCATCTGCCTCTACGGCCTTTTCAAATAACTACTTCTGACAATCTAAAGTTCTTGATTAAGCACTTTCATTTATAACTGGCAAAATGCCCCCGTGTAGAATTCTTACAAAAAATATCATTTAATTTTATGGCATAAATAAAATCTTTAACTTCGATTTTGTATTTTTATATTTTTATAAAATCTAAAATAAAAATATTTCTCACATATAAAAAATTTATAGGCTTTCTTAAAAATCACACAATTAAAATTTTAAATAAATAATAACTATGGAAAATTAAAAATTTTAGTAGAAACATGAAATATGAAATATGAAATATTGAGATGAAAAGAATTATAAGAAATTTAAAATATGCAATCTTCCAATTAGAGACAGGTTTGGCAATGAGTTGGTTGGGTTCATGGTAGGTATAAAGGTTTTTGGACTTTGACTTGAGAGCTGGGTTCAGTACAGGCTCATATTTTGGTTTGTTTGACTTGCATTCGCATTGATAAAATTATTGCCACTTACCTTTATCTAAAACCAATATCATATGACAACAAAGATAGCAAAAAAAACAAACAAAAGTCATGAGGGAGGCCAAGCCTTGATGGGGACCAAACGAAGAGAGATGGAGATGTGTTCCTAGGCGAGGGCATAGGTGGGGAAGAGAGAGATTTGATAGCCATTAAAGAGGGAAGAGCAATAATGTAAAGGAAGAGGTGTTTGGGAAGAGGGAGAGGTGGGGAGTGAGTATTAAATGGCATTTTATATATTGAATTAAATTAGATTAAATTCCTCACACAATCATGAAACCAAGTATTATAATCACCCAACATATTGATATTTATTTCTATGCATTTTATTTTAATAAAAAGTACTGTCCTGATCTGCATGCCTTTTTCGGAGGTACCCCACTTCCTACAAACTTTTCTTCATCCTTTCGTTTTCTTTCCACATAATATGATGTTTGATATCTTAGAAGAGGTGAGCTATCATTCATTTGAAAAAGAAAAAAGAAAAAAATACATACGATAGATAGATTTTCTAAACATAATTCATATATTTACCTGTCTCCTCATTCCACAGAAATCTCAACAAAAAAAAAAAAAAAAAAATGAAAATGTGGAAAACCAAATCAGAAAGAGTCAACTACCACAAAATATATATATATATATATATATATATATATCAAGCATACAAAATCATGATTTTGAGTTTTGATCTTGATCCCACACTTTAAGGGTGTATCAGGTATTGTCACCACACCAAGTATAGCAAGATCATTTTTCTTGAGATATCATTTTGCACTTTTATCTGAGAGCATACCTTGTGAAGCATTGCAAGATTGAGCTTTTAAATTACTGTCGTGAATATGTAGAAATAGAAACTCGTCACCAAGTAAATACTTGAAAAAAAAAAAGTGTCAAAACAAAAAAGTGTCCCAAATCATATCCCTTCATTGAGATGACCATCTTCCATCTAATAAGGATGCTGAAAGTTTCACCTACAAAGGGCAAAAAGGTGATAAGATCATCTTTCTTTTGCTGCTTCTTTGGATCCTGTTCTTCTGAAGAGCTCGCTCCATTCTTTCAAAAAGTCATCTCGTCAAGGTCATCCATGACTTTATCTTCTTCTCCACCCCTAGCGTGAGAGATGCTGCTGGGTTGCTGCTAAGTGCCTCTTCTTTCCCAACCCAGGCAGATTCATCTGGTTCGATGGTCATAGGTATCTTCACAGGAGCTGGTTCAGGTGGAACGGCTTCAGAAGGCTTCTTCAGATCTTCATACCAAGGAAGAGATTATGGAGAGATGGTTGTGCGTTCTGGAAAGGTGAAAGGGTTTCATTGCTTTGGCATAAATGAGTTAATTAAGGAATTAGAAGTTAATTGGTGAAATGACTCTTACCTTGGGGAGAGGCATTAAGTCAAGAAATTTGATTTTATTATATATATTGTATTAATGGAAATTAAAGTAAGATTAAGAGAATTAAAGAATAGATTAAATTGGATGACATGGCATGAGGAAGCCGATGTGGCTCACAGTCAAAATAAATCATAATGGTCAAAATCAATTGCCTCCAATTGCATAATTTCTCAACTGGAAACAACCACTATCATATATAATAATTGTAGTCATAGGCAGACTTTTACTGGTTGATTTGAAATCAGCATACTTCACTCTCCGATGTGTATAATAATGTCCCCGAAAAGGGGTAGAAAAGCGATTTTAAACCCTATATATATAAAGAGTCTTACCTCTAAAAATATATATATATATATATATATAGAGGGAAGGATGAAAATCTTGCCAATACACTACTAGCGTAGTAGGGAGGCACCTCTCCGCAGAAAAAATCAAGGATAAATCCCCCACTGTAGCGTGATGAGGGATTGCTTGGTGATGGGGGATTGGGCGAGTATGTGTATGTGTGTGAGTGTTTAATTAACCTGAGCAAATAAAATAAAGATGAAGATTTTCTTAGATCTAAAATGATTTACTTCATAATATGGGTTTTTAAGTTGATATGATTGACTCATATTTATTAGACCTTTTGCATTGTCATCTTGAATTTTATCAAAATGAGGTTAGATCTAAGCGGCTTCTATCATTTTAAGGTAAAAAATCAAGAGTTGGTTTTGTCAATTGAATAAGAAGAACTAGTGTTGGCACGTAGTTTCACACATATGCCTAGGGATTGATCTCTAAATCTCAAAGCAAAAGTATGACTCGCCTGAACCAATAGCCCAATGTAGCAAAAAAAATAAAATAAAAGTAGAGTGGCTGATTAAGGTTTTCTGCTTTATAGAAGTGGTTATTTGTAAAACTAGAAAAGCAGGTGCTCCTTTGTGATTTTTAGAAAAAATAATGGAGGCTATATATATTCCGATCTTCCTTTTTTTATTTATTTAATTCCTTAAATCCGTGGCCAAACTCCGACCTACAACCCTCATTTGGATACACGGTCCTAACCAAAACAGTACATACATGATTAAATGTAGGGATTTTAACCATACAGGATGTAAAAGATCATGAATTCCTCAAAATGGTGTTGACTAAAATTATATTTCAAATGTGGTTATTATATATGGGGCTCCAAATTCTTTTTCTAATTCTACCCATATTGTGCGATATTGCACAATCTGTGCGATTTCACACAAATTGAAGGTGAAAATAATTGATTTTCCTCTTATATTTTCTTCTGTTCCCATCTCCTAAAGTACTAGATCTCCATTTCTTCCTGCAACTTTCTTTGTTCCTACTACTTTCTCCATTAGTTAAAAAATGTTTTCAATAGGGTTTATCCATTTATCCAAAAGTGTTTCAAGGTTTCTCCACAACTCCTCTTCCTTTTTCTTTTCCATTTGGTCATTGTCCTGTTGTGATAACTTTACCTTGAGGACAAGGGATGGATCCACAATATCAATGCCTTGTAAAATTTTGTTGCCTATATACGCTTTTTGGGAACTATTTCTCATGAATCATCATCAGGTGAAGAGAATGAAATATTACTCTTTTTGGAAACCTTTTTTAATGATTAAGAAAGTAGTAGGAACGAGAATGTCGCAGGAAAAAAAAAGGAGGTTTAGTGCTTTAGGATAAGGGAACGGAGGGAAATATAAGAGGGAGATCGAACAGTTTGTGTGATATCACATAGATTGTGCGATATTGCACAAAATGGGTAGAATTGGAAAAAGAAATTGAGGTCCCATGTACAGCACCCACATTTGAGATATAGTTTTGGTCAACACCATTTTGAAGAATTCATTGTCTTTTATATCCCGTATGGTAAAAATCCCTTAAATGTATATACAAATATGAGAAAATGTTTAAGTCTACTTGCCAAACTAACTTCTTAGTACAATCCACATTAGGGCCCATTTCAAGTTCATCATACTCCCATGGTGGATGGTTGGACAAGGCTTTTTTTCTAAATTGGATAGGATTTGGATCCATATTCACAGTGCTTGGGTTCGTTGAATCTTTGGGACTGGACCAGATCCAAGCAATCAGGTCTTAACATGGACTTAGGCTGGCTCTTTCTTCTGAGTGTCGCATCGCAGGAGTCGGACTCGACCTATTTACGACCCATCTTAAAAGGGGTTGCCCTGTCAAGTGAGAACCACCGTTTAGGGATTGCAAATCCTGACCCTGCCCGCTGTCCCGAGGAGAACCCGGTCTGATAATGCAAGGTTTGGATTTAACTCTTGTACCCATTTGTAATTGGGCAGGCTAGGACTCAGGCTATTCTCCCTTTTTGACTAGCCAACTTGATCCAAACCCAGCTAACTGAAATATGATGCGCCAAGCTAGCAAACCCAAATCTGCTCAGATAATTCAATGTTTAGATTAACACTTTCTTTTCTTTTTCTTTTTTTCTTTTTCTCTCCCTCTTGGTTTTGACGTTCTGACCAGTCAGGCTTGAGCTGAGTCTAATCTTGGCATTTGACCAGCCAACACGACCCAAACCCAACTCATTCAAAATGACCTGCTAATCCAACCGGAACCCAGTTCAATAATGCAAGATTGAGGTTGACACTCTTTTTTCTTTTCTTTTCTTTTCTTCTTTTCTTTTTCTAGTTATTGGGTCGGTTTGGGTCAACATCCTAGCCCGAATAATAATTCTGTCAGGCTTGGGTTGAGCGTCTTCTTGCTATTTGACCAGCCAACTTGAACCATACCCAACTAATTGAAATAACACACGCCAACCTAACCTAATGGATTCTGGTTGACTCTTTTAACTTTCAGTCCAGTTCAAGTTGACATTTTCGAACTGGGCAACCAATGGGTTGACTTAGGGTAGAGCATATATACCTAATAGCCTGATCCATTGCCACCCCACCCTAACCATGACCCACTTTTTTCAAAATAAATAAATAAATAAAATCAGGCCTGGATGGTTGTTACTAAATGAATGCATCAAACAAGCACAAGCCCAAGAAAAGGATTCCCTCCGTGACAATTTCGAACGGATTTCCAATCGGTAATAGAGCTTGACATGCTATTGTTATCTCCGGTAACAATTGCCTTACAGGCAGATTTAGTGGTAAGGTGCCCATTTTTTGTGTCGGGCAATGGCGGTGTTCATGGCCCGGGCTAACGCATATTCAGGCCTGATGTGTCTTTAGAAACATTGGCCCAGGAATGACCCAAGCCTGACACGGGCCACTAAAGTTAGGCCTAGGCCTGGGCCTGCCCACTTAATCAATCGAGCTAGGCTGAACTGGGCTTTTTATCAATAGGAGTATTTTTTTCTTTCTACAGGCTTCCTTATGAAAGGTAATCGCAGGTTTTCTAAAACCAACCAATTGGCCCACTTGAGAATATCCCCGATAGCTCTGATACACTCAATTTTGAATTACAAAATTTAACGCTATCATTAGGAAAAAAAAAAGGTGAGAAATTCTAGGCACTTCATTAGCAATCTTAACTAAAAAATAATCTCATCATTATCTGCTTTCATAAGCATTCGGGATCAAACCTCCGTTCCTATTATAATAAGATATGGGGATAGAGGATACCCTTGCCTAAGACCTTTAAAGGATCTAAAGCTTCCAAATGGGGATCCATCTAATAAAACAGAAAATGGATACAGATTGTTATGACCTGAAACCCGGAATCCCAAAGAAATCTGCCTTTCAGGCCGTGATTATTCCCTTTCCACGTTCATGAGATTAGGTCGAAGTGAACTTTGCAGCAGAATCAATCCTTGTGAAGCGCTTTTGGATGTCACTAGAATATGTCGTCTATACTCTCTATATACTCCTGCGGTTCCTCATCAACCGCATTAATTTTTCAGACTTTTTTTTTTCTATTTCTTCACCTACAAGTGCTAATTGTAAGCAGTAAAGTTACAAATAACCTGAACAAGTAAACATTCCAAAATTTCATGTTTCATACAATTTGAATAGAATAGAGGACAGGTAAGATTAAGAGTTTGAAAAACACATGAACTAGGCAAAATCATATAGGATATAGGTACATAATTAAAATAATAATAAATATAAACCTAACAGAAAAACAAGAGCATTTTCAAAATATCTTGGTGCCCAAAATTGGCCAAATATTCATAGATATTATAGCGACCCACCCCCACCCACCCACCCCCGTTAATGTAATGGGGAACATAGTCTTTTGCCACGATATTATACAATCTCAATATATTCTTAGCAGGAATAGAGTTTTGCCAGAGTATTAAATGACCCTAATTTAATCGTGGCAGGACTTGAGTTTGGTAACCAGATCTAGAGTTATGACCATTAGAACATATAGTGTTGAAGTAACAGTTGGTCACTTCTAGAGTAGTTAACTAATCTTCAGATAGTTTCAGAAAGTATAATCCGTACATAATAGCGCCCCTACTATGTTAGGTTTAAACAACCTAGTAGTTTCGCCTTAAATTTCAAAGAAGTACATATAAAGACCAGCCAATAATAATCATCAAACAATTATTATGTATGCATATTAAGCTTCTAGAATTATTAGATTCTACGTTCAAAATATCATATGATTGAGCTACACAATTCATAGGACAGAGGAGAAATTGTTAGTTTTATGGTCTCAATCCATTAAAATTGATGAAATAAATTAATCAATTCTTTATTTATCAATATATTCATGTTTTTCTTTCATGAGATGAATAGTGTTTTATTACTTGTTTTCACATAACTAATACAAATGACATGATGGTTCATGAGATGAATCGGAGTCCATAGGTACACTAGATGCAATACATGTGTATGGATGAGATCCACATATGGGAGACATGTATAGGATATCTTATACTTAAATATTTTCACAACCAATGATGAGACTGGACATCTCATCTGACAATGTTGCAGTACTTTGATTACTATGAGATAGTGTGATTTGTCTCGATCATTGGAATGTAAGATTCTGAATCATAGCGCTGGTACATTGGATGTATTGAAGGACCATGAGAAGCACCTTATGAACACTGTCTTTACTTTAGGTCTGCTCTCATAATTCCCTAGCAATAGGCTCTCAATCCTGAGACATTAATGAACTCAAGTTTCTATCTATTCATTTGCTTCTAGTCACCAATGAGTGAGGCCAATTGTAAGTCAACACCTTGGTGATTTGGGTACGTGGTAGTAGAGCTGTGGGAACATTCAATAGTCAAGATGGAATCTATCTTTAATATCCCATTGTGCCAATTAATGGATTTATCATTGGTAAGTGCGCACTCGTTCCGATTAAGAGTTAATTGGAAAGGTACCTATGATCATTATAATTAATTGGGGCTCAAGGATAATAAGATGTGGGTCTAAGTTTGGAAGACATGTCCAATTGATCTATGGATATTGATGGAGGGGCCTACTTGTGCTGATAGGGAAGCTTAGGGTGTTCTATGTAATTTATTCCTAAGACTGGAGTTCAATTGTATTTATATAGTGAAGTTATTGGCAATTAACTGTGGGCCTAGATTGCACATGAGATGTGGGGTCGCGAGTCCCAGTTGGAGCTAGCTTTCTAAGGAATCCGTAGTGGTCCCCACGCTAGCCTAAGTTATTGGAAAGATACAAATTCTAGTAGAACTCTAAAAGGAAATAGAAAGTTATTATTTCTATTTGAAGTGAGACTTCTAATAGTGGTAATAGTAAGTGACTAATTATAATGGAAGTGAGACTTCTATTTAAATTAGTAAGAAGAGAAGGTTGCTACCTATTATGCCTATTATGGAAGTAGGACTTCTAATAATAAACTAAGAGGAAGGTGGCTTTAAGCTATAAATAGAGAGGAAAAGGCTTTGGACGTCCACATGCTCAATCCTACCTAGGGATTCACGCCCAAGACTAGTTTGTGCAAGAGTTGCACATGCTCCTCCTTTCTTCCCTCTTCTAGTTCTCTTTTAGTTTCCTTAAGAGCTTTCTCTTGGATATTTCACTCATCTTCTTGCGAAAAGAGAATCTGATACGGGTCATAGCGTGAAAGACGATTGGGTCTTGGATATTTTGATTTGGTTTGTGAAAGAGTTTCATCATCAAAGAAAGACGTAACTTCTCCATTAGAGCACAACCGAGCTCCAAAGGTATAATCTACTTCCTTGTATGTTGTGGATTTTGTAGTTACTTGTTTGCTGCTATTTCTATCTTCTAGATAGAGTTTATTACTGTACATGGTGATGAGAAAAAGGCCATGGATCCTCAATTGGGTTTTGTAGCCTTCTGGATAGTTGATCCCTCAGTCAAGTGGGTCAAAAATTTTGAAAACCTATCCTAGAGGCCCACTCACTTCCAATAGAAATATGTTATCATAACAGGATCACTACAAGAAAGTTGACATTTTGCCGCAAAATTTTTCGCGGCTAAAGGTCTCAAAGTCGCCACTAAAAGTTTTAGTGGCAATATTTATCTTGCGGCTAAGCTGTCGCTAATAGTGCTGTCACTAATTGTTTTAGCCGCAATTTCCAAGCGTCGCAGCTAAATGTTATAGCTTTAGCCGCAACACCAAAGCTGTCACTCAAAGTCTAATATTTAGTGACAAGATTTACCGCCGCTAATTGAAAAAATAATTACCACTAAAAGTATGAAGTCGCCGCTAAAAAAATATCATAAGCACATAAAAGTGGAGTTTTAGTGGCGATTTGTAGTTGCGGCTAAATGTTTAACTCTTAGCCACGACTACAAGTCGCCACTAAATGTTTGACTTTTAGCTGTGATTACAAGTCGCTGCTAAATACTTAACTTTTAGCTGCGACTTATTGCTGCAGCAAAAAATTAAACTCTTAACCGAGAGCACAAAATCGCCACTAGAAGTATTAGTTATAGCAGTTTTAGCGGTACGTTTAGTGGCGACTTACAATTGTAGCTAAAAGTTTATGTTTTAGCGGCAACTTACCTCATACTTATACTGGCAACTTATTGCCGCGACTAGAAGTTTAAAATTGAAAAAATAAATAAAAAATAATTTTAATTTATTAAATTTATTTTCTTTTCATTTATCTACTTTTCATGAACCTGCTTATACAAGATAAAAACAATAAATTTTCAATCACCATCAGGTATTGAAACATAACTTCAAATTCAAAATCATTAAATTCAAACATATTTAGTAACAAAGTTAAGTCTACATCATCATAATAAAATAAAACCTTAAATAATATAAAAAAAAAATTATGGTTTTTGGTTTTTGACCAATTATGAATCACATCGGAATTTGCCCTGACTCTTTAAACTGCTGGAGGGTGGTGAACTGAGACTTTATCGCAGCTTGCACCTCATGCATTTGTGCTTGCAGCTAGGGACTCTAGTCGTAAAGCCATCTCCCTTTTCTCCTTTTCCATCTCCTCAAAGAGCCTTCTATGACCTATCATCCTCAGCTTGCCTCCTGAACTCCTCATTCTCCCTTTCTAGTTGCACATAGATCCGCTGCCTAGCTGTAGATGTCATGGGCTATGGACTAGCCCCACGACCACGTATATATCCTGATCGCTCTGGTCCAAGCACTACCTCAAACCTCTCATCCTCGGTCATGGGAGCAACGCCCTCCTCCAACAGCTGAAACTATAGCTTCTGAAGCTCCTCCTACATTCAAAAACCAATTTTTATTATCTATCAATTTAGTGATATATAATATAAAAAATTGAAATAAAGAATTGAACAATAAGTTACATAGACTTCCTGGTAACTCGAATCCACCCAAGCATTTTTTCTTCTTGCTAAACCGAGTAGTGAACCACAACTTAGTCCAAGAGGCTCATTCCTTGTCTCCGGATCACACTGTCATTACACAAGTTCGCACATATAATATTTATTTAATAACAAATTACTACAAACATTATGAGTGAAGTTTACACTATCATAGATGATTCGAGCAAAAGCCTTTGTCCTAGCAACATGGCCAACAGTATGCTTTTTCCGGTTTTCATTGGTTCTATTGCTAATTTTCTGCATTCAGAAACCATAAATTATAAGCAATGCGTCCATAAATGATAGATTGAAAGCGTAGACAATATAACTTAATTTACAAAAAGACATTAGCACCTTGGATTTTGATAATGATATATTGGTGTTAAGAACATATGTTTTGCAGGGGATGTTTTAGAGCTTTTATGATGTGCCTAGATTATCTCAGATTACATTCCTTGATTTTCTGATTATGGTTCCTTTATGTTTTGAGGCAATCTCAGAATTAAAGGTAAACTTCTTTAAGAATGGAATGACGAGGATTAGAGTGGATAGTTTAGATCCTCTCTCACCTAGAAGATATTTTGGGTTGCAAAGTTGGTTCCCTACCGGTTTCGTACTTGGGGTTGCCTCTATGTTTAGATAATGTTTCCAAATTTCCATAGTATTCAGTGTGGAGGAAAACCTTAATTCAAGTAGCTATTTTCTTGATTTTCTGATCAATACATCATATAACTTTACACTCCAGAGATGATTTCTACAATAAACAATAACTAGAATTGATGTTCAACATGAAACAAGGATAAATATTATTCAAATGAATCAACTAGCGGCACATTATAAAATTTGAGATTGAAAAAAGTAAATAAAGAAGAAAATATAAACCCGAAGCCAACTCATTAACATCCTTACTACCCCGAGGCCTGTCTTGAGAGGATAAGTGTTTGAAATTCATGTGATTTTAATCCATTCTCATGAGAGTTGGGAGGTGGGACTCCACTACTTCCATATCAGGACTTGATATCCAATAAGAACAAGCATAACATACCCTCACAAAAAATTGCATTTGTAATTTGTTTATTGAAGGCATGCCTCATTGCATGAATATCGCCTGATCATTTTTGTGGTTACCTGCTTTTTTTTTTCTTCTTCACACCACACACATAAATAATAAAATAGTGTGATGTGTTAAATATGGGTCCTTATTCCTCGGTAAAGAGTGAGGTGTTGGATAGGAACATCAGATAGTAGTAGAGGCAGAGAGTTAGAGTAGAGAAGGTTTACATTTACAAGGGATGAGTGTTCTTCTTACAGTGAGGGAACTGTGGGAGGAAAGCTGTATTTTTAGCTTACTAAAAGGCCAAGCTTGAGGGAGTTTAGAGAGTAGATGGAGAAGAGAGAGTTCACGTTGATGTTTGTTTTCTTACTTCGTGCAGTGAGGAACTGTGAAAGAGAGAAGTGGAGTGAGGAAGGTTTTGAAGCTATTTGTATCTTCAACCCCCTAGAAGAGAGAGAGAGAGAGAGAGAGAGAGAGAGAGAGAGAGGAGTTTGAAGAGTAAATGGAGAAGAGAGGCTTGAATTTACAGAGGATGGGGATTCTTCTAGTTCGAGTGGTTATTCACAAACCCAACGCCCAGCTAGAATTGACACGTAGGTTAGCCCAAGCTCATATGAGGAGGCCAAGGCCCAAACTCAAATTCAACATGGTAATCCAAAGCCCAACTAATCTGGGTGATGTTATCCTATATGTAATATTGATGATATACTTTTTTGGTAGAAAGTAATATTCATACTTGTTACTATGGTTAAGAACATGTGCATTGTGGGTGGGTGCATGTGTTCTTGAAGTACCTTAGTGAATCTAAAAGGAAAGATATTCATTCTCATCATTATCACCATCTTTTAAATTAATTTGGGTATTGTTTGCAATGATGAACAAAAGAACCAAAGCTATCTATATTGTCTTTTGATAATTGAGTATTTTTTAGTTTCTGCATGTTATCCATCATAGGAATCAAGAGAAATTGAGTCCACATTGTGATAAGCAGTTCATATCATCCTTTTGAAATCTAACTTTACTGAATATAAGACAACAAGAATTGAACAGAACTTGGAACTAAATCACACGTTTCTCTCCTCCATCTGGTTTCTTCTCATCTCTCTTCACGCAAAGCAAAACGAGATCCATCACAAATTCTCACAACACACAAAGCACACCCACCCACTTTCAGAATCCATCAGAATTCTCCACGCAAAAATACACACACATCAAACAAAGATTTTTCCATATCTGCAAGTTTTCTTGTTTTAGTTCTCATTCATGGCAGAATCTAGAGATACCCATGTCATCGAAATCTCGATTGACGAAGAGCACCAATAGTAAAAACAATCCATATCCAAAATGCCTCTCTAATCCAACACCACCCATTAATGGAGATCTCCTAGAGCCCCAGCCAGCTCTTGCTTCTCAAGCTTTAGCGAAGAGAAGACCTCTTCGGGCAGCCGAATCACTCTTAAAAAAAAATAAGACAACAAGAAGAGAGCAGAGAGATGACATGTGACCATCATATGCAAAACCCCATTCTAAAGTATCCATCATATGCAAAAACATGATCTCATTGAAAACCCCCTTTCTTAACGAAAACAAGAAGAGAGAGAGAGAGAGAGAGGATTACCGAGAGAGAGATCGCAGATACTGATGAGGATAGCCAGAGACCGGATCGCTTGATCGGAGCAATAGCTTAGGGATTTCCTCTTTTCCGATTTAGGGAGAGAGAGACCAAGAGAGGCTTTCTACGTTTCTTTTTGGTGGAAAAGAGATGGCGGGAGAGAAGGATTAGGGAGCAAGAATTTAGTCCTTAATTAGAATCCACCTTTTTTAAGTGGACCCAAGTTATTTTATTAATTGAAATAATTTACTCGATGGGCCTACTTAAGAAAAAATATAGGCCATTAAAAATAAATGCGTCCTCTTGATGTTGGCTCTCAAAACTTTTTAATCAAACTAAAATTGGTCCCGTCGAATTTTTCACTTGTAATTCCTTGGCATAGAAATTTTTTCTTATACTCCTGTAATTGAACTCAATTATAGAAAAAAACTAAATCACTCATATTAGATGCCTCCCTAATAGGCCCTCAAATAGATTTTATCTCTATATGAGTTTGGTCCAATGTCATATTGATCATTTATAAAAATGTCAACAAATTATTAAGAAAAAGTCCAAGTGTTCTTATAGTCATTGTGGACTACATTAACAGGTCCGTATATTAAAAAGTCGACAAAAACATTATAACATGAGAATATGCACATAGAAAATTGGTAAAGATTAAACAGTGATACTTGATGGTGTGATTTAAGAGCCAATATTTTACTTTATAGTTGTTACTAATGGAAATCAGCGTTATTCTCTAACATTTTTACAATATTCCGGATTACTTTGGATATTTTCTCAAAAAGTTTTGGGGTGAAAAAAATCTATGCCACAACGACCGCGACAAATAGAGAACTGTACGTCGCCGATACCAAAATGGTATCATTTTTTTGGATTGACCAATTTCACAATTTCCATCCATGCCTTGGGGGTAAACAAAGATGGTTTATTCTTGCATGGATCTCTGCACATGTTTCAGTCAAACACGTAGTTTCCCAATGCCTCAAGTTTGCTCATAATTAGTTTTTTTTTTTTTTTTTTTTTTTAAGCTCAAATCTCAATCCAACTTGGTTTTAAGACTCATTGATTCTGCCAGAAGACTTTGTCGGCACCTTTGATAGTGTGTGATTAGTCGTATAGTGGGACCCACCCCATTCAAAGTAAAATTTGACCATACTATAAAAAAAATATAGCTAAAAGTAAGACAACTAGGAAATTAGCTATGAAAAAAAAGGTTTTTGCTAATTATAAACTCCTATACCACATTAGTGGTGAAAGATTAAAGCTCGCTACTAATCCTCCTTCCCCTCCAAAATGATCTTTAACCACGACATATAAGTTGCTACTAAATGTGGTTACTACAATGCCTTTTGTGTCGACATTATAATTTCCCCACTAAAGTGATTCTTTTGTGACAAAAATAAAATTGTGGCAAAATATTTCCCCACTAAAAGCCGACTTTCGCATACATATATATATATATATATATCTTTAGCAGCAATAGAAAGTCGCCGCAAAAGGCGGCCCATATAGTGGCAAGAAACATGTCGCAGATAAATGTAAGACAACTAAGCAATTAGCCATGAAAATAATAAGTTGCCACTAAAATTCTAGACCATTAGTGGCAAAAAATAAAACTTGCCACTAAAATTCTAGACCATTAGTGGCAAAAAATAAAACTTGCCACTAAATCTCCTTCCCCTGCAAAATGACCTTTAGCTACGACATATAAGTTGTCATTAAATGTGACCACCATTATATGTTTAGTGTCGACATCAAATTTTGCCACTAAAGGTTAGTTTTTAGTGGTGAAAATTAAATTATGGCAAAATATGTTGCCATTAAAAGCCAACTTTGTCGTGATATATCTTTAGTGGCAATATAAAGTAGCCACAAAAAATAGAACATATAGTGTCAAAAAATATATTGCGGCTAAATATAAGAATCTAAGCAATTAGTGGCAACCATAAAAAGTTGTCACTAAAATCATACACCATTAGTGGCGAGAAATTAAAACTTGTCACTAAATCTCTTTCCCTCCAAAATTCCATGGCGCCGAAAATCCCTGCCAAGGAATTAGTGGCGGAATTTGGCTGCAACATATAAGTGGCCACTAAATATGGGCATTATATTACCTTTAGTGGCAACATCAAAATTTTGCCACTAAAGGTGAGTTTTTAGAGGCGACAATTAAACCACGGCTAAAAAAGTCGCCGCTAAAAGCCAACTTTCTTGTAGTGGATAGATCTTAAGAGTACATTGAGACATGAGATTAATTAGATAAACTACTTTAAATATTAAAATCAGTTTGCGAGTCATGCCAACCCTTGGTGTAGGATCACTCTCACGCCTCAAAATCCTAATCTGGATTAAAAAGCCGTGATTGGGGAATTACTGAAGCATTAACATTTCTTTCATTTTCCCCAGGATTCGCATTGGTGAGAATTTCAAGTTTCATCACCGTTATGGAAAATTTAGCAGAAGCTAGCATTGTGGTGCAACCATAAGTCAGGTGCACACCGAATTCCGTATTGCATCACTAATGTCTCATTAGCATAATCAAATGAATAATAAATCCTCAAACTGGTACGTCAAACAAAATATAAACAAAGCTAGATAAGTAACATGAGATTTCATTCCAACATTCCAAGTTAGAAATTGCAAAATAAAAAAATATACTAATTACATTCCCCAAAATAAAAGGCCAACAGAGGCCAGTACAACAAAATTAAAAACCCAAAATAAAACTCCCAAGGATTTCACGTCTCATGTGCAAGGAAAGAAGTCTACATGACGACCTCAGCACCAAAACACTCGCCACTAGCTGCTCAGCAATCGCCTCCTCAGGAAATGTACCAGGGTACTGGTCGAGGAGAATAAACCTACGGCATCAAGCATAGATTAGACAAAAGCCTGGCAAGTATCCAAGATAAAGAGCATAGTTTGCATGTATAAAGCAGAACAAAAATACAAATAATAAATCAGGAAAACAGTGACAAAAGCTAGGCAAACGGATGTAGAAAAATATGATTTTTCAAATCATAAACATGAGTACAGTGATTATTTCAGGAAATCGATGCAGACAGGCTGAGCAGGTTGAGCAGGCTGATGCAAGAAGAAAAGATTTACCAAATCATAAACGTGAATTAAATTAAGAACAATGAGTACTTTGGCAACCACATCGCATTATCCTCGAAAGGGAGAGCTTTCGTTTGCCCCAACCGAGCAAAACTGAGAGTACCCAAAACTCACCCTGGAGTTATGGCCGTCAAAATCTTTGGCCCGACCATAGGGATAACCTGAATCAAGCCCGGGCAGGGTAGGTACTATAGTGACACCAGTCACATCAAAACTCAAAATGCAGCACGCAATATATATATATATATATATAATAAATACTAGACTCAAACTGTAGTATGCAACGAGTAGTAACAGCTTGGTGGTGCCGACTTGAAAATCAATGCAAGAAACAGGGTTCAATGCTTAAATCAGAATTAATGAGTAAATCGGTTATTTTCAAAATACAATTGCCAGTACAAGGATTTATTAGGTAATTTGAATGTTTAAAAACCTAACAAGACTGATTTGGCTTTTAAAATAGTAACCCAAGCAATTCAGGTTTAAAATAGTAAAACAGGTCAAAGCGGGCTTCAAGGTGATATTTTCCAATTCGGGTTTAAATCGACAAAACAAACTAAAGGAGGTTTCAAGACGATATTTCTCTATGTCTGGGAAATTCTACGGAAAAACGGGCAACATTTTCGGGTAGGAATAAGGGACCCAAAAAAGGTGGCGAAAAACAAAGTGATCTAGGTAACTCGGAAGGACAGGGTAATAAATGCTCGCACACAACCCGAGAGACCCTTTTATGGATCCGGTACATCCAATCGTTAAGCAGAGCGAGAACCACGCTAAGACCTTCGGAGTCTCGTGAGGCAAGATGATAAAGTCAGGTTTACAAGTGCCTGGTAAAAGGACTAAAAGTTTGCTTGAAATAATTCTAAATTTTTAAGTACGGTGATTTTCAATATTACACGCTCAAAGGAATAGACATTAGTCTAATTTTGTACACTTGATGCACTCGGAAGGTAGGAATATCCAATCCCTAAGTTCAGGTAAAATTACAAGTCACTGTGCTATACATGTTTTCATAAATCATCGGGTAAGGGTAGGGTACGGGATACATTCAAAATTCTAAGGAAAGGCCCATACTTGGCACTCCAAAATTTGTGTTTGGAAAGGGGTTGAATTGACATAATTTCCATCTTGAAAAATTGAAATATTTTTAAGGAAAATACGGGGGAAATTTCAAATCACATTTAGTCTTAAAGCAAGGCCAAAGGGAAGGGAACGGATCCCCTGTTCCCCTGTTTGGACCAATCCGAGGCCGACACGTGGATTCCAATGCCAATTCAGCTGATGTCAACTTTTCCTACAATGAATAAAACAAAAGAAGAGGGGCTTTCTTACAAATTCTGAAAAACTGACAGAGGGAGCCCGCCCAGGATTTCTCAAAAGCCCGCCTTTTTCTCTGGTTGGTCCTTCTTTCTCTTTCTTCTCTACCTCACACGCCTCCTTTCGATTTCACTTGTCCAGATATAGTTTTTAGCTTTCAAATCGATCAATTTGCGATTATTTCTTCTGAGCTTGAGCTCAAATCATGAAAAATAGTTAATCTCTGGCTTTCTTTCCTTGTAATTTCTCTGTGCTTTTCCAATTTCATGATCTAATTAGAGGAAGAAGCTGCGGACATGGAGGAAGATCGAACTCGAATCACGCACATGCATATATCTTGGGTTTTATAGATCCCCCGCTCTCTCTCTCTCTAGAAATTCTGCAACTCATCTCTCAGCCTGGCTTCTTGGGTTTTATAGATTCTCCTCTTTCTCTCTTTAGAAATCCTGCATCTCATCTCTTAGCCTGTCTTCTCGGCTTTTATAGATTCCTCTCTCTCTCTCTCTCTCTCTCTCTCTCTCTCTCTCTTTCTCAGTTTCTTTGTGTCTATGCTTATAAAAAATGTCTCGTTGTGACAGATTTTTATGTTCACAGGGACAATCTATCGTATAGACAAGTTACATATATATATATATGTTACTTAATCTTTTGTATATGAATGGAACTATCTTTCAGATTCTATACAAGAGCAAGCTTTAAGATAGTTCAATGGGTAAATGAAGCTCAATTTTAGAAGCATTGTTTCAAAATGCGTTTCATACTTTCTTAGTAAACTTTTATTTTGCTTGAGATTAATTCAAGATATTTCGTCTTGCAAGACCAAGTTTTAGGAGACAGTTCTTCACAGCACGGATTCTTGGCACATGTTGTGCTATTTTGAGCTCCTTGTGACAAATTTTTTTGCGTTCATAGGGAAAATCTTTTGTATAGACAATTTTCATATATCTGTTAATTAATCTCTTGTATATGAATGGAACTATCTTTCAGATTGGATGTGATGAATGTAATTATTGTAAATTTGATCAATCTAATTAGTGCTTTACCAGAGTACTTGCCAATGTAATTAGTCCCCTTTTGTATTCAATGTAAAGTATTGGTATCAGATGGCAATGCGAAGGTCTGACAAAGCAAATTCACAGGTTTCAATTCTATATACTAAGGTTGGATGAATGAAATACTATGGTTTCACTTTTTTGTTAGCTAAGAGACGACCCATGTATTTGATATAAAACCTTGGGGCACATTCGAAGGTCTGAAAAATAATATCTACAGGGTTCAAAACTGTATACTAAGGTTAGATGAAATAAATACTGAGGTTTAGGTGTTTCATTTAACATACCCATGTATTTGATATAAAATCTTGGATATTAGATGGCATGGCATATACTATGATTTGAATCGTTATATACTGAGGTTGAACCCAGTTTGAGAAGGTTGTATGAATAAAGTACTGTGGTTTCTGTGTGGATGAGTCTACCTCTATCCGATATAAAATCTACTTATTAGATGGTATTTGTAGGTTTGACAACAACTATTGGTAGGTTTCAATTCTGTGTACTTAGGTTAGATGAAAAAAATGCTGTGGTTTCACTGTTTCCCTTAGCCTTTACGGCCCTGTATGATCTAAAACCTTGGGGCACATGCGAAGGTTGACAAATAATATTCCCAGGTTTCAAAACTGTATGCTAAGGTTAGATGAAAGAAATACTGAGGTTTATGTGTTTAATTTAATAGACCCATGTATTCTATATAAAACCTTGTGTCACATGCGAAGGCCTGACAAATAATATCCATAGGTTTCAAAACTGTATACTAAGTTTAGATGGAAGAAATACTGAGGTTTAGTTGTCTCATTTAACATATTCATGTATTCGATATAAAACCTTGGATATTAGATGGCACGGAATATACTATGGTTTGAATCGTTATATACTGAGGTTGAACCCAGTTTGAGAAGGTTGTATGAGTAAAATACTGAAGTTTCAATGTGGTCATCAAGCAAAGTCCACCTCTATCCGATATAAAATCTACTTATTAGATGGTATTCGTAGGTATGACAAAAAACATTCACAGGTTTCAATTCTGTGTACTAAGGTTGGTTGAAACAAATGTTGTGGTTATAGTTTCAGCTTATGGCATTCTATACAATGGTTTGAATCATGATATACTTGTAAGACCCCGCCTCGAGAGTTTCCGATTAGTGCTAATTAAGTCATGTTTTAGTTTAAGTGAGATTAGTGGATTTTGGTTAGTTTGGATTATAATAGCTTTTATATAGCTTTGGATTATTTTGGGAACTCTTTTGATTTAGTGGGTCCCTTTGGGAGTTCCTTTATCGTATTATATGAGATTTAGGGATTTATTTGATATTCGAAAAATTTTGTAGTTTGCCCCTTTAATTTATTTTATTATTCCCGACAACTTTTGTATTTGCCCTGTTTCCGTTTGAGACCTCTAAACCCTACTTTGCTAATGACAGGGGTAAAACAGTCTTTTACACAAAAATATGGACACTATTTTCAATATCTCCGAAACCCACAAAATATATACGTTTTGGAAACTAGAAATTTCGACGAACAATTCCTCCTTCGTCGAATCCATCTGATGCCCGGAAAACGATATTTTAAGCCCAATTAGTTGATTAAGGGGTGGGATCCACCTCTATTCTCTATAAAAAGAAGACCCATTTCACTTTCCCTTCTTTCTTGGAACTTTCATTGAGGAAGAGAAGGAGTTCCAGCCCACCTAGGGTTTCTTGTTCTTCTTCTTGTCTTTCATCTCCAATCAACCACCAATCTATTGCTAAAGGAACAATGGAGGCCGCAATCTTCTTCCTATCCATGAGAGCTTCCTCTTGGTACCATTTTTAGAGAAAACCCTCCATTCTAAGATCCTCTTTGAGCAAGCCTTGTGTATTTGGAGGTCTTCCATGTAAGCTCTTCATCTCATCTCTTAGATATGTGTTCTTCTAGTCTTAGAGAAGCTCCATCTCCATTATTGGGAGCTCTCTCACTCTATTTCTTGTTTTGCCATTTTAGGGTTTGTAATGGATGTTATTTTGGGGGTTTTTGTGTAGTTGTGGATTTTGAGCATGGACAGTGTGCTTAGAGTTTGATTAGCTTATTTGGAGCCAAGGCAAGTGGATGAATAGAGTGTTTTGATGATTCCATGTTTTATTTGAATTTTTTCTATTTGTTTTCATTTATGTTCTATGGTTTATACAAGTATGCAAATGAGTGCATTGCTTTTGGTTAAAAGTTATTTTGTCATTTTTTACATCTTCATTTATGTGGGTTATTTCTTGCATTGAATGAAGTGGACATCAATGTGAATTAATGTGATTTTTGGTTTCAAATGGATGGTTGTTGGAGGACTTGATATGGTTGAAGTGGGTAGAAGGAGGGCCATAAATATTGTGTTAATGGTTGGTTTGAGTCGGGTTTTGAAGAGAAGAGGAATTGAGGTCCGGACTGTTGAAACGGAGTATTTCTGAAGCAGTTCGCTCGAGCGAACATACCTTCGCTTGAGCGACCCCTCACAGAACATAGTTAGCTCGAGCCAACTTCCAGTTCCCTCGAGCCAACCTCTCCCAGAAGTTAGTTCGCTCGAGCGAACTCCAAATTCGCTCGAGCGAACCCCTTCCAGAGACTTGTTCGCTTAAGTCATTCTCCCAGTTCGCTTGACCCTTCCTGACTCGGACCAGTTTGCTCAAGTGAACTTATATTCGCTCGAGCGAACCCCTCCTAGAATGCCGTTCGCTCGAACGAACCTTTCAGTTTGCTCGAGCGAACTGTACAGAATTACTGGGCTATTTCCAAAGATGATTAAAATATTGTTTTAAGGTCCAGTGAGGTTAGTTTGGAGCCCTAATACCGGAGATTTATTGAGGATAATGGACTCATCAATTTGTATAGGGAACTCGGGATGTCCTGAACCTTCCGGAGTACCATGCCATAAACTTTAATCGACATACAAGACCCTTATACCTATTGTTTAAATCCTGAAACCTCAATGTATGGTCCGGAAATATGCGGGGGTCCATAGTGTCTGCTTTTATCAAATCTTAAATGTTTTCGACAGTTTTTGCATGTTAGTACAAGTGGTATTTCAAAACCACTAAAATATGTAATTCGAATATTTGATCAGCCTTATGCATTTTGATAAGATATTATTGTGTTAAATGCGCTTACGAGCCTTCAGTTCAGTTTGTTTTGGGTGTTATATACTTCTTTAGATATGTATATGTTTTGAATGCTTTTTGACCTATGAGTCGACACCACTAAGCTTGGACGACCTTGTCGGTCTGATCCACCGACTTGGGGTCCCCCTTTAGCTTCTGTCAACTCCAGTTTGAATTCTGTTCCGTTTTGTCACCCGGTTCTGTAGCCTTGGTTTTGCTCAGTATATTATAGATGTATGTAGTTGTTTCTCGCCACCTCGTGTGCTCCGAGATCAACGCCTTCAGTATGCTCTCATCACTTTAGTGATGGAGGATTTAGCTTAAGTGTGGTGGCCATCTAGTCAGTTCCTGTATCTTGAATACCCTACATGATTTATATTGCATCTGTATTTTAAATGAACAACGCATCATGTTTTATGACAGTTATTGTTTTAGTGAGATTTCATTATGTTTTAAGATATGCTTCGTTTTCCTTAATGGTATTATCTATTCATCCACCTGCCAGACCATCGTGTCTGACCCATTTTCATGGTACTCAGGTCCAGTCCTTGTTATTGCCTTTGAGGAGGAGCAGGAGGAGGTGGTCGGTGAGTCGCAACAATTAGTAGAGTGGCAAGCTGACAATGTCATGTAGACATTGAATCGAGCGATGAGATGCGAATCATGTTGGGAATTGGAAATTACATCTTGAGATATTCATTTTTTGTTGTACTGGCCTTTGTTGGCCATTATTTTTGGGGAATGTTTAAATTAACTTATATTTATGTTTAAACTTCTAACTTTATATTTTGGGGAAAAGCCAATGAAATCATTGCTCACTTTGACGTCATGTCAGCGAAATGTGTTTATCAGTTTTAGAAATATAGAATGGATTACAAATTTGGTCTGCTACACGCTTCCTCACCAATGTAAATGTTTTGTAAGTGTGTGTGAAATCCTCACCGCGGAAACCTGTGTGAAATTAAATGAGTATGTATTCATATGTTCATTGTTGTAACTACACATCAACACTATTCATGTATGTTTATCATTCGCTCGCGGGCCCGGATCCCAGTCCGGGGTTGCGACAATACTGAGGTTGAAACCCAGTTTAAGAAGGTTATCTGGATGAAGTACTAAGGTTTCGGTGTTTTGTTAGCCGGGATAATGCCTTGATGTTTCCATTATCAATTGATCAACATACGTGCATTAACGATTAATTAGTGACAATTAATCAACACCCAGTACCAAAATCCATTATCAATTAGTAGATCCGCTTTTTCTTCTTGAATTTAACTTTGACACTCACAAAGACGCCAAGTTTCTCATCACATTCAACTAATATAATTCAATAAAATTACAATATCTCCATATAAAGTGAGCCTGGAGTGTGGCTAGTTGATATACAAAATTCTCAAGTGGGCCACGGTTGTATTCGATGCAAAAAGGTATTGAACGGCTGAAGTTCTAAAAACCTAGAATATTACAACATAATTTCAGAATCTCTTGAACTCTCTCACACCAACTCACATTTCTATACGAGAAATTATATACGCCACCTGTAATGAATATGCGATTAATGTTAGAAAACAGAAAAAGAAATCACCGGACAAGAATGTAAGAGAGTATTAAGTTGATCACCAGCACCATATTTCAACCATAGTAACAACAGGATGGCAGTACACATGGCCACATGTAAGGGAGAAGATGGAAACATAGACATGGTAGATAATGAGACAAGATTATAAGCAACATCATTTTAATTTCCACAATCTTCCAACATCACACAAGATATACAAGTACACAACTAAACAAATAAACAAAGCATGGAGAAAATAAAATACTTGCAATGATTCGCCCAGATAAAATTCTCTCATAAACTTAATCTCTATTTTCATCAAGAATGAAAGTCTTTCTATTCATAAGTTTGCTATGCTAACCTATTACAAGCACAAAAATTTACAGAGAAGGGAAATAACTGTACAAGCAAAAGCAGATGAAAAATCTCAAATGAAAGATCCTTACAATCAAGGAAACTCCACTAACAAACTCTGAAAAGATACAATCTTTAATCCATCCCTAATCCCTAATTTCAATCTTCTAAAAGCATACCACAAGCTTCAAATGGAAAGAGAGAAAGAGAGAAGAAGAAGATGATGATCACCTATTTGCAGTTGTCTGTGGATGAAAAACCAGATCTTGCCATACTTGTGGCGAAGAGTGCATAAAATTTGGGAAATGGGTTTTTGGAGAGCAGAGACATGGAAGAGAAGAGATCGAAGTGATGAGAAAGGGCAGGCTCCCTCATTCTGTGGGTTTTTCAGAATTTGTAAGAAAGCCCCTCTTCTTGTCTTTTATTCTTTATAGGAAAAGTTGCTAACAGCTGAGTTGGGATGGAAATCCACGTATCGGCCTCGGATTGGTCCAAACAGGGAACAGGGGATCCGCTTTCCAAAGGGAAAGGTTCCGTGGGTCCTGGGGTGGGGCCTACTGGCCACCGCACTGTGCGCAGCCACTGGGCACCGCGCAGGTGCAGCGGTGCAGCAGCCGCTGCTGCATGATGCAACACTGCTGAGAGGAGGATGGGGCCCGGCCTGATCTACAGTAGGGACGGGTGGTAGGGCAGGGGATGGGGATGCTAGAAACAGGTGGAAGACACACCTGTTGGCCGCTGAGTTGATGAGGTGGAGCGCAGGCTGCTGGAATGGGGCTGAAAAACATGGCCGCTGGGAATGAAAATTTTATGGCCGCTGGAATTGTACATGGGCTGGCCGCGTGGGGTCAAGTAGGAAGATAAAGGCCGCTGAAATTGGGAGCTTATGGCCGCTGGTTTGGGGCCGAAAAACAGGACAGCTGGCAGCATCTGATACAAGAAGGGAAAGGTAGGAAGGACTAATGGAAAGGGCAATGGTCACTGGGATTGGAAAACTATGGCCGCTGAGATTGGAATCCTATTGCCGTGTAAGTGGCAACAATTGAGGCTGCCATGTTTCAAGAAAGGGCAGATGGGGAAGAAAGACAAGTGTGGGGTCTGGCCTTTGGGCCCACTAGCAGCCAAATCAAGAGCTGGCCGCTGGCCATCATTAGATCCACGGGTGGCCCACTGTTAGTGCATTTGGGCACTGATTGGTGCAGATTTCTTGTTTTGTGGGGGGTGGGGGGTGTAAACCCCAATTCAGGGTTAACGACCCATTAAGTTTTCTCCAATACTCATTAACCAATTAATACACAGGGCAATTAACAAGATTAATAAAACAAAATAAATAAAAGAAACCCATGATAAGAAAAGTTTAACAACTTAATCATTTACAGTGATAAACATGGATCCATTTCCAACTTGACCAAAATCAATGCATTTATAGATCAACCAAATTAACCCAGAATTTATGCTAATTAAATAGGGTACTTATGTAAGAAAATTACCTTTAGGTCCATTACTTGGACCACAAGTCCTTCCCTTTCCCGAATTGTGGTCATTATAGGAATCCCGTTTTCAATAGGATATATGCTATTACTTACTCAAAACGGTTTCTTAATGAAATGTATTCCATAATATTCTCTACCTTGATGGACGGTTGAGATTAAATCTAAGGAAACCCTAATTGGAAATTCGGTCCTCTCTTCACCTATAAAATAGAGTATTTCGTCCATCACAAATACCCTCTCACGAAACTCAACACATTAGAGTTTATAGGCAAGAAGAGAGAAACCGAAACCATTCACCTAGTCTCTTCCTCGACGGATCACGGCATCAATTAGTAACAGCACCGGACTGCAGGATCGGAAACTCGCTGCTTCAGGATGTCTGGACGTATTCTTTAATTTATTTAAGATTATATCCTACACGTGATTATCATGCTGTTCACGATCTTAGGGTTCATGTTAATAATAGTATAACATGTGGTGTCAGAGCCACGTTTTAGAACACATGATCGTCCATTAATTAGGATAACTTTGCATCGCCATAATCGGCAAATATAGATCCGTTCTGACTCTGTTTTGCAGCAATGTATCGATCCAACTATTATGGCCTGCATGAATGGTTTATATTTATGTTATTCCGCAATTTTAATTTGGGCACGACTGTTTGATCGTGATTCATTTAAGTTTTTTTTTTTGAATTTTCAATTATGTATAAACTCCTGCGTGAGTACAAATTCAATGTAATAGTTAAATAGATCTGTAACTAGAACGTCGTGTCTAGAGTGATGGCTGTTTCGAGACTGAAGATGGCGTTTTGAAGCAGTAGAAGATAAAGACAGATGTTCGAAAAGAAGGACAGAAAATAGGCCATATAGTTGGATCATATTTTCATAATCATTCCATATTATGTTGATTATCATTAGTATGTTTTCAGCCCCAATGAGCCGGAGGACTGCCCTCTGGGGCTCGGCATTCTTTCTCAGTACTTTTCATATAACGAATGATCTATCATGAATGCATGCGATATATAATGTTTCTATTCATATTAAGCTAATTTTGATCACCAAAGTTGTATGCTTAGGGTTAGGTCTCACCACAGTGACCCTAACAATTTAACACTGAAATTTGGCCCTAATCGTACCATCATGATGTTTACATTACATATTGTTCAAACGCATGAAGCTTTTAGTCGCCCACTGGCGGATTCTATTCATGCGATTGAACAATAATTACAGAGTGTTTATTCATATGTAGACAAAAGATATCCACAGATATCTTACTTGTCCTAATTAAGCGTAACATCACTCATTTACACCACCTTGAATATGACGACCTTCGATGGTATAATGTATAGAAATTATGGTGACTACCCACAGGAGCACCTCAATTTTTATGTCATATATATTCATATATTATGCATGTGTTGTCTTAATTTAATTGAAATCTTATTATTATATCTTTATTGCAGTTATTGCACCCACTAATCTGACTTCGCATGCTACCTCTGTCACTAAGCTCAATGGAACCAACTTCTCAGAATGGAAAGAGCAAGTTGAGTTCACCTTGGGGGTACTTGAACTGGATATGGCTCTTCTTAAAGATAAGCTAGCTTCACTCACTGAAACAAGTACCCCTGAGGAAAAGACCCTCTTTAATGCTTAGGAGAGGTCTGACAGACTAAGCACTATGTTTTTGCGAATGACTATTGCCACCAACATCAAAACATCCCTTCCTACACTTGAGAATGCTAAGGACTATATGAAGGCCATTACAGATAGGTTTAAGACTGTAGACAAATCCCTTGCTGGGAAACTAATGGCAGATCTTACAACCATGAAGTTTGACGACACTCGCTCAATGCATGAGCATGTCATTGAGATGACCAACCTTGCAGCTAAACTAAAGAATTTGGGACTATCAGTGGATGAGGCATTTCTCGTCCAATTTATCCTAAATAGTTTACCTCCTCAGTACGGGCCTTTCCAAATTCACTACAACACTATTACGGACAAGTGGACAGTGAATGAATTGGCTAACAAACTGGTTCAAGAGGAGGCTAGGCTGAATCAACAAGGTATTAAAGTAGCTCATCTTGTTCAAGGAGCTGGACATAAAGCTGGGAGAAAGCAAAATTCAGGCCAGAAAAAGGCACCACCCAAATCTAATGAGGCTAGTCAGAACCCCAAGAAGAAAAAGAAGGAAAAAGTATGCAAATTTTGCAAGAAACCTGGACATTTTCAGGCAGACTGCATTAAACGTAAAAAATGGTTCGAAAAGAAAGGTAACCTTATGGGTTTTGTAAGTTATTTCGAATTAAATCTTACTAATGTTTCTTCTGACACTTGGTGGATTGACACTAGTGCTAATGTTCATGTTTCCAATTCAATGCAGGGATTCCTTACGATCCAAACCATAAACCCAAGTGAGAACTTCCTTTCCATGGGAAACAAAGACAAAGCTCCAGTTGAAGCTATTGGCACTTTTCGTCTTGTTTTAGATAGTGGTTATCAGTTAGACTTATGTCAAACTCTTTATGTTCCGTCTATTTCCCATAATTTGGTTTCTATAAGCGCACTTGATAAAGTTGGTTACTCGTTTGAATTAGGAAATGGTAATTTCAGTTTATTTAAAAATTCTAGTCGTATTGGTTCTGGAATTTTGATTGATGGGCTATACAAGTTTCATCTTGATAGTCAACTTGCTGAAACCCATCTTGCCCTGCATTCTAAGGAAACAAAACGAAAGTCATCTAAAAACGACTCTTATTTCTTGTGGCATAAAAGACTGGGTCACATATCCAGTGAAAGAATAAAAAGATTAGTAAAAGATGGTGTCCTTCCGGATCTAGATTTTACTAATATTAACGAATGTGTGGATTGTATTAAAGGCAAAACAACAAAACACACAAAGAAAGGAGCCACAAGAAGTACCCAGCTTCTTGAAATAATTCATACAGACATTTGCGGACCCTTTGATGTTCCAACCTTTGGAGGAGAAAAGTACTTCATTACCTTTATTGATGATTACACACGTTATTGTTATTTATACTTGTTGCATGACAAATCTCAGTCTGTGGATGCTGTACAAGTGTTCATTACTGAAGTCGAAAGGCAACTAGATAGAAAAGTGAAAATCATAAGGTCAGATAGAGGTGGTGAATTTTATGGAAGGTATGACAAAACAGGACAACACCCTGGACCTTTTGCAAAACTTCTCCAAAAGCTTGGAATTGTTGCCCACTACACAACACCTGGTTCTCCATGGCAGAATGGTGTAGCTGAAAGGCGAAATCGTACCTATATGGAAATGGTCAAATACATGATGAGTCATGCTAACTTACCTATATCCTTGTGGATGGATGCTCTACGCACAACTGTTTATATCTTGAACAGAGTTCCCAGTAAGGCAGTTCTAAAGACACCTTTTGAACTATGAAAATGATGGAAACCTAGTTTACGACATCTCCAAATCTGAGGTTGCCCAGCTGAGGCTAGAGTCTACAATCCACATGAAAAGAAATTGGACCTTAAAACGATCAGTGGTTACTTTATAGGTTACCCAGAAAAGTCCAAAGGATTTAGGTTTTACTGCCCTAACCATGGTACGAGAATTGTTGAAACCGGTAATGCTAGATTCTTTGAGAAAGGCGAAATCAATGGGAGTAATACACCTCAAGATGTGATCATTCAGGAAATCAGGGTACCTGTCCCTTTACCCTTTATTCCGAAAGATGTTGGAAATCCTCCTGTTGTTGAACCATTTAACAATGAGGAAAACCCAATAAATGATCAACAACTCCATAATGAGATTATCGCCAATGAACATATGAATAATGCACTAGAGGAACCAGCATTAAGAAGGTCTCAAAGACAAAGGAGATCAGCTATTTCCGATGATTACATGCTTTACCAAGTAGAATCTGAAGAATGGACAATTAAAGACCTGGTTTCTTATTCACAAGCCATTAAGGATGTTAATTCTAGCAAATGGATTGATGCCATGAAGGATGAATTGAAATCTATGGATGAAAATCAAGTATGGGAAGTTGTTCAATTGCCACCAGGACACAAACCAGTTGGCTATAAATGGGTCTTCAAGACCAAACGCAACTGCAAAGGCAATATTGAACAACATAAAGCCCGACTTGTTGCCAAATGTTTTAATCAGAAAGAAGGCATTGATTATACTGGGACTTTTTCCCCTGTGTCCAGGAAGGATTCTCTTAAAATTATCATGGCATTAGTAGCTCACTATGACCTCGAGTTACATCAAATGGATGTGAAAACTGCCTTTCTTAATGGAGACTTGGAAGAGGAAGTCTACATGAGTCAACCTGAAGGCTTCATAATTGAAGGTCAGGCAGACATGGTCTGCAAACTTAAGAAATCAATATATGGACTGAAACAAGCTTCGAGGCAATGGTACCTAAAGTTTCATGAAATCATTACTAACTTCGATTTCAAAGAAAACATAGTTGACCCTTGCATATACCTCAAGATCAGTGGGAGTAAGTTCATATTTTTGCTTCTGTATGTTGATGACATATTACTGGCTAGTAGTGACCTTGGTTTATTGCATGCAACAAAGAATTATCTCTTTAAGAACTTTGAAATGACAGATATGGGTGAGGCTTCCTATGTGATAGGAATAGAAATATTCCGTGACCGGTCACTTGGTGTTTTGGGATTGTCTCATAAAGCATATATTGACAAAGTTCTAGAGAGATTTGGCATAACGACATGTTCCTCTAGTCCTGTTCCACTGCATAAAGGAGATAAGCTTGATCTTACGCAGTGTCCACATAACGAATTGGAACGTAACGAAATGAAAAAATATCCTTATGCTTCTCTCGTCGAGAGTTTGATGTATGCACAGGTCTGTACGAGACCTGACATTAGTCATGCTGTTGGCATGCTGGGTAGATTTCAAAGTAACCCAGGAATCGCTCATTGGAAAGCTGCAAAGAAAGTACTAAGATACCTCAAGGGAACAAGGAATTATATGCTCACATACAGAAAATCAAGTCACCTACAGGTGACTGGTTCTTCAGATTCAGATTTTGCTGGCTGTCCTGACACCAGACTTTGCACTCTTGGCTATTTGTATCTCTTATGTGGAGGTGCCATATCATGGAAAAGCCAGAAATCCGAGTTGATTTACGATTCCACCATGATGTCTGAATATGTGGCATGTTATGAGGCTGCAATTCAGGGCACATGGTTGCGTAATTTTATCTCTCAGTTTGGAGCTTTGAGTTTCATCTCTAAGCCATTAACTGTTTACTGTGACAATGACGCTGCAACATTCTTCTCCAAGCATGACAGGATATCTAAGGGAGCCAAACACATGGACCTTAAATATCTATCACTGAAGGAAGATGTTAGATTAAAGAAATTTGTCATTGAGTCTATACGTACAGATTTCATGGTCACAGACATATTCACTAAAGGACTACCTCCAAAGACCTTTCAGGGACACACTGAAAGCATGGGTCTTGCCGATAGTTCTTAATTATCATTTTTTGTCTTTTATTTCTATACTTGTATTTGACATTTATTGAGCTCTTAATGCAACTCTACATCTGCTATTTCTGTTCTTTTCCATTGTGTACATATTTATGTTTGGATGAATGATAAACAGAAACAGTCTTTAAACAACGACATTATGAGACCATTACGTAAATCTCCTATTACGGTCTAGTTATGAAGGTTGTCAATGACGTAGTACATGGAAGTAAGCATGTTGCAAAATAATGTGTGCACGCCATGACTCCTCTTGACCACCGAAATAGCCAAGGCACTTATGATAACCGACTAAATAAGTGTTTAGCATATAATGCGCGCCTTATGATTCCTAACATGAAAAACACTAAAGGATCTTTCTATCGACCAAGTGGGAGACTGTAAGAAAATTACCTTTAGGTCCATTACTTGGACCACAAGTCCTTCCTTTTCCCGAATTGTGATCATTATAGGAATTCCGTTTTCAATAGGATATATGCTATTACTTACTCAAAACGGTTTCTTAATGATATGTATTCCATAATATTCTCTACCTTGATAGACGGTTGAGATTAAATCTAAGGAAACCCTAATTGGAAATTCGGTCCTCTCTTCACCTATAAAATAGAGTATTTCGTCCATCACAAATACTCTCTCACGAAACTCAACACATTAGGGTTTATAGGCAAGAAGAGAGGAACCGAAACCATTCACCTAGTCTCTTCCTCGACGGATCACGGCATCAATTAGTAACAGCACCAGACTGTAGGATCGGAAACTCTCTGCTTCAGGATGTCTGGAGGTATTCTTTAATTTATTTAAGATTATATCCTACATGTGATTATCATGTTGTTCACGATCTTAGAGTTCATGTTAATAATAGTATAACAACTTACCTAAAAGACCAAGAGCAAAACTAAACTTCAAGCACATTCAAGCCAAGTTCTAATCGAGAGCTTTCTCTTCCAAAAACTCACCAAGAATCTCCCTAAAACAAAACCCATAAAGTGTCAAAACCACCAAAAAGCATAAAATACAGAGGAAGAAGAAGATGGGTCCTAGCCAAGAAGAAAGAGGGCTTACTTCTTTGAAAATCAAGGGAGAAGTAGGTGTTTGCCTGAGGGGCTGTCACTGTCGGATTTGTACCAAAATAAAGTATGTTTCGAAGAAAACAGCGGGGAGTTAATTGGTCAGGCTGGATCAAGCAAGAAAAGCTTCCAAGAAGAAGTTCTCCAACATGCCATGGAAGAAAAGGAGAAGGAAAGGAAAGAGAGAGAGAGAGAGAGAGGAAATCTCTTGAGTTGTTGTCTTGTTGCAAATGAGGGAATGAATGAGAGTTGTAGTGTATATAGTGGTGGTAGGTGGCATTCAATGCAGTAAGTGGTGGTAGGTAGGATATTTGCAAAAGGACTAGGTTGTGAGTTTGCTATCACTTGAGCCGAACTTGGGTCGAGTTAACAAGGGTCTTCGGGACCTCGGACGGATCAGGTCAAAGAAGAAGAATTACAGGCCTCTAGAAGAACTTTCCAACAAGCTAAGAATCATAATTTTCTGAGACTAGAGACAGGAGCCGATGTTTCCCAAACTGCGGTATTTGTCTCAAAAAGAGTGCCAGTGGTCAAATTGGGCTTTCTAGGCCTCTGATGAGTTCGGGCTAAACATAAAAGTTGTTAGGCAGGTTGAGATATGAATCTTGAGCTCAAGAGTCTTTCGATTCGGGATTCCAAGGAAAAAGTCAATTGTATGGTCAAGGTCTATCAATTTATGATGGAATTGGTCAATCGAAGGGTTCAGGGTTTCAAATTGATTCGAGTTGAATACAAAAGTTGACTGGAATGATTATATCGATCAAATGAGTTCAGAATAATATTTTGGTCAGAATTCAAGAATAATGTCCCGGTTCAATCCAAAAACATAGACGAGTTCCAAAAGGAGGGTCAAACTAGACTCAGAGACTCTCAAAACTCCTCAAGGCTGATCAAAGACTAATCTAACATAGAAAACACCACAAATGGCCTCTAATCCCACTTAGAAACCTAATCACGGAATTACTAGTGCTAACCCTAGGGTTAAGAGGTTAGGTCCTTACAATCACCCTTTGTGCGACCTTGGTTCGGGCGGCACCTCTCAATGGGGTGTAGCATGTCAACCATGGGCTTTCAACAGTGAGTCTCTGTTAGTCTTACACCAGAAATATCCAAGTCCTGACCCTAGGCTTATAAGTCAAACCCCGTGTTAACTCAACATGACACGTTTTAAAGCCGTACGGTCTTGGATCCCATAAGAACTCCAAAGTTAAGCGTGCTCGCTTGAGAATAGTACCGGGATGGGTGACTGCCTGAAAAGTCCCCGTGCTCGCATGCAGACCAAAGCGGATAATATCATGCTGAGTTGGGTGGGGCTATGACAATTAGTATCAGAGCCATGGATGGATCTATTTCCAGTGTGGGTGATTGTAAGAACTTGGTCCGTGTGGCACCCTTAACCATGGGGCATGGCATGTCAACCATGTGCTTCCAACGGTGATTCTCCACTAGTCTGTCATCGAAAATATCCAAGTCCTGATCCTGGGCTTATAAATCAAACCCTGTGTTAACTCAACGTGACACGTTTTAAAACGGCACGGTCCCGGTTCTCATAAGAACTCCGGAGTTAAGCATGCTAGTGCGAGAGCAGTATAGGGATGGGTAACAACATGGGAAATCCTCGGGCACACACGTGTGCCAAAGCAGACAATATCATGATGAGTTAGGCGAGGCTATGACCCCGTGACACCTTTCACATGCCAACTCTATGCTAACGCAACCCTATCAATTCATAGAGTCCTAAATAGTGTGTGCTTTCCCTAAACGCAACTCGAATGATCGCAAGGACCTCTTATTAGGTTTAGGCTAATTACTAATTGATGCTTCCGACAGAAGTTGATGTTTAGAGAGTCCATTACCATACCCTTAGGTTGCCATATTCTTAGGCGTGTTTTAAGGTGATCCGTAGGTGGATGTCAAGCCGTAAAAACATCACCCACTGCTGCATGTATTCATTACTTAGTTGTTTAACATCTAAAACCCAAGTCAATATTGAATTCCCCAATTTATCACAATCCAATTGGTTCTACATGTCAAGGAACTAGGATTCCAACTTCTCATGATACCATAGGGTTAAAGGACCATAGGAATACATACCAATACGACCAGCAAGCAAGGTGGCTCCTAATGGGATCCACAACCAAGGCTTCAAAGACCCTCCTTCCATATAACTTATATTTAGGTCTTTCTTCGTCATAAGAAATTGGATTCCAATTCCAATAACTATAATCAGAATCACATAAATCTGAAATCTTAATGGTAAAGAAAAGAAATAGGGACAGGATCCAATATTGAAATTAGTAAACTCCTGGTATTCCAACAACTTCAGAGAGATTACAAGCCCCGAAAATCTCTAAGGATATTCACTTTTCTTAGCTATCCATGGCCGAACCCTGTTTAGCCAAAGCCTAATAGGGTTTGACTGTAGTGAAATCCCTACCATAGGCCCATGGTCAAGTGGGGACCACATCCTGCCCATGTATCTTGCATTTTTTATGAAATCCCCAATTTATTTAGGGATTCAAAGATTGGAATCTCTTTGTGCAAATAATGAAAACCCTAATTGACATAGCTAACACATTCAAATAAATCAAATTCATCAAAGATTACTGAGCTTAAATGCACATGTACCAAAGAACCCCAAATACATCAAAATCCTAAGAGGTTTTGGTCAAACGACCAAGTTTCATGGTGAATCCATGTACGGCCAGGTATAATTCCCATGTATAGGTCATGACCAAAGTGAGATCCCATTATTTACATGTTTGCATATACTCTTGGGTTCATACCTCTTAGTAGTTAGAGATCTTGAATGATTTACATACATCTCACCATCCATTCCTTGTTTTGGCTTGAAACTGGGTTTCTAGATTTAACTAAAGAACAAAATCAATGGAAAATCAGGTTTGGATAGAGATTCAGGTTCGCCTACTTGCCTCAATTATCGAATTCGTCTCAAATCTTGTGCATAGTGAGAACCCTAGATCGCTTCCTTGTTCTTTCTTGCTTTTTTCTTAAATTCCAGCCCCAATTAGAGTTTCAAATTGAACCCCAATTCATATATTATATATATGAAGCGAAATGGATTGGATTGCCAATTTCTTGCGAATTTCAAATTTGATTTTGACCTTCTCTAGCTTTATTTGATTGTGTACTAATATAAGCCATTAATACATCCCCTACTAATATCGGCCATCAATAGTTATGGGTGAAGCTGTTTCCGTTGGTTTAAAAAACAATGGATAAAGGAAACGCCCAAAGACTCTTCCTCTTCATATTCCCTCTCCGTTTCGATCTAACAGCTCTTCATCAATGTCTCTTTCTAAACTTCCCTTGTTTTCTTCATCTTCCCTCTCCCTCCCATATAAACGCCCTTATAAAGGAAACACTTGCTTCTCTCATCAATTCCTCTCATTCAACCCACTTCAAAATAATAAAAAAATCCTCGCCCTACATCACTCTCTCCATCTCAATCTATCATCTCCACCACCCCATCTCTTTCTCATCTCCCCTAGTCATGTCCAAAAATGCCTCTCTCTCTCTCTCTCTCTCTCTCTCTCTCTCTCTCTTGCGATGCTCGCTATCTCTAAGTTTGATCACCCTGTCAAGGTATGTGTTTTTTCATTTATATCTTACACAGTTGTAATGGTGCATCGAACATGTTTGCTAAATTGCCCCCTTTTCCCCCTTGTAGTTAAAGATCCATATTAAGATGGTTGTTCTTCATGCTTACTAGCTAATATATGGTTTGGAAGTGAATGATGGATGACTGACAAAATATAATTATGTGTTTCTATTCAAAGTGGTTAATGGGATTGTATTCTTTGTTATTTTTTTCTTCCTTTTTTCTTTTCCAAACTTATGCCTTGTATGCCATGGTTGTCTCTAACGGAAGTAGGAGAATGTCAATATTTTGTCATCATTCATGAAGAATTATTTAAGTTTTGATTTAACCATGGGTGACCTCTATCACCTTATCATGGAGATCCCCATTTGACTTGATTTGAGATAAAGAGCATCGGCATCATATGCTAAATAAAAAAAACATCTTTTTAGATTGTGAGCGTTGGGCCATTCCTTTTCTTGGTTCCCCTTCAATTTGTAACCCATTTATCTTGCCTTGGATAACCTTCTTACTGGTGGGATTTCTGTTGAAGTTCGGACAAGCTCCAAATTCCCATTTTGAATTCCTTTTAACCTTTAAGTTACAAGGAAGCGGCAAAAATCTCAATGCCTATCCATTGTAACTATTTGAACCAGAGACTAGACCGCACAAATACAGTTCTATTGCCACTAGCCAAATTCCATTAACTCTTTGTTAGTGGATTCGAAAAGTAGATGATTGTAGGATCTATATTCTTTGACAATGAAGCCGATGGCTAGCCATTTTCTTCGCATAGATTTATTGGAAACTAAATGAATTTGAGAACATGATATGGGTGAGGAAATTATTGTATATCCATACCTCTTCTTGTGGAGTTGCCTCAACTTTTTAGTGAAGTTGATGGCAAGCTTTTTTTTTTTTTTTTTTTTTTGTATAGATTTCTTGGAATTTGAATAGATTTGAGAACATGATATGAGTGCTGCCTACTATTTACATTTGTTATTTCATAGTCAGAACCTCTTTTATAAGCGGTTCAGTTAGTTCAGCATAACTAATCTCTATGAGCTAATTGATATTTACATAAAAATGCAAATCTTGCAATAAATAAACTGACTGAAAAAACAGAGAACATGATCGTTAAAGATATCCTTTTTTTTTTTATAACTTGGGTAATGCAGAATAATGTGTATATGTGGAGAACCATACTTTGCATAAACTATTTTTTATTTTTATCTCATTTAACACATTAATGGTAGCACTGGTAAGTTCACATTGTTTTATAGTGGTGATAATCTTGAATCTTCTTTTTGTGCACGGGCAGCACTGGTAAGTTCACATGTTGTATCTAACCATGCATATAATTTGTTGAAATATTATTCTTGGTTAGTATGGTTTCTTTTTTTTTTTTTTTTTTGGGTAGTTTTGAGTTGCTATTGATGGAAAAGTTTAGGAATCGAATAAAGAATAGTATGGGCTATTAGCAATGACTAAGGATCATGATTTGACTATTTGCGAGAAGAGATTGTCTTTTTTCTATACTATGATCTTTGCAAAATCAATTTTCTGTGAATTTGAAAATTTTAATGTGACTTTGTATGAGTGGGATGAAACTTCAATGGTAGGTAAAGCTAGTGAGGGTAGAGAACTGTGTTTTACGTAGTCATGATTTCTTTCTCATGCTAATCGATCCACACAACAGGGTTTTACTATTAAAGACTGGTATGCAAAGTGAGAGTTTGGATTATATTATATTATATAGATATCATCATTCTTTTGTAAGGATACATGCAGGTGGCCCAAAGTTCTTTGATTGAAAGTCCACTGTTCAAGTTGAACAGTGGAAAGTGGTCATGATTGCTACCTTGAGGTTATGAAGTTCATCTTCTTTCTCTTGATGGATGAAATCAGATTGTGATTTTAAAGTTTTTATATTCTTTTTCTACTTTTTGACGATTTATTTATATTAACTTGCAATCTTTGGTAATGACTATGTGCAAAATCTTTTGGTCGCGTGCTGTGTCTGTGAGAATATAATACTGAGTTCATACGTAATTTTAACAACTTCCTTTTAATTATCTACCACAACCTCAGTTACTTCTTAATGCCTCCATCTATGTGCTTTTGACATGTTGAATTTATCTTGTGCATATATGAAGAGGTAGTATTTAGTACCTACTTTTGTCTATTGAAAAAGGATTGTCATCAGTTTTACTCATAGTTTTCCTTTAAAGTAGTGCTTTTTATTCAATATTAGTGACCCTTTTCATCTTTTTTCTTTTCTTTTTCTATTGATATGAATTTCAAAATGTCGAAGCAATAAGTTATTTCATTACAGGCTATCCTCAAATTTGACTTCAGAAAATGTACCTTCAATTTTTATGTTAATCCAAGGTTGGAAAGTTATCAACAATGTACTGTACTTTCAATGTCGGAAATATTTTCTTACTTAACAGTTAATTGAAATTTAAATTATTACTGATTGTTTTTCAAATATCTTTGATATTGTACTATGTTTTCCTTTTGCAATTTAAACATTCAAATAGACCAATTGTGTACCAAGACATGGTGACAACTTGATGTACTAAAGACCTCAATAAATTCCATTGTTCTATTGTAGACTTAAAATATATAGATCATTTAAGTTTTTTGGGTCTCTTCTATGTATCTTTTAGATTGTATGAGAAGTGTACAATTGCCATGACATATAATAGGCTGTCATATATGATGCACTGCATATATCGTATCTTTCGGTGGTGGATATGCTATGAATTGCTTTTCCTTGGCCAGCCAAAGCATCCTACTGAGATTATCACGAACTTAGGCCTAGGGGTGGCTCAGTTGGCTTAAGGGGTGGCTTAGTTGGCTTAAGGGTGGCTCAGTGGTATCAAAAGATAAGGATTTGAAAGTGTCAAAAGCGCGGTAAATGATGATGATGATGATATTTTGATATATCAAATTTTAAGAATAATGAATAATATGATTGTTTTCCTTTTAGATTTATTTTATTTCTAATAATATATATCTAAATTATATTATTTTTTTGCGTCCGGGTATATGAAAGAGACCGATTTCAATTATTTTGACCATTCAGTTATGTAACTTCTCTTTATTTTATTCAATAATGACTCCTTCATTACTCTTCCACATTTCTCCAAATATGTAACGTTTCTGCTCTCCCTTCTATGGTTTAGTGTATCTCCTCTTTATATTCTCTTTTTCCTCTTTTAATTCATTTGTAATATCTTCTCCTTAGTTTTATAATTTTCTTTCTTAGTTTTGTTTTAGTTTCTTTCTTAATGACAATGTCATTTAATGAATAGTGACAGAAATGTCATTTAATTAAAAATAATTTCTTTTCTTAAAATGTTAATTAATAGTTGTCCATATCCTCAAAATGAATGAAAATAACTAACAACACTAAAAAAGCATTTTGAAGTTAAAGATCTATATATATATTTCTTGTGGCCCCGGCTTAGCACGGGCTTTTTTTTGCTAGTTTCAATGAGAGAGATTGGTCCTGTTTACGGAGGAAACTAGTAGAGAGAGTAACTTAGAGAGAGAGAACTTAGAAAGATAAAAGCAGTGATGAGAGAGAGCTTTGCCATGAGATGTTTTGAATAAGAAGGATCGAGACTCGAGAGTGCTTTTGTAGGTATAATGAATTGTAGATCCTATCACAACTATGTGTCCATATGATCAGAAATTCCCCCTCTAGTTTAGCTTATTAGACTTCTACTTGGCCCATCACCAACACCATTTAAAGAGATTACAAGTCGTCCCATACAACCACCTCTCCTTATATGAATTTATGTACTATATTTGTGGGTCCCACATCACATGAACTCTTTTTATATAGCACCTCATTTTATGTTTATTTGATACAAAAAAGCCTCACATGTTTCACTTAAGTTTTATAATTAATTATCCTCTATCAAATGAGACCAATATTAACATATTTTCGAAGTTATAAACCTACCCCCGCCCTTTTCCCACATTTTCTCAAAACTAAAAAGAGGTCCTATTATTCCCAAATCGTGCCCTAATCAAGTTTATGCCCTAGTTATTCAATGTGGGTCGATTTCCCCCAATTTTTGATTAATTTCATTATTTATTTTACGAAAATTAAATATTATTATATTGGGTCCAGACCTTACACATATGAGATGCATTCTTCAATTGTTTGGGCTAAATTATTCATGAAAACCTAGTATCCACAAGATTACTTCAATGAAAACCGATTTCATTCTGTGATAGGATTTAGGCATATCTAGTTTAAACTCTCTCTCTCTCTCTCTCTCTCTCTCTCTCTCTCTCTCTCTCTCTCTCTCTCTCTCTCTCTTTTTTCATTTTCTTACATTAAATGTGTGAACAATCTCATGAGCTATAACAAAATTATTGGATATATCGCCTTGTAATAAAGACACTTTAAAAAAGGTACAACAATTTTATCAAGCACTCTTTTGAGTTAATTCTCGGACACATAAGAAATTAAATTCCAAAGACTGGACCATAAACAGGGTTTACAAAGCCAAATGGAATGCGAGGCCCGGGGTTGGGGGTGTTTCAAAATTTACCTTGACCCTCAAATGATCAAGCCTAGAATTCAGAAGCACAAGGAAAAGCTACTCAAATGGTGTTAAGTCATTCCCAAGACCAAAAAAGGAAAACCAAGTGAATCAAAGGTCATTCAAAGCCAAAACAGTGCAAACAGTGCACCTTTGGGGGGGCTCACTTCCGGATGATCAAGCAATCCAAAGCCTCCAAATTCAGCTCAAAACCATCAAGGAACATATGAAGAACATTCCCTTAACATTTTAGAGTAAATGGAGCTAAAACAAGGGAGAAATAAGTAAAAGAAGTCAATCCCTACTGAAATTGAAGGGGTCAGATCCCCTAGGCAGAATTGATGGGGACCCCCAACACCCCCCACCACCCCCAAGCAGAATTAATGGGTTTTGCAACCCCCCACCCCCCAGCAGAATTAAGGTCCAATCTTACAACCCCTGGGGATTTTGTGACCATTGTCCATTTTCTCACTTCCAATGGGTCCCATAAGCTGCCAAATTATCATGACACGTGTCCCAATCAATAGTGGCATGTGGCAGTCGAATTTGACCCATTCAAATTCTTGAAAATGCCAAAAATGAGTGTCGCTACTAAAAAACCGACATGTGGTGCACACATGAACTACTCTCCCATAACCCCATGCCTATAAGTCACTCCGTAGCAGTTGGAAGTGGATGAGTACATGATCTGGGAGGTTTGCTCCAAGTGAGGATATGATAAGTGGTATGATGAACCTTCCACAAAAAAAAAAAAAAAAAAAAAGAAAACACTTTGAGAAAAACTAACTTTTCATACAAAAGAAAAGTGGTATGATTAGTTGTCAAATGACATAATTGTGCTTAGTGCTCTAAAAGTTCTATTATTTACCAAAAGAAAAAAGAAAGCTTGATGAGGGACAAAAAGAGGAAAGTTTAGGAGGGACAGAGTGGATAAGAACAAAAATGCCCATTGAATTTTTATTTATCCTTTCTTCTATTTTAAAGGAAATCAAGAAGTTAAAGACGTTGAGAAGGGGCAAGCACTAGGTTACTCCACCTCTGAGTGGTGCTTAGGAAGAAATAGGCCATGTCACTTTCATTGTCATGTGGGCTCTTATGTGACAACATTGGAAGACCAAGTGGGAATATTGGATACCTAAGGCTTTAGCCCAGTCAATGTGATTTTAAAAAGTGGTTGGCATTACTGTGAATTTCTTAGAACTCCTAGTATTTATTTTGCCTAGTACCTAGTTCTTAGATCCATTGACACATGACTAAATCATGAAGGAATGTCTGGTGATATCTTCTTGAATAGGAATTGTTACACCACGAACCCATTTAATCTTGCTTATTCCTAATTAATTGTGTTTTATGTAAATTAATTTTTTTTAGATCCTAATTAAGCTATTTTAGTGTAAATTAGTCTTATTATAGCATTTTAGCTAGACCTTGAGTCTTGGGTAGGTAGTTCGACCAAAGTTTAGCTCTTTTAGGGAGAGCCGGGGACTTTTTCGTAATTTCAGATTTTCTCACTTTGCATCGTATGCATATCATCTTGGCTTCATCATGTATATCTCGTCAAGCACGTCATCCTTCATATTGGGCATTTCATCATTAGACCTCGAACTAGCCATTTAGGCTTTCAATTAACTCAACATGTAAATATAAGATAGAAACTGGGCTTTCTTATGAAGACTGAAATTGACCCTTTTAAGCAACATGACCCATTCATTCGATCATTTTACTTGGCTGGACAGGGAACGTCTTTCTCCATTTTACTCCTCTCATTTCTTCCTTCTCTCTTCTCAATCTTTGGGAGTAAAGCTTTGCATGTGTGATTAGAGTTTGGAAGTGGGTTCTTCCTTTGTTTCCCCACGTCTTCATAGTTCTCTTGTGACAGAAAACTCCTTCTTCAACTCCTACTTGGTTGTCATAGGTAAGAGCTCCACCCATTTCGACTTAGGGGTGTATAGGAGGTTTAGATTTGAAATCTTTACATGCATGGATCCTCATTATCATGTTGGTTGATTTCCTTATTAGGGATCGAATTTGGGGGTTTTGCTTGAGTGGACTCTTTGAGGAAGAAGTGTTAGAAAGCTTGAGTCTAAGGCAAGTATAAGCTCTAATTTGTATGCATATTGTGATTATTAATTGATTCTGAAATTCTGATTCAGTTTGGTTATTTTGTTAAGCCTCTTACATGTAGAATAAATGCAAATGGAACCCTTTCAATGTGTATCTTGAAGTAGAGATGGTGGAATGGGTTTTATATATTAAATGGAATCAAATAGGTTCAGTTATGTGGATTTTTTTTTAAATGAAGAAGTTCTGGAGAGTGAGTTAAACTCACCATTTATCATGCCCAACGACCTATGCATCATTTGAGATGAAGGAACCTCTCTCTCTCATTGTAAATGGGTTCTCTTCTTTATTATTGATGTTTAGCCTCTTGCATGGAGTATATATTCTGTAGATGGGTCCTCGCAATTATAGCTCTTGAATTTGGAGTTGTCTTATGTATGTAATGGAGACACATGTAGTACCGTCAGGTGGGTGTTAGTGGTGGAAATGGTTAAGGCTTAACCAATGGCACTTTTTAGTAGCTTTGACCATTAGAAAACCTTTTAATGTGTGGAACCCTTTTTAAGGCAAGGATTTCACATGTTTAATTCATTCACTTCATTCTAAACTATGGTCATTAAATTATGGAAATCCAATGTTTACTAATACATAATGTGACACCAATTAATGAATGACGATACATTGATTTCTATAATTGGGTGATGCATTGGATAGTTTGAAAAACGAATATTTAGAATAGTTTGGCTAGTAATAATCCTTGAATTCCGAAATCTCAATGCATGATCATCTTGTTTAACATATTCATGAGTTCAAACACTATATTAGTGTTTATTTACACAAAAACATAATTATGAACTAATTGTCTTACTCTTGTTAGTTACCTTATTTTCTTGGTTGAATTGAGAAGTCTTGAGTGGATTTTTGAATGTATATTATGAAAGGATTCGTATCGTGTGAAATGATTAGTCAGGTTCACTCAAGTTTAGTTGGTTTATTGATTTGAATGAGTTGGTACTACTTAGCTTCGACTGGACGTGACCCGACGGGGTTGACTCTTGGCTTAGTTTATGTACGTCACTACAGTAGACATCCTGGAGCACCAGAACTCTAGAACCGGGTAGCCAGTTGAACCTTTGACCAGGTCACTGGTGATATCCCAAAATGCATGCCCTCTTTGAGGGGATTTAACTAATGTGGTTACCAACTAGTGTGTATAAGTTCTCAATCTTATGGATTCTTTAAGCATGAATTAAATCTCATTGCACAATTGCCTAGTTTTACTTTACATGACATCTTATAATCTTCTGTCATTAATTCTAAATTTGATACAGTATGTGTAAATGATTATTACTTATACTCAGCTGAATCGTCGTATTCATTAGTTATTCATTAGTGTTACAGACGCAGATCCCACCCCCGTTCCTGAGGAGACCGCGGCGGGAAAGGAGGAGGCCCGTGAGGTACCTCCAGGTCTAGAAGAGTGGACAGCGGAGGGAGCTGTCTAGATCATGTTCTCGGAGAGCGTCAGGAACCCTACTTTTGTTGACATTACCTTTTGTTTAGTGAGCTAACCAATGTGAATGTGAATATGATATTACTTTTGGTATTGTTGTATATAAATACTTTTTGTATTATGAAGTGGAGTATGTTATAACTCTCTACTTCTCTTTAGTAATGAAATCACCTTTTCGTTTAAGGAATTTGAATTTATGGACAGCTCATGATTTGATATCTATTATTGAATATTTTGATGCTTCCGCTATTAAATGTACAGAGACAGGTGTCAGAAAGCATGTCTCACGCATGGAAAGCTTGGAAATTATCTCCTTCGTGACTCACACCTGACCCGAAACAGGTGTGATGAGCACGAGAGTACTCGTGTCACACCTCGGGAATTACCCTTGGCCAAGTAATTTCGGGACTGGGATGTGACAAGAATCATCAAATAGATCTTCAAAATAATATCGTTTGATGCATCCATCTTCCTTAAATGAAAGATCTAGGTTCTTTATGATGATGCATCCATCTTTCTTGAATGAAATATCTAGGTTCTTTATGATTCTCTTAGTGCTTGACTCATTATCATAGTAATAAGACATGGAATCATATTGCGTGTCAAAGCTTCCATCATTGAGGTGCACATTGAAGGTCAAAGTATCATTAACATGAACATCTTGATTCACATTAAAGATGAGTATATCATCAATATCTTCTTGATAGTCATCATTGATCAATTTCACATTGACACCACGGGATAATTTTTCATTTTGGCATTGATCTTAAATGGATGGATCACATTTGTCATCAGGATAAATGTCGAAAATTGGAGGCTTTAACCAATCAACCTAATTTTGGACAAGTTCTAATGTCCAATGTGAATTGTCTTCATGTATTCCTTCAAGCAAGAAAAATGTATGATATTCCATTGGTTGTACTTGGGAAAGAGTTGTGGATTGTTTTGAAATCTCACCTATTGACTCCTCGATTTCTTGAATTTCATTGCGCACCATTAGTTTCTAGAATTCCTCAATGATGTCGGAATCATCACTAGAATAACCAAGGCTTTGTCATTGCTCACTATGAGCTCCTTGACGATCAAGCCATATAGTTAATTGTTTGACTTGTCTCTGAAGTTCATGTAGTTCTTCGTCTCTCGCATCTCCCATCATATGATTGTATCCACCCCGACCTCTTTTTGCCGCCCCGAAGGAATATGGTAGTTGGGGAAATCGAACCAAGAACATAACAGAAGCTTTGACACCAAATGATGAAGGAAAGTTAAGATGGAGACAGCAAGAAGAAACTACAATCACAATATATAAGAGATAAAAAAGAGGAGCCAAGCTCTCCACTGAATTAATATTACTCAAGATGAAATAACATTATCTTTTCCCCATATGACTGTTGGCATGTAAATTCTCATTTGCTCGTTTTCATAGTTTCTCTAAGACAAGATGTTCATTTTTCATTGACTGGTGGAGAAATCGACTGATGTACTTGATTGTTGACCACCAAAATAATGGAATACCCACCACTGATGATGCATTATAACAGTCAAAGATTGCACACCCTTAATGGCCACACAAGAAATCAACGGCCATTGTGGACTCTACGGCAACCAACATATGTTTGTTTCATTTGGATTAATGTTATTTCAGTGGAGAGCTTAACTCCTTTGTTCTATCCCTTGTTGTGATTGTGGTTTCTTCTTGCCGTCTCCATTGTAACTTTCCCTCATCATTTGGTATCAAAGCTTGTGTTATGTTGTTGGATTGATTTTCCCACCTACAATCTTCTTTTATGGTGGCAAACTTCTTTTATGGCTGCAAAAAAGAGGTTGAGGTATCTCTTTGGGATGAAGATGTAGGAGACCTATGATGGGAGACCATCATATTTGGGATGGTATCTTCAAGATCCAATGAACAGAAGAGACCTATCTTTGGGATAAAGCATGTATTCATGGATACAAGAAGTGGTCGAGGTGGACATAGCAATTGTATGATGGGAGATGTGAGAGACGAAGAACTATAAGCACTTCGGAGATGATTCGAACAATTAACCATACTCCTTGATCATCAAGGAGCTCGTAGTCAACATGGACAGAGCCTTGGTGATTCTAGTTACGAGCCTGACGTAACTGAGAAACTCTACAAACTAATGGCGCGCATTGACATTCAAGAAACCAATGACTCAATACATGAGATTTCAAAACAAACAACAACTCTTTCCCAAGTTCAACCAATGGACTATCATACATTCTTCTTGGTTAAAGTAATAAAAGAAGACAATTCACATTGGACATCAGAACTTATCAAAAATTATGTTGATTGGTAAAAGCCCCCAATTTTTTACATTTATCTAGATGATGAATGCGGTCCATCCATATATGATTGGTGTCAAAATGGAAAATTATCCCGTGATCTCAATGAGAAATTAATCGATGATGATTATCAAGGAGATATTAATGAATACCCATCTCTGATGTGCATCAAGATGTTCATGTTAATGATATTTTGACCTTTAATGTGCACCCCGATGATGGAAACTTTGATGCGAACTATGATTCCATGTCTAACTGCTATGATCATGAGTCAAGTACTGAGAGAATCATAAAGCACCTAGATTTTTTTCATTCAAGGAAGATGGATGCATCAAGCAATGTTGTTTTGAAGATCCATTTGATGAATTCTATTCAAGCAGATATCACAAGACATTCCTTCATAATATTGTCATGTGTCAATGGATCAAGACACGTTGGATAGATTGGATGGATGTGCTAAATGGTTTTTGCACCACTCAACAACAAATTCAAATTCAGGACATTTTAATAAGATTTGTTGAGATGTAGATTGAGAGCCAACCAATTTATATTGGCAAGTTGCAAGGGGAATGATAACAGAAAAGCAAGCAACAAATAGTCAAAGTCGACTTGAGGCCGAGTCTTTTTCCAAATGGAGAGTTTGATGCAGGAAGATATAGGCCATGTTACTTTCATTGCCATGTGGGCCCTTATGTGGCAACATTGGAAGACCGCGTGACAACTTGGATACCTTAAGTCTTTAGCCCAATTAATGTGATTTTGAGAAGAAGTCTGGTCTTTTTCTCAATTTCTTGGAACAGATACAAGGGAGACAGAAAGAAGAAACACACAATCACAATAAGAGTTAATAAGAGATAAAAGAGAGGAGTTGAGCTCTCCACTGAATTAACATTAATCAAAATTAAACAAACATAATCTTCTCCAACCATAGGACTCTTATAAGTTATATATAGCACTCTTCTCTCATGAATACATGCCTAACCCCAAAGATAACTATATTCAATACCACAACTTACAAAATAAATACTAAGAGTCCCAAGAAATTCATAATAATGCCAACCACTTTTCAAAATCACATTAATTGAGATAAAGTCTTAGGTATCCGATGTTGTCACTTGGTCTTCCAATATTGCCACATAAGAGCCCACATGGAAATGAAAGTGACATGGCCTATTTATCCCTACATCATACTCCCCCATTTGAAAAGACTCGGCCTCGAGTCAACTATAATTATGTGTTGCTTGCTTTTCTATTTTTGTTCCCATTGTAACTTGTCGATATAAATTAGATGACTTTCAATCTGCATCTCTACAAATCTTGTTAAAATGTATTGAACTTAAGTTTGTTATTAGGTAGTATACTTGCAAAAGCTATTTAGCACATCCATTTAATCCGCCCAATGTGTCTTGATCCATTGACACGTGACTAAATCATGGAGGAATGTCCAGTGATAGCTGCTTGAATTGGAATCATCAAATGGATCCTCAAAACAATGTCGCTTGATACATACATCTTCCTTGATTGAAAGATCTTGGTGCTTTATGATTCTCTTAGTGCTTGACTCATGATCATAGCAGTTGGACATTGAATCATAGTGTGCATCAAAGCTTCCGTCATCGGGGTGCGCATTGAAGGTCAAAGCATCATTAACATGAATATCTTGATACACATCAGAGATGGGTATATCCTCAATATCTTCTTGATAATCATCATCAATTAATTTCTCATTGACATCATGGGGTAATTCTCCATTTTGACACCAATCATAAATGGATGGACCACATTCATCATCTGGATAAATGTCGAAAATTGGGGGCTTTGACCAATCAACTTAATTTTGGAGATGTTCCGATGTCCAATGTGAATCGTCCTTATATATTCCTTCAACTGAAAATAATGTATGATATTCCACTGGTTGTACTTGGGAAAGAGTAGTGGATTGTTTTAAAATCTCACCTATTGAGTCATCGGTTTCTTAAATGTCATTGCACACTATTGGTTTGTTGAATTCCTCGGTGATGTCGGAATCATCACTAGAATAACCAAGTCTTTGTCCATGCTCACTACGAGCTCCTTTATGATCAAGCCGTATATTTAATTGTTTGACTTGTCTCAGAAATGCTTTTAGTTCTTCGTCTCTCACATTGCCCATCATATGATTGCATCCACCTCGATTTGTTTTTGCTGCCATGAAGGAAGATGGTTGACGGGGAAATCAACCCAAAAGCATAACACAAGCTCTGATACCAAATGATGAGGAAAAATACGATGGAGACGACAAGAAAAAAGAACAATCACTACAAAAGATAGAACAAACCTTGGCTCCTTTGTTTTATCTCTTATTACCATTATAGTTTCTTCTTTTCGTCTCCATTTTAGCTTACCCTCATCATCAGGTGCCCATGCAAGATTGAAGAATTCTACCACCTATGTCCGGAGCAAAAGATATAGAAGAAAAGTAGCTACAAGGTTAGTATGATGGTGCATCTGTGAGGATCTGGGAGGATGTGTTAAAATTTAAAACAAACATGAGGGTGAGTTACCTCCAACTTGGGGGGAATTGAAGCAAACCCGATGTCCAACGACCACATGTCATTTGCAGATGGCACTGTCGGAGTAGACTTTGTATATATATATATATATATATATAGATAAAGGCATCTGTCATGGGCTAGATGTTGTCCTATTGACATGACACTGAATGCCTTCAATGGCCTACCTTCCTATTTTAGTTTTATGGTCTCAACCCATTAAGATTGATGAAATAAATTGATTAATTTCTTTATTTATCAATATATTCATGCTTTCCTTTCATGAGATGAATGGTGTTTTATTAATTATTTGCACATAACTAATACGAATAACATGATGGTTCATGAGATGAACCGGGAGTCCATAAGTGTACTAGATGCAATACATGTGTATGGATGAGATCCACATACCGGAGACATGTATAGCAAATCTTATACTTAAATATCTTTACAACCAGTGATGAGACTGGACATTTCATCTGACAAGGTTGCAGTATTTTGATTACTACGAGATAGTATGATTTGTCTCGATCTTTGTGTGGCGCATCAGGTGGTCAAGAAGGTTTTTGGTTGTTGACCTTATGACCTAACAAGCTGTATGTAGCAGGTTAGGGGGTCGGATTTTAGAGTTTGATTTTTGGTCTTGTGACCTAACAAGCTGTATGTAGCAAGTTAGGGGACCGGGATTTGGTTTTGGTTTTGGTCTTGTGTCCCAACAAGCTGTATGTGGCAAGTTAGGGGACCATGGTTTGGTTTTTTGGTCGCTATTTTGGACAATTTTGGGTCCATTAGAGTGGTTTGGGTTTTTGTGGAATGTCAATTTCAAGGTTTTGGCTTAATTTGGTTCATGAGGTGGGATGGTTTGATTTTTTCTTTTGAAACTCATGAGGCTTGGATTTTTTTTGTATGGTCCAATCGACTCAAAGGAGGCATGGAACCATTTTTGTATGCTCTTGGTAAGAGGAATTTCGACTAAAAGTCACTTTTAGTGCCTAGGTGGTCAAACCAGGCTCATATGGGCTAGCCCATGGGACCTTAAGCTTTAAAGATGGCTTAGATCTCATGTGGTGTCATTTTTGTAAGGAATATCTAAAAATATCTCTTTTGGGCAGAGAATATCTAAACTATGCTTACTTGGAGCGAATCTCTCAAGTTTCCTTGATTTTGGGAGAGATTTTCTCAAAATATCTTTCTTTGGGAGAAAGTTTCTCATAATCCCTCTCTTTTTGGAGAGAATTTTTCAAAGAATCTCCTCATTGGGAAAGAATATCCCATAATTCCTTTCTTTTAGGAAGTTTGCTAATTTGTAGCACTTATCTCCTTTTTTTTCTCCTCCTTTCCTCTTTTGGTTTGCTCTCTTCTATAAAAGTAAGGGGAGGTTGGATCTCTTGCTCCTATTGCATTCTTTTTGCAAAAGTCTTTAAGAGTTCTCCAAGATCAAGAATTCTCCTTCTTCTTCAAGGATCTTCAAGCTTTTTCTTCTTCTTCTCCATCAATGGCTTCAAGTAAGTTTTTTTTTCTTCTTAAGAAACCCCATTTAGAAAATAGAAAAGAGTTTTCATTCTTTCCTTTTCTTTTCTTTTTTCTTTCTTTTTTTTTCCTTTTCACGTGCATCCTTTTTTTTTTCACACGCTTTTTTTCCCTTTTTTTTTCCACGTGTTTTCTTTTTTTTTTCTCACATGTTTTTCTTTCTTTCTTTCTTTCTTTTTTTCTCTCTTTCTTTTTCTTTTCTTTTTCTTTCATGGTTTTCTCTCTGTTTTTTTTTTACCGTGTTGTTTTTTTTTCTTTCTTTTTTTTCTTTTCTTCTTTTTTGTGTGGCCGTACGAACAAGACTGTATGGCCACGTGACCTGTGGGTGATTTTTTTTTTTTTTTTTTTGAGAAAAGAAACTTTCTTCCTCTCTTCTTTCCCCTTTTTTTTTTTGGATTTCGAGACGCACATGCATGACTTCCTTCTATGCATTTTTTCTTTTTAGAAAATAGAATTGGAAGTATGATAGTGCACACCTGGAAATCTTTTCGCAAGTCTTAGGATTGGGAGCTCGCAGCAATGTTCAGCCCTTTCTTGGTCTTGCAGGGATTTTCTGAGGAGCTTTGCAAGTTTTGGATTCTGGAGCTCGCAGCAATGTTGAGCCCTTTTCTAATCTTGCGGATATTTGAGAAGATTTGGTTTGATCTCGCAACAATGTTTGAGTTCAAGCCTTCTTCGAGAATTTCCATCGATTATGAGCCTACAGCGATGTTGAGCTCATCTTCAAGCTCCTATTTCTTTCGGGGTGTTTTCCTTTTCTTAGGAATTGCCCCGGAACCATGCCGAAATTTCGCTAAATTTTTTTTAGCAAAATTCTGTCATTTTGATGATTGATTTTTCTCTCTTTCCATCCTTTGCAGGTAGTTCCTCCAGAACGAACAAGGGTAAGGAGCCCGTTACTGATGCGCCTCGTCGTTCTACCAGACCCTCTAATGTGGCCGTAGAGCAGGCCTGGGAAGAGGTTCAGTATGTTGAAAGGAACTTGGAAGAGTGTGACTCGCTCAACCGAGATGAGATGAGGCAACGTTTGATGGCCCTTAAGGATGAGGAGTATTATAAAATCATGGTAAGCAACCGTCCCTGGGTCACGGACGATCAGAGCATTGTGCCCAAGCCTACCTTCTTCTTTGGTGATGCCGTCCCCGACGATTCAACATACCAAAGGAGATGTTTTCAGTTCTCTTTTACAATTGATGGTGAGAAGAGAACTGTTTCTACCCGGTCGACCTTCGATCGGACTATCTCGATCATAAGCCTTTCCTCCACATGCTCGAAGAGGGAAGATCCTCCAAGCTGGGTGAAGAGGACAAATGTGATCAAGACCGGGGTTTTTGTTGGCGGCCCTTCTGGTTTTGCAGAGAAGTCGCCTGCCCGCATAGACCTTTTGATGCCGGCCAGCGGCTACCAAGGTTCAGACCATCCTTCGGTCGATTTGAGACTAGTGGGCCTTGGCATTTTCAAGGGCGATGGCAGCAATTGGGTGTGAAGCCTTTTCGACTTTGTGGCCATTTCAGTGCCGACTCGAGCTGGGAGTCATGGACTGATCACATCCTGCAGGTTGGTGGTGCCATTCTGAAGGAGGCCGAGGTTTTTGACGCGGTTCGCGCTTTTTGGCAAACCATGGTTTTCTCTGATGAGGCCTTCATGGCCATGCTGGAGTCGTTCCTTCCACAAACCAACACCTTCGTTGTCACAAATAGTGAGATCGGTTTTTCTTTAAAGGAACTGAGCGCCATCACCGGGCTACCTATCCTCGGCAATCTCTATGAGGAGTTCATGCCTATCGACAACGTCTTTGAGGAGCCGTCTGAGGAGTTCAGGCTTTTGTACTTTCAGCTTGTCGCCTTCTATGATTTTTTTAAGGAGACGGAGGGCTCGAAAGTCCGGTGTAGCAGTTGGAGGAGTGGTAGCTTTTTGTCTTCCAACTTCTTTGACAGCGGGGAGTCTTCTGAGAGTACGACCCAGGAAGCCAGGGCTAAGAACCCGGATTCGAAGAAGATCTCCGCCATGCGAGAAAATTTGAAGGTATTCTTCGCAAGCACAGACGCCATTCATTCTGACATTGCGATGCGGAGAGATCTCGCTGTCTTCCTCACTTATTGGCTGGGTGAGGCTGTTTTTGCTGGAGGAGATGGAATGCACATCAGGCCGCACTGTATTTTTCCGGCTTGTCAGATGGCGTTTGGAGAGCGGCTTGCTTCGGTGCCTGCTCTTTACTCCTATTTGTGCACCGAACTGCAGGCTGCTGCTTTTCTGGTTCGGCTTGGGCTTCCCATGAACAGGGTATTTTCAGCCCATATTTTCTATTCATGGTATGTTTACCACTGTCCCAGTTTCCACCGATTGGGTGCTGCTCAGGACGATGACCCTTTCATGATTCGGTTGGCTAGAGGGAAGCTTGTTTCTGAATCTCTTTTATCTGCCCGCTTGAGGATCCGACAATTCTGGGACGTAGAGATGGGGCAGTCTTCAATGAAGCTTTCTCCGGGCTTACGGAAGAAGGCTTTTGATTTTGGTGTCTCCCGTGATTCGACCAGGGCAGGGTCGGGGAGACACTATTCTTTGACAAACGGAAAAAGGAGTTGGCTATTTAAAATATGTGTCGGCACGATGGTGTACCGCAGACATCTTTTCGTCGACATCCAGCCGTATGTTCCTTCGCGTTTTGCCATGCAGTTGGGCTTCTCTCAAGGCGTTGTTGGAGCGCCTTCGAGCAAGGTGAAGCATTTTGGAGGTCTGCAGGATGGGAGAAATGCATGGCCGTTTTATAGCGCAGAAGACACTGCTGCCCTGATTTCTTATCCTGAGCTGCCTACTTTTCGGACTGCTGGCTTCACAAAATGGTTTATGGAGAGCTTTTCAGCATACCGGGGGCTTTCCAAAAAAGAGCTTGATATAAAGCAGTCTTCCGGGAAGGGCCTTGGGAAGTCAGATGGCGTCCGCAGAGAAGAAGTTCTGGCTTTCTTTTCTGGAGAAAAGCACAGAACAGGTTTTCTCGAGGACCAGGACGTCATCAGATCGGGAGCTGCATAAGAGATACCTGGTGAGGTCTTGGAACAGCTTGCCGAGGAGGAGGCTGAGGTCGCTGCTTGGATACAAACAGATCGAGCAAAGGCTTCCATGGAGTCTACTGGCAAGAGCAGACCATCCAATGAGGACTCTAGGTAGAGGCCCGATTTCGATGGTGGGGAGGGTACTTCCAGCAGTTTGTCCCGTAGGGGCAGGAGGAGAAGAGGACAGCGCCGAAGTCAGAGACTGCACGAAAATTCTGCTGATCTGGAAATTCCTTCCACCATCGCTGAGGAGGCATCAGGGGATGATGATGAGCCTCCAGAGAAGAGAAGCCGAGGGGAAGAGACCATTGATGATGGTATGCTTTTCCCTTTTCTCTTTCTGTTTCTCTTTTTTTCATGAGAGCTTTTGTTTTGATCTACTGCTTTCTTTTTTTTGGCAGAAGATGATGGTTTGATGATGCCTGAGGTTCAGGCCGATGAGGCGGTGACGGATCCTATCGTGGCATCCGAGGAAGAACCCAGAGATTCTGAAGTAGATCCAGAATCCCCTCCTGGTATGACTTCTTTTTTTTATTTTTTTTTTATTTTTACCGCCACTTGCTGACATATTTTTTTTTTTTTGCCAGCTAACTTGCCAGAGGATTCCGACGACTTTGAGCCATCCATGGATGTAACTTTTGATGATGCTTCAGATGAGCTCATGGAAGCAGAAAGCATTCCACCAGTCGTCGAAGAAGGTACTTTGTAGTGATAATCTTGATATTTTGATATTTGACAAGATCATATTCATACCTTTTTCATCTTTCATTGGCAGGCTATGAGGTGACAGAAGAAGTTCCTCTATGTTTTTCAGAACCAGAGCAGGGGGTACCTGTGACCGATCCAGGAGTAAGGGCTTCTTCCACCAGTTTTGATGAGGCAGAGGCGAGTCCGCCTACTGATTTTCCTTCCCCAGTGGCTCCGGTTGACAAGAGCTTCTTGATTACTCTTCCAACGGTGCCTGACACGGGCAGTCGACCAATAGAGCATGGCGAGTCTTCATCTGAGCCATCCCGTCAGTTTGCGAGGAAGGTGTTGAAGAGAGTCTTGAGCTCATGGGTCGAGACTCTTTCTTCTGGCCATTTGGAGGCTGGTTTCGGCATGTGCAGGACATTCTTACCGATAGCGAAGAAGTCGGTCTGGATAATACAGACGCCAAGGCTTTTGTTGATGAAGTCATCGCTGTAGGCAACAAGTGGACTGAGACCAAGAGCTTTCCGAATGATGATTTCTTCAACGAGATGTTTTTGAAGCCTTCCAGCGAGGTCAAATCTGAACTGAATGAGATCTTTCGGACTCGGAAGCAGCTCGTTCGGGAGAGGAACGTCACCAGTTGGCTATTATTGAGTTGACACAGGACCAGCACCGTCTTGATAGGGAGGTCACCGAAGCCAGACAGCGCCTTGAGCTATTGGAAGAACAAGCCACTGCCAAGTGGACTGCCACTTTGAAAGCTTGCGATAGAGAGAGGACTCTCATTCGCCAAGTTGAGGAGGTCGAAAGCAATCTCCGGAGGAAGACTCAAGAATATGAACAATGGTAGATTCTCTGGGAAGAGCTTCCTCGTGCTGAAGATGGATCGCGACGGCCTACCGCATTTTATGGGAAGATTTTGAAGAAACACGGCTTGGAAGCTTTGGAGGCTAAGGCCAAGAGTTTGCTTGAGGAGTTAGGCCTTTGGCTGAAGACCATGTCGAACTAGTCTCCTGACTTTGTAACAAACTTTTTCTTCTTTTCTTTTGGTACCTCCATGTATAAACATTTTTTTGGCACCCTTTTCTTTTTTTTTGTATTCCCTCGTTTCACTTAAATTCTTTTTTTTTTTTTATGAAAGTAAGCAAAAAGTTGGATGGGAATGTTTGTTTGAGAATTTGATCAAAAGGTTGTCATTTTGTAAAAATCTTTTGTCAAAAGTTTGTTTTAGGCATGAAAGCCAGATTTTGTGGCAAAAAGCCTGGTTTTTTTATGGCTTGAAAGCCGAATTTTAGATGGCGTGAAAGCCGAATTTTGATTGTGGCATAGGAGCCGAATTTTGATTGTGGCATGGAAGCCGGTTTTTGGCATGAGAGCCGATTTTTGTGGCGTGAAAGCCGAATTTTGGTTTTGTGGCATGAGAGCCAAAAATTTTATGGCATGGGAGCCAAATTTTGTTTGTGGAATGGAAGCTGGTTTTTGTTTGTTTGGCGTGAAAGCCAGATTTTGTGGCATAGAAGCCGAGCTTTTTTTTTTTTCAAAACTAAGTTTTGTTTTGTTGGCATGGAAGCCAGATTTTTTATTTTTGGCATGAAAGCCAGGTTTTTATTTTGTTGGCGTGGAAGCCAGATTTTTGGTTTTTGGCATGAAAGCTGGGTTTTTGGTATGAAAGCCGGGTCTTGGCGTGAAAGCCAGGTTTTTGGCATAAAAATCGGGTTTCTTGGTTTTCAAAATGCAAGTATCTACTAAGAGTCGCCTCCCTGCTGAATGGTATTCCAAGTATCGATGGAATGTCGCTTCCTTGCTCATTCGGTTGCGAGTATCGATGGAATGTCGCTTCCTCACGGATTTGGGTGCAAGTATCGACTGAATGTCGCTTCCTTGTTTTTTTCTCAAAAATTTGGTTTTTTGGGTATCGATGGAATGTCGCCTCTCCATGATTTTTGAGATTTGAGGTTTTTTCGAACCTTTGTTTTTGTTTTGAAATTTGGGTTGTGGATATTAACTGAAACGTTGTATCTCCACGATTTTTTTGAAATTTTACAAGTATCGACGAGGTGTCGCTTTCTTGCGATTTTGAGGTTTTGGAAGTATCGAATGGGGTTCGCATCCTTCTGATTTTTGGGTTTTGTGTGAGTATCGACTAAACGTCGCTTTCACACGGTTTTTTGAAAAACCAATTTTTTTTTTTTTTTGTTTAAAGACACGAGGGTCATAAATTTTGACTCAAAACCATTTTTGGTGGTAAAAGTCGGGGTGGACTAGGGTGGAAATTCCTGAGTCCTGATTTTTGTTTCAAACCATGAATTTTGGGTTCAAGGATCGAAAGTTTTGGTCAAGTTAGGGAAGAGGCTCCAAAACTTGGATTTTGGGAAGAGGCTTCTAGTACCTAGGAATAGGCTTTGGCCATGCAGGCATCGCTCTGACCCGATGTAGGAAGTCTTCAAAGGTAGTACCGCTTCAAGAACTTGCCATTGATGGGCATCATACATCTGTCATCCTCCATGTTTAGAAGAGCATATGCGCCATTGGAGAAGACTTTGTCGATGACGAAGGGTCCCTCCCATTTTGGTTCGAATTTGCCTTTGGATTTGTGGGCAAAAACCATTGGCCTTTTCACCGCAAGAACCAAGTCACCCTTTTTGTGGGCGCGTTGCCTGACCTTTTTGTCGAAAGATCCTGCCATGCGTTCTTGGTAAAGCTCAACGCTTTGTAGAGCTTCGAGCAGTCTTTCATCGAGATTATCCAGTTCTTAGAGTCTCAATCTAACGTTGCTTTCTTGCGTCATTTCATTTTGTAGAGATACCCTTAAAGAAGGAATTTGTACCTCTAGAGGGACAACTGCTTCACATCCATAGACCAAGGAGAATGGTGTGCTATGGGTTGGTCCTCGAATGGTAGTTTGGTAGGCCCATAAAGCTTCAGGTAGTTTGTCGCTCCAGTCTCTTTTGTGACTAGAGACCATTTTCTTGAGAATTTTGCAGAGTGTTTTGTTGAAAGCTTCTGTTAGTCCATTCGCTGCCGGGTTATATGGAGTTGAAGGACAACTTTGGATTTTGTATTTGTCGCAGAACCTGTAGAATCTGTGATCCCGGAATTGTGGTCCGTTATCATGGACGAATCTTTTAGGTACGTCAAAGCAACAAATGATGTTGGTTCATAAGAATTGAAGGACCGACGAGGTCTTCATTTCACTGAACGCAAATGCTTCTGACCACTTGGAGAAATAATCCGTAGCGGCGAAGATGAAGCGACAACCTTTGCTTGATGGGGGAGAGATAGGACCTATGATGTCCATACCCCAGGCTTCGAAGGGGCATGAGATTGTTGTAGGATGTAGCCATTCTGGAGGCATGTGTACATAATCTCCATGAACTTGGCATTGTTGGCAACGTTTAGCAAATTGCATTGCGTCAGCCACCATGGTAGGCCAATAGTAAGCCAACCTTTTTATTTGACCGTAGAGCTTAGGACCAGCTTGATGGGCTCCACAAAGACCAACATGAACTTCTTTTAGAGTTTCTTCTGCCTCTTGTTGTGACAAGCAGCGTAGAAGTACTCCATTGAAGGATTTTCTGTAAAGCATTTTGGAGGGAATATCCAAATGAAAATTTGGGGCTCGTCTTTGGATACTTACTCGCTCTTTTGGATCTTCAGGTAGGATTCCAAACATAATATAATCAATGAACGGATCCCTCCAGTCGCCAATCGGAGGTTTGAGGATGGAAATCCGACTTCCGACCACTCGGTGGCATTCAGCAACTGCTTGGTGTGTGTTGAGAGGAGGGAGAATCCTTCTTTGACACACTATAACTTGCATGTTTTCCCCTTCTTGGATTGCCACCGACGCAGCAAGTCAAGCTAGGGCATCTGCACGGATGTTTTCACCTCTACGGACGTGGGTGATGTGACAGATGTCAAACCTTTGACGAAGCGATTGCGCGTTGTTGTAGTAAGGCAACAGATCAGGCTTCCTGATTTCATATTTTTGATTCATCTGGTTGACGATCAGTTGGGAGTCCCCAAATGCTTCCAGCATGGTAATGCCGGATTCGAGGGTGAGTTCCAATCCTATGATCAGAGCTTGGTGCTCAGCTACATTGTTTGAACATGGTTCCAGTAGCGAAAATGCGTGTGGAATCATGTATTTGTCGGGGCTAACAAAGAGAACGCCAATTCCCGATATCGGCTTTCCTTTTTCATTTGTCCTGGTTGCACCATCGAAGTACATGTTCCAGGAGGCATTTGGTGAGGAAGTCTCCACGCTGTAGACAGGTTCGTCTGGGAGATCATCTCTGAGTGGAGAATCCTTAGGCAGTGGATGCTCTGCGAGAAAATCTGCCAGAGCTTGGCCTTTGATTGCTTTTTGTTGTACATACATAATATCAAATTGTGACAGAAGGATGGACCATTTTCCCAGCCGTGCATTGAGAGAACCTGCTTTTGTGACAAGGACCTTTAAGAGATTGATCCTCGATATCAGGTATACTGTGTTTGACAGCAAATAGTGACGTAGCTTTTGTACAGTGAACATCACTGCCAGGCATTCTTTTTTGACTGGAGAGTAGCGATGCTCTGCACCTACCAACATGCGACTGAGGTAGTATAGAGCAGCTTCTTTTCCTCCATCGTTTTCTTGTGTAAGTAGAGCGCCCAAAGAATAGTCGAGAGCTCTTGTGTACAAGATGAATGGTTTTCCGGTTATGGGAGCAGCCAATACCGGAGGTTTGGTCAGGTATGACTTGATGTCTTGAAGTGCAGCTTCACATTCTGCATCCCAGACAAAGTCTACACCTTTTTTCATTAAGCGAGAAAATGGTCGGAACTTCCCTGATAGGTTGGAAATGAACCGTCGGATGTATGCCAACCTTCCTTGAAGCCCTTTCAGTTCTCTCAAGGTTCTTGGAGATGGCATTTCTAGGATAGCCTTGACTTTGATGGGGTCAAGCTCTATTCCAGCTTTCCGAACTATGAATCCAAGGAACTTACCCGATGAGACATCGAAGAAGCATTTGAGGGGACTCATTCGCAGTTTGTGTTTGCAAAGCCGAAGGAAGACTTCTCGAAGATCTTGGAGATGGTCTTCTTTTCTTTTGCTTTTGACGGCGAGGTCATCAACATAATATTCGACCGTCTTGTGCTGCATATCTTGGAATATCTTCATCATAGCCCTTTGATATGTTGCACCGGCATTTTTCAGACGAAATGGCATGACAGTGTAGCAATACAAGCTAAATGGGGTCCGAAAGGATGTATGTCTTTCATCTTCGGAATGCATCTTTATCTGGTTGTAGCCAGATAAGCCATCCATTAAAGTCATTCGCTCAAACCCGCAGGTGTTGTCAATCATTACCTCCGGTATGGGGAGCGGGAATTCATCTTTGGGGCAAGCATTATTCAGGTCTTTATAGTCAATACAGACTCTGATTTGTCCATTTTTCTTTGACACGGGGACGATGTTGGCCAACCATTCAGGATACTGTTCCTTGCGGATGAAGCCAACGTTTTTGAGTTTCTGAACTTCTTGTTCAATTTTGTCCATCACATCGGGACGGAATCTTCTTTGGCCTTGTTTGACAGGCTTGATGTTTTCTTGCAAGTTGAGTTTGTGAACTGCTATTTTTGAGTCTAAGCTAGGCATTTCAGCGTAAGACCATGCAAAACAATCAACAAACTCACGAAGAAAAGAGACATACTCGGGTAACTCATCATCCTTTATATTCTTGCTTATGAATACTAGACGTGGGTTATCTAGTGTTCCCAAGTCTATCTTTTAAACAGAATCTTCTGTTGGAAGGTTTGAAGGTGGTTCCTCCACAATATTTTCAGAGGCTTCCAACTCAACAAGACCTTCTGGATTTCCAAGGGCATTTTCAGACCATGGCACTGCTTCTGTCCATAGATCTTCTTGATCGGTACTCTTCTCAAGGCTTGCTATGAGATGATCCCAATCACCAGCTGAAACTGGGTCGAAGTAAGGTTATTCTTTTGGAGACAATGGCTCTTCTGAATCAGAGAACCGTGCGTCTGTGTCATCGGACAATTCCTCTTCATCATCAGAGAAATCATACCAATTTGATGAGCTTCCTGGGTCTTTGTCGGGTAACTCCTCGAAGAGATATCCAGGGAGATCGAAGTCTTCATTAATAAGAGATGTTGAGGCCTGGTCAGCAAAACGACTTTGCAGTTTTTGTGTCAACTGTCTCATCGGAGTCTTAGGATCATACCCCAATCCATATGAAGACTTGTCTATGCGACGGTGGAGTTTCCAATCTTCCATCTGATTTTTGGTCAGGGTGGGTTCCAATGGTGTGAGAATACCACCGCCATCTCCCAAACCAATTGGATTTTGAGTGTCATAGCCCATTTTCTTCCTGATAGCTTGTGCCATTGGACTATACAAGGATAGTTGAGGCATACCTTCATTTTGGAAAGGTTCAAGCGAAGAATTTGATGAAGAAGCGTCCGATCTATGGAAGAAGATTGGTTTCTCTTCTGCCGTCGTTGCCGGAATGATGAAGGTAGCGGACGTAGGATCTTCCACGTTAGCAGGTGTCTCCAATGGAGTGAGAGCAAGCCAAACTTGCTGAGCATCAGCTTGGCTTGACGATGCATCGTCTTCTATCTCTGAATCCGAATCCGTGTCTTGTATGATAGACACAAAGGAGACAGCAAACTGGCCCCCAGTCTTTTGCTTTGTCTTCTTTGCCTTAGTAGTGATTACTAAAGGTTTGGAAGATTTGAAGGAGACAACGAAGGGAGACTGATTGCTCTCTTCGAGTTTGCCGGAAGGTTTGTTTTCTTCCGATGATTACTAAGGAGCCTTGCCTTTATCTTTTGGAGATTGCCGACAAAGGATGCTATTTTCTCCTCCTCCTTCTCTTTCTCATCCTTGTACATCTGAGAGTCTGTAAAATGGACTTCTTTGCCTTTGAAGGGCTTTTTGTCTGCAAACACTCGATGTATCAAGCCGTCGTCGCCAACAAACTTGATGCACTGATGTAGAGTTGAAGGGACGACACCGTTCTCGTGTATCCAAGGGCGTCCGAGAAGGATATTGTAGCATGAAGGGGTTTTTATTGCATACACTGTGACCTCAGAGATAAGATCGCCGATTTGCAACATGAACCTGATTTTGCCAATGGGCCTTTGAGCACTCCCATCGTATCCAAAGATGGACACAGATGTGTGGCTTAGTTTGCTAGGTGGGATACCCAGCTCTTCGAGTGCCGAAGTAGAGATGAGGTTGAGTGCAGAACCCGGGTCGATCTGGACTCTGTATATCGGCATCTCTTTGATGTACCCTATGAAGTACAAGGGTCGGTTGCGCTTCGTCTCGCCTAGCAAGAGGTCTTCCTTATTAAAGGCGATGGCAGCACTTGCGGCTTTTTGGACCGAGAGGTATTCAGTGCAAGGTCCTCCAGCTTCTTTCTTTTCTCCCTTTGAGGAGGTTTTTGATTTTTTAACCCTATAGTCCATTTCAATTTGTAGGACTTGTGGGGCATGTTTATCGACATCCATATTCAGCCTTTGCAGCTCTGAAATGAGACTATCACAAGTTTGTGGTGACATTCGTAATAAGTCTAGGATGTGCAGTCGTGCAGGTATGTGTTTGAAGCGCTCGATCAAGTCATACTTGAAAGCCTCCTTTGGGCCTGCATTTTCGTTATGATTGCCGCTTGGGGCATTTACAGCTTGTTTTCCCGAAAGATTTAGATAAGAAGAAGAAGGTTGGTTATAGTTTTTGTGGTAATCCCGGCCAGAGCGGGTACCTTTCCCAACTTCAAAAGCTTCTAGAGGTGGTTCTTCTTTCGGAAGACCCCCTTTGGGCTCAAGGAGCCGATCCTCCCCATTTGCTGAAAACGCCTCTGCAGCAGCATTGCCATCTTCAGTTATTGCGTTGCATTGAGCATTTTCCTGGAACAAGTCCTAAACATCTTCCAACAACTTTTCTTCTTTGTCCAGTATTTCATCAGTCCAGACATCTCCTATGAGGTTGGGTACCTGGGACCAATTGACTGGGTTTTCTTTGAAGACTTCATCAGCCAGAGCTTCTTCCTGGTGATCAGTCGGAAGAGGCTTGAATTCTAATGTCACCGTTTCAGGAGACGATGGCTGAGAAGGTGCTATCTCAGTGGAAGTCACCCGAGAATATGTAGCTCCAGAAGATATGCTACCGGACGCATTTTGAGAATCCGTGGCCTCAGCAGATGAAGCTTCAGAAGCACTATCATCCTGAACTATCACATTACAGGCAACTTCGATAGAGGATGCCTCCATAATGGACCGTTGAGAATCAGACTCATCCTCCGATGTAAGAGGATCATCAACCCAGCAACTTTCTTCATTTTTCGGAGTCACTGGAGGAGATGCTTGTAGATTTTCCGGGACTTCCGGTTCTGGGTTTTGATGAAGCTGGTTGATGTGATCCTGCTCCTGCTCTATGGCGAGATGCTGCAAGATCCTCGCATATTCTTCGAGATCTGGCATAGGAGCTAGATCTTCTTCTTCATGTGCTCCTTATGGTTCAACCTGGTTGGGATCCACTAGAGCATTTGTTTGTGCTGTGTCAACAGCATTTTGGGCAGCTTCTTGGTCTTCATCATCATCAAACCAGGATCCTTGTGGCTGGAAGGGGTTATACCAGATTACTGGCATAAGATGGGAATCTAGGATCCATTCTTTATCGGAGAGATATTCTCCGGTTTCAAGGGATTCCTCCCATTCATCTATGTCACTGGCAGTGTCACTGGACTCGTACCATTCATGGAGAATCCAACTACTGAGTTACAGGGGTATGATGCCCCCTGCATAGTCTCATCCCTGAGCCGTGGTGGCATGAAATCACTGAGAGTGAATTTTCTTATCACTCTTGGAGCTTTGGGGAGGGACTCCTCTGTTGCCCCCAGTGAAGCGGTAGAGGAGGTTTATGCCTTTTTAGGGACCTCTTGTTTCGTTTGAGCCTTCTCCTGCTGTTTGAGCTTACGGAGTTGTCTCTTGGCTTGCCTTTGCTGTTGAGCGATCGGCTTTGTTTTGACAATCTCCCAATTTTCATCTTCCAGAAGATCGGGATGCACCCATATGGGTTGTCCATCTGGTGTTGGATAAGGCACCAGCTCTTGGGACGTCTAGGTCATTTTTATCACCTTGAAGAAAGTAGTGACTTTTTCCTTTGGTGATTTGGATGTTTGTCCATATGACACCATGTTAACGGAGGCAGACCCGTAGTTTTTGTCAAAGGTAATGACTCCGTTTTTCCACATCTCGTTGATCTTCTCTCTCACAACGAAACATTGGTTGAGAGGATGCGAGACCATTTGGTGGTATGGACAATATCGGGGATCGTTGGTTTTGCCAACATCTCCCGGTCTTTGGGGGTCAGGCAAGGTGAGTTTGCCATTTGCTAAGAGAGCCCCAAGTATTTCTTCAACATCTTCATCGAATGGGTATTTCTTCTCTACTCGTTCTTTGAAGGCATCAGAGAGTTCAGGTCTTTTACCTACAGCTTTGTTTTCAGCTTTCTTTGGCGGCTGAGGGGCTGACTTGGTCTGCACATTGAGAACCTCCTTTTTCTTTGGCTTGGAGGTCGGAATGGCGGTCGGCTCCTTCTTTGATGACTTCTGACTATTGAGGTCTTTGATCACCGTTTCAGCCTCCATAGAACCTTCTAGGAGTCCTCCCAAGTTCTTTGATTTGTTGCCGATGATCATGGAGCGGATCCTTGCTCTCATGTTGTTTCGGCAAATGTCGACTAGCGACGCTTGTGGCAGCACATCTGAGCATTTGTATGCCATTGCTTTTCACTTGTGAATGAAGTCATATATCGACTCATTCTCTCCCTGTTTAAGGCTGCAGAGCTGAGCCATAGTAACAAGATGATCCTCACCTTTGAAGTGGGTCAGGAAACATGTCTCTAGCATGGTCCAGTTTTGAATGGAGTCCTCTGGCAGAGTGGAGTACCAATCAAAGGCCGTACCTTTTAGGGTACTTGCAAAGAGACGAATCTTAAGAGCGTCTTGATCCGCAATCGTTCCTGTCAGGATCTTGAAGTGGATGACGTGTTGTCTAGCTGAACCTTTCCCCGTGTATGTTTGGAGAAGAGGTTGCTTGAATTTTGGAGGGAACGGAACCGAGTCCATCCATAAGGGATATGGTGGCTTGATCCCATGCTCCTTCAGTGTATCCTCTTCTTTTGCTTTAGCGAGGATATTGTCAACGTCCTTTTTAGTAAGGGCGCGTGACTCATCTTCTCCACCGTTTGCCTCATCTTGTGGAGGAACTTCCTCATTGTTTGGTGGACGTTGGAGAGTGAGAAGGGGGTTTTCCATTAGAACCTCTATTCTTTGTTGTCCTTGCTCTAGCTGCTGAATGCGTAGAGCCATGTTATCGTCCAGTGGAGGTTGCTCAGAGTTTGTGACTAGGACATTCACTCTTCGTGAGTCGAAAGAGGATACTGTTTTAGTGACTGAGCTGGAGCTCATTCTTCTAGATGAAGAGCCCGAGGAATGATCACTCCGATTCCTTGGCTCAAAGGAGTGGGAGAGTCTTCCTGATGTCTTCTCGTCCGGGAGACGCTGCGAGTCACCGGTCGTCTGACATGTATTTTTGTTGCTGATTTCTGCCTTCTTTTGGTTTTGCCAACCATGTGGACAGCAACAACTTGGTCGGGTCTTTCTTTTTCGACCCACTTCTGGGAGATTTGAAGCTCAGGATGCTGGGTTCTTTGCTTCTCTAATCTCTTTTGTCGATATGCCGTGCGGCAACGTATACCACGAGCAATTTGAGCTTCTGTTAGCTCAGGCCGTGCTCTGGCAATGAAGGACGTGGTCCCTCGTGCGCAACAACCGGGCTTGTCTTCCTTAAAGACTGGCATGGATAGGATTTGGACGATGTCCTTAGCCTGTCGCAACGAAACTTTAAATTTTGCAAGCTCGTCCCCTGTTGAGATGAAGGGTCGAGTTGCAGGAGGGCAGGCCCTGGCAGGTTCTTGTCGAGGCCTTGTGATGCACGACTTGATTTTGGGCTTGTATGAGCAAGTTGGCTCGTGCTGAGTAGTTTTTGTAGTTCGGTGGAGGGTAGGTTTCTCTCCTTTGATGTAAGCAAGAGGATAGAACCGGTTCTCCTTGAGAGGAGCCAGGTATGCTGGCTTTGCAGATGTCCGGGATCTTCTTTGTTTTAGTGAAGATCGCGGGAACCAAGTCTTGGGGTAGACTTGGCTTTTTGTAGGTTGAGGCCTCGTGGGATTGCCACGAGCCTCAGGTTTCTTGGCGACCGCCTTTGGTGTCCGGGCAGCGACACGTTGAGGGGCGGTCTTCTACTTCTTAGCAGGCATCGTCTCTTCTGCGGGTAGTGGAAATGGTCCCAGTGACCCGAAGACGATGGTCCGGGGAGTAGAGGTCGACCTGGTGTTTTGGGAGTTGCCGAGGGATGTGACGCTTCGACAATTGGAGGGGCGCTTGAAAGTGCGCTTGCTTTGCTTCTCTTGAAGCATGACTTGGTACTTGTTCTTGTCGAAGGTGATGGTCAACGAAGCTGCCATTGTTAGTTTTGGGAAACTTTTCTAAAACAAGACCACATCCATTAGTAATCACAAGAATATGGTGATCATAAATGGGTTCTCCATTTATGATCCTCGCATTAATGATCTTAGAGATGGGAAAAACAAAGGAGTTATCCATGAAGCTCCTTGCATTAATGATAAAAGGATTCTAAAGGATCAAATAAACCCATTGGTTAAAGGAGGAAGCCATTGCTTACCTCTAGGTGGTTCAATCAAGAAGAAAAGCTTGGAGAAGATGGTTGTTCAGCAGGGATTTCTCCAAAAACAGTATCTTTAGAGATCTTAGAGATGGGGAAAGAAAATGGTGAGCTCAAATTTCCAACTTGGGTTGCATTTCATGGACATGCAAGATGAGAGAGAAGGTGAGAAGAAGAGGTCTCCTCCCTGGTTCGGTTGTAGGAAAATGAAATGAAGAGTGAAGAAGAAGACCCACGTGAGTTATATAAGTGGGTTGAGTGGACTGTGGGCTCCAATGGTCCTAAGGCTTTAAGGGCTTAAAACTCCTATCTGTGGGTCCCGGATGAGATCGATGAAACGGATAAAAATGATTGTTGAAAAATCTAGTTTTCATAAAGTATATTTTCCTCATGGTTTTCAAAATTTGAAATTTATGCACAGATTTGATGTGAAAGGACCGTTTTGTTTTTTTCTCGAAAAACGCGATTTCTGGGGTTCGGATTCAAACGAAGTGAACATAAAAGTTGTTGGAATCAAAATAACAAATCCAAAAGGATCAAAATCAACATTTTTCGAAATCAAAGTCAAATCCTCACACTATCACGCATCACAAGGGCCACCCCAGGCCCAGTCAAACCAGACTCAACGTTCTCAAAATTTCCCAAAGTTATTAAAAGTTCAAATCTAACTAGAAATCCAAGCCAATCGTCCTCTAATCCCACTTAGAGACTAATCACGGTTAAAATAGTAATTAAAATACTGAACTTGAGTCGGGGTCTGACAATTACGGTAGCTAGATGAAGATCTAGGATCTTGACTTTTGGTTTTCTTTACTTTGTTCTATTTCATCCGAAACAAATGAATATGGAAGGATGGAATAATTGAGAGGTGGAAAATTCTTTGCAAAAACTTCATTTCTCATTTCATCCTTTGAACGTTATGAAAGACACGGAGATGACCTATTTACATAATAAAAAAAAGGTCATCTCTACTTTTATTTTACATGGGTTCTTCATTGTTTCACCTTTTGAGTGTAGGTTGTTTACACATCTTTTTTTTTTTTTTTCACAACCCCTTCATTAGGCTTAGGAGATTAAGATAATGAAAAACTTGGGTTGCAGGAAGGGATGAGATAGTTGTTGTCTTTGAGGATTTGCTGGAGACAAGATTGGAGAAGTTTGCAATTTAAGCTTCTTCAATCAGTCTTTGTAATTCATCACCACTGAAGGGGAAGAAGGATTAATCAGAGAAGTCTGCTTCAAAACAGTAAAGGTAATCTATGTCCTTCTTCCTTGGTGAGAGGAACAAATGCTGACCTTCAGAGGCTATCGCCCAGGTCCCAGAAGAAAAACGTCTATCACTGCTTAATTCTCGCCTAATGGAAGAACGAGAGAGTTTTTTATAATGACAGAGTTTCTAGGCTTCTTGATGTAGGATTCGAGAGACAATAGTCTTTTTGCGCCAAAGGTAATTTTTTCTCGACCCGACTGACCTCTTGCTTGGTCATCTGAGTCTTCATTTTATAGATTCTATGGGGCCATAACTACAGGAGATCATGGCGGAGTGGAGGTGGTTTTGAAACTGCTATTGATAGGAGCACAACTGTTCCTCCTTTGCAAGTCCAGCGGTCATTGGAAGAGGTAACTGACCGTGTGCCGTTGGCAACGTGCGGCCCGGGAAGAAGGAGCTCGGTGGCCAATGCGGGGAGTCGTGTAGCATTCAGCGGCCAGTCTTGCATTGTTAAGCGGCCAGTTTTTTAGCAGAAGTTGGTGGCCACTTCATTGTGCTGGGCAGTCTATATTTTAAAGACTACAGCGACCGGTGACGTTTTACAATCAATAGCCGTTGGATAGTTCCTGTTGTAGACGACCAAATTCCAGCAGCTATCAAATGTCTTCATATTTTTATGAAAATAATGTATTTTGCCTTGGGGAATGTTATGCATGGGCAGATGGATTTTTTTTTTGTGACAAGATGATCTTCATTATTATATCATCCAATCCAATTAGGCAAGAGATAGCCAATTGGATTGTAGATTTGGGAGTTGAATTAGAATTTGCATTGATTGGATTAATTACATACGTAGTGGATTTTGGAGTGCCTAATCTCCCATTTCGATTGTTGTTAATTTGAATCCTTATTTGATTTGTTATTTTCACTTCTAGATTGTTAGATCTACATTTCACATCACTTTTTTTTTTTAAATCCTACACATTTCACATCACATATTCACCTTAAATCTTCTATTTCCACCACCATTCATCCATTAGTTTAGTGCAATTTCCTAGAGTAGCTCAGATCTTGTTAATTTCGTATTTTAAATTGTTAATTAGAGTAGTTTAATTGCTATTTTAGTTTTATTCTACATTCTATTTAGTTTAATTCCATTTTCATATCATTTCCATGGCATTTGCACGCAAATTAACCCACTAGTTTGTTAATCTAGCTTAATCACTTATTAATCCTAGTTGTTAGTTCTAATAAATTGTTTACATTGCATAGTTTAGTTGTTTTAGTGGTTCACTTCAATTGTCTAAATTAGTTATATCTTAGTTCAGTTCTACTTTAATTGGATTCATTGCTTATTCCATCCTCTCTCCATAGGATTGATAATCCGGACTCTTTAGTCCTTTACTACTTGACGACACCGTAGTCTTGCGGTTAAGTATTACACATCTTAGTGTTGATCACCAACCCTTGAGTCATGTTCGGCACATCAATAGAAGTCCACATGGATGGCCAATGGCCCCCCCATACGATCAAATCATAAAGAATACAGAATTTGGAATGCACTATCTACAGTGTATGCGATCGATGTCCTACACGGGCAGTCGACCAAAAGCACTGGAGGGACTAGGGTCTGTCTACTAAGTTAGCCTTAAATGGTTGTCTGCTCGGTCAACCATTAGGTACCTTGGTCGACTACGTACGCAGGAGGTTGAAGGACAAAAACCTGGCTAGCAGGTCTTTGACCTGGGTTTGCTGCAGTGTGGCTGGTCGACATCTTACATGAGCTGTCGACCAACTACATAGGAGTTTGGGACCGGTCTGTCAGTCATTGACTTTGGGCAGTGTACTCAGTCGACATCTGGTTGGGATGGTCAACCGGCTACACTAGGATTTCTATAACAGACTGATAGACTAGCTCTCAGTTAATTCTGGAGTCTGTAGTGTCTCCGATCGACATCCTGCATGGGCAGTCGACCAGGTACAAAAAATTCTAGATTTTTTTATTTTCTGCACCTTCTCCCATTTTCCATCAAAACTCATCAATCTCGTCTTCAATCATCACAAAACCATACATGTACATGAAAACTCCTCCAATCATCACAATCTCACCATCCATGGGCCATTGATCTTCCAAATGAGAGATCTTATCCATCAATGACCAAAATCCACAAAACAAGCCTTAAAAAAGAGAGATCTAAGCAATCAAAATCCATATGAATAGAAATTACATAATTCAAAGAAGAAGACATGCATTCTATACTAAATGAGTATACTGCAGTTGCCTCTGGTCTTCAAATGTGGTTTCTAAGCTTGATTTTCAAGATCCAAGATCTAACACTCCAATCCAAGCCTCTAAGCTCTCCAATTCTCACAACAATCCCCAAAAACTTAAATTTATCAAGATCTACAGCTACATCCAAATCCTAAGGAGAAAATGCATAAGGGAAAGGAATTCTAATAGAAGAAAGAGATTTACACGGAAGTTGAGCTAAGGAGAGAAGTTTACCTCGTCTTGTAGAGGAGAAGGAGATCTAGGAGAAGAGAGAGGTCTTCTAACTTGGAAATGGCAGTAGCTTAGAGAGATCCTTGCTCTCTTGATATAGGAAACCCTAGATCAAGGAATTCTTTGATGGAGTGAAGGGGATTTTTGGAGGGAAATGGAAGAAGAAGAGAGGGGAGAAGAAGAAATGGGAGGGAAAATGAGAGAGAGGTGAGATTGGCATGTGATGGGTTTGGTTTCATATATATAGAGTTTGGCGAAAGTGAAATGTCCAAGGAGCCCTTCTTGGTTAGTTATGGTTTAGGATAAGTGCATGGGCATGTAGGGTATTTTAGGTTTTAAATGCAAATTACCCATGAGAAATTCTCTTAAAACGTATAAATTACATCTAGGGGCCTTTAGCTAACAAACTAACTCTAAAAAGTCCATCTAATAACCTAACAATTTTAGAAATCTCAAAAAGAGCATAATTTCTATAAAATAGGCCAAATTCCTAGGGAAAAGACTAATCTATCCTTGCTAACCCCTACTAATTAGCATAGATAGATATAATAAGTTATAATTATCACATAATTAGGTCAGTACAGGGGCGGGGCCTCACATCACTATTTTCATTATTTATTACAATTTTCAACCCCCTTCCCCCTTTTCGCTGCATCTATTTTCATTTCTTCAACAATTGTCAAAATCACACCAACCTGGGGTATAGGTGTCGTAAGTGGGTGGGCCTCGCGGATATGTTTTCAAAACTTTTGACCCACTTGACTCAGGGATCAAGTATTCACAAGGCCATGAAACCAAATCCAGGATCCATGTCATCAATCTCAGCCATCATGATCAGTAAATAAACCTATCAAGATGATAGAACAGCAGCCAACAGGTATCTATAAAATCTACAACATGCAAGGAAGTAGATTATACCTTTGGAGCTCGGTTGTGCTCTAATGGAGAAGTTGCGTATTTCTTTGATGATGAAACTCTTTCACGTATCAAATAGGAATCTCAAAGACCCAATCGTCTTCCACACTATGACTTGTATAAGATTCTCTTTTCTCAAGAAGATGGGTGGGATCTTCAAGAGAAAGATCTTAAGAAAACTAGAAGAGAACTAGAAGAGGGAAGAGAATAGAAGGAGCATGTGCAACTCTTGCACAAACAAGGCTTGGGCGTGAATCCCTAGGTGGGGATATGCATGGGCGTCCACCTCTTATTCCTCATATATTTATAGCCACCAAGCCACCTCCTCTTTCTAATTGAAATAGAAGTCTTACTTCTCTAACAATTAGTAACTCTCTTCTTACTAATTTAAATAAAAGTCTTACTTCCATTATAATTAGTAACTTTCTCCTTCTCTAATTAAAATAGAAGTCTTACTTCCATTAATAGTTAGTAACTTACTATTACCACTATTAGAAGTCTCACTTCGAATAGAAATAGTAATTTTCTAATTCCTTTTAGAGTTCTACTAGAATTAGTATCTTTCCAATAACTTGAGCTAGAGTGGGGACCAGTAGGGATTCCTTAGAAAGCTGGCTCCAACTGGAACTCGCGACCCCACATCTCATGTGCAATCCGGGCCCACAGTTAATTGAAAATAACTCCATTATATAAATGCAATTGAACTCCAATCTTATGAATAAATTACATGAAGACCCTAAACTTCCCTATCACCACAACTAGGCCTTTCTATCAATATTCATGGATCAATTGGACCTGTCTTCCAAACTATATCCATATCTTATTATCCTTGAGCCCCGATTAATTATAATGATCATAGGTAGCTCTCCAATTAACTCTTAATCAGAATGGGTGCGCACTTACCAATGATAAATCCATTAATTGGCACAAGGGGATATTAAAGATAGATTCCATCTTGATCATTAAATGTTCCCACAGTCCTACTACCACATACCCAAATCACCGAGGTGTTGACCTACAATTGGCCTCACTCATTGGTGACTCAAAGCAAATGGATGGATAGAAACTTCTTCCTCATAATCGATACCTTCTTTCTGAGTATATCATTTCGTAACAAGCCTAACCTTAAAGGTTTCAACTCTTCCATCTGGTACTTTCTTTCTCTTGTAGACTCACTTGCACCCAATAAGTTAAATATTGGCAGGCAAGTCTACAAGTATCCAGACCTAATTGGAGTACATAGACTCCATCTCAGCTTTCATAGCATCTAACGAACGTCCCGAAACTATGTCATTGATTGCGTCATCATAGTTACAGGGTTCTTGTTCCGGTCCTTCTGGGATTGCCTTATAAGACTTTCCTAAAAACCGAGAACCTGTCAGGGGTCCTGACAATGCTCCCACTGATGGACCCGTCTTTTTCTCTCTCTGCCTTCCTCCGTCCTTGGTCCGCCGGGGTGCGGCGGGGTGAAGAAAAAAAGAGGCGAGCATCAACATTTTTTTCTTTTTGTACGGGTATGCCAGATTTTTTATTCTACTTGGAATCTGAAGTGGTGATCTATGCAGAAAGTGTGCTTTCTTGGTCGGCCAGTTGGCAGTTTCGGAGTGTCCGATGATGATCAAATGATTTCGATGGCGGATTCGTTATGTTGACGAAGATCGACGGATATCATGCCTCAAAAATCAGATTTTAAGAAAATCACAGGGGCCAAACATAGCGAAACGCGAAAAAGAACGGAAACGTCACTTTTGGCGGAAATCCGGCGACCCGGATTTCCATGGTCGCCGGTGACCATGGGTGCATGGTCGCCGGCGACCATGGGGCTGGCGACCTTGGACTTTGGTCCATTTTCCGATTGCCTTCCGGTCGCCGTTTCTTGGTCGTTTCTCGGGCTTTTTCGCTTCTGTTTTCTCCTGTATTCTTCTTTGACATTTCTCCTCATTTATTGGCTGATTCCTTTGAAGAAAACCTGTCAAAAGGCTGTGCAAATCAGAGCACAAAGTTTCCTATTTCTTGGAAAAGCCGAAGACTCTGTAGCCGATTTTCCACCAAGAGTTGAAACTGGGTCAAACGATGTCGGAATGACCTGAAATTTGAGGTGAAGCTTCTTGGGCATTAGATAGGACCAACCATGGGCTTTTATTTGAGTTTTGAAGCCGTTTGGGGTCCCGTCGATGCTTGACTTGATTTCACCGTGCAGAAGATGTCGAGCTTTGATGTACGGTCATCCGATGTCCGATTGACCTGAAATTTAACGGGGAGCCTATTGGAGTCATTTTGAGATGATCCACTAGCTCCGATTTGGGTCCCATGGTCCCGGGGAGCTTCGCCGCCGGTAGACTTGATTTTGCTTCGGAGCATCAAAACCTGGTCAAACGTTGTCGGAATGACCTGAAATTTGACATGCAGCCCTTTCGAAGCATGCAGAAGGTACTCATGTGTTTTGTTTGATGAGTGGCGGCATGAAAGGTTCTCTCCGCCGGGAGGCTCGATTTCGCCGTTCGAGAGTTGATGGAGGGTCAAACGGTGTCGGTTTGACTTGAAATTCGACATGGAGCCTTTTGGAGGTATTTTGAGACCATCCATAGGCTTTGATCGAAGATTTGATGTATTTGACACTGTCGCCGCCGGGAGCTCCCGCTCAGCTGTTAGAGGATTGAAGTTAGGCCAAATGGTGTCGAGATGGCCCGAAACTTCATGTGTACCCTTCTTTTGGCTACTTTGAAAGATCTTGTAGTTTTTGTTTGGTTTTGTCAAGATCTGATGCTTGAAGCAGCTTTGCCTGTTTGTAGTAGGATGCGGCTCCATATAGCTTTTGATGTTGATGAGGCAAAGTGACATTTTTTGTGTCAACACCCACTACGACAAGGACTGGTGTAGTTTCTAGGTTAGGTATGGGTGAATTTCCTTCAAGTTCGGTCATATTTGGATTTGGAATTGATCTCTCTTTGAATTTCTTCCAAGATAACCTTTTCTAAAGATTTCCAGTCAATCATATAATCTTCATCCAGAAAAACCGCATTGGTGCTAATAAGCACTTTCTGCTCTCTCTGGGATTATAGAATAACCAACCTTTAGTTCCTTTGGGATATTCTATAAAAGTGTAAACTTCTGACTGTGATTTCAATTTATTCGTCTTAACCTTCAGCACGAGTGTCCGACAACCCTTATGTTGTAGACTAGGCTTTCGCCCGGACCACAACTCTTGGGGAGTCTAAGGTACAGACTTAAATGGAATGAGGTTTAGTATGTACTTTGCAGTTTCCAAAACATATCCCTTAAATAGGTAACCCTGAGAAAATCAACATAGACCTGATCATATCTAAAAGAGTCTGGTTCCTTCTTTTTATTACTCCGTTCTGTTGAGGCATATCAGGAGCAAACAAATGGTATAGAATCTCATTTTCTGATAAGTATCCCATAAAATCAACGGAGAGATATTCTCCTCCTCGATCTCATCGAAGAGATACTTTTACCTAATTGCTTTTCCGCTTCCGCTCAAAACTCTTTGAACTTTTCAAAAGTCTCTGACTTGCGATGCATAAGGTATATGTATTCATGTCTTGAGTCAGCATCGTTGAAAGTGATAAAGTACTCATATCAATCTCTCGCTCTAATATTTATGGGTCCATACACATCAGTATACACTAATTCCAATAAATCTTTGGCCTTGCTACCCTTAGAGGAAAAGGGTCTTTTGGTCATTTTACCTTCCACACAGGACTCGCAGACAGGCATTGGTTCTACCACCAATGAAGGTAAGATACCATTTTTCACTAGCCTGTCAATCCTGTTTAGGTTTTATATGACCTAGCCTCTGGTGCCAAAGTTTTGTTGGATAAGATGAAGGTCACTACCTCTTTAAAGATGGTCTGTTATTAATATCAGTGTCGTGTATCTCATACATTGTGAGAGTTAACAAATAAATGCCATTGATTACCTTATCAGAATACATAAAAGTACCGTATCTCTTTATGACAACTTCAGTACCAAAAGTAAAAAAATGACTCTTATTCACCATACTAGAAACTGAAAATCAAATTCCGTCTAAAAGACCATACATATAATGTATCTGACAAAATCAACTTAATATCTAAAAATAACAAAGTTACTACTCCCACTGACATTACTCCTGCCTTGGCTTCCGATCCCAGGTTAATAATGATTTCTCCGCCACTATGCCTCTTGTTTATCTGTAACTCCTGCAACGTATTACATATGTGATTAGTTGCACCGGAGTTAACATACCAGGATTCTGAAGTACCAGTTACAAAATTAACTTCAGAAACAAGTGACTCAATCATACCTAAGGTCTTTTCCTTAGACAGAAGATCTGGACAATTCCTTTCCCAATGTCCTGTCATTCCATAGTGGAAATACTTTCCCTTTACTCCTGTACCCTTAGCATTGGCTATATCATAAGTAGAATCATTCTCCACCATAAGACCCTTGGGAACCGATTTCTTCTTGCCTTTCCGGTCTTTGCCTTTCGGCTTGGACCTAGCAAATGACTTTTCTGTCATCAGGTCAGTTATCTTCTTCATGGCTTCCTCAGTCACTACCAGTTGGCTAGAAAGCTCAGCTAGGGTCAGATTCATATTATCCATATTATAATTAATCTTGAAATGGTTGAATGAATCTGGTAGTGACTGAAAGATCATGTCGACCTTCGATTCTGAACAATCGTAGCACCCAGTACACCTAACTCATTCCATGAGTCCATCTTTAGCATGTGGTCCTAAACTGGTGTACCCTCAGCCATCTTAGTGCTTATGAGCACCCTCATAGCAGCCTGCCTTACAAGCCTGTCCTAGTCCATAAACATCTTTTTTAAGTTCGATATAATATCGTATGCAAACTTATAGGACTGATGTTGGTGTTGCAAAACACTAGACATGGATGCCTGTATATAACATCTGGCCATCTCATTGTCTTTGGTCCACTTGGTGTAAAGGTCTTTCTCGTACTGTGGTGCATCAGGCTCAGGCTCAGGAAAGGAGTATATGGTAAAGACATATTTGTATCCTGAAGCTTTCAAGACATTATCCAGTTTCCTTTTCCAGTCATTATAGTTGGATCCCACCAACTTATCTTGGTTGAAAATGGTCACAAGTGGATTGAAAGTAATTGAATTCATGCTAAATAAACTGTAGCACATAACCATACATTCAATTAAAGAATATTAATGATATTAGGGTTTAGTATTCTACCAAATTTATGTGGGAATCCTCATGACCACTAAATTCAGAATACATCGGAACTCCAATCCCTTGGGAAATACCACAAGTGCACGGGTGTCTAGATGAGACAGTGGCAAGAACGGGTCGAACCCACCGGGAGCTAATAAAAGAAACTTTTAGATTAAGAAAATTAATTAACTAACAATTAAGGAAAGTTTTGAGTATTTAGAAATAAAAGAAAGCAACTAATTTAGAAAGATGAAAAACTACCATTTAATGAAAGTGATTAGAGCATAGGAATCCAATAAGCATCCGCAAATTATTTATCAAGTAACCCTTACTTGTTCCAATTTTTACTTCAAATCAAAGACAAATCAATGTTTTTAATTTGGAAAATCTAACTTTAAAAACCCTTTTTTTGTTAATTATAAAACTCATAATCTAAGACTTCCTTCACCTCATAAAAGAATAAAAATAATCTAAGCACTACCCATCAAAAGTAAGCATAAACCATCAAAAGATTTAAATCCTAAGCATGGCCTATCAAACGTAAGCACGAATAATCAAAAATTAATTTTTATTTTCATAAATTAAGAATGGAAGTTTGCCAATGACACGAAGACAAGTCTACTGATCACTAAGAACACAACATATGGAGTTAAATTAGAATAACTAAATAAATAAAAAGCAATCACTTATCTTCATCTATCGCTCTAATCAAAATTAGCCCGCCATTGCAAAGAAGACTTTTCGATTTGTCATTAAAGATTGCATCTTTACAACTTCTCCTTCAAGTACTTGCTTGGACAAGGCCCAAAGCTACCCAAAATAAAAAAAAATATGGAGAACTAGAACTAGAATTAGAACTAGAAGAGGGAAAAGAAGAAGAAGAGAGAGAATGGGTTGGCCACTTTTTGAAGGAGAATAGGCCTTTTTTTTTCTACACTAGTGGCCTCCTTTTATAGTTTTGCACTCCTCTTTTGGTTAAGAGTTGTTTCCTTTTAGAGATGATTATTGGCTTAGCTTTCAACCAAAGCTTTTCACTTAGGCAACAATTTGAATTGGAGAGGATTTGTTACTAAGTGTGGTCTCTTGGGCTCCAAGTCTTGGAAAATTGAACTCCTCAAAGATCTCTAATGTTGCCAATTTTGAAAATGTTTTGCAATTCCCGCATAGAATTATAACAGGTAACTTCCCGAGGTCATATCTCCCTCAATATAGCTCCAATTTATGCAATCTTAGGCTCCACGGATATCTACTCGAAAAGAGCTTTCAGACGGAAGGTAGACTGTATCAATCTGATACACAGTTTGAGAGTTATGGTCATTTTAATTTGCTGCCCCTGAAAAATCTGGGAATAATTTTCACACATGGAAGCTTCTATATTTGGCATGCTATGGGATGTATGGGACCCATGTTGGACGTCCAAGGCATGCTTGGACTCTTTATTTGCTTGCTTATTTGATTCTCTTTCCATCTTTGTCATGCTTCTTTACTTGCAACTTTGACTAATTAACTCCCCTTGCAAGGTTTATAATTTTCTCTCTTTCTTGATTTTGGTTTCCAAATTTAGCAAGTCAACATCATCTTTCCAAATCTGAGATTCTTCTTTCCTCTCTGAGAATTTCCAATCTTTCCAACTCCACCAAGATGTCAAGATTTGTAGGCCCACCATGAAGGGTGTCATGCCTTTGATCTCTCTCAAATTTCACCAATGCAGGTCCCACTCTTGATTTCTCCTACATAAATAAAATTAAATAATGTTAATAATAATCAAGTGTGAGGAATCTAGATGGACCATGCATGGGACCCTACATGCCTACTTAATGTGGTAAAAATACCCAACTTTCCAAAAATAACACCTGGTGTCAAAATTAGCAGGTATGCATTAGTGAAGCTATGAAAACTATTTTTTGGGTGATGAATGAGATGAAAATCCCTAATTTCACAAAAGTCATGCAATGTAATGAATTTTGGCCAAATTTGACTGAGATTCCAACTTTGATGCTCAAATGCATGAAATCATAAAATTAAGTGTAATTCTATGCAATTAACCTAATTAAGTCCACAAATGCATATGAAATGATGAATGAAAGCTACGATTTTGTGGACTTATCACACCCCCAAACCAGCTTTTTGCTAGTCCTCAAGCAAAATAAGTGAAAAATGAGAAGTTTACTATCCTAACAAATGCAGAAAAACAAAAAGAAAAATACCAATTTCGCTGGCCCTCTCGATTGCATTTAGCGTATGCAGCAAGCCCTTAAACCCCTAGGTTCCCCCTAGTGGACGAGTTGTGCCTCGTGAGGGTTTGCAGTGGATCTACCCACAAAATTCATTTATCCTAAAATAAAATAAAAGAAATTTCCCAAAAGGATATCAAGTCATCTCGGATGCCACTCGTATAACCTGGAATAATCAAAATTTCAGACTTTTCAAAATTCAGTTCACCTTTTAAGTTTAAAGAATTTTTTTGTTCTTCTCAAAACTTTGTGTGCTCTGTGTAGGTATATACATCAAATCAATCCTTCAAATGTTCCGCTATGGTGCGATGAAAACAAAATTCTCTTTCAAATGCTCTGATCTTTCCAAGATTTAGTGGCTCATAGGTTTCCCTCTCAAGGCTATTATGACGGCTTTCGCACTACTATTTTTTCAAAGGCCGCAAAATTATTTTTTTCAAACACACATATATGACTGTGCAATGCCTAGGTCCCTTAAGCTTTCTAATTAACCCATGTAACAAACATTAGGCCAATGACTCCAAACCAGATGGCTACAAGCTTACTAGCTCGGGTTGAAAAGGCTGCGAACCCAAACTAATCTCAAACTTTTTATTCTTTTCAAGACTTCTAACTAAACACTTTTTTTTTCTTGTTTTGTTTTCTCTTTTTTTTTTTTTTTGTTTTTGTTTTGCAAACCCCAACAATAGGCAGCCCTTTCCAATTCGCCCGAATTAATCCACTGATTTTGGTTGGCCTAGCCATTCTGATGAATCAGGTAGACTTACAAGGCTAAACTTCAGAAAGTCATCCTATCTTTCTTGAGAAATCACAAATTCGACACTAAAGCTTCCTATCCAAAATCTTCACAGATGTATGTGTTTCAATGAAAAAAAAAAGTTTGAAATATTCTAGAAAAGTCCAACTAGGCACCACCCTCTTGGCGGCCATCCTATCCCATTACTAAGGAACCCCTAATTAAAACTTCTAATTAATCACAACCCGAATTTAATCCTAATCAACATAATAAAACACTTTTAGATTTTAGAAGCCTAAAACCCTAATCAATTCGACCTCGAATTAACCTAAAGATTACCGAACCAACTTGAACCATAAGACAAACACCTGGGCACCACCCCCTAGGCGCCCAACCTGTCAATCCACTTGGGCACCACGCCCCAGGCACCTATTCTGTCCTATTCCCTTGGAAACCATCACTTAAAATTAAACTTAACTAATTAAACTCGAATTATTATATTAATACACTGTCAACATCAATAGACTTGAAACCTTAACTAATTTGGACTTGAATTCACTAAAAAACACACAACCAATTCGAACCACGAAAATATCCACCTGGGCGCCACCCCCTGGGTGCCTATCCCGCCGCATCCACCTGGGCACCATCCTCTGGGCGCCTAGCCTACCTAATCATTAGGAAACCCCCCAATTGAAATTAAACCCGAATTCAATTCTAATCAACTCACCAGAACACCATTGAAATTTAAAACAATTGAAACCAGAAGTCCGAATTAACCTAAAACGTCGAACCAACTCAAAGCACAAAAAACAGTCATCTGGGCGCCACCCCCTGGGCGCCCATCCTGCCAAGTCTACCTGGGCACCACCTCCTAGGCGCCCAGTTTGTTTAGTCCCTAATGAACTCCAATTAAACTTAATCTAATTAACTAAGACCTTAAACCAAACCTAAAGCACATGATAAAATATTTTTAACTTGAGACCCTGAAACCTTAATCAATTTGGACTTGAATTAATTCAAAAACACAAAACCAACAAAACCCAAAAGATAGCCACCTGGGCGCCACCACCCTCTGGGCGCCCAGCCTCCCCAATCACAAAGAGACCAAATTAATTAAAACCCAATTTAATCCTAACAACACAGCAGAACACCTTGCAAATTAAAATACTTGAAACCATAAAAGCTCAACCCCAAATCAACCTAAAGATTACCGAGACCGACTCGAACCACGAGACAGCAACCTAGGCACCACCCCCTGGGCTCCCAGCCTACTCATTCTTAGGAAACCCCCAATTAACAATTTAACCTAATTAATATTCAAACCAACCCCAATCCTAAATAACACAACAAAAACACCTTTAACTTAATAGACTTGAAACATTAATCAATTTGGACTCAACTCAACCTAAAAGACACCAAACCGACCTTAGCATAAAACTGTCCACCTGGGCACCACCCCCTGGGCGCCAATCTTGTCAACCCACCTAGTCACCATCCCTTGGGCGCTTATCTTGTCCTATTCCCTTGAAAACATCGATTAAAACAATTAAGCCCAATTAATTAAAATCCAATTCCATCCTAACTGAATACGAATAAACACTCTCCATCCAAACATATTAAGCCCTTTAACCATTTCAAACCTGAATTAGCCTAAGAATCATCAAACCAACCGAAAGTGGTCATACAGTCACCTAGGCCCTACCCCTTGGGTGCCAATCTTGCCACATCCACTTGGGCACCACACCCTGGGCGCCCAGCCTATCCGTTTTCATAAAAAAACCCAACCAACAACTTAACATATTTAATTAACGTTCAAACCAATCCCAATCCACATATTAAAACACTTGAAACTTTAATTGATTCAGACTTATCACCCAAAGCCCTTACAAACCAACGAACGACTACCTTGGCACCACCCCTGTGGCGCCTAGACTGCACTTCGGCCCTAATCCACCAACTCAAAGAGAGACGAAACGGTAAACATCTTACCAATAAAGTTAATTAAGACCAGAACCTAAAATAATTCCTGGACCCAAAAACAAATAACTAAGTCCCATCCAGAATACCAAAAAATCACAAGCCATCCACCTGGGTACCACCCCCTTGGCGCCTATCCTTTCACTCACACAAAAACGCGAATCCTAGATTTTGTTTCAAAATCCAGATCTGAATTACTTTAACATTAGAACATCAGAGACTTTAAACAATTTGAAATATTAAAATTCACCCATCGAAGCCCATCAGAGTTCGGAATATAAGTGAATTATCTTGAAATCACAAAAACCATAAACTGTCAAGATAGGCACCACCCCTTGGGCACCTACCTGGTTAGATTGTGTGGTCTCAATCCAGTAGATGATGTAATAAATTGATTCATATAAGTATGATCATGCGTCTTTTTATGAGATGAATGGTGTTTTATTATTTGTTTGCACACAACCAATACGAATGATATAAAGGTTCATGAGATGAACCGAAGCCCACAAGTATATTAGATGTAATACATGTGTGTGGATGAGATCCACATACAGGAGACATATGTCACAAATCTTATACTTAAATAACCTCACAACCAATGATAAGATTAGGCATCTCATCTGATAAGGTTGCAGCATTATGATCACTATGAGATAGTGTAATCTGTCTCGATCATCCAAGTGTAAGACTCTGGATCATTGTGCTAGTACATTGGATGTATTGAAGGACCATGAGAAGCACCTTATGAAACACTTTCTTTACTTTAAGGTCTGCTCTCATAATTTCCTAGCAATAAGTTCCCAATCTTGAGACATTAATGAACTCAAGTTTCTATCTATTCATTTGCTTGGAGCCACCAATGAGTGAGGCCTACTGTAGGTCAACGCCTCGGTGTCTTGGGTACATGGTAGTAGGACTGTGAGAACATTTAATGGTCAAGATGGAATCTATCTCTATTATCCCCTTATGCTAATTAATGGATTTATCATTAGTAAGTGCACACCCATCTCAATTAAAAGTTAATTGAATGGTACTGATGATCACTGTGATTAATTGGGTCTCAAGGATAATAAGATGTGGATCTAAATTGGTGGGACAGGTTTAGTCCAATTTATCCATAGATATTGATAAAAGGGCCTACTTGTGATGATAGGGAAGTTTAGGGTCTTCTTGTAATTTATTCCTAAGACTAGAGTTCAATTGCATTTATATAGTGGAGTTATTTTCAATTAACTGTGGGCCCATATTGCACATGAGATGTGGGGTCGTGGTGTCCCAATTGGAGCCAGCTTTCTATGGAATCCTGGATTGGGGTTTTGAAGCCTTATGGATACTTGATCCCTGTGTTAAGCTGGTCAAAAGTTTTGTAAACCTATCCACGAGGTCCACCTAGTTGCAACAATTAGTATCAAAGCCATACCTCATCTCTAAGCATGTCAGATCAGTAAGTTTGTTCTAATCTTTGCATGAGATGCGAAGAGGATAGAGAGAGGGCTATGTAAGGATCAGTTTTTACGGATTTGCTTGGTTTATTAGTAGATTCATGTTTGGATAGTCACAAAAGGGTTTAACACTGATGGAAGGATGGTAGGAAGCCATTGGGAGACTTCAGAAGAGTTTTGGAGTCGTTTGGACACGAATTCAGAAAACCCATGTTGCAGGTGATCGTCAGTCCAGTCGACCTGGCCCTGTGCCCAGTTGATCGGGTGACTGCAGGGCAGTCGACCGAGCTCTACTACATGGTCGACTAAGGACACAGTAACAGCAGGGTGCAGGTTTTTGTTTTTCAATTTCGGGTCTATTTTGGCATCCTTTTTTTCCACTATTGTTTGGCAGTCTGGTTTTGTGATTTGTATGGTTGTATGAGATACTAACTTGTAGGTTATCTTGTCCTCTCCATGTGGCCCACAAGTCTTTTACTTTCTTTTTATATGGTCGTTGGTTTATTTGTGGCTAAGTATAAAAGGCATCATGGTTTCCTCGGTTTCCCGTGAAAGGGCAAGGCATGGTGAATTCCCCTATGGCCCTTTTATTTCCATTATTAGATTACCTTGTAAGTCTCATTCTCGAGGCATAGGAATTTATGTAATTCTGTGAATTTTGTAAATTCTAGCAATGTCTGAGACAAAGAAGGAAAGTGAAGTTTGACTCCTAATCAAAGAGTTTGAAAATTACCAAAAGAATTTTGGGAGATGCCCAAAGAGTTTGAGGAATCCCAAAGTTTTGGAAAGTCTAAGAAGTCCAAGAAGTCTATTCCACTTGGGCCAAGTGGAGGAGAGGACTAGTTTTTATTTTATGCACTTTCTATTTATGGATGGTTGCTTTTATAGAATATTTCCAAATCTGATCCAAACATAACAGTTACTAAAAATTGGTCAAATCAAATTAGTTTTTGGAAAGAGTTCTAATTAGTGTTGGTAGACCCATGAGATGGACCCAATGGCTTCCTACAATTCTTATTATCCTTGATGAGCTGATTCCAGTCAGATACACGGATTCTGACTTCATGTCAGATAAGGATTCTAGGAAATCAACTTTTGGGTACGTGTTTATGCTTGGCGGCGGAGCTATCAGCTGGAGGAGTATTAAACAGGAATGTACAGCTGATTCCACCTCGGAGGCTGAACATGTAGAGGCTTGTGAAGCAGCTAAGGAAGCAGTGTGGCTCAAAAGATTCCTTTTGGAACTTGGAGTGGTACCTTTGGCAAGACAGTTGCTCACAGTTCACTGTGATAGCAGCGGGGTAGTCGCTTAGTCCAAGGAACCCAGGAGCCATAAAAGCCAAAAGCATGTACAAAGGAAGTATCATTTAGTCAGGGAAATTGTGTAGAGAGGTGATATTGCAATCACTAAGATAGCATCTACGAACAATCCCACGGATCCCTTTACTAAGCCATTGACCACCAAAGTGTTTGAGCAGCATGTAGATGGGATGGGCATGAAATGCAACCCTCACTGGCTTTGAGCCCAAGTGGGAGATTGTTAGATTGTGTGGTCTTATTCAAGTAGATGATGTAATAAATTGACTCATATCAATATAATCATGCTTTCCTTTCATGAGATAAATGGTGTTTTATTTACTTAATTGCACATAACCAATACAATGACATGATGGTTCATGAGATGAACCGGAGTCCACAAGTATATTAGATGTAATACATGTGTATGGATGAGATCCACATACAAGAGACATGTGTTACAAATCTTATACTTAAATTTGATTCACAACCGGTGATGAGATTGAGCATCTCATCTGATAAGGTTGTAGCAATATGATCACTATGAGATAGTGTGATCTGTCTTGTTCATCCGAGTGTAAAACTCTGGATCATTGTGCTGGTACATTGGATGTATTGAAGGACCATGAGAAGCACCTTATGAAATACCATTTTTTACTTTAAGGTATGCTCTCATAATTCCCTAGCAATAAGTTCTCAATCCTGAGACATTGATGAACTCAAGTTTATATCTATTCATTTGCTTTGAGTCACCAATGAGTGAGGCCAACTGTAGGTCAACACCTCGGTGTCCTACCACGTACCCAAGACATCGAGGTGTTGACCTACAATTAACCTCACTCATTGGTGACTCAAAGCAAATGAATAGATAAAAACTTGAGTTCATCAATGTCTCAAGATTGAGAACTTATTGCTAGGGAATTATGAGAACGGACCTTAAAGTAAAGACAGTGTTTCATAAGGTACTTCTCATGGTCCTTCAATACATCCAATGTACCATCACAATGATCTAAAGTCTTTTACTCTGATGATCGAGACAGATCGCACTATCTCATAGTGATCATAATGCTACAACCTTATCAAATGAGATGCCCAATCTCATCCCTTGTTGTGAATCAAATTTAAGTATAAAATTTGTGACACATGTTTCTTTTATGTGGATCTCATCCGCACACATGTATTACATCTAATATACTTGTGGGCTCCAGTTCATCTTATGAACCTTTATGTCATTCGTATTGGTTGTGTGCAAACAAGTAACAAAACACCAATCATCTCATGAAAAGAAGCATGATTATACTGATATGAATCAATTTATTACATCATCTACTGGATTGAGACCACACAATCTAACAATCTCCCACTTGGTGTCAATGCCAGTCTGGGTTGCATCTCATGCCCATCCCATCTACATGCTGCTTAAACACTTTGGTGGTCGATGGTTTAGTAAAGGGATCCACGAGATTATTTGAAGATGCTATCTTAGTGATTGCAATATCACCTCTCTGCACAATCTCCCTGACTAAATGATACTTCCTCTGTACATGCTTTTAGTTTTTATGGCTCTTGAGTTCCTTGGACTAAGTGACTGCCCCGCTGCTATCACAGTATACTGTGAGCGGCTGTCGTGCCAAAGGTACCACTCCAAGTTCCAAAAGCAATCTTTTGAACCACATTGCTTCCTTAGCTGCTTCACAAGCCGCTACATATTCAGCTTCCGAGGTGGAATCAACTGTACATTCATGTTTAATACTCCTCGAGCTGATAGCTCCACTGCCAAGCATAAACACATACCCAGTAGTTGATTTCCTGGAATCCTTATCTGACATGAAGTCAGAATCCGTGTATCTGACTGGAATCAGCTCATCACTGCTGTAAATTAACATGTAATCTCTAGTCCTTCTCAAGTATTTGAGAATACATTTCATAGCAGTCCAATGGTTAGGACCTGGGTTAGACTGATATCTGCTGACTAGGCCCACTGCGTGACAGATATCTGGTCTAGTACAAAGCATATCATACATGAGACTGCCAACAGCCAAAGCGTATGGCACTTCTCTCCTTTGCTCATTTTCCTGAGGTGTCTTAGGACACTGATCCTTGAAAAGGTGCACTCCATGCCTGAAAAGTGTAATGCCCTTCTTGGAGTCTTGCATTGCAAACCGCACTAGTACCTTATCTATATACGCAACTTGAGATAAGCCAATCATCCTATTTTTCCAGTCTCGATGGAGTTTGATCCCTAGGATGTCGCTAGCTTCTCCCAAGTCCTTCATATCAAAAGTCTTGGTCAACCAGACTTTAACTATTGATAACATTCATATGTCTCTCCTGAGGAGAAGGATATCATCGACATACAATACCAGAAAAACTACCCTTTCTCCTTCACTTTTCATGTACACTCTTGACTCATCCAGATTTTGACAAAAACCAAATGACTTGATTGCCTAGTCGAAACAGATGTTCCAGCTCCAGGATGCCTGCTTCAATCCATAAATCGACTTCTGCAGCTTGCAAACTCTTTGCTCTTGGTTTTTCGCTACAAATTTGTCTAGCTACATCATATGGATGTCTTCCTCAGGATGGCCGTTGAGAAACACCGTCTTGACATCTATTTGTCAAATCTCATAATCGAGATGAGCCGCAATGGATAAGAGTATCCGGATAGACTTCAGCATGGCTAATGGTGCGAAGGTTTCCTCATAATCGATGCCTTCTTTGTAAGTATACCCTTTCGCAACAAGCCTGGCCTTAAAGGTCTCAACTCTTCCATCCGGTCCTCTTTTTCTTTTGTAGACCCACTTGCACCCAATAGGTTTAATATTGGCAGGCAAGTCTACAAGTGTCCAGACCTGATTAGAGTACATGGACTCCATCTCAGCTTTCATAGCTTCTTACCAACGTGTCGAATATATGTCATTTATTGCTTCAACTTTAAGGAGATATAGTTTTCTACTGTACATGATCATGAGAAAGAGGCCATGGATCCTGGATTGGGTTTTTGAAGCCTTATGGATACTTGATCCCTATGTTAAGCAGGTCAAAAGTTTTGTAAACCTATCCACGAGGCCCACCTAGTCACTTAAAGGAGATAGTCTTAAGCGTGGATACTTGCTCCTCGTGGATAGGTTTACAAAACTTATAAAAATTGGTCAAATCAAATTAATATTTGGAAAGAGTTCTAATTAGTGTTGGTGGACCCATAAGATGGACCCAATGGCTTCCTACAATTCGGAATATAAGTGAATTATCTCGAAATCACAAAAACCATAAACTGCCAGGATAGGCACCACCCCTTGGGCGCCTACCCTACCTTTAAACACCGAATCATGACTTTCAATTATGTTTCGAATTCCGATTTAGAATTGACTTTAAGAGAATACCACAAAACCTTAAAACATTCCTAGACCAAACATAGTCCTCAAAACCCCTAGAATTCTGAGAGTAACGTCGATACCATCACCACTAGCCAAACCACTCAAAATAACCACCTGGACGATACTGCCTATGCGCCCAAGTCACCAGAGTGACGTAGGCACCACCCCCGGGCGCCCAACTCCTCTACGAACCCCGTTCCGCCGATTTCGACATTATTTCACCCTTTAAATTAAAACCCTACATTCCATATTCTTAAATAACTTAAACAAAACCCTGAAATACCTTTCATCCACTTCTTAATCAACCTTCAACTTAAAATAAACCAAACTAACAAAGTCACTCCCAACCAACTGCTTAGGCGCAAGGACTATCAAACTTAGGCTATTTACACCCTAGGTCTAGATCGGATTGCCTGGTTAGGTAGCTTAGAGCATTAGGCTTCGTCCCGTCACTTTTCATGTTCCATTAAGGGATTGGGAGAGTTGATGTGGGCAGTCTATGACCTTAGGGTAGGGTTAATCCGATGATCAGTAATAAAGCATTAATCACATAAATCCAAGTAAAATCCCTTAGTTAAGCCCTTTTAACCCAATATAAAAAAAACCATAAAAACTATAAAACCAACAAAATAAACCCAAAAAGGAAATAAAGAACTAATTTCTAAAATTAAATAAATGAGAACAACAAGATGAGATGAGTGATTTCGCACACACTTTTAAACATTCAAGGCCCATCAGCCACCCTAAAACAAATACCAACCCATCAGTCACCTCCAATCAATTACGGCCCATCGGCCTTTCACTTTTATCACTCGCGTATCGCACACAAAAAACACAAAAATCACAAGTCAAAATCTCATTTGCATCAGCATTTTCGTTTGAAAAATCAACCTTTAAATCCTATTTTGCCAAGGGATTAGAAAGGGGTACCCGGGAATGGGGCCAATCCTCTTCTTAAATTTTTTTTTTCACCTTCCCCACTTTTTATTTTTCTTTATTTTGGTTACTTTCTTTTATTTGGATATACTGTGATTATGATTTGTGAGGATTAACCCCTATTTGAACTTCAACTCATGACCCTGAATTGACCCAACATCAAAGAGACCCAAAGAGACCCAAATCAATGTGACAGGACAACTGTCGTGTGTTGCCGGCAACACATTAGACCAGAGGAAAAACCCACCTTATTATTCTTCTCCCCATATTTCTTCGACCTTCGTCGAAGAATGGTGTTACGGCCGTTACCGTAGTCGGCGATCATGATCTGTCGATTTTGAGAGTAGTCAGAATCCTCATTTTCGATGTAAAATTTAAATAACGTATATAAATGAATGGAGATTTCCTGAGCCATGCCTTTCTTGGGGGGTCAAAATTCACATCCGACAATCGCGCAACTCGATTAAAGAAAAACCTAATTCTGTGTTTGGTGTGATGAAGGTGTTCATGGAAGGACAAAATAATTCGACTATCGCCCTAATGAGCTTCCTTGGCTTTGGAAGGTACTCACCAAGATGTCACCCTCATAGCATCAAGTACCCTTGCATCCGCGAGAATGTCGTTGCATTGTTCCAAAACTTCTTGGGTCCATAATTCCCAATCACAAGAAGGCGTCATCCATCCTCTATGGTTATGCTTCTTACAAACCCAGGCGCTGCCGTCTCCCGCAAGAACCCCCAAGCCAATGGTTCTGAACTGTGGCACATTGCATCTAGCAAGAAGAACCACCATTCTACATGGAGCTAGCATGTCAAATTTCAATATGGCAGACTCCTTAAAGCCAGGTTCATCATGTTGAAAGATGCCAATCCTGAAAGTATGTTCGCCAGTTCCCCAAGAAATATTACCATCATCCCTTCCTGGCATGGTCGGATTGAGGCTCAAAGCAAAGGAACCTCTCTTATAGGTGTGCTATGTGGAAACCGTGACAGTCTCCCCGGTCGAATGGACAAAAGAAAAGGTAATGTGCTTGGTAGAGTGACGCTTTTCGCAATCATTGCTGTCACCAAAGATATAATCAGGCTTTCTCAAGGATCCCTGACGTCCACCACTCCAAACAACATTTATCAAAATATCCCAACTTAACTGTTCAATCCTAGGGGAAGTCAGTAGCCTAGCCTTAAATCTCTCCGTCTTAGCCCCGACGATATTATCCATGCCATGGGAGATATTCTCAATCCTAGCACGACCCTCTCGCATTATGCTGCGAGGAGAAAGAGGAGCTTGTATGGTCTCTGCCGCTGGAACTTGTGAAGTCTCAATAGCAGGATGCTTGCCCTTAGCAATGGCAGCAGCATCAACAGCAGCAGATTTAGAGGAAGCAACATTCTTATCTGTTATAAAGGAGAGAAAAGATGTTAAGAGTCTACATAAATTTTGACAGCATCTCCCGTTATTTTGATGGCGAGAAAAAAACCCTAGAATAAAGGAATATACTTGATTCTCAACCTCAGCATGGCAACAAAGTGCATGCTCAAAGGTTTTCAAATCAAGGTTTCTGATTAAGCAAGGTAGCTGAATGCATGCTAAAACCATAAGGAGACATGGATGAGAACGAATGAATGCAACAGGGATGTACACTTAGCAAATTGCCATTTTAGCAGCCAATGATGTACAATGAACAGTCAGGGGCTATGGTTTTGCCATTTTAGCACTTAGGGGCTGATACTGAGGCTGTTAACGGTTAGAGGTCTGCCATCTCAGCACTCAACGGCTAAAATTTAGATACTTCAGTGATCAGAATTCAGCGGCTAACATCCAGGATTTAGCAGTCAATTTTCGAATTTCGCAAATCACTTATGGCCACTATCGTGTTGCTTTGATACTCAACAGCTAAAATCAAAATTTCCCACACTAGGTGGCCACTATTATGTCATTTTAATGTTTAACGGCCAAGACAGAACTCTTCTTCTCTCAGCAGCTATGGTTTTACCAACCCAACACTCGATGGCTAAAGGTTAGATACTTCTACCATTTCAGAACTCAATGGCTAAGTTTTGGACAACTAGCGCAGCTAAAGCTAAAACTTTCCCACACATGGCGGCCACCATCCCATTACTTCAGTAGCCGGTATCCATAAATCCTCAAAGGCCACCTAGAAGATCAGGGCTTAGTGGTCAGAACCAAACACTTTAGAACTCAATGCTCAAGGTCCAAGTACCTAGCGGCTAAGTTCTTTACTAATCAACTCAGCGGTTGAGATCTGAATACTCAGCGACTTAAGTCAATCTTTCCAGCGGCTAGCAACTAATGAATAAATTTTAAAACTCCCAGTGTTGCGACCCCGGACTGGGTTAGCGCACAGGATCAACGATCTAATGATAAGATAATTATTTCCTTTTGATACGTACACCGATTAAGGAAAAACATAACATCCATGCACGTGATTTCCCACAAGTTTCCGTGGTGAGAATATCACACACACAAGTCATTCACATTCAGGATGTAGAAGCGTATAGCAAACCAAGTTTATAAATTCATTTCATGATGCAAGACCAATAGCACAAGTAATAATAACATGATGTCAAAGTGAGCAATAATTATAAAGCATTTCCAAGGTACAAAGTTAATATTTATACAAAAGATAAGTTAAATAATCATTCCTCAAAAATAAAAGCCAACAAAGGCCAGTACAACCAAAAATCCAAAATGTGTCAATCACCCTCCCAAAAGATGTATCATAACTCATAGCCTGACCAAATATCTAAAAGACATCGTTAGTCTGCCATTCTCCTACACATTGCGGCTCTCCGGCCACCTCCTCTGGCTCCTCCTCGGGGATGAGGAAATCTGGACTTGAGTACCAAAATAGTGGGTCAGACACGACAATCTGGCAGGTGGGTGAAAAGATATAACGATATAGTAATTTAAAGTTATCTTAGAAGACATTGAAACCTGCTTAAATAATACTTTTCATGAAATAAGATGCATAATGTATCCGAAAATGCAAGATCAATATAAAACATGAATAGGTACCAATGAATAGGGAACTGATAAGATGGCAACCACACAAAGCTAAATTCTCCATCACTAATGTGATGAGAGCACACTCAAGGCGTTGGTCTCAGACACGCGAAGTGACGAGAGCCAACTATATACATATACATATAATAGATGCCAAGGAACTTGGCTAACAAGCAAAACCACGGCCGCGGAACCGGTTAATAGAGCAGAACAAAACCCATACTGCAGCTGGTAAAAGTTATTAAGGACCCCAAGTTGGTGGATCAAGCCGACAATGTTGTCCAAGCTTAGTGGTGCCGACACATAGGTCACATAATGAAATCAAAACATATATATAAGTGTATAACACCCAAATAGGCTAAACGGGAAGCTCACACACACACACACACACACACACACATGTTGACACCAAAAATGTCACTTTGCCTCCTCAACATCAAGAGCTACATGGAGCCCCCTCCTACAACAAACAGGCAGAGCCGCTTCAAGCATCAGATCCTGTCAGAATCAAACAAAAATTGCAAGATCCCTCAAAATAGCCAAAAGAAGGGTACACATGAAGTTTCAGGCCATTTCAACACCGTCTGGCCTAACTTCACTCCTCCAACAGCTGAGCAGGTGCTCCCGGTGGCGATAGTGTTGAAGATATCAAATCTTCAATCAGAACCTATGGATGATCTAAAAATAGCTCCAAAATGCTCCAGATCAAATTTCAAGTCAAACCAACACTGTTTGACCCTCCATCAACTCTCGAATGGCGAAATCAAGCCTCTCGGCAGCGAGAACCACCAATGCCGCCACTCAACAAACAAAGCACATGGGTAGCTTCTACATGCTTCCAAAGGGCTGCACATCAAATTTCAGGTCATTCCGACGACCTTTGACCTAACTTTGACGCTCGGAAGCAAAATCAAGCCTACTGGCGGCGGAGCTCCCCGGGACCATGTCCCCCAAATCGAAGCTAATGGATCGTCTCAAAATGACTCCAATAGGCTCCCTGTAAAATTTCAAGTCAATCGAACATCGGTTGACCACACATCAAAGCTCAACATCTTCCGCGCGGTGAAATCAACTCTAGCAACGACGGGACCCCAAACGGCTTCAAAACTCAAATAAAAGCCATGGACGGTCCTATCTAATGCTCAGGAAGCTTCACCTCAAATTTTAGGTCATTCTGACATCGTTTGACCTAGTTTCAACTCTTGGCGGAAAATCGGCTACAAAGTCTTCAGCTTTTCCAAAATATAGGAAACTTTGTGCTTTGATTTGCACGGCTTCTCGACAGGTTTCCTTCAGAGGAATCAAGCCAACAAATGTGGAGAAATGTAAAGAAAAATACAGGAGAAAAAAGAAGCAAAAAAGGCCGAAAAACGGCCGAGAAACGGCGACCGAGAAAAGGGACAAAAGTCCCATGGTCGCCGGCGACCACGGGTGCATGGTCGCCGGTGACGCTGGAAATCCGGGTCTCCGGATTTCCGTTGAAACAACCGTTTTTTTCGATTCTTTTCGCGTTTCGCGATGTTTGGCCCCTGTAAATTTCTCGAATTCTGATTTTTGAGGCATAATATCCGTCGATCTTCGTCAACATCACAGATCCGCTGTCGAAATCATTCGATCATCATCGGACACTCCGAAATTGCCAACCGGCTGACCAAGAAAGCACACTTTCTGCTTGACCGATCGTGAAATCGACTAGACAGATGTTGCTAGCCCACTAGTACCAATCAATATCTGAAATTTCATGGTCATCCGATGTCGATCAACATGAGAATCCATCGATGATCATCGCCAGATGAATTCCAAAAGACGCGGCGCGGCCCGCGACTCTTCAAGCGACTTGGCAACCAATTAATGTTGTTAATTGACCCGTTTATGACAACTTATTATGGTCATTAACTCATTAATCTGGACGGCCCAATCAGAAGCAAGCAAATGGGAGTTACAAGTCCAATTAATCATGACAATTAACCATGTAACTCCTATCATTATGGAGATTAATCATGGTAATTAATCATGAAACTCCCATCATCATGGAGATTAAATGCCCATTATTCTCCATCGGCCAATCAGAATCCAAGAAAAGGAGTTACAAAATCAAGAAGTAAATACTTGTAACTCCTCACATCATGGAGCATCAATGCCATTAATGCCCATAAACCTTCCTAATGGCTACCAAAAGCCTATAATTAGGCGGTCATTCCAAAGGAAAAAGGTCCTGAAAAACTGTCTTGAAAATCTCTGCACAAAGAAGCTCTCCTGCTCTGAAGAAACTCTGCTGAAAACACTACAAGGTGATTGAAGTCCCTTGGGGGGTCCCCTCCAAGGTTTTCCCTCCTCCTTCTATTCAACATGGCCTAGATGTGGCTTTTCAGCCCGTCTACCCAGATTTTTATTGGATATAGGACCTTCCCTTGGTCTTTGTCCTCTAAAAATCCGAGATCCAAGCCAAGCTAAGGGAATCAAAAGCATCAAGTATTCTCATCTGAAGGACGACGGCGGAACCCATACATGACTCGCGACCGTTGATCTGAACGAATCCCCACAATCTCCTAAGAAGTCAGATTCCTCTTTCTTTCTTTTGTATTGTATTTTGTATTTTTTAAAAAGACAAAAAAATCACAATTCTTGTCTTTCATCATTGATGAGATTTGTAAATCGCCTTTCATGGCAAAATTGCCTTCTACGGCACAAAACCGCCTTTCACGGCAAACTAAACAAAATTGTCTTTCACGGCATTAAAATCCTTGTCTCTTTCTTTAAAATATATGTGCAATAGAAAGTTGGAAAAAAAAGTTTGATTTCCTTTCTACTTGTGAAGGTGGATCTCCGGATCACCATTTCAAATTTCAAGTAGAATAGAAAATCTGGCATATCCGTACAAAAAAATGTTGATGCTCGCTTTTCTTTTTTTTTTTGCCCCATTGCACCCCGGCGGATCCGGGGCGAAGGTAGGCGAGAGAGAAAGCCGGGTCCAACAAGTTGGCATACCAAGTGGGACTCGTTCATTTGAGAACACGATGCTTTGACTCCTTGGCTCCTTTCTAGTTGGTGGCCTGTGTTGGATCTTGCATCTTTAAAAAAAAAAAAAAAAAAACATGAGATGGGATTCTTTGGAAATTTCTATCTTTGAGTTTATTTCCATTCTTTCTCTTCTCAAACAAAAGAAAACGTTCTTTTTTTTAACGTTGGGTTCAGATTTGAGAAATTTTGGTTCTTTCCCTTTCAGACTTAGTGCTCGCGGAAATCGCTGAGCCTTTGTTCGGATTGGAACGCTATTTCTTCTCTTTTGTGAATCCAGTCTTGATTTTTTAAAATAAAAAATAAAAACTTTCAAATTTCTCTCTTTTGGATTCAAATTTGAGAAACTTTCGTTCTTTCCTTTTCGTACAATGGCTCGCGGAAATCGCTGAGCCAGCGTTCGGATTGGGAGGGGCCATTTCCCTCTCTTTGATGGGTCCATTAGTGATATTTCAAAAAAAATAAAATAAAAAGAAAATAAAATAAAAAATTTCAGATTTCTCTCTTTTGGATTCAAATTGGAGAAACTTTGGTTTTTTCCTTTTCGTACAATGGCTCGCGAAAATCGCTGAGCCAGTGTTCGGATTATGAGGGGCCATTTCCCTCTCTTTGATGGGTCCATTAGTGATCTTTCAAAAAAAATAATAAATAAAAGAAAATAAAATGAAAATTTTCAGATTTCTCTCTTTTGGATTCAAATTGGAGAAACTTTGGTTCTTTCCTTTTCGTATAATGGCTTGCGGAAATCACTGACCCAGCGTTTGGATTGGGAAGGGCCATTTCTTCTCTTTGATGGGTCCATTAGCAATCATTCAAAAACAAAAAAAAAATACATTAAGGTTGCACAGATTGCGTTCTTTGACCAAAGTAAATCTAAGAAAAGCCTTGTCCAGGGTGTGGAGGCAGCTAGACTGTTTGAGACAAGGGTCCTTCAAACGGGTTCATTAAGTAACCCTACCCTTACCTAGGGGTTGATCTATCCACTAAGGTTTCATAAGACCGAATTGGAAAACCTATGTGTACTCTTAAAAAAAAAATCTCTTTTCAAGTAAAAAAAAAAACTTTTGTCACTAGTGTTCAGATTCGAGAAATTTTGGCTCCTTCTTTTTCGGATTTAGTGCTCGCAAAAATGTTTGAGCCTGTATTCAAATTAGAATACCATTTGTTCTCTTTTATGAATTCAATCTTGACCTTTCAAAAAAAAAAAAGAAACTTCCGTCATTATTGGATTCAAATTTGAAAAATCTTGGTTCCTTCCTTTTCGAATTTAGTGCTCGCGGAAATTGCTGAGCCTGTATTCGGATTGGAATACCATTTGCTCTCTTTTGTGAATTCGATCTTGACCTTTCAAAAAAATCTCATCTCGTGTCCTTCCCAAGGATGCAATTTACAACATTTGTGCCTAGCGGTGCTAGTACGCCCTTTCGGGTCTACTGTATTCGCGACCAACACATTTGTAACTCCAACCTTATATCATTTTACCTCGAGTGAGCTCCGCTTCTTAGTAACTTGAATTAAGGTTTACAATTGTTTCTAGCAGTCATTGGAACGCTCATTTTGAGCCGACCATATTTGCGTTCAGAACAATTGTACCCTCTATGGCTTTTTGCCTTCTTCAGTACGCTTGGGATGGGCCATTCCCCCTGAGCGATTTGAAAAGACAAAACCATAGTATTTTTCATTTATGGTCACCATATTCTTATGATTACTAATGGATGTGGTCTTGTTTCAGAAGTTTTCCAAAAACTAATAATGGCAGCTTCATTAACCATCACCTTCGATGAGAACAAGTACCAACTCATGCTTCAAGACAAGCAAAGCAAGTGCACTTGCAAGTGCCCTGCCAGCTGCCGAAGCGTCACCTCTCTCGGCAATTCTCAAAACACCAAGTCGACCTCCACTCCTCGGACTATCATCTTCGGGTCACTAGGACCATCCCCACTCCCCGTAGATGAAACTGCTCCTGCCAAGAAGCAGAAGACCGCCTCTGAACGTGTCGCTGCCCTGACACCAAAGGCAGTCATCAAGAAACCTGAGGCTCGTGGCAATCCCGCGAAGCCTCGACCTGTGAAAAACCAAGTCTGCCCCAAGACTTGGTCACCGAGACCTTCTCCAAAACAAAGAAGGTCCCAAACATCTGCAAATCCAGCGTACCTGGCCCCTCTCAAGGAGAACCGGTTCTATCCTCTCACTTACATGAAAGGGGAGAAACCTACCCTCCGCTGAATTACAAAAACTACTCAGCACGAGCTGGCTTGCTCATACAAGCCCAAAATCAAGTCGTACATCACAAGGCCTTGACAAGAACCTGCCAGGGCCTGCTCTCCTGCAACTCGACCCTTCATCTCAACAGGGGCCGAGCTTGCAAAATTTAAAGCTTCGCTGCGACAGGCTAAGGACTGCGTCCAAGTCCTATCCATGCCAGTCTTCAAGGAAGACAAGCTCTGCTGCTACGCACGAGGGACCACATCCTTTACTGCTAGAGCACAGCCCGAGCTAACTGAAGCTCAAATTGCTCGTTGTGTACGTCGCCACGCGGTATATCGACAAAAGAGACTAGAGAAGCAAAGAACCCAGCATTCTGAGCTTCAGGTCTCTAAAAGATGGGTAGAAAAAAAAAGACCCGACCAAGTTGCTGCTGTCCATATGGTTGGTAAAGCCAAAAGACGCCAGAAGTCAGCAACGAAAATACATATCAGACGGCCGGTGACTCGCAACATCTCCCGGACACAAAGACATCAGGAAGACTCTCCCACTCATTCAAGCCAAGGACATCGAAGTGATCAATCCTCAGGCTCTTCATCTAGAAGAATGAGCTCCAGCTCAGTCACTAAGACAATATCCTCTTTCGACTCAAGAAGAGTGAATGTCCTAGTTACAAACTCTGAGCAACCTCCGCTGGATGATAACATGACTACACGCATCCAGCAGCTGGAACAAGGACAGCAGAGGATAAAAGCTCTGATGGAAAACCTTCTTCTCACTCTCCAACGTCCACTAAATGATGAAGTTCCTCCACACGATGAGGCAAACGGTGGTGAAGATGAGTCACGTGCCCTTACTAAAAAGGACGTTAACAATATCCTCGCCACAGCAAAAGAAGATGATACGCTGAATGAGCATGGAATCAAGCCACCATATCCCTTATGGATGGACTCGGTTCCGTTCCCTGCAAAGTTCATCAACCTATTCTCCAAACATATACGGGGAAGGGTTCAGCTAGACAGCATGTCATCCACTTCAAGATCCTGACGGGAGCTATTGCGGATCAAGATGCCCTCAAGATCCGTCTCTTTGTAAGCACCCTGAAAGGTACAACCTTTGATTGGTACTCCACTCTACCAGAGGATTCCATTCAAAACCGAACCATTTTAGAAACACGCTTCCTGACCCACTTCAAAGGTGAGGATCATCCTATTACTATGGCTCAGCTCTGCAGCCTAAAACAGGGAGAAAATGAGTCAACATACGACTTCATTCACAAGTGGAAGGCGATGGCATACAAATGCTCAGACGTACTGCCACAAGCGTCGTTGGTCGACATCTGCCGTAACAACATGAGAGCAAGGATCCGCTCCATGATCATCGGCAACAAATCAAAGAACCTAGGAGAACTCCTAGAAGCATCTATGGAGGTTGAAACAGTGATCAAAGACCTCAACAGTTAGAAGTCATCAAAGAAAGAGCCGACCGCCATTCCGACCTCCAAGCCAAAGAAAAAGGAGGTTCTCAATGTGCAAACCAAGTCAGCTCCTCAGCCACCAAAGAAGGCTGAAAACAAAACCGCAGGTAAGAGGTCTGAACTCTCTGATGCCTTCAAAGAACGAGTAGATAAGAAATACCCGTTCGATGAAGATGTTGAAGAAATATTTGGGGCTCTCTTGGCAAATGGGAAACTCACCTTGCCTGACCCCAAATGACCGGGAGATGTTGGCAAAACCAATGATTCCCGATATTGTCCATACCACCAAATGGTCTCGCATCCTCTCAGCCAATGTTTCATTATGAGAGAGAAGATCAACGAGACGTGGAAAAACGGAGTCATCACCTTTGATAAAAACTACGGGTTGCCTGCGTTAACATGGTGTCATATGGACAAACATCAAAGTCACCAAAGGAAAAAATCACCACTTCCTTCGAGGTGATAAAAATGACCCAAACGTCCTAAGAGCTGGTGCCTTACCCAACACCAGATGGACAGCCCATATGGGTGCATCCCGATCTCCTAGAAGATGAAAACTGGGAGATCGTCAAAATAAAGTCGACTGCTCAACAGCGAAGGCATGCCAAGAGACAACTCCGCAAGCTAAAACAGCAGTAGAAAACTGAACCCAAGCAAGAGGTCCCTGAAAAGGCAAAAACCTCCTCTATCACTTCACTGGGGGCAACAGAGGAGTCTCTTCCAAAGGCTTCAAGAGTGGTAAGAAAATTCACCCTCAGTGATTTCATGCCACCACGGCTCAGAGATGAAACTACGCAAGGGGCATCATACTCTTGCAACTCGGTAGTTGGATTCTCCATGAATGGATATGAGTCCAGTGACACCGATGAGTGAAAAGAATCCCTTGAAACTGGAGAATATCTCTCTGATGAAGAATGGATCCCAGAATCTCACCTTATGCCAATAATCTGGTATAACCCCTTCCAGCCACAAGGATCCTGGTCTGATGATGATGAAGACCAAGAGGCTGTTCAAAATGTTGTTGACCCAGCGCAAACGAATGCTCTAGTGGATCCCAACGAGGTTGAACCACAAGAGCAGATGAAGAAGAAGATTTAGCTCCTATGCCAGATCTCGAAGAATATGCGAGGATCTTATAGCGTCTTGCCATAGAGAAAGAGCAGGATCACATCAATCAGCTACGTCAAAATCCAGAACCGGAAGTCCCGGAGAATCTACAAGCATCTCCTCCGGTAACCCCAGAAAATGAAGAAAGTTGCTGGATCAATGATCCTCTCACATTTGAAGACGAGTCTGAATTCCAGCAGTCCATTATAGAAGCATCTTCTATCGGAGTTGCTTGCAATGCAATAGCTCATAATGTTAATGCCTCTAAAGCTCCATCTGCCGAAGCTATAGACTCTCAGACTACGTCTGGTAGCATATCCTCTGGAGCTACACCGTCTCGGGTGACTTCCACTGAGATAGCATCTTCTCAGCCTTCGTCTCCTGAAACTATGACATCAGAATTCAAGCCTCTTCCGACAGATCACCATGAAGAGGCTCTGGCTGATGAAGTCTTCAAAGAAAACCTGGTCAATTGGTCTCAGATACCCAACCTCACAGGAGATGTCTGGACTGATGAAATCCTGGACAAAAAAGAAAAGTTGCCGGAAGCTGTTCAAGACTTGTTCCTGGAAAATGGTCCATGCAGCGCAATCACTGAAGACGGCAACGCTGCTGTAGAAGCATTTTCAGCAAATGGGGAGGATCGGCCCCTTGAGCCCGAAGAGAGTCTTTCAAAAGAAGAACCACCTTTAGAAGCTTTTGAAGTTGGGAAAGGTACCCACTCTGGCCGGGATTACCACAAAAACTACAACCAACCTTCCTCTTCTTCTTATGTAAATCCTTCAGGAAAGCAAGTTGTAAATGCCCCAAGCGGCAATGATAATGAAAATGCAGGCCCCAACGAATCTTTCAAGTATGACTTGATCAAGCACTTCAAACACATACCTGCACGACTGCACATCCTAGACTTATTACGAATGTCACCACAAACTCGTCATAGTCTCATTTCAGAACTACAAATGCTGAATATGGATCTCGACAAACATGCCACACAGGTCCTACAAATTGAATGGACTATAGGGTCAAAAAATCAAAAATCTCCCCAAAGGGAGAAAAGAAGAAAACTGAGGGACATTGCACTAAATGCCTCTCGATCCAAAAGGCAACAAGTGTGACCATCGCCTTCAATAACGAAGACCTCCTGCTAGGTGAGACAAAGCATAATCGACCCCAGTACTTCACAGGGTACATCAAAGAGATGCCAATATACAGAGTTCAGATTGACCCAGGTTCTGCACTCAACCTCATCTCTACTACGACACTCGAATAGCTGGGTATTCCACCTAGCAAGTTGAGTCATACATCTGTATCTATCTTTGGATACGATGGGAGTGCTCAAAGGCCTATCGGCAAAATCAGGTTCAAATTGCAAATCGGTGATCTTATCTCTGAGGTCACTGTGTATGCAATAAAAACCTCTTCATGCTACAACATCCTTCTCGGACGCCCCTGGATACACGAGAATGGTGTCGTCCCTTCAACTCTACATCAATGCATCAAGTTTGTTGGCGACGATGGCTTGATACATCGAGTGTTTGCAGACAAAAGCCCTTCAAAGGCAAAGAAGTTCATGTCGCAGACTCTCAGAAGTACAGGGACGAAAAGGAAAAGGAGGAAGAAACAACATCCTTTGCCGGCAATCTCCAAAAAGATATAGGCAAAGCTCCTCAGCAATCATCGGAAGAAAACAAACCTCCCAGCAAACCTGAAGAGAGCAATCCGTCTCCCTTCGTTGTCTCCTTCAAATCTTCCAAACCTTTGGTAATCACCACCAAAGCAAAGAAGAAGACTGGGGGCAAGTTTGCTATCTCCTTTGTGTCTATCATGCAAGACACAGATTCATAATCAGAGCCCGAAGATGATACATCGTCAAGCCAAGCTGATACTCGGCAAGTTCAGCCTACCCTCACTCCATTAGAGACTCCTGTTGACGTAGAAGATCCTGCGTCAGCTACCTTCATTGTTCAGACAATAACGGCAGAAGAGAAACCAATCTTCTTCCATAGATCGGACGCTTCTTCATCAAATTCCTTGCTTGAACCTTTTCAAAATGAAGGTATGCCTCAACTATCCTTATATAGTCCAATGGCACAAGCTATCATGAAGAAAATGGGCTATGACGCTCAAAATACAATTTGTTTGAAAGGTGGCCGCGGTATTCTTATACCATTGGAACCCACCCTAACCAAAAGTCAGCTGGAAGATTGGAAACTCCACCGTCGCATAGATAAGTCTTTAAACGGGTTGGGGTATGATCATGACACTCCGATTAAACAGTTAACACAAAGGCTGCAAAGTCGTTTTGCCGACCAGGCCTCAACATCTCGTGTCGATGAAGACATCGATCTCCCTGGATATCTCTTTGAAGAGTCACCCCATAAGGACCCAGGAAGCTCATCAAATTGGTACGATTTCTCTGATGATGACGAGGGATTATCCGAGGACACAGACGCACGGTTCTCTGATTCAGAAGAGCCATCGTCTCCAAAAGAAGTGCCTTACTTCGACCCAATTTCAGCAGGTGATTGGGATCATCTCATAGTAAGTCTTGAGAAGAGTACCGATCAAGAAGATTTATGGACAGAAGCGGAGCCATGGTCTGAAAATGCCCTTGGAAATTCAGAAGGTCTTATTAAGTTGGAAGCCTCCGAAAATATTGTGGAGGAACCACCTTAAACCTTCCAACAGAAGATTATGTTCAAAAGGTAGACTTGGGGAAACCAGATAACCCACGTCCTGTATTCATAAGTAAGAATATAAAGGATGATGAGTTACCTGAGTATGTCTCTTTTCTTCATGAGTTCGTTGATTGTTTTGCATGGTCTTACGCTGAAATGCCTAGTTTAGACCCCAAAATAGCAGTTCACAAACTCAACCTGCAAGAAGATATCAAGCCTGTTAAACACTGCCAAAGAAGATTCCATCCTGATGTGATGGACAAAATTGAACAAGAAGTTCAGAAACTCAAAAGCATTGGCTTCATCCGCGATGAACAGCATCCTGAATGGTTGGCCAACATCGTCCCTGTGACAAAGAAAAATGGGCAAATCAGGGTCTGTATTGACTATAGAGACCTGAATAATGCATGCCCCAAAGATGAATTCCCGCTCCCCATATCGGAGGTAATGATTGACAACACCTGCGGATTTGAGCATATGACTTTCATGGATGGCTTCTCTGGCTATAATCAGATAAAGATGCATCCCGAAGTTGAGAGGCATACATCATTTCGGACCCCATTTGGCGTGTATTACTACACTGTCATGCCATTTGGTCTGAAGAACGCCGGTGCAACATATCAGAGGGCTGTGATGAAGATATTCCAAGATATGCAACACAAGACGGTCGAATGTTATGTTGATGACCTCGCCGTCAAAAGCAAAAGAAAAGAAGACTATCTCAAAGATCTTTGAGAAGTCTTTCTCCGACTTCGCAAACACAAACTACGAATGAATCCCCTCAAATGCTTCTTCGGTGTCTCATCGGAGCATCGCTACTCTCCAGTCGAAAAGGAATGTCTTGCAGTGATGTTTGCCGTACAAAAGCTACGTCACTACCTACTGTCTAACACAGTATACCTAATATCGAGGATCAATCTCTTAAAGGTCCTTGTCACAAAAGTAGGTTCCCTCAATGCTCGACTGGCAAAATGGTCCATCCTTCTGTCACAATTTGATATTAGGTATGTACCACATAAGGCAATCAAAGGCCAAGCTCTAGCAGACTTTCTCGCAGAGCATCCACTGCCTAAGGATTCTCCGCTCAAGGATGATCTCCCAGACGAACCTGTCTACAACGTGGAGACTTCCTCGCCAAATGCCTCCTGGAACATGTACTTCGATGGTGCAACCAGGACAAATGAAAAAGGAAAACCGATATCGGGAATTGGCATTCTCTTTGTTAGTCACGACAAATACATGATTCCACACACATTCTCGCTACTCGAACCATGTTCAAACAATGCAGCTAAGTACCAAGCTCTGATCATAGGATTGGAACTCGCCCTCGAATCCAGTATCACCATGCTAGAAGCCTTTGGGGACTCCCAACTGATCGTCAATCAAATAAATCAGAAGTACGAAATCAGGAAGCCTGATCTATCGCCTTACTACAACAAGGCACAATCACTTCGACAAAAGTTTGATGTCTGTCACATCACCCACATCCGCAGAGGTGAAAACATCCGTGCAAATGCCCTGGCTGGACTTGCTGCATCTATGGCGATCCAAGAAGGGGAAAACATGAAAATTACAGTGTGTCAAAGAATGATCATCCCTCCTCTCAACACACACCAAGCAGTCGCTGAATGCCACCGAGTGGTCGGAAGTCAGATTTCCATCCTTAGACCTCCGGGCGGCGACTGGAGGGATCCGTTCATTGATTACATTATGTTCGGAATCCTACCAGAAGATCCAAAAGAGTGGATAAGCATTCAAAGATGACCCCCAAACTTTCATTTGGATATTCCCTCCAAAATGCTTTACAGAAAATCCTTCAACGGAGTACTTCTGCGTTGCTTGTCACAACAAGAGGCGAAAGAAACTCTAAAAGAAGTTAATGCTGGTCTTTGTAGAGCCCATCAGGCTGGTCCTAAGCTCTACGATCAGATAAAAAGGTTAGGTTACTATTGGCCTACTATGGTAGCTGACGCGATGCAATTTGTTAAACGTTGCCAACAATACCAAGTTCACGGAGACTATGTCCACATGCCTCCAAAATGGCTACATCCTACAGCGATCTCATGGCCTTTCGAAGCCTGGGGTATGGACATCATAGGTCCTATCTCTCCCCCATTAAGCAAAAGTCATCGCTTCATCTTCGCCGCTATGGATTATTTCTCCAAGTGGTCAGAAGCATTTGCGTTCAGCAAAATAAAGACCTCATCAGTCCTTCAATTCTTGCGAACCAATATCATTTGTCGCTTTGGCATACCTAAAAGATTTGTCCATGATAACGGACCACAATTCTGGGATCACAGATTCTATAGGTTCTGCGACAAATACAAAATCAAAAGCTGTCCTTCGACTCCAAATAACCCGGCAGCAAATGGACTAGCAGAAGCCTTTAACAAGACACTCTGCAAAATTCTCAAGAAAATGGTCTCTAGTCACAAAAGAGATTGGAGCGATAAACTGCCTGAAGCTTTATGGGCCTATCGGACTACCGTTCGAGGACCAACCCATAGCATACTATTCTCCTTAGTCTATGGATGTGAAGCAGTTGTCCCTATAGAGGTACAAATTCCTTCCTTATAGGTATCTCTGCAAAACGACAAGACGTAAGAAAGCAACGTCAAATTGAAACTCCAAGAACTGGATAATCTCGATAAAAGACGACTCAAAGCCCTACAAAGCATTGAGCTTTACCAAGCACGCATGGCAGGATCTTTCGACAAGAAGGTCAGGCAACGCGCCCACAAAAAGGGTGACTTGGTTCTTGCGGTGAAAAGGCCAATGGTTTTTGCCCACAAATCCAAAAGCAAATTCGAACCAAAATGGGAGGAACCCTTCGTCATCGACAAAGTCTTCTCCAACGGCGCATACGCTCTTTTAAATATGGAGGGCGACAGATGTATGTTGCCCATCAACGGCAAGTTTTTTAGGCGGTACTACCCTTGAAGACTTCCTCTATCGGGTCAAAGCAATGCCTGCATGGCCAAAGCCTATTCCTAGGTACTTGCTTGTCAAACCCACTCCTTTTGGAATTTTTATCTTTATGTTGAAGTTCCTAAAAGAAACCTCAAAACAATACTTACTTTCAATGTTTCATTGTTCAAAAAAAACAATCCAAAATCCAAGTTTAGGAGCCTCTTCCTTAACTTGACCAAAACTTTCGATCCTTGAACCTAAAATTCATGGTTTGAAACAAAAATTATGATTCAGGGATTTTCACCCTAGTCCACCCCGACTTTTGCCACCAAAAATGGTTTTGAGTCAAAATTTATGACCCTCGTGTCTTTAAACAAAAAATTGGTTTTTCAGAAAACCGTGAGGAAGCGACGTTTAGTCGATACTCACACAAAACCCAAAAACCGGAAGGATGCGAACCCCATTCGATACTTCCAAAGCCTCAAATCGCAAGGAAGCGACACCTCGTTAATACTCGCCAAATTTTTAAAGAATCGTGGAGACACAGCGTTTCAGTTTATACCCAAAACCTAAATTTCAAAACAAAAACAAAGGTTTAAAAAAAATCTCAAATTTCAAAAATCGTGGGGAGGCGACATTCCATCCAAAGAAAAATCTTTGAAAAAAATAGGGAAGCGACATTCAGTCGATACTTGCACCAAAACCCGCGAAGAGGCGACATTCCATCGATACTCGCAACCGAATGAGCAAGGAAGCGACATTCCATCGATACTTGCAATACCATTCAGCAAGGAGGCGACTCTTAGTCAATACTTGCACTTTTAAAAACCAAAAACCTAGCTTTCACGCCAAAAAAAAAAACCAAAAATCTGGCTTTCACGCCAAAACAAACAAAAAATCGGCTTTTATGCCACAAAATTTGGCTCTCATGCCACAAACAAAATTTTGGCTCCCATGCCACAAAATCTGGCGTTCATACAAAAAAAAGAAGCTTTGGCTCTCATGCCACAAAACCAAAACTTGGCTTTCACGCTACAAAAACCGGCTTTTATGCTAAAAACCGGCTTCCACACCACAAACAAAACTTTGACTCCCATGCCACAAAATTTTGGCTCCTATGCCACCGAAATTCGGCTTTCATGCCATTTAAAATTCGGCTTTCATGCCATCTCAAAAAATCAGACTTTTCGCCACAAAATCTGGCTTTCATGCCTAAAATAACCATTTGACAAAAGATTTTCACAAAATAACAACCTTTTGATCAAATCTTCAAACAAACATTCCCATCCAACTTTTACTTATTTTCATCAAAAAAGAATTTAAGTGAAACGAGGGAATATAAAAAAATAAAAAAAAGGTGCCAAAAAATGTTTATACATGGAGGTACCAGAAAAAAAGAAGAAAAGTTTGTTACAAAATTAGGAGACTAGTCTGACATGGTCTTCAGCCAAAGATTTAACTCCTCAAGCAAACTCTTGGCCTTAGCTTCCAAAGCTTTCAGGCCGCGTTTCTTCAGAATCTTCACATAAAATGCGGCAGGCTTTCACGATCCGTCTTCAGCACGAGGAAGCTCTTCCCAGAGAATTTGTCATTGTTCATATTCCTGAGTCTTCCTCCAGAGATTGCTTTCAGCCTCCTCAACTCGGCAAATGAGAGTCCTCTCTCTATCGCAAGCTTTCAAAATAGCAGTCCACTTGGCAGTGGCTTGTTCTTCCAATAGCTCAAAGCGCTCTCTGGCCTCAATGACCTCCCTATCAAGACGGTGTTGGTCCTGTGTCAGTTCAATAATAGCCAACTCGGTGACGTTCCTCTCCTGAACGAATTGCTTCCAAGTCCGCAAGATCTCATCCGGTTCAGATTTGACCTCGCCAGAAGGCTTCAAAAACATCTCGTTGAAGAAGTCACTGTTTGGAAAGCTTTTGGTATCAATCCACTTGTTGCCTAGAGCGATGACTTCATCAACAAAAAGCCTTGGCACTTACAATGTCCAGACCAACCTCTTCGCTATCAGTAAGAATGTCCTGCACATGCTTAGTCATGCTGAAGCCAGCTTCCAAATGGCCAGAAGAGAGAGTCTCGACTCATGAGCTCAAGACTCTCTTCAACACCTTCCTCGCAAACTGACGGGATGGCTCAGATGAAGACTCGCCATGCTCCATTAGTCGACTGCCCATGTCATGCACCGTTGGAAGAGTAATCAAGAAGCTCTTTCCAATCGAAGCCGCTGGAGAGGGAATATCAGCATGCGGACTCGCCTCTGCCTCATCAAAACTGGTAGAAGAAGCCCCTACTCCTGGATCAGCCGCAAGCACCCCCTGCTCTGACTCTGAGAAGGATAGAGGAACTTCTCCTGTCACCTCACAGCCTGCCAATGAAAGATGAAAAAGGTATGAATATGATCTTGTCAAAAATCAACTATCAAGACTATTATTATATACCTTCTTCAACGACCGGCGGAATGCTTTCTGCCTCCATGAGCTCATCCGAAGCATCATCAAAAGTTGCATCCATGGATGGCTCGAAGTCGTCAGAATCTTGTGGCAAGTCAGCTGGCAAGAAAACAAAAAAATATGTCAGCAAGTGGCTGTAAAGAAAAAAAAAAATCATACCATGAGAAGATTCTGGATCTACTCCAGATTCTGGATCTACTCCTCAGATGCCACAACCAGATCCGTCACCGCCTCATCGGCCGGAACCTCTGGCATCATCAAATCATCATCTTCTGCCAAAAGAAAGAAGGCGGTGGATCAAAACAAAATTCTCATAAAAAAAGAAAGAAGCGGAAAAAGAGAGAAGGAGGGTCATACCATCACTACTGATCTTTTCTCCTCGGCTCCTCTTCTCTGGAGGCTCATCGTCATCCCCTGATGCTTCCTCAGCAATGGTGAGAGGGACTTCCAGATCAAGAGAGTCTTCGTGCCGTCTCTTATTTCGGCACTGTCCTCTTCTCCTCTTGCTCCTATGGGACGATTTGCTGGAAGTACCCGCCCCACCATCAAAATCTGGCCTCCCGCTAGAGTCCTCGTTGGATGGTCTGCTCTTGCCTGTAGACTCCATGGAAGCCTTTGCCCGCTCTGCTTGTATCCAAGTAGCGACCTCAGTCTCCTCCTCTGCGAGCTGTTCCAAGACCTCACCAGGTATCTCTTGTGCAGCTCTCGATCTAATGACGTCCCGATCATCGAGAAAGCCTATTTTGTGCTTTTCACCTGAAAGGAAAGCCAGAACTTCCTCTCGACAGACGCCATCTGATTTCCCAAGGCCCTTCCCAGAAGACTGTTTTACGTCGAGCTCCTTCTTGGAAAGCCCCCGGTGCACTGAAAAGCTCTCCACAAACCACTTTGTAAAGCCAGTAGTCCGGAAGGTGGGCAACTCAGGATAAGGAATCATGGCGGTAGTATCTTCTGCACTATAAAAGGTCCATGCATTCCTCCCGTCCTGCAGACCTCCAAAACGCTTCACCTTACACGAAGGCGCTCCAATAACGCCTTGGGAGAAGCCCAACTGCAAAGCAAAACGCGAGGGAACATACGGCTGGATGTCAACGAAAAGATGTCTACGGTACACCATCGTACCGACACGTATGTTGAAAAGCCAAGCTTTCTCCGCGTTGGTCAAAGAATAGTGTCTCCCAGACCCTGCCCTGGTGGAATCTCGGGAGACACCAAAATCAAAAGCCTTATTCCGCAAGTCCGGAGAAAGCTTCACTGAAGATTGCCCCATCTCGACGTCCCTGAATCGTCGGATCCTCAAACGGGCAAATAAAAGAGATTCAGAAACAGGCTTCCCTTTGGCCAACCGAATCATAAAAGGGTCATCATCATGTGCATCACCCAATCGGTGGAAACCAGGACAGTGGTATACATACCACGAATAAAAGATAGGGGCTGAAAGCACCCTATTCATGGGAAGCCCAAGCCGAACCAGAAAAGCAACAGCTTGCAGTTCAGTACACAAATAGGAGTAAAGAGCAGGTACCAAAGCAAGCCGCTCTCCAAACGCCATCTGACAAGCCGGAAAAATGCAGTGCGGCCTGATGTGCGTTCCATCTCATCCGGCAAAAACAGCCTCACCCAGTCAATAAGTGAGGTAAACAGCGAGATCTCTCCGCAGCGCAATATCAGAATGAATGGCGTCTATGCTTGCGAAGAGTTCCTTTAAATTTTCTCACATGGCGGAGATCTTCTTCGAACCCGGGTTCTTAGCCCTGGCTTCCTAGAAGACTCCCCGCTGTCAAAGAAGTTGGAAGACAAAGAGCTACCACTTTTCCAACTGCTACATCGAACTTTCATGCCCTCCTTATCCTTCAAGAAATCATAGAAGGCAACGAGCTGAAAGTACAAAAGCCTGAACTCCTCAGACTGCTCCTGAAGGACGCTATCAATAGGCATGAACTCCTCATAGAGTTTGCCGAGGATAGGCAGCCCGGTGATGGCGCTCAATTCCTTTAAAGAAAAACCAATTTCACCATTCGTAACAATAAAGGTGTTGGTTTGTGGAATGAACGACTCCAGCATGGCCATGAAGGCTTCATCGGAGAAAACCACGGTTTGCCGAAAAGCGGGAACCGCATCAAAGATCTCGGCCTCCTTCAGAATGGCACCGCCGACCTACAGGATGTGATCAGTCCACGACTCTCAGCTCGAGTCAGCACTGAAACAGCCACGAAGTCTAAAAGGCTTCACCCAATTGCTGTCATCGCCCTTGAAAATACTAAGGCCCACTGGTCTCAAATCGACCAAAGGGTGGTCTGAACCTTGGTAGCTGCAGGCCGGCATCAAAATGTCCATACGGGTAGGCGACTTCTCTGCGAAACCAGAAGGGCCACCAACGGAAAACTCGGGTCTTGATCACACTAGTCCTCTTCACCCAGCTTGGAGGATCTTCCCTCTTTGAGCATGTGGAGGAAAGGCTCATGATTGAGATAGTCCGATCGAAGGTCGACCGGGTAGAAACAGTTCTCTCCTCACCATTAGCTGTGTAAGAGAACCGAAAGCATCTCCTTTGGTATGTTGAATCGTTGGGGACTGCATCACCAAAGAAAAAGGTAGGCTTGGGTACAATGCTCTGATCGTCCGTGACCCAAGGACGGTTGCTTACCATAATCCTATAAAACTCCTCATCCTTGAGGGTGATCAAACGTTGCCTCATCTCATCTCGGTTGAGCAAGTCACACTCTTCCAAGTTCCTTTCAACATACTGGACCTTCTCCCAGGCCTACTATACCGCCACATTAGAAGATCTGATAAAACGGCGAGGTGCATCAGTGACAGGCTCCTTACCCTTGTTCGTTCTGGAGGAACTACCTGCAAAGAATGGAAAAAGGAGAGAATCAATCATCAAAATGACAGAATTTTGCTAAAAAATTCTAGCGAGATTTTGGCATGGTTCCGGGGCAATTCCGAAGAAAAGGGAAACACCTCGAAAGAAATAAGGAGCTTGAAGATGAGCTCAACATCGCTGCGAGCTCATAATCAATGGAGAATTCTCAAAGAAGATCGAACTCAAACATTGCTGCGAGATCAAGCCAAATCTTCTCAAATCTCTGCAAGATTGGAAAAGGGCTCAACATTGCTGTGAGCTCCAGACTCCAAAACTTACAAAGCTCCTCGAAAATCCCCGCAAGACCATGAAAGGGCTCAACATTGCTGCAAGCTCCAAATCCCAAGACTTGAAAAAGATTTCCAGGTGTGTACTATCATACTTCCAATTCCATTTTTCAAAAAAGGCGTAGAAGGAAAGTTGTCATGCATGGGCATCTTGAAATCCAAAAAAAAAAAAAAAAAAAAAATTGCCCACAGGCCACGTGGTCGTACGGCCATGACCGTACGGTCACAAAAAAGAATTAAAAAGAATATAAAAAAAACAGAGAAACCGTGAAAGATAAAAAATAGAGAAAAAAACAGAGAAATCGTGAAAGAAGAAAAAAAAAATAAAAAAAAAAAAAGAGAAGAAAGAAAGAAAAAAAGAAAGAAAAAAGAAAAAAAAGAAGAAAGAGAAAATGTGTGGAAAAAAAAGAAAAGAGAAAGCACGTGAAAAAGAAGGAAAAAGAAAAGAAAAAAAGAAAAAAAATAGAAAAGAAAAGAAAGAAAATTCTTTTTTATTTCTACATGGAGTTTCTTAAGGAAGAAGGAAACTTACTTGAAGCCATTGATGGAGAAGAACAAGAAAAAGCTTGAAGATCCTTGAAGAAGAAGAAAAGTTCTTGATCTTGGAGCACTCTTGAAGATTTTTGCAAAAAGAGAGCAATGTCAACAAGAGATCCAACCTCCTTGCCTTTATAAGAGAGAGCAAACCAAAAGATGAAAGAAGGAGAAAAGAAAGGAGGTAAGTGCTAAAAATTAGCAACCTTCCCAAAAGAAGAGGAATTTGAGATATTCTCTCCTAAACAGAAGATTCTTTGAGAAATTCTTTCCAAAAAGAGAGGGATTATGAGAAACTTTCTCCCAAAGAAAGATATTTTGAGAAAATCTCTCCCAAAATCAAGAAAACTTGAGAGATTCTCTCCAAGTAAGAATATTTTTAGATATTCTCTACCAAAAAGAGATATTTTTAGATATTCTTCACAAAAATGACACCACATGAGATCTAAGCCATCTTTAAAGCTTAAGGTCCAATGGGCTAGCCCACATGAGCCAGGTTTGACCACCCAGGCACTATAAGTGGCTTTTAGTCAAAATTCCTCTTACTAAGAGCATACAAAATGGTTCCAAGCCTCTTTTGAGTCGATTGGACCATACAAAAAAAATCCAAGCCTCATGAGTTTCCAAAAATCCAAACCAGCCCACCTCATGAACCAAATTAAGCCAAAACCTTGAAATTGACATTCCACAAAAACCCCAAACCACTCTAATGGACCCAAAATTGTCCCAAAGAGTGACCAAAAAACAAACCATGGTCCCCTAACTTGCCACATACAGCTTGTTAGGTCACAAGGCCAAAACCAAAAACCAAATCCCGGTCCCCTAACTTGCCACATACAGCGTGTTAGGTCACAAGACCAAAAATCAAAATCCAAAATCCGACCCCCTAACCTGCCACATACAGCTTGTTAGGTCACAAGGTCAAAAACCAAAAATCTTCTTGACCGCCTGATGCACCACATAAAGCCTTTATGTTCACAAGGTCAAAAAAGAAAAATCCAAAACCCAAAAACCCAATCCAAATGTCATTTTCAAAATTTTGCCTTGAGATGGTACGTGATCTCTCTCACTGCCATAAAATCCCCTTGGGAACTCAAAAGGCTACTCTATCAAAAGAAAAATACTCGGAGACTCTTGGTCAAGTCAGAAGTTCTCCTTCAAAGTTTTCTTCAAGGCACATTGACTGCAAAAGCTATGCAATTCGTCGCTGTACCTCGAGGGGGCATTTGTTGAGACCGAAAAAGTCACTTTGCCTCCTCAACGTCAAAAGCTACATGGAGCCGCATCCTACAACAAACAGGCAGAGCTGCTTCAAGCATCAAATCTTGTTAGAATCAAACAAAAATTGCAAGATCCCTCAAAATAGCCAAAAGAAGGGTACACATGAAGTTTCGGGCCATTTCAACACCGTCTAGCCGAACTTCACTCCTCCAACAGCTGAGCAGGTGCTCCCGGCGGCGACAATGTTGAAGATATCAAATCTTTGATCAGACCCTATGGATGATCTCAAAATACCCCCAAAATGCTCCACATCAAATTTCAAGGCAAACCGACACCGTTTGACCCTCCATCAACTCTCGAATGACGAAATCAAGCCTCTCGGCGGCGAGAACCACCAATGCCGCCATTCATCAAACAAAGCACATGGGTAGCCTCTACAAGCTTCCAAAGGGTTGTACATCAAATTTCAGGTCATTCCGACGACGTTTGACCTAACTTTGACGCTCGGAAGCAAAATCAAGCCTACCGGCGGTGGAGCTCCCCGGGACCATGGCACCCAAATAGGAGCTAATGGATCATCTCAAAATGACTCCAATAGGCTCCCTGTCAAATTTCAGGTCAATCAAACATCGGTTGACCGCACATCAAAGCTCGACATCTTCCGCGCGGTGAAATCAAGTCTAGCATCGACGGGACCCCAAACGGTTTCAAAACTCAAATAAAAGCCTATGGTCGGTCCTATCTAATGCTCGGGAAGCTTCACCTCAAATTTCAGGTCATTCCGACATCGTTTGACCTAGTTTCAACTCTTGGCGGAAAATCGGCTACAAAGTCTTAGGCTTTTCCAAAAAATAGGAAACTTTGTGCTTTGATTTGCATGGCTTCTCGACAGGTTTTCTTCAGAGGAATCAAGACAATAAATGAGGAGAAATGTCAAGTAAAATACAGGAGAAAAAAGAAGTAAACAAGCACGAAAAACGACCGAGAAACTGCAACCGAACGGCGACCGAAAAAAGGGACAAAAGTCCCATGGTCGCCGGTGACCTTGGCCCATGGTCGCCGGCGACCCTGGAAATCTGGGTCGCCAGATTTCTGCCGAAACAACCTTTTTTCCGATCCTTTTCGCGTTTCACGATGTTTAGCCCCTGTGATTTTCTCAAATTCAGATTTTTGAGGCACGATATCCATCAATCTTCGTCTACATCATAGATCCACCGTCGTAATCATTCGATCATCATCAGACACTCCGAAATCACCAATCGGCCGACCAAGAAAGCACACTTTCTGCCTGACCGATCGTGAAATCGACTGGACAGATGTTGCTGGCCCACTAGTACCAATCAATATCTGAAATTTCATGGTCATCCGATGTCGATCAACATGAGAATCCATCGATGATCATCGCCAGAAGAATTTCAAAAGACCCGGCGCGGCCTGCGACTCATCAAGCGACTTGGCGACCAATTAATGTTGTTAATTTACCCGTTTATGATAACTTATTACAATCATTAACTCGTTATTCTGGACGGCCCAATCAGAAGCAAGCAAATGGAAGTTACAAGTCCAATTAATCATGGCAATTAACCATGTAACTCCTATCATTATGGAGATTAATCATGGTAATTAATCATGAAACTCCCATCATCATAGAGATTAAATGCCCATTATTCTCCATCAGCCAATCAGAATCCAAGAAAAAGGAGTTACAAAATCAATAAGTAAATACTTCTTACTCCTCCCATCATGGAGCATCAATGCCATTAATGCCCGTAAACCTTCCTAATGGCTACCAAAAGCCTATAAATAGGCGGTCATTCCAAAGGGAAAGGGTCCTGGAAAATTGTCTTGAAAATCTCTGTTCAAAAAAGCTCTCCTGCTCTGAAGAAACTCTGCTGAAAACACTACAAGGTGATTGAAGTCCCTTGGGGGGCGCCCCCTCCCCCCCTAAGGTTTCCCCTCCTCCTTCTATTCAAAATGGCCTAGATGTGGCTTTTTTAGCCCGTCTACCCAGATTTTTATTGGATATAGGACATTCCCTTGGTCTTTGTCCTCTAAAAATTTGAGGCCCAAGCCAAGCCAAGTGAATCAAAAGCATCAAGTGTTCTCATCTGAAGGACGGCGGCGGAGCCCATACATAACTCGCGACTGTCAATCTGAACGAGTCCCCATATTCTCCTAAGAAGTCAGATTCCTCTTTCTTTCTTTTCTATTGTATTTTGTATTTTTTAAAGAGACAAAAAAAATCACAATTCTTGTCTTTCATCATTGATGAATTTGTAAATCACCTTTCATGGCAAAATTGCCTTCTACGACACAAAACCGCCTTTTACGGCAAACTAAACAAAATCACCTTTCACGGCATTAAAAATCTTGTCTCTTTCTTTAAAATATATGTGCAATGGAAAGTTGGAAAAAAAGTTTGATTTCCTTTCTAATTGTGAAGGTAAATCTTCGGATCACCTTTTCAAATTCCAAGTAGAATAGAAAATCTAGCATACTCGTACAAAAAAATATTGATGCTCGCTTTTCTTTTTTGTTCGTCCCGCCGCACCCCATGCGGACCCGGGGCGGAGGTAGGCGAGAGAGAAAGCCGGGTCCATCAACACACACACACACATATATCACATCAATATCTTGTCATGAATATACAGGGCTGGCAGAATGCTCAAGTTGCATAATTCAATAGTTTTGAAGCAAAACTAGTAATGACACATAATACCGAAGAGAATATATGAAATTCGAGTAAAATAGAATACGAATGGATTTTCATACAATTTTCGGACCATACATTGAGGCTTCAAGATTTAAATCAATGTGAATAAGGGCCCCGTATGTAGGCTTTTGTTTGTAGCTTGGTACTCCAGAAGATCGAGGACATTCCAAGCACCCTATACACATTGGCAAGTAAAGAGTCCTCAATACATTTCCGTGATGGGGTTTCTTTCTCAACCGAGCTCCATATATCACTTCCTAGGTCATACTATAGCATTGGGGCTTCAAAAAGACCTCTCCAACCATTAAAACACCTCTTTTAAGCTCCTAACATAGACCCAGGCCTGAAAGGCAGTTGGCCAAGCGGATCAGAGTTGGCTCGAGCCAACGGCTCTCTAGAAGGGTTAGCTCGAGCAAACTAATCTTGGGCAGGTTGGCTCAAGCAAACCTGAGGGTTGGCTCGAGCCAATTGGCTTCTGGAGGGGGGTTCGCTCTAGCGAACTGTGTTAGGTATCAGATTTTTGTGTATTTCGGGCTTCTTTCTCCCTTCTCTTGCAACCCCTTTGAGCCCTTCATTTGTCATAAAAAGTATGGGTCTCCTTGCCTTCTCAAAACCCCATTTAATCATCCATCAACCACTCCACAAGAATACATCAAATCTCATTCATACCAACCTCATTCACCACAAGAAAACCCATCATTCATGTAATCCATATGTAACATAAAAAAAGATTTAACCAAAATAAAATGCATAAATTTCCAAGAGGCTAACTAGAGAGAAAGACCCATCAATATGCATTTTCAAAATCAATAGAAATCATAGAAAGAAGCGTAGATAGAAGCAAGTATTAAATCACCAAGACAAGCAATGAAAATCAAGATTTTCTCACAAAACATGCTATCGGTCAAAATTTATCCATTATCCACTTGCCTTGGCCTCCAAGATAGCTAAATAATTTCCTACAACCACTCGCAAGACCAACCTACAAGCACACCAAAAACCCCTAGAAGCAAACCCATTTAGAACCCTAAATGGTCAACACAAAGAACAAGAAGGAGGGAGCTTACAATAATGGATGTGAAGGCTCTCTAGGGCTAGGAAAACACAAATCTAAGAGATGGGAGTGATTGCTTACTTGGAAGATCTTCAAATGATAAAAGCTTTCTCAAAAGGAACCCTAGGATGGGTGAATTTCTCTTGAAATGGTATCCATGGAAAACTCTCAAGATGGGGAAGAAGAAGATGAGGTGTCATTCTCCATTTGGCATGAGTTGGTGTGGATTTGGAAGGGAAAAGAGTAAGAAGAAGAAGAAGAAGAAAACCCTAGAATGGTTGGAGCACTCTCCTTTAACAAACTTGAGCTAGGAAAAAGGGGAAAGTGAAAGTGAGCTCTCCTTTTATAGAAAGTGGAGGTGGGTCTCATAACTAACAAGACTTGTCGGGCTAAAAACATAGGCTTCCGGGCCTCTGACGAGTTCGACAAAGAAGGGAAAAGTTGTTAGTTTTATGGTCCCAATCCATTAAGATTGATGTAATAAATTGGTTAATTTCTTTATTTATCAATATATTCATGTTTTCCTTTCATGAGATGAATGATGTTTTATTACTTAAATGCACATAACCAATACAAATGACATACTGGCTCATGAGATGAACCAGAGTCCACAAGTGTATTAGATGTAACACATGTGTATGGATGAGATCCACATACAGGAGACATGTGTCACAAATCTTATACTTAAATTGATTCACAACCAGTGATGAGATTGGGCATCTCATCTAACAAGGTTACAGTATTATGATCACTATGAAATTGTGTAATCTGTCTCGATCATCAGAATGTAAGATTCTAGATCATTATACTGGTACATTGGATGTATTGAAGGACCATGAGAATCACCTCAAGAACACTGTCTTTACTTTAAGGTCCGCTCTCATAATTCCCTAGCAATGGGCTCTCAACCCTGAGACATTGATGAACTCAAGTTTCTATCTATTCATTTGCTTTGAGTCACCAATGAGTGAGGCCAACTATAGGTCAACACCTCGGTGTCTTGGGTACGTAGTAGTAGAACTGTGGGAATATTTAATGGTCAAGATGGAATCTATCTTATCCCCTTGTGCCAATTAATGGATTTATCATTGATAAGCGTACACCCATCTCAATTAAGAGTTAATTGGATGGTGCTAATGATTACTATAATTAATTGGGTCTCAAGGATAATAAGATATGGATCTAAATTGGTGGGACAGTTTGTCCAATTGATCCATGGATATTGATGGAGGGGCCTACTTGTAGTGATAGGAAAGTTTAGGGTCTTCATGTAATTTATTCCTAAGACTGGAGTTCAATTGCATTTATTTAGTGGAGTTATTTGCAATTAACTGCGGGCCCGGACTGCACATGAGATGTGGGGTCGCGGTGTCCCAGTTGGAGCCAGCTTTCTGTGGAATCCCTAGTGGTCCCCACGCTAGCCCAAGATTGGATCTTTACTAATTCTATTTGAACTCAAAAGGGAAAGCTACTATTTCTATTTGAAGTAAGACTTCTAATAGTGGTAATAGTGGGAATAGAGAGTTACTAATTATTATGGAAGTTGGACTTCTAATAATAAACAAAGAGAGAAGTTACAAAAACTATATATGGGAGATGAGAGGTGGCCTTGGACGCCCCATGCTCTAAATCCCTTGGAGATTCACGCCCACCTCCCCTTGTGTGCAAGTGTTGCACTTCCTCTTCTTCCTCTCTCTCTCTCTCTCTTCTAGTTCCCTTCTAGTTTCCTTAGAGATTCTAGTTAGTTTTTCTCTTGGAGATTCCAATATCTCTCTTGAGAAAAGAGATCTGAAGCGGGACATAGCGTGGAAGACAATTGGGCATTGGAGATTCTGATTTGCTTTGTGAAAGAGCTCTTCATCAAAGGGTTTAATCAAGTTCTCCATTAGAGCACAACCGAGTTCCATAGGTATTATCTACTCCTTGTATGTTGTAGAATTTCATGGTTGCTTGTTAGGTGCTGCTTCTATCTTCTTGATAGGTTTATTTACTGACTATGATGGCTGAGATCGAGGACATTCATCCTGGATTGGGGTTTGTTGCTTTTTGGATAGATGATCACTACTTCTAGTTGGTCAAAAGTTTTTGAAACCTATCCTAGAGGCCCACCCACCTCCAATAAAAGTGTTTGTAAAAAAATCTAGTTTCCGAAAAGTATATATGTCAAGGGTTTTGAAGACATCGAAATTTGTGTCCAGATTTTTTGTGTAAAAAAAACTTTTGCCCTTGAAGTCAGAAAAGTTGGGTTTCGGGGTCTCGAACAGGGACGGAGTAAACACGAAAGTTATAGAGGCTAACAAGATCGATCAACTGGAGCCAAAATACGAATTTTTTTTGAAATCGCGAGTAACCCCCCATACTTACGCAAAGACACAAAGAGACCCTCAAAGAATCTCATTAAATCAAAAAGGCACACCAAACTCCCCAAAGCTATATAAAAGTTATTCTAATCCTAACTTAAACAAAATCCAATAATCTCCCTTAGAGCTAATACACGACTTATTTAGTACTAATCGCAGTAGCTCGGGTCAGGGTCTTACACCCAGCAGCCAAGATTCAAGCACTTAAGGGTTAATATAGAACTTTTCTTCGCCCAACAGCTAAAGTCCAAAGTTTGCAATATTCAGCGGCTAGAATTAAGCCCTTCAAGAAACCAAATGGTCAAGGGCTACAGTTAATCTCTTAACAGCCAGCGGTTAGTAGCTGAGTCTCAAAATACTCAGCGTTCACCATTAAAGTTGGACAGCCATTCATCTCCTTCACCAGCTAAACATTTAGTCACCACTTGGAAACCTTTCATTGGGTCTCCGAAATCAAAAGGGATAAAAACCTATAATTTTCTATTCTTTGTCTAAAGAAAAGAAAAACGAAGAAGACCAAAAGTCTTTGAAATAGCCAAAACCAGAACCCATCACTAAGGTCCGGCGGCCGTCAGCTAGAATTCATTCATCAGATCTCTGTGGCATGAAGTTGAAAAAGCAAAACCCTAAACCCATCTTTCAAAAACAAAAAAGGGGAAGAAGATTAAGACAAACTAGAGTCCATCTGTTCAATTTTCTGGCTGTTAGATGAAATCTCGCATTGAAGTATCATGCAGCAGAGCGAGAAAAGAAAAGGAAGAAAAAGGAAAGTAGAAACGAGAAACCCTTTTCTCGCCATTGAAATCCAAGAAACCCATTCCATGATCGTCTAGAGTAAAACATCAAAAAGAAAAAAAGGGGAAATTCTTCCAGATTCAAGAATTCTGGATTAGGGTTCGGAATATCCTATAAACACTGAAGCAGAAGCAACATGCACAATGAAAAAAAAGGCTTTATGAAAAGATCGATTACCATCTACTGTTTCGAAGAATAGGAGAGAAAGAGTCGCAGAAGAAGTTCGAGAAAGATGAACGGAATGGGAACAGAATACTGGACGCAAAGGCTCCGAAAAAATCTAGAAGCTCTGGAAATGCTTGAGTTCGAAAAAGTAAGGTGAGGAAGAAAAGGTAGAGATTGTACTTTAAAAGTTGTCTGGTGCCTCGATTTTTGCAAGAAACGCCGGCTACAGAATTAAACGTTGAGCGGTCACTCCGGAAGCAGAACAACACCTAATGGTCATTCCGAAAACATCTCAGCGGCTAGAGTCCAACGCAAGCAAAGACCAAGAACCAGTCAAGGAGCGCACAGTTCGAGGAGGTGCCGTTTGGATTTCCAACTACTTTTTAAAATTCGTGAAGCCGCCAAAATTCATAAGTGACGTCATCATAACGGTCCATTTGAAAATATCTTCAAATAGACTGGTTATATGCCCAATTTGGAGTCAACTTACCTACCCAATCACCCAATTCCATCAGAAACACAATCAATGCCACAAATCTTAAACTCCTTTCATTCATTCCTGACAACATCATCACTTTTTCATCACCAAAGAGAAAATTCTTCAGAAAGTTGTTCTACACCTCCAGGATTCTTCCTTGGGCTTTTTCCCATAATCCCCACAGAGATGCAAACACTTGATATCTATGAAAAGTAGGGCATGAGCAGCTCTTAAATCAAGTTTTCTACACCTTTCCATCAAAAGTATAGATTTGTTGAATTCCCGAGGCACAATGATTGCCATAACATATTTCAATCATTGTACCTCGAGGGGGCATTTGTTGGCATGCAAGAAAATTCATTCATAGATGTATCGCATTTGGCGGCTACTATCAGTAAAGCTCTCTAGCTGCTGCAATCTTCAATGCACTAGCCGCTCAGTGCAATAATGCAATCACTAATCTTCATTCAGAAGATGACCGTTGGACGCCACAAATCTGCAAGCATTGGTCGCCGAGCCTTTTCTTTCCCAGCTACCTGTCGCCCACGATCACCCACGATTTCTAGCCAGTTACTTCTTCTAATGGGCGCGGAACCTGCAAAGGGGGAACAATTACACTTCCCATTAATGGAAATTTCAAAACCACCTCCACTTCCCTATGATTTCCGATAGTTATGGCTCCCCAAACGCTATAAAATGAAGACTTGGGATGGCAATAAACCATCTCCGATCTAACGCAAAGAAGGCCCAGAAACTCTGCCATTTTCAAGACTCTCTCTTTCTTCCATCCGCATGGTGAGAGTCAGGTAGCAACAAGTACCTCTCTTTGGATTTGGACGATAATTTCTGAAAATCAGTCTTTATTTCTCTCACCATGGAAGAAGGACAAAGATTGTGTAAGACCCCGACCCCCTAATTTTCGTGATTAGTGTATTTTTAGCTGTGGGTTAGTTCTCTAAGTTAGATTTGAGTGTAATTGAGTCAGTTTATGATTTAAATGGTTTTCTAGAGCTTTGGGGAATTTAGAGAGCGGTTCGACCCGGTCTGACAGCCCGAGGATGCCTTAGGTTGTACGTGTCAACGTGGGGGATTGTTCTTATTTTGAAAAAATTACAATTTTGGTTCCTTTTGATAGGTTAAATTAGCCCCAACAACTTTTGTGTTTAGACCTACCACATTCGAAACTCAGAAAATCAATTTTTCAGCCCAAGGGGCAAAACAGTCTTTTTACATTTAAATCTGAGCCCAAATTCGAAATTTTAGAACCATGCCAAAAATATACTTTTTGAAAACTAGATTTTATGAGGATCGTTTCACCCTTCTTTGTCGGTTTCGTTCGGGACCCACAAGATGATGTTTTAGCTAGCGCAAGTATTAGAGCAAATTGACCCCACTTTTTCCACTTTTCCACTTAAGTCTTCATCTCCCTCACTCGCCCACGTTCAGAACTCATTCTTGTGTTCCTGCAACTATTCTTCAAGAGAGAAAACCACCTCCTTCTCCATCTTTTCACCTTGCATTGCATAGCTAGAGGGTTCCAAATGAAAATCTAAAAGCATCTTCTTCTTCCTCTCCTTGCAATCTCTTCATTAAACCCATTTGTTGGGTGTTTCCAGCTGGACCACCTCTTCTTCTTCCTCATTTCTTTTTGTTTGGCTAACTTCAGGTAAGAACCCTTCTTCATCTCTTCAATGGAGTTTTCTAATCCCCTAAGGACCTCGTTTTATTAGTATGCAACACCCATTTCGAAATGGATTCTTGTTTTTCAAATTTTGTTGGATTTTGAGGTTTATTTTTGGGTCTTTTTGTAGATTTCGGTTCAGCTCTTGAGAGTGATCTTGAGGATGGTTTTGGGTTGACATTTGGGTCAAAGGCAAGTGATCTCTTTAGTTATTCCTAATGCATGTTAAGTGTAGAGATTATTTTTTATCCAAATGCTAGATTTCCAATGCTAGTTTTACACTTATGTGATATTAATATGCTTGGGATATGTGAAACACATTTTTAAGCTTGCATGCATATGTTCCATTTCGATTTCGAAAACCTCTCAATTAGTCAAGTTGAATTTTGTTTTGGATTTGCAATTTTCTTGTTTTTGATAGCTTGATTGATGGTTATTAATCTTTGGAGTATGGAGGAGTTTGGAGAAGTGGGATTGGTTGGGCAATTGTTGTCTTTGGAGAAGAGCATGTAGGCTCTATAACTGCAGGATATTTGATAAGGAATAAAGTGTAGTGATATGAGAAAAAGAAGGAAGGAAAATGACCTGAACTGCAGCTTCCCGCAGAGGGTTAGTCAATTGTCGGTCATATGTCGGTTAGCCGACATCCCCATTTCGGTCGACCGACAGCCAACCGAACCACTTCGGCTCCATTTCCAGAAGCTTGCTTTGCGTCAGGTCAAGGGTCGGTTAGCTTTCGGTTAGCTGACAATCTTGTTTCGATCGACCAACAGCCAACCGAATCCTATCTCAGTCCCAATTCCAGAATAACGCTTTTCCTAATCCGAGATCTGACGGTTAGCCATCGGTCAAATGTCGGTTAGCCAACATGCACCACCTCAGCTAGCCGACAAGTGACCAAGAGCTAACCAAATTTCAGGATAGACTTATTTTGTGTGATTTTATAGGGAAATGAAAACCAGAATATGTTGAGAGACTTATACCTTGGTATTGTGCACTTGAAACTTGAAATACCTAATAACTTCGGAGCACCAAACTATCTCTAAACACCGATATTTGGGTTTCAAGTACACGATAATCAAACGAAGGGTCTTAGCATATACTTGAAAGTCTGTTTTGAAAAACTTAGTCTTGACACGAAGAATATCATTTTGTACTTGTTTTGACTTACAAGCATTGGTTTTGTCTCGGTTCTCGTTTTGCACTTGTTTTGACTTACAAGCATTGGTTTTTGTTTCGGGTATCGTTTTGCACTTATTTTGACTTACAAGTATCAGTTTTGTTTCAGGTATTGATTTGCACTTGTTTTGACTTACTAGTATCAGCTTTGTTTCAAATTCTTTTAAGAACTAAAAAAGGGGACTACTTCTTGTGCTTCGACATGCTTGTAGCTTCTGCTACCTTGTCTTGTCTTGCGTGCACCGTTCACGTTGTGTGGTTCGATGAGGGAAATGTAAGAACTTGGTCAGGGCAGCACCCTCAACCACGGGGCGTAGCTTGTCAACCACGGGCACCGTTTAGTTTTGTACATTTACGAATTCCGTTGAATACCACTGAGCTTAGACTTCCCTCTCAGTCTGATCCACTAGTTAGAGGGTCCTTAAACATAAAGACTGTCTGCAGATAAGTCATGTATTTATACACATCTTTGTTTTGTTCCAGTTCCGCGGCCGGTTTTCCCGCCCACCTTGTGTGGCTCTAGCTTTCATTTCATTTCGCCTATCTTGCTTTGTCTTTGCTTGCTCTTGTCATCATGTATGACGGAGAAAGGATGAGCTCAATGTGGATTTACGAATCATGATGTTTTCTCATAATCATACTACCTTTGTCTTGCTTTTGTTTTAAACACTAGACCATATGTACTCATGATAGTTTTGTCTCGTATATCGTTCATGGACTTTGTTTTCTTGACAAGTATATCGTTCAAGCATCGTTTTAAGATCTGTAAACTATTTTAAATTCAGTATATGGTTTTAAACATGGTTTCTTATAAATTTTAAATGATTCAAACTCATACCTAAATTGATCACCTACCAGACCGTCGTGTTTGACCTTGTTTGTTTGGTGCTCTAGGTAGCAGGTTCTCCACCCCGAGCCGAGTACTTGTGTTGGCTGTAGAGCCACGAGCTTTGCAGGACGGTTGTATAAGTGATGTCATGTAGACATCGTGCGTGACTTTGGAGATTCGTACACGCCTGGGTAGTATTTGTTCTTAGTTTGTTGTTTTGTAAGGCTTTTGTTAGCCTCTTTTCCTCAAGATTGTAATTAATGTACTTATTAACTTATAACTTGAATATGCTTGGGTAATGATCAGCCTGTTACTGTCAGCTCTGTATATTTTGATATCATGTTTTGTTCCAGTCTGAGTATAAGTATTGCTATGACAGCTTTATACTGACAGGTTGAGTGCGACACGGAATCCGATAGCCACGGGCTCCGGATCACAATGCCACGTAAGCTTCCGCGAAATGTTCTTGATGTGTTTTGAAACTTTGTCTTCCTCACACACGCGGATCCTAGGGAGAAATATTAATTATAACATACTTCCCAATTCATGTCCCCGGGGTCGGACCGCTGCAGGGATCTAGGTTCGGGGGCGTGACAGATTGCCTCTGCTGTTTTGAATCAGACTTCTTTGCTAATCATTTTTTTCTAATAATGGTGATGAATTACAAAGATTGACGAAGGAAACTACATTGCAGACTTCTCCAGTTTCTTCTCCAGCAAACTCTCAAATGCAGCAGTCCCTTCAGTCTTTTCTTTCAGTCTGTATTTCAATTGCATTTGGCCTCCTAAGCCTGACGAGGGGGTTGTATGAAAAGTTGTAAATAACCTATACTCGGAAGGTGAAGCAAAGAGAACCCATGTAGTTAAAAGTGGAGATGACTCTTCATGCTCAATCATATACACGTACAAGTCATTTTCACATCTTTCTGTAACGTTCGAATGATGAATAAAAGCTTCTTCAACAGATTTTCATCTCTCTTTTTTAACGAAACACTATGACTATGCCTTATAGCTTAGATGGTTATTTAGCATGCTTGCTTTATGTTGATCCTTATTGTTAGAGAACTATCTAAACAAATAAGTGAAACAAAGATTAATAAGAACAAAAAAACTCATAGGACAAGGCTTGATAAGTGGAAAACAGATCACAATAAAACTAACGGCCAAACATGAGTAATAAGAATCATAAGAAACACAAAAGAGGCACACATCCTTCAAATAACTATAATCAAATAATTCTCAAGTTCATCATAAATTACATTAGTTAGTTGCCCTCCTCCCATCATATCAAGCATTTTAGCATTCTCAATTAGTTACCATTATTTCAAAATGGCTTTTCTCAAGGCTCAAACACATGACAATGCCGGTAAACAAAGATAAATTGCCATGCACATACAGTTCCCCACTAACCACAACATTCCAATGTGCCAACGTTCAAGCTGAATTTCCTTCAAACCTGGTGCTACAAGTGTTGGAAGTAGGTGGACCTTCTAGATGGGTTTTCAAAACATCTGACCCTCTTAATGTAGGGATCAAACACCCAAAAGGCCAAGAACCCAATCCCAAGATTTAAAACCCCCAATCTCATGTATTAAGATCAGAGATCTATCAACAAAAGATAGATCTAAACAAGCAAACACAATCAAGAAGATCTACTAAAATAAATGGTTGTAGATCTATACCTAAGGAGCTTGGTTGTGCTCAAATTGAGAAGAAGATTTTCTTGATTTCTACGAAACTCTTTCATAGATTTGATCTCCTAAGCCTTGTGGCCTTCCATGCTATGACCCTCTCATAGAGAACTTCTCAAAGAGAATAGTGGGATTTCAATTGAGAAGAAAACCCTAGGCTCCCAAGTAGGAAAGCAAACAAGAAAGAGAAGAAGAGAGAGAAAGGGGCTAGACGTCCAACCTTGGGGATGTAAGAGTGTCTTTGACGTCCACCCATGCTCTCCTATTTATCGATTTTGGTACTTCCTCTCCTACCATATTTAGAAGTCTCATTTCTAAATCTCTTATGTGTCCTACTCCTTTCCATAAGGGTTCCAATCGGAATATAACTTACTTTTCTTAAGGCTAGCATGGGGACCACTAGTGATTCCTTAGATCTGGCTCCAATTGAAGCATCTATACCTCACTTCTCATGTGAACTCCGGACCCGCAGTTGATTGCAAATAACTCCACTAAATAAAAATAATTGCACTTTAGTCCTAGAAATATTCACAAGAAGATCCTAAACTTTCCAATTACAGCAAGCAGGCCCCTCCATCAATTATATTCATGGATCCATTGGAATTAAACTATTCAGCCAATTTAGATCTACCTCTTATTATCATTGTGACTTGATCATTGATACTATTCGATTAACTCTTAATCAAGACGGGTGTGCACTTATCGATGATTAATTCCATCAATCAGCATAAGGGGATATTTCACTTTCAAAGGATAGATTCCATGTTGAGAATATGTGTTCCCACAGTCCCACTGCCATTTACCCAAGATATCGAGGTGTCGACCTACAGTTGGCCTCACACATTGGTAAGTTAAAGTAAATGCATATCAGAAACTTAAGTCTATTACTCAGGATCCAGTGTTTATTACTCGAAAATTATGAGAGCATGAATTAATTATAGACATTATTTGGTTTAAGGTGGTGCTCATGGTCCTTCAGTACTTCCAATGTACTAGCACAATAATCCAGACTCTTCCACTATGATGATTGAGACATACCATACTATCTCATTATAGTTCTACAACCTTTTTAGATTAGATGTCCAACCTCATCACTGGTTATGAAAGAAACTCAATGTAAGGTACCCGACCTTAATAGGTTGTTTAATTTTCTAATATTGGCAATTAGTCTAATTAATTATGATTTTAGCTAATTAGGTGGGTTTAGTGGCTAAGCGAGTTTCTTTTATCATTAGAAAGATGTTCCCGAAGTTTCATTTGATTCCGAGTGCGATTAGTCTTAATAGGGGGTTAGGTTATGATTAATAGGAAAATTGGGTATTTTTCCGAAAAGTTTCGTTTTCGCTGAATTTGGGTTCATTGGAAAGATCTCGTCACACTCATCATCTTTCGTTCTTGGCTCGTCACGATTTGATGCCTCAAAGTCCCTCAAATAATTGATTTTCTCTCATTTTACTCAAAAGGGGCATTTTGGACTTTTCCCCTCCACCCCTCATTTTAAACCCTAAACCCAGCCCTACCATTCGTTCCTTTCCTTCATTCATCAGACGCTGGAGCTCCTCCTTCTTCCTCCTTCATCTCTCTTCTTGCAAATGGAGATTGGAGGCATTCCAAGAAAACCAAACACATCATCTTCTTCCTCTCTTTCTCCTCTACCTCTTGATCTAGATTTGGTGAGTTTTCCCCTTCTCCTTCCCTCCCCATTTCGTTTTTCATGGCTGTAAATGGGTAGCATGTTCATGGCTTCCTTCTTTTCTTCTTCCTTGGTATTCATTGGGTGTAGGAGAAGAGTTTTGGAAGGTGGGTTTGGCTAGGGTGTGTTAGGGAGCTCTCCTCCTCAAATTTCTCTCTCTAATCTCCATCCCTTCCATCTCCTTTGGTGAAGGCAAGTAGATTAGCTTATTTATTGTTCATGCATGTATCTTTATCTTCATTCTTGACAATGTTATTGTTTAACAACCCATAATGCCAAGCTTGTCTTTGTTTATTTAGAAATTACATGTTAATTAGGAATGTGATGTTATGGACTTGAAATGGATGGGTTGGTAAATTGAATGGATTGTGGTTTGGAGGAGAGCATGGAGGCTCTTTGGTGCAGGTTTTAACCTTTGGAAAGGCTTATGAAGGGAGGAGAATGACATGGGGTGGAAGAGCTTCAAAAATGACCAAAAACATGGAAATCTCGGGAGTTTTCTGACTCCGGGCGTCCGGACGCTGGGGTCTTGGCGTCCGGACGCCAGAAGACAGTGTTTCTGGGCGCCTGGACTGGTGTCGGGCGTCCGGACGCCGGGTTTCTAGCGTCCGGACGCCGGGAACCTGCAGGAGGTATTAAAAGTCGACCATTTTGAAACGCCCATAACTTTTGACCCGTTCGTCGGAATTTGGAGTTCTATATACCGTTGGAAAGATCTTGAAGCGTAGAATCCAATGGTATACTTATCATAATGATCAGAGGTTGGTAGAGAAAGTGGGTAGTGGATCAATGAACCAATCCTTTATCTCTTTTGGAAAAGGACTCAAACCCTAGTTGGACCCCTAGGTTGACACCCATTGACCTTACCCTTGCATGACTAACTTGGGGAGATGAAAACAGAGCACAATTGGCTTGGTGTGCTTCATCGGTTGTCCGGGATTTTCTGTATATTGATGTTACTTGGCCGAATGCGTGTGGTATTGAGTTAATTGGTGCCCAATAACCTCCATACACCATAGGCCCGCCAAATTAGGACACCAATGACTCATTCTCCATACATACTCCGTTGGGGATGCGTTCGATACACGGTAGACAACCCTTGACCTAGGTTTGGCTTGTTCTTCTCTCTTGACTCTCGAATCTTGTATCCATAGCATGTCGTACCTTGTACACTCTATCTTGTATACTTGTATAACTTGTAAATTAACTTGTAGAATTAGAAATTGACCGGACTTAGAGTGTATCCTTAGGTACCTTGTCTTGTATTGATGGACACGTGTGGATAGACTTGAAAGAAGACTACTCAGGGAACTTGGAATTGGACTTGTATCTTGGCTTGACTTAGAGTAGCCCTCGGCTTGTCATCTTGTACTTGGAAATCTATCCACGTGTATTTATCTTGGAATTCAATTCGCATGTAAACCATCATTATCATCTTGCATTCATGACCAACTACCAACTGAGGATTTTAAAGTGGGCCGGATACCGGACGCTAGGGTGGGCAGTCGGCTTTGGACGGCGTCTATGGCGCGAATAGCTGGGAGCAGGCTAGGACCATGCTGTTATTCCTAGGACCGGGAGCTAGGATCTCCTTAGAGCCGGACTTTGTGTATTCGTAGTCGGCTTGGATGTCACTTATACCCCAGGGAGATGGCTTGGACATCATCGGAGTCTCCTCTTGCTTGCATTGCATTTCACGTATGGTTATTCTTGCTTATCTTGCTAGGATTTTTCTTGTTACTTGATTCTCGCATTACTCATGCTTATTGCCTAGCTTGTACCTTATCATCTTACAATCATGCACTTGTCTTTATTCTTCTTTGAAATATGTTATTAATAATGTATATTGCTTATCTCCTTACCAACATGTTGTTGACCTTTATTCCATGGTGTGCAAAGGACACCTACTACTACCATTACGCAGACTCGGATGCCGAGGCAATCCTAGAGGATCCTCAACCGGGGGAGGAGGACGAGGTACGAGAGTGGGGTGCCGATGACCTAGCTTAGCGTCATCACTCCTGGCTAGTGTGTGTTACACGGGGATATTTCTCATCGTGCTAACTCATTTCATCTTTTGGTCTAGATCTTTTGTACTTACCATAATTTTGTATATCTTTTGTACCAGGGCCTAAGTTTTGGGATGGTCCTGATGTTTATAAACTTTATATATTTTTATCTTTGAAACTTGAAAATATAATGGAATGAAGTCCATACTTGCTTCGATATCTCTACAAGTTTAATGAATGTGTTTACCGAACAAGCCTCGTTGATTAAATTGATAATGAGGCTCAACTACACAATCCTCACAGCGGACTTCGATCCTTGGGCATTAAGGGCAAAAAAATTTAATTAGCCATAAATCTCACACCCCGGATCCGGTTTAATTACTAATCGAGTTCGGGGCCGTGACACTCAAAGTATAAGAGTTGTGATCTATATCTCCTGCATGTGAATCTCATATACACACATGGATCACATTTAATATACTTAAAAGCTCTTGTTTGTCTCGTGAACAATCATATCATTTTGTATTAATCATGTCCAACCATAAGGTAAAATCCTATTCATCTCATGAATAAAGCATGCAGTTATAAATTAATTGAGATAATAAATGAATTTATTTGCATCATCCACTGGATTAAGGACATACAATCTAACAATAAGGTCTTTATTACCAATCATAATTACATCAGGACCTCTGTAGAGTACCATCAATATGGCTCCAAAGACCCGGATAATTGAACCCACAACCTTCACAACTCCCTTTTCCTAAGTAAATTTATATTTTCAGTACTACGCAGATGAAATATACTGAACCATATTAGACAAACATATGAAAGAAAATAGAAAATCTTTGGTATATGAACTACATTGAAGAAGAGATGGCAAATTTGAAATAGATATTTATTATTACCCCATTACTGAAGCCAAGAGAATTGTGAAGACTGGTATGGCAGCAAAGGTCAGATTTGTGTAGCTAAGACCAGTTAGGAACAAAAGCCGGTTTCCAAATATGTTCGGCCATGTTTGGCAACTAAATCTTTAGGGAAAAGATTTTCAGTTTTTCTAAAGTTGTGGTAAATCCATGTTTGGAAATTCTAAATTCTTGAGGATTTTGGATGAATGGAAATCTTCAATTGTTAGGATTTTCATATCCGACCACCCCACATAAGATTTGAAAATCCTTAAGTGGATTTGCACACTGAACCTTATTTTTCTCAGCTATATACATCGATACATACTAATATCAATGTAAAATCGTCAACCAGACAAATCCTCAGTGAGGAATCCTTGTTCCAATGGTAGTGAAGAATCATAAGATCTATGGATTCCTCGCCTGTTACAAAACATTCTCTTAGAGATTGAGATTAGATAATCTATTGGAAAAGGCATCTGATTAGGTTCAAATCGGTAGAAAGAAAATAATATCAAGAATAACTTTACTGGGGACTATCGTAATGCCTACCCAGTTAATCCAAGGAGGAAGAATGATATGAAAAGGTGCCGAGATAGTGAAAGTCACATACTTCTGACAAAAAGGAAAATAACACAATACGATGTACTTTAACTTGAACAAGTCTCAAATACAGAAATTATTGCAAAAAGAAAAATGGCCTAAAGAGTTGCAGACTGTTGTATACAAGATACATTAGAACAAAGTCCTCAGTTGTAGCTCTGTCATTAGCTCAGCCACTTAATGACACAAGTGTGTGTGTAAGAGTGTATGAGTTCGAGTTCCCATTGGCCTAGTGTAGAAAAAAGAAAAAAGAAAAGAATAGTAAAGACTAAATCACTTCAGCATAAAGCTCTCATTGACAAAGTGAGAGAGGACTTTGGGTATTGAAGGTCAATATTGTTTCTTTAGGGCTCCTTTTTTAGTCAATATTAGTCCTCAGAATTCTAAGCAATGCCTTCCTATCAAAAGAGCTAATTGAACGAAGTGCCTGTGAAGATACACAAATGCATAAATAGTCTCCCCTTGGTAGGAAATTTCTACCCAGCTATTGCCCAAGTAAATCACATCCTAAGAAGGTGAAGAGTCCCATCTACGATTCCGCTCTCCGGAACAATGTGAAGTTCGGCTTGTGACATTTCAAGGGGTGTTTGTGAAAAGAATTGGATTGATTAAAAGTGGACTACGAGGCCTCAAAAAATGAAGCTGTAAAAAAGAGGCAGACAAGCAACAAACGAGGCATAAAGATGGAAAGGTTTGGACCTAGATGAGTAGAATATGAGACATCAAGACCATTGAATGATCCTAGCCCTTAATTTTAAGTTTTCAAAGTTTATGGCCATCATTGATGAATATAGGACAAAAATATAAAGGTCCACCACTCTTTAGGGCCTGTTTGGTTATAAGAGCCATAAACATGAGGCCTTTGAAACCATCCAATGGATGTGTTTCATTGTCAGTCTGTATCCTCTACCATGTCTTTGATAGAGTTTCTCAATAACTGATGCCTCAAGCTCCACCTTAAGGCCCACGACCGTTCATCTTGAATCCCATCTCTTCTGCTGGTATATCCTCTACTTTCAGCATAATAGGAGTACATCCCACCGTCCTATTAAGCACATGTTAAGCACATGACATAAAACGTGACTGAACGATGACATGGCATTGCGGCTCATGTGGTGTTAATCATGTGTCCGTCATGTGCTCAGTCAGACAGTGGTGCCCACTCCTTTTAAGCTGAAATCCGATTGATGGTAAAGACCTCATTATAGAGGACCAAGGGTCACAATGAAAACATCCATGACAGGGGATCCGTTACACAGAAATTTGAAATTTGTGCCAGAGGACATGATAATTAGTAACTGACCGAAGCATTTTAGTTTATAAGTTTTTTTTTTTTTTTTAATGGAGGCTGTCCCAGCCCTTTGGGCCAGAATAATCCCTACCGAGCCAGGTAAATCCCCTTTGGCCCTAGTGTGGTAGTGAAGTTTCAAATCCTCAACTGCAGGATGCAAAAAAGTTCTTTTTGTTTTTAATTTCTGCAGGTTTGAAACAGTTGACTTATTGTTGGAAATTATTATTGGGTTGATAACTAGTTAGGAATGGTCTGACTTAGTTAAGTTTAAAATTTTCAAATACACTCTGCCATCAGGTGACCAAGAATAAATTGTCCTTTCGTCAGCTTCCAATCACCAATATGGTTATCATTTTGGAAATTTTTATATTCATGCTCCAAAATTTGGCAGAAGTAGAAATCCCAGTCCTGGGAAATTCGACGGTCCTCACTCCTCATCATTACAATAACAATTGGATAAGAAAAATCAACAAAGCTTCTGCACTCTAGTTTCGGCGGCAACAATATGCCAAAACCATAAATAATTATAACAAATGGTTGGATAGTAGCATAAGTTAAAATAGACAGACCATGATACAATATGACACTCCATGACAGAAAGATTTGACACTGGCCAAATTCAAGGAGCAGAAGTTGAGGAATACTATCATCGACATTGACTCTATGTCTAGGCAGACACAATTGACGGTCCAACGGAAATAGGCTTTCTGGTTAGAGTCCTTGCCATGCAGGGCGGCTTAAGTAAGAAGAGGTTCAGAGGCTTCATTGGCGTAAGCCACCGTGAGAGCTGCCTGTCGCTCTATATAGCTTGCATAAGTGACAAGGTATAGACCAGCAACGATAAGAAGCCCTCCGATGATACTGCACAGCACAAGCAGACCACAAGTTCAGCTCCTCGACTTTCCATGAAATTGTGTTGTGGAGAAGAAGAATGTATCATTTAGAGCAATCTAGGTAGCATATGTGAAACATGGCTTATAAATTTCTTTCTGAGAAAGAACAAAAGCAAGCAGACATTTACTACCAATAGAACTCACAAAATGCAACACCACCAACCCAGGAAGGCAACAGGCCAAAACATCCCGAAGTAAAGCCTGCACGAAAAAGACCCAACGATATGTAAAACCTTTCGAAAATAAGAGAGATTCTTGCACTTTCTTGGATCCATCTCTAATTACCTATAAAATGGCGTATTTTATTGATTCAGGTAAAGAGTATGCGGTAGCTGCTAGCGTCATCATGCTTGATCACAAAGTGCAAGCAAAAGTTCACCATTGATGGAGAGGTTTGTGAGAGGACATAAAAAATACGTGCTATGAGCATGGTGGAAGTTAGGGGTCTTTGCCCTATCTTTTGAACAAAATCCTTGATGGCAAAACCAGAATGTGAAGTTGAAAGTTTAGGGTATGAGATCTCTAGATTAGTCCACTCCAGCCCAAAAGTGTGCAAAAATAATAAATATGCAGCGAAAATAAAATCACAAGAGCACACCACAATGACACCAGATTTTTACGTGGAAAATCCTAACCGGGTAAAAAACCACGGATCCAAACTGGATCTAATCAAGCACTATGAATCTCGCAATTACAAGAAACTCAGATTTCTTTCCCAAATATCCCCTACCTAAGGACTGAAGTTACCTTGTATCGCTTCACCCTTCAACGACTTCACACCGCTGATTGCAACAGACTCAATTCCGCGCTTGACTCCTCAGATCTTCTCACAAGAAGATAATCTTCTACAAAGGATGAAGAAGATAATGGCTCTAGAGAACTTGGCAGCACAACTTCTTAATAAATCTCTAGAGAGGAATTCTCTCAATTAAATATCTAATTCATAACTTGAGATGTGAGGTCTCTCTTTAGAATAGCCCTTGAGTCCTTTAAATAGCCTTGAATTCAAGCCTCAAGTGTTATAATATGATTAGGAATCAGCAACACTAACTTAAGACAAATCAGGAGAGAAAACTGTGCAAGTTTCTAATTTTGCGCCCAGATTTGCTCGAGCGACCTGGGAGTTCGCTAGAGCGAACAAGCCACTGTATTTGAATATCAGATCATGGCTCGAGCGATCGCAAAAGGTTAGTCGAGCGAAGCAACTTCTGTCTGGGGTTCGCTCGAGCAAAATCACTGGTCGCTCGAGCGAACCATATTCTGTATGATTCAAACTTTCAACAATTTTTCTCCTAGCAATTTCTCTCCCAGCTTTCGTCTTCTAATTCGTCCAGTCTTCTATCTTCAAAGTCTTTTTATAAATATGAAACACAACTCAATGGACCCCTAGAGTTTTGTCCAACCCATGAATTTAGCCAACACTAAAAATCCTAACAATCTCCCCATTTGGCAATTCATGGATAAAACTCCCTAGGACAATACAATTTGATCTACCCAAAATACATTGAATTTTTAAAAAAAATTTGGCAATCAGCACAAAAACTTGCAATCAATTAATGTAGATCTGCATTATCTCTGACTTCTTGTACTCCCCCTTGATTTGTCACCCTTCTCCCCCATTTTGTCCATAATTGACAAACAAATATCATGCAGTTTTTTGTCAATTTGGATGCATTAGCTCCCCCTCAATTTCAACTCCCCCTAAATGTATCTTCGTATCAGCATTGGAGGTGGGAGCTTGACCTCCTTGATCAGGGCTTATTATAATTAGCCACCCACACTTGTGTAGTTTGCTTTTTCAGCACAGTGTGAGCAAACTCCTTAGGCAAATCAGACCTTCTAACCCAAATTTGAGTCGTCTTGGGTGGAAAAAAATTCTTTCGCCATTGCTTGGTCTTAGGTAAACTATTTAGTTTCGTACAATGGGGACGAATGTATCCTTTCTTTCCACAATGATGACAATTGGATATGCGTGCAACGCGTGGCACAATCTTTTTCTTAGTACTACTCATCACATTATTAACATGTGCAACATGTGTAGTATGTGCAACACTTGAAACAAAAATTATTTTACCATTAGAATTTGAAGTTGATGCACCATGATCATAACCAAGACTGCTTCTATCAAAATAAAACTTTTGACTACCCAAGATGTTTGTAAGAATTTTCGAACCAGTGTCCATCTTGTTTAGAGAGGCCTGTTTGACTTCTTACACAGAGTGATCTTCAGTATTCCTGTCAGGTCTTGATTTTCAGCTTTCATCACTATCTCTTTTTCAGCATTCTATTCTCAAGTTTTTGACCATCAGTAGTCAAATTTTTAGCCAAACAACTTTTCTGACTTTCCAAGAGACGAACCTGATTAAGTGCTTACTCTAATTCTATTTTCAGGGCAGAATTTTCTTCTTGTGCTGCCTTAAACTTAATAGTGATTTTGTTACCATACTTAGTCATCCTAACACAATCAGCATAGGCAGTATGGTACAACTCTTCCCAATCTTTCTCTTGATCTGACATCTCATCTTCATGATCTTCATAAGTATCATTGTCAGACAGAGACATAGCCATGAAAGCTACAACTTGCCATTCACATTTTCTGAAGAATCAGCCTCAGTATCCTTCTCTTCTTCTTCTGATGACTCTTCATCCCAAGTTGTGTCAAGAGCCTTCTTCTTTGTACCTTTTTTCTTGTTGGAACACTCATTAGCATAGTGACCATAGCATTGGCACTCAAAACACTTGGTTTCTTTAGCAGAATCTTTCTTCTCAAATTTGGATCTCTTCCACTTGGCTTATTTTGACTTCATATACTTCTTGAAGCAATTGAACATTTCAGCCATATCATCTTCAGCCTCATAGTCAGAATCAGGCTCAATTTTCTTTTCAGGCTTCTTTCTTGATTCTGATATGGCATTCAAAGCAACACCTTTATCTTTTGATTTTCCTTTATCCAAACGGTTTGCTTCAAAAGTCTGAAGATTTCCAACCAACTGGTTTACCTTGAGGGTTTCAAATTCTTTAGTCAACCTTTGCAATTTAGATTACTTCACCATGTTTGTACCCTCATACACTGTCTGCAAGACTTCTCATGCTTCTTTTGCAGTTTTACAAGTGCAAATCCTATGGAACTCATCAGCAGATACTCCATTGTATATTCCATTCATCGCCTTATTATTACAATTGGAGTCATGCTTCTCATCCTTAGTCTATTGGGCTTTAGGTTTAGGAATAGTTTGTCCATTAGCCACAATTGTTGGTTTGGAGTAGCCCTTCTCAACAATATCTCAAGCATCATTATCAATGGACTTAAGGAACCCAATCATCCTTTGCTTCCAACATGCATAATTAAAACCATCTAGCAAAGGGGGCTTAGAAGTTGATGTCCCTTCTCGATTGAGTACCATTCTAGAAATCTCTTTGGATCAAACACAACAACTTAGTGCAACCTGCTCTGATACCAATTGAAAGTTTATGGTATGAGATCTCTAGACTGGTCCACTCAATTAATCAACCCAAAAGTGTGAAAAAATAATAAATATGCAACGGAAATAAAATCACAAGCACACACCACAATGACACCAGATTTTTACGTGGAAAACCCTAACCAGGTGAAAAACCACGGATCCAAACTGGATCTAATCAAGCACTATGAATCTCGCAATTACAAGAAACTCAGATTTCTTCCTCAGATATCCCCTACCTAAGGACTGAAGTTACCTTGTGTCGCTTCACCCTTCAACGACTTCACACCGCTGATTACAACAGACTCAATCCCGTGCTTGACTCCTCAGATCTTCTCGGAAGAAGATAATCTTCTACAAATGATGAAAAAGATAATGGCTCTAGAGAACTTGACAGCACAACTTCTTGATAAATCTCTAGAGAGGAATTCTCTCAATTAAATATCTAATTCATAACTTGAGAGGTGAGGTCTCTCTTTAAATTAGCCCTTAAGTCCTTTAAATAACCTTGAATTCAAGCCTCAAGTGTTATAATATGATTAGGAATCAACAACACTAACTTAAGACAAATCAAGAGAGAAAATTGTGAAAGTTTCTAATTTTACGCCCAGATTCACTCGAGCGACCTGAGAGTTCGCTCAAGCGAACAAGCCACTGTATTTGAATATCAAATCATGGCTCGAGCGATCGCAAAAGGTTAGTTGAGCGAAGCAGCTTCTGTCTGGGGTTCGCTCGAGCAAAATCACTGGTCGTTCGAGCGAACCATATTCTGTATGATTCAAACTTTCAACAATTTTTCTCTCAGCAATTTCTCTCCCAGCTTTCGTCTTCTAATTCGTCCAGTCTTCTATCTTCAGAGTCTTTTTATAAATATGAAATACAACTCAATGGACCCCTAGAGTTTTGTCCAACCCATGAATTTAGCCAACACTCAAAATCCTAACATAAGTATAGTAAAGAAAAGATATGATGGGCATACCAGCCTATCCACTGAAAGATGAGATGAGCGAATCAAGCTATCTAGTAAAGAAAATATATGATCATTTACTAAATTGACTAGTAAACGTCTCAATTTCACCGAGGCATTAATGCATGTAAGATGCTATCAACTGATTTTGCACCGAGGTCCTACCTATTTCCCATCAGCGAAAGAACATTCTGTACCCAAATACAGCATGAAACATGCCATGGGGACAACTTTTTCATCAATAATGAAGAAGCTTTAATGGATATTCAGTTCATGCCAGCTTTGGTTTGTGGCCCAGAATAGGTACTCCGCAGCCTCAAACAGGGAATCATAGTTTAAAGATAGTGATAATTGTTAAGATAACCACAACCAAACTCATCTTATTATTATTAGTAGTAGTAGTATTTGATCAGTAACAGTGAGAATTATTGAAAGCAAATAGAGTACAAGAGGAAATGTCATAGGAGGACTGTACAAAAAACAGAACAAAGAACAAGGAAAATAACAAGAATCCAAACAAATTACAATAAAATCTTAATGTACAGCCTATATCTATCAACATACTGCTTTTGTAATGAATCTAATATTTCATTCCTCTCATAACAATACAGACTATATCTATCCCAACATACAGCATATGCTTGAAATGTTTGCCCAAAGAATAAGCCAACTCTAGGCCATGATACCTATTAAGGATGGAAGATAGTGTAGTTTTCATCAGCAAGCTACTCCAATTTATTGTGCTTGTATTGCATGTGTATTTTCCAGCGATACCCAAATCCTTCTAAAAGGGCTGTAGTACTAGTATGTAAGAAATTGCAGCCTAGTCCCACTTCAGATTTGAAATAGGATGACAAAAAAATACTGTTGAATAAATGTTGTGAACTGTGTAAGCTATCAAAAGCATGACCTTCGTGAATTTTCCACTTGATGGATGATTGCTACGTAAGCTCATTGTCTGGAAGAAACACATTTTTTTCAGCTATGATGGCTTTCCAAGGTAATTTTATTGATAATGCAAAAATTTAGTCAAGTAAAATAAAATATTAAAAAATACACCACCCATAGTAGTTTTTAGATTGATGAAGATGCATGCCAATAAAGTAACATTTTTTCAGAATTCCATTATCCTCTCTTGTCATGAAATCTTCCCGTCCAAATCACCTAAGTTTTGCAGCCTTGAATCAACCTCAAGAATATATAGACTATCCCCCCTTAACCATGCACTAAAGAAAGTTCACAATGACCTAAATCCTTTTGTTGGATATTAACTAAAAAAAATTAGCATAATAGGCTTTCCAATGAAGAAATAGATGTAAAATATTTAGAAAGTAGATTCCTTATATCAGAATGACCAAGGAATGAAGTGTTTGAATAGAACCTTCCCAGATAAATAGAACTTCCAAGAAAAATCATTGACAGAATGGCGGATGCGAATGGCTGAAGTGGACTGTATAGAGCTACCAAAGTAGGCCCTATGATCTTATTAGACCATGTCGTAATTCCAAAGTTAATAGCAGATGCTGCAATTCCCTACACAAAACAAATAAGGAAGAAGAAGAGTGTCATGAGCTAAACTGCTGTAGAATGAGACATTTGAAACACTCTAAAATAAATTGCAAACATTAATTAGATATCATTTACTTGAAGGAAAAGATTTAAAGATTCTGATATTCAGAGAAAGATCAGCGGCAACCGGAAAATGGAAGAATCATGCCTGAACATGGACTTAAACTAGGAAAGATGAGGACCATAGTTATTCTGATGCACAACTCAACTACAGATATGTTCAGAAGAAATTATTTCTTATAATACCATTTATAGTGCAAGGTGAGAGAGCTCAGAATATGACGGAGAAATGAACATGGTGCACATGAGTTTGCCAAGATTGTCATTTTAATAGTCGATAAATATTATGAGAGATATTGATAACAACACCAAGAGATTTTCCTATCTGTGCCTGAAAGAGAATATATAGTTAACCAAATAGATAAGAATGCTCATCTTGGGAAGTCTGTGGTTTCGTCTTAAATAGTATAATTTTCAACATTCAACCATGGATAAAAATCATTGACTTTAGTGAACTTTATTTTTCAGTGAGAGTGAATGACTCATCTGAGTTTCTCCTGGATGAGTCACAGATTCAAACTTAATCTTGGAGAACTTGACTATCACTTCGCTTTCTGCTCTAGTGATCATCATCTTAAGCTATCCCAACAGTCTACGGTTGACTTAATGTGTACTTATAAAATCAAGCAAGCTCTAGCCACTTAAACTCTCTCTCTCTTACCCAGGCTTGGGACCAACAGTAAAAAAAACTGGCGGAGTTTATATCTGCGCGTGCACGCGTGCGCGTGCGCATTTGCAAGTGTGTATTTGTGAACAAGGGGAAGAGCACACGAGAAATTTCAACTTTTTACTTCATTAGGGTATGTAAATAACAACAATATTTTGAATTGGAGTGTGATTTCCATCCAATTCACCAACTACCAACACCTCTCAAACTCTTTTCAAGGATCAATGTTAGATTTGCGAGTGTCCTGGACATACAACCATGCAATTTTACGTCTTTACTCAATCAAGTATCTACCTTCATCCTCAAAGATATAACACTAGTGCCAGAAACAAAGAGAAATTTACTTTCTTTGGCTTCATTTATGAAGGATAATAGTTGCCCCTTTTTTTTCACCCATGGGGTTTTGCGATTAAGGATCTAGCAACTGGCAAATGAATTCTGGATGGCCTGTTGGGGCTTCTTGTTATGTCATCTTTTGCGAGATGCAATCAAGTTGATGATTGATTGGCAAATAATGGTGTTAATCACATAGCCTTGTCGTATTATGCTTAACTCTACCTTGGCCATGTACTTCTGTTTGTGAAAAAAAAAATCCCATTACCATTTTCTGGAAAAAAAAAATCATGAATACAAACGATTTTGACATTCAAATATGTCCTTAAGTAATAATCTATCAAATTCAGAGAGGATGTCTATACCTGCAAGACAGATAATGTACATGCATGCTTCTTTTCTTCCATCAAAACCACATAACCAAACTTGGCATCTCAGTCATAATATTCAGTAAGTAAAACAACAGTGGAAACTTACAGCATATAAAACTGCAACTATCTCAGACCATGTCAAGATCCACTCTGTAAGGCCATCAGTTGTAAACAATCCCGTCAATACCATTAATAGTGAACCAAAGAGGTGTGAGTATGCCGTAATTGATAAGCTGGCAGGATACTTCTTCAGAACTGAAGACTGCACATGTTAAGCATTCTTACATGGAACATCAAAATTACAATGCTATGACTTCTTTCATCCAATATCATCCAAAATGATAATCATATACTATTTGATCTGTAATTACCCACATCAGCCATATATGTATAATATTTTGACACTCTTTTCACCACTCTGTTGAAACAAAGGAGAGAAGGAAAACAGGTTTGGGATCTCTAGCTCCAGAAATCACTTCAAAGACATCAAGTTGAAGATCTAAAACAAGAATATAAGCTTAGCAAATGCCTTTTGCTAGTGAATTTTGTTGGAAGAAAACTAAAACTAAAAAACAAACGTAATGAACTCTTTGTTTATTTTTGTTAGAAATCAGCTTCCACCAAATAATGCATGTTTAGGGCTTAGATTTTCCATCTCCATCACCATATGTAAACATCTCTGTATTGGTCAATTTATTCATGGCTCATGATTAATGTAGTCAAAAGTCTCTTCACTTAATAATCAATAATCACTATTGTTAGTGAGTCAGTAATTAGTAATTGAACATAAACTAGATCGAAGCAGGATTATAAACGTGTTGTGTATAGGCAGATAGATAGAAAGACACACATATGGAAAATTCAGCTAAAAATCAACTGCAAACTGGTTTGTGTGAACCCCTGTTGTGGGTTCCACCTAGATTCATGCCAATGATTGGGTCTTTGGTTGGGGGCGTGGGGGGGTGGGGTGGGGTGGGGTGGGGTTGGGGCTGCGGGGGGTTTCGGGTGGGCCAAATCTAGGATCTAATGATTGTAACCAGAGGGCCCCTTAAATAGATGATTACAACCATTGGATCGTGTAAATTTGAGGTCCACTCCTAATCCATACTAAGACCTTTAAATCCCATCCTACCACAGTAACTGACATGAATTGAGGTGGGCCCACTATCAGGTTCTCAACTCTAAAAGTTCAAGCCTGGTTCATAATTGAACTCTCTCTCTCTCTCTATATATATATATATATATTACATCAGTTCCTAAGCAGCCTCCAAACTGTAATCAGTACGACTATTAATCTCTTCTTGCAACTGTCCTTTAATCAGTCCACCTGTTCAAGAAATACAACAAGATCGGCCCTTAAATCATTCCCATATATTTAGTGTCCAGCCATTGAAATCTGTTTTAAATATACTATATGACCAGCCATCAAATACTTTCAGGACCAGTCTTAAATACAATCTAATTCCATCCTGTAGTCAACCATTAAACTGTCCAAATTCTCAGCCCAAATGCAGGTATAATTCAGCCCCACCAATTGGTCCAAACTACAACCAATTAAGGTTCAACTACCCTAACCTTTGTCCCAAATATAAAAGACCGCATTATCCATGTCTAGCCAAAGTAGCAGAACTCATCAGTGCAGACTGACAAACAATCAAAAGGATGACTTGCTCCAACTGGTGCTACACTTGACTGGATAATAGAAGTCCTTACATTTGAAATCCCGAATTAAATAGAAATTGCATCACAGGCAATTGGCTCATTTGTGCAAGATGAGTTCCTTGTGATTGATTTCAATATTGAAAGCTCGGAACTGCAATCTTATGCACATCTAATAGACAAATGGAAGTAGTAGTCACATTGGATTGTCCAGTGGTGTAAATGATGACATCCAAGAATTCTACCACCTATATGCAAAGCAAAATATATAGAAGAAAAGCAGCCCCAAGGTTAGTGATGGTGCACCTGTGAGATCTGGGAGGATGGTGTCAACATTCAACCTAAAACATGAGGGTGAGTTTCCTCCAACTTGAGGTGTGTTAGGGTTTTGTGTGTTGGCTAAATTCATGGGTTGGACAAAACTCTAGGGGTCTATTGAGTTGTATTTCATATTTAGAAAATGACTCTGAAGATAGAAGACTGGACGAATTAGAAGAAGAAAGCTGGGAGAAAAATTGCTGAAAGTTCGGATCTACAGAATATGGTTCGCTCGAGCGACCAGTGCATCCGCTCTAGCGAACCCCAGACAGAAGCTCTTTCGCTCGACCCACCTTTTGTGATCGCTCAAGCCATGATCTAATATTCAAATACAGTGGCCTGTTCGCTCGAGCGAACTTGAGCGCAAAATTAGAAACTTGCCCAGTTTTCTCTCCTGATTTGTCTCAAGTTTGTGTTGCTGATTCCTAATCATATTATAACACTTGAGGCACAAATCTAAAGATACACCTCACCTCTCAAAGTTCTGAGTTAGATATTTAATTGAGAGAATTCTTCTCTAGCGATTTATTAAGAAGTTGTGCTGCCAAGTTCTCTAGAGCCAGCATCTTCTACATCCTTTGTAGAAGATTATCTTCTTGCGAGAAGATTTGAGGAGTCAAGCGCTGGATTAAGTCTGTTGCAATCAGCGGTGTGAAGTCATTGAAGCGTGAAGCGACACAAGGTAACTTCAATCCTTAGGTAGGGGATATCTGGGGAAAAAATCTGAGTTTCTTGTAATTGCGAGTCATAGTGCTTGATTAGATCCAGTTTGGATCCATGGTTTTTCACCCGGTTAGGGTTTTCCACGTAAAAATCTGGTGTCCTTGTGGTGTGTGCTTGTGATTTTATTTCCGCTGCAAATTTATTATTTTTGCACACTTTTGGGCTGATTAATTGAGTGGACCAATCTAGAGATCCTGCAAACCCTAAACTTTCAAGGTGAATGGTGTCTCTCGACCACATCTCCCACGCAGATGGTACTTTTGGAGTAGATTTTTTTTTATTATTATATATAGGCATATTTCATGTGCCAAATAATGTCCTTATGACATGAAATTATGTGCCTTTAATGGGCTATTCATTTACCTTTCTATGGCCCTAATTTGCGTGACTCTGAATATTGTTGAAGAAATAATTGATGATTTTTTATACGTGATAGTGAAGTCACTTGTTTTTAGAGCTACTTGGTAATTCCTAGTCATTCTATTAAACGAAATAGCCATCTTTTTCAATGTAATTGTTTCCAAGCCTTGTCCAAGTCTCGGTATGAAATTTGTGTTAAGATGATAGCTTATGTCAAATTAGGAGTCATGGACAAGCACATTCTCTAAGGATTTCATTTTAGCTAATGAAATATTTGTTCTGGAATAGTATGAAATTTCATTCAAAAGCTTTGGAATTCCAATCTCTTCTTTGGTGATGGTTCTAGAGTTAGGAAGCTGATAATTCCTTCTTGTTTCTTTGATGACCCAAAGAAAACCTTGGAGATATATATAATAATATATAAAATGAGAGAGAGAGACCAAAGAAAACCTTGGAGATATATATATAATAATATATAAAATGAGAGAGAGAGAGAGAGAGAGAGAGAGAGAGAGAGAGAGAGAGAGAGAGAGAGAGAGCAAATAAGTAAATCAAGGATACAAGATGCCAATTAAGAAAGGAAAAAGATGAAAAGAAAAGGGAAAAGGGCATAAAAATTTTAAAAAATACAGAAACAATGATAATAGAAATCAAAAGCCGAAGGTACAGATGAATAGATTGAAATTTTTATACATTATAATTGCAAGAGAAGGATAGGAGGGAGGGGAAAAAGGAAAAAAAATGTTTAAACGAATAAATAAAACAAAAATTAGAAAGAAAAAAGAATCTTAGGGAAAGGCATGAATGAGGAAAACAGAACATAATAAAACTAAGCAGCACAGAGAGGCACACATCCTGTACTAACTCCAATGAAATAATGCTCATGTTCATCATAAATTGCATCAGTTAGTTGCCTATGAGCTCCCATCAACTTAAACATTTTAGCATTCTCAATTCATTACAATTATTTCAAAAAGACTTTTCTTGATGTTCAAACACATGAATTACAATACCTGTAAAGTGAGATAAATCGCCATGCACATACAGTTCCCGATTAAGCACAACATCCCAATGTACCAACGTTCAAGCCGAAACCCCATCAAACCTGATACTGCAAGGTCTTTATTACCAAACCCAATTACAGCAGGACCTCTGTAGAGTACCATCAATATGGCTCCAGAAACACAGATACCTGTACCCACAATTTTTGCAACTCCCTCTTTTCTAAGTAGATTTATGTTTTCAGTACTGTGCAGATGAAATATACAGCACCATATTAGACAAAAAGATGAGAACAAATGTGAAATCTTTGGTATATGAAACACATTGAAGAAGAGATGGAAAAATGGAAATAGTCATTGTTTGTTATTACCCCATTACAGCAGCCATAAGAATTGTGAAGACTGGTATGGCAGGTTGCATGGCTGCAGCCATGGTCGGATTTGTGTAGCTAAGACCAGTTAGGAAGAAAAGCTGGTTGCCAAATATGCTGTTCATCACGTTAAACTGTTAGTGATTGACATCAAATAATCTGGTCCCAAAGACATCTCTTTGGTTCAAACCTGTAGAAAAAAATTAATGTAAAGAACAACTTTGATGTGGTCTGTGGTTAAGCCTACCCAGTTAGTCCAAGGAAGAAGAATGATATGAGGAGACGGCGAGATATTGAGTGACACATACTTCTGCCAAAACAAAGCAGCACAATATGATATACTTCAACTAATCAATCTCAAATGCTTACTCAAAAAGAAAAAAGGCCAAAGGAGTTCCCAACTTGTCCAAACAATATACATTAAAACAAAGCACCCCGCCCCCCCCCCCCGGCCGCCCCCCGGCTGTAGCTCATGTGGTTAAGGATGTAGGTAGGGATGCAAACCGATATCCGATTCTCCAACCACCTGAACGTTCCAAGTTCCAACCCGTGAAAACTGGGTCTAAAACCTGTTTTAAGTTCTGATTGCTAAATGGGTCGGGTTTGGATTCACACGGGTTTTAACCCATGGACCAGGGACCCGACCTATGGATTTGCGTTTTTAAGACATGGTTCTTTATTGTGTAAACGCTAATGTCAAAAACCTCATGATGTAACAACCTATATATTGCTTCTAAATATGTAGGGATTTATCAATTGTGGAAGGTAGACTTTATGCATTGTTATTGGGTTGAATGATATTCCTATTTTAAGCAATAAATAAAATAAAAATACAAAATAAAAAGAGAAGTCGGAACCGATTCTGGACCCGGACCTGGTCCTTTTATTGGAACCGGGTCTCGAACCATGTAAAAATAGGTTCCAAGTTGTAACCAGATCCGGAATCAGAACCGCCTTTACAAAATGGTTTTCGTTCTGGGTCCAGTATGGTTCTAACCCGGAAATGACCCATTTGCATCACAAGATGTAGGTATGTGTGTAAGAGTGCATGAATTCAAGTCATCAATGTAGCAAAAAGAAAAAATAGCGAAGATTAAAGGGATTTTTACGAAAAGATTATGGCTAAACTCTGCTTTAACAGATAAAGCTACAAAAACATATAAACACTAGATGAGGGTGCCATACTCAAATGCTAAAATTACTCAAAAATTACCCCCGACTGTAGCTCAAGTGGTTAAGGAGGTAGGTAGGGATGCAAAGGGACAACTAATAATCCGACTACATGAAGGTTCAAACCCGCGAAAACTGTGTCAGAAACCTGTTTTAGGTTCCAATTGCTAAATGGGTTCAGGTCTGGATCTATACGTGTTCTGTGTGTTCTGATCCAAACGTCTTGAGGTTGTTTGTGTGGGTGGAACTGAATCTAAGAAAAGAGAGAAAAATGAATGCTTCAAGACACGCAATCGCTTTCCTTAAGACATTTTCCGCCACCCACTTGGGGAGACCAAGTCAACAATGGGTTAACGGTAGGCCGCCTCGAAAATACAATGAAGCCCAGCTAAAGCTAATGTTGATCTGCATCTGCTAGCCCGAAAATTAACCCTGAGCTCATTGGCCCTTTAAGTACCCAACAGTAGAACCATGTGACCGACAATATGCATGTTGATGATTTACAAATGATCTACATACAGAATGAGTGTCGACACCTAGCTGCAACACAAAGGCCTCCTTGTTCTCGCTTAAAACTCCAAGCCCAAGTCTACCCGTTAGGGTCAAAGTCTTTAATACACTCCACGTAAGTTGAGGGATCTCTTATAAATGTCTCTTTACTCCACAATATATAAGACGTGGGATGTGGGCTACGTATAAGAAAAGCAAGTTTTCAAATAAGTACTGGATTCTGAGAAAGGGTTACTTACCATGAGATTTTCAATACTTTTTTCTACCTGAAAATGTATGAATATGAAAAGTGCTTTCCAAGAAAATAAAAATCCAAACCTTGGATTTGTTATTTTTTAAATTTTCGTGCATTGGCTTCGCTTGAGCAGTCTGGTCTGCCTTTCCGGAACGTGCCTTTTCGTGAACCTTCACCCAACAATCAAAAGAAAGACTTCCAGGTTGCCTAACTGCTTCAGCTTACATACAAGAACGCCGTTGATGTAGTGAATCTATCGGGACCACGGCAGTGGCATACAGCTCTGGACCTAACGACCGGCCCCATAACCTTTTGGAATGGGGGAGCCCCGTTGGGAACAATGACCAGTTATAATACAAAAACAGAGGGTTTGAGTTGGATATGGTAGATGTGATTAGTGCAAGGTGGATAAAGTGAAGATATCAAATAAGTTTGAGGACTGTTGAGGGATTATCTAGTGTGACTTTGATTTAAGGGGTAACATTGTATAAAAAATCACATGGCGATGTCGTCTATTTTTTATTTTTATTTTCCTTTCTTTGGATCCCAAACTTCTATTTCAATTGGGAAAAACTTATTGAGTCAGTCCTAAATAGCTACATATTAAAATAATTTTCTAAATTTAATAAGAGAAACTCATAAATATCTTAGAGCTGCTAGATGATATTGCTAAGCAGGTGACAATTTCGCGAAGTGGGCAATTTTATTCAAAAAATATACAGCACCCTAACTCAGCACTTCTACATTCTTCTTAACTAATCCTTGTAATTAGGGTTTTAAAGTAATTTTTCTTATAAAAATCCCAAGATAAAATCCTTCAGCATTCAAGCTCTCAATTACAAAGTGAGAGGGTTTTGGTTACTAAAAAAAGTACCATTTCCTTTGGGCCCATTTGTTTAGTCAATATTAATCCAAGGAATTCTAAGCAATGCAGACCTATCAGGGGCTAAAATTGAACAAAGTGGATATGAAGAGTCACAGATGAAAAAACAACCTCATGTTGGTAGGAAATAATTATCCGGCTATTGCTCATGTAAATCAAATCCAAAGAAAGTGAGATCCCTTCTGCATTTCCACTTTCTAGAACATTGTAACGTTTGGGCTTGTGACATTGGAAGAAGCGCTTGTGAAAGTATTGGATTGATTAAAGGTGGGCCTCAAGCCTAAAAAACACGGGTTGAAAACAGGAGCATTCCACGTACACACAAGCATGCAGAGACACATGCACACAAAATTATTTAGGTGAGACCTTTCATATGGTTTCTAGGAGTGGTTCGCTAGACTTTCTAGGCTACTTGTCCCACTTATGATCAAGTAACCCCTCACACTCACTAGCCCCTACAACTTGCCACAATCCCAAATCTGACTCATCTAAGCTTTACTCATCACCAAGTTGAAATATTAAAAAAAATAAAATAAAAAATTGAAGCATTCTAAACCCAAGGCTATATATATCAAGGAATTTGGATGATCTAACGTAGCTGATATTTTGCACACCTCAAAAGTCTCATTGAGATCTTTCCATCCCCCACCTCCCCCATGATTGGCATGGCTTTAGTTGGGCCCCTACAGCTTATTCTTCTTCACAATTATGGTATCTTACAGAAGAGCATGTCCAAAAAAGAAATGCCATATCTAATACACACACATATAGTATTCATCTCCATGCGCATTATTATCAAAATCTTATGATTCTTATCCCAAATCCTAAGAAAAACGATTTGTATATATGAAATGAATCTCATTTACATAAGAGTCCTAGCATTCAAGTGTGAATCCAACAATTTGATACCGGTTTCATCAAATCATACGACTCAAGAGATTCGGCTGAGCAAGAATAGATACAAACAATCCTTTAATATAAATAATCTTTTACCTTGTTTTCTTTGTTCTTTCTTTCTTTTAGCGTTTTTACTTTAATCTACACTCAACAAAACCTCTTTATAATTTTTACAGCTTTGGGAACGCTTTAGAGGATAAAGAACATGAATTTGATTAAACCATTTGCCTATATGTATTAGGCTTCTCTATATCTTCTATTTTATTTTATGATTTTTTGTATTTTGGATTTTCTCTTCATAAACACTTTATTAAGTTCAACAGATATCCTACTATGTAAAATTGATTGTTTAAATTTTATTTTTACTTTTATATTTTGATTTAAAGGTAATAAAAAATAAATATATATTGATGGATGCCATAAACATAGTTAACTATTTACACATATAATTTATTTTATATATATATATATAGAGCAAGACTCTCCTAAGCTCAAGCTTAGGATAAAATCTTGTAAGCTTATGCTCGTGGGGCCCACCTTTGGTCCATCCAAATGGACCAAACATATGAACCCTCTAAATTGTACATGTCCACCCATTTTCGGTTAGATCCGAATTTACTAGACCGTTGGATTGACTGTATATCGATCCGAATGGACTATTGACCATTAAACTTTTGTGCCCATATGGAGATAATAAAAATCACATTTGTAGCTGATTTTTTGCAGAGAGGAAGATCCTGGGGAGTCCTTGAAATCCCCCCCAACCCCATCCCCATGTGGGTCCCCAGGTGGGCCCCATCATACACTTGAGCTTACCTTATCCTAAGCTTGAGCTTAGGAGAGTTGACCCCATATAGATATATATATATATATATCATTATGTCATGATATTCTTGATATGATTGTATGATAAACTTATTTGTCATTATATTTATATTAATACAAATAAAAAAATGGAATGATTATAAATAACCATTTTTTTCTTTTTTTTAATTTTTAATGATTTTTTTTATTATTTGAAAAATCAAAAACCCTACGATTCACAATTCAATTTCATTTGATTCATGCATATAAATGATTTCTGATAGGATTCCGATTTTTAGAACTTTGTATGAGTGAGCTAGGCCGTAGGGCCCACCTCGAGCCCTACCCCAAGATGGGAACCAAGGGGTAGAATGGGGAGATTTCAAGATCTGGATGGGACCTATCTACCTATCAAATTTAGAGCCAATTTGACCATCACATCGTCTTCATTTGGTAGCCACAAGTTTAACTGCTTCACAGTCCTTTCAAATGGGAGTGCAATTGATACATGGACCCAGCCATTTGCATGGGTATAAACCCATGGGACCTGTGTAATTTGGGGATTGGGGGGGGCTGCATTTTGTCCATATAGATGAACTAACTGTAAGGTCTCGACCCGTAATGTCGTATTAGTTATAATTAAATTATATTTTAGTTAATTAAGCGTGTTTAGAGACTAAGCGAGTCGGGTTTGGCGTGTGAGTCGCGCATACAAAGTTTCACGCGGTTCCGAGTTCATTGGGTACAGTAGGGGTTGCAATTTTGGGGAAGTTTTCAGGGGTTTTTCCATAATTTCTAGTTTTTTTTTTTTTTTTTGGGTGCATCGAGTAAGTTTCATCATTTCACGGACTTCTCTCTTTTGTTGCATTGCGATCCGACGTGCAAAAAACAACCATTTGAACATCATTAGTGGGACCAAGGTCTATTTTTTAATTTCCCATTAACTAACCGTGATAAAACCCACGGCAGCCCATTTCTTTCTTTCTTTCCTTCTCTGCTCTCTCACTTTATCTCCCATTCTCTCATCTCCCTCATTGCCTCCTCACCACCGATGGCCACCAAAGATCCTCCCTCGTTCGCTGGACCACCCATGTTCTTCCCCAAGCTTCCACGACCCTAGGCATCATCTTCTCCAAGTCTCCCATCAACTCTCCTTTGTTTGGTAAGCTTCCAAAGCTTTTAGACCTAGCCCTTATTCATATCTTTGCTTAAAAATGGTTAGGCATAGCTCATCCACCTCATTTGCATTCATTTTGTAGATTGGTTTTGGGTTTGGAGGTCTTCTTCCCTATTTGAACTCAACAGTGGGTGTTTTCCCCAATTTTCATTGTTTTTAGAGCTCTCTCATCTAAGGCAAGTAGATGTATATTAATGGCTTAATATGTTGCACCTTTTCATTGATTTGAAGCTTGATGTTCATTTAGATACCTCACATGCTCACTTTGTCAATTTTGGATTTATAATATGCTAATTTACATCTAAATGGAAATGAAATGGATTGATAAGATTAGGCTTTTTTTATGTTGAATGGAGAAGGCCGACCCCTCTAATATGACTATTATCAAGTTACAGAAGATGAGGGGTTTCCCCCTGTTTTTATACAGAAACAGAACTGGGTTTCGTTTTCTGAAGCCACACGGTCGACCTCATGCTCGTACTACGGTCAACCCAATTTGACCAAGTCAACCCTAGGTTGGCCTATTTAACAGGCGATTAGCAAGAATAGTTGAGTAATTCCCTATTAATTAAGCCTAGTTTATAGGATTAGGACCCTCTTGAGATTTGTTGAATCATTAGGGGTCTAGTTGAACACCCTAAAATTAGTTAGTAGTTTATAAGTCCCTAGTTGTAAATCCTAGGTATTAGGAGGGTTTTCCTTGAAGAATTGTGCTAATGACCTAGAATACCCAACATTCCCCCATCCTTATCCATTGACTCATTAACTAGAGGAGGGCACTTAAGACAATTCACCCCAAACCATTTCCCTCCAAATTAGAAACCCAAATACCTCAAATACCCTTAGGTTCCTTCATTAGCAAACCAACCAAAAGAAGGGCGCTTTAGTCAATAAACCTAAGTACCTAAACTACCCTCATCCTTATCTTTTATTTCAATAACCAAAACAAGGGCTCTTTAGTCATTACATCTAGATTACCCTAAATACCCTCAACCTTATCCCTTCATTCAATAACCAAGGGAGGGCAATATAGTTATTGAACCCAACCCATTCCTATAAAACAAAACTCACTCCAAACCTCTCCAACGTTTCTACTCCCTCTCTCTTCCCTCTCATCTCTCATTTCCCTCTCATTTCTCCTCTCTCTCTCTCTCTCTCTCTCTCTCTCTCTCTCTCTCTCTCTCTAAACAAGAGGAATTCCTAGATCTAGGGTTTTCACCCTCAATCCAAGAAGAACAAGGAGAACTTTCTCTTTGGAAAATGAGTGAAGGGATTCTAGATCAAACCATTAGAGAGATCTTAGAAGGCTTGGAGTAGAAGCTTAGGCTATTGCAGAGTTTCTTCTCCTATTAGGTAAGTAGACATGATAAGACTCCTTGATTTGCTTGATTAAACATGCTTAGATTGATGATTCATACCTTGTGTGTTTATTTGATTAGAATCCTATAAATGGGCGATTGAATGAATGCTATTATGTGTAGATCTTTTTTCTAAGCCTTTTCAATGTTTTTGGTCATTGATGGATCGGAATCCCCCATTTGGAAGATCAATGGCCCATTTGTGACGGGATGATGATGTATGATGGGGATTTGATGTATGGAGATGGAATTGTAGTGATACGGGACAAAATTGGTGGAAATAGATGGAAATTTGATGAATGAATAAAAGAGGCAAAAACCTGTAAATCTAGGAATTCGTGAGTACCCCGGTCGACCGGCCAAGGACCAGTTCGACCGGTGACACTACAAACTCCAAATAACTAGGAGCAGGTCTATCAGGCTTTTCTACATGAGATCAGTGTAGCTGGTCGACCGACCATGTACTAGGCCAACCAGGTACACTGTGTAACTGGGAACTACTGACGATATGCCCTCAGGTTCTTCTGTGTAGCAGGTCAACCAACCATGTAGCAAGTCGACCGACCACAGTAGAAAATCCAAAAAAGACTACCTACCAGGTTCTTGTTAATTGACCTACAATATACCCGGTCGACCAGGTACATTGTAGGTCAACCGGGCACACTGCAAATAGCAACTTCCCATGTTATATTTCTTTGATTATCCGATCATATGTGGGCCCCTTTAACCTTCCATTTGGATTGTTTGTGATACGCTAAATATGAGTCAAGCGACGGGCTTAACCTTAACCCATGTAGCCACCAAAGTAGGGTCTAGGGTTGTAAAATGGAACCCAATTTAGTAGCAGTGGTTGGCCTTAGATGCAATTCCCACGCAGGAGGACCAAGGATACTTAAACAAGCATCTAGGACTCCATTGACTACTGTCCTGGTCAAAGTGGGACCTTAAACCTAAAGAGGGGCAATGATTATGGTAGACTATGGCATACGGTGCCAATATCATTTATTATGGATGAGCACCAAGGTTGGCGGGTAAGGTCCAAACTGAGAGTGTAAGACCTCAGAGGGATCCATAAATCAGGGCGAGGCACATGAAGCTTTGACATAGATTATGGGAACATAACGGTAGATATTAATGAACGGACTATAGAATATAGGATAATATTAATTAAGCGTATAGAGAAGTGAAGTATACAAGAGTACGTGTCATTAACTGCTAAGAGCTACAAGTTAGGAATAGCAGTACCCGAACTCCATGGATCATACCCTTCACTAATATCGTCTCACATGAAGACAGTAAGGCAATCCAGTTCAGAATACCCACACCTGGTATGATAAGGATGATACACATTGATGAGATGTGAGTACCGTAGGTACCTATGGGATACTGAGAAGGCCGGCGCTCGGATATGATAGATGGTATGTGAGCACAGTAGGTACCAACGGGGTACTGAGACAGATAGACACGCGGGAACTGGGTGCAGAGGATGAGATGTATATGTTGGATATGGATATTATTTGGATATCGATGGATGAGATGGATACAAGTGAATGATCCTATTCGATGGTACAGTAGCGACGGGTGGCCATGACCCCCATGGTCGATGTCTATTGACGATTGATGAACATTCTCTTGTCCCCTTAACTTAAATAAATTATTATTATTTCTTGCCTCAGATTCCATTGAAATTTAAATATATAAAAGGCCTGACTTCAGAGATACACCCCCATTGGAGTGGAAGACCCTAATAATAGATGCAGAATTTGGAACACACTGATCAATCAGTTTCCCCCACCATAGTCAATGCTTTTATAATCGATCCAATCAACCCAACTATCAATCAAGGATCCATTAGGCAGTTAATAGTACATGCACGAATCATAGATTATGTTCATCTGAGATCTAACGGTTTAATCATATTTACCACTAATCAGAGATCACTTATCTCTTGTGCGATTGGATTGTGCTAACATTATTTTGATCAAGTCCTCGAACCCTTAATCCACACATCTAAAATCTAGATTGTGCTAACACCCTCACTACACATGGTAACCCCAAATTACTACACCCACGTTTTATTACACCCCTATTATCACAGTGTTTGTCAAGGGTTTACCAAAAGAAACATGTTGATTCTTCTCACAACAATTTAACACATAAATCCAATCATAAGGCACTCATCTCCATACAAGTGGGTTTTTCTCGTTGAAGATATCACTCTTGGTGAGGTCATATAGTGCACAAATAACAGAAGACATATCTAACACAAATAAAAAGGAAAAGTTAAGATACCACTGATTGTAATTGCTGACCACCGGCCTGTGTCACCCTCTATTTCTAGCTAACATAACCGATAACGTCACCAGTGTACAGCAATGCCTGTACCAACGTTCTTTTCTTCGGTTGGGCTTCGAAGTTGGTTGGGTCGTTCACAGCTCAGGTCAAACTGGCCTGACCTGATTCTATTTAGTAACTAGAGGCGGGCTGCTTTTCCTTCTGGCACCCAAACCGTCGGTGATGCCTTGCTTCTAGCAACTGGCGCGCATCCCGAGGCCAGGAAACTACCTCTCTTCCTAGCACGTCTACTGAGGCGGAAACTACAGAACCATATGGTGTCAACAATCATGTTGCGCACACCTAACCTCTGCCTTGCAGATATAAACATAGATGGGAGATTTTTCTATCTACCGACGTGGCCAAACCGTACAAACAGGCCCTGCGTGTTTCTTCAACTCTGAGGATAGCATGTGACGTCATGATGTCACATGAATGAATACCTTTGTAGGATCTTACACCCAATTGAGCTACTATTTATCCCAAAACCAATTGGTGATGGGAAACGGCACAACAATGGTTTTATGGTGAGAGCGAGGGCTCGACTACAATTATGACTGCTAAGGAGCGAGGGTGGACGTTGACATCAACTATCCCTCCCTCAACGGCACACCCACTGCGACTCTTGCTGCGCAACTCACAAAACACATGTCCCGTGACTCAAGCACCCGACCTATCAAGCTCTGATACCACTTGTAGGATCTTACACCTCATTGAACTACCACCAATGCCCATCGAACACCTTCGTCATTTTCCTCCTCCACAGTAGGCTTATCGTTTGTTGGTTATGGCCTTGTCTTTAAGATTGTTTGCATTTAACTATTTCTGGTTTAGAATTAACTTTCTCAGTATAGTTCATTTAGATCATGTTCATCTTTCGCCTCTTGCTTGCTTAGATCTTGGATATTTCTGATGCTAAGTTTTATATTTTTTTTGTAATGCTCATGCATCACCAGCTAATATGAGTTCATTATCCTTTGCCAATTTATATCCAAAAAGGAGGAGAGTGGGTGTGTCTATTTGTTTGTCTCATGATCATTTAACTTGATTTTCTGTCAAGAATGCTTGTAATAGGTATTGCAGGTTGAATTCATATTCAAGGCAACAGTTCTATTCAAGGTTTACTTGTGGTGATTATTGAAGATCTTGAAGTGTTTATTGTGTGGGATTTTATTTTGGGTAGATTGCATGTATTAGGTAGTTTTGTCCATGAATTGCCGAAGGAGGAGAATGTTAGGATTTGAGTGTTGGCAAATTCATTAGGATGGACAAAACTTGGGTTTATAAAATGCATATACTATTTATTTTAGATGGACTGTATTCAGCATGCAAGAAGATCGAAGAGAGGATCGAAGATCGTCCAAAGAATCAACGAGTCAAATCACTTCAATCGGATAGGTTCATCCGATCGATCAGACCTTTTGTCCAATCGATTGGAGTTGGGACACCTCCCAGTTAATGGATTGTCAGATCGATCGGACCCTCTGTCCGATAGATCAGTCCTCGGAGGCCTCTCAGTTATTTTGCATGTCTGATTGATCGGACCCTCTGTGCGATCGATCAGACGGCAGCGGGTTTGCTGTTTTGAGGATTTATTTCTTTTCAAACTCTTTCATTCTATTCCCTTTTGAACCTTATCTCTCCCACACGACCTTAAAGATATAAATAAGCCTCTAGCCTCAATAAACTTCACTTCTCTCACTGTTCTAAGCCCTATAATATTACCAGAGAGATCTCTCCCCTCTAGAGAGTGTTCGTGTGATTTATGTGCTGAAGCTTTCTTCTTCTGGAGACCCGTCCTCTACTTTCTGAGTAGATACATCTTGTTCAAGGCGTGGAGATTCAAGTGCTGGAAAAGGTGAACGGCGTGTTCATCGACAAGATCAACTATGGTCCTTAGGTTGTGTTCAACCGGAAAAGGTAGTGAGTACATCTTGTAACCTTTAATTTACATAGTACTTGATCATTTTGGACCGGTGTGAGGTCCTTTGGTCTTTTTCCCTGTTTAGGGTTTTCCACGTAAAAACCACGTGTCTATCTTTGTGGTTGATTTATTGATAACTTAGACTATTTTTTTAGCATTTCCATATAAAAATCTGTGTTTGGACATTATTTAATCCTAGGGTTGGATCTAGATTGACCCTCTTGGACTTTCAACCTTCATCCAGGAAAAGTGACTTTTAACTTTTCCATTCTCTCTACCATTCGATACATGGGCAAGAGAATGAAAAAACAAATCCATTTGTTAGAAGAAAAAACAGTGCCAAGTCACATGCAAAAATCCCTTTCATCTTCTGGGTTTCACTTTGTTTCCTAGTTGCAAAAAACTAAAGGAACTAAAGCCTGAGAAAGACCCTATTAAGATCCGTCCCATCCATAGCATTATCACAAGATCTAAACCGTCAAACACATATAAACTAGGAAACATGACTTTGATACGAATCGAAAGAAATCGCTGGTCTCAAATGGGTGTCGGAACCCAAGAAGAAACTTTATGCGTTCCAATGTGGGATAGATTCTGCGAACTCGTCGCCATGAATGCTCCCATCTACGGAATGAACAACCAAGGGTTCCCATCTCCCTAGAGCAATCCCTCAGAGGTCACCACTATTATGGACATCTCTTAAAGAATCCGTCAAATCAAGAGTTTGAACCTGCTCCAAAATTCTACCACCAAACGTTTGGTCATTATATAACTCAACCAGATCAACACTTATTAGGAGTTCATCCGGAGCACACCACCGGGCTCAGCTCGATTTGGCATGGGGCCTTTGCCAGTCTGACTGACCACACAATCTTCCTAACACCATGAAGGGTCAGGCCTCCTAGGATCATGTCAAACAAGTGCTAAACTTGCATGACGAATCCAAAGCTCTATTAAAACTCAAATAAGTACGAAATTTTGGTGATCTCTAATTCACAGAATGGTAGTGAGTGGGAGAGTTTTAGATTGACGTCAGTCAAGTAATACCCACAGCCACAGGTGAGCCATATCCCAGCCAATGGATTGATAGCTATAAAAATGAAGAGAGAAGAAGATGAGATGAGATGATCAGAGCCTTACTTTTCAGTGAGAAAGGCGAACGGAGAGAGGATGAAGACGGCGATAAGATCTCTGTAAGCACAGAAGACCACCTGATTCACTCCCACGTTTAGGGCCACCTTTGTTAGAACGTGGTAACCTCCAAACAGCACCTGAGCCACTGCAAGGCCCCCGTGCGCCTTCCAGCCTTCCATCACTCCCACTCCACTTTGCCTTCCATTTCTTGTCATTTCAATCACTATAATCTGTCATAAATAACTACACAGCCGACAGCCTGGCTGTGTGCGCCTTCCAGCCTTCCATCACTCCCACTCCACTTTGCCTTCCATTTCTTGTCATTTCAATCACTATAATCTGTCATAAATAACTACACAGCCGACAGCCTGGCTGTGGTAATGTCTTCAGTTACTTTCCAATTCGGGGATTACAATCACGGTCAGAGATAAAGAGATACACACAGCTGAAGGCTTTGCTTTGGTAAGTACATCGCCCTCACTAAATAAATAACAAAAATGTAAATTGCACTCTGACCTCCACGGCCCGACTCCATGCCTTTTCCAATTATAGCAAGAGGAGGTTAGTATAATATATTTACAGAGATATGTTCCTTTGATAGGTATCTTTTATTTTAAATGAGAAATTGAGTGTGGCCCTCGCATTCATATTCAACACTAATAATTTAAATGTGAGGACCTCCACCCCTATTTTTCATATAAGACGAGAGATGTCTCGGGAGCACCTCCCTTATTTATATAAAATGTAGGGGTAAAACTTGGGCCAGTCAATGCCCAAACCAATATTGGTGGCCCACATGAAATTGCAATTTGGCTTGACATTCTCATGCTCATTTTAAGCTTGGAAGATTGAGTGGAATCTCAGTTCACCTCGGTTCTGCAACTCGGATGCTAAAAATGGATCCATTTAGGTACGCCTAATTATCTAAAATATGATGGGAATTTTATCCCATGGGAGCATCTATAAGCAACCATCTCTGATCAATCCCTGGGCGCCTTTAACTAGAGGGTCTTGGTCTTTTAAAATGCCCACTCTCCTTGATGGTAATATTATGGGTACATTATATACTTAGGGCCTGTTTGTTTATGACAATTGCAAGAGTTCTTGTCTGGAAGAATTTTGAGAATTTCAAATACTGCCCCCTAATCTAGAATTCCAAATACTCAATCCCCATCTAGCATTTGGAATACTAGAATTCTCAAAACTAATAAGATTATGAAAGATAATGTTTTTATTGTCATTTAGTGGAAAAAGAAGGTTCCTTTTTTTACTTTTTTTTTCTTAAAATGAATGAGAAAATTTTGAATTTGTATACTTCTGATATAACGCCTTATCTTTTATTATTCAGATAATGAAACTTTTACTTCACTTTAATTTTACTAATAAAGTGTCAAGATATATGGTGAATTGAAGTAAAGTAAAGTGATGTAAAGCATTAAATCAAAAGAGAATAAAATATAGTGTTTTATGATGATCTTTTATTTTTAGTTGTTTGATAAGTAAAAATTTTTACTTTTAGTGTAAAATGAAGAATTTTTTTTGCCATGGATATTATTTTTTAATTTGTCTTTTAAAAAAAGAACGAGGGAATTTGTAACTCTACTGTGCTCACTGTAACATTTCGTGGACCAGCGGTCACATTTGTTGAAAGGAAATTTGATAGTTACTTTTTTGCTCTTGCTTGATAAATTTGATAGAGACCTTCTGACGAAAATCTGGATCACGTCAGAAGGCCACATCTATATAAATGCTTTGAGTTGAGCCACATCTTTATGAATGCTCTGCATCAGAATGTGTGGAAATTATCCCTTGCGCACAAGAACCAGGTGCTCGATCCCACTATTGGCCATCCGAGTCGACCACACATCGGGATTTTCGGAATCGCACCGATTCAACGAGTTTGACACTCATCCAAATGAAATGGATCACTGGATGAACTCTGCACTCGATTTGGACATAAAATTTGGTGATATTGATCAAGGGTTTCATGTGATCATCTAAGCCTTGGTCAAACCCAGGGGTGCACAACAACCTAGTGCTAGACACGCACCAGATGAGGACTCTCAGAATGTAATTAACTTCTTTTTATATAGACAAAAATGTCCACATTTGATATCTCTTAAAATGAAAATGAGGAGTTAGAAACCACTCCCTTAGCCAGATGACAAGGGAATATGGATCAGCCCTTGATCTGCCCACTCTTTGCTTCTACGAGTTCTCACTATGTTTGTGCGGGATTTCTCTTTATGAGTCTTCACTCTCCACGTGTGCTGATTCTCTCTTCTCACATGTATAAGTACTCAATTCCCAAATGTGACGGTACCGTAGTAGATCACAGCCCCCCTAGCTGGGGCTTAAAAAATAATCTCTTAAAACCTTGCAAAAGCTAGATATAAACCATCACATAATGCGCAAAAAAAAAAAAAAAAAAACAACGCCCTAAATTCTTGTAAAGAAAAATTCCACTAATAGGACAGCCCTGACATTAGATAAGTGCTAGTTCAGTGATATAAAGATGCTAGAGTATCTTCTTCAGGAATGCATACCAAACGACTTTAAAGTCTAGCTGGCATCTCTCTTAAACTTTTGGTGGAATTGATTGTCCATCATCGCCATTCATCATGCAACAGTGCTTTTAAAATTTGATCCGACGGACGGGTTGAACCAGAATTTACTGGAACTGGTCACTGGTGCCCTCAAGAATTGATGAAAACCTCCCTAGAAAATGAAAAGAATAGACTAAATTCCAAACTTATCTCACACACACCCCAATGCAACAGTACTTTTTTTTTTGTTTTCCTTTTTTGTTTATCCCAGCTTAGGGAGGTCCTTGGTTGAGGGGAATTAGCCTCAGGTGAAGTGGAGGCCCTCAAGTGAGATATTATAACTTTGGGAGAAGAAAGAATTCCGCATGAATTTAAACCCACGACAATAACATAAGAAGTGATAACTCTTGCCACTAGAGTAACAGGCGATTCTTCCCAATGCAATGGCTGCAGTTGAATCGTTTGGCCTATACATTAATATGACTTTTATGTAACATTTGAGTCCATTTAGATAAAAAAATCGAACTGAAGGGGACCAAATCATCCACTACCAGCATCCTGGTCCATTTTAAAATGATCTTTGGTACGATGGGATCCTCCACCACTCAACTTCTGTCGAGTGTCAGTGTAGGCCTTTATCATTAGTTGACTCTAGGACAAAAATGTATCCATCGTCATCCTCTAACCACTCAAGCAGATGGCTCCAACGCTGCATTGTAAATAGGACCAGCGAAAGATGCCCATGCTTAGCCCGGGCCGGGCAACAGCCACAATTGAAACTCAAATTCTGCTAACAGAGACGTAGAGAAGATTAGCCCTTAATTTTGCTATGCTTTAATTGATAAGTAAACTCAGTGATTGTAGGAAGTATATGCAGCGGAAGTACGGATTTTTGAGAGTTGGCTGCTACAAACGCGGTACGGGGACAGCGTCGGCTTGAGTTAGGCACTGGTATAGAGATGTGTGACTGTCTACGAGAGATCAGCCACGTATAATTCACTCTTCAAGATCCAATGGCAAGGATGGACACCCTAAATATAGAAGATAATGATGAAGAATTGTAGATCCAGTGGAAGAAGAAGAATTGTAAAAAGTAATACCAACAACTGATCTCTCATGTCAATATATAGCCCTTTGGTTAATGAGTGATAAGATCTCTATTCAAATTCGAATTGAGAGATGATAAGGATAATCGGTTGGGTCAAACTCTCTCAATTTGAATTTAAATGGAGATATAATAAGAATAGAGAGTTAGATAAAACTCAAACTATTCTTATTCATATCACCATGAGATTCCTTGTGAGGGGTGTCTCTTTATGAGGGGTACACCCACATGTAACCACAAGTGGGCCCCATCGCAAATGCCAACAGTGATAATTTACACTCAGAGTTAGACATTAATAAATGAATCTTTGGTGATTATGGATAGTGTACTACAGGCTATTCTGAGTTTGAGGTTTATATTCCCTATAATTCTACAATCCAACATTTATTTTCTCACTACTATACTAACAACTCATAGCTACTTAGGGTGCGTTTGGTATTGAGTTATTCAGATGTTCCCATGTTCGCAGGAAATAAGGATGTGGAAAACATGTTTGGTATGTGTAAATCACTATTTTGAATTTCGATCTCATGGGAAGGAATCTTAAAATCTTGATGTACCGGCATAAAAAAGTTGCGACGGAAAAACTTTATTTTCTTAAAAACCAACTTAATAGCACTATTATTTCATACTTTTAAAAACCAAAAGGATAAGTCTAGATCCAACCCTAGGATTAAATAATGTCCCAACACACATTTTTATAGGGAAATACTAAAACAATAATTTAAGTTATAAATCAATCAACCACAAAGATAGACACGCGGTTTTTACGTGGAAAACCATAAACAAGGAAAAAACCACGGGACCTCACACCAGTCCAAAAAAATCAAGCACTATGCAAATCAAAGGTTACAAGATGTACTCACTACCCTTTCTAGTTGAACACAACCTAAGGACCGTAGTTATTCTTGCTGACAACCACACCATTTACCTTTTCCAATACTTGAATCTCCACGCCTTGCATAAGATGAATCTACTCAGAAAGTAGAGGATGTGTCTCTAGAAGAAGAAAGCTTCAGCACATAAGTCACATGAAGGCTCTCTGGAGGAGAGAAATCTCTCTAGGAATATTCTAGGGCTTAGAACAATGGGAGAGGTGAAGTTTATTGAGGCTAGAGGCTTATTTATAGCTTCAAGGTCGTGTGGGAGAGTTCGGGTTTGAAAGGAATTAGAATGGCAAAGTTTGAAAAGGAATAGATACTAAAAACAGCAAACCCGCCACCATCCAATCGATCGGACCATCACAGTCAAATAACTGGGTGGGAGGCCTCCGAGGACCGATCAATCGGACAGAAGGTCCGATCGATTGGACAGTCGGATAACTGGGAGGTGTCCTAGATCCGATCGGTCAGATGATCTGATCCAATGAGAAGTGATCTGACACAATTTTTCTTCAAACGATCTTTGATCTCTTGCAAGCTTGATAGGTCCATCTAAAATAAATAGAAAATACATTTCATAGACTCAAGTTTTGTCCATCCCAATGAATTTGACAACTCTTAAATCCTAATATTCTCTCCCTTTGGCAATTAATGGAAAAACCTTCCTAATACATGCAATCTACCCAAAATAAATTCCCACACAACAAATCTTCACGACCTTCAATAATAATCACATGTATGCCTTGAATTGAGAAATTACTACCCTGTATGCCTTGAATATAAATTGAGCTTGCAATATCTGTCACAACCATTCTCGACACAAGATCATGTTAAACAATCAAATAAACAAAACATACACACCACTCTCCCCCTTTTTGGACATAAATTGACAAAAGATAAAGAACTTATATTAGCCGTTGATGCAAGTGAGGTACAAAAATGAGTACTAGCAAAAAAAAAAAAAAAAGGTACAAAATGAGTTTAAAAACTCGACATAAAAAATATCCAAGATAAAAAGACGAAGGAAACAAAAAGGGAAGGAGAAACATGATCTATACTAACTAAACAAAGATAGTTAGTTCCAAAACAAAGTCAGAAAAAAATGTAAATAACTGAGACACATGGACTATAACCATCAAACAGATAAGTGCACCAAATGCCAATGGACTACTGAGGAGGAGGTAAACGACAAAGGAGGGTGCCAAGCTTGTCCTCAATTCTGTTACCCCCTCAAGTCCATCCGCTCCATGCGAGCAATCACATCCTAAAATTGTTCATCTACTCGGTGTTCTAGCATTTCAATTTGAGTAGATTGATCAAAGAGGCGGTTCTCAAAGTCTTGAAAGTAGGTTGGCATTTGCTGATCATATTGAGGAGGAGCAACATTCTCTTCTTCAACAGCTTCTTCTTCTTCTTCCTCATCTTCGCTATCAACAAACCGGACATGCGAAGAAGACAACTATAAAGCTCCACATGTAATTTTTCCTTTACCATGAAGAAGATCATCATATGGTTCTAAAACTACTCCATGAGAGAAGAGAACCCATGTAACAAGGATACCATATAGCACAGAAGCATTTATTGTAGCTTGTAGAGCTTTAAGCATATGCTTAAAAATGATAAAAGGAAGATCAATGGGCTATCCGGAACCAATCGTATAGAGAAGATAACCCATCTCTTGATAAAGCTTCGATGTATGACCTTTTTGTTAGGGTTTTTATTGTTTACAATTTGATTGGATGCATTCATTTTAAATAGTTTGATCTCTCATACACTCATACTTCTTAATATTGGAATCTTCGTGCATTATTAGTTTTTTAATGTAAGCATCAAAAGCATTTTGAAAAGTCTTGCATAAACATGTTTTGAATCGCATTTTAAAACTCACTTTTCAAACATGTTAGCCTATATCCAAGCCTAGTTCTCCACGGCCATTTTTCCCTTCATGAAATCTTTTTCACATCTTTTTATCAGGGAAAGTTTGGTTAACCGAACCCAAAATTTAGCTAACTGACCAGAGAGCCGTTGGAAACATTTTTACTATAAAAATGAACCTTTTCTTGGGATTTGGGCCAATACTTTTCAGACTTTTGAGGGCCAAGGAAGGTGGGACATCCATGCTAGGCTAGAGGAAAGGTAGGAGGGCAAATCAATGATTTCAACATTTGAATCTTCAAATGTGTTTGCTCCTCTTATCTCATATTAATGCATGCTTGTCTTTAAAACCTTGTTTTCATTAAATGGCATGATATTGTGTTCAAAGTGTTCAAATGTTGGTTGTTTAAAAATGTCTTGATTTTAAACATGATTATCATTTTAACTTCATCATTTGAATAGATGTACACATGTTAGTCAATTAATGTTTTAAACAAACTTGCTAGATTTAAGTTACACTTTCCAAATAAGTTTGTTCATCATTTCAAAAAACATGTGTGCATCATTTAATTACGCTATCTCTCATTTATGGTTTTTATCTTTGCATCATTTATGAGCATTCAATTTCAAAAAGAAATAGAAGGTTTCAAGCATATGCATCATTTATAGATCTTTGCATTCATCATGCATATATTTTAGATTGGTTTTCACTTTTATTATCAGCATATGTTAAGAGGCATCAATATGTACTTAATTGCATCTCATCATGTGCTTACTTAGACATAAACAATTGATATAAAAATATGTTGTTGTAAATGTTATATCTAAGCCTTAGAATAGCATATGTGGTTGTAAATGTTAATGCTTAGTCTATTGAAAAGCATATGTGATTTTAAGGTTAGAGGTTAGCTTGAACCTCAAGTTGATATTGTGGAAATTCCAGTAGGGAAACTGGGAGTGGTTGTAGGCACGATTGGCCGAACCACTATAAATTTGATTGTTATGGTGATTGATATTTTAATGTGTGGATGAGCTCTTATGATTAATGTTTCTTTATTAATGCAATGTTGAATGATTATTTAGCTTCTTTACTTGTTCATGTGTGACTTAGAAACTTCACTTGTAGTAAAGTTAATTAATTTCCAAATCATAATTGGCATTAGAAAACAAAAATATGACTAGGTTTTTTAGCTCACCCTATTCACACCCCCCCATGGTTCGGATCTTGGACTTTCACTTTTGGCTCTACATTGTGTGAAGCAAAAAGATTGAGGATGTGGGATATTTCTGTTTAATCAAATTGTCGAGCCAAGTCCGTCAACGTCCATAAAGAGTGGTGGCAACCAAATCCAAATCAATGTTATCATCATCATCCATATTATCCACATCCGGCTCCGGGATAGGATACTGCACATCAAGTGTTCCGTCAATCTCCAGAAATTGACTACGGCAGTTTGGATTGATTTCCACTGAGATACCGCAAACAAAGGACTTGAATGACTGTTGTCCGATATCATAGATGTTACAATAGAATTCTCAAACCCAATTGCCATAAGCTCTACACCCAAAATCATAGAGAGAGTATCATCCTCACTGTTGCAACCATTGACCAACGGGTATAGTAAAACCCCGTATGTCAATTAGGCGTTCTACAATCACCTTCTTCTTTGAAAAAAATATTTTCAAACAATCTTTCCTTTTCAACATTTTGAGACTTTTTATTGTTGAAGTGTGTGGAGGATGAAGAACCACGAAGCATTGACCTTTTCCTAGGTTGAGAAGCTTTTGGTACCATTTGGTTTCTCTTGGAAAAATTGTCAAACACTTGGTGTGCAAGGAAAAAAGGCAATGAGCCACACACCAACCTTGCAAAGAACCTTCCACAAGAACTTCACAATCTTCTTCTTCAACACATCCACAATAACAACACTTATATATGCTCACCAGTAACACCACAAGTAATATTACCACAACCCAATCCCAACTTCTAAAGCTCAACTCCAACAATCTCAAACAAACATCCAATCTTCCAAACCAATCAACAAATCCAAGCAATAGCAAGCAAATGGAATGGAAAGGAAAAGAAATGGAGAAGAAAATACCTTGAGAGGAGCTTGAAATCACAATGGAGAAACCTTGGAGAAAGTCGGAAAAGATATGCTAGGGTTTGTGAATAAGTGTAAATAAAAAGAGAAGGCCCAGGATCAAATTTCAATCCAACCAATCACGGTCCGATTGATCGGACCTCGATCAGATTCGGGTCATGGGCTTGGGTCTTAAAATAAGGCTGAGTTTGACCCTGAAAGAGGTAAATTTGGACCCCAAATCCAAAAATGTGTAATCTAATGTATGTAGCAATGCACAAAATCAACTCAAACACCAAAAATGAATTCCCTTAAAACAGAATCATACACAAAAGATTCCGCCAAATTTGAGATTTTCAGCGAATGTGAATTTTTTGAAAAAAAAGTTTGTTCTATGTGTAATGATATATTCACACAAAACAGAAACGTCCAATCCGACCAATATAAAAAAAAAAAACCCCTCCACCTAAATAGTAGACTACAACCTTTTTTATATTTTTTTTATGCTCCTCCATACTTTATGAATAAGCTGCTCCATTTTTTTTATTTGCCTGATTCTATAATATTTTGAACTGAATCTATCAACGAGAGATCTTTCAAGATATTAGTGCGGAATATACACAGACGTAGGAGCATTCTCAGTTGCTGTACACAATAAATTCATGCATAAATAAAGAAATGCATCAAAATTCATTGAATACAAATTTCCCTCCATTTAATGGGAGGTTTTACATTTAATCTTGTGGGTACATCATACTCCCGATCGTGATTTCCCATCGATTGTTAATTACATCCTTAATGGAAAACCTCTGATTATCAAGACATTGACTCAATAAAATTTACAAAGAAAACACAGGAGAATAATAAAAAGAAATTGACAAATTTTTGCTCTTCGCCTTTGCTGCCAGAAGTAGTTCTTTCGATTCATCTGAATCTTCATGATCTTTTCTCGATTGGGTTCATGAATTGATGATGATTTTTTTTATGGAAATGGGCCATTCCCTTTAATTTTATTGGCCCATCATAATGGATTTGAAATGGCCAGACCTCATTGTTAAACAGGTTGAATTGGGTAGGTTGATCCAAAATGTTTGGTTAGATGTATGAGCTTTGACCCTTTCTCTTAGAGAGTTTATTTTGAAATTTGAAAAGTGGTGGTTTGGGCTCCCTTGTACCAAAGAGAAGTTTTTAACTTCCTCCCTTTTATCTCTTTAAACTTCTTATACCCAATTCATACGTAGAGAGTTTGAATTGCTGAGGGATTGAAGAAGCTTGCATTAGGAGTACGAACACCTTGTAGAGATTTGTAGAGATCAAAAGTGGGGTATGTTTGCCTTCCTCTTTTTTTATATATATCATTTAGTATTCCCATTTGTATTGGTTAAAATTACATGTCAATCTGTATTTTATTTATTTATTTATTTTTTGTAAGATCACATTTCAATTTCTCATCATTTTTTTAGCTACTATTGCAACCCAATTTTTTTTTAACCCATTATCAGAGCCACTTCGAGTCAATATTTGGATTATTATTCACCCTTTTTAACCTGCATTTGGGCTATAGTTTTGACCCCTGTCCAGGTGCGATTTGAATTGAGTTCTGATTCATTCAAAACTATAATTTGGACCTTTTTTATAACCCATTTAGAGCCATTTTTCAGCTAATATTTGGACAATATTTCAGGCCAATTCTGGTCAATTTCTGATTCATAATCAGCTATATTTTAACTATTGTTTGGGTTGATTTTCAACCCATTTATAGAAACCAGTTTAGGTCAAAGTTGGGTCAAGGTTTAAGGGTCAAGGTTTAAACCATTTAGAGACACAAATTGGGTTGGCTTATAAATCCATTGGTAATCAATAAACCAATGTAGGCTATCATGCTACAAAAGTGTAAATTTCAGTCTTTTCTTGGGTTGGTTTTGGTCTATAATTCTGACTCAATTTTGTAACATAAATCTGGTTTGGTTTAGAATTATAGGTCTGGAATGGTGCTGGCCTGATTTGAAGTTATAATTATGGCCTGAATTGGGCCTAAAATCTGTCTTAGATTAGACTCCATATTCTGGCCCAATTCGGATCCAAAACCCTGGCCTTATTTAGGCCCAAAATCTGTCTTAGATTAGACCCAATATTGTAACCTGATTTGGAACCAAAACCTGGTCTGATTTAGGCCCAAAATCCTGGCCTAATTCGGACCTAGCTCAAAATCCTGGCATGATTTGGAGTTAGAATTATGGCCTGAATTGGGCCTAAAATCTGTCCTAGATTAGACTCCATATTCTGGCCCAATTCGGATCCAAAACCATGGCCTTCTTTAGGCCCAAAATTTGGCCAGACCTAGACTTATAATTCTGGTCAAATTTCCACTAAAAATCTGGGCTATAGCATAGCTCAATTTCTCGTCATTATATGAATTGAGACCTAGCCCCATTTCTGTCACTTTTTTTTTTTTGGTCACTAGTGAGACAGTTTGGTGGGGCAAGTTTAAGGATCTAGTCCTTCTAAAGCAAACTGCTAGAGAAATTAATTTTGGGCTGATACTCCTGACCCATAGTTTGATTCGATTTTGCTTTGACCTATTTATAGAAAATGTTTTGGGCAGAGTTTTAACGCATCTTAAGAAAACTGGGTTGAATTCCAACCGATTTAGAGAAACCAGTTTGGGTAGAATTTTAACCCATTTAGAAACCAATTTAGGTCCATATTAAAAATTTGTAGAGCCACCTTTGGGTTATATGTTGTTTCTTTTACAGACACACTTAGGCCCATTTCTGGAAATAATACAAATTTATAACCCTCATTTATGGCCCATTTAAAGTCACAATTGGGCTGATTAACCCAAGCTTAGGCTAAACTTACATAACTGATTTTAGCCTGTTTAGGACTACATCCGAACCCATTTAAAACTCTTCTTTTAGACTGCATTTCATCCCATTATGTGCATCTACTTAGGACTGAATTTTTGACTCAATTCCAGTCTCTATTTCGAGCTGGGTTCTGAACCTCAAATAGCAAAAGTTTTGTTGTGAGTGAGATGATTCCTCTTTGATGCGGTTATCCAGACACTAAACTATCAAACATAGGTAGTGGGACACCTAAGAAGCCATAGACTCCTGCGCGCCCCCACCCCCCCGCCCCCCCACAATAGTTGATGGGTACCCAGGACCTGGAAATCCAAGTGGATATGTATATCCACTTTGATAGCAATATGTGGACATAGGTTCAGGTCCTGAAGAAGCTCCTCCACCCACCATTGAAACTTGCCAATTAGAATAAGGGGCTACCATTGGTTGATGAGAAGTGCAAGCTCCACGGAGTCCAGGCCGTGGCAGCCAAAAATCCCCACTTATGATTGTCCAACTTGGGGGTTGTTTGTTTACATGTTTCTGTCTATTTGTTTAAGCAGATTTAGATTTTTTTTTAGGAGGGCAGATTTCTTCCATCCGAATCTCCATGTGCAGGACCATGACAAATTTTTTTTTAGGAGGGCAGGTTTCTTTTAGAGAAATCTGAATCTCCATTTTTTTAAGGGAGAATTTCAACAAAGTCCTTAAGTTTCGGTCTTATTTCAAAAAAGGACACAAGTTTCAAAACTTTTTAAATTAGTTCTTAAGTTTTTCAGGAAGTTTTCAATTAAGGACATCCATCTATTTAAAGTTATTTTTGAGCAACTTTTTCCCTCAATATTTTGAAAATACCCAAATTACCCTTCATTGTAATAAAAATCTCATTCATTTCCTCTACATTCTCCTCATTTCCATCACTGGTGTCCTTACGGTGATCAAGGACACCTAGTATTTCTATAGCGATTGGCTGCATGTAGTGGCTGTCGAAACCATGTCATGGCTTTAAATGAAAGGTAATTTGGTTATTTGCAAAATATTGAGGAAAAAAGTCACCAAAAATACATTTAAATGGCTGGATGTCCTTAATTGAAAATTTACTAAAAAACTTAGGGACTAATTTGAAAAGTTTCAAAACTTGTGTCCTTTTTTGAATTAAGGTAAAAACTTAAGGACATATTTGAAAATTTCCCTTTTTTTAAAGATCCCTTGGTGTAGGATTGGCTATTTTTTTGGATATTCTTAAGCCCTTTTGTGGAGGGCAAATTTCTTTTGTAGAAATCTGAATCTCCATTTTTTTATGATAGGTGTAGATATATATATATATTTTAGAAAGGAGGGCAGAATTCCCTTGTCATGGGATTCCGAATCGCCATTTGTAGAATAGCTATGACATAGGAGGAAGATGAGATGATGTAATGGAGGAGATGAAATGGAGATGTGATGTAGGATGAGATGAAGAAGATGGAGTGAAGAGGAAGATGATGTAGAAATCTCATCCTTTTCTCTCTCCCTTTCTTTTTTCTTCTCCTTCTCTTCTTTTCTTCTCTCTTCTCCTCTTTGTTGGTAGAAACAGTCGATTCCTCTCTCTTTAGTTCTCCTCCTTTTGTTATCTTCCTTTTGGGTGGTTATGATAACTACCATAACATGGAGTTAGTGGAGGAGGCAGTTTTCAAAACTCCACAGCAAGTTTCTTTGAATGGGTCTGAATTGAAACTTAGACCTCTGGGATTAAAAGCATTAGCTTCCACCACTTTACCAATAACTACCCATGTAGTTATTTACTAAAAAAAATATTTTGAAATCTTGATGACTCAGGTCATTGAATCATGCTAATTTAATGGGCCTAGACCAATTCCCATCTGCATCTTTTGTTTGGCAAAATTTTGACATTTACAAATGCCCCCTCAAGTCACATATGTGCAAACATTTGTACATGTGGGACTCGAAATTTTTTTTTATATATATAACATGTATATAATTCCTCCCTTTTTTTTTCAGCAATGTGGAAGGAAAAGCAGCCGGTTTCCCATTCTTTGATAATTCCTCGTGATAAGTCCTGAAAAGTGCACATTTTTATACACATTTTGGACCATTTTAAGGGTTTGTTGATATTAAAGAGCTTCATTTAGTGTCAAATCATGTTTTTATACATTTAGCATTCACTGTAGTGCATTCATACGTAATTTGCTCAAAAAACACACTTTTTGCATAAATTTATGATACTTGCCATTTTTGAAAATCTATTTTTGGAAAGTCGGTTATTTTGGGTGCAACAAGCAAGGTCACATACATAGTACATTCAAATTCCTTACATGTGATTATTGTTGAATTTGTTTATTTTAATTTGTGTAGGAGAAATCAAGAATGGGACCCACATTAGTGGAATTTGAGAGAGATCAAGGGTAGGACAGCTTTCATGATGGACCCGCATTTTTGGTATTTTTTTGGAGAGTTTGAAAAGTCAACAATAGAAAGATAGATTTGTGATTTCAAGATCAAGAAAGCAATTCAAGAAATGAAAGGTGTGCTAGAAGAGTTGACTAGTCAATCAAAGAAGATTGGAAGAAAACCAAAGATGGAAGATGAGTCAAGAAACAAGGAAAGAAAGATACGAAGATCCCTTTCGGCCTCCACATCATGGGTCCCACACATCCCGTCGCACCATTAACATTCCATAGGTATACAATTATTTTCGAATTTTTCAGGAACAACATGATTAAAATGGCTATAACTCATAATCCGACCGTTGGATTGGCGCAATCTACGCACCGTTGGAAAGCACTTTTCGAGTAGATATCCGTGGAGCCCAAGATTGTGTCAATCAGAGCCATGATTTAAAATCTCGGTTTCGGTCGCGGTCTCGGTCGGGCCGAAAAACCGATATGATATCGGTATCGGTCGCGGATATCGGTCCGTCGCGGTCGTTGCGGTGTGAATTTTTTTTTTAATCCAAAAAAATTTCCAAAAATATCCAAAAAATCCAGAATATTAGAAAATGCTGGAAAACAATATTTTTTTCCATTAGTAACAACAATAAATCAAAATCTCGGTCACCTTAAGTTATGAGTCCTGTCTATATTACAGTTCGCTGTCTTTTCCAGTATTTCATATAATACAACCATTATTGATGCTCATGGTCAATTTATTAGTGTAAAATATAAGAAAATAAAAATAACATATCAATTATCATTTAATACTAACTCAATCAACAAATAAATTAAGAAATTCAAGACCAAGTAACAACAATTATTTTTAGAAAAATTAAGATTTAATAAAATTATTTTCAAAATACTAAATATATAGATCTAGCATAAAAGTATATAAATCAATCATTTATAAACCACACAATGATCATGAATCATTAAAACAACATATTTATGATGAAATCCCCAAAAAATGATATATTATAATTTAAATATTGAAAAATCCGAAAATAAAATAATTAAAATAAAAATATAAAAATCATGTGTATGAGTAGATCTAGCATGAAAGTATGTATATCTAACTTCTAAGTGGAGAACACAACCAAAGTAACAAACCAAATGATCATTTCTATGCTTCATCTAAAAATATCCCCAAAATATCGGCCGATATTTTGGGGATATTTTGCCTGCGATACCGAAACCGGTATCACAGGCAAAATATCGACTCGGAACCGGCCGATACCGGTTCATATCGGCCGATATGAACCGGTATCGGCCGATATTTTATACCATGATCAGAGCTAAAATGAAGAAGATATGGCCTCTGAAAGTTGATGCGATAATTTCTACTCGGGATTGCAATTTTCCACTTGGAAATCACAAAAATCTCTCACTCACCTTGCTATTTATTTGGAGACTTGTTGGCCAAGGAAGAGAGTTACCATACAAAGAAGATTGCATGCTACAAACTTGGAACAAAGAAGGAAATAAAGAGATGAAAAATCTATAAATTGATGGCATAGGCATCCCTCTCCTCTCATAAAGGAAAAGACCCCCCCACTAGTGTCATTCATCCGCCATTCTACTCATCTCCTTTCTCTATCATAGCCCATCTCTCTTCAAGAAGGCTTGTCCCAACTTGATGCTTCAACTAGAGAGGTTCCTTTCATCCTAGTATGTTATTGTTTTTCTTGGAATTTTAATTCTCCATCTTTTATGTAAAAACATTGCATATTAGTAAAAGTGTGATTCTTTTAAATTATTCTTTTTCTTATGTGATTAATACTTGAGTTGTGTTTTCTTTATTGTTGTTCTTGGATTGACAACCCAGGATCCTAAGGGCATGAAATAAGTAATTATGAACATGGTTTGAGAATAAAAGGAAAGAGCACACTTATCACACATTTATTTTTATTGCAATTCCCACACATTTACATTTATTGAAAAATCCACACATTTAATTTCTTGTTAATGCCACACATTTAATTTTATGCAATCCACACATTTAATGTTTTTGCGCATCACACATTTAAATTCTTGAACTTTTGTTCGTTGTCTTTATTTTTATGATCAATTCAATTTTATGTTTATTTTTGCATAGTTTATGGTTGGAACTAGTGATCATTGCATGCATAATCATACTAGTGGAGTTTAGACATTTTAAGTTGCTGGTTATTTGAGTATTCAAAACTGAATCAAAATTGGAATTGGAGTTTTAAATTGAACAAGCAAGAAAAATCAGAGATTTGATTCAAGAATCTTGGCCAAATATTTTTTGGAAATTTGGATCCCAACATAAAGTGCACAATTCTGCACATTGTTGCAGAAATTTTAGGACAGATTCTGAGTGAAACGTTTGCGATTAGAAACCTGATCAAAACACATTATTTTTCAATAAAACTTGGGGAAATTAAAGTTTGATCAGTGTACTTTCGAATCCCAGAATTTCAAACAAAAATAATTTTGGAAAAATGGTGAACCAGTGGCTCAAACATGACTGATCGGACCCACCTGTGTGCAGAATTTCTGCACAGTTTCAGTTTTTAGGCCATGTTCAAGCACTCATATCTCATTCGTTCTAAATCTTTTTTCACTTCCGTTTTTTTTAATTGATGCATGCATCATTATAGTTTAAATTCCAGCCATTAAACTCAGTTTTAGGTTGCATTAGGTTAGGAAAAATCATGCATAAAAACAGCTCTGCATACTAGTTTTCCAGACTTAGAAATTTCTAACATCTCATGGCATACATTGCATTAATAACTTTCTAACTTTATGATTAACTTCTAATTTTGTGATTTAGATAATTTCTAGAAATAAAAGATCTTTCTAATTTTTGTTAATTGAAGATTTTTAACTTAGGCGGTTTCTTAAGATTTGGAAATTCTAACATAAGGTATGATTGACTTAATGCTTTTTAAATTTGTTATGATTTGAAAATCTTTATTTATTTGGAAAGTCCTTAACTTTAGGGAGTTGATTAAATTGGTGAGAAAGTTGGTTGTTTCCTTTTTAATTGATTTGATTTGTTACTAATATTTGTTGAACATGTTTTGATTAATTTAGTTTCTTACTTGGGTTTATTTTGTTTCTAAGTTATCTTCTTAGTTTTATTTTTGGTCAGCTTTATTTTTGGATTGTTTCTAATTTGATGTTCTGATTTGTGTGTTCTTTTGTAGCAACTTGTGATTCATTTTAGATTAGGCTTTTTGATTTAGGAGTTTTTTTTTTAATTTTTGGAAATGTATTTAATTTAAAGTAGGAATGATGAATGTACTTTTCTAGATTTTAGGCTAAAATTAGATTTTATTCAAGGTAGATGACAAAGTTGGAAAGCCTTATTTCTAAAGCTCCCTGTGGATCGACCTAGTCTCATCAGTTTATTACTGCAATCAAAGCTCTGCACTTGGAGTTGCGATCAAGTTTTTGGCGCCGTTGCCGGGGAGCGCCATATAAGGTAACGTTTCTAACTTTCCTTATTTACATTGCTTTAGGGGTGTGATATTTTTGGCATCTTTCTAGATATAGGAGGAGCATGCATGGAATGTTAAACCGCCCTAAATTGGAATAGGGAATTGCATGGATTGCTAATTAGAAAGAACACATCATTGAATTTTTACAGACTTTCTAAGAATTAGCAAAGTTACTTTATTTTCCAACTTGTTTTAAGTCCTTTTGGAAGAAAGTAAACCGAAGGTGACCTGATCATTGTCCTTGAAATGGTATAAAATATCGGCCGATACCAGTTCATATCAGCCGATATGAACCGGTATCGGCCGGTTCCGAGTCGATATTTTGCCTGCGATACCGGTTTCGGTATCGCAGGCAAAATATCGCCAAAATATCGGCCGATATTTTGAAAATATCGGCCGAGATGATATATAATGCAAAAAACCATACTTTTTGTTAAAAAATTCTCAATCTTCCTCTTCTTCTCCTCTCCTCTCATCTTCTTACTCCTTAGGGACTGCAACTACTCTCCATCTTGCATCTTTTCAAATCCCACATTTATTTCTTAAATAAAATATTATTCAAGCCTCAAGCTAAGAGAAAATCAATTTATACCATTTTATTATGTGTTTTTTGTTTTTTATTTTTAGATGAAGCATAGAAATGATCATTTGGTTTGTTACTTTGGTTGTGTTCTCCACTTAGAAGTTAGATCTACATACTTTCATGCTAGATCTACTCATACACATGATTTTTATATTTTTATTTTAATTATTTTATTTTCGGATTTTTCAATATTTAAATTATAATATATCATTTTTTGGGGATTTCATCATAAATATGTTGTTTTAATGATTCATGATCATTGTGTGGTTTATAAATGATTGATTTATATACTTTTATGCAAGATCTATATATTTAGTATTTTGAAAATGATTTTATTAAATCTTAATTTTTCTAAAAATAATTGTTGTTACTTGGTCTTGAATTTCTTAATTTATTTGTTGATTGAGTTAGTATTAAATGATGATTGATATGTTATTTTTATTTTCTTATATTTTACACTAATAAATTGATCATGAGCATCAATAATGGTTGTATTATATGAAATACTGGAAAAGACAGCGAACTGTAATATAGACAGGACTCATAACTTAAGGTGACCGAGATTTTGATTTATTGTTGTTACTAATGGAAAAAAATATTGTTTTCCAGCATTTTCTAATATTCTGGATTTTTTGGATATTTTTGGAAATTTTTTTGGATTAAAAAAAAAATTCACACCGCGACGACCGCGACGGACCAATATCCGCGACCGATACCGATATCATATCGGTTTTTCGGCCCGACCGAGACCGCGACCGAAACCGAGATTTTAAACCGTGGTCCTTGATTATCTCGGTGCTGAAGCAAAGCCTTCTCCAGAGTTTGGAGACAGCTAGACTATTCTAGGCAAGGGTCCTTTAAACGGGTCCATTCGTGATCCTACCCTTACCTAGGGGCTGAACTGGCCGGGTTGGTTTCACAGAGTCGGATTGGTGAACATAGGAAAACTTTTCAACCTTAGGATATTAACTCAGTTGTTTCTTGTGTAGGCTAGGTTTTTCTCATTTATTTAAAAAAAATCCAAAAAAGAAAGTACAAGCCCTCTCCAACTTGCTCACACCATTTGTGCATGAGCAAGAAGTCCAGTTGGCAAAGAGACTCAGTGCATCGGTTACAAAGAAGAGAGTCCCCAATCAAAGAACTTATAAGAATCTATGACTCTCCTCAATCTCTGAGTCCATCGAGATTGTCTGACATGTCGAGTGGGTCCGGTAGCAACCCCAACAATGGTGGGAATGCTACAAATCCAAATGGAGGCCACAACGGTGGGGAGGTGAACCAGCCACCAAGGAAATTATGTGATCTTTTGAACCTAGCACGACATACAACACCATCGTGCATTGTGTTACCTGCCATTGCCGGTCAATATGAAATAAAACCTGGTATAATCCAACTTCTGCCCAAGTTTCACGGGCTAGAATCTGAAAGTGCATATTTACATTTGAGGGAATTCGATGATGTGCTACACTTCAACTCCAAAACATGGTGCCAGATGTGATCAAACTCAAATTATTTCCTTTTTCTTTAAAGGAAAAGGCTAAGGCTTGGCTTCACACACTTAGGCCTAATTCAATTAATACCTGGAATGCTTGTGTCATCGAATTCCTGAAAAAGTTCTTCCCACAACACAAAACCAACACCTTAAAGAGGGAAATCATAATGTTCAGGCAAAATCAGAAAGAGCCCTACTTTAAGTGTTGGGAACGCTTCAACAAGTTGATCCTTGCATGTCCACATCATGGGTATGAAACACACCATCTCATTGAGATCTTCATTGAAAACCTCACTCCTGAGATTCGTCAGTTCATTGAGATGATGTGCAATGGTCAATTCGACCAAAAAACAGCAGATGACGCGTGGGAATTTTTGGAATTAATGGCAGAAAATGCACAAAAATGGGGCTCCTCTGAGGGGGTAGATCATTCCAGGGGGTTGAATCGGTCTAAGAGTGGAGGTCTATATCATGTGAACAATCAGATAGACATCCAAGCCAAACTTACAGCACTCACGAGAGAAGTCGAAGCCTTGAGACTTGGAAAGAATAAGGATACAATCATGGTTTGTGGTATTTGTGCTTCCAAAAATCATATGTCGACAGATTGTTCAACTGGACCTACCTTACAAGAAGCAATTCAGGAACAGGCTAACGCTTTGAATTCTTTCCAAAAGCCGTTCAATGCAAATACCATGGGAAACACATACAATCCTTCGTGGCGGAACCACCTAAGTGCTACACCTGAGTATAATCCCCAAAGACCATCAAATTTTGGTGTGCATGTGAATCCACATCATAATACATCTTATGCACCACAGGCCCAGAATAGGTCATTGGAGGAATCAATCAATACACTGATATAATCTCAATAGCAGTTTATGTAGAGCCTGCATAATAATCAACAGAATATTCAGAATAACCAGCAGGCTATTCAGAACAATCAACAGGCTATCCAAAGGTTAGAAACCTCTGTCAAGCAAATCAAACGTAGCCTTCAAGGTCAAGGGAAAGGAACCTTTCCGGCCCAACACCTGCCAAACCCTAAAGGCCAGTTTGAAGTGTCCGACATGACTAACCCTAACTATTAAGAGCATGTTCAGGCTGTCACTCTACGAAGTGGCAAAGAGCTTCAAGATATTTCGAAAAAACATAAGCAACATGTCTCCTCGGATTGAAATGAGAAAATTGAGAAAGAAAATGATAGCATTAATGCAAAGACCATTGTTGACACTGAAAAAGGTCCTGACCCCATGACTATCAAACCTGTTCCCCCATTCCCTCTAAGGTTAACCCATCCCAAACAGAAAATCCCAAACCAAGAGATTTTGGATATTTTCAAAGAAGTTAGGATCAATATTCCTTTACTGGATGCCATTAAACAGGTCCCCACCTACGCTAAATTCTTAAAAGATCTTTGCACTGCTAAATGTTCCAAAGAAAGCATTTCTCACTGAGCAGGTAAGTGCATACCTGACCCAAACCACTCCTCCTAAATATAAAGATTCGGGATGCCCCGCCATCTCATGTGTAAGCCTATTACCCTACTCAGTTTATGAGCAACTGGGGCTTGGCGAGTTAAAACCAACCAGAACTACTCCTCAACTCATCGATCGATCTGTTAAGAAACCAAGAGGGGTAATAGAAGATATTTTGGTACGGATTGAGCACTTTTAATGTTCCAAAGAAAGCGTTTCTCACTGAGCAGGTAAGTGCATATTTCCAAAGAAAGCATTTCTCACTGAGCAGGTAAGTGCATATCTGACCCAGACCACTCCTCCTAAATATAAAGATCCGGGATGCCCCACCATCTCATGTGTTATTGGAAACCATCGGATAGGCCAAGCTTTGCTAGACCTTGGAGCGAGTGTAAGTCTATTACCCTACTCAGTTTATGAGCAACTGGGGCTTGGCGAGTTAAAACCAACCAGAACTACTCTTCAACTCGCCGATCGATCTGTTAAGAAACCGAGAGGGGTAATAAAAGATATTTTGGTACAGATTGAGCACTTTTACTTCCCAGTGGATTTTTACGTGCTAGACACTGAGCTAATACGGAATGAAAGTGGTGAAATTTCAGTCATTCTGGGAAGACCATTCTTGGCCACTTCCAACGCAATAATCAATTGCTGGAGTGGAAGGCTCAAATTGACTTTTGGGAACATGACCTTGGACCTCGATATCTTTCAAATGTGTAAACAGCCGAGGGATTGCGAAACTGACTACCATGATGTGGATTTTATTGATACATTGGTTGAGGATGATCTTGAGGAGTTCATTAACTCCCAGGTTATGCTGCTTTTGACTGGAAAGGACATGGGCTATCTTGAGGACTTTCAAGACAACACTGTTGTGGAAGTCCATGCAGTATGGAAACCCCATTTTGAGGAGCTTGTACCATCTGGTACGCCAACTCTTCCATCTCAGTTGAATCCACCCAAGCCTGAGTTGAAGCCCCTCCCATTGAACCTGCAATATGCTTACCTTGGGGATGAAGAAACATATCCTGTGGTTATTTCTTCATTTCTTACTGAGGACCAAGAGGTCCAACTATTGAAAATACTCAAACAACATAGAAGTGCAATTGCCTGAAATGTGTCAGATATTAAGGGAATTGACCCTTTAGTGTGTACGGATCGCATCTACCTTGAAGAAGATGCTAAACCATGTAGACAAATGCAATGCCGACTCAATCCTACCATGCAAGAAGTGGTAAGGGCTGAGGTGCTAAAACTCCTGGACATGGGTATCATCTATCCAATTTCAGATAGTCAATGGGTCAGCCCTGCCCAGGTCGTCCCGAAAAAAGCCGGCGTTACTGTAGTCAAGAACGCTCAAGATGAACTTGTCCCCACCCAAGTGCCCACAGGGTGGAGGGTTTGCATAGACTGCATAAAATTAAATGCGGTCACACCTAAGGATCACTTCCCTCTACCCTTCATGGATCAGATTTTGGAAAGGGTAGCTAGCCACCATTATTATTGTTTTCTAGACGGGTATTCCGGGTATAACCAGATTGAAATCGCTCCGGAAGACCATGAGAAGACCACATTTACATGTCCTTTCGGTACTTTTGCCTATCAGCGAATGCCTTTCGGGTTATGTAACGCTCCTACAACATTTCAAAGATGTATGCTGAGTATTTTCAGCGATATGGTGGAGCGAATTCCGGAGGTTTTCATGGACGATTTCTCTATGTTTGGTGATTCATTTGAGGACTGTTTGAGTAACCTAGAAAAGGTCCTCACTAGATGCGAAGAAAAGAACCTTGTGCTGAATTGGGAAAAGTGTCATTTCATGGTTCGCCAGGGAATTATCCTTGGTCACATTGTGTCGGAAAAAGGATTGGAAGTTGACAAGTCCAAAATAGATTTGATCGCTGACTTGCCCACACCCAAAACCGTACGAGATGTCAGATCATTTTTAGGGCATGCAGGCTTTTACAGGAGGTTTATCAAAGACTTCAGTTCCATATCCAGACCTCTCTATAACCTGCTTTCCAAAGAGGCAGAATTTAATTGGACCGAGGCATGCAAAGAAGCATTTGATAAGTTGAAAAGCATGCTGACGTCCGCACCGATTATGCAGCCTCCAGATTGGACTTTGCCCTTTGAGATTATGTGTGATGCCAGCGATTATGCGGTTGGGGCTGTGTTGGGGCAACGTAAGGACAAGAAACCTTACGTGATTTCTTATGCAAGCAGGAGCTTGAATAGTGCATAGATCAACTATTCAACCACTGAGAAAGAATTACTAGCAGTGGTCTTTGCACTTGACAAGTTTCGGTCTTACTTGATTGGATCCAAGATTATTGTTTTCACCGATCACTCTGCGCTAAAGTACCTTCTCTCAAAGAAGGATGATAAGCCCAGGCTCATTAGATGGATCCTCCTACTCCAAGAGTTTAACTTAGAAATTAAGGATAAAAAGGGAGTAGAGAATGTCGTGGCTAATCATCTATCTAGGCTGGTTCTTTCCGACACCATTGAACCGACACCGTTCCAGGTTAATTTCCCGGATGAACATCTTTTTACGGTACATCAATCCCCTTGATGCGCTAATATCGCAAACTATCTTGCTACGGGCGACACTCCTGACCATTAGACCAAGCAAGATAGGAATTCTTTCTTTTCTTAGGTTCGATATTTTTTTCTAGGATGATCCATATCTGTTTTAAATACTGCCCAGACCAAATAATTAGGAGATGCGTGCCGGATAATGAGATACACAGTGTCATCTCCTTTTCTCATACACAGGCATGTGGGGGCCACTTTTCAAGTAAAAAGACAATTCAAAAGATTCTTCATAGTGGTTTCTATAGGCCCAACTTGTATAAGGATGCTTACAATTTTTGTAAAGCCTGTGATCGCTGCCAGAAGTTAGGCACAATTTCCAAAAGAAACATGCTGCCACTGAATCCCATTCTGGTAGTTGAGCTTTTTGATGTATGGGGCATTGATTTTATGGGTCCATTTCCTCCGAGTTTTGGTTATATCTATATCTTAGTGGCTGTAGACTATGTGTCCAAGTGGATAGAGGCTATTCCCTGCCGGAAGAATGATTCTAAAACAGTCCAGAGATTTTTGAAAGAAAATATATTTTCTCGTTTTAGTACTCCACGAGCCATCATCAGCGATGGGGGTTTGCACTTTTGCAATCGGGCATTTGAAGCCCTGATGAAACAGTATGGGATCACCCATAAAGTGTCTACCCCTTATCACCCACAGACCAGTGGGGAAGTGGAAGTGTCGAATCGAGAAATTAAAAGAATATTAGAGATAACAGTAGGCCCTAATCGGAAAGATTGGTCTATGAGATTGAATGATGCTTTATGGGCTTATCGAACTGCTTTTAAAACTCCAATCGAAATGTCTCCCTACTGGCTCATCTATGGGAAAGCATGCCACCTCCCAGTGGAACTGGAACACAAAGCTTATTGGGCCATTAAGCAGTTTAACTTTGATATGGATAAAGCTGGAAACAAGAGGAAACTACAATTAAATGAATTGGATGAGTTGCGCAGGGAAGCTTATGCAAACTCAAGAATTTATAAAGAGAGGACCAAGATCTTTCATGATAAAAACATTCTTTGAAAATCCTTTTACCCTGAGTAGAAGGTCCTCCTTTATAATTCTAGGCTTCATTTATTTCCTGGCAAACTTAGCTCCCGTTGGACTGAACCATTCATTGTCAAAGAAGTGTTTCCATACGGTGCTGTTAAGATTTATGATCCCAAGGATGGCCAGACGTTCAAAGTCAATGGCCAAAGATTGAAGCCATTCTTGGAAATTGCACCAGCTGATGAGGAAGAATTCCTCTTGATGATCCTGTCTACCAGGATTAGTCGGCCCTGGATCTAACAGTGGCCCATTGTTGTGTATAATATGTATACTTAGTAGTTTAGGTTTTATCCCATTATTTTTGTTGTTTTGTCTAACTTTGGACAGGGAGCAGCTCAAACATATCCCAGGTGCTTTCTATACTTTACCCTCCATTACTTTTTATGTTCCTCATGTTTCATATGTTCCTTGCATATCATTCCTTCAAACATCGAGGACGATGTTCATAACAGGTTGGGGGGTGGGAACAAGCACACTTATCCATCTTTAGACAAAAGTGTTTACACAATTTGTTCTCGATTTTTAGGTTTTCAAAAAAAAAAAAGAAAAAAAAAGAATTTTGTGGGTAAATTCACTGCAAACCCTCACGAGGCACAACTCGTCCACTAGGGGGAACCTAGGGGTTTAAAGGCTAATTGCAAACGCTAAATCCAGTCGAGAGTGCCAGCGAAAGTGGTGTGGCATTCATTTTTTTAGTTAGCTTTGTTACATTGCATTTAGATTAGATCTCAATAAAAAGCCTCATATTTTTCGCAGTTTTTGCTAGGGGGTGTGATGAGTCCTGAAAAGTGCACATTTTCATACACATTTTGGACCATTTTAAGGGCTTATTGATATCAAAGAGCTTCATTTAGTGTCAAATCATGTTTTTATGCATTTAGGATTCATTGTAGTGCATTCATGCGTAATTTGCTCAAAAATCACACTTTGCATAAATTTATGATACTTGCCATTTTTGAAAATCTATTTTTGGAAAGTCGGTTATTTTGGGTGCATCAAGTAGGGTCCCATGCATAGTACATTCAAATTCCTCACATATGATTATTGTTGAATTTGTTTATTTTAATTTGTGTAGGAGAAATCAAGAATGAGACCCACATTAGTGGAATTTGCGAGAGATCAAGGGTAGGACAGCTTTCATGATGGACCCGCATTTTTTGTATTTTTTTGGAGAGTTTGAAAAGTCAACAATGGAAAGATAGATTTGTGATTTCAAGATCAAGAAAGAAATTCAAGAAAGGAAAGGTATGCTAGAAGAGTTGACTAGTAAATCAAAGAAGATTAGAAGCAAACCAAAGATGGAAGGGGAGTCAAGAAACAAGGAAAGAAAGATACAAAGATCCCTTTGGGCATCCACATCATGGGTCCCACACATCCCGTCACACAACTAACATTTCATAGGTGTACAATTATTTTTGGATTCTTCAGGGACAACAAGATTAAAATGGCTATAACTCTTAATCCGACCGTTGGATTAGCGCAATCTACGCACCATTAGAAAGCTCTTTTTGAGTAGATATAGTGGAGCCCAAGATTGTGTCAATCAGAGCTAAAACGAGGAAGATATGGCCTATGGAAGTTGATGCGATAATTTCTACTCGGGATTACAATTTTCCACTTGGAAATCACAAAAATCTCACTCACCTTGCTATTTATTTGGAGACTTGTTGGCCAAGGAAGAGACTTACCATACAAAGAAGATTGCATGCTACAAACTTGGAACAAAGAAGGAAATAAAGAGATGAAAAATCTATAAATTGATGGCATAGGCATCCCTCTCCTCTCATAAAGGAAAAGACCCCCCCACCAGTGTCATTCATCCGCCATTCTACCCATCTCCTTTCTCTACCATAGCCCATCTCTCTTCAAGAAGGCTTGTCCCAACTTGATGCTTCAACTAGAGAGGTTCCTTTCATCCTAGTATGTTATTGTTTTTCTTGGAATTTTAATTCTCCATCTTTTATGTAAAAACATTGCATATTAGTAAAAGTGTGATTCTTTTAAATTATTCTTTTTCTTATGTGATTAATACTTGAGTTGTGTTTTCTTTATTGTTGTTCTTGGATTGACAACCCAGGATCCTAAGGGCATGAAATAAGTAATTATGAACATGGTTTGAGAATAAAAGGAAAGAGCACACTTATCACACATTTATTTTTATTGCAATTCCCACACATTTACATTTATTGAAAAATCCACACATTTAATTTCTTGTTAATGCCACACATTTAATTTTATGCAATCCACACATTTAATGTTTTTGCGCATCACACATTTAAATTCTTGAACTTTTGTTCGTTGTCTTTATTTTTATGATCAATTCAATTTTATGTTTATTTTTGCATAGTTTATGGTTGGAACTAGTGATCATTGCATGCATAATCATACTAGTGGAGTTTAGACATTTTAAGTTGCTGGTTATTTGAGTATTCAAAACTGAATCAAAATTGGAATTGGAGTTTTAAATTGAACAAGCAAGAAAAATCAGAGATTTGATTCAAGAATCTTGGCCAAATATTTTTTGGAAATTTGGATCCCAACATAAAGTGCACAATTCTGCACATTGTTGCAGAAATTTCAGGACAGATTCTGAGTGAAAAGTTTGCGATTAGAAACCTGATCAAAACACATTATTTTTCAATAAAACTTGGGAAAATTAAAGTTTGATCAGTGTACTTTCAAATCCCAGAATTTCAAAAAAAAATAATTTTGGAAAGATGGTGAACCAGTGGCTCAAACATGGCTGGTCGGACCCACCTGTGTGCAGAATTTCTGCACAGTTTCAGTTTTTAGGCCATGTTCAAGCACTCATATCTCATTCGTTCTAAATCGTTTTTCACTTCCCCTTTTTTTAATTGATTCATGCATCATTATAGTTTAAATTCCATCCATTAAACTCAGTTTTAGGTTGCATTATATTTGGAAAAATCATGCATAAAAACAGCTCTGCATACTAGTTTTCCAGACTTAGGAATTTCTAACATCTCATGGCATACATAGCATTACTAACTTTCTAACTTTATGATTAACTTCTAATTTTGTGATTTAGATAATTTCTAGAAATAAAAGATCTTTCTAATTTTTGTTAATTGAATATTTTTAACTTAGGAAGTTTCTTAAGATTTGGAAATTCTAACATAAGGTATGATTGACTTAATGCTTTTTAAATTTGTTATGATTTGAAAATCTTTATTTATTTGGAAAGTCCTTAACTTTAGGGAGTTGATTAAATTGGTGAGAAAGTAGGTTGTTTCCTTTTTAATTGATTTGATTTGTTACTAATCTTTGTTGAACATGTTTTGATTAATTTAGTTTCTTACTTGGGTTTATTTTGTTTCTAAGTTAGCTTCTTTGTTTTATTTTTCGTTAGCTTTATTTTTGGATTGTTTCTAATTTGATGTTCTAATTTGTGTGTTCTTTTGTAACAACTTTTGGTTCATTTTAGATTAGGCTTTTTGATTTAGGAGTTTTTTTTTTTTTTTTTTTTGGAAATGTATTTAATTTAAAGTAGGAATGATGGATGTACTTTTCAAGATTTTAGGCTAAAATTAGATTTTATTCAAGGTAGGTGACAAAGTTGGAAAGCCTTATTTCTAAAGCTCCCTGTGGATTGACTTGGTCTCACCATCTTATTACTGCAATCGAAGCTCTATACTTGGAGTTGCGATCACCTCGTATGTATTTGCGAGCTCCCTTCGATCCAATTAATAATTTCAATGGGATGAAACTGGAGCGAACTTGCTCGATTCTTGATTTTCCTGAATTTGAGTCGATTGATCTCCCTGAAGAAGGTAGCGATAACTGGACTCCAATCATACAAGATTCCATCAGTGTTTTTGACCATATGCTTAGAAGCCGTCCTAGTTGTATAGATCAGCTAACTGTGTTGTGTCCCCATGTTTGCTCTGAGGATGTCGGTTTTTTTAGTACATTAGGAAGGGAAATCGTCAGTGGGAAACAATTACCCTGGGATTGGCCGGAAAAATTTAGAACACCGGGCTTATTTGAAGCAACTTTGCAGTGGAAGTGTTGGACAAGGGATATAGTTCATCTTTTTGAGATACGCCTTCGTAATGCGAGAATACTAGAGGCCGTTTGTGCTTCTGAAGGAAGCTACTTAAGGGCATCTCATGTATATAAGGCTTTAACGGAATACTGGTGCAAATCCGCTAATACATTTCATTTTTGGTGGGGTGAGATGTCAATTTCATTATATGACTTGTATCGTCTTTGAGGATTGCCTATTTCAGGGGTCTTTTATGATGAGTTTGTACCTGATAATCTTTTTATCTACGATTATGAGGAGAATCTAGTCTCATATTCTGATATTGAGTGCCGTGAAAAGAAAATCTTCCATGACCTCTTCAATGAATATCAGGTAGTGTGCAGTTGTAAATCAAAAGGAAAGAAAACAGTTATTTTAAAAGATTGGTTAAATCACTTTTTCGTGCCCCCGGTGGATGATACATCGGTTCGAACAACTGTTAAGGATGTAAGATCCAAAAAGCGTGCCTCTATGGTAAGAAAAATACCAAATCTAAGCGAACCTCAAAATCTTGAAGCTGCATGTTGACTGAAGTCATTTTCTCCTAATAGTTTCTTCGCTGCTTATATTACTGCTTGGTTGAGTGAATTTGTTTTTCCTTGCAATAATGGTGATACAATCAGACCCGAGACATTTGTCATGGCTGCTAAGATAAGCGTGGGCACGCCTGTTTCCCTTGCACCACCTGTTTTGGCGAGTATCTATCGAGGCTTAGGGGCGATAGCTACTCATCCAGATGTGCCATTTTCAGCTGTCATTTCTTATCCTGTGCACTTTTTGCTCATTTGGTTGGGCTCATATTTCCCAAGGCTTTATTTGCGGCATGGCCCAAAAGATTGCAAAATGGCTTGGGAATATCTGATTGATGTTGTACCTGTTGATTTGAAAGGATTACCAGCGAGACATCTCTTCACTCGGCTTGAGAATATGTATTCACGCCCGTATGCCTTCACGGACCAGACTCGTTCATTGATTGACTGGAATAATTTGTTGAAGACACACGGCATAAGTTTTCTTATTTCGATCCACCCTAGTTTACTTCCTTTAAGGCAAAGCAATAATCAAGCTAGAGTCGAACATTACAACCCATGTCAATTTGCTAGATTCCTTGGTTTTGACCAAGCTGTGCCAACTTCCATCTTTAATGAAATTAAGCGAGGAAATTGGGTCAACTAAAAAGAATTTGGGAGCACCTTTTACACTCTAATACAGGGGTATCATTTATCATGCCAAGGGGTTTTAACTTTGGACAAACTACCCGTAAGTTTGTTAGTTAGTGGAAAGTTTGTTGGGAAGCTTATTTTAACCTCCAGAGCAGGGAAAAACTTTTGATAGATCCCAAGATTGAAGAAATTTATAAGGCATAAGCTATATAGCTCGTATTGCATCTAGTAAAATTTCAAAGAAGAGAAAAAAATCATTAGCTAGTACAATTCCAAGTGCCCAATTGGAAACTCGGGAAACAGAAATCATTCTTTCCCCAAGAAGAGTTCATGTTAATATTTCAGAGATGTTTGAACCTGCAGCGAGTCCTAACGAGAATTCTTCTTCATCCACAGATTCTTTTGACTCAGACAGAGCTCCCATGAAACATCATAGAACCTTTCATAGGAGTTCTTCTCCTCCTTTGGAAGTTCTTAAGCAATCGGATGTTGTTGAAGGTGCTGACAATGAGTTACTTCATTATGGGGAACGAGAGGATGATCAGATTGATTATGACCTTTATAGCGACTTGCCCGAAGTCACAAGTTCCTCCCCTCAAGTAGTCTTCTTTTCTTCTGGGGCTACAGAAAGATTTATAGACTTACCGGCTGTTAAGGTAGCCGAACCCTTCCTTTATTTAACAGCAGGAGCAAGTTCAGGTGCCCAAGCAGGTTTTTTTTTATTTTTAGAATGTCCATCTTAATTAATTATTCAAGTTGGATTTGGCTGATGAAGATGACTTCTTTTTTTTTTTTTTGGTTTAGACACTTCTTTTGTTGACAGGAGCAGAGCTCAACAGGAATTTGTTGGAGATGGAGACAATGTCATTTTTTACGTTGGCAGTGCATTACTTGGTAAGAATGATTCTCATTTCCTCTTCTTTTTTTTTTTCTCTCTTTTTTTTTTTTTTATCATGTATTATACAACATGAACATGTGAAACATTTTTTTTTATTTTTAAAAAGGTGCTTCTCTCGAGGGAAAAAATGGGACCCAAGAGAATCTTCCTACAGATAAGGAGGATCTTGTTCCTGAGGTTGTTAGCACCACGCCTTCAGAAGGTGTTATTGTTGGTAAGAGAAATTTCTCTCTTTCCTTTTTTTTTTTTTTTGAAAAATGTACATATATTATCTTTGGCATGAGAATAATAGAAAACTTCTTTTTACAGATAATGCAATTCCTTCACCCTTGCCATCTTTACCTCTGCTAGCTATAGAGCAGACTGTTGTCGCAGATGCTGAGGAAGAGGATGTAGATGATTACGCTCGGATTGCTGCCAAAGTCATTCTCTCTAAATTGTTCTCGAGGTTCAAGCGGACACCACTTGATCAACTTCATTCATTGTCTTCTTTTGTGGACAAAACGTTTAATCTTTTGGAAGGCCTTCCTATAGACCTTTCTGGAATAAAGTCCAAAGTGAATGGAATTTTGGGTAAAGCTCGGTTGTTAACTGAAGCAAGGGATTCAAATTCATTTGACATGCTTCATCAAACTGTTTCAGAAAAGCTTGTCTTAATTTGTCATAAGGAGAAGCTGAAAGTGCAAAAGGTGGATGAAATCACATCTGCTAGTTCGCAATTGAAAGCTGAAGAAATTGGACTTTGTTCTACATGTGAAAACTTAGAGAAAGAAATCTCTTCTATTGAAGAGAATATTTTATCCCTCCAGGAGCAAGTTGTCATGAAACGTCATGAAGTTAATGAGATCCGTGACCGTCTGCATAAGATTACAAAAGAAACTGCAAGTTTGGACGATGCACTTTTAGATTCAAAGAATGATTTGAATTTAATTGTTGAACAAAAATAGGATTTGGAAAGGGAAGTTGCCCAATTTGTTCAGCAAAGGGAAAGTAAGCATCAAGCAACGACCAACTTGGAGTAAAGTTTGAGAGAGTTAATGCAAGAGTTGTCCTCATATGAGTGGATCCAAAATTTGTATTAGATGACTTCATTTTGTATTTGGAATGAATCACTGTAATAAATGATCCATTTTATTTCTCTATCGTTCTCATTTTGTGTATTTCTATGCATAATAACGTTTTATAAAACGTCCATTAATAGGAGAAAGTGTTCGATCTCCATCTTCTGTAACCAATTGGTAAGCCCCATTGGTAAAAACTTTTTGTACTACATAAGGTCCTTCCCATTTTTGGTCGAATTTTCCTCTCGACAAACGAGAAATCACAATAGGTCTTTTTACTGTGAGAACTAAATCTCCTTTTTTAAAAGACCTGATCTTCACTTTCTTATTGAATGCATTTGATGCTCGAGCTTGATATGCTTCCAACTTCTGTTGTGCTTCAAGTCTTTTTTCATCTAGTGCTTTCAATTCTTGAAGTCAAAGTTTGGCATTTTCATCATTGGTAAATGATTCCTGTATGGCAATTCTGAGGGATGGTAATTGTACATCAAGAGGAAGAATTGCTTCTCCTCCAAAGACTAGTGAATAAGGTGTATTTTGGGTTGGAGTGCGGACTATTGTTTGATATGCCCACAAGGCTTTAAATAATTTCTCATGCCAGTCTCTTTTATTTTTAGAGACTATTTTCTTGAGAAGTTTGCAAAGAGTCTTGTTAAATGCTTTTCCTAGACCATTTGCAGGTGCATAAAATGCTGATGAAAAATAATGTTTGATTTTGTATTTTTCACAAAATCTTTGCATTTGTTGGTTCTTGAAAGGAGTTCCATTGTTGGTAATGATCCTTTGAGGGATGCCAAATCGATAAATTACATTTACTCGAATAAAGTTGACGGCATCCACTATTTTAACTGCTTTGAGTGGAATTGCTTCTGCCCACTTAGAAAAATAATATGTGGCGGCAAGAATGTATTGATGGTTAAGAGATGATTGTGGTTATGGGCCCAATAATATCAAGTCCCCATGCTTCGAATGGCCATGATGCTACTGTGGGGTGCAATGGTTCCGGTGGTTGATGAATAAAATCTGCATGTATTTGGCAAACATTGCATTTTTTTAGCAAAGTTCATTGAATCGGCAACCATAGCGGGCCAATAATGCCCCATTCTCTTCAAATGCATATGGAGTTTTGGACCTGATTGATGTGATCCACATGTTCCTGAATGCGCTTCATTTAAAGCTTCACGATATTCAATATCTGAAAGACATCGAAGCAGTACTCCATCTAATGATCGTTTGTATAAGACACCATTAAGTAGAACACATCGTGATGCTCTTCTTCTGATGTCTTTCTTATCTTTTGAGTCTTGAAGGAGTCTTCCATATTGTAAAAATTCGATAATTGGTTGTCGCCAATCTATTGTTTCGATTTCCAGTACTGATATGATATTGCTTGTTTCAGTTGAGTTGTTTTCAAGATTTCTTGAATATTTGGAATAATTCGCCTTTCTTCAATCTTGATTGGTAAATTAATCCTATTAGTTTGGACTAGAGTTGCAGCCAAATTAGCGAGCGCATCTGCTTGGGTATTTTTTCCTCTTGGTATATGATAGAGTTGGAAATTTTGAAAATTCCCAATCAAACTTTTAGCTCTTTCAAAATGTTCAATTAGTTCAGGCTTTTTCACTTCATAAACACCTGTTAATTGATTAACAACGAGTTGTGAGTCTCCATGTACAATAAGAGATTCAACACCCATTTGGAGTGCTAACTCTAGTCCAATGATTAAAGCCCCATATTCAGCTATGTTATTTGTACATGGTTCAACCAAAACAAATGAATATGGAAGTATTCCATTTTCTGGAGTCAAGAATATAACTCCAGCCCCAGCTCCTGATCTTTGTGATGCACCATTGAAAAACATTTCCCAAGGCTTGCGAATTTTAGTACAAAAGATCTCTTCATCTAGCAAATTTTCAGATAATGGTGAGTTATCAGGAATTGGATGTGCTGCAAGGAAGTCAGCCAGTGCTTGTCCTTTTACCGCTTTTTGAGGAACATAAATGATTTCAAATTCCGACAACAAAAGTGTCCATTTTGCAAGGCGCCTTGATAAAGTTGGCTTTGACATTAAATATTTCAAAGGGTCAACTTTAGAAATGAGACGGATTGAATGTTCAAGGAAGTAATGTCACAGCTTTTGTACCGCAAATATTAATGCCAAACACATTTTCTCGATAGGTGAGTAATTATTTTCTGCGACAACGAGTGTCCGACTGAGATAGTAACAAGTATTTTCTTCTCCTTGTCCATTTTCTTGGGCTAGGAGTGCACCCAATAAATGATCTAAAGCAGTGATATAGAGGATCTTTTCCTTTTATTGGCGCTGCCAATATAGGAGGATTCGTAAGATACCTTTTTATGTTATCTAAAGCATTTTGACATTCTTCATCCCATTCAAAAGAGACTCCTTTTTTCATTAACTTAGAAAATGGTTGACATCTTCCGGAGAGATTGGAAATGAATCTTCGAATATAAGCCAACCTTCCTTGAAGACCCTTTAATTCACGTAAATTGCGGGGTGGTGGCATATTGAGTATAGCTTTTCTTTTATCAGGGTCAACTTGGATTCCGTTGTGTCGTACAACGAAGCCCAAGAATTTTCCTGATGAAATTCCAAATGCACATTTAAGGGGTTCATTTTGTATTGATTTTTACATAAACATTCAAAAACTTCTTTTAAGTCATTAAGGTGTTCAGATCTATCTTTTGATTTAACAATTAGATCATCAACGTAACATTCCACTTTTTTAATGTAGGAGGTCTTTAAATATTTGAGACATAGCTCGTTGATATGTGGCTCCCGCATTTTTTAAATCAAATGGCATAACAGTATAACAGAAAATGCCTTTAGGGGTTCTAAATGCTGTGAGTTCCTGATCTTTTGGATCCATTTTAATTTGATTATACCCCGAAAATCCATCCATGAAGGACAAAGCTTCAAAACCAGTTGCGGCATCTACCATAAGTTCAGTGATGGGGAGAGGGAACTCATCTTTTGGACTAGCAGCATTTAAGTCACGAAAGTCTACACAAACACGGATTTGTCCATTTTTCTTTTTAACTGGGACAATATTTGCTATCCATGTGGGATATTTTACTTCGCGAATGAAATTGGCTGCTTGGAGTTTATTAATTTCTAATTCAATTTTAACAGCAATATCCGGATAAAAACGACGTTGTGCATGTTTAACTGGTCGCTTAGAAGAATCTACTGCTAATTTATGAGTTGCTACCTTTGGGTCTAGTCCTGGCATTTCTTTATAGGACCAAGCAAACACATCTTTGTACTCAGATAAGTAGGCAACATATTCTTTCATTTCATCATCGGACAATAACTTGCTTACATAAGTAATTTTTGGTTCTTTTGGAGAACCTAAATTAATTTCTACAAGTTCATCCACTGTCGCCCCCCCACGCCCCCCCCGTCCTCGAGTGATGGAGGTGCTTTCTCAGGATCATTGACTAATTCTTCAACTTCCTTCCCAGCATCTTGTTCTTCACCAGAGATCATATTGACAGAGTCCCGCATCCCATTTTCATGATGATAAGATTTTCCTTTTGATTTGTTCTTTTTGGTTTGTTTTCGTTGAATTGTATCTCTACCCATTTCATTGCCAATCATAATGTATTTTAAGGCATCCTCTGAAACAGAATCACATTGTAAATTTTGATATTTTGACTTCTATGTTTTCCTCAAGACCATGTGTTTGTCATGAACATCCTGGCTTAAGCTTAAATCATTCATCATTTTGATGAATCTTTTCTTATTCCATCTTTTCTTTGTAATTTGTATTTGCGGGATTGACTTTGAATTTTCTCCTTCGCAAAATTCCGAGCCACAGAATGCCTGCTTCGGTGTCCCATACTTAGGATAGAAGCCATCATGCTTTGTCGGTGCCAATTGATCGAATACTGAGATCCGAGAGGTCTGCAACATCTTTGCACCTTTTCTTTTAGGGGACGACTTTCTTTTCCAGCATCTTTGTGACTTCTCTCTACCAGATATTTTGCATTAATCTGATAAGTTGTTGCCTTTTGTTTTCCTATACAAATAGGTTCAGGCTTGAGAGCATATTTTTGAGCTTCCGTTCTATTAGGAAAAGGCTCAATTATTCCCCCTTCTTTCAAACTACTTGGATTTTCAATGTCGTAACCCATTTTTTGCATCATTTTAACAGAATTTGGGTGATAACGACTAATATCCACCAGACCTGCAATTGATATTTCATTAGATTCCTCAGGTAACTTTGACGCCTCACCATGTACAAACTTGATCAGTGGGTATTTTTCATTTTCAATTAGGAGAGTTGGATTTTCTTCCTCTGGAATAATGACTTCTTTCAAGACCTCCTTTGTTTCCTGAAATGGACATAGTAGAGATGCCCCTAATTTTCTCTGAGATTTTGGGATATATTGAAAAGTCGGTCTTCTTTTCGAGTCATCCTTTTTGCTTGATCTTGTTTGAGGATCCTCTTCGATCTTATTTATTATTTCACACCCAATATAAAACTTTGCACCTGCAAAATAGGATTCTGCTTTGGTGAAAGGGTTTTCATCAGCAACCACCGTTTTCTGAATACCCTTGCAGAAATACTTGAAACATTGGTGTAATGTTGGAGGAATGATTCCATTCTCGTGCAACCAAGGTCTTCCAAGTAACACGTTATAAGATGTCAGAGCATCAATAACATGAAACACGCCCTTTGTGGTCAAGTCACCAACTGTGAGTTTGAGCCTAATCGTTCCCAAAGCTTGTTGGCTGCTTTGGTTGAAACCAGTTATAACCAAGTTTGAAGATTCAAGATCATTCACTGTCATGCCCAAAGATAACAATGTCTTGAGGGGAATAAGATTAACTGTGGACCCACAGTCTAGCATTATCCTATTCATTTTGACTTTGGCAAGAACCCCTTTGACAAATAAGGGTCTGTTATGTGCCTTCGTCCCTAGAAGAAGATCTTCATCCGTAAAAAAGATTGTAGCTAAACAGGCTATACAAATATTTGGGCTAAATGCACTCTCAAGCTCTGTCTCGGTTTGATGTACTTCATTGAGAAATTCATCGGGATCAAGGAGAGCTTTGATAAGAGCCTCTCGGATATGTTATGAAAGTCTTAAAACATTAAACACACTTAGTGGTGCCTGAATCTTTTTCAAATGTGCCAAGACATCATATTTTGTTGGAGACTTTTCATTCACAACTTTCTTTGCCCCCTGTTGAGATTGTGCACTTGTGGTCTCATTTTCTTCAACTGTCTTTCCTTTGGATTTCTTTTCAACCTGTGTTGTTCCTGCTGGTAATTGTTTCCTTGAACGAAGTTGGATTGGGCAAGCTTCATTAGAGGTTTGCTCCACAGCTTCTTCTTTAGGGGTATCCTTTTCTTCAATTTCATCGTGCTCTTCTTCAATGGAATGAACCATGTGATATGATGCTGTTTTTGATTGAGAGTCAATTTGATTTTCATCTCTTTTCATTTCATCCTGGTCAGCAATGAAGTCCACCATCATGATCTGGATCAATGAGCCATCCCAATGATCAATTGTGAGACATTCATATTCCTGTTCAATTTCTTCAATAACAACACTATTTGTGTTATCATTTTTCTTTAGGTGATTTATGATGCGGATTATGATTGGATTATTGGGATCACCATCCAAGTGTGCATATGGTGGGGGAACATAGCTCGTCCTTTCTTCATCCCATGGAGTGTTCTCAAAATTTTCTGGTAAACTAGGCTCTATCAAGAAGGTCCATGGTAGTCCTCTTTCAGCCAACTCTTCCCTTGTTGCTGATAACCCAACTCTTCGAAGAACTTCAGTATTATAGATTGCCGTTAATCTTTCAACTTCATCTTCTTCATCAAATGAATTCTCAGACCAATCTGAGAAATCTGAAAATTCATCCATATGATCTTCCAGCCATTGAGCTCTTTCAATGTTCTCCGATAGAGATTCTATATCTGAATTATAATTGACTTCAAAACCAGAATTGTAACAAGAGGTAATTTCTACCTTTTTCTGGTTACCTTCAGCTTCACTTTTTTGTTTAGTGGCTATGTGAGTTAAAAAGAATTCAGGTGGCATATATTCCCTTAGTGTCACAGGGACTCTAATTTTTGATATGCCAGTTGCTTGCTGGTAATGAGCTCTATGTTTGATCGGATATTTACTTTTCTTTGCAGGCATTTCATTTTGTTGAAGTGACTTACTTTTTGAAACATTCATCTTTTCTTGAGGAGAGTTTGAGGTAATAACTTCTAGAGTTCTGCCCTCACGTGATTTTTTGTTCTTTTTCTTTCGAGTAGTGATCTCCTCCCACTCCTGTTTTTCAAAGACAAAACAGGGTTAGCATCAGCAGTTGCTTTGTTTTCTACAGTCTGATTTCCTTCTAACTTGATGGTCCCATCATCTATCAGAGCTTGTATTTTTTCTTTCAAGACAAAGCAATCGACAGTTTTATGATTAGTCATCCGATGGTATTTGCAGAATTTTGGATGATCGACTTTATCAACCTCACCAAGCCTTTTTGGCTCTGGTAATTCCAATAAATTTCTCTCCAAGAGTTCTCCAAGGAGATCTTCAACGTCTTCATTCAGAAAAGGGTAAACCTTATCCATTCTTTCTTTTAATGATGGACGATTTTTTCCAGTGTTTTTCTTTTGTTTTGATTGAACATGTTTATCCACTTGTTTGTCTTTGGATTTCCCAAATTCAACAACAGTGACCTCTTTCTTTGGCGGTGCTTTCTGATGAGTTGTTGATTGTGATGGTGACACCTTCTTAGTTTTGGCAACCTCCTTATTATGCCTTAAAGTGGAATTTTTCAGGTCATGAGCCCTTTGAGTTAAGGCTTCAAACGTTTCCACAGGTGAGGCTAGAAGAGGATGTCGCATCTCATGATTTAGACCCCTCAAGCAAAGTTTGATCTTTTGCCTTTCAGAGAGTGGGGTAGGACAACAGAGACTAAGATCTCTCCATCGTGATATGTATTGCTCTGCAGTTTCATTGGGTCGCTGAGAGGCTTCACTGAGTTCTTCGATCCCGACTTCTCGATTAATGCTGTAGAAGTGTTGAAGAAACACATGTTTCATATCCTCCCATGTCGCTACTAACGCAGCTGGCAGGTGTGAATACCACATGAAAGTCGCTCCTTTTAATCCTGTTACAAATTGTCGCAAAAGGAGAGCTGGATTTTTCGCTGTGTCTCCACACAAAGCAACAAAATGTGCTAAAAATTCACTCGGATCACCTGAACCGTCAAAAATTTCAAATTTGGGCATTGTATATCCAGGTGAAAATGGGACTTCATCCATGTGGGATGGATAAGGTTTTTGATAATCAAAATCAATTTTCCTAGCAGGCGTTGTGACTTCTTTGACTGTTCGAAGAACAAAATCTTTAAGGAAATTTAGATCAACATTATCATTTGATAAACCTGAAGAGCGATCCTTAGACGGATTTTGTTTCAATGAGGTGATTTTTGCTTCCTTTTCATTTAACTTCTACTGCAATTCAGCTATTATCTCCTCCATTGTTTTATCTCCTTCAGCTCCTATAACGAGACCATCAGCGAACGATTTTTGCGAAATAGATGGAGATGATGGAGTACTGACGTTATTGTGCACATGTGGCGGAAATTCTTCCTCCATGAAGATGGCCTCAGGTTGATCGTAGAGTGGGTTACTCGAGAAAGATGACTCTTTTGCTGAGTTTGAAGAAGATGAAGAGTCAATTGAGTTGACAGATTTTGTAGTCATGCCTTTTTTAGTCCTATTATTTTTCTTTTTTTGAGGCTTTGATGTGAGAACTACAAGACCAAGCCTTTGTGCTGAAGACGATCCCTCGCTTGTCCTTTTTTATTGACTTCGAATTTGTGGGCGTGATTGATCCTCAGAGGTAACCATTACTGCCACAGTAGTCATTGGGATCTTAGGCGTTTTGAAAACGCACTTAAGATTTGATGACTTTATTAGAGGTGCAAATCGGGATCCAAGAGTCGGGGTGTCTTTTGCCATATGAATCTTGCCCCCAGCATGTGGCATCTTCTTTATATCAAATGGTGAGACGCTCCCGAACAATAGAGTAGGCGGGGCCAAGGCAGTAATGCGGATGATTTATGGTGCTAATTTGACTTTGAGTGCTGCTTCAGCAATAACGATTACCTTGCGACTCTTGAATGCAACATTGATTGTTGATTCCATTTTCCCTGCATTTCCAATGTAGGATTTGTTAAAAGAATCAATAAATCCTTTCAAGAGGAGAGGAAGAGTATGTCCCACCGGGTGTGCCAAAAACTTGTACACAATAAATTCATGCATAAATAAAAAAATGCATCAAAATTCATTGAATACAAATTTCCCTCCATTTAATGGGAGGTTTTACATTTAATCTTGTGGGTACATCATACTCCCGATCGTGATTTCCCATCGATAGTTAATTACATCCTTAATGGAAAACCTCTGATTATCAAGACATTGACTCAATAAAATTTACAAAGAAAACATAGGAGAATAATAAAAAGAAATTGACAAATTTCTGCTCTTCGCCTTTGCTGTCAGAAGTAGTTCTTTCGATTCATCTGGATCTTCATGATCTTTTCTTGATTGGGTTCATGAATTGATGATGATTTTTTTTTTTATGGAAATGGGCCATTCCCTTTAATTTTATTGGCCCACCATAATGGATTTGAAATGGCCAAACCTCATTGTTAAACAGGATGAAGTGGGTAGATTGATCCAAAATGTTTGGTTAGATGTGTGAGCTTTGACCTTTTCTCTTAGACAGTTCATTTTGAAATTTGAAAAGTGGTGGTTTGGGCTCCCTTGTACCAAGGAGAAGTTTTTAACTTCCTCCCTTTTATCTCTTTAAACTTCTCATACCCAGTTCATACGTAGAAAGTTTGAATTGCTGAGGGATTGAAGAAGCTTGCATTAGGAGTACGAACACCTTATAGAGATCAAAAGTGGGGTATGTTTGCCTTCCCCTTTTTTTTTATATATATCATTTAGTATTCCCATTTGTATTGGTTAAAATTACATGTCAATCTGTATTTTTTTTTTTTTTTTTTTAAGATAACATTTCAATTTCTCATCATTTTTTTAGCTACTATTGCAACCCAATTTTTTTTAACCCATTATCAGAACTACTTCGAGTCAATATTTGGATTATTATTCACCCTTTCTAACCTGCATTTGGGCTATAGTTTTGACCCCTGTCCAGGTGCGATTTGAATTGAGTTCTGATTCATTCAAAACTATAATTTGGACCTTTTTTATAACCCATCTAGAGCCATTTTTCAGCCAATATTTGGACAATATTTCAGGCCAATTCTGGTCAATTTCTGATTCATAATCAGCTTTATTTTTACTATTGTTTGGGTTGATTTTCAACCCATTTATAGAAACCAGTTTAGGTCAAAGTTGGGTCAAGGTTTAAACCATTTAGAGACACAAATTGGATTGGCTTATAAACCCATTGGTAATCAATAAACCAATGTAGGCTATCATGCTAGAAAAGTGTAAATTTCAGTCTTTTCTTGGGTTGGTTTTGGTCTATAATTCTGACCCAATTTTGTAACATAAATCTGGTTTGGTTTAGAATTATAGGTCTGGAATGGTGCTGGCCTGATTTGAAGTTATAATTATGGCCTGAATTGGGCCTAAAATCTGTCTTAGATTAGACTCCATATTCTGGCCCAATTCGGATCCAAAACCCTGGCCTTATTTAGGCCCAAAATCTGTCTTAGATTAGACCCAATATTGTGACCTGATTTGGAGCCAAAACCTGGTCTGATTTAGGCCCAAAATCCTAGCCTGATTCGGACCTAAAACCTGGCCTGACTCAGGCTCAAAATCCTGGCCTGATTTGGAGTTATAATTATGGCCTGAATTGGGCCTAAAATCTGTCCTAGATTAGACTCAATATTCTGGACCAATTCGGATCCAAAGCCTTGGCCTTATTTAGGCCCAAAATTTGGCCAGACCTAGACTTATAATTCTGGTCAAATTTCCACTAAAAATCTGGGCTATAGCACAGCTCAATTTCTCGTCATTATATGAGTTGAGACCTAGCCCCATTTCTGTCACTTTTTTTTTTTTTTTGGTCACTAGTGAGACAGTTTGGTGGGGCAAGTTTAGGCATCTAATCCTTTTAAAGCAAACTGCTAGAGAAATTAATTTTGGGCTGATACTCCTGACCCATAGTTTGATTCAATTTTGCTTTGACCTATTTATAGAAAATGTTTTGGGCAGAGTTTTAACGCATCTTAAGAAAAGTGAGTTGAATTCCAACCGATTTAGAGAAACCAGTTTGGGTTGAATTTTAACCCATTTAGAAACCAGTTTAGGTCCATATTAAAAATTTGTAGAGCCACCTTTGGGTTATATGTTGTTTTTTTACAGTCACACTTAGGCCCATTTCTGGAAATAATACAAATTTATAACCCTCATTTATGGCCCATTTAAAGTCACAATTGGGCTGATTTTAACCCAAGCTTAGGCTAAACTTACATAACTGATTTTAGCCTGTTTAGGATTACATTCGAGCCCATTTAAAACCTTCTTTTAGACTGCTTTTCATCCCATTACATGCATCTACTTAGGACTGAATTTTCGACTCAATTCCAGTCTCTGTTTCGAGCTGGGTTCTGAACCTCAAATAGCAAAAGTTTTGTTGCGAGTGAGATGATTCCTCTTTAATGCGGTTATCCAGACACTAAACTATCAAACATAGGTAGTGGGACACCAAAGAAGCCATAGACTCCTGCACAAACCGAGTAATGCAAAGAATATGGAGGATGTGATTGTTGTGGTCGCCCCCCACAATAGTTGATGGGTACCCAGGACCTGGAAATCCAAGTGGATATGTATATCCACTTTGATAGCAATATGTGGACATAGGTTCAGGTCCTGAAGAAGCTCCTCCACCTACCATTGAAACTTGTCAATTAGAATAAGGGGCTACCATTAGTTGATGAGAAGTGCAAGCTCCATGGAGTCCAGGCCGTGGTAACCAAAATCCCCACTTATGATTGTCCAACTTGGGGGTTGTTTGTTTACATGTTTCTGTCTATTTGTTTAAGCAGATTTAGATTTTTTTTTAGAAGGGCAGATTTCTTCCATCCGAATCTCCATGTGCAGGACCATGACAAATTTTTTTTTAGGAGGGCAGGTTTCTTTTAGAGAAATCTGAATCTCCATTTTTTTAAAGATCCTTTGGTGTAGGATTGGCTATTTGTTTGGATATTCTTAAGCCCTTTTGTGGAGGGCAGATTTCTTTTGTAGAAATCTGAATCTCTATTTTTTTTAGGATAGGTGTAGATATATATATATATATATATATATTTTAGAAAGGAGGGTAGAATTCCCTTGTCATGGGATTCCGAATCCCCATTTGTAGAATAGCTATGATATAGGAGGAAGATGAGGTGATTTAATGGAAGAGATGAAATGGAGATGTGATGTAGGATGAGATGGAGAAGATGGAGTGAAGAGGAAGATGATGTAGAAATCTCACCCTTTTCTCTCTCCCTTTCTTTTTTCTTCTCCTTCTCTTCTTTTCTTTTCTCTTCTCCTCTTTGTTGGTAGAAACAGTCGAATCCTCTCTCTCTCTTTAGTTCTCCTCCTTTTATTATCTTCCTTTTGGGTGGTTATGATAACTATCATAACATGGAGTTAGTGGAGGAGGCAGTTTTTTGTCACGACCCGGGCCCGAGATTAGGGTTACCACGGCCAAATCCCGAGTCGCGAACACCATACTTACTCCGGTAAACCTCTCATCACCGAAGTCAATACGAGATTCACAAGGGATCTTACATATACCTGTCAAATGTACATTTTTACAGAAATATATACATACAGTGACATTCAACGTTAATATGTACAAGTCCTTTACATACAGTAAAGTTTACTTACACATCTCATTCCTATTGAAATCAACCATGCATATTCAAATACAATGCATGTAATTACTATTTACAACAAAATGAATCTATTCAAAACATTCCAAAACTTGCTAAACCGGTCGTCTCCGATTTACATCCATTCATTCAATCCTCCTGGAGGAACCGGATTGGTCTCCTCCGTTGGCGGCGCGATCTCGAAACCACTGGAACGGGCAACTTGGCTTGTAATGTCATCAATAACACTGTGAACACGACTGTTCAACAATGTATACACAATTCTATGATAATCATATGTTTAGCATTTGAGTTCCAAAGTATAACAATTCTATGCAAGTCGATTCAATTCAATTCAATGCGTATAGTTCTTCCCTGAAGGAAGCATTCAATTTATGTAGTTCTCCCCTGAAGAGAGTATTCAATTCATTATATACACTTTATCAAGTGTCTTTTCGTTGTCCTCTAGCATAGGCGGAAGGCGCACCATTCACAACCCAGCCGTTCAAAGACTCATTTCATTCAATATTACTCACTTTATTAAGTGGCTTTTCAAATGTGTGGGATTTACCAGTGTCTTGATCAGAGATCACCGGCATCACCACGGAGCTCCGGAACGCTCCATCTACTGCAGCAGACTTAATCTTTCATACATTACAGTGTTTGTTCATTACAGTTCGTTTCTATTCATTTCATTACATTTCATTTCATAAGTCAACACATTATTCAGTGGTAGCTCAACAAGAAGCATAACAGAAATAGATGAGAGAGGACAAGCCAACTCAAGTCATAACAATTAAATTTCCTAAAACAACATTCGAGTGAAACGTTCATTATGCAATGTAGGTGTTATTTTAGATGACACTACTTTTTAGTGAAATTTACATTCACATAAGTTTAGCTAACACTTATGAAGGTTTAGGAAAATATCAGAAATCAATTCTGATATCCCCTCAATTTCGGTCACCTCGTCAGTTACCTAGCGATTAGCCGCATTAGGGATTTCGGCTGACCGAACCACATTCGGTAAGCTTTCCAGAATTTCTCAATTTACAGGACAATTTGCTTAATTCGGTCACCTGTTCGGTCACCTACTCGGCTGACCGAAATTCAAATTTCGGTTAGCCGAATTTCTCACGGTCAGCTTACGGTTCGTTTTCCAGAAGCTCAACTTCTGATGAAAAACCCTGACAAAATTTACAGTTAACTAGCGGTCAACCCTCGGCTAGCCGAACTCACAATTTCGGCTAGCCGGCCTATGTCGGTCAGCTCTCGGTCAGGTGTCGGTCAGCCTGGCGGCTAACCGAATTGTGCCCAGAAATTCAGAAAATTCTGAACCGAATTTTCTGTAACTGAATTCCTTGAGTTCTAATAAGTCACTTAACATTTGAAATCAATATAATTGAGTATACTTGCCTTGTTTGGAAACTAATCAGCAAGAATTCCTTTGTCTAGCTTGAATCCAAGATGAAATCTTCAAGCCAAACCTTCTTTTGAACCTAAAACCCAAAATCAATCCACACAATAGACTTCTTGTGAATTCTTTGGGCCATAACAATTCTATCTCAATAATTAAAACATGGAAGTGCTGAATTCAACTCAAACACTTACTTGTAGCCTCTTTGGTGGAAATCTTGAGATCTTCTCAATCTTAAACTCCAAGAAAGTAAGAAAAGAGATGAAGAAGATGATGGTGAAGATGGAGTCCCTCTTCACACACTTGCCAATTCTCCCAATCACCACTCAATAAAGAGAAAGTGGAAGAAAGAAGAGGAAGAGAAAGAGAAGAAGAGAGAGAGAGAGCTGCTGGGATGATGAATGAACTCAAACGAGTTCATTATTATCTTATAATCCCAATTTTTGCATTGAACCCCCTCTTATTTCCTCTAATTACAATTCAAGTCAAATGAATGGTCATTTGAACCAATTCATACCGAATGGAATCGTCACATTTATGAAAGTTAACGTACTCCTCGAGATATACGTGAGAGTATCAAGAGTTTCCGTATTCGACGAAATACGTGTAATTTCATATTTACGAAAAAGTCCTTACATCACATGAGTTAGCCTAAAACCATGCCAATTCGTTCATAACATTCACTACTATTTCCATTAAGCTCAATTTGACCATTTGAGCCACATTCTAAATCAATTTAGCCATTAATCAACATTAATTCAATATAACATGTTGAATTAGCATTAATCCCGATTAATTAGAGTTAATCTTAATTAACTTGGGACAGGGCGTTACAGTTTTCAAAACTCCACAACGAGTTTCTTTGGATGGGTCTTATGACCATTTTTATTTGATCAATTTGTGGAACCCTTGCTTGAATTTGGAGGAACAACAAAAAAAAATACATTTATGGGGAATTGAAACTTAGACCTCTGGGATGATAAGCATTGGCTTCCACCACTTTACCAATAACTACCCATGCAGTTATTTACTTAAAAAAAATATTTTGAAATCTTGATGACTTAGGTCATTGAATCATGCTAATTTAATGGGCCTAGACCAATTCCTATCTGCATCTTTTGTTTGGCAAAATTTTGACATCTACAATTGCTATATATTCTGAGAAAAATGTGAGTTAGGGAGCACACCCAATGCTCAAATTAGCACATAATAGCTTGGAAGATTTCATGGGCATTCAGATTTGGGTCTGCACACACAATTTTTTATTTTAATGAAACATGCTAAATACTAATGGTCAAGATTGGAGTTCTGATATTATGCAAACACGTCATGACCATTAGACATTGAATTTTTGTGTGCAGAAAGATATAGATCTACAAATTTGCAGACTTAAGTGAATCACATGCCAGGAAATCAAATAAAGATCAATGACTAAGTGTGCACATGTATGAAAAACTGGTGAAGGAATCAAGTGTAAGGACAGATACCTAGGGACTTTCGGAGAGAATCAAACCTAGTGGAATCCAAGGGTTTGGTGAAGATGTCAGCTAATTGGTTCTTCATAGCAAGTTGCTCCAAGCAAAATATTTTTTCTTCAACCAAGTTTCAAATGAAGTGGCCTCTGATGTCTATATGCTTGGTCTCGGAGTGTTGTACTGGATTTTTTGATATGTCAAGTGAACTATTGTTATCACAATAAACCACCATTGTCGTCTGATTGATACCATAGTCAGAAAACATTTGCTTCATCCATAGTAATTGAGTGCAAAAGCTTCAAAGTATTCTACTTCAACCGTAAATAGAGAAGTTGACGTTTGTTTTTTTACTGTGCCACGCAACTAGATTGTTGCCATTTAAAAAAACATCCACTGGATGTGCTTTTTCAGTCATCAACACATCCAGCCTAGTCATCATCTAAATAACTAACTAGATTCGTGTTGGTATCTATTGAAAGCCATATCCCAAAGCCTATAGTACCATTCGCATATTTCATAATCCTCTTTACAGCATGGACACGTGAATCTTTGGGTCTTAACCGGTATCTTGCGCAAACACACACACTAAAGGCAATGTCAGGTATGCTTGCAGTTAAGTACAACAAACTGTCAATCATGCTACGATACAGTCTTTCATCAAAATCTTTGCCTGAAGGATCTAGACTCAACTTCACAGAGGTGCTCATAGGAGTGTTGGAATGTTTTGAAGTGTTCATTCCAGATTTCTTCAAAAAATTACGGGCATACTGAGTCTAAGAGGTAAATATCCTGTTCTCACATTGTTTTATTTGAAGTCCTAAGAAGAATGAGAGTGCTCCTACCATGCTCATTTCGAATTCGGTTGACATGCAAGAACCAAATGATTTAGACGTAGTCTTAAATGTAGATCCAAACACGATATCATCTACATACACTTGAGCAATCAGAATAATCTTCTTCTCTCTTTTATAAACAATGTTTTATCCACACTTCCCCTTTTGAAAGCATTCTCAAGAAAAAGGTGGACAGCCTTTCATACCATGCCCGAGGAGCTTGCTTGAAACCATACAGTGCTTTGTTTTACTTAAAATCATTGTCTAGATAGTAAGGATCCCGAAAACCCTTTGGCTATTCAACATACACTTTCATATTGAGATAACCATTTAAGAACGTACTCTTGACATCCATTTGGTACAGTTTAATTTTCAAAGACCAAGCAATTGCTAATAGGATGCAAATGAACTCAAGTCGAGCAACAGGGGCAGAAGTTTCATCAAAGTCAATTCCCTCTACTTGAGTGTAGCCCTGGGCAACTAATCCGGCCTTGTTTCTAATGACTTGACCTAGTTTATCGGTTTTATTTTTGAAAATCCATTTTGTTTCAATGACATTGGTGTTAGAAGGCCTGGGTACATGTTCCCAAACACTATTTCGCTCAGATTGTTCTAACTCCTCATGCATGGCATTTATCCAGGAGTCATCAACAAGAGCTTCATTAATATTTTTAGGTTCGAAAGAGGAAACATAACACATAAAATTTTTGTCGTCTTGTACCTTTTTTTATATTTTCATGGGAGCTTGCACATCACCAATGACTTTGTCAAGTGGATGATCTTTGATTACTTGTCCTTTTTGCGATCTTGGATGCATGGGTTTACCTTAAGAAAGTGGATGATTTGGTGTACCCGTAGCAGAAGGCTTCAATATTGATCGAGACTTGCCGGCTTCATTATCTGAGTATGTACCTGGAACAACAATTTCTCAAGTTGGTGACTTTGTGAAAGTTCTGGGGCTACTAGAATGGATACTAGTTCTAATTAACCAATGCAGTAGACATAACCAAATAAACAAAGATAGAATTAGCAACCTACCAATCACACACCACAAGAAGGCAGATATAATATTTAACGCGGTCTATGTTGAGTTTCTAAGGATTACCTATATCCTTTTGGGGATATGCTTTGGATACTGCAACGTACATACTAAACCTCATACCATCTAAGTCTGTACTTAAGACTCCCTGAGAGTTGTGGTCCGAGCAAGAACCTAGTCTACAACATTTATATATTTGGGTTTGTCCGGCACACGTGCTAAAGGTTAAGACAGATAAGTTGGAATCGAAGTCGGAAGTGTGCACTTTTGTAGGATATCCTAAAGGAATTAAAGGTTGGTTATTCTATAATCCCAAAGAGCAAAAAGTGCTTGTCAGCACTAATGAGGTTTTTCTAGAGGAAGATTATATGATTGACTAGAAAACTTTAGAAAATGTTATCTTGGAAGAAATTCAAGAAAAATTAATTCCAAATCCAAAAATAACCGAACTTGAAGAAAATCCGCCCATACCTAACTTTGTAGTTACACCAGTGCCTCGTCGTAGTGGGAGAATTGTTAGGCCACCTAATAGGTTCTCGTTTCTGGGAGAGTATTACGAGGCAATCCCAAAAGAATTGGAACAGGATCCCTGTAACTATGATGAAGCAACAAATGGCATAGATTCGAGAGTTTGGCTAGAAGTTATGAAAGTTGAGATGGAGTCCATATACTCCAATCAGGTTTGGACACTTGTGGACTTGCCCGTTGTAAGGTCTGTGACCTTACTGGGTCAACTGGGCCCAATAGCATGCCCGTTGACCCGTTAATTTTGTTATTATTATAATTAATTGTATTGTTAGATAATTAGGTGGGTTTAGATTATGAGCAAGTTTCTTTTGGCATTAGAATAGTGTCAGCGAAGTTTCATGCGATTTCGAGTCCGTTTAACTCTAGCAAGGGGTAGTTTGCAATTTAGGGGAAATTGAGTGTTTTTCCGAAAAATTTCAATCACCATGATTTTAGGTTCATTGGAAAGGTCTCGTTGCGCCGATCATTTTTGTCTCTTTGTCCGTTGCGATTCGATGATCAGAAACCCTTCAAGTGGTCCATCCCTTCACCGGACCCACTTAAGGGCAAACTTGTCTTTTCTCCTTCTCTTCTTCTTTAACCCTAGTCTTGACCCTAATCTTATTCATTCTTTGCAACGAACGAAGTCATAACAGCCCCTTTCTTCTTCCTCAGTTGCTCAAAGCTCTAGAACTCCTTCCCTGAGAGATCATCTCTTCGATTCAAACGGCACATCTTCTTCCTCGCAATCTCCTCTTTCCATTGGTCCTAGTTTGGTAAGATCTATCTCACCCTCATCTTTCAATCATCTTCTCTTTTGGTTATATTTAGGTTTGATCTCGATCTTTTCCTCTATTTTCTTCTCCTTCGCGTTCTAGGTTGCGTTTGGTTGGGTTAGATTTGTGGTTTCGTGATAGAAGGCTTCTCCTTGAATTTTCCCCAAAGTCATCTTCTTCTTGGTTGAGGCAAGTAGATTTGCATTATATAATTAATCATGTGTGTATGTTTCTTATTGATTGGCTATGCTTTCTTTTTAGAATCCCCAAATTCCAAGCTTGTTTATGATATTGATTTGGGTTTAATATGTTAGATTAGGTTTTGGGGGAATTGGGTTGGTTTAATTTAAAATTGGTGAATTGTAGGTTGTTTTTATTTGCTAGAAATAATGTAAATGATGAATGTAATGAATGGGGAGCATAGAGGCTTTTTTTTGTAGATTTAGCCATGAAATGGCCTGAGGAGGAAGAGGGCAGAAAACCCAATTTCGGGGTTCAGGTCCACTGTCCGATCAATCGGTCGCTCTGAGCGATCGATCAGACAGAGGATATGCCCCAGTTAACTGAGGGTCGTCCACTGTTAGATCAATCTGACAATCTGCGCGATCGATCAGACAGAGGAAACCGCAGTTAACTGGGAGGTGCCCAGGTTTGATCGATCGGTTACTCTGTCCAATCTATCGGACATGGTGCACTAACTGGGAGTTGTCCAGTGCCGATCGATCGGATCTTCTGTCCGGTCGATCGGAGGGTAAATTTCTGACAACCCTTGGCAACTTCAAACACTTGTAACTTTTAATCCACCTGTTGGATTTCTACGTGTAATATACCGTTGGAAAGCCCTTGAAACGTAGAATCCAATGGCATAGGTTTTGTTATGATCGAAAATCAAGAAGTGATGTAAATACTTGGATTATTGTTCCAGCTCTTGTTTTATTTAAAAATAAGACCGGTAACCTAGGTTTGGGCCTTAGATGTTGGAAACCATGAACCTACTGTCACATGACCAATAATGGGGTTGAAATCAATGCACTTGGATTAGTGTGCTTCGATGGGTTGTCTAGGTATTCATGTATTAAACATGGGGTAACCGAATGCGTATGGAACTGAATCAATGGATGCTTAACATGATTGTACACCAAGGGATTTCCTTAGAAGCATCGTTGATCCAATTCTACACGTACTTTGTTAAAACATGTAGGATACAAGGATGACACCACCTGCCTAGGTTTGGTTTGTAATTCCTCATTAACTTATGAATTGTATTTGTCGTTATTGCTCCTTGTACACTCTCTTGACATAATACACCTAATTAACTATGAAACATAAATTCCTGTAGAGCTAGGATATGGACTTGACTTAGAGTGTATCGTAGGAACCATGTGTCATGTATTGATAAACATGACTGGCTAGCATGTAAGGGATTATCATGTGTTTGGCCTGTCTTGTATTGTCTTGAATGAGATAATCCCTATGAGCATGTCTTGTATATTGAGCTAGCTAGACTTGCTTGTCTTGGTTTTCTCTTGTGTCAACACCACTTCATTATCATTTGCATGTCATGGCCAACTGCAGCATGGGGATTTATTGATGGGCCGGTTACTCGGACATCGGGGTGGGCAGTTGGCTTTGGATGGCGTCCATGGCGTTTAATAGTTGGGAGCGGGCTTAGACCATACTATTATTCTCAGGACCGGAAGCTAGGATCCCCCTGGAGTTGGACTTTGGTATCAGTAGTCCGGATTGGATTGTTACTGGTACCCCGGGAGGTGGCTAGGACATCCTCGGAGTCTCCCTCTTATTTATTGCATTGCATTGTTTGGACAGTGGTTATTGTTAGTGATGTTAGGATCTCCTGTTATTGTTTCTGATGGTTATTTATTCATGCTTTATGCTTAGCTTCGATTCCTTGTATTCTCTTGATTATTGTGTTTGTCATTGCTCTTATGCTTGATGCATGCCATGTTCATTATATCTTGTTTATCTATTGCTTAACATGTCGTTGACTCTGTTCCTTGGTGTGCAGACACCTCAGGTGAGTACTACTATGAGGAGTAGACAGGTGAGGAGATCTCAGAGGATCTCCAACCAGCAGAGGATGAGCGAGAGTGGCGTGCCAATGACGTAGAGTAGCGTCATCATATCTAGCACATGAGAGCCTCACCATGGGACATTCATTAGATTTTATTTCTTCATTTCTTTTGTTTCGTTGAGCCTTTCTTTCCATTGACTTTATGTTGTTAATAGCCTTGGTTATCTGGATGGCCATTGTAAATAATTTAACTCCTTGAATAGCTTTAATTGTTCTTTTGCCAACTTTAATCATTAATGAGATTTATTATCCACTGTTTGATATTTAGATATGCCTCGAATTGTATGAATTCCACAGTTTTTATATTACTTGGAGTTTGAAATGCAATATCCTCACAGCGGACTTACGATCCCTGGGCCTAAAGGGTAAAAATTTTAAATAGCCCTAAAACTCGCTCTCCGGATCCTGTTTATTCTCTAATCGGGTTCGGGGGACGTGACACCTACCAATATTAAACCTATTGGGTGCAAGTGGGTCTACAAGAGAAAAAGAGGACCAGATGGAAGAGCTGAGACCTTTAAAGTCAGGCTTATTATGAAAGGGTATGCTCAAAAAGAGGGTATCGATTATGAGGAAACCTTCTCACCAGTAGCCATGGTTAAGCCCATCTGGATACCCTTATCCATTGTGGCTCATCTCGATTACGAGATTTGGCAAATGGATGTCAAGACGCCGTTTCTCAACAACCATCTTGAGGAAGACATTTATATGACGCAGCAAGACGATTTTGTGGCTAAGAACCAATAGCAAAGAGTTTGCAAGCTGCAGAGGTCCATTTATGGACTGAAGTAGGAGTCCCGGAGCTGAAACATTCATTTTGACTAAGCAATTAAATCTTTTGGTTTTTGTCAAAATCCGGATGAGTCATGTGCGTAGATGAAAAGTGAAGGAGGCAGGGTAGTTTTTCTGGTGTTATATGTCGATGACATCCTTCTCCTTGGTAGTGACATAGGAATGTTATCAATAGTAAAGTTTGGTTGGCCAAGACTTTTGATATGAAGGACTTGGGAGAAGCTAGCTACATCCTAGGGATCAAACTTCATCAAGACCGGGAAAATGGGATGATTGGCTTATCCCAAACTACGTACATAGCTAATGTATTAGTACGGTTTGTAATGTAAGACTCCAAGAAGGGTACGTTGGAAGTAGGTAGGCCTCGTGGATAGGTTTTCAAAACTTTTGACCCACTTGACTCACGGATCAAGTATCCATAAGGCAACAAAACCCAATCCAGGATCCATTGTCTCTTTCTCATGATTACGTACAGTAGAAAACTCTATCTAGAAGATAGAAATAGCAGCATACAAGCAACCACGAAATCCACAACATACAAGGAAGTAGATTATACCTTCGGAGCTTAGTAGTGCTCTAATGGAGAATTTGATTAATCCCTTTGATGAATAACTCTTTCACAAAGCAAATCAGAATCTCTAATACCTAATTGTCTTCCACGCTATGACCCGCCCCAGATCTCTTTTCTTAAAGAAGATGGTGGAATCTCCAAGAGAAAAACTAACTAGAACTTCAAGGAAACTAGAAGAAGAAAGAGGAGAGAGAAGATATGCAACTCTTGCACACAAGGGGAAGCTTGGGCGTGAATTCCAAGGAAGGGAATAACATGGGCGTCCAGCCCTCTTTACTCTCCTACTTATAGCCTAAAGCATCTCCTCTTTGTATATTATTAGAAGTCCAACTTCCATAATAATTAGTAACTTACTTTTCCTACTATTACCACTATTAGAAGTCTCACTTCAAATGGAAATAGTAAGTTTCTAATTCCTTTCATTTTGAGTTCAAATAAAATTAGTAATGATCTAATCTTGGGCTAGCGTGGGGACCACTAAGGATTCCATAGAAAGCTAGTTCCAATTGGGACACTGCAACCCCACATCTCATGTACAATCTAGGCCCGTAGTTAATTGCAAATAACTCCACTAAATAAATGCAATTGAACTCCAATCTTACGAATAAATTACATGAAGACCCTAAACTTCCCTATCATTATAAGTAGGCCCCTCCATCAATATCCATGGATCAATTGGATAAACTATCCCACCAATTTAGATCCATATCTTATTATCCTTGAGACCCATTTAATCACAGTGATCATTAGTACTATCTAATTAATTCTTAATTGAGAAGGGGGTATACTTACCAATGATAAATCCATTAATTGGCACAAGGGAATAATTAGGATAGATTCCATTTTGATCATTAAATGTTCCCACAGTCCTACTACCATGTATCCAAGACACCGAGGTGTTGACCTACAATTGGCCTCACTCATTGGTGACTCAAAGCAAATGAATAGATAGAAACTTGAGTTCATCAATATCTCAGGATTGAGAGCCTATTGCTAAGGAATTATGAGAGTAGACTTTAAAGTAAAGACAGTGTTCATAAGATGTTTCTCATGGTCTTTTAATACATCCAATGTACTAACACTATGATTCAGAATCTTACATTCTGATGATCGAGACAAATCACACTATCTCATAGTAATCAAAACACTGCAACCTTGTCAGATGAGATGTCCAGTCTCATCACTGGTTGTGAAGATATTTAAGTATAAGATTTGCTATACATGTCTTTCGTATGTGGATCTCATCCATACATATGTATTGCATCTAGTATACTCATGGACTCCGGGTTCATCTCATGAACTATCATGTCATATGTATTGGTTATGTGCAAACAAGTAATAAAACACCATTCATCTCATGAAGAGAAAGCATGAATATATTGATAAATAAAGAAATAAATCAATTTATTACATCATCAACTGGATTGAGACCATATAATCTAACAGGGTATCACACCTGTCAGGCATGGTGTGCATCTTTCCAAGGATCTGTGTCCTAAGACACCTGAGGAAAAGGAGCAAATGAGAGAAGTGCCATATGTTTCGGCTGTTGGTAGCCTCATGTATGCTATACTTTGTACTTGGTCGGATATCTGTCACGTAGTGGGCTTGGTCAGTAGATATCAGTCTAACCCAGGTCCTAACCATTAGACTGTTGTGAAGTGTATTCTCAAATACTTGAGAAGGACTAGAGATTACATGTTGATTTACGGTAGTGATGTGTTGATTCCAATCGGATACATGGATTCTGACTTCATGTCAGATAAGGATTCCAGGAAATCAACCTCTGGGTATGTGCTTATGCTTGGCGGTGAAGCTATCAGTTGGAGGAGTGTTAAGCAAGAATGTACCGCTAATTCCACCTTGGAGCATGAATACATAGCAGCTTGTGAAGTAGCTAAGGAAGCAGTTTGACTCAAAAGATTCCTTATGGAAATTGGAGTGGGATCTTTAGCGCGATAGCCGCTCATAATTTACTGTAAAAGCAGTGGGACAATCACCCAATCCAATGAACTAAGAATACATAAAAGCAAAAGCAAGTACAGAGGAAGTATCATTTGGTCAGAGAGATTGTGCAGAAAGGTGACATTGCCATCACCAAAATAGCATTTGCAGACAATCTCGCGGATCCCTTTACTATGCCTTTGACCACCAAAGTGTTTGAACAACATGTAAACAGGATGGGCATGAGATGCAACCCTGACTAGCATTGAGTCCAAGTGGGAGATTGTTAGATTGTGTGCTCTCAATCCAGTAGATGATGTAATAAATTGATTTATTTTAATATTATAATGCTTTCTTTTCATAAGATGAATGGTGTTTTATTACTTGAATATGAATGACATGATGGTTCATGAGATGAACCGAAGTCCACGAGTATATTAGAAGTGACACATGTGTGTGGATGAGATCCACATGCGGGAGACATGTCATAAATCTTATACTTAAATTGTTTCACAACCAGTGATGAGATTGGGTATCTCATCTAAGAAGGTTGCAGTATTATGATCACTATGAGATAGTGTGATTTGTCTCAATCATCAAAGTGTAAGACTCTAGATCATTATGCTGGTGCATTGGATGTATTGAAGGACCATGAGAAGCATCTTATAGAACACTGTCTTTGATTTAAGGTTTGCTCTCATAATTCCCTAGCAATAGGCTCTTAATCCTGAGATATTAATGAACTCAAGTTTCTATCTATTCATTTACTTTAATCTGAGTCACTAATGAGTGAGGCGAATTGTAGGTCAACACTTCGGTGTATTGGGTACGTGGTGGTAGGACTGTGGGAACATTTAATTGTCAAGATGGAATCTATCTTCATTATCTGCTTGTGTCAATTAATGGATTTATCATTGGTAAGTGAGCGCACCAATCCCAATTAAGAGTTAATTAGATGGTACTGATGATCACTGTGATTGATTGGGTCTAAGGATAGTAAGATGTGGATCTAAATTGGTTGGATGGGTTTAATCTAATTAATTCATAGATATGGATAGAGGGGCCTACTTGTGGTCGTAAGAAAGTTTAGGGTCTTCTTGTAATTTATTCCTAAGACTGGAGTATAGTTGCATTTATATAATGAAGTTATTTGCAATTAACTGTGAGCCCGGATTGCACATGAGATGTGGGGTCAGGGTGTCCCAATTGGAGCCAGCTTTCTATAGAGTCCCTAGTGGTCCCCACACTAGTCCAATTATTAGGTCATTACCAATTTTACTTGAACTTAAAAGGGAAAGGACTAGAAAGTTACTAGTTCTATTGGAAGTTGGAATTCTAATTGTGGTTAGAGAAGAGGTTTCTAAATGCTATAAATAAGGGAGAGAGACCCCTTGGACGCCCCATGTAATAATTCTCATTGGGATTCGTGCCCATCTCCCTCTCCTTTCTTTTCTAGTTTCTCTTCTGGCTTCCCTTTGGAGTTCTAGCTAGTTTTCTTTTGGAGATTCCACCATTCTCCTTGAGAAAAGAGATCTGAAGCGGGTCATAGTGTGGATAACAACAATGTTTTCGAGATCTTAGTTTGCTTCAAAGAAAGAGTTCTTCATCAAGCAAATTGTCTTCTTCTCCATTAGAGCATACACAAGCCTCCAAGGTATGATCTACTCCTTGTATGTTGTGGATTTTGATGGATGGTTTTGTTGCTGCTATTTTCTATCTTAGATATAGTGTTTTACTGATCTTGATGATGAGTTTGAGGTTTTGGATCTAGATGTGGTTTCTGCCCTTATGGGTACTTGATACCTGATTCAAGTGGGTCAAAAAGTTTTGAAAACCTATCCACGAGGCCCACTTACTTTGACCACCTTGGTCCATTGTGGCATGGGTTTCGGTATGGTTATATCGTCATCAGTGACAACAGTAGGTTTAGCATAACCCAATTCCATACAGTTCCAAACTTTCACATCAATGGATTGGAGAAAGGCAGTCATTCTAACTTTCCTAGGCATAGTTAGATCTATCCAACAACTGGCCGGGGTTTGGTGGCTGAAGTTCCATCTCTGCTAAACTCTATATTAGGAAATCTGCGGTGATCTCACACAATAAAGTAGTGTGAACTTGCTCCGATACCAATTGAAAAACCAAGAGGGTTAATATAGATCCAACCCTACGATTAAATAATCTTCCAACACAGATTCTTATATGGAAATACTAAAATAATAATCAAAGTTATCAATCAATCAACTACAAAGATGGACAAACAGTTTTTACATGGAAAACCCTAAACAGGGAAAAAACCATAGGACCTCACACGGGTCCAAAAAGATCAAGCACTATACAAATCAAGTGTTACAAGATGTACTCACTACCCTTTCCAATTGAACACAACCTAAGGACCGTAGTTGATCTTGCAGACGACTATGTCATTCACCTTTTCCAGCACTTGAATCTCCACGCCTTGCACAAAACGAATCTACTTGGAAAATAGAGGATGCGTCTCCAGAAAAAGAAAGCTTCAGCACATAAATCACATGAATGCTCTCTGGAGGGGAGAAATTGTTGGAACTAGGTGGGCCTCGTGGATAGGTTTACAAAACTTTTGACCCACTTGACATAGGGATCAAGTATCCATGAGGCAATGAAACCCAATCCAGGATCCAAAACTCAATCTCATCAACCATGATCAGTAAAAATGTCTATCTAGAAGATAGAAACAACACCTAACAAGCAACCACGAAATTCTACAACATACAAGGAGTAGATCATACCTTAAGAGCTTAGTAGTACTCTAATGGAGAATTTGATCTCTTTCTTTGATGAATAACTCTTTCACAGAGCAAATCAGAATATCCAAGACCTCTTTGCCTTCCACGCTATGACCTTTATCAGATCTCTTTCTTTAAGGAAGATGGTGGGATCTCTAAGAAAAAACCAACTAGAACCTTAAGGGAAACTAGAAAAGAAACTAGAAGAGAAAAGGAGAGTAAAAGGTGTGCAACTCTTGCACAAAGGGGAGGGCTGGGCGTGAACCCCTAGAGAGGAATTGCATGGGACGTTCAGCCCTCCAAACTCATTTATTTATAGCTTAAAGCATCTCCTCTTACTAATTAATATAGAAGTCCTACTTCCATAAACAATTAGTAACTTATTCTTCCTACTATTACCACTATTAGAAGTCTTACTTCAAATAGAAATAGTAACTTTCATTTTGAGTTCAAATACAATTAGTAATGATCTAATCTTGGGCTAGCGTTGTCGGATGTGAATTTTGACCCCCCTCCCCCGGGAGGGGAATCGCCATTCAACAGTGTGAGATAAAAAAATACATCGAAAATGAGGATTCCGACTACCCTCAAAATCGACGGATCACGATCGCCAGTTACGGATTCAGCCGTAACACCGTCCTTCAACGAAAGTCGAAAGAATGCGGGAAGAAAATGAGGTGGGTTCTTCTCTCGTCTAATGTGCCGCCGGCGACACACGACGGTTGTCTCGTCACTTAATTTGGGTCTTTCAATTCGGGTCGAACTTGGGTCAAGGGTCAAATTACGGGCTTTAAGATGGGACCATAATGAACTAGGCAGGGGAAATCAACATCCAGGGTTGAACAAACTAATTAAAGTTAAATCCAAGTATTCTAGGGGATAAGCGAATTAAAATGAAAATAAACTAAGAAAATAAGGGGAAAGGTACCAAATATTTAGAAGAGGATCAACCCCATTCCTGGGTACCCCCTTCAATGTCCTTTGACGACCTAGGGTTTAAAGGCTGATTCTTCGAATCGAAAGAATGATGCAGACGAAACTTCGAGTTGTGATTTCTGTGGGTTTGCGTGCGATACGCAGGTGATAAAAGTGCATGGCCGATGATGGGCCAGAAGTAAGATAAAAATGGCCGATGTTGGGCCGGGATTGATTGAGGGTGGCCGATGATGGGCCGGTAGTAAATAAACTGATATTGGGGTGTGTGAAATCACTCGTCTCATTTCGTCATTCTCATTAATTCAGGTTCTCGGAATCAGCCTCTATTTCCTTTAATCATTGAGTTCAGATAAATATTTGGCACCGGAGGTGGAGGAAAAGAGAAGAAAATATTTTTGGAATTGATTTTGTTGGTTTTATAGTTTTTTTTTTTATTTTAATAATTGGGGCTAGAAGGGCCTAACTATGGGAGTTCCTACTTGGATTTAATCTAACTATTCCATTTCCCTAATGGATCTCTATCCTATCCTAAGGTCCTAACCTTCCACATCCGCTCTCCCGGTCCCTTAGCGGGGCCCGGAGAGAGAGTAGGACCTAATCAGTTGAAGTTTAAGAAATTGGGGTAGTTTAAGCTGGCTAGGGGGAGACCTTGATCTAGGTCCGGTGTCTGACCTAATCAGTCTAGGCTACTGTCTAATTTCTAACTCCAATTTATTAATATTTTGGTTTTTTTAATATCTTTTACTTTGTTTTTGGTATTTTGGATTTTTATTATTTTTATTTGTTTTTATGTTTATTCATAGGGCCTAAAATCCTAAATTGATTTATCCTAATGAAATGGGAAGGGGGAAAGAGAATGAATTTCTAATTTTTAATTTAATTAATTTATTTGAAGTTTCCTAAATAATATTTCCTAATCCTAATGAGAGAGGAAGGGAGAAAAGAACTTAATTATTAAATTTAGCCTAATTATCCTAATTAATAGGGTAGCTAAAATTCTATTTTTAATCTTTACTTTTTATTTTATTATTTTTATTTTCTTTTGGTGTTTTTGGTTTTTATTCTAATTTTCATATATTTATTTTTAATAAATTATGCAGTCCTAAATTGCACCTAAAAGAATACGAAATAAAAATGCAACTAAGTTATAATGTATGGGCAGGTTGAATGCATGCGCAGGTTAGAATATGCTAGAAACAAATTTAAAATAATTAACAACTTAAAATATTATTCAGATGCATGAACATGTTGGGGTGCATGAGCATATTAGATGTATGCAATATCATAAAAAATAAACAATAAACAATTATGGATCTAAATTCAATGCAAGAAAATGAAATAGACATGCATGGGTTCGGTTTAGATGAGTGGGCTAGTCCGGTGGGTGCAATAGGTGGGTTTAAGTGGAGAGAGGAAGAATGGGGAGAGGAAGAAAGGAAGAAGGAAAGGATGGAGTGATGCAGCAGCAGGCAGGGGACGCAGGTGGAAAGAGAGGAATAGAGAGAGAGAGAGAGAGAGCAGAAAGGGCAGAAGAGGGAGAAGAGAACGAGAGGGAGAGGTGGAGCAGAGAGAGATAGAGAGAGACGGGGAAGATGGGTGTGAGCTGAGGGAGGAGAGAGAGAGGAGAGAGCGGACAGAGAGGGAGACGGGATGGCGTTGGGAGAGACGAAGGGCGGAGAGAGACAGAGAGAGAGAAGAAGAAGAAGGAGAGAGGCGGGCAGAAGATCAGATAGAGTTACAGGGAAAGAGAGAGAGAGAGAGAGAGAGAGGGATGAAGTACAGAAGAGAACAGGGGGTGGAGAGATGGCGAGAGAGTGAGGGAGAGTGGAGAAGGAGAGAGAGTGCAAAGATGGAGAGAGAGTGACAGAGAGTAGAGAGGCGGGGAGAGGGAATGGAGAGAAGGAGAGAGGAAGGTGAAGCAAGAGGGGAAGAGAGAATGAGAGGTGGAGCGGGGTGATGGCAGGGAGGTGGCTGCGCGGGTGGAAGAAGAGGGAGATAGGAGAATAGGGAAGAGGGAGAGAGGAAAACCAGGAAAAGAGGGGGAGAGGGTGGTGCGCGCGAAGAGGGTGAAGGAGAGAGGGTAGAGAGAGCAGGGGCTGGCGCTGGGAAGAAAGCAAGAAGAAGCAGGGGAGACAGAGAGGATGAGCAGGTGGGTGCGGGGGAGAGACAGAGCAGGGGGAGAGGGAGACAGAGAGGCAACAGAGATAGAGAAAAGAAAGGGCAGACCGAGCAGAGAGGGAAAGAGAGTGGAGGGAGAAATCGAGAGCGAGAAAGAAGGGTGCGCAGTGGGAGAGAGGGTGCAGAGATGGAGAGAGAGAGTGACAAAGAGAGGGAGAAACGGTGTGCAGTGGGTGCAGGTGGTGGGGAGGAAGAGAAGAAAGAGCGTGAGAGAGAGGAGAGACAAAGAGAGTGAGCGAGAGATGGGGAGTGAGAGAGAGAGAGAGACGTGCAGGTGGGCGTGGGTGAAGAAAAGAAAGAGAGAGGGATGGTGTGCAGTGGGTGCAGGTGGTGGGGAGGAAGAGAAGAAGGCGTACCTGGTGCAGGGGGAGACGTCCGGCGGCGCGAGGAGGAGGAAGAAGGTGCTGCTGCGTGCGTCCAACGGCTGCTGCGTGCGGATGTGTGGTGGTGCGTGAGAGGGAGACGAGGACGCCCACGGCCTGGGATGAGGAAGATGCGTTGGGTGAGGGAAAAGAGGACGATGATGGGGAGAGAGATGGAGGTGGAGTGATGGGTTACAGGAGATGGGTTCTGTGAGATGATGGGCGTAGAGATGGAGATCCGGGATCTGGAATGGGTGAGGGAGATCTGAGAGGCAGCAGTGAAGACAGTGGAGAGGGGAGAGATGGAGGAGAGGGTGCGGACAGAGAGCCTGAAGAGGAGAGGTGGAGGGAGATGGAGACGGGCGCAGAAGAGATGGAGGGAGATGGAGACGGGCGCAGAAGAGATGGAGGGTGATGATGGGGCTGCTGCCTAGGACGATGGGCGTAGAAGAGATGGAGGGTGATGGTGATGAAGAAAGGAGGTGGTGGTCTGAGAGATGGGCGTCGTCTGAGATGGGCCACGTGCAGGGGCGTGGTGGTGACTACTACTTGCGAGGGAGATGAGCGATGGAAGGAGATGGAGAGGTGGGTCTGGCCCAAGGGAAGAGACGAAGATGATGAGAGGGAATGATGGATCGTGGAGAAATGGGCGCCTGGGAGGAGGATGATGGAGATAATGGTGGGGTGCTGTGTGAGGGAAACGAGTGGAGGGAAGAAGGATGGAGGGCGATGGTGCTGGAGATGGGGAGCCTGGGGTCTGCGTCCAGATCTGGGAGAGGTTCTGTGTATCCTTTTTTTGGATGGATCGGCTTGGGTGTTTGAAAATTTTTGAGGGATAAGGCCTGGGTTGGGAAAGAGATGAGAGGGATAAGGCTCGGGTTGTGTTTAGGTCAAGTTCGGGTCAGGAGGTTTGGATCTGGCTCGGGTTGTGTTTGGGTCGGACCTGAGTGGGTTTGGGTGAGTTGGGTCCAAAGTTGGGCTGGACTTGGGTTTGGTTAGGATCTGGGCCGGGTCTGGTTTAGGTGTGTTGGGATAGGTTTAGGTGGGTTTGGATTTAAAAGAAACTAATTCAGGCCTAAAAAGTGGGGTCCGATGGAAATTGGTCGGGTTGTCATTACCGAGGCCCAGGTTTCGTAGATTTCAATCCGCTCGTCGGATTTCGACGTTCTACATATTGATGGAAAGCTCTCGGCGAGTAGGTCACTATGAGCCAATTTTCAGGGCAATCAGAGGTCCAAAGATGATAGGTGATTTTTCACGCGCGCGCCGCAGGGGTGTGGGACCCGCTGTCATGATTTTTGATCCGCCCGTCAGATCTTGGAGTTCTATATTTGGGCAGAAAGCTCTCGATGAGTAGATCATGATGAGCCAACTCCCGGGGCGATCAGAGGTCTAGAGGTGATCTAGAGGTGATAGGTGACTTTTGACTTGGGGCCTAATCAGGACATCATTAAATAGGGTGGACTAAATTGCCCCTCATAGGGTGCCAAAATGAGGTGTCTACAAGCGTGGGGACCACTAGGGATTCCATAGAAAGATGGCTCCAACTGGGACACCCTGACCCCACATTTCATGTACAATCCGGGCCCACAGTTAATTGCAAAATAACTCTACTAAATAAATGCAACTAAACTCCAGTCTTAGGAATAAATTATATGAAGACCCTAAACTTCCTTATCACCACAAGTAGGCCCCTCCATCAATATCCATGGATCAATTGGATAAAACTGTCCCACCAATTTAGATCCATATCTTATTATCCTTGAGACACAATCAATCACAGTGATCATCAGTACCATCCAATTAACTCTTAATTGAGATGGGTGCGCAGTTACTAATGATAAATCCATTAATTGGCACAAAGGGATAATAGAGATAAATTCCATCTTGACCATTAAATGTTTCCACAGTCCTACTACCACGTGCCCAAGACACTGAGGTGTTGACCTACAGTTGGCCTTACTCATTGGTGACTCAAAGCAAATGAATAGATAGAAACTTGAGTTCATCAATGTCTCAGGATTGAGAGCTTATTGCTAGGGAATTATGAGAGCAAACCTTAAAGTAAAGACAGTATTTCATAAGGTGCTTCTCATGGTCCTTCAATACATCCAATGTATTAGCACAATGATCCAGAATCTTACATTTTGATGATCGAGACAGATCACACTATCTCATAGTGATCATAATGCTCCAACCTTATCAGATGAGATGCCTAATCTCATCACTGGTTGTGAAGTTATTTAAGTATAAGATTTGTGACACATGTCTCCCGTATATGGATCTTATCCACATACATGTATTACATCTAATATACTTGTGGACTCCGGTTCATCTCATGAACCTTTATGTCATTCGTATTGGTTGTGTGTAAGCAAGTAACAAAATACCATTCATCTCATGAAAAAGAAGCATGGATATATTGATATGGATCAATTTATTACATCATCTACTGGATTGAGACCACACAATCTAACAGAAATCTCTCTTGGAATATTCTAGGGCTTAGAACAATGAGAGAGGTGAAGTTGATTGAGGCTAGAGGCTTAAGGCTTACTTATAATTCAAGGTTGTGTGGGTGAGTTTGGTTTTAAAAGGAATTAGAATGACAGAGTTTGAAAATGAATAGATATTAAAAACAACAAACCCACCGCCATTCGATCTATCGAACAATCGGATAACTGGGAGGTGTCCCAGATACGATTGGTCAAACAGGTGAACCGATCGATCGGATGATTTGGTTTGATGAGAAGTGATTCGACGCAATTATTTTTCGGACGATCTTTGATCTCATGCAAGCTTGATAGGTCCTTCTAAAAAAAATAAAACACACATTTCATAGACCCAAATTTTGTCCATCTCAAAGAGGATGTGATTGTTGGAGTGTTGGGCGACCCACCTTTCTTTAGAGAAGTGGTGCTGGGGCTTTCACCCACTCCAGTGCCACTTATGTTGGTTGTCAATTACCTTTTATTTTCTCCGTTTCACCGGAGAGATCATGACAGTTTCTATAGAGCACACCTATAAGAGGAGTTCCTCTGCTTTGAGTCTTAAGCCAACCATACCGGTCAAGAATGATGACCAGCTTGCTTGGGGCACCGACGAGCGTACTTTTAAAACTACCATCTTTCAACATGAAGAACCTGGTTTCAAGGATTCTACCATGACAAGGTTTGTTATGCTGGCCCCGTGCAAAATGGTTCTTGGTGCCGAATACAATGTGCCTCAACTTAGGACCATTTTTTAGGAGTCTTAGCAGGAGATGGTAGTGCCTGGGTCGGTAAGAAGCATAGTCCTAGAGGATGGTTCACCCCTTCCCGCGATTGGGAATTGTGGACCCGAGAAGTTCTGGAGAAATGCAGCGACATCCTCGCAGATGCAGGAATATGTGATGTAGTAAAAGTGACATCTAGGTGGATCCTACTTCTTTTGTTGACTGCTCTGGATTCTTTTCTCATTTGGAGGCAACTTATTCTGAGAGCATGCCTAGGAGGCGTCTTGCGGCCATGTACTTAGTAGTCTAGCTGTCTAAAGTCATCTTTCCTATTGCGGGTAAAGAAGTTCGCACTGGCTGCATCTACCCTTCTTGCAAGATGGTTTCTGGGGTGAGATATGCTCTGGCTCCAGCCTTGGTCAGTTATTTATGCACCAGATTGAAAATGATTGGTTTCCTAGTATGTTGTGCCAAGCCATACAATCGTTACTTTAGAGAACACCTTCTTTATGCCTGGTTCGATCTTTGATGTCATCAGGTAGAATACCATGTAGGATGTAGTCAATGAAGGGCTTTCTCCAATCTCTAAATGAATTTTTATAGGAAAGAGCTTTGCTTCCTGAAATTTGAAAACATTCTGCTACAGCTTGATGAGCATCAAGAGGTGGCAATAATTTCCATTCGGTGACGGTAATCGTCATCTTCTCATTTTCTGGCAAGGCCATTGAAGCGGCTAGTCCTGCTAGAGCATCTTCCTGGACATTTTCATATCTTAGTACATGATGGAATTCTATCAACATGAACTGGATTTTGAGCTTCTGTACTTTGTTGAAGTAAGGAACCAGATTTGGCTTTCTCACTTCGTATTCGAGATTTATTTATTTTATAATCAACTGGGAATCTCCATACACCGCCGATATGTCAATATTGGACTCTAGTGCCAAATCCAACCCTATGATTAAAGCTGTATATTTTGATATGTTGTTGGAGCATGGTTCCAATAATGAGAAGGAGTGAGGTATATATATTTTTTCCAGGCTGCAGAAGATAATTCCTACCCCTGACACTTTTTCTCCAAATTTGTTGGTTTGTGTAGCTCCGTCGAAATGCATGATCTAGTCACGATCAGGGTCAACAGTATGTTTAATGATCTTTTTGGTGAAGGAAATTGGTTCGTCAGAAAGATTATCTTTGAATTCTGAATCTTCTGCTAAAGGATGTTCAGCCAAGAAATCTGCCGAAGCCTTCCCTTGATTGCTTTTACTGGTATATACCTTATATCGTAGCACGATAATAACATAGACCATTTGGCTAACCGATCATTCAAAGAACTGGCCTTCGTCATCAATACTTTCAGCGGGTTTATCCGGGACATTAAGTATACTTTATTTAATAGTAAGTAGCGTTGGAGCTTTTGCACTGCGAACATGAGAGCTAAGCATTCTTTTTCAACCGGTTTGTATTTGTGCTCTGCCCCCATTAACATTCGAGATAGGTAGTAGAGAGAAATTTCTCTGTCATCATCATTATTTTGAGCTAACATTGCGCCATTAAAGACTATCAACAATCTTTCTTTAAGAAATATGATCACTAAATTGGCCTATCTTCCATCCTGCACTAAATTATACCATTCATCCTCAACCACGATAATTATACCTAGTCAATCACGCCCCCAGCGCCGGAAATTATACTTTTCATGAAAATCTAAAAGGCTTACATAGTTCGTGGGTACTTTTGTTGCATGACTGCTAACCATTTTGAGGTGGAATGTAAAGAAGTAACTGTCATGAGATGAGAGTCATTTTTCTCGTCTCGTTTCACCTTAGAGTCAAGCTTTGAGAGTTCTATGCCCAACCTTCTAGTTCTTCCTATCAATTATAGATCTTGACTTTGTAAAACTGTTGTACTGCATCGAATATTGTTTTGTTTCAATTAGACTCTCTTACAAATAGACTATTTGGCTAGGCTGATCCAATAAAAAATATCGAACTTGTCATCTTCTCCAAGTTACTTGTGCAAATTTGTCTTATAGTGAAAATGGTACAGGCAAATCGTCAAAGTAAAGAATAGTGCAAGTAAAATTGTGATATTATAATAGTTGTATGGGTGAAGGTTGCATCAGACATTCATGTCTATTTAAAAAAGTACATTTTGATTACTGTTTTAAATAATAGGCAAAATGTTTTGAAGCTGTTTGAATCAAGCATTTAGTTCAACTTTTTGGAACGCTACAAAGCAATCAAAAAGCCCTATTTGAATCAAGATTGGTTCAAACATGTTCGAATGAAACGAAAAATGCTTAAGTGATCGAAAAAATTTTGGTGTGCAGAAGGATGGTGCAATCCAAAAATGGAGGAGGAAAACACATGCCTACCACTAGGGATGTGTTAGTGTTGGATCTGGGTTAGAACCATGGTGGCCTGGACTTGAATTCATTCTTATACATCCAGATTCATCTAGTTTCGACATGGAACTTATGAGTTGTATCCGGATTTGACATCAACTTTAAAAAGAACGATGTAATTCCGTATTCGGATACAAAATAAAATATGGAGTGTATTGTTATAATTGAATAAAAGAGCTTTAAACTAAAAACTAAAAAAGAAAAAAAAAAGGAATTTAGATGTGCTAGTGGGGTTATAAACTGGTATACGATTAAAGATCAATAATCTCTCAAATATAAATATAACTCAAGCTATATAGGCCTAAAAACCTAAAAAATATGGACATTTGTTATCAATGTTAGGCCCATTGCATCATGAACAAACCATTGGCACAAAATTGGTTTAACTTTTTCAGTTGTACAAGAGTTAAGAAAATGTGCCTATTGGATGTGGGTCAAATGTGAATTAGATCTTCCATTGGATCCATTAGGTCCACCCCAAAATATGCCCTGAATAAAAATTGGGCCTTTGTATCCAATGTACACAACCTTGACGTTGACCCTAGACCTATTTATGATCTTCATTAAGAGGGGCCTTCTATGAATATAAAAATATTTCCAAATAAGCCTCGGCATTAATTCACTATGAGTTTCCAAAGTCGTCGAAATCTTGCTTTCTATGGACCACATGGTCTCATCATCTATTTGAAAATGATAAGATGCAATGTATAAATTGGACCAACACTAAGGATTACTAAAAAACTAAAGCTTTTATAAATACAAATACATCCAATATATTAATGATATATTGGATGTATTTGTATTTATTATAGAAGCTTTAATTTTGTGGTTATAAATAAAATATATTTATTAATGCAATATTTTACCATTGTAAGATTGAGTGAAGCCCCATCCAACATGAAATTAATACATCCACTTATTTTAGCATGAAACCATATCCATAGAGGGCCTCTCTCAAATTAAGGTTGTAAAAGATCCAATGGCCTCAAACCTAGATGACTAAAAAAATAGTAGCCAAGATTTTCTTGATCTGATAGGCAAAAAATAAATTAATTATGATTGGAACCTAGTCCCATCATATCAACCACATTCGAAAGGAAAACTCACTCCAACATGATAAAAGGGTGGCTAGGATGTCATCTGTTTGCAGATTAATGGTCATTATCCCTTTGCGCGTCTCTTATTTGAGATGTGCAGGATCTTTTACAATAAATTGTGTCCATGAATAGCAATCTACACGCAGCAAATAATCTGTAACCTAGCAAAGAGTTTGAATTCAACCAATTGAGCGGCTGCCTGTGTCAAGATCCTCTCTCGCAGCTATTACACTAATAGGTGTCTAGAACTCCACCGTGGGGCCCACACAATGATAATCCAGACCATCCAATGTCATCCCTTCCCACCAGTGATCTATCCTCATATATCGGTTCCATTAGAGTGAGTCCCAACGTAAAGTTCAATCTTATAGTGAGGCCCACTTCTATTGAACTGAAATTTGAGAATACGTCATATGAGGGGGATGACGTGCGAGAGCTTCCCTCTAAGCGGAACACTCTCCTACGGACGCATTTTTATATCCCACAGCTTCGGCAGATCACTTAAGTAACTATAACTAAAAATCGTGTAGATCATTTAAGATTGTGTTAGAATTGTAGTTGGCTAATTCATCTAGGTTGAACAAAACTCAAGTCCTAATTGAGTTGTATTTCCTATTTTGTTTAGAAGAGGACAGTGAAGGAACCCTGTTTTTGTGGAAGACTACTTCTAGATTTTAGGGATAAGATTTGAAGAACTTTGATCTTTTTAGAAGACATTTTTAGAGTCCTCTCTGAGCTGATTTTCTCACCTTATGTATGCAACCAGAAAGCAGTCTCGCTATAGCAAGACTGAAGCTCATTATAGCGAGCTATTGTTTTGTCACATATAGAATGGGGTCTCGCTATAGCGAGCACCCTGCTCGCTATAGTGAGCTATGCAGTTCTATCCGTTCAGGACTCTGGTTTGCTGATTTGTTTCAACTTCTTCTGAGAGTCCTGTTACGTTTCCAAAAGGCTTGTGCACGAACCTTGGGCTATTTAAAGACCCCTTGCAACCACAATGGGATTCACTAAAGCAATCTAAATTTCTCAAGCATTGAGCTTTCATTCAAGAGAGTTTGTGGGCTATTCTTGCAAGGGAGATTGCGTTGAAACTTTATTCCTTCTCCACCTTCTCTCAAGCACCTTGAAAGGGGATTCAAGGGGGGTTTCAAGCAAGCACGTGGAAGGTGAACAATGGGTCGTCGACGAGTACTTCACAATCTCTTAGGTTGAGTTTCAACTGGGTCAAAGGTCTTGTGAGTTCTTTGTAATCTTCGTTTTTATAGTGCATTGCTTTCTGTGGTCTTGTGGTTTTTTCCCGAGTAGGGTTTCCCATTTAAAAATCCTGTGCCTCTTCTCTTTGTGTGGTGATTGATTCTTTTTCTTTTAGACTAACTTGTTTGGTTTAAAATTGCATATAATAATTTGAGAAAGGACATTAGCCTGTGTTAAGGCTTAAATAGAAGGTTGATTTTCGTAAAGTCAAACATTCAAGTGGTATCAAAATAGTTTCACTTTTCTAAAAGTGTGATCCCCTCAGATTTATTCTATGGAATTCACTAGGGAATGCACTTCTACCGCCAAGCCTCCTTTGCTTGAGGGTGGCGGCAATATGCTTACTGGAAGCTAAGGATGATTGCTTTTTTACGTTCTCTTGATAATGATGTTTGGCAAACAGTAGTGAATGGTTATAAATCTCCAACTGTGGTGGTTGATGGGAAAAGTGTTCCAAACCAGTGGCTGACTGGACCCAAGGAGAGAAGAACCATACCCATTGGAATGATAAAGCCATGAATACTATATATAATGGCGTTAGTCACTCTGAATTTCGTAGAGTTTCTACTTTTACCACTGCGAAAGAGGCTTGTGATCTCTTAAGAACAGTGCATGAAGGTACTGATATAGTTAGGCAGACTAAACTTCAAAATTTGACAATTGCCTTTAAGACTATTTGTACAAAAGACGAAGAAACCTTTGAGGAGTACTATGCCAAACTGGGTCTATGCCAAACTGGGTCATATTGTCAATTCCAGTTTCAACTTAGGAGAACCCATTCCAGACCAAAAAGTGGTAAAGAAAATTCTTCAGTCCTTGCCCGAGAGATTTCAATCAAAAGTGATTGCTATTAAGGAACATACGAACCTCAATGAACTCCCTGTTGAACAACTGGTTGGAAATTTACAAACCTTTGAAGCAAATCACTATTTTGATAAGAAATCTAAGGGAATTGCTCTGATGTCATCCAAGGACAATAATAATGATGAATCTGATAATTATTTTGATGATGTTAAACTTGAGGCTCTGTTTGTCACAAAATTCAAGAAATATCTGAATAACATAAAAAGAACCTCAAAAAGGAGTTTCCCAAGAATAAGAGCTTGACCAAGCCAAAGAGTGTGCCAAAGAATGATAAAACTTCTTCTAAGAATACTAATAAGTCCATTCAATGTTTTGAATATCAAGGGTTTGGTCACCCTACTTCTAAACGTGCAAACCGATTGGAAAGAAACAAAGGAAAGGCTTTGAATGTTTCTTAGGAAGAAGATTCTGAGAATGAAATTAGTGAATCTGAGTCAAAATATGAATATGCTAAATTTGTTGCTTTTATGTATTCTACTAACCTATCTTTTGAGCAGGGGTCATCTGACAAGGATTCCAAGTTAGATGACGAGTCAAAGTGTGAGGATCTTTTTGATGAAGAACAAGATGTAGAAGTTGCTTATAAAAAACTTCTAAAAGATTTGTTGCGTCTGTCACGCATCAATGATAAGCTCTCTCACAAGCTGAAGGTTTCTGAATCTCAAAATTTAACCTTCTTTTCTGAACTTGATGATGCTCGTGCGAAGGTAAGTCAGTTAGAATCCCAACATGCAATTTTATCTAACACCATTATTGCTTCAGGGAAAGAGAAAGAACTGATTACTGCACAGCTAGAGGAGGTTAGAAAAGAACTGAATTCTTTGCAAACTGAGTACGATTTGTTGCAAGCTGAAAAGAACGATGTGTGTGGGAAACTTCGAATGACACTATCAGAATTAGTTTCAGCCAAATCTTCGCTTGATAGAATGAATGAAGGGTCCATAACTCTAGATGAAATTTTGATGCAACAAAGGAGTGAGAAACAAAAGACTAGACTTGGATTCAATCCGGAATCATCAACTTCTATGCAATCAGGTAAATTTGGTTTTGTTAAAGGACTGGCCTTATATTATGGTATTCTCGCTACTCCAAATGCTAAACATAGGAACTCAATTTCATATAAGAGTGTGCCTAAACCCAAATCTACCCCGATTTGTCATTTTTGAGGTATAAAAGGGCACATTCGACCACATTGTCACAAAATGTGGAATCAAAGGCAAAATCAGCAAAGGAAGAGTATCTTATGTCCTCCAAAGATTAAGACTAAATCCATATGGGTTAGAAAATCTGATCTTCGCTATAATGTGGTCCTAACTGCACTTACTGCAAAAGATTCCCATGCTTGGTACTTGGATAGCAGATGCTCCAGACATATGACTGGTAACAAATCACTGTTTACCTCCCTGAAAAGCTGTGATGGAGGTAGTGTCAAATTTGGTGATGGAAGCAAATCGAACATAGTTGGAAAAGGTACAGTTTCAATACCAGGTATGTCTACTCTTTCAAATGTTTTCCTGGTCAATGGTTTGAAAGCGAATCTGTTAAGCATCAGCCAACTATGTGATTTACACCATGAAGTCCATTTTTCTCTTAATGACTGTGTTATTGTTGATAAAAAAGGGCAATAATGTACTACATGGAGTGCGTACTTCTGACAATTGTTATGTAGTTGCCACGGAAAGCAACATGATATGTCACACAGCCATGAGTAGTGACATTGATTTGTGGCATCAATGTTTAGGCCATGTTAATCACATGGACCTGGATAACTTGGCGAAAAATGAAATCATACTTGAACTACCTAAACGTTTAAAAGCTCCAAATCTTGTTTGTGGTCCATGTCAGATTGACAAACAAATAAGATCCTCACATAAGAAAGTTGATGTCTTAACAACTACTAAGCCACTTGAATTACAGCACATGGATCTCATGGGTCCTACAAAATCTGAAAGTATTGGCGGAAAGAAATATATATTTTTGACCATTGATGACTTTTCTCGCCTTACGTGGGTTAGATTTCTTAAAGACAAGTCTGATACTTTTGAAGTTTTTCCTAATTTATGGACTTTGCTCATTAATGAAAAAGGAAAAGTGTTTGGTAGTGTTGTGCGTCTTCGTTCAGATCATGGAACTGAATTTCAGAATTCTTATTTCAGTTCATTTTGTTCCAAACACGGTATCAAACATGAATTTTCTGCTCGCAAAACTCCACGGCAAAATGGGGTTGTTGAGAGAAAAAATCGGGTTGTGCAAGAAATGACACGAGTTATGCTTCACAGTAAAAAAATTCCTCAACGTTTTTGGGCCGAAGCAGTAAACACAGTAGTCCATATCATCAACAGAATTTACCTACGGCCTAGAACGAAAATGACCCCATATGAGATATGGAGTGGTCGCAAGCCAACTGTTAAGTATTTTTTAACATTTGGCAGTAAGTGTTACATCCTGAAGGATAGGGAACACTTAAGCAAATTTGACTCCAAGAGTGACAAGGCACTTTTCTTGGTTACTCTCTGACAAGTAAGGCATACAGAGTTTATAATCTCAGACATTCTTTTGTTATGGAGTCAGTAATGTTCTTGTTGATGATCAGGACTTTCAGAATACTTTTCTGCAGATGAAGAAGATCTAATTATTCCTTCTGTTTCTAATCAGGTTGCTGAACCAAGTACAAGCAAGCAAACAGACACAACACTGGGATTGGAAGATAAAATTACTGCTCAATCCAAAAATAATTCAAATGAACTAGAAACACCATCCTTCGACCTCATGGTGCCAAACATCATCAAATAATTTGAAGAACGGAGTGCATCTAAAAGCTCGCGACCCGTCCCAAAAGTTAGAAGAGTCATCCTATTTCTCAAGTTCTTGGAGATGCTATGGAGCCTCTGAAAACAAGAAAACAGGTACGTGATGAGGTAAGTAATTTCTGCTATATGTCCTCTATTGAACCAAAAAACATAAAAGAAGCTCTTTTTGATGATTGTTGGATTAATGCCATGCATGAGGAACTAGAACAGTTTGAGAGAAACTGTGTGTGGGAGTTAGTGCCTCAACCTAATCAAACAAATGTCATCGGCACCAAGTGGATATTTAAGAATAAGACCGATGAATTGGGGTAGGTCATTAGGAACAAGGCTCGACTGATAGCTCAGGGGTATACACAAACTGAAGGCATCGATTTTGATGAAACATTTGCTCCTGTTGCTAGATTGGAATCCATCCGGCTGTTATTAGCTATTGCTTGTTTCCTTAACATCAAACTATATCAGATGGACGCCAAGAGTGCATTTCTGAATGGGTATCTAAATGAGAAAGTCTACGTTAAACAGCCCAAAGGACTTCAAGATCCTCACTTACATTTAACAGCCCAAAGGATTTCAAGATCCTCACTACCCGGATCATGTGTTTAAATTAAAAAAAGTTGTCTATGGGTTGAAACAGGCTCCTCGTGCTTGGTACGAGAGACTTACGGTCTTTTTGTCGGATAATGGTTTCAAACGAGGAAGTGTAGACAAGACACTATTCATCAAAGAAGACACTCATCACATATTAATTTCTCAAATCTATGTGGGTGATATTGTCTTCGATTCTACCTCATCCAAATTAGTTGACCAGTTTTCAAAAAGCATGTCTACTGAATTTGAAATGAGTATGGTTGGAGAACTCACCTTTTTCCAAGGCTTGCAAATAAAGCAGTGTGACAATCGTATATTTGTTTCTCAATCAAAATATGCTCAAGAACTTCTAGAAAAATTTGGGATGACGGCTGCTAAACATTCCCGAAATCCAATGAGTCAATCTGTTAAATTGAGCATTGATTTGAATGGGAAAGATGTGAATAAAACACTGTATCGAAGCATGATTGGGAGTCTTCTCTATCTCACTGCAAGTAGACTCGATATTGCTTACAGTGTTGGAGTTTGTGCACGTTATCAATCTAAGCCAAAGGAATCACATATTCATTCGGTAAAAAGAATCATGAAATATGTGAGTGGAACTGTTGACTTTGGTATTTGGCTAAGCAAAGACACCAATACAACTCTGGTTGGGTATTCAGATGCAGATTGGGCAGGTTGTGTAGATTATAAGAAAATTACTACTGGAGGGTGCTTCTTCATTGGGAATAATTTGGTCGCTTGGCACAGCAAAAAGCAAACTTCAACTTCTTTGTCGACTGCTGAAGCCGAATATATCGCTGCTGGAAGTTGTTGCACTCAACTTCTTTGGATGAAACAAATGTTGGCAGATTATGGGATTAATCAAGATACAATGACTGTTTATTGCGACAATCAAAGTGCCATTGACATATCCAAAAATCCAGTCCAGCTTTCCAGGACCAAACACATTGATATTAGGCATCACTTTATCCGTGAGTTGGTTGAAGAGAAGATCATTGTCCTTGATAAAGTTCCAGCTGAACATCAATTGGCCGATATTTTTACCAAACCGCTAGAACCAAAACGTTTTGAATCCCTTCGCAAGTCTCTGGGGATTTCCTCTTTTTCTTAATTTTTTTTGTTTCACTTGCACATGCACTATCTCACTTCCATCTATTATTATTTTTGCATGTGATTTAGTTAGTGTTTAGTGCACAGTTCACTGCTGTCATCTTTTTTGCACTATAAATGTTCTCCTTTGATCTCGATTAGGATTGTCAGACTTCTCGGATGACTATATCTCTTATGTGGCCCAATAGTGCATAGAGATTTCTATAGACCGATGGAATGGAATTGTATCCTATAGGTTTCAGAAATCTCTGCAAAAAAATGAGCACTCGAACTTGTGCATTATTTTATGCCGAGAGGGTCATTAGAAACTTTAGAGATGGTTGTTTTTTAAAAAAAAGGAGGACGATGAAGCGGTGAGAAGTTAGATTTTGAACTGATTAGATCATTTTCTGGTTTGCTCCCTAGTTTTTAATCATTCACTTTTGAAATCTTGTCTTGATTAAGGGGGGAGCATTTCATATTTCACACACAATCACTCGATTTTGGTTGAATTGTGTACTTTCGTGCTTATCTGTACATATTTTCATCGATGGAATACTTTTTTTTTTTTTTTATGTTTGCTCTTCTTAAAAAAAAAAAAAAAAAAAAAAAAAAAAGGAAGGACTTCCCTCAGATTCTACGCCCATTTTTTTCCTGCTCACAGAACCATGTCTCGTTCGAGCGAGTCATGTCCTCGCTCTAGCAAGACGTGGCCCCTGATTTGCACGCCCATCCAGAACCATGCCTGGCTATAGCGAGACTATTTTGCCTTAAATGTCGTTACGGATGCCCGTAACTGAAACTTCAGTTAGGGATCAAATCACCGACAATTCCAATCCCTAAACCCTACTTGGTGGTCTCCACGAGTCAAGGTTGAGCCACACCATTGACTCGTGCTTGGCACATCAATGGAAGTTTATTTGGATGGTCAATGGGCCCCACAATCTATCAATCACAAAACATAGGCTGAACCCAGAACTTACTGTTCATAGTGTGGCAGGTTGACCTGGCTAAGGTCGGGTCGACCTGCTACATAGAGAAGAGGGATTGAAATCTGGTTTGAACTCTGAAATTCCCAGTGTATCTAGTTGACCTAGTGGCCAACTGGTCGACCGGGTACACAGGGAACCTGGATCAAACACATTACAGGACATTCTCAGTCTTTGAGTTTTTCAGTGTGTCTGGTCGACCTGGACAGGGTCCGGTCAACCAGGCACACAAAATTTTCTGAGTTCTGAGGAGAAATGCCACACCTAGTTAGTCCCTGAATTTCATGTGTATCCGGTCGACCTGGGCAGGGTTCGGTCGACCACATACATAGGACTGTGCAGAATTTCCAAGAAAAATAACTAGGACCTATATTCCTGAGTTTTCAGTGTCGCCCGGGTTAGGGTCCAATCGATTGGGCACACTGTTCCTGCCGACTTTTCAAAAACTTAACTAAGACTAATTTTCTTCAAGAAACAGTGTTGCCGGTCGACCCCACTGCAGGTAGGTCAATCGGGGACACGCATCTCATGAAAAATCTAGTTTTACAGAATTCTGCAACTTCTTCCAATCCATACCATTTTCATCCAATCCATCTCAATCCCGACCATTCATCATGAAACCATCATCAAACATTAAAAACACTTCAATATACATCCAATCCTCCACACATGGGCCATTGACCTTCCAAATGAGATGAAACCCATCCATCAATGGCCAAAAATCCATGAAAACATGCTCAAAGGTAAATTTAGCAATTCTAACATTAATTGAATTGAAATTTCAGAATCAAATGAAAGAAAACAAGCATCCTATGATATCTAGCATAAGGTACTTGCCTTGACCCAATGCAATTGAAATTGACAAGCAGAGAAGAGCCTAGGCTATCCAATAAAGAGATTCCAACTCCTATGGCTTCCGAACTCTCAATCAAATCCCAAAAACCACTACTAGATAAGACTCTAACACCTACCACCCAATCCACAAGAAAATTGCAATAAGGAAGGAGGTCTAAAGAGAAACAGGGAATTTCTAGGAATTTCATGGAAATCGAACTATGGAAAAAGAGTAAATTACCTTGGGTTGTAGAGAAGGAAGAGATTAGTAAGATAGGAGATCCTTGGGGAAAATTGTAGCTGAATTTAAGGCAAATCTTCTCCTCCTCCTTGTAGCTAGGGTTTTGGAATTAGGGTTCTAGGGAAATGAGAGATAATTGAGAGATGAGAGTGAATTAGGGTTGAATTTCACTCCATTTGCAATAGTTAGCTTATATAGGTTTGGGTTAGGGACAATTACCAAAAGGGTGTTCTAGCTTAAATGGGAAAGAGGATAAAGCCATGGGCAAATGGGTCTTTTGGAGAATTTCTAGAATGTTCTCATATGGAAAACCCCTCCTATTAATAGCTAGGGCCTCACATTTGTCCCTTGCGATCTCCATCAGAAAGAAGGGAAACAAGAGTGCCATTTTCTCAACATTTTCAAAATAGCCAATACTCTTCACAGCAAGAATAATACTCTGTTGCAACATTTGTCCCTTTTAAACTAAGGATGCCTTCTCAATGTCTACCACGCTGTAGCATCCCGGTCCCGAATTACCCTGGCCTAGGGTAATCCCCGAGGTGTGACACGTACTCCCGTAATATTATACCTACCTCGAGTAAAGTACAACATCACGAAGGAGAAAAATCACCTTTTCCACTTGTGAGTCTAACTCACTAACACCTACCAATGACATTAAAATAGCGGAAGCATCTCAATAATAACAACTAGGTACCATTTCATTGAACAGTCCTAATTAAAATTTGAGTATCGAGTTTATACAAAATGTAATTTACACATTAAAACCAAAGTAGGGATTACAAAAAAAATCAACCTACACTATTATAAAATGTTATCCACAACTAACTTTTGAATCTAACATAGTGTGACCAACACAAAAAGGAATTAGTCACACTCTAATTCAGTGCTCAAAATAATTATCCACATCGCTCTCCGTGGAACAGGCTACATGGGCCCTTTATTTGGTCACTCTTCTAATCCTGGAGGAACCTCCTCGGTCTCCTCCTCTCCCTCCTGAGCCTGTTCAGGACCGGGAGCTGCACCTGCGTCTGTGACACAAGAGTAGTATCTCAAATGCAACGAACTGGCAAGTATAGGCATTAATAAGGAAATATATAATGTATCAAGCGAATTAGATGACAATTGATTAGTAGATGTCAATAACAAGTAATAACTAAGCACTTGTACAAAATCGAATTATTCATTCTTTACGAATCAATAATTGATAAAACCTACCAATGTGGCTACTACATTGAGGTCATTCTTTCAAAAGAGAGAGAATCTAGTTGGGATGTCACTAGCGGCCCGACCAAAGGCTAGCTGGTTACCTGGGTCTAAAGTTCCAATGCTCCAGATGACATGCTGCGTGGTATCGAATACTGGATCGAGTTTATCCCCGTCGGGTATCACAAGGTCGAAGCTAAGTAGTGCCGACTCGATTGAATTGAATAATAATCGAATTTGAGTAATTTTACATATTTTGTTCACCATCGAATTGAATAGTAATTTCAATTACTTAAATACTTACTCAGTTCAAATTCCCATCAAATATTGAGTAGTTGCATAACAATTGTAATAACGAATTGGAAAATGGATAATCAAATATTAAATGCAACTAATTGATGAGTCAGAATTGATATCAACGAAGACCTCCAATTTCAATATGAAATGCAATAGATTTAGATGATTCAAGGTATATTGCTAGCCAACTCTAATCTATTATCCATAGTCCTTCACCGTCCAATAAAAGGTAATTTGAGAAGGTCAACGTACCACTATGTTGTTTGAGTGTCACTTATTATGAGAACATACGCTGAATTTCTAAACTAACCCTTATGGCATAGTGTTAGACTAATAATTTTTTTCCATTAGACCAAGGGAGAGGCTAAAGGTTCCATTCTAAAGTCAAAAGAGTCTTTTGCGGTCTTATCATCATCTGGGGTTTAGGGTGTGCACCATAATTATCTATTCGAGAGGATTATGGAGGATTAGAATAGGTTAGAGGTGGTATTTCACACTTTTGAATGGCCAAAAAGACCCCAGCCATTCTCTTCAAGTCCGCTCGAGTGGGCTAATGTCCGCTCGAGCAGAGTCATCCAGAGAGGGGGTCACTTGAGCAGCCACTTTTCCACTCGAGTGGGCCCATCCAGTGGGTTGTTCGCTCAAGTGGTTTCATGTCCGCTCGAGTGGATGCTTCTGGAATTCAAATTCTGGGATTTCCATGTACTCTTCCTTCCATTCCATCTCAAACTTCATCTAACATAAAACTTGCATTATTCAATCTCCTTGCTCCCATTTACAACATGTAACCACTACATTCAACTCCATAACATTAACTTAACAAAATTAATCTAATCAAACATTCCATTTTCATTTCCATAAGAGGCTAACAAGCTTCTATTATAGAATTTCTGAGTCAATCAAAGAATAAACACTATGTGAGTTAGTTGACTTAGCTCAAGTGCTCAAATGAACCCAAAAACAGCCAACTAGAAACCCTAATCAAGAAATCCACATGAAAATGCAAATGAATGACCATGCATGGTTAAACATGAGTCTCTTGACTCTAATGCTACTCAAACTCATAAACAACAAGGGTTTGATTCTTACCTCTAGCAAGAAATCCGAAAATGAGAGTTGAGAAAGAGGGTTCTTGTCAACAAAGAAGAGAGTAGGATGGAGAAAAAGAAGATGAAGATAACCCCTTATCTCCAATCACACATGCCATAGTTCTCTTGGATGGATTGAGAAGAGGAAGAAGAGAATAGAGAGAAATAATGAATGGGAGAAGGGTTTTCTTCTTCTTAGACCAATGCAACCATGGGTAAAGTCTTTTAAGGGATAAGCTTATCCTTTTTTGCAAGAAAGGCCACCAAATTTGTATATTTACATTTAAAGTCAAATGGTGGCTCACTCACTCAAGGTTTGGCCAAATGAGGTAAAACTTAATATAAAAATTGACATGTTCAACGAGATACACACGATGACGCCAAAATGATGTCCATATGATGTAAAATGAGAAAATCCTAATTTACGTAAAAGCCCTCAGCTCAACTAACCGAGTCAAATCGGTTCCAACCTATCTATTCAAGACTCAAAACTCAACTAACTCACCTATAAGGAACTCATCAACATAAACTACCTAATTAGTGACTAAGTACGATTAAATTAACTAAAGCACAATTAATTAGTATTAAATATATTTAATTTGGGTCGGGGTGTAACACACCCTCCCTTACCAAAAACATAAAACATGTCTATACTTAAAAGGCTTTCCCACTAAATTATTAATATAATGCAAACAGTTCAAACTAAGTTTTTTCTTATGTAGCTCTAGCACCTTGAATTGAAGTGGGACACACTTCTGAAATTTACATATGTAAAATGAGGACGATTTGATTGCAAAATTGAGTCTCAATTTTACAATTGATTTTTCTTAAGTGGTTCCACTAAGTGGCCTTAGAAATTCATGAGTGGGCCATTTGATTTGAGTAAAACTTGATAACTGTACAATATGGAAGATGACATTTGTCTTAATGGTTTGGATTTTTTTAAGCGGGTTCGTTGAGTGGCCCACAAAATTTCTATGAGTAGCTCTCATTCAAGAGACTTTTGTACTGTGGAAAATCAAAATTTTTATTATCTTGAAACACCATCAAATGATATATATTTGTAAGAAACTTTTTTTTTTATTGTATAACAAATAACAAATCAATCTTTGAGCTTTTGACCATTGAGCTGATTAGTTTCACCTTATACGAAAACATGTATAGTGAATGAGAACTGTTTAACCCTTAAATTTGGATTTTTTTTTTCTTTTTTGTTAATGGAAGGTTCCTAGCCCTTTGGACTGGACTAATCCCTTTGGGCCGAGAGAGAAGCTAGGTAAAATCCTGGTGGCCCTCAGGTGGTAGCACTAGTAGACTCAAGTTTCGGTTCCTGAAGAGGGGGGAACCAGGGATCGATACCAGGAATTCTATAGGTCTGAAAGAGATATGAACCGTGGTCCTAACTACTCGGCTAACCCCTTGCGGTTAAAATAGATGGGAGTTGAGATCCTATAGTTAGCACTTATTAAATTAATTGATATTTGAGTTAATATTTGGAAGTTCTTATCTAAGTTCCTATTAAATATAGACAACTGTGCTATTTATATGAGTTTTTTTCCCTCTCTAAAAGAATATCCAAGCATCATGTGTCTTATCACAACAATTGTTGTAAGTTGGTCAGGCCCAATCAAAATTGATTGACCCAGCTGGACCAACTCCAAACATGGGTTGGTCTGGAGTTTTCATTTTGAAATTAAATAATCATATAATTTTTTGTTACTATTATTAGGATTAGTTTTTTGTTGCAATTTTTACCACCTCAATATTATTTAGAATAGAAGATTTTATAATATTAAAATTTTATTACGATGAATTATATTGACCATGCTAAGCACTGTTATGTTTAGGATACAATGAATTGAGTTGCAATAAAATTTAGGAAAACTTCAAATTACTTGTCCTCAATTTTTACTCAAATCAAATGGCCCACTCATTTGAATTTCCAAGGTGGCCACTCAATGGACCCACATAAGAACAATCGCTTGTAACATTGAGAGTTGATTTTGCGATCAAACCGCCCTTGCATGATATATATAAATTTGAAGGTGGGTCCCACTTCAATTCAAGGGCCTAGGGCTACTTAAAATTGAGAGTTGTTTTTCCCTCAACAAATTTTTTGGTTCTTTTCCAACTTTTCTTTTGATTTCCCAAATAGTCCTGGTATGATATAGCAATATTATGGTTCCATGCCAAAACAGAAAAAGAAAAAACTAATGAAAAATTCTCATCAACTATGATTAAATTCTTTCTTGTTTATAAATGGCTTTCAAGTCATCAAGAACTTTTTAGATCTTGAGAACTGAACCATCTCATAGATTATCATGTTCTTGGGAGCAAAAGACCAAAGACCCATCTCAGTCAAGTCATGAACAGATTTATTTACTACAAATTCCCCAATAAAAACTGAAGAAGCATTAGATTGGATTTGAGAATAGTGCTCCAGTCATTGGTTGATTCAACCCTCCGATGACAGCAATCATTAAGTAGCGATCAGGATATGTGACCCTCCACTGCACTCACAACACTCACTGCAATAAAGAATAAACCAAAATACTTATATTCTTTATCATTGTCACTCAACTTCATTACAACATTCAATCTACAACTTTACTCAGCTTCAAACTCACACAACCAGCTCTCTTATCAATTCTTGCCCGATTCGGGTATGGAATTTGGTTTAGATAATTCCTTGCAACACATGATATAAGGTCTCGGATCCTAAGGATGTAATTATTTCTAGTTAATTATATATTAGCTAATTAAGCTCGATTAAAAAATAAACAAGTTCGGTTAACTGCTAGGACCGTGTGTACAAAGTTGCGTGGAGATCTGAGTTCGTTTGGGAATAGTATGGGGTAGTTCGCAATTTTAGAAAAATTTGGAGGGCTTTTTCATAATTCTTATTTTTCAAGATTTTTGGGCTTAGGGTAGACAACCAAATTCCACAATCTTTTCCCTTCTACCTCACCTCAACCCGATCCCTCAAAGACCATCAAATCTAATCCGAAGTCCACTTAGGACTAAACTGTGATTTAAAAAATAAAAAAACGTCCCCCTTTATGCTCATCAATTGACCGAATTCACTTCACTCCATTGCTTTCTCTCATTTTCCTCTTTTCTTCCTTTTCTCCTTTCTCTTCCCTCTTGCCAAGTCAAGACCAAGAGACTCCATCTCCACCGTCGATCATCACCATCATCTTCTCCCGGGCACACGATAATCCCCACTTTTTTCAAGACTCCTACCCTTTCCCATTGCTCTAGGTAGCTAGGGTTTTTGAGTTTTGGTCTGACGAGTGTTAATCTCTAGCTCACTACCTTCTTCCCTTTTGATTTTGATAGGTGGGTCGTGTTGATCTGGTGTCTTTCTAAGGATTGTATTTCTTAGGTAGGTTTTGGGCATTTAGGAGCTTTCCATACCAAGGCAAGTGCGTATAAGTGTTTATTTGATTATATGTAACTTCCATTGATTGGTTTTAGACTAATTTCATCGTTATATTGTGTCGAGCTCAATTCTTGTACATAGGCCATTATCATCCCAGATTAGATTGATTAATTGGGTTATAGTTGAATGAGAGGATTGGAGGAGATCAAAAGGTATTGTGGAGAGGGTTAGGCGCTATATTTAAACATGGAAGCAGGTGTATGCAAAGGCGCATTGGAATGTCCCATAAATTGTGAGAAAACAGAGTCTCGAGTTGTTTTTTTTGGGAGCTTATGACTTGCCGTGATATCGTCGCAATGAGCTGTAAGATCTTAGGTGGTTTCTGGGTTTTACAAATTGAGCCCTTGAGCTTTACAAATTGAGCCCTTGAGTTTTACACATTCTACTCTTGCTCTATGACTATCTTATGGCTGGTTGTAATGTTAGTCGTAAATCTTCCCTTACTCTCCAGAAAATAGGATGACCGAGCCACCAATTTTACCACATTCTACTATTGTTCTACGATGATCTTACGGCTCGTGGTAGTGTATTTTTACGGCTAGTCGTGGAGCTAGCCATAGAACACATAGCTTCTTCAGAAACAAGGTTTAACCATAGACTTTTGAGACTTAGATTGGTACTCTTGGTGTCCTATAATGATGATTAGTTGGCAGACTTTAGTGAGGATTTTTTGAGTCACTAGACACTAATGAATTGCCAAACAACGTATGATGTACAAGCTACATCGGACTAGGACAAAGTATGGTAAGAAGATATCCAATAACTGATGATGCGCTGTGGGAAATGATCCGATATCAATGACCTCACTCCCTCCTTGGACCGAGTTTTGATGCTTCATACGAAAAAGACAATGACTGACCTAGGATTGGGTTATTTGTTCCCCTTGGCTATCGAAGATTGAATTGAATTGTACTACCACATTATTGATGTTCGCATGCCATTTGCGTGTTCCATAATCTATTGGTTATATTGTTGGGATCACATTAAGAACCTAGATTGATTGTACATAAGATCTACATTGATTGATATTGTTATTGAACGATGTGATGAAGATAGATGACTCTAAATGTCAGGACTTATATAAGACTACCATTGTTGTAATTGTAAAGGATTGAAGAAAGTGGTTGATGGATTGAGTTGGTTGAACAATTGTTGGCAAATTATTCTCCGAATGATTGTGGAATTATATTCACGCAGGATAAGCCTAACCCTCATCGATTGTTTTAAGATTCTCGTGTCAGGCACCGCTAAACTATTAACGTCCAACACAGAAGGGCACATTTGTGGCAGGACTATAAATTGATGGATGGATTGGATAATGATTGCAGATCATGTTGGGTTACCATTGTTTCAGGTGGCACCTAGATGAATTTGGTTGTCCCGAGTTAAACCACGATGTAGTGTTCCCGATTAACCATTCGTTCTATTGTCGTGGATTAATCCCAATATACCGATTGGGTGATTTGTTCTAGTGTTACTTATTCTCTGCCACACTCGGTTCGAGGACGAGAGGGCAATGATACTATCCCGTGGTGAATTGGCCTATGTGAACTGCCTATATTGTTAGTGTTGATAGGACATTGTCTTTCATTGTTCATTGTGTATTGACACATGCTTTATGCTTAGATTCCTATAATTGGATTTCACATTAACACATTATCTTTACATTGCTTTGATATTGCATATCTATATTAAAATGTATATTTACTTGTCGGCTATTTGTAGTTTGATGATACTATGCTTGATACATAGGTACCAAGCCCCTTTATTTCAAGGAGAAGGAGGAGGTGCCACTTCAAGCAGATCAGCTTGATGGTGATATAAGTGGTGTGCCGACAACATTTTCTGAGTCGTCCTAAGCAGCACACGAGTGCCTCATTCATTTTAAATAGTTGCATATTTCTTTTGAGTGCCTGGGTTCTTGTTGGAGGCCATGCAACTAAACTATTTTGTTCATCTTTTGTTAAACTTTAATTATAGTGATGAAAGAATGTGCTTACTAATAAGTCCTTAAAAATGCATATTTTCATGTACGTTTTGGACCATTTTAAGGACTCATTAACCCAAAAGAGTCTCATTTATGGGGAAATCATGTTTTTATGCATTTTGGGTTCATTGTAGTGCATTCATGTATAATTTACTCAAAAATCATAATTTTTGCATAAAATAATAAAACCTGCCATTTTGGAAACTCTATTTTTGAAAGATTTTTCCAAATTCATTTTTCTCATGAAATAGATCAATTTTCTTCATCATTAGTGAATTCAAGTAAATCTTTACTGTCATTTATGTGAGATGGGCCCACTAGCATGCACTTGTGATTTTTTGTTCAAAATTATTATTTTAAAAAGATTTTTTTCCTCTTTTCTTGTAGATCATTGGAGATAAGGGTCATAAGAGACCTTTTTGGAAAGAAGAAAGAAAGGGAAAAAAAAAAAAAAAAAAGAGAGGAAGAACTTTTAAGAAATTGTGAAAAAACGGCTTTGTGGGTTCCACACACATGCGCACATGTGTGGGGGCACATATGTGGGACATCCCAGAGGGTCCACCTTCTTTGCACAAAATCCCAAGTTCATTTGAAGATAATTCAAGACAATCAAAGAAAATCTATGAAGGGCCAAATCAAGAAAGAAGATTTCCAAAGAGACAAAAGTGGAAATAATCTACACATATTGGGCATTCAATCTTCTCTTGATTCCAACTTGGAGTTTGCCACCTCATGTAAAGATTCTTCCTTTCCTTAATTGTCTCTCATAAATGTCAAGTCAAAGGAAGATTTGCTAAAGATGGAAACATGACAAATGCATGAAGATAGAATGAAGAAAAGAAATGAGAATACTTAACTAAGTGAAGAAGATTCTTGCAACCAAGTAGGGACTCGAGAGAAAGAATAGGGCAGCCCAGACCTTATTTATAGAATGCCTTGGACGTCCATTACCTTTCATGAAGGAAAAAGCCCCCTTACTAGTGTAATTCCTCCACTATTCTACCCATTTCCTTTCTCTACCATAGCTCATCTCTCTTCAAGAAGGCTTGTCCCGACTTGATGCCTCAATTAGAGAGGTTCTTTTCATCCTAGTATGTAGTTGTTTTTTGGAATTTTAATTCTCTATCTTTTATATAAAAACATTGCATATTAGTAAAAGTGTGATTTTTTTAATTCTTTTTCTTATGTGATAAATGCTTGAATTGTGTTTTCTTTGTTGTTGTTCTTGGATTGACAACCCAAGATCCTAAAGGGCATGAAATAAGTAATTATGAACCAGGTTTGGGAATAAAAAAAAAAAAGAGCACACTTATCACACATTTATTTTTATTGCAATTCCCACACATTTACATTTATTGAAAAATCCACACATAATTTCTTGTTAATGCCACACATTTAATTTTATGCAATCCACACTTTTTTTTTTTTTTTTGCACTACACATTTAAATTCAAGGACTTGTTGTGTTCTTTTCTTCTTATGCTTCTTATGCGTTTATATAGATTTTTATGAATAGTTTATGGCTGGGATTAGAGTTTATTGTATATATCTTCATATCATAAGGTTGGTGCATGTTTAAGTGGCTAAAAATTGAAGCTTTTAGATCTTTATGGAAAAAAAATTAAAAATCAACCTATGTTGGATTTCCAAACAGTCCACATATGACATACTTTTGAAGCATGAAATCAATGGATAAAAGTCCAATCAATCGTGATTAATTAAGAATAAAGTTAGTTACAAATTTAAAGATAAGATATCATGATTTTGATAGCAAATTTCGGACAAGAACAAAGTTGGAAAAATAGCCACATAATCCAACAAAGGTTGGAAAAGTTGGAAAGCCTTATTTCTAAAGCTCCCTGTGGATCGATCTGGTTTCACCAGTTTTATAAATGCAATAAAAGCTCTACACTTGGAGTCGCGTTCACTTACTTTGAAATATTCAATTTGCACCATCTGTTTTATATGGAGCTTCCACTTTGTTTTATGGTTAATAGAGGAAATGTTTATATCACACCACGGGCTTTGATCCCGTGGGACAATAATTGGGGGGCCACGTTGTGTGGTTTGTCAATAAGATTTTAATTGACCCATAATCTCGCGCATAATCCTTGTGCTCATTATCGGGAGCGTGACACATGATGTGCCAACTGTTCCTATTAACATGAAAGGAAAAAAAGAGGAGAGAGCAAGAAAAAAAACAAATGAAAGAGAAGATAGGATCAATTACCTGCTTTCAAGGCTCCTTGAATTCATTTCCCGGAGTTGGGTGAAGGTGGAAGAAGAAGAAAAATGGGGGTATTTTTGTCAACAAAAATGTATGAACCACTAAACCCCAACTTTATTGTTTTTAATCATAAAATTGTTTAATTAGAGTCCAAGCTTAGTTATTTGTGTTTAGAGCACGAGCATGCATATACATAAAAACTGAAAATAACGGTGTTAAGGTTTTGAAACCTAATAAAGTCAAGTGGTTTAAATTTAAAATTATATTTTTCTTATTATGCCCTTATATGTTTCCAAATCACTAAAAAAAAATACAATATTGATTGGTACACAAGATTCGAATTTTTTACCACCTAAGAAATTCACTTTGCCATGCCTATCATCACAACCGCTATGTATCAGTCCCTATGTTGCGTTTTGGATATATACCGCTACGCTTGTTGAAACTGCTATTTTGATCATTGCCTTTAACCTCTCACTTTTGCTGTATAATATGATTAATGAGAAAGACATACTATTAAGTTATGTTATCAATGATAGGCTCAATCCCACGTTGGGACCGATTTGTTTTTAAAGTAAAATTCACAGACATTTTATAAACAGGTTGGCCCTTCATTTTTAGCTGCTCAAGTTTTCATTTGGTGGACTTCTTTATCTTTAATAACAAAAGCCGAATATAAGACACATGTAACACGAAAATAGTATGTTTCCAAGTACGATTCGCAATCGTCATCTACTTTTATTCAAAACGGTCAGCAAAATACTAATTCTTGTTGGATTCTAATTGGATCCACTGTAATAATCTATGCATCTTGTGGTGTGGGATTGTAGAGGAACCCTAAAATCACAATAGCCACAGTTTATAAATCTCTCATCTTCCCTTCGCTTCCGCCTCTTTCTCTCCCACTCCCTGCAATGGCCTTACACCTTTGTCTGTTATCAAAACCCTCTTCTCCTGACTTCCTCTTCTTCTCCTCTTACAAAACCTTAAAACCCCACTCATTTTCCAAGATTTCCAAAAAAACCCCTCCATGTCATATCTTCATCACCAACACCCTCACCGACCCCACAAACACCTCCTCCGCCACCAGCGCCGCCGTCCCCTTCAAGCCACATGTCCCTCGTTTCGCGCCTGATCAGCCCCGGAAAGGCGCCGACGTGCTGGTGGAGGCTCTCGAGCGTGCCTGCGTTGACGTGGTCTTTGCGTACCCGGGCGGCGCTTCTATGGAGATCCATCAGGCCCTCACCCGCTCCACCACCATCCGTAACGTCCTCTGCCGCCATGAACAGGGAGAGATCTTCGCCGCCGAGGGCTACGCTCGTGCCTCT